>CM059318.1:10415998-11648690 GCA_030340685.1 Protosalanx chinensis
GAGCATATGTGTTCATAGTTGGTAACCGGCATTCCAGTTCAGCCAGACAGACCTTTCTATATTTTATACGCTGCACACTTAACTCAAAGTCCTGTATTATTCCAGTCTTTTTTTCACATCTGTCATCCCCACATCTTCCACTGGCCCACACACACACACCTTTACACACACAACACACATCTACACACGCGTAGACACACTAAAACACACAGAAACACAAACACACATCCTCCTTACAGTCTTCATCCTCTTTGTCTTTCCTCTTTCAGACTCAAGAAAATGTGACATTATTTCTGTTTCCAGTGTAAAGATGAGACTCTCCCCTGAAGGCATCTTACGCCAGGCTGGCTTCTGTAGCAGATTAAATTAGGAGTAGAGTCTGAGAGTGTGGAGAGAAATCATTTCAGGCTCTTTGAAAAAAAAAATTTGAAGACCCAAAAAAAGGCTTATTTCATTTGCATGTTTTTCTCCTCAGGGCCTCTTAGTTAATGTGACCCACCTCTTATAGCAGTCTCACAATCCACCCTTTCCATAATGACTCTTTTAAATGGCTTTGATAATCCGTTAGTGCCATGAATTAAATAGCCATTAGTCTGACTTCAGTGGACGTGGCCTGAGATGGTGGTCTGTCACTCTCTCTTTCTCTTTTTCTTCTTATTTCTCCCCCCTCTCTCTCTCCACCCCCCCCCCCCCCCCCCCCCCAACTGAACACGTCCTCCTCGATTCCATTTTTCATCTGTAAAAACAATATATCTGCGGCTGTGCCATCAGATTGTCACAATGGATCAACGCGGTGTCACATTATCCACATATATAAATTGGCTCGCTCCTCGCCTCCAATCCCATTTATCCGGGAGAGCCGGGTTAAAACTAGCCTTGGTTCCAGGGAACTTCATGTCTAAGGACCAAACACACTGAAGGCTACACGATCCCTGCGTATCTTTGGAAATCTTGTTGGTGGGGTTTGCTTCTGGGTGGTATCTGTGTTAGGCCTTTGTTTGGTGTGAGAAGGGGGAAGAACGTGTCATAATCTGTTCCAGTTTCTCTGCGTTGCGCAGAATGTCACATTCCCACCAGGAGAGTGGAAACGGCTCCATTATTAAACATGGCCCTGAGGCTGTTGGCACTCGTATCGTTAGCGATAATTAGCAGTGAGCTTCTCTACAGGGTAAACAGTTTCATAAGCAGGACGGAAGTGGAAAAACAGAAGTTTGAGACCAGGTGGTTTAGGTGGGTGCAGATTTACTATTACCTCATGTGAAATGTACTTAAAAGGAGAAAGTGGTTTCAGAGAGAGACCTGATTTGTGTCGACCAGGTGTAAGGTCTCGCGTAAATGTTTAATTCAGACTGTCAGGATCTGACGCTGGAGTGGGTGGGGGGGGGAGTCGGGGAGCAAATTGAACATTCACCCCACGGGAGCGTTGAGTCGCACATCAAAGGAGGGAAATCTGAAATGTCCCTCCCTGTCCCTCCCGAGCGACATTGTGACTCTGTGTTCTGAGAGGATTCCTGTGTTGCTGCTGCTGTACCTGCCCTCATCTGTGACCGCAGGCTGGATAACTGCTGCTCTGTGATTTGACATCACACACTTTCAGTCAAGTGGTCTCTCCCCCCCCCCCCCCCCCCTCCCCACCCACCCACCCACCTCTGAGCCAAGACTTAGGGACAGACCTAGACATTTCTACCTTTTCCTTTCCTGTTGATCCTCTGTTAATAACATGGCAACTGCATAACAGAAGGCACATTGTAGAAACTTGCAGAACTGTAGAACTGAAAGAAGGCCCATTCTTTAACACAATTTAAGTTGAGCTACAAAGCCTGGAATGTTCTCTCGCGTGACACTGAGGGTGTAACATATACAGTAGATATAATATCTGGTGTATGTGTTTAACTGCATGACACAGTGCATGAAGCTCAGTTGATCCATGTGCAGGTGAAATGTCACACCTTCACCTAGCTTGTCCTTCATAGGGGATTAATGAGCTCACACAGAGCGCCTTAAACCTCAACCGCATCGTGTGGATGAACCAATTCTGTCCAACATCAGGCCAATCAATCTTCTGGTTTATCTCCGAATAGCTATTAAGTCTGCGATCAATGTGTTGTCCCAAGCTTACGGAAGGTAAATGAATGTGTCCCATCATTCAGCCACACTAGTGGGCTTTAATGACGTGCTGGACAGGTAATCAACCTATCCATATACTCAGTTAGTGGCTGAGGTCGTGACTATCATGGCAAAAACATGAACACACTTGAGAACACAAGACCATGATCCGTTTCTCTCTCTGTAATTTAACTGTGACATCAACATTGAAGTGATGGACTTCGTCTCATTGGTTTATAACATTGCCATGGGTTCTTATCTTTTAAGCCCCCCCCCAACACAGGTGCAGATATGGGTCCTGACATCTTCTTTTCCCGGCCACACGTAGAAGGCTCAGTTCCCTAGGAAACAGAATTCCCAGTAAACAGGCGCTCACCTGGTTGTGGTTTTGTTGTGTTTTGGTTTGGGGGGGGGGGGGGGGGGGGGTGGTTCTCTGTCATGGCTGTTTGTCAGTGGAAGAATGAGTCAGGCGGCCTCCTAGGCAAGTGGAGATGAGTAAACATGAGCTGGAGCATGATGAGTATTCAACAGTGTGTGTTAGAGTACAATAGAGCAAATGACAACCCTGATTCTTCCAATTTTTGTTTATTCTCCACTTCTTATGTTATCTTATGATACGCCTTCCGGTAAAATCTACGCTTCCGGAACATGCTTGAGAAACGTCCTTTGTCTCTTGTGTTTACGTTAATTACAGAACACAGGTGTGACTCGATGAGAGAGAGAGATCATCTGTCTGTTTTTCTTCATGTTTCTGTTTGAGCGATTGGACAGGTGTTTTCTTTTCCTGAGAAATGGCTGTTTCTTCCCTATTAGAGCCCCACGTCGTAGCCATGCTGCACTGGCCCCCAATGGCTTCACCCAGACCTGCCAGATCTGCCGAGAAGTAAGGCCAGTAATGAGAGAAAGGATAACAGTGTTCTATCAACAGCTGTGTCCTGCTGCTCCTGTCAGCGTCTCTCACACACACACACACTCACACATATTTATATATAGCAGCTGGACACATGGTTGCTAAGGAAGTGCTGGTATCCAAGCAGGAGTGGGCAGGGAAACATCCCAAAGTTGTTTCGGGAGATTAAATGCTGTTGTTGCTGGTTTCACACTGCAAGTATGTTTTATTTACATGCACATTTTCTCCAGTGTGAGGGGGTGTGGGGTCGGGGGGTTATGACTAGCAGGGGAGGAGGCTTTGCGAAAATCAAGAGTAAACCAGACTCAGGCCAAAATAAACTCTGTGAACATCATTACGGCCCCACAGACATCAAGCCCAGAACGGCGATGGGGCTAGACAGTAGTAAGAGTTACGGCTTTGGAGGTCCCTCTGAAACTGCATTAACAGGTTTTCACATCAGCCTCTGACAGGAACGGCTAGGCCACAGTGAGAAAGCACAATAGCCCCCATATCTCTGCCTTCTCACCTGGCTCCCCATGTATTCACGTCCCTGACCTAGAACTCTTAGGAACCCTGCTAGAGGCTCCCTCATGCTGTAAAACGCATCAGGGCACACCCCCAACTATAAAATGCACCCGCCGTACCACTCCTCAACCCACACACCATAACTCAGTTCCAGAGAAGTGTCTCTAAAACCGTATCCAGCGGTCCCACCCTCCCCAACTGCCAAACCAGAATGTGTCTGTGCTGCGCCATCAATCACACAGCTCTGCAATTCCACTGAACAAACCTGCAGAGAACCAGAGCCACTTCTCACCTCACGACCACTCTGGTTTCCGAGCTGGCTGATTTGAAACAAGCTCATAAAGTCTTTATTCAGCATACATGGACAGCACAGGGATACATGGACAGCACAATGCACAGGGATATGTCGGCTAGCATAACACAGCGTCTACAACGTGATATTCCCTTGCCGTGGAAAAACGAAAGGCTTAATGAAATGGAAGAGGAGTACAATTCCATGTGACAGATGAATCAATCGTGCCCTTTTGGTGAATCGGATTTCTTGGGTTGGAGGAGAGGGTGGATAAGGTGTGTGTGCAGGGGGGGGTAGGGTTATAGTTTCCCCTGCCCTACATTTCTTCGTTCACTCAACAGTAAGTCCTCCAGGAAAGTTGAAGGTATACTCTGTATTAGGTCCTCGCGCATGCTTGGTCTGTCACTGCAAGATGCCAAAGAGAGAGCAGGGGAGGGGAGAGGGGGAGGAGGTGGAGATCACAGTATGGACGAGAGAGGTTCTTTCCTCCTCAGTCTGTCCCTGTGTCTCCCTCTGGTTCTCTCCGGTCTCTCCGTCCATGTCTTCTCCGTACCGGACGGAGCGGATTTTCGGATGATGTCTATGTTTGGTGTTCGCTTGAAAAGTAGCTGGTTAGTGAGTCACAGCCTGACAGAACGATGCGTGCCTTTCTCTCTCCTCTCTCTCTCTCTCTTTTCTCTCACTGTGTCTCTTTTTCTTTCTCGCTCTGTCTGTCTGTCTCTCTCTCTCTCTCTCTCTCTCTCACACACACACACACACACATACACACACATATACACACATGCCCTCAGGCTCCCTTCACTGAGTCAGCTACTGCAGGTAGACAGGGAGGCAATTATGGACTGAGCCAAGAACCTTCCAACCCATCCAGGTGCAAAAGCAGAAGCCAGCGACAGTGGAGGACGTGGTCAGATGTGGTCTGAACGGTGTTGTTGACACAATAGAAAGAGAGACTTTGATGTTGTCTCCACAAATACACATGATCCATTTTTCAATTAACTCACATACTGTACTACAACATGGGCAGTTGCCAATGTAAAGGCATCTGCACAAAATCATTGCACTCGTAAATGTTTTGAATGGATTGTTTCCAAATAAATATGTCTTCCACCTCAAGTGCCCTCGGAAGACAGATAGCGAAGATAAACATGATTGTGTTTGATCGTCTATTTACTAGCTGTACCACAGGCATTTGGAAACACATGACACAGTAATAAAATGACTTGGATAATATCCCAATGCAATTAATACAATAGACACAGAGAGCCTACTCATTGCCTGCAGCAGTCTGCTTCTCCAGCCTCTCTCTCCCCCAGAGCACAGCGCTGAGATGGGGCCAGACTGCTCCCTGTTTCAGGATCCTCTCCAGGAGGGTAAGAGAGCCTTGGTATGACGCATGCTGCTTGTCCCATGGGTGCTGGCTGATGCCCTCTGACAGAATGAGGCTGGAAGGGTAAAGTGTGAGTCTGTGATCGTCTGTGGATGTGATTTTGTGCGTGTGTGTGTGTCTGTGGTCTTGTGTGTGCGGATGTGAGTGTGTGTGTGCTATTGTGTGTGGATATTATTGTGTGAGTGCGTGGATTGGGGGGGGGTGGTCACAGAAAGGTACTGTGTGATGAAGACGTGCTAGATGGTGGGTTTATGTGCTCTGACCATGGTGATTTTCATAAAGTTTGGATGCGCTAAGGTGCTGGATGTAAAAAGAAAGTGAAAGCTCTGAAGGTTCAATGATTAGCCTCCCCCCTAACCTCAGCTCTGTCCAACCATCATTGTGTGTTTTTTTTGGTCACAGTGAGCATCCTCAGAAAACGTTAAGATGATTGCTCTTTACTAGCTAAAGTTAAAGGGAATACAAATTCTATGAGGCGGTTTTCACCTGTTTAGTGTGTAACCCCCCCCCCCCTAACTTGCAAAGGGTTTGTCCTACAAATTGCCTGTGACCAACAGACCACAGACAAGAAGGCACATGATGGTAGGACAGACCGTGAAGATTTTGAGTTGTTACAAAAGAGAGAGTATAATGCGTAACCACTCCTCCCCTCTAATTTCCCCATGCATTATTCTGTATTCCACTAACCCTAAATTAAATAAGGTTTTGATAAGCCTAGGAGGCAGTGGGGTGTCTGTTACCAATATGATTAACATTAGACATTAGGGTTATGTTCATTAGAAGAAGCTGGAGGGGGTGATGAAAATGAAAGAGTAATTACTACTAGAAACCAGCAGTATACCATCACCTATTCATTAATACATGTTAAAGTCACTTGAAACAGTGTGATTTAGTGGTGACAATGTGCTCAAAGTGAATGGGCTATGTAAACCAATTATTTTTAGGAAAGCAGTTTTTTTTTTTTACATTTAAATCTCTGACAGCAAACTATGTTTTTGTCAATTCATACCATACACAATGTCATTGTCCTATATCAGGGTGCTTTCAACTGGTAATTTAGTGATTTTGTCTAAATTTACCAAGACAGCTGGTGTTTTATATTTACTCCTTTCTACAATGTGATACATGTCCTGACAAGAACAGGTTGTTCTTACTGACAATAGCGAGACAGAGTGGAAAGTAGAAAATATTTTTGTATCATCTAATCTTTCTTTTCTCTTAAAAGCCTATCTCAACAAAGTGTGGCCAAGATATTAAAAAAGAAAAGAAAACGAGTCTGTGTGGGGGTTGACGGTATTATACGCCACTGGGAATGTCAGTGTCACGACCTCCAGGGAGAAGAAAAGGATCTGTGCTCTGCGCCGCTTATCGCGCTTCGCATCAGCGGTAGATTTTATGACATTAGGAGGAAATAAAAGAAAACGCTTCAGTTGTGGCACTTTACCTTCTCCCACAACAGCAAAACACACCCCTTTTTGTTCAAAGCGGAATTGTGCTCTTAGTATTTTTAGTAGCAAATTAAATGTAATAACTCAAAATAATAACCATGTGGTTGAAAGTTAAACGTTGGATTATGAAGACAGTATCCACCACCGCCTATCCGTTTCAAGTGGAAAGGAGATGCAGGGAGGTGTGACCCTCTGCTGAGCCCCAGCCCTCCAGCCCTCCAGCCCGTCCTCCAGCTCGCCCTCCAGCCCTCCAGTCCTCCAGCCCTGCGGGGAGGTGTGACCCTCTGCTTAGCCCCAGCCCTCCAGCCCTCCAGCCCGTCCTCCAGCTCGCCCTCCAGCCCTCCAGTCCTCCAGCCCTGCGGGGAGGTGTGACCCTCTGCTTAGCCCCAGCCCTCCAGCCTACCCTCCAGCCCGTCCTCCAGCCCTCCCTCCAGCCCGTCCTCCAGCTCGCCCTCCAGTCCTGCGGGGAGGTGTGACCCTCTGCTGAGCCCCAGCCCTCCAGCCCTCCAGCCCTCCAGCCCTCCAGCCCTCCAGCCCTCCAGCCCTCCAGCCCTCCAGCCCTCCAGCCCTCCAGCCCTCCAGCCCTCCAAGGAGGTGTGACACTCTGCTGAGCCCCCTCCCTCCAGCCCTGCGGGGAGGTGTGACCCTCTGCTGAGCCCCCTCCCTCCAGCCCCGCCCTCCAGCCTCCACTGCCTGGAAGAGTCCAGAGGCTTTTCAGCGTGCAGTGACTTCGTACGGGAGAAAAACTGTTTGCATATCAATCTGGTTCCCGAGACTGCATGACCAAACAGGGGGCTCCATATCTTGAAAGCCCTGGACTCTATTTGAAGTGTGTCGTGTTGTGGAGACATCATCTTGCATTTGCAGAGTTTCTAGAGTCTTGATCGAAATTTTTCCCACTGATCTGAGCGGTGTTAAGACGTTCACCACGCCGTGGTTTGGGACTCAGCTGCGGTTTGAGGTAAGCACAGCCTGCCTTTAACAATATCTCCTATAGTTCCAAAGTTATCTAGGTTATAGGACTCCGTTTTTAACCATGATGTTAAAAAAAAAAAAACATTTTAAAGAATACTCAAGAAAAAAAAGCTATTTATTGAGTGAGCGACACATGGTTAAATGATTGTTGGGACGCTACTTTGTCTGCTCTGTTTTACGGTTTAACCTTTAGACAATGTGAGTTTCATAGACTATTAATTGTAAAACGCCAGTTTCAGTGTAGTAAACGCTCATAAACAGTTAATACTATTATATTACATGTTCAGACGTTGAATTAGACTACTTTATTATGAAAATAAATAACAGTTTTTTTGTACTAAAACACCTCAATTTCGTGTCATGATGTCCATTTTAATCTTACACTCTCAGTGCATTTCAGTGAGATTAATGGATTATGCCAGGTTTTACATGGTCACAACTTTCTGTGCTTTATACTCAAAACATCAATCGATAATCCGTCGTCGTTTCCAACCGAATGGTTTTCCTCCGAAATGTTATCGAAATCTGATTGTCCCCATTGGTGAGTGAGATAGCAGTGAGAAACACGCCAGTCTTCCACAGGCTGGCTTCGTTCCCACGCGGACTGACAGCGCGGGACGCACAGCCTGGAGGGGGTCCCCTCATACCGGGGGGGGGGGGGGGGGGGGGGGCAAGATGCATCGGGATGGATGCATGGATGTCTCAGTCCGTGGAACCTAAGCATAGGGGCAGAAGTTCACTGCCAATTTCCATCCATTTATATAGGAAAATCGAATGCTGATGGATTAACTTGCATCGGGGGTCTGGTGCTCAAGACCCCACGTGTAATTATCTAATTTAAGGGCATTTATGACCGACACAAACTGCTGATATTAGCTTAACTGGAGAGCAATTGATGAGCCTTATAGCATTTGCAATGTATACATTTACATTTATTCATTTAGCAGAAGCTTTTATCCAAAACAATTTACAGCAAATACAGGGATATTCTCCTGGAGGCAAGTAGGGTGAAGTGCCTTGCCCGAGGACACAACATTACATAGCCACAGCCGGCAATTTAATTTTCATGAGCCCAATGCCACTGAGCCACCTGACTCCCTATATAATGTTATACAGTACTTTCTAAAGGTAAAGTTAATTCCAGTCATCTCTAAACTACTGTGCTAGCAAACCATGACAGTATTACTGTTGTATTTAAACTGAACAAGGGAGTGCAAATTGCACCGCCTTCCAACATGGAAGCTAGACAGAGAACCATCCCATTGGGTATTGACATTTCCATAGTCGCTTTTGTGTTAAAGCTCTGCAGCACTTGTTCTATAGGAACGGGTCTGCTGCAAATCAGTTTTCAATTAGACCAACACGTGTGTGTGTGTTTTTGTAGAGATTGGCTCAGAGGATCCATTAACACAGGCCCTCTGGTCAGGTGTGTGTGCTGGAGTCGGACTCCGAGTCAGAATCACTCAGAGAGGCTCTCCATCTCAGCAGCCGGTACGGGGTTCCACAGCGCTGAGCGGAAAGGGAGTGAGGGAGGGAGGGAAGAAGAAGGCACCAGAACACCATGGCCCACTGCCTGGCTGGGAGTTCTCTCCCATCATGATTAATGGGCTGAGCTAGTGTCGAGCAAGGATGCACATGTTTGTTATCTCTCTCTCCTCCCCCCTTTTCTTTACCAAACCAAATATGTGGAAGCTAACCATTTTAGTTGAAAGGAATAAAACAGAGCTGTGTTTGTTCACCACATTGTGGGTGAGTCTCTGCCTTGTCAGAAGCAGCGTTGATGCTGCTGGAACAGCTGCCAATATGGGTGACTAAACTCCCCCTGAAGCTTTTTCTTTTCTTAACTTGGTTCATATGAGTGTTGGGAAACAGTGTTGTGTTGCCCAGATACAGAAGTTTTGTCCGGAGGATAAAGTACATTTTACATCTCCACACTGTTTGTGAAGCTGCAGTGTAATTCTTAAGAGGGCAAAGGCTAGTAGTTATATATGCTTTCACCACATAAACTCTGATGTAGTTATCATTTAAGAAATCACCTCCTTGATTTAATTTAATTCTCAAAAATTTACAAATAATCTTTATTCATTATTGACTGGTTTTATAAGAGCTAATTTAACCCAGACAGGATTACTAATATCCAGGATTAGAAAATTGAGGTAATCTATAGTCCTAGACTAGACTGTAAAGGTGTGAAACGCCTCTAATATGTCAAACTGTCACTGATTTGTGAATGATCTGATGCAAGACTTCCTGGGCTGAAAGTGTACTACATTTTAAATGGCTGAAATGAATTAATCTGAGTTTCTGCATGATGGGATGACTCTGCTCTGCTATTTCTGCTCTGCTGCTGTTGCTCTCTCTCCTTCCGTTTCTCTCCCACTCTCTATCTTTCTCTCTGGCTGTATTATATGCTGATGTGCTTGCAAATGAGGCTGCTGCCCGTTTAGGCAGGTATTTGATTGCAGGCCTCATTTTCGCAGCCCTACTAGTAATCGGACCAGGTGATTCATTCTTGCACCATCTTTTTCCCACCACCTTTCCTCCCGTTCTCTTTCTCCCTCTAAGTCTTTCTTCCCTTCGATCCATCACCTCCCCTCTTACAATCTTGCTCCATGTTTCTTCTTCTCCCCCGTTTATCTGAATATTTCTCTCTTTCTCTTGACCTCTCCCTCCCCTCCTTGGTCCATGGTCTCTCTACCCTGTCCTCCCTCCTATTCTCTGTCCCTTTCCGGTCCCATCACACAGCCTTCAGAGTTCGTCTGGGTCTGCATCGATGGGTTTAGAACACCAGGCAGACAGAGAGGGGGAGGAGGGAGAGAGGAGACCGGGTCATCACTCTGCTTTTGACTTCCCTGTATCAGCCCAGCTCTGGCTCCAGCAGTCCGTAGAGAGCCTGGAACTAAATGGAGTATCTATTGGCTCAATGAGAAAATTGCTTTTTTCGATTGCTGAAGGACCCTTCATTTAATGTGTGTGATGTAGAGGCCTCTGCCAGTAATGGGTTCGGTATCTTTGTTGTCAGTAGACATGAGGAAATGAAATTTGCTTTTCAGCAGGCAGAAATAATTTGGAACGGAAAAGGTGCATTTGTCTTGTGCTTTTTTCAAAGGACCCCTGTGTGCTGTAGATGTGCTGTGTCTTACCACAGGCATTCTGCAGTATGATGATGGGTTATTGCTTCACACTGAAGTTGGTGTCGTGTAAGAATCCCTGTCAGAACTTCTCAACATAAACACCCAGTGGTTTTAACAACAGAAATTGCTAAAATGCTGCTGTAAAAACGACATATTGAAGATCTTAAAACCGTTAGTGTGGGTTTCACAATAAAGGAGGCCTACTGAATCATGAAAAATAAAACAATAAATGAAGGCATACATACACAAACACTCTTGAAACACAAAATTTTCTGCTACACGTTTGGATCTAGCGAGTTTTGCGAGGGGTTTAAGAGTGGATAGAGCTGGAAGTCCTGGAGTTCACGAAGAGCAGGAAGTCCAGGGCCCTGTTTCGCTGACACTTCCTCTTTATCTTGAGGAAGCAGGCCATTTGTTTGCTCTTGGCCCGAGGTTTCTTTGTGCTTATCTTGCATTCCGGCAGTTTCCTTCAATAATGGCCATTCCAAGCAGGTAATATAATGAGGGAAAGGTATGTATTTGACAAGCTGGGCCAAGGAGATAGCGGGCTTTGGGAGAGCCGGTTGACAGGCAGGTAAGGCGGGCAGGCTGGCAGTCTGTCGAAAATACGTTCACCCCAGTCTTCTGGATGTTCAAAACACATCTCCCCTGAAATCCCCTCAGCCACCGTTCCCACCGCAATGTTTTCAGGCCTAATAAGCCGTGTCACTCACGTGTTAAAAGTCTAGATGCAGGAAGCTGCTTGGCATTACGGACAGTGAGCACATAGACAAAATCCCTGTCATCTCTCACCTCACCCCCCCAGAGGGACTTAGACAGCCAGTGATGGACATGTGTCAGGCTTTGATATAAGGGAACAGATGACAAGACGAAGCGAGGATGGGCAGATCTATATTCCCCATGCTGATTACATGACTGCTTCTGCCTGGGAGATGAGATGATACTGGGGATGAACTAATGCCTCACTGATCACTGGCTTCTGGAAGCAGATGAAGTTGAGATGTGTAGCCACATACCAAGGTATGGTTAGGATAAGGGCTGGATCTTTTTTTGGTACGATGATACAGTAGTTTAGATACAGTAGTTAGACAGCCAAACAGACACTGCAGTGACTTGATATTCTGTGTTGAAAATAGGCGTTGGTTCTGAATGCACTAGTCATGGCTGTTCCTACACAGCAGCAACAACAACAACACAGCACTTGTTGGTGAGTAAACAAGAGGGAGAGCGTGATTGTTCAAACAACTCGTTTAACACAAGTGTCTTCTGGTGTCTTTTGCGGGTTGCCCAATTCAAAACAGCTCTAGATAAACATCTTCTGTTGGCAGTTCCAACCAATCCCAATCCACCCATTGTTGTTTAAATAGCTCCCGTTCCTGGCATGGGGCTACACATAGATTGTATCTACAGAGAACCCGTTTATATTTATTAAAGAAGAACGTGTGCTTAAAATATGGATCAGTGAATTTCATCTATGGAAGACAGATTTGTGGGGGGGGGGGGGGGGGGGGGGGGGGACTGGAGGCTGAATGGCACA
Source organism: Protosalanx chinensis (assembly GCA_030340685.1). Lineage (NCBI taxonomy): Eukaryota > Metazoa > Chordata > Actinopteri > Osmeriformes > Salangidae > Protosalanx > Protosalanx chinensis. The sequence goes on from CM059318.1 coordinate 10,428,298, forward strand.
GTTGTTGGGACTTTTAGCCCATCCTCTGTTCTGGTGTTGGGCTTCACTAAGGCTCACAGCTGAGCCTTGGGTCATGGTACAGTGGTCTTTAGTGCAGCCATGTGAGAGCTGGGTTGAGGAAGTCCTTGTGAGTCGGTAGCGGATAGCTTGGTGGAGCCAGCCTGAACTCAGATGTGTTTTCACAGCCTCAGCTTGTGACTCACAAGGTTATAATGACTCTGTTTTCCTGATTCAGGCATTCTTCACATGAAATGGGACTTCCAGCTTCTGGTCTTTCTCTTTTCCTGTTTCTCTGGCGGCAAGCCATGCTTTCTCTCTCTCTCTCTCTTTCTCTCTCTCTGCCCCTCCCTCCCTCACTATCTTTCTTTCATTCTCTCTCTTTTTCTTTCTCTCCCTCTCTTTCTTTCTCTCTCACTGTATATTTCTCTTTCTCTCCTTCTGCCCCTCCTTCACTCTCTCTCTCTAATGATCTATCTCTCTCTCAGTCCTGTCTCCATACCTCTGGAATACCCCTGCTCTTTCAATCTGCAGCTAGTTGTGAGCAGCAGAGCAGTACATTGGAGACAGGCCCCACCTTCATGCCTGCTGGCTCTGAGGTACTTGTGCTCTAATATAAATTCAGTTACTCCATTCAGTGCAGTACTATACTATTTAATTGTATAGGATACATACCTCTGTGACCTGTAGCAGCTCATTATATGACTATGGGATGAGCTACAGTGTGGTTTAGACACACACACATACACAAACGTGCAATCACAAATGGACTCATTTTAGGCAAACAGATTAGAGTTGTTCTAGATGGGGTTGCAGTGTAAGATGACTGAGCCAATTAGATAAGGGCCAGTTTGAACAAATTACAAATTGCCCTTAGTGTCCAAGTCTGTCATTATCTCATTAAAATATCCCTGCCATTTGTGATCTTGGAATGGTAAACGTTGGATCATGCTGAAGGGAAGCTTTCAAATCACATTTATGGACATGAAGCTGACTGGAGAGTCGCGGGATGACGTCATCTGTCTGGCTGCTTTTTCGTTGTTGCTTTTTCAGTAGATGGTGAATTATAGACTGGCTCTAGGGCGAGTTATTCTGAGCCTGATATGGGTTTGCTACAGTCTCCCAATAACACTTTATGGTTTCAGTTGCTGACACAGAGCATAAAAACCCCATAATAAACAAATATGAGCTCCAGTAAACACACACTTTTCCTAATTCTAGAAGTGCACACACACACCCATGCACCATCTATCCATCTTTGTGCGTTGGAAATGTGAATGTTTGTGCTTGTTGTAGATGTTTTGTACGTTTGAACGTGGCAGATGTTTGAGTATTTCAATCTAGGCTGAGGCTCTATGTGTTGAATTATGTACAAAGTCAGTGTGGTGGAGAAAAAGCTGGAGGTAAGCAGATATCTTGCCTTTGATTCCAAGGTGAGTGTGTCAAAAAGACACAAATAGGTTAATGTGATTCTTTGCAGATTCTCCCAACTGTCATAACCTTGTGCCTTCCTGTTTCATGTAAAGCGTGTAGAAGATATTTTAATTTCTTCACTACCACCCCACCCCTCACTCAGACATAGGAATCAGCTGGCTTCTCACACTCTTAGAAGCCCACACACATTCACCTATGGCTCCCTAATTCCCTGTGGCTCTGCCAGGGTAGGAATGATGTCCAGTCTCCCCCCCCACAGCCTGAGCCTCATCTCTGCTCTGTTAGACATGTGGGCTCCCTGCCTCCCTTCTTTGCTGCTGAGTCTGGCCTGGGGACTGATCAGTGTTTGATTAGAAAAATCCCCCTTGTGGTTCAAACTGTACCGAATGGAGGCAGACTAGATAATGATCCCACCCCTGCCAGGATAACAGCCTTCCTTCAGAACCGGACCGAGGTTTTGTGGTCCAACCTCAGGCGCCTACTTGTGTTTCGAAGCCCTGTGGTATAGTAGCATCATGTTGGCCATTTATATTTATTTGCATTGCTGTTTTTTTATGGTTCCTGCTGAAAAGATAAAGACAGACTTATCTTGCTAGCGATCCCGCGGATATGGAGGTCATCCTTATGCTCAGTGATGGAGAGGACAGCTGACAGCTGGCATCGCGTCAGAATCACCGCACAACGCTTGGCTTGTTTCAAATGTCGTTCAACTTCGACAGCCACCTATCAAACCATCATACAGCACAAGTACGATTTTTGAAGTTCAAAGCCAAAGACTGCGCAACGATTACGCACAATTTCACTCTTCAAGCTGTTTAGTTTTTTTTCAAGTGATCCAGAGCACTTAGACAGCGGTGCTTGCTCTTGAACGTACACCTCTTCAAACACTGTATCCTCGAGGCCTTCAAACGCCTGTGCTCGTCTGAACACCCCCTCCTGTAAAATGTAGAGGGTAGTCTAGCTGCCTAACATGTATCCTGGTTAACCGTAGATTAAATCTACATGTTGTAGACAGTCATTTGTCGTCCTTCAAGGGAGAAAATGATTCGATGGCGAAGCCTGACGAGAGCCTCATGATTTTTTTATGTTCCTTTATAAAATTTTAAGCCTCCTACCACTCTGAAAGCGCCCTGCTTTAGACAGCGTTTGTGGGTCACTGCTCTAAAACACGGTCTCTTGCCGTCCTTTGGGTAAATAGAACACCAAGACCACGGGATCTTTACATCGGAGGAGGACCACGTCACATCCCACAGGTGATTCATGCTGAGTCTCGATTTAAAGATGACGAAGTCCTACGAGAAGAGTTTCTCTCTCTCTAGTGCAGCGGAGGGGCTTAGGACCATCACTAGCAGTTGGCTATTAGTAAGAGAAATCTATGCATACTTTGAACAATATTCTTTTCTGCTCCTAATCCTTACCTTTCCATATCTCCTTCTCTCTTTGAGGCCGCTGGTGAACTTCCTAACTGTTTCATTCGAGGGGGAGGGATGGTGTTGTCATGGAAATTGATTTCTGTCCCTAGATGTTTTTGACAGCAGAGTCCAAGGGAGTTGCGTCGCTTATGTTTGCCAGAGATAACAAAAACATTGCAAGTGTTTTCTGAATCGGTAGAGTGCCAAAAATAATCAGCAGTGTTCATTTGTTTGAGCTGTGAATTAAAACCTTCTGGGCTCTCTTTGTTGTCTCGTTCAGAGCAACGTTGAACGCCTTCAAATTGATTAGTTGCCTGTGCGTCTTTGAGAAAGTGATGAAAGTGCTGGAACCTAATTACGAGCACCTGTGTGTGATGTGACACACTTAGAGACTTAAATGCGTATGGCCAAGTCAGGTGTGTCAACATGTGCTTCAGGAGCACTTAGAGAGCCTGTCCTTCTGATGAACAGGGTTACCATGTGACCAGGTGTCAGCGCCAAGGTTTGGCTAATCTATTTGGACTGCCTTGTGTCTGTGTCAGTGTCTGGATATGCATTTTTTAACCCCACACATCCAACCGCTTGCCAACAAACGATTCTGGGCTTCCGATGTGAATGTTGTTCGAGCTGGAGGTTTGGTTTCAGTGATAACAAGGCAGTGAAAACCCTCGCTTTTTTCCAGAATGCAAATAAATGCGGTACTAAAAGATGATCTCAGACTGCTCATGAGAAGAAGAGAACAGTGGTGTAAAGAGCACCTGTATTGGGAGACATTAACACTCTGCTTATTGCTTCAGGCAGTTTGGCACGCTATGTTTTGTTTTTTTTCTTCTTTGCATTAACAGAAAACAGGTGCAAAATGTTATCCTCCTCAAAACACCAGTAAGGGGAATACTTTCACCCCCACCGCAACTCAATCAACCACCAGCCTTCGTAATCTTTGTTTATTTATCTAGATCTTGGGCTTTCAAACATTCATCTACTCTCCCTAGGACCTTTTATCTGGTCTGATTCTCTGCTCTGTCGCCTTGTGACTGACCTGCTGTAGACTTCACTGCTTTTGAGGAACTCAAGACGTCAGATTGCATGCGGTTTGAAAAGGAAAACCCATTAAGTATGTTCAACTTCACCTCAGCAGCTCATTATAAACAGGCCTCTCGCTATCTGTAATCTCCCTCTGCCTCTCCTCTCTGAAACTTTACCATTTGGTGGCTTCCATCAAAGCCAAGTCTCACACTGTGAAATTAATGAGAGATAAAACGCTATTTTCATTTTCTAGCCCATAATCCCTTTGTGATTGTGTCTGGATTTGGGGAAAAATACCCCTCTCTGAGAAAGCGCCTCTCAACAGATATCGCCTTTCTGTACGAGCTTAAAATGTAGAGCCATGATCCGGAACATTCTCCTATCAGACGATCTGATTATTTCCATGAGAAGCAAAGACTAGCTCAAGCATTTATTCTACAGGTGATTTGTATCTCAATGGCTTTCATCCAGCCAAAGCATACTCTGTTAAAATCATTTATGCCTTAAATTGAGGTGGAAACTGGGTTATTAAACGCTCCAAGGCTCCATTTGCTTATATGTTGATTTTACTCAGGTGAGTCTTGGCCTATGCTAGACTGGGTTAAATTGGAAATGGCTAAGTGGACTGTTTAAATCTAAAATGGACGTTTTTTTATTTACCTTTTTATGTTTATATAAATATTGATTTGTGGAGATGGCGTCGATTTAAGTAAGAACAAAGTCTATGGTCACCGCCATTGTTGAAATACTTCCTCTGTCAGCAAACCGATACCGATCAGCCGTATTTGATGGCTCATGATTCTTCTCTGACCACGTTCATCCTCCCCATTGCTCCATATCCATCATGTTTTGTGGTGGAAACCTATTGACTTGTGTTCCTTCAGGGACTTAATCCTGGACCTCTTCCAAACAGCTCAGTTTCCATCCTCTCCTCATCTCTCCTCTCAGCCTCATAAATCACTGTGATGTAATTTCGTAAACTCCCTTTCCCACAGCTTGGGTCTGGAGGTAGTGCATTCTCACAGAGAAAGTGTTTCAGAACAGCCAGTTAACCCCAACCCCCACCCCCACCCCCACCCACCTCCCAAAACAGCCCCTCTTGTGACGGCCTGTCAGACCACTCTAACGTCCCCGGCCTGTGAAAGCTTTTTCAGCCATTAAAAGACCTCAGTCAGCAGTAGCGGAACTCCTTTCCTTGATAACGTTGTTTTCCTGAGTGTGTGTTTCATGTTTTGTTTTTCCAGGCTGCGGGGATTGAGTAAAGTTCACTTTCTCACAGCTGACCCTCGCTGTTTATGTCTGTTCTGGTCTCGCAGCCCCTCAGATTAAATCGCAAAGAGTGCTTGTTGTGTTGTGCCAAGCGCAGATTTCTCCCGATGTCTCAGTGCGTAGCCTTCCGCGAGCTGTCGGGAGAAACGCTCCTGAGTTTTCATGAGGTTGTTCTGTGGAGAAAAAAAACACCCAGCCCTATTTTCCACCCCCTTCCATGCCTCCAAACCCCTTTTTTGGGGGGAGGGCTTAGCGGGATGCAGGATACCTCCTTAAGGATATCTTTCAACTCCCATTCCTGGGAGTATTTGGGTGAACCGAGATGGAGAGGGGGTTGAAGCTCGAGGGTTTTGGGAAGGAGGTAGATCTCTCGGTCACACGGTTCACAGTGTTGTTCTCCTAATCCTCCTGCTGCCAATCTCACCGCGTTCTGATGTTCAGCACTGTGAGCATTTGTTTTCCGTAGTACTACTGCGTTCACAACGCAGACGTTTGCTTCCAGTGTCGAGCTGGTCGCCTCACGGCTGATGGCTGCGCTGTGCGAGGGATCACGGCATGCTTGTCGGGTGCATGTGCTGCTTTACGAGGCAGTGCCCCTTTTGGAGCCTCGTCAGGGCTGAGGAAATGAGCCAGATGCAGGACTCCTGGCACTCATAACCCAGCAGGACACCTCCCCCCTCTGCTCCTGTTGGGCTCTTTGGGAACTCAGAGGTATGGAGCAGAATGGCTGGCCCTCTGTGAGGGTCACTGGTCCGCTCTGGGACTCCTGGTCCGCTCTGGGACTCCTGGTCCGCTCTGGGACTTCTGGTCCGCTCTGGGACTCCTGGTCCACTCTAGGACTCCTGGTCCACTCTAGGACTCCTGGTCCGTTCTGGGACTCCAGGTCCACTCTGAGACTCCTGGTCCACTCTGGGACTCCTGGTCCAGTCTAGGACTCTTGGTCCGCTCTGGGACTCCTGGTCCACTCTAGGACTCTTGGTCCGCTCTGGGACTCCTGGTCCACTCTGGGACTCCCCCCTGGTCTACAGCCAGCAGTGCAGACTGCATTACCTGACTGTTCAAGACTGTTAAACATGCCTGTCTCTACCTACCCTATGCTGTCATGCAATGCTCTCTAAGCATCGCTGTGGTGGCTTCAAATATTGCTCATTCATGGCCTTGAGAGAAATTCCAACGCTCCACCACCTTTACGCCTTGTGTGTTGGTAGTGTAGCTTTGGGATCTTCAACCCATTTTACAGTTTGTGTACTTCTCTTGACATTTCCTCGGACATCTTGACATTCTTGTCAGAACCTCTTGAGGCGGAGTTTTGACAGCTGTGATAACCTGAACCCAGTTTATGTGGGGGGGGGAGGAGTGGAGGCGTTTGGGGCTGGTTAAGAGAGCACACGCTGAGGTATTCAGGGCAAACCATGAACAATAAGGCCCAGACGTGGAGCCTCACTCAGGGGCCGAACACACCAGCACTCAGATGGAGACGTATTACTGAACAAATGCTCTTAGGTTAGGGAAATTAACAATCTATATGTGCTAGTGCTAAACATAGAGATTGCTGCTCAGTTTCAGTGTGTACTTTGTGTGATAAGATCTGGTTTGTTAACTGCAGATCAGATGCAGCTGGAGATCTCAGCTTTATCGTGACATTTGTTTGCCTTCACAGAGGGCAGATGGATTGCAGGAAGGTGCAGGTATCCAACAGCTGCTGGTTATACCAGGAAGATCTCTCTGGAGGGCAAATTCAAAGGTCCTCTGATTTTCATGATTAAAATGAGTCGTAGCTAGTACCACAGGATCGGGAGTGTATTTGCCTTTTCTACTCAGTCTCCCGCTTTGAGACATTTACTCTGCTGTCCAGCTAAACAAACGACTCATGAATCGACTCCCAGTAAATTCCTCAGTGGCTCGGTAGTTCTGCGTTTGAGGCTGCATTCCTCTAAAGGCTTTATGGGACTTTGGGCTCGAACGACGATGGAAATGGTTAACATGAAGCTGTTCAACATCAGCTAGCAGGTTCTGTGGGTGGGGACAAGAGAACAGGGAGGGTTTAACAGCCCCAGCCCCTTCTATGTTTGAGGTAATGAACTCTTATCTTGGCTGGGATTGGGGAGGGAGGCTGTGGACATACTTGCTATATGTTTTGGTTACCCTTTATGGGGGGGGGGGAAAGGCCTTGTTCCCTAATTGTGTCCCAGGGGCCCCAGTTTCTCAGTATTCACAACCTTTTCCTGTCCCTTACAAAGGCCCGCGCTACCCCTCCTCCCCTGACCTCCGGCACAATTCCGACAGGTCTTTCCCCTTTAATCGCTCTGCTTCAAAGGTGTGTTGTGATACCCTCCAGCGCCCCCCCCTCTTTCAAGACTTTGTTAGGACTTGAGGGCATGGGAAGGGGTGGAGGATGTTGGCGTGGTGAAATGCAGGCAAAAGAAAGTGAACAAAAACAACAGTAAGTAGCCTTGCGTGGGGACTGTTTATCATCATAAGTCATGTGGAAGGCGATCACGTGAGAGAGAGAGGCCCCCCTTCATCCAGGGGCCTTTGACAAGCTTGTCCTCCTCTCCCTTCAGGAGCGGTGGATGCCGGCAGCCTTGCCTGGGCTGCTACCTGTTGTTGGTGGAAGCCTGGGTAACGTCTGCCGGCAGCTTTGAAGAGAGGTGGAGGTTTCATGTCAGCTTCAATAAGCGTCAAAATTACACCCTCCCCCAAAAAGTTCAGCGTTCCTACCGGGATTCCATCTCACCCAAACCCATTAACAGGTTGAGACCTGGGGAAAGTGCTATATGAGTCATTCTCAATCATTTAGTGGGGGGGGGGGGGGGGGGGGGGGTGCGCGAGGGTCTGCTAAATGAATACATGTAAATGTAAAGTGCTCTGCATCGCTGAATACAAATCGGAGCCCAGTTCATTTAGTCAGAGAGCACACAGAGAGAGAGAGAGCACAGACCCTATTTCAGCCTAGACCAGTGACTGGAGGAGTGAGAGATCTGTTTGATCCTTTGTGATCAGAGGAAGGATTGTCTCTCAGTAGCTTATCTGGGTCCCTTGTTGCTGACTCTGTCAGTACGATGAATCTGGATCGGCTTAGGTGATCATTCTGACTCACTTATTAAAGCAGATGTCCAGAGGAAATATGGCCTGTAGCCATATACCCTCTCGCTCGAATCTAAGATCTGAGAGACAATAAAAAAAACATGTATATGGAGGCTGTCAGTAGGAATGGGTGAGAATAGGTTTATAGATTATTATAGAAGGCAGACTTTCGTATTTTCGAGGGTTTGATGCAGTTTGCTCGAGTTGAGAGTGAACAGAGTAATCAGTTTGATTTGTTATAGGTTGCTCTCCTGCTGTGTAACAGTGTAACTTCCTTTCACACTTCCTGCTCCATTTACCATATCCGAAGGAAGTGTGTCTCATCCAGTAGGCCTGCTGTGTCCTGACCTACAGGATGACCTGTAGCTAGGGTTACCAGGGTTACCAGGGCTGGGGGGTCCCAGGCGGTGTGGGAGGGCAAGGGCGTGGCCACACAGGAGAGTAACATGAAATGGAAATCTTTCAAGGTTATTACATCCTCTTGACCTATGACCTTCGAATGAGCGTATCCCAAACTCATGAAGCGGTGGGTCAGATGTTGCCAAGTTGGAGTTCTCCAGTGCAGATGAGATTCAACTTCTGTAAATGGAAGATGAACCATCAAACACTGTCGCAGTAACTCGGATCAAAGAACGTAGACCCACCGTAGACCCATCCAGTGGCCGTGGGATGTTTGGATTGTGTGCATGCTGCGGTTCGAGATGAAATGCCAGCGACTGGAGCGTGAGAGGGATTTCCATGAAAGTGGACCGACTGAGTGGATGCAGATGAGCCTCATTGTCTGAGTGTCTTTCTCCTGCTCTGACTGAGCCTCAGATGGCCTGGCCTTTCTGCTCTCCCGCGAGGGTCTCTCCCATTGTTTCGGCTTCTCTCTTCAACCTCCCACCCCCTGATATCGTAAAGCCCCCCACCCCCCACCGCCATCCTATTGGTGCTCCACTTTCCCCTGTGTGTTACCATGGAAACGAGGGGGGGGAGAATAATAATGCAGCCCCTCGGTTGTGCTCCTCTCCACCAGCTAATAGCTCTCTAAACACAGGCTCCAGAGAGGATGCTCTGCTACAGGCGTGGGGGGGAAGGATGCAATGTGACCGTCGTCTTTGTAATGTAGGATTATAACCCTCAGGATGACAGCTACAAGTGGGTCTGTGCCTGTTCTAATACACTTTCTTTAAGTGACACGTTGGAGGCGAGGACTGCTTATGGAGTTTATGGCTGAGAAGTCACACATTCATTATGTCCCCACCAAATGTGAATACAATAACATTTTATTACGTTAGGGGTTTGTATTGTGTAGGAAAGTAGAGTGCAGTATTTTGTCAGGGGTACCAAATGCTGTGTTTTGGTCGACACAGATTAATTGTTGATTGTCTGTGTTTTTTGTTTTTTAGTTGTGTGAACATCGGGCCTTGTGATAAGTGAATCTTGTCATTACAGCACATCCTTCTCAGCCAGGGTTCTTTCCCACTCAGGATTTGATTGCGTTTTCTAGATGTAATCACAGTGCTAGATGGGGGGTGGGGGGGCTGTAACTGTCAGCTGTTGTCCTGATGAGTCGGAAGGCTGATTGCAATATAGTGTGACTGAAAGTAGTGTTCTAGATTCTTCTCAACACTCCAGGGACATTCTCTGTTCCCCCTAAGCAGCTGGAAAAAGATGATTGGCTCCATTGACAGCTCTCCATATTTGATAGACCTAGCTGTCACTGCCAGTACTGGTGTCTGTCAGTAAAAATAGCTGTGTGAGTTGAAGCAACAATACCAGCAGTTAAATTGCCACTCGCTGCCATTTCATTATTTTCATCTGTAGGAGACATTTGTAGCAGAGCAACTTGAACAGTAAAAAGTTTGAAGCATTTAAGCTCGTTATCTTACACTCTGTTGGAGATCCACTTTGACAGTTCAACCAGCAACATGTAATTAGTAAGAGATGCTGTTTACCGTGATGAATGCATATGTTCAAGGTTAGCATGAGGAGGCGCACAGGGTGAGCAGAACATGCGGCTCAGTAATACATGGTAATTAGCCAAGAAGGATGGAACACAGATCACAATACTTAACAGTATTCCATTTCTGCCTGACTGCAACTGGATAGCTACTGTCAAAGGTTTTTTCTTTGTTCTATGCTGTTACTGTTAATTTAGCCGTCTAGCTGAACAGTGGAATATTCAAATAATTAAAACGCCAGCGAAATGTCGTATTGCGTTCACCACAGTTGAGCGTGTCATAAATAATAGATCACAAATTGTATCTTAATACTCAGATGTTGTTGTTGGGAAAAGGGTTTGTAGTCCTCGAACTGAGAGGAAACCGTACCATAGAAGCTTCTTACGCAGGGACAGTAACAATGCTAGCATGTCTGTCTGTGGGTAGCTGTGCCTGAACCCTGTGTGTGTCTGTCTGTCTGTCCACAGCTCATGACAACAGGAGAGGAGAGGATCCAGAGAGAGAACCTCAAACGCACCTGAACAACGACAAGGCATCAACAGTTACCCATGGTAACGTTACCTAATCCATTCACGTCTGTGAACCCTCTACACAATTCCAGTAATTTAGATTAAAGGCATTCATCCAACCAAAAACATCTAAGAGCTTCTTTTTTTTTCATCTTCTCCCCCTGTATTCTCACACCCGCCCACTCCTCCCTCCTCGTCCCCCTCCCAGAGACACACAGCTTACATCACATGTCCTTGTGTGTGTTGGTGCTGGGGTGATATCAAGGCCCCATGCTGAGAGCAGTTTCTTTCAAACCCACTTTTCACCACACTGAATCATCTCGGAACAAAACCTTGGTAAAAAAAATAGGAAGGCAACCACTGATGGAGAACCTGTTCTGAAGACTCTTGTTTACCAGAGTTTTGACTGCAGAGTCTGCCTTCCTTTGTTAACCGAGGGGGTTGAAGGTCCACAGCTGACAGCTTTGTGTCCTACCACTTGGCCGGCAGAAGCCTTGGTTGTCTGCGAGGGCCTGATTTGCATTGAGATCCACGTTAGTATTCAGAGCACGCGGGGGGAGGCAGATGCTCATGGCTCCAGAGGTTAAAGGTGACTTCAGACGGAGACACAACAACGACCGGAACGCGTCACTTTTTAAAGGTCCTTCTTTACCAAACAAAGAGACTGACTGTTCTTGATATATATCTGGTTTTCAGTGTTTTGAGTCATTCTCAGTGCTATGTGCTGGGAATACACAGAAATACGTTTCCTGTGGGTGTTTTTTGACTGTAACACCCGTCACACAAGCTCAATTCCTTCGCGGATCTTCTTAACATGTAATGGTGTCAATGCAATAAGCATAAGGCCCCCTTGTCACATTAATATCCAAGCACATGCCCAGCTCTTCCAGACTTCTGCAGTGACTGCTGATTGTTTGGGGGACATTAACAAATCCTGAATCTTTGACACGTTGACGAGCATACGCACACGCACGTTTACACACTCAAACACACACACACACACACAGATTCTCATTTATTTACAATGAGTGGTGAGCCATGTGTGTTTTGGGACCTTGAATGTAGGTGGACATCTTCCTCTGAGCACTACACTCAAACATCTCTCTCTCACACACACACACACACACTCACACTCTCTGGCTTTTGCTTTTGATCTTAGAAAAAATATTCTGTGTAACCTCAGTGTGGTGCACTTGTTTTGGCAGGAAAAAAAATTACTCTCTTTCATTTATTGGTTTTTGATCCGCCTCTTCTAAGCCTTGTGTACCTTTGGAAGCAGGCAGCATGGGAGCGCTGGAGCAGCACAGTGAGTAAACAGAGTCCAGGCAGAGGACTCTGGAACCTCTAACATATGGCCTTGTAACCGGCCCTGAGCCATCACTGATTAGACAAATGGCTGTTAAGGCTGTCCTCTAACCCCCCTCTGAGTGTGCTGCTCTGCTCTGTTTGTGGGGAACAGGAACCAGGCCTAAGTGGAGATTCCTAACTAGCCTGCCACACAAAGGCTCTTCCTCTGAACCCCCCCCCCACACACACACACACACACACATCCCCCACATCCTGGTAACCAAGGAAACTGATGTCCTTTTTTACGCTGTGCACGCTCGCTCGTCTCTTTAATTATTATTTTTTTTTTTTCCCGTGTTCCTCAGATGGACGTGTCTCACTATGTACGTCTGTGCCTGACCAAGTAAGCACTGGAAGTTTTACTGGACAGAACTCTGTTTAGCTTAATGTAACTGGTCTCTGTCCAAACAAGCCGCCTGCTGTGAGCGTGTGACTGGAGGGGAGGATGGATTAAGAGAGAGAGTACGAGTAAGAGAGAGTAAGAGAGGAGATGGAGGGAAAGACCAGGCCTTTTTGTGTGGTTCTGTGTGTGTGTCATGTGGTGTGTGAGAGAGCACAGGTATGTGAGTGTGTACGTCCGTTGGAGATAGGAGTGCCATTGTCTACTTCCAGAAATAGCAGCTGGGAAGTCCATATGTTTTCATGTACTGCTAAGTACAGCAATGTGATGAAAACTATCATTGTATTCAGCACAATGTACTGGAGAATTGAATACTTTTTGACCCTCTTCTAGAACCTTGTTTTCAGTCGGTATATTTGACACTTCATTATTGGGATTTTCCAACTTGGCCGTATGAGATGGGGAAGTAATGGTTCACATCTTTAAATTAATTCGATGCAGTATGACTGAGACATTCCCCGAGAATTATGGTTCAAATGATTTTACGTCAAGCGCAGATAATCTCTCCCATTGTCATCACACTTACTACTTAACGCAAAAAAGCTTTAAATTGAGTTACAGCTCATTTTCATGGAAACACCCCCGTGTGTCCATCGCCCGTACCCAGCATCCCCTGGGAAACCCCTTTTGAGTCTTAACCATAGGCCACTATGGAGAAGTGTTTATGTGTTCATTGTTCCTTTGTGACCACATGCTCTTGCTGAGGGCTGGAGAGACGGAGCTCCAGGGGGGATCGATGGCCTATCGACCATCCGCCCCAGCTTGCTATTGATCCATCCTTCCTCGAACCGCTGAGGACCTTCGCTCATCCAGATAGAGGTGCTGACACGTTTAATGCCAGTGTCTCTGCTGCCTCGTGGCATTTCTTCTGCAGGATAATCTGGAGGAATCACACCGTGGATGGATATCAGACAAGATCTTCTGCTCTCCCCCTCCCCCGTTCCTCACACCCCCCCCTCCACCCCTTCCCCCTCCAGCTCTACCACATGCCCTTCCAATGGCATGCTGCCAAAAGGCAATGGGAGAGGCGCTTGAATGTCTTCCCTGTGTTCCCCCATCTCTCCTTATCTTCTGGATCAACTGAAGAAAGGTGACTAGGTTTCAGGGAGAGAGAATTGGAATGTCCAGCTGGGCTCTGGAGATAATGGGCCTGTAGGATGGTTGATGGCGGAAGGGTCTGGCTGCGTCTGCCCCTCTGTTATTCCTGACTGGGGAATTTTGGAGCTCATCCGACTATTGTTTCGCATGTGAGTCAGCTGCCCGGTCAGAAGACTGTTTGACATCAAGGCTGTAGAAGAAGTCTAGTGCGTGACTCCGGAGATCGCCTTCTGGCGGCCTGGCAGAGAACTGATCCTACTTGGAAATCCTAATTGGACACGGGAGATCAATTGCAGTGAGTTACGCAAAGATGTGAAATTCATCATAGACCACCCACTCTTCCCTGTGAACGGTCTGGATTCATAGGGACCCCCGGCATATTTTGAACCAATTAAAACACCTTGCCTGAGGGCTGAATAGCAGTTCGTCCCGACCTGGAATTGTTGTTAACTACCTTCCCACCATATCAAATGGCATCATTCTGAGAAAAGAAAAAATTGTATTTTTTTTGTCGTGAGCCTGTGCCAAGCCAACATTTTGGAGGTTGTCAGTACTGGATTTATGTACAGCAAGCAACTAAAACACTGACATCTGTGGCTGTTAGCTTCCCTTCCTGGTTGACTGTGAGCAGCCCTCAACAGAAGTACAGAGCTGTAGATACTCACTGCTTAGCATTCAGAGCACTTCAAAGCTCCTCCGTGTGATAGCGTGGCCCAAGGCTCATTCCCTCCTAATTTGAGGTTCATTAAGGGACCTGACAACCCTCCAGGGAGCCCGGCGCTCCGGCACTCTGTCGGAGGAGGAGGCCGTTCCTCTTTCTTATTTTTTGGGGCCGTTTGCTTGCTGAGACTCAGTTTGGATGGGGGGAGTTGCCGAGAGAAATACGAAAACGGGTTTTTAATTGAGATGAAGGGGGATTTCACATCGGTGCGTGTGATCCTGGAGTGTCTGTCGGAGGGTGTGCAGTTAGTGAGAGGGCGGGGCCAGAGGGTGAGGGGGGGGCGGGGGAGGGTGTGTGTGTAAGTGGCCTCATCGGTCAGTCTGTACAGACCATGTGCATCTGTGCCACATGCAGCTACACTATTGGTCTAGCGGGACGATTTCCATCCTCCCCAGGGGTCAATTAAGGGAGATCAGTTAGGAGAGTCCCGACATTTAAACAGGGTCAAGTTCCAACCCTCATGATCTCAGCGGTGTCTGAGGTACTAATGATGATTCGGTATGCTGGCACACGTGTAATGTTTGAGGGTGGTCTATAAGGGGTTGTGGGGGGGGGGGGGGGGGGGGGGGGGGGGGGGGCTGGGCCGAGGAGCAGTGTCCTTGTCCTAATCCATTTGTCCTGGTGGCTGGTGGGGGGATAAGGGAGGACCGCGTTGGCGAGTCACTTTATTAATCGTGCTGAAAGTGTCATCGCCCAAGGAGAACCAGCCAAGGATGTTCTATTTTAACAGGGGAGGTGTTAGCCTCCAATATCTTTCTTATCTTCAGATGATCATGCACCTATGGGACTGTCGACATGGCGATGGTGTGGACTCCTAAATCCTGCCCAGCCCTCCCCTCCCCTAATAGCTACTGTATGAGTTGAGGAGGACTTTTGTGGGCCCGTTGGCTCGGTAGCTCGGTTCCTGATTGGTGTAGAATGTAGGTCATGTGGGATTGCCCTCGTTGCCATACTCTGGTTACTGTTAGTAGCTGAAATGGAATCAGTTCTCAACACTCCAGGCTCATTCCTAACTAATCTGAGAATAAATAGATGAACTGGCCCCGGACCAGTAACCACATACAGTAAATATGGCTCTGAGATGGATCCAGCACAGCGTGACATTTTATGATGTCAGTAATGAGAGAGGCTCTGGTGGCAGACCAAGCTGCCGTTAACTGGCAAATACCTCCAGGCGCAGACTGGTTTGCTAAGCTCGTCAGACAGAGAACATGTTATTCCTCAGTCTGCATTGATCGCACCCTAACCACTTCTATTTCTGCCCAGCACTTATCAGGGGGGCTGTTTTGCAAGCAGCTATATCGTCTCAATGCTTCAGTAAGCAGCAACATAACTGCTCCCAGCTTTGTCAGTGTGTTCTTCGTCTCTCACGTGGCTGTGCAGGCTCCTCCCATTCCCCTCTCCAGTAGATAACTGTCTTACTGGGGCTCCTGGGAGGATACGCAGCTTTCATGTTCGTGGAAGTCCGTGCTGCCGCAGGATGCTCCCAGAGACTTAGCAGGCCTCGTCCCCGAGGGCTCGGGGGCTCGGGTGGTGGAGAGGGGAAGGGGGTGATCGATGAGGATGGGATCCCTCTGGGAGTCATGGGAAAGCGCCAGTTTGTTTATTCTGCACTTTCTCCTGGTTCCTGTGGCAGTTTGATTTATCCTCAGTCGCCTCCGCTGCTCCTGTTGCACAGTCGTGTTACTGCGAGCCCTGACTGAGACCCTATGGTCAACTCTCTCTTCTTTTAAACAAGGGATGCACTGGAATACTGAAAACGAAGTAGTGGCTGTCGATCTGAGAGGTTTGACGCTGAGAATGATGTTGGTGTTGGGGTTTTGGGGGGGGGGGAGTCCTATTCATTCCTTGCTTCGATGTTGAATGGGGTTTTCTCTCTTTGTAGGGGCCCCACATTTAACTGAAGGAGGGGGGGGCGGGTGAGAGAAGCACCTCTGACATTATCCCTGCAAGCTCTAATGTATGCAAATCTCAATTAAGACTCATGTGTCCTCGTTAGGCTTTTTCATGGGGGTGGGGATGGTGTTAGAGAGGGGAAGGGGAGGTGGGTAATTAAAAACCTCACTAGCCCAGAGGATGCCAGCAGCTCCCATAGACACCGAGAGGAACGATCAATACCGAAGCGTATCATTATGATTGAATGGAGGTATTTAACCACAGCTCTAAATCAATTTCCCTAAGTCTGAGGAAAGGAGGAAAATAAATGTAGAAAAGCACTGGAGCTCTGATGAGAAAAAAAAGGGGGGGGGGGGTGGAGGGGAGGGGCGGGGGGGCCCTCATACAGCAAAGAACCCCTTCAACATGCCTGGTTCGTGGCCTCCTCTCTGGCTGTGTTCATCTGGAAAAAACGGGAATCCTTGAGACTGAAAGCTGTCTGGTTCAAAGGAAGTCAAGGTTATTTCATAGCTGAACGGCTGAGCCAGCCTGCTAGGTCCTGCCTCACCTGAGAGGAATGAAAGCCAGGCAGGGTCAGTAGAGCTCCAGCCTTAACCCCTAGTCTTAGAGCCAGAGCTAGCCAGCAGAGGAGATAGCTCAGGGGAGTCATTTCACAGCAGATCAGGCAGAAGGGAAAGACTGCCAGAAGATTATGTCAGGATCACACACACACTCAGATGCCAAAAAAGGAGAAGGGGGGTGAAAGGAAGACATTTTAGGTTTTGGTTCAGAGCTTGGCCATATGGAAGTGTCCAGAAGCCCAGTTATATTCTTCCAGCAGCCACATGGTAAACGTGCCTGTCTCCAGAACGCCCCCCCCCCCCCCTTTTTTTTATTACAGTTATCTTTGCTTGCCTTCATGGTCTTTGCTCATATTACGAGTGAGTACACAGGTTATGCGTCTTTACAGCTGTATAGCCTTGCTGTACTCCAAACCTTGTATGAATTAGCAGGGTCTTCATCGCTGAGGAAGTGGTGGGTGAGGTAGGGAGGGAGGGGCCACATGACACGTGGGTGTCCTTCATTAGTTTGGAGTGGGCCCTGGATGATGGGCTCTCATCAGGGAGAGTGTGTGTCAGGTGGAGGGATGGCCTGAGGGGAACAGGGGGGCCTCTGGCCCTCATTACGTTAAGAGGGAGATGCTCTATATTAAAGGCCCCGAGCTTTCAGGGTAATGCACACTAGTGTTCCAGTCCCAGGGCTCATACCTTGAAAATGAGCTGAGGTACGCAGAGCCACACACACACCTTC
This sequence comes from Protosalanx chinensis, assembly GCA_030340685.1. NCBI lineage: Eukaryota > Metazoa > Chordata > Actinopteri > Osmeriformes > Salangidae > Protosalanx > Protosalanx chinensis. The sequence continues at coordinate 10,445,730 of CM059318.1, forward strand.
AGGGAGGGAGTGGGGGGGTGGGGGGGGGGGGGAGGGGGGAGATTCTGTCCATCTTTCAGTTTAAGTAGAAAATACACTGACACAGGTTGACACGGTGAGACCTAGTGAATATTTCATTTAAGTTTTAGGGATGACTTTCGAGAGAGTTGTGTTTACAGAATTCAGTACCCAAGGGAACAGTGTATTGTTTGTTTGTGAGATTGGATTTTTGGTAGAGACGTGTGTGTGTGTGTGTGTGTGCGTGTCAGTGTTGTGTCCGTATGACAGGCGGAACTCATTAAAAAAGCTGGGGTCGTCTGTGTAATGTTTTGTTGGCAGTTTGAATTGAACAAGTGATCTGTGTGTCAGAATGTGAGCGTGAGCATTTGGCAGAATTAATTAACTGACAGACCTGTGTGTGTGTGTGTGTTCTCCCTCAGGGGCTGGGAGAGGCTTCAGCTAGAGGGACAGCCATGGAGGGCGACTGTCTCAGCTGCATCAAGTACCTCATGTTTGTCTTCAACTTCCTCATCTTCGTAAGTAGCTTCCATCATTCTCTCCTTCCCTTCTCCTCTCCTTCCATCCTCCTCTCCTTCCCTCTTTTCCTCTTTCTCTCCTTCCCTCCTACCTCCTTCCCTCCTACCTCCTTCCCTCCTGCCTCCTTCCCTCCCTCTATCTCTCTCTGAGAGAGATAGAGCCTCTCTTCCCTCCACACAGACAGACACATTTGTAATTTGTCAGACAGAAGCAATCTTGATGCTATTAAAATCCCTAATTGATTAGATTTCCGCTACGCCACGCATATAAAGAGGATGTGCTTGTGGATGTGCCTGTACTGATTGGCACCTGATCTTATCCGTCCTGATCACACATTCACAGGTAATACTGTCAGCTAGATGAACACAGGGGACAGGATTGAGGGGGAGGTGTCCTATTGTTTCAATGCTCTGTAACGGGAGACAAGCCACTCACGCACAGCAGCAGTAAATAGCCTCAATGGGTTGGATTAACCTGATCCTTAATCACAACAACAACAACCAGTGTGATTTATTAGCGTTACTTCCTGTGTGGAGGCTGTTTCTGTCTTGGAAGCCCACGCTAGCTGTCAAAATGGCAACCTCTGCCATATCCGGCTCCTCTTTGAGAGCTTGACAGGTTCATGATGTGGCATTCACTGAATGGAGCCCAAGGTTCCTCAGAGAGGAGGACGGGGATGGTCTGATTTCTCCACACACACAGACACACACCCTCACTCCCCTCTCCTTCCTTCTCTCCCTCCTTCCCTTCCTTCACACAAACGTGCCTCCTTTTTCTTAATCACGTTAAAGTCTCCCGTTGAGACATGAGAGATAGAGTGTTAGTTTAAGAGGGCGAGTGGAGAATGCGATGGAGGTGGGGGAGGGTGGGAGATGTGTTTGACAGGTAGAGGATAGGGGTGAAGCCTACCGTAACACCCCAACCTCCCCACCACCACCCGCTGAGGCGTTTTCAAATACCCAGCCCTTTACCTCTCCCTCACCTCTCCTCTCATCTCCTGCGCTCTCTCATCTCCCACCCTTTGGCTTTGTGTTTAACCGTGCCTTCTTCAAAGCTACTTGAAGCATACCAAACAGAACTAGATTTTCTCAACTGAAGTCATTTGTCATTGCTTGTTATTGAATCTGTGTGGTTGTGTAGTTTATAAGAGAAACCCATTTACGGATGCACAATTTGAGTATATCTCTCTCTCCTCTCTCCCTATCTCTACTTTCTTTCTCTTTTGCTTTTTCGCCCTCTTTCCCCCCTCTTTTTCTCTTTTACTCCTTTCCTCTCTCTGTCTTTCATAGTTGGGGGGCTCCTTCCTCCTGGGGGTGGGGGTCTGGGTGCTGGTGGACCCTAAGGTTTTCAGAGAGATCGTGGTGGCCAACCCCCTGCTGTTCACGGGGGTGTACATCATCCTGGCCATGGGCGGCATGCTCTTCCTGCTGGGGTTCCTGGGCTGCTGTGGAGCCATTCGAGAGAACAAGTGCCTGCTGCTGTTTGTAAGTGGAACCCAGGGTCTGTGGCTGTGGTCTTTGTGTGTCTGTGGTGTTTTTGCATTATGAACTTAAGGAGCTGCCTTCAAGTCACTGTGACCCATCATTGTAGTACAAAATGTGAATCACAATGACCCCCAAAGCAGCACATGGGTTAGGTTAGTTTGTGTCATCAGTCAGATATTTTGTGTGTGTTTTTTTGGGAGGGGGGGAGGTCTAAAATAGAACAGTCCGGTCCAATAAATAAGAGGACAAGAAGATTCCTCCTTTGGTGCCTTTTGTGTTTCAAGCGTCATGAATAGTTGATGCTGAGTGAAGTAGGAACATCCACATTCAGATTTTTAGTGACTCGCACCCACTTTCGCCCGACTTTCACTCTCCATTACTCTTTCCCTCTCTCGCTCTCTCTCTCGCCCTCTCTCTTGCTCTCTTCATTCCCACAGTTCTTCATGCTCATCCTCATAATCTTCCTGGCAGAGTTGGCCGCCGCCATCCTCGCCTTCATATTCCGAGAGCACGTAAGTTGATCCTTCAACAGTGGAACCTCTCGCCTCTATTTAGTGACCTTGCCTGATACTGTACTAAACACTCCTCGGTGTACCCATGGCAACTCTAACCTGGAATCCCATTGGCTGTTCCCGTAGCTGACCAGAGAGTACTTAACCAAGGAGCTGAAGAGACACTACCAAGGCAACAACAACACAGACATGTTGACCTACACCTGGAACGCTGTCATGACCACGGTAAGGCCAGTATTGATGAACAGCACAGTACAACAAAAGAAAACTGCTGGCAATGCATATCCTGTCCCTGTGTAGCCTCACACACCACAGCTACAGACTCCCGTAGGAAAAACCTAAGAGGTTTCCTCAGCCTCTTCAGAGACATCAATATTGGCAGATTCATTTTGGGTCAATATTCATGCTGGAATGATCTGCGCATGGTTCTGGAGAGTTTGCAGTGCAGTACACACACACACACAGGCACTAATATGTCACTTTCTTCCCTCCCTTTTTCCTCCTCACAGTTTAACTGCTGTGGGGTAAACAGTCCTGAGGACTTTAAGGAGAGCTTGTTCCGGTTAATCAACCCTAACGACATGGTGCCAGCAGCCTGCTGCCAGCGCAGCATCCAGGCTGAAGAGGCGGCCTACATCAACCTGGAGCAGTGTCTGTCTGGTCACATGATGTTCCGGAACAACAAGGTAGGTTCTGGTGTGCTGCGTTTGCCAGAGGACACCCCCCGCCCCCCCCTCCGGGGGACAGGAGGCTGTGTGTGAGGAGAGGGGCCAGGGGCCTCGCTGGCCTCGCTCTCTGCCCCTATCTGCTTAATGAGAGCAGAAGACAGTGTGCTTGGAGAGAGGATATCATGAGATTGGCTCAGTTTTCCTCAGGCTGATTAGTGTGCTGTTCCATGTTTGGAGTGTCATGGGTCTCACAAGTGTGTGGGTGAGTGTGTGCGCGTGATTGTGCATGCCTGTGTGAAATTAAAAAAAGGATTCTTCTTATTGCTTTGTTTTATATCCATGCAGTGTATGCATAATGTGTAGTCACATGAAACAATGCAAGCATTTCTATTGCACGTTCATTAGCTTTTGTTGATCTTTTGCGAGCGCTCGCATGTGTGTGTGCACGCATGTGTGTGAATGAATGCCTTGAGAGGGAAATTTAATTACAGTGAAAGCCGATAGGAAGCTCTTCTGCTGTCTCCTTCACCTGTTTTTGTTTAAAACCTGTGGAACAATGAGAAATATCCAGAAGGCGTTCTGTCCCCTCCCTCCATACAAAGAGGCCTCATTAACAGGCATCGTCGCTCGGGGTGGTGACACGTCTTGACGAGCTCTTGTTCCGAGGTTCGCTCAGTTGTGGCTCTAAGGCTGTGAACAGTGCTGTCTTTACGTATGATTGTGTTCATCTTGACAAAGACAACGTGAGAGCCTGTGTATCTGTCTGTCTCTCCACAGGGATGTTACTCGGCAGTGGTTGACTACTTGGAGCTGTACATCTATGTGGCCGGAGCACTGGCCATTGTAGTTCTGACGATCGAGGTAGGTAGTTTTTGTTCGAGCGTCCGGTCAGTTAGTCTCATGCCTCTGTTATCCCTGCGATCGCATCAGAGGGTCTGTGTGGTTATTCCAAATGGTTTGAAGATCACTCTCAAAGATGTTGTTTTCTTATCATTCTAATGGCAGCTTAGAAATAAATAAATGACCTGGAGTTTTAACTGTAGTTTGAGTGCCATCTAGCGGTGAAGAGACTTACTGCATGTTGTAAAATGTCTGCATTCTTGTGGGGTTTTTTCTGTCCACAGCTCTTTGCCATGGTCTTTGCCATGTGTCTGTTCAGAGGGATCCAGTAGAACTACGGCCACATGGAACTTTTTGAAAAACAAAAGGGAGACGAGGAGAAAAGAACACTTTGAACATGCTCAAAAAAACGAACAGCAAATTTCTGATTCTCTTTTTATATGTCCGGAAATTCGATGGAAAGCAACCTTCAAACAACTCGTACTTCACAGCTGGAACTTTGAGGTACTGGGTCTCAACCAAGCATAAGCCCTTAGAGAGAGAGAAAGTGAGAGAGAAAAAAAAGGAATAAAGAAATCAGATGTAAAGTGATTTGTGTGTAAAGTTCTGGACCAGGTCTAGCATGGACCGTGTGTAAAGTTGACCAGGCATGAAGGGGACCTATGCAGGAGAAGCCTCACCACAAGGCACTGCACTGACTTTTGGATGAAGAATATTTATACTGAGTACAGTAACGTTGGCTGAACTGTATAGAAATCTGTGTTTTTGCGTACACCTGGCTGTTAACCTTTTCAATTTACATTTCACACACCTTTCCTGAACACATCCTTCACATTTCTCATGATGTAATATAAAACTCCATGCACAGTATAGTGTGTCTATGTGCTTGTGCAAGAGAGGGAGAGAGAGAGCAACAGTGTGTGTGTGTGTGTGTGTATGTGTGTGTGTATGTATGTGGGTGGGTGGGTATGTGTGTGTGTGTGTGTGTGTCTGAGTGTGTGCATTTGTGTGAATGTTGTCCCCTTGTGATCATCCCCAAGCTTGAAAGTCAACTTCTGATTCTTTTTTTAATTGTTTATTTGTATTTGGATGTTAATTGCAATAGTGGTTATATGTGGTTTTTTTTGGTGAAATGTATATGTATGCATTTGTACTAGATTCTTGGAAAAAGAATGACATAAAATGGCATTCCAACTTGTTGTCATGGCTCCTACTTATTCTTATTTTAAGTAAATGACCCCATTGCTATTTTCTGCTCAACTGACTTGATGTCATGTTGGCCTGTGCTACTCCAGATACAAGTTTCCAGCTCAGTCAGTAAAACTATGCTTAACATTTTGTCACATGAGCAAAAGATGAACAAATAACTAACATGCTACTCTTAGTCCAGTGCTTCTCAATTATTTTCTGTTACACCCCCCTAGGAAGAAGAAAATATTTCGAGCCTCTCCACTCTCTGCCGCGACTATAAATAGTATAATTTGTCTATAAAATTGTACAAGTACACCTCTGCATAACACTATATCCTTATTAATGTTAAATAAAACATCAGAATCAGAATGGGGGTTTATTCGCTATGCAAGATTAACAGACATAGAATTAACTTTGGCAGGAATGAGCAAACATAGAACATATATGTGGCATACTAATAAAATATAAATGAATGCAATGTAAAATACACTACAGATAGCTGTGCTCAGTGGGTAAGCATGGTGTCACCAAGTCTGAAAGCCATTTCAGCATTTGTGGTTCAAGTCTTGCTCAGATCACTTGCTTAATTATTTAACCAATTGATATGTGTCAAATCACAGTTAGTTTGATTAAATAAGAGAATCCTCTGTGGCTCAGCATGTGTAAGGCATAACCTTGGTTTGAATTCCACTCAAACCAATTCATTTAACTTAATCTATCAGCAATACATACGTTGTCTAGCAAGGTGGTGGGTGGCAACCCAGGTGCAAATCCAGCAAAAGGCAAATGCCTAGCACCCTGTGAGTGCCTACATAGCTGGGATTCAAACCTTCGACCTTCGGGTCATGAGGCAGCGTCTCTCCTCACTGAGCCAAATCCAGGCTGATTCTTCAGGAGTTTTTCAAGAGCCTCTTCCAATCCCTGATTTAAAATTTATTATTTAAATGCCAGAATTCGAACCTTCAACCTTGCATTTTAAGGGCAGCATCTCACCTCACTGAGCTAATTCTAAGCTAACCTTGACTTATTTTCCGGGTGTTTTTCAAGTGCCTCTGCCAATCTGTGCTTTAAAATATCACATGTGAACAGCTGGGATTCAAATCCCCAACCTTGTATTTCACCTCGAGGTAACATCTCACCTCATTGAGCCAACTCCAGGCTAACATTAATGGTCAAAGCCCAGAAGGTCTATACACACTGACACGGCAAGGGCATTTCATTTTCAGATGATGCCATTTCTCTGAAAGAAGCTCTTTGTGGTGATCATGATGTCAGTAACACACCTGTGTGCAAACATGGTGTCATGTGACCAGACACACGCTGCCAGATACACAGGTGAAGATATATGAACTTGTTTGGATAATTAGTGGCATAAACTGCTGTACAGGACCTATGATCATTATGTGATCAATGTGATTGATTGTAAGCTAGGCTCGATATTATAGTATAAAACTGGCATTACTTTCGGTAGCTAACTAGAACTAGCTCTACTACCTTGCCAAATCTAAGTACATCCAATAACACGCTATTACCACCAGAGGGCGGTAGCACATGTGAATGATCTTAAGGTGTGTCAGGTCAACCCTTACAAAATGGGAAATATCCTTTCAGCAATCCTCTCTCATTAATGTTAGGCATGTTGTGTGTCATAGGAACAATAACGGCAGAATGTTCTTTCCCATATACACAGATAGTTCTGTCACGGTTGTGTAGATTCATGTTCAGATCAAAAATCTTAATGTGACATCATGAAATATTCTGTCTTTTGACGAGACATCATTCAGTCTGGCAGAGTCAACGCTAATACATTTGCCCATATGACTCTAGAGAGCTCAAAATCTTCACACCTTAACGCCAAATCCGTTTGACATCACTCAAACGCCTGTTTCCTGATGAAAACACCCTGTCTCTGGTAGCTATTTCAGAAACATTTTGTTTTTGACCTTTTAATCAGCAAAGCACAGCACCAGTAGCAGCATCTGTCAGTGTGCCCTCCCCCCATCCTAGCCCCTCCATTAGAAATGTCTGCATTGATTCAGGTCAGGATCTTGCTGTGAGTGTTTAACAGCTGCAAAGTGTTACTGCTGGTCAGCACTGGCTCCTGAACCTGGAGTGGTCTCCCCAGCACGGTGCGGGTCACAGCACACGCGTGTCTCGTTAACTCAGGCCCGAGGTGTGCGTCTCTCCATCAGGTCCTGCTGGCGTCAGGCAGGGCTGCCTCCGTCTCACACGCTGCCTCCGTCTCACACGCTGCCTCTGTCTCACATGCTGCCTCCGTCTCACACGCTGCCTCCGTCTCACACGCTGCCTCTGTCTCACATGCTGCCTCCGTCTCACACGCTGCCTCCGTCTCACACCCTGCCTCCGTCTCACACCCTGCCTCCGTCTCACACGCTGCCTCCGTCTCACACGCTGCCTCCGTCTCACACGCTGCCTCCGTCTCACACGCTGCCTTCGTCTCACACGCTGCCTCCGTCTCACCCGCTGCCTCCGTCTCACCCGCTGCCTCCGTCTCACACGCTGCCTCCGTCTCACACGCTGCCTCCGTCTCACACGCTACCTCCGTCTCACACGCTGCCTCCGTCTCACACGCTGCCTCCGTCTCACACGCTGCCTCCGTCTCACACGCTGCCTCACACACGGTGGTGTGTACCTGGGCTGGTGCCAGAAATGAAAGCATGTCAAATCTAGAATTTAGGAAGGAGGGTTTTCATCAAAAAGAGATGAGAATAAGCTCAAATGTACCAATGGTGCAATTTGATGCGTGTGTGTGTGGGCCTGTTAGAGTTGAACACTCACATCCAGAATTTTTTTTAAACCCGTCTTTTTCACTGAGTAGAAGCAGAACATATATTTGGCCCACTCTAATGTTGGCATGTATGAGACTGACAGGTCCAACTAAGAGTATTCTTGTTCAGCTGCCAGTGTGTTATAGGATTTGGGCCACTGCATTATGGCTGCAGGACAGCTAAAGTCAGTCTGCCAATGGGAAATCAATGTGTCTGTGCTCATTATTATAGTGAATAACGGTTTTGGCAGACACAGTTACCTATGGAAGAGGCCTTAAAAGTCTGATGTGTCGTTTTAGCTTGAGGACATCTTCAACACTAGCGTGATGTGCAGTACCGGGATATAAAGAGGGGGAGATATCTCAGTGGGGGAGATATCTCAGTGGGGGGATATCTCAGTGGGGGGATATCTCAGTGGGGGAGATATCTCATTGCTGCATCTTCAGACGTGTGATGCTAACTCTTGACGCTTTGTAAAAACGTCTTGCTAGGAAAGGGGGGATTGGTGTGGTGAAGGGGGAGACAGAGGGAGGAGATGGGGTGGTGGAGGGGGAGGGGATAGGGTGCAAATTTTTTTTGCCCCGTTTGGAGAGGAAACTTTCATTGCTTGCTGATTTATGGGTTGGTTGGAGGACTCCCGATGGAATTTGAATGTTTTTTGGGGCCATTATGTAAACTCCCCTATACACGCACATCTATAGCCTCACCATGTTGACTTGTATTTATCCTTTGTGGAAGGTGTTAGGTCCAGTGGAAGGTACAAGGCTCTAAGAAGACCCTGCGGCAGAAATACTATCTCTGCAACAAATGCCCACTGCAAATAATTGCTTTAAAGACAGACAGGGGCAGGTAGTGCAGATACTAACGAAAACAGCTATTATCAACTAACAACAGCTATTTATAACCTACATTTATTCATTTAGCATTTACTTTGAGGTGTCTATATCATAAGCATCACAAGTAGTGAGAGAGATATTCAATATGAAGTGGGAGCTCAGACCAGGCCAGCGATCTGCGTCTTCACAGCATGAAAACAAGAGTCCCACAGAGGGAGTCCCACAGAACGGAAGGCCTGAGAGCGGCCTGGCCTGGCTCTGTGACGCATCGTGTGGCGCCCACTTACCACAGCGTCACAGGAAGTGAGCTGGAACTGCCAGGAAATGGGTCCATCGGGACAGCATGATTCTCAGGCAGAGAGCATCGGTCGTGTCATGAGATCGCTCTCGTTTGGTGAGTCATTCTCTGGAGCCCATGTGTTTTTAGTCAACAGGGTTTTAGCTGTTTACTACAAATAGATGTCTCAAACTGGGTCATGTGAGAGGACCTCAAATCTCTCTGTGGTGGACAAAACAGTCATGAGAGTAATGTCTGCAAATGACTAGAATGTACACAGGTCGGCCGTTTTTTGGGGGGGGGGTTACAGTCGTCGCGAGTAATGCGTTGTGGTTTATGGAGCTCGGGAGCGATGAGCACTGAGGTAAGGCAGAGATGAATGGAAACCATCAGTCACCGTCATCTTCAGAGACCCCAACGTCCTCTAGTCATACTGCTCGGGTCATGGAGGTCCCACCTGACGAGGAATTGACTGAGAGGGCGACGTACGATTTTGTTGGTCAGGTTTTGGTGTAGAAGTCCTCTTCACATCGTCTGTCTCTGTCTAGCTGTTGTCTGTCGGTCTCTCCTCTCCTCAGAGGTCTCTCTACTGGCGCTCCCTGGCATGAGAGAGCAGTGACACAGTGCAGCGGGGGGCTAACGTAGCATGGAATTCCCCATAACGCAACACCTCGTTTCTCACTATGGAGTCTCTGCTGGCCTCTGTGGCCGTGCCTCCTGTCCTGTCTGTCAGAGCTCTGTCAGAGGGAGAGGGAGAGAGAGAGAGAGAGAGGGGGGGAGAGAGAGAGAGAGAGAGAGAGAGAGAGAGAGAGAGAAAGAGGGAGAGAGACCTAGACCAACTGTGCACGTAAGTCCACAAGAGGTTAACTGTGGCGGCATTTGTCATCTTTGACCTCGTTGGCAGAAGAGCTTGCGTTTCCAGTGAAAACGTGCTGAGCAAGACTGGACTGAAGCGCTCCATAAATCAGACGGGGGGGGGAGGCGGGTGGTGGGGGGGGTAGGGGGGGTAGAGGGGGCAGAGGGGGCAGAGGGGGCAGAGGGGGCAGTGTTCTGCGGGGCCCCCCATCGACCAGCATCATAATTGAAAGCATATTGTGGAAGAGGAGCAACGTTTAGAGGCAAGGGGCTGCTTTTAAAGTGAGGGGGTGATGTTTGGGACGGTTGTAGCCCTTCTGGGGTGGGGACTGGGAGGGAGGAGGGTGGTTGTATGCTTGGGGGTGGAGGTGGGGGAGGCCGCCCAAACCCTTTAACGGTGACCATACTGCTTTACAGGGTGACCTGTGGTTGGAGACCAGAGTCATTCAAGGGGCGGAGTAGTGATGGCGATGGTGTTCATGATGAGTCCTAACATGGCCAGCTCTTCTTCCTCAAAGAAGATAAATCCCTCTGTCCAGCTACATCCGCTGATAAACGTGTTACTTATGAGATACACTTAACATTCTACAAGTTACAATCCCTGATCTCTCTATTGCAAGTTTACATGGAGTAGGACATTTCCAGCAAAAACAGCTTTGTAAGGACTTTGTAAGGAGTGAAAGGCTTTGCCCCCACCCCCCATCATGTCGTATTTTGTCCATAATTTAGACGATTTACAGTTTACATACAAGTCAATTGCTGCACAGCGCTACTGTTGATTTAGCCTTGTAACCCAGTGGTTAAATCCATGCAGTTCACCTCCTTCTTCCTGCCCAAACCCACTTCCATGTGTCAGAACCACTTGAAAAGCTTGCCCTTACTGTTTATGCTAGCGTGTCAGAAAGCCACAGTAGACATTTCCACAATAAACGGGAGTTTTATTAGCGGTACTCTGGGAAGGATGCGATGCTGTTGCAAAGCTGTCTCCACGGTAACAGACTGTAGAGATGCCAGTCGGGTCGGTGACGGGGTCAGGGGGGCGTTAGTTAACCCACTGATGGCTGTGAGGAGGCAGGAGAAGGGGCAGGCAGACACACGCAAATGCCCAAAACACTAGCTTACCGTACCCCTCTGAGGGCACTTAACTGCAGGTCAAATCTCCCTTAAAAAAAGAAAATGCTTAACAAATATTTTATTTTTGCCTTCTATTTAATAGCTTGACACCTGGTTTCTCCCCGGTACGTTGATGTCACTGTACGTGAATGTGTGTATGATAGCCACACCGAGGAAGCGTTCAGCTGAGAGTGCATAAGCAGAGAGGTGGAACTGATCCCAGGGAAGGAGCTGAGTTGTAAAACACATTGATAGGAGGACTGGGCCAGAGCCAGAGACACCATTAGAGGGGAGACTAGCAGGGGGGAGGCTAGCAGGGGGAAACAACCCTTAATTCTCACTGAGATAAGCTGTTCAGTCATCACTCTGGACATAGCCCCTCCCTCTCTGGTCTCCCTGATAGACTTGTTCCACCTCCTGACTTATGACCCTTACGGGAGTCTTCTTCATCTTTTATGAAACTTACAACATCATCCATATATCATCCTGCTGTTCGCTAGCCTGTGAAGCTGAGGTAGACCCAGAGTGTTCTTACTCACGCTTTTTATAGCCTCCTCGAATGTTAACGGTGCCAATCCAGACAGCTCAGTCTTTAAATGGCCGCCGTGCACATTAATACATCTCCATTGGTTCTAGTCTGTCCGATCTGTGGGAGTCTGGCCTCTAGAAGTGTCACAGGTCCAAGAGTTGAGTGAAAATATTTGATCTACAACCATCCAGTTTTTATTATCAGACCTAAGGGATTGTTTAACAGTGTATGCCAGTTTCAGGTCTAAAATATGACCTATTAGAGATGTGTCGCTGAAAGCTGATATAAGTGCTGATTTACCGGGCCTTCCCTGCTAACGATGGCCCTTAACGAGGTGCTTAAGAATCCACTTGTTTATGGAGCAGGTTGATTGACAGGTTGCTGCCAATTGAGAAAGAAAAAAAACAGGGCGAATGAGGAATAGGATCCGTCCGTTTCAGCAGAATGTCACCGGGACCCCTGATGTAGCAAGGTGAACTTTGAAGTGGCCCTAATGGTCTTCATGGTCCCTTAACCATGCAGGCCCTCTATTAAGGGTGTCAGTGAAGCCTGGCTGGACCAGCGTGACCTATTAAGGTTAATGAGAGCTGCTCAGGCCACAGCGGGCCACGCCCTCCCTTCTCAATCTGTTTGTTTATCTCGTATGCCCGTGTCGGACTAGTCTGGGGGTTGGGGTTGGTAGGGTGGGAGTTTGAAGGGGTTTAGGTCCCACTGCTTTCCCATCGTAAGGTCGTCTTTTTCCGATCATCTTTCTTTTCTGGAGGTTTTCAGAGCCGGGACATGCTGATTGTTGTTGGTTTCAACTGTAGCCTGAGTGGAGTCGATGGCAGGATGGGAACTGCTGCTGCCTTGTCCTTTCCCTGGCTGCACTTCAGTGCTTCTGAGTGTTTTAGTCTTGAGAGTTGAAAGCTCTGGCGCAATATTTGAAATGGATGCGTTTTGAAATGTACGTGTTTTTACACATTATTTCTACATCTGGCATAGCTACAGGAGTCCTCTGAGGACTGAGGGGGGACGTGTGTTGGGAAGACAGTGCGGTGAACAGGGTGGGCCCGGTGAACAAGTTTTTCCCCTGGAGGGAAGCTGGAAAGGAATTTGATTGGAGTTCCTGTCCAGCGGTTTTTTAGACACTAACCATGACTGGGGTATGATCTGATGCACACCTGGGGGTGTTTACGCCCACTGAGAAGTTCTGGCTTTGTTTGAAACATAATGGTTCAGAACAAGCCATGAAAAGATCTTGTTGGGGTCACAAGGTCAGGAATGACTACAGAAAGTGCTGTGAAGCCTGGAGATGTTGTGAGTTTCCGTGTTTCTCTCCCCTCACTCTGATACTCGTTCAAATACAGTTAGAAACTCCATCAGCCACTTTCCTCTTTCCACAAAATCTGTACCTCTCTGTTTCTCTGTCTCTGTTTCTCTGTGTCTCTCTCTCTTTTTCGCTCTCTCTGTCTGTATCTCTTTCTCTCTCTTTTTCTCTATTTCTCTGTCTGTATCTTTGTTTCCTTGTGCCCATTTCCTGTTCTGAATGTCCTCTCTCACTGACAATGGAATTACAAGAATCTGCGCAGCCTTACCTTGAACATCCTGTCCAGAGCTTGAAATTAACGGTGTCCTGTTGTCCTGGGAACAATTAAATAGATGGCTAGGATTGTTCTATTTGTTATGTTTTTCTAATCTTTTGAAACAGTTTTTGAAATGTTTTGTAGAAGAAAAAAATTTCAAACCGTTTTTTTATCTCTCTACCGAAAACCCTTTTTCACCTTTTCAAAACTTTTATATGTGGTTATTTCTGTATTTATGGATGATACGGAGACAGTGAGGGGATAAAAAAACGTTAGTTGCGATCCCTAATCATGTCCCATTCACCACATGAAGGGGAGCCTATATGAACCAAGTCACCTTACGTCATTCAGTTCACGAAGACCCATTTATTTCAAAATCACTTCAGACACCACTTACATCAACAGCGAGTTAATTCTGTACAAATGGTCGAACACTTAGAGCATGACCGCATGTTGCAGATCTTCATCTAAACATGGACGGGTTTTAGTACTCAAGACCCACAGACAGACTCTGGTGAACGCAGACAAGCTGTTGGCCCTGAACAAACAAACAAACGCCACTCAGCAACATTATAAGTGCAATAACTTACTGCAATGGCACCCCAAAAAAATTATATTAAGTCACAATCAGGAACAAAATTGCAAGATTAATATACAAATTGCTTCTCATTGCCAGGAACCATTTAGAAAGCAAATTCAATCTGGTGAAAGTCCAGAAGAATTTATCACAAACGCAAACTTGACGTTTCTTGGCATGAGTTGGCGGTAATACTTCAAACAATTATAGTACATTTTCAAAAGTAATGGTTCATCTCTGGAAATTCATTATTTAACAAAAGGACAAGCAAAACAAATGTACAAGCAAAAGGAAAATACAATTTAATCGGACTTGCACACATTCTCACAAATGTGATCATATTAACCATGGACTGCTGTCGTCCTGTTTCAGTAGTATCATAATGGAGTGGGAGGAGGGATGGGGAAGGGTGGGAGGGGGCAAGGAGGGGCTGCAGGGTGGGAAAGGGGCAGGAAGGGGCAGCGGGGTTGGAGGGGGGCAGGGAGGGGCAGGGGAGTGGGAAGGGGGCAGGTGGGCTGCCTGAGACATAGACAACTGTGGCAGAACACTCCAGGCTCGTCGCCTAGCAACCCCTTTTGTCATCAGGATCTGGTGAACTTTGACAGTTATTACTTAGTTGGACTTGGCATAACAAATGTCAATAGTTTAAAGGTACGACTGCTTACAAATGTTTTAAAACAAAACAAATAAATCAAAACTACATGGCAATAAGGATGCATACTAGGCTTCATTCACTTCTAATGTGTTCTACTGCTGCACAAATACTTTCAGTGTGAGTGGAGCTTTTTAAGGGGTTGGGGATGCAAAAAAACATGATGATATATCACACGTTGTCAGGCCATGTTTACTGTCAAAGTAGTGAGGGACACTTGATTCATATAGCAGAAATTCCTGTGGCTTAGATCAATGCTTTTTCACCTCGTTTGAACTGTGAGTTTTCAACAGTAAATATCTAGGAAGGGGGCTTTCTCGGGTCAGATCGGAATGTTCTCGTAATGTCTAATCTCATGGGTCACGTCAACACAAAATAAAACTAGGAAATAACATTTGTTATTAGATTTGCTGTCACCGTCACCTCCTGTCAGCGTCCTCCTGCGATGCCAGAACTCAGAGAAAGAGCATGAGGGAGAGAGCCAGGACGATGAAGTCCTCCACAGAAAGGAAGTGCAGTGTGAGGGGATGTGTGGCCCAGAGGGAGTGTCTCACACCCAGGGATCAGCGAGGAGCCTGATGAGGCCTTTCTGGAGCTCCTCAATCTGTTGGCCCCAGCTCTTAGTGACAGGCCTGATCAGGCGGGGCAACACAATCACTGGGCCATACTTCCTACATGCCTGCAAGTCTGCTCTATGTCATCACATTACCTAGACTCCAAAGAATGCTGCCCAGGCCCAATTAAGTCTTCTAATCCTGTAGCTGCTTTGCTGCTAGCGCTTAGCTGCTTTTCCCTGCTAGCCCCTAGCGTGTGAATACTCTACTAGTGTGACAATACTCTGAATTCACTGTCATCTGTTCTGATCCACCCCCTCCCCTCCTTCTGAAGATGCCATGATTAGGTCAGTATGTGGAAATTAGCCTCAGTTTGTTCCCACCATGTTGACCATGCTGAAGTTCAGTGTCTGTGTTTTACCCCGACCAGCTTGGTTTGAGGCTAATTTAAAGTGTCTCTCTCTCTCTGTTGGAGGGCTGATTGAGGCTGGCCTGAGTAGTTGGTGTTGACGGCTGCTGCTGTGTGTTAGTCCAGCCTGGCGACCGGTGGAGGCGTGACTTCCTGTAACCCGAGCCCTGCCAGGGGGATGGAGACCTGTGGAAGGTGGCCCTGGGGGAGGAAATGACACGTCCACTTCAAGTGACTGCCAATCCCACCGCGTCTGAACCTGGCCTCCTCCAACGTCTAACTTGGCACGAGCCGTTGAACTGTCAGACAGACACGGGTTCTATGAGACCTTCGGTCTAGCGCTTTCTGGAACGGTGAGGGGAAACGACGGCTTTACAGAACAGCTCAGTCCTCAGGCCAGAATTACTTGGATGTTTATACTTCAACTTCATAAAAACGTATATGTTTTCTTTCCTACTGTGCCTCCCAAGCTATTGCTTTCTGTGCAATGATATAAAAACGTTGTTATGACGACTTGGATTGATTGAAATGGGCATTAGTGTTCTCAGGTAGACTGGTCTGGTTTGAATGGATTTAGTCTTGGTGGAACTACTACCGATATTGTAGGGGCATCGGGATAAGGAGTCCCTTCAGTATGTCAATTTATGGACATTGTGAAATAGGAAATGTATAGTTCATGCAAGACTTTTGTATGGCTGGTGACTTCAACATGATTATTGCATTTAACTTAAAAATAACTTTTTTTCCAAAAACCTTTTCCTGACAATTAGCTTAGCAGTCGACTCATCCAGAGCAGTCAAACTGTGTCTTGGCTCAAAGTTGGTTTGTCCATTCCCCCTTACCTATTTCAACACATTCCAATGTGAGCCCTGTGAGATGGAGGGGTAACACCCCTTCCCCCCTTCTTACTCTTCTTCCTCCCCCCCTCCCCTCTCACAGTCTCTCTTCTTCTTGGTGTCTGCTGATTGTCATAGTCAAGGATGTTCTCTTGGCTGTAATGGCTGCCGTTATCGCTGTGTCTCCCAGTTCATTTGACCTGTGTTATCATGAGTGCTGTCAGACCAGACATAATCCCATCCCCCTCCTTCTTCTCCTCCTTCTCCTCCTCCTCCTCCACTGCAGTGCTGGGCAGGGCTGCTCCGGGGGACGGGCTGTGCCCGGGTCAGGGGGGCGTGGCCTGAGGAAGGGCATCATGTGGCCCAGGAAATAGCTGCACTGTGTTCCTTAGCCTTCATACGCAGTGCGGCGATGCTGGACGACTTGCGGTCGGGGTCAACGTTGAGGTCGTACCCGTTGATCCCGCCGCTGCCCATGCCAGGACCCCCGAACAGGCTGCCCATGTGTGTCTGTCCCATGTGACTTCCCCCAGGGCTGGGCATGCCCAGGAAGTCGGAGACCCCTCCGGTGGGATGGGGGTGAGGGGGCATGCAGGAGGTCACCGAATCACAGGGGACCACACATCCAGGCACGGGTGACGCTCCACTGCTGCCTCCGATCCACGACGGGTTCTGGATCTGCGACGGAAATCAGAAACAACATACGTCAGCGGACAGCAACAGTAAACTGTCGAAACTTCCAGAGTTTTAATGAGTCATGTGTCATGCGTGGAAATTGACGTATAGTTCAGTACCCAGTCATAGCTCTGTTCCCTCATCTGTACCTGAGCATAGTTCTCGGGTCGGGTGAGGAGCGGTAGCTCGTACGCTGTAGTGAAGTGTGTTCGAACCTGCTGCATCTGCCCAAAGCGCTCTCTCTTTCTCCACTTGGCCCGGCGGTTCTGGAACCACACCTGCAACACACAGATCAGATCAGATCAGAGATGAACCTGCAGCTGCTGCCAAAAGTTCTGGGGATTTACGGAAAGACAATGACCACACTGCTTTGAATCAAGTAATCCAAACAGACCAGTAGCTGATCTAAAACAGAGTCATCTCCTTAGCGCGTAAAAGGAGAGCCGAGTAGATGCCGTTAGATTCGAAGACAGGATTGGTGGAGGAGGATGTTGACCCTATAAATTGTGTCGCAGATGAAAGACACGTCGCAAGGTCAAGGGGTGTGATGTGTCTTGAAAGCGCCGGTGTCTGCAGAAAACTATTGATGTACGGACATACGGTCGGCCTACCTCACTCGCTACAAACCACCGCCCCCCCCCCCTTCTCTCTCTCTCTCCCCCGCTCTCTCAGTTTCTCTGTCTCTCCATACCCCCCACTCCACTCCCCATCCCTTCCTGGAGGAGCTACAACATGCATCGGCAGGGGAGGGGATCCACATCTGGGCATGCAGCCACTCATGAAGCACTCTGGAGAGGGAGGCTCTTCCCAACACAATACTTGCCAGCCATCGCTGGAGCTAACTTGAATGTTGTTTTTCTTCTCTGTCATTGTGAAAGACCATGTGCGGTGTCATTACGGTGCTATTATTGCTAATTATCCCGATGCAGAGAGAAAAAGGTGCTGCTAGGAATGGGCGGTTACTAGTACGGACTGATGATTGACTGATAGCAGGCCTCTCAGTCCACTTCTGGTGCAAGCGAAGGAGGAGGGGAAGGTTGGAGGGAAGCCCAGGGGAGAGTGACACAGCAGGGAAGCTGAGAACGAGAGTCTGCAGGTAGCGAGCGATACAGTCGCTTAAAGTGAGACCATACCTCGCTGATTTTAAACCACAAGAACACATAAACATACTCTACACATACTGTAGTACACCAAAACAATTACATCTGTCCGAATAAAACTGTCAGTAGAATATAAAAGAACAGTTCTATAATGATCGTCTCACTCAACATGTTGGCTCCTTTTCTGAAGGCACAGCTGATGAATGTATTTGAACTTCAGATTTCAGACGTGGACAGGGAAGGACAGAGATGTGTGAGCTAATCCAGTGGGGTTTGGTCCTGAGGGCCGCGTACGGCTGGTCGCTCAGCTAGGAGGGGGGATGAGAGGGGACTGATCTCCACTGGAAACCTGATTCCTGTGCTTTAGCTGAACCCCAATGTCAAGGTGAGAGGTTGTCCGCCTCTGAGTCATATCATCTGTTTGGAAAGGATTTGCTGTCTATGTTATGTGCCCTGGGGGTCTGGGGGTTCCTGTTGCATTTGAAGGTACGTCAAGTCCGAATTTTTTTTGGGGGGGGGGTTCTAACAGCCCTATATAGCTTTCTGAAAGGTTTCTTGTTACAAGGGCACTTTGGTTTGATGGGCCAGTGTAAATTTTATGGCTTGCATGGATGCTTTCTGATTGTTGGGAAATTACATCATCAATACTGCAGTACAGGTCACATAGTGTATGATCTGATAGTAGAGAGACAAAAGACCCCAAGGTTAAGCAAATGTTCTCTTTCTCCTCTCTTTCCCCCCCCCTCCCCCTCTCTGGCCCTCACTCTTTCTCCACTCGCTCTCTCTAACCCTCGCCCCCACGCCTCTCTCTTTCTCCCTGACT
Organism: Protosalanx chinensis; assembly: GCA_030340685.1. NCBI lineage: Eukaryota > Metazoa > Chordata > Actinopteri > Osmeriformes > Salangidae > Protosalanx > Protosalanx chinensis. The sequence continues at coordinate 10,464,531 of CM059318.1, forward strand.
GCTCTCTCCGTCGCTCTCTCCTCCCTTTTAAGTCAGAGAGGGGAAGTGGGGATATTGGAAAGTGAGATGCGAGAATGTTCAAACTGGAGCTTGTTTTCATTTCATGTTTAATTTCCTGACGCCTAAGCCCTTGGCTTTCCGCAGCTAACCCCTGTGACCTTTCAGAGGCTCGCAGACTGAAGCAACGGACAAACTACACACAAACACACACACACATGCATACACACACATGCATACACACACACACTAGGTCATAAACACAACTCAAACACAACTAACTCTATTAGGGGGACATTAGTTGTTGAAGACTTGCAAACAAATACCCATTGTTTCCATCTCATAAAAAAACATAACAACAAAACTAATAATAATACATTGAAATATATTTATCTTCTGTCAGGCTCTTAGTGCACGTGTGTCATGTTTCTCCTAGGCTCTGTGCCTTCGAACGCTATTAGAGACACTGGTCAACTAGCTGAGAGGAGAGATCAGAGGGGGAGTGTTTTAGAGTCAAGTGTGTCCTTCAGGGCTCTGTGACTTCTGTCCCTCAAATCCAGACTGTCGCCAACTCCAGAATAGAAAATCCAATTTTTTATAATTCCATATCGAAAATAACTCTTTGCACCCAGGGGAACATTGAAGTCACAGAGACACACACACAGTGTGACCCCCCCACCACCCTACACACACACAGTGTGACCCCCCCACCACCCTACACACACACACACACACACACAGTGTGACCCCCCCAACACCCTACACACACACAGAGTGACCCCCCCAACACCCTACACACACAATGTGACCCCCCCAACACCCTACACACACAGTATGACCCCCCCCAACACCCTACACACACACAGAGTGACCCCCCTCCACCACCCTACACAAACACAGTGACCCCCCTCCACCAACCTACACACACACAGAGTAACCCTCCTCCACCCTCCTCCACCACCCTACACACACAGAGTGACCCCCCTCCACCACCCTACACACACACACAGTGTGACCCCCCTCCACCACCCCACACAGTGTGCATGTAGCTAGCAAACCATGCAGTCGACCAACTGCAACCATTTACAGTCCTTGTTTATTTTACCCAACAGACATCTGCAGGGAAGGTGGTTCTGAGATCTCCGAGCTCAAAGTAGGACTCGCCAGTGATGCAGTAATTGCTAAAGACGTTGACAGCAAAAGGCAGCTTACAGAGCCATTAAAGAGCTTTATTTATGTTCCAGAGCCAGAAGGCAGGAACGGAGAGAGAGAGAGAGAGAGGTTGGGCAGAGAGAGCAGGCCTCTGAGGCTTTAAAGTCTAGCCGTCTCACCTCATCTCTGTCATCCTGGACCGGTGCGATTGATGGACTGACCTTGCACTCACTCAGTCAGGCCCACCCTCTTCCTGCTTCGACACATCCAGCGGTGGAGGTCAGGTCTGAGGCAGATGTATGGCAGCTCCATGGGAACTGAGATGCGCCACAGTGCGCTCCTAAGACGGCGATTACAGCTAAACGCGGTATCAACCTTCAAATCCCTGAAGACCTTGACTAAGGCATCTGTAGAGTTTGAAAACATCTGTACGTCTGATGTCAAACGCCATCTCTGAGATGAAATGCTTTCTTCTACAAGACTTGACGCTCAGTAGTGACTCTGAACATGGACTTGGGAGACTGGAATGATTAGACGGTCCTGTACTTTGTCTGGATGGACTTGTAGATGGAGCCTAGGAGTTAAGGCTTGATTGCTTGTGTATTTAAAGTACGATTCTTGAAATTCAGGTCAATGCCCATGGTGACTCAACAGTGTGTGCTGTGTGCCTGTCGGACTGCTGAGGTAATTGGAGTCATGTGGGGGGGATGGATGGCTCTGTGTGGATACAACGTGAATGCAGTTATTTTACTGTACCTCCAGAAGACCAGGCCAGATCCCTGACTATGTCTCTGAGGAGTCTTGGAAATTGAAACTGGCATCTCGGAGTGTTTTCTATATCCTTGCCAAATGGCTTTGATGATTTTTTTTGCAGCTTTTTCCCCTCTCTACAAAATGCTGCACAGCAAAGTTAAAAAATTGTGGTTTCCAAGAAGAAGAAAAATATTTGACCCCCCCCCTCTCCTCCCCAACTGCAGCACATAGAATTGACAGCAGTCTTCCTCTCAGTCCTACCCCCCCCCCCCCCTCCACCCCCCTGCCTGTCCCAGCCCAGCTCTGAAACTGGCAGCCAGAGACAGGCAGCGAAAACAATAGGCCTCGCTGTCTCCCTCTCCAACTCAGGACAAGGTCTGTCAACACGCCAGTCTTCCCTCTCCCAGCCAGGCCTTCTTGTCAGTTCAGTTCCCTGAGCGAATATTGACACGAACAGGTCGAGCACTCGCTGTTCGCAGAGATAATTTAGCTTCACACTTTTCTGGTAGGTTTCCCCCACCCCTGCCCTTGTGTTGTCACTCAGCATTTCGTAAACATCTGGCTGCTTACCTGAACACGAGCCTCGGTGAGATCCGTCCGCAGAGCGAGCTGCTCTCGGGCGTACACGTCTGGGTAGTGCGTCTTCTGGAACACCTTCTCCAGCTCCTCCAGCTGGTAGGACGTGAAGGTGGTGCGGTTCCGTCGCTTTTTGCCTTTGTTGCTCTCCGCCTCGCTCTTATCCAGCGGGCTGGAGAGCTCGGAACCCGGACGGTCGGACTGCCCCTTCACACCCGGCTCCTTCAGGTTCAGGTAGCTGCCGTCCATCCCTGGACCATCGGCGTTGGCGGTCAAGTCGGACTCGGTCAGCCCACTGTTGTCTTTGGCTAGAAGGAGAGAATGAGTGAGAGAGAGAGAAGGGGAGAAAAAAAGAGAGAAAAACCTTTAGAAACAATGGTGAGTCATGCTTTAAGATGGGAACCCTGTGTTCATTCATCTGTGTTAGCATTCTAATGTTAATGTATAGTAAATATGTTCTCCAGACCAACATTATTTCATGGTCAATCTAACTGTTTCTGACGTCCAGCTCCGGTGTTCGTGTCAACCTCCAACCTATGTGGTTACCTCAGGTGGCTTACCTCATGCCTGTTACACTTTTAAGTATCAAAGGCCTTGACTCTGTTTGGCAAATCTAAAGTTAGTGAAGAAGACGTATGAGTTCTGTGTTTTGAAAGATTCATCACAATACATTGGTTTGACCTGTGACCCGACCCCTCAAAGCCCCATTCCCTGAAGTTAACTCTGTCCTCAATCCATAGATTTCCCAATCATGACGTGAAACATGAACCACACTGAGTTAGTTCAAGCCTCAGCTATGTATGGTGGCCCTTGTGTACCACAGCAACCGCACTACCACACAGCCCTGCCCTGCAGACGTAAACAACATTGTATTTGTCACCTTCAATTTTGAGAGCCTCCATTTGGTGACAGACCTCACTCTGTTCCCTTCCCAGTGTGTTTTTGTGTGTTTTCCTCAAGGATATAGCTAAAGCAGAGCTTTTTCTCTTGGTAAACAAACTGTTGCGTGAATAAATAGACTTCGGGGTTCTGGTCGTGGTCCTGGAGGAACAGTGAACTCTGTTAGGTTCTGTTTGTGTTTCCTGGCCGTGGGCATATGCCCCAATCTAGGGCTTTGGACCTGATTGGACAGGAGCCATTGCGCATGAAGATCTCCTCATATAGGATCCACATGTGTCTTCTTAAGGGAGACTTTCCAGATTAAATGTATGATTTGAGGTCCTGTGTAGAGAGAATGCATGATTCAGTGAGATGCGCTCACTGCTGTACCGTAAGGCTGTCAACGAATATTCTATATTCGAATATCTATTCGAATAGTGTTTAAAAAACGAATTTCGAATATGAAAATGTATATTCGAATGTTTAAAAAACCCACAAAAAACAGCGGCAGCAGGCAAGACTGTTTGTATTTGGGACAAGAATCGCGACATTAAATTTCTTGCACAAAACTTTTAATCAACAATCAGCATTTGTTTATTGTTGTCGTTCATTTAAACCGCCTATGCGCAGAGCGCGACAGTGCGGGAGAGAGAAAGAAAAAGTGCGTGTGTGCGAGCGAGAGGCCAAGGTCTACGGAGCCCCTAAAGTGACATGGAGGAAGAATATTTTTTTTGAGAATCCCGATTTTAAAGTCGAGAATCCCGATTTTAAAGTCGAGAATCCCGACTTTAAAGTCGAGAATCCCGACTTTAAAGTCGAGAATCTCGAGTTTAAACTCGAGAATCCCGACTTTAAAGTCTAAAAATAGACTCAAAATCTCGAGTTCAAACTTCCGGGTCAGAGTTTAACTTCCGGATCAGTGGAAAAAGTAACAACAATGGAGCGCACACACCTGTGGGGGAGATTTATCGACTTTTATTTCGAGCTTGGAAATTGTTGTTACTTTTTCCACTGATCCGGAAGTTAAACTCTGACCCGGAAGTTTGAACTCGAGATTTTGAGTCTATTTTTAGACTTTAAAGTCGGGATTCTCGAGTTTAAAGTCGGGATTCTCGACTTTAAAGTCGGGATTCTCGAGTTTAAAGTCGGGATTCTCGACATTAAAGTCGGGATTCTCAAAAAAAATATTCTTCCTCCATGTCACTTTAGGGGCTCCGTAAAGGTCTGCGGTCTTGGCCATTAGTTCATCTACTTATTTTTGTGTTGGAAATATGTTGTTAAATTAACTTAAATATATTACCCATACAAGTAGTTATGTCTCGTTGTATTAATTTGTCCTGTTATTGACGTGCCTAATGCGCAACCGGGAAACTCGAATATATTCTAATACAGCATGGGCGTCGTTAGCCCTGTTTTAGGGGGGCTGAAGCCCCCCCTAAATGTTCTTCAGCTTTTGACAGCCCTACTGTACCGCGACTGACTAGGAGACCGGTGCAGATCTAGTGCTTATCTCAGGTGCTACGGAGCTCTGACGTCTCTGAAGACGATGTATCACCATGAGCCATCATCCCCGAGGATCCTCAGTGTGTCTCAAGAGTTAAAGAGCGGTTTGGGTTGAGATGAAGACAAAATAGCGTAGCGATGACGGGTGCTAGGCGGAGGTCCGTCTGCAACATGTTTGTTTTCACAGATTATTTGCCCTTTGGCTAACTTGTCCCACATTCAGACAGTCAAGTCTCACAATACCTCAGCACTACAACAGCCCACCCCACCCCTCCTCCTAGGCTGAGAAGAGTCCTCTATCTGGGACATGGATAGAGCAACACAGGTCGCCCAGCTGGAGTTCGTTACATCGCTGCGGTCCACCTGTTGGACCCCCACTCACAGGCTCCACTCGGGCAGATGTTGTGACATCATCACCTGACATGGCCTCCTATTCTAAAGCCTAGTTTAGTAGCTGCACCCTGGGGCATCAGCAGGGCTGTGTGGTTTAGATGCAGGGCAGGTCGTGCAGAGGTTCCTGCCCAGCATCCTGATGGGGAAAGCTGGCTGCAGTGTGGCTCCAGAGCAAGGTACATATCCTGAGTATTCAAGGTGAGGCTAAACCTTCAACTGTGTAAAAGGTTTGACTTTTATCGGTCTGAAGACCGCTTTTTGGTGCATGTTGCTGACCTGACAAAATCCCCATGAAGGGAAGTCTATTGCTCCGATATTGCAACTGAACATAGCTATGAAAGATCCTACGAAATGCAACATTTCGTCAAATGTCACCCACATTTTCACATATTTTCTAGTTTCCCGTCAGCGTCTGGATCCTTGTGTACAAGTTCTTGCCCATAAACATCCCCGAGAGTGTCTTGCTGCTGAGTTGTCTCTGCTTCACATAGTTTCGGAGACCATAACCATCACGCTTCTCTCAGCTGAGGGCCAAGATTCCATTCCCATGGCTCCAACTTGCATGCAGACAGAACATTTTCTCGGGTTTTGGCTTGAATTATTTCCTCGGCCACATATAGATTGTTGTCATGCTCTGATATCACAGGTTTGTAAGGTTCTTCTTTGATAAGGAGCAGACCAGTTCAGTTAACCAAGGTCAGACCTTTACTAGGGTCGGCCATTTAATCACTGTTGGAAACAGAGACAAAAACATCAAAGTGTAATTTAACTGGTTGTAAAGCAACAGGGTGGCCTCTCTGTTTTTATGGAATGGGATGGAAAGGGTCAGCTGAAGTCAAATAAAAGCAACACTATAAATTAGTAACCTGGGGAAGGGTTAATGACCAAACACTAAAGATGGGAAGGAAAGCTTTTAGAAAGAGTTGTCTTAAATGCTTTTTCCAAAAAGCACATCGTTGATGGAGGTCCTCAGGACAACCAGTTATGTTCCAACCCCTGTGGTGACCCACCAACCATGTCTCCTTGTCCAGTCACAGGAGCGTTGGTTTTCCTCCACTCCGACCAACAGATGTATTCATGTTCTTTCACACTGTATCTTCACCAGGTGAAGTTGCAAGTGGAGAGTTCAGTTTCCTTGAAGGAAGAGAACCTCCCAGATGTTCCTGACGAGAGATCAATGCCAGCGGTTCACACTGGAATGCAGATTCCATGGGAAATAACAGCCAACGGTTCTGTTCAATCTCAGCTCCCGATAAATCGTCGCTCGTGCAGGCTCACTGTTGTCATGGATGTGAAGGCTTATTGAGAATTTGATAATTCGGTACATACAATTTCTTTTTGTGTAGTATTAGCTCAGCTAATTGTTGTCGTAGCGCTTTGTATTGTAATTCTTTTTTAAGTAGCCTCATGTGTTGGAAGAAATGGGATTAGCAAAACAGAAACTTCCTGTACCACTTGTACAACTAATAAAACACAGTTTAAACTGATGAGAATCAAGGTTAATAATCCAGACAATTTCATACAGGAATCTGTTATCCTTGTCAAGGATCTGACATAATTGAAGACATCACTAAATTAGTTTACGCCCCGGCTAAAAGAAGCACTTCTATTAGCCTCTGCCCCTGCATCCATGTTCATGAACGCATAAAAAAAGGGGAGCAGGGAGGAAGTAAAAGATTCTGATTGTGAGAGTCTGAGTTAACACTGGAGTCAGGGATCAAAATGCTTGCACCTGGTTAGAATTGTTCACATCACTTATTTTTCTGGCCCGCTTACAGAACTGGGGTGGGCGGGACTGGAGGGGGGGGGGGGGGGGGGTCCTATCTCCCCCTTGAACAGTGATGGCAGAAAGGTGTAGGCCAAAGCTACCTCCCTCTCGCCGCTCTGGAGGGAAATCTTTCCTTTTTTTTAAGGCACAACACGGAGGAAGGCAAGAGAAGGGGAAAAAGAAAAACATAATGGAGTTGGACAGTACAGGGAGGAAGCAGTCATGATCTCCTCGTGGAGCTCTGAGCTCGGTCCTCTAACATACTCATTTGCATCGTTTACAGAGACTGCCATGAGTTGAAAAGGATAAAAGAAAATTATATATTTTAAGTTTGTTGGCTGTGTGTTGGCCTCTGATGTCAGCATTGTCACATCAGTCTGTGCTTGCACAAACGTGTATATTAGACATTCACATAAATCCACACATGGGACCATTCTTGTACTCCTAGTTTGTATCAAGGCTGCGCAATGTGGTAGTGATCTTCGCATACACATCCTGTGACATCAATTCCTTAGGTCTTTTAACACATAGTAACAGTATTACATTTTGACATGATGCATGTAAAACTAAGCCAATAACTCTTATTCTTGCTTAGCATGAGAAGTAGGTTTTATCTTTCAACAGCACCTAGTACAAAATAAGGATACGAAAATCTTCCTGCCATTCTACACGTAAGAAATCTCCACAATGATTCCAAACTTAGATGACCATAACATTTAGAAGCGGTTTTCCATTCAGCATCCAGCTTTAAAATCCCATGTCCACCAAGAACCAAGAAGTGGCTAAATTTGTCATAGGTGTGGTTTGGGAGTAACGCAAAAATCAGGCACCAGGGAACGTTTGCGCTGGAACGCACCCACTTCTTTTGCCAAACTGCCCCCTGGAAATTAATTTTCAAGTTTCCCGACGTGCATCTTTGGATGGAAAAATCTGCTGTGCATCGGGTGCAAAATAGGAATGATACATGAGTCGTTGTACAAAGTGAATTGCGCTGGGTGCAAGATAGGGTCCTGAGCCTTGGCAGTCAGCAAAACTTCACCCCCTGGGTCTGTGCATCAAGCACAAGCCTAGAACGTGGAGTGAGACTCATATTGTCCCGTTCCGCCTCTGTTCTCCAGATGTTTCTCTGAACTTTGAGTAGCTCTCACTCATACACACACTCCAGACCTCTCTCGGCTTCAGTTATCTTTTATAGGAAACAATACAATAATGTCAGACAAGATGATGTTTGGGGTGATGGTGACAGGACTGTATCATTTCTGTCTGTCACAGCTGAAAAACCCAAATAGGTCCTGACCCCGAAGCAATTACTACACAGAGGACCCCCCCCCCCACCACCACCACCAGTGAGGTAGGAGGAGATGTACATAAACACTCACTCCAGCACGGGCGTGACGTCCCCAAGAAGACTTCTCCACCGTCACTCAGAACGCCGCCTCAACTCAACATCCATTTTGACCGTTCGTCTATTTACACATGGTGTTGGTGAGAAGAGGTTACGTAAACCAGTCCGACTTTGTCACCTCGGGGGACAATCTGTGGCTTTAGAGCGGCTTGTGTTTGAGCGGTATGAATAATAACCATAGGAGCCAGTAATGCACATCTGTCCTGGATTAATGTCAAACTCTCCTGTAGCACTCGCCCGCATTCCTGCAGACTGCGCAGGGCTCGATCAGTTCCAGCGTTTTGATTTTGTTCGTTGCTGTGGTCAAGTACGGCGGTTCCTATCACTCTCAGCCTCTGATGTCACTGCTAAAACGTAGCCTGAAAGGCTACAGATTCCTGTTGCGACATTGTGCTGTTGAAATCACCACAGGCCCTATAGGCTCAAGATATTGGTCATGTAACACTCATTTGGAAGGGCCAGCTTTTGTAGTAGCTAGTTTGCTTTCTACCTCAAACAGGCAAACATTTCTGGAAGTGAGGGCTCCCCTCTGCCCTAAAGCTTGTGGCTTCTGGAAAGTATATGATCACACTGGTGTTAATAAAGAAAACATAATTCTTCTAATTTAAAGGCATCGTAGTAAACGAGTGTGATTCCCCCCAAAAAACATTTTGAATGCCACTCTCACAGCGTGAAATCATTAAACATTCCTTTAATGTGTGAGATGATTATACAGTGTTCTTATTTATTTCATATCCTGCACAATAGTTGGATGTTGAGTTTGGATTTGCGTTCAGATGTTTGCAGAACCTCTGTGTGGCCTGTAAAATTCGTAAGCAACGTGAGGGGAGAAGGGGTTTTCTTTAACAGAGCGTAGAGTTTTAATTCTATTTTGCAGATGGAGATAATGCTGTATTGCTTGTGCAACGCATCTCCCATTGAGGACTAAATGTGACAACACATGTCTGTTGACGCCTGAGGTTTTGGCTTCACTCCAACTTATCCTCCCCAAAGCTATGATGTGTTCATCTGGCTGCAACATTTGAAATAATAGCATTGCAGAGCTTTCCTCTGGGGAAACATAATGCATGATGGAGTTTAAATGGTTCTGTCATTGCTTCTGCCAAATGTTGACTTCAATACAGGGGTCTACATCCCTTCAGGAGGTAATAGCCTTCACTTTTAAGAAAAGAACACTTGGTGATTTCAGCAAAAAAAAAGTATAACAGGCCCAATACAATGGTTTGTAATGTTACACTTTATGAGGTATTGGCATGGACAGGTGCTGGCATCTTTGAATATCTCTGTTATTAAACTATTAGAAAGTAACAACCTCAATTGTCCGGATTCAATTTGTTTTCTAGGTAACCGTATTTGTACATATACTATCTAACACGATTTATGGACTTATAAACTGTCTACTTTAGGTTTGACGTCAGAAGTTGCTCAAATTCGTTTTACGTTTTCCAATTTTCAGTTTGTGGCAAATTCACACAATTTCCAAAAGATGTATCTGTTTGAAACGCGTTTAGTGCAGAATGATTGGTTCCTTCTTCATAATTCAAGTGTTCATCCCTGCTGCGCTTAGTTTACGCACTTTATTGGGTTTCCAGGCTACGATTATGAATGACATTTTCCTTCATAAAGTCCTATCTTAAGTTTTAAAGGACATTGTTATTTTTAAGGTCATTATTTAGTCCGATTTTCAATGAGGAGATATGTATAACATATATTATATTTTACATCCTAAAAGATTGTATCAAAAATCTAAATCGTCATACTGACGAGTTCGTGTTGACATGAACTTGGGTTAAAAAATTGCAGTCTGCTTATTTAATGGCCTTGTTATCATTTAAAAAGACTTGACTGAAAGTTGCATTTGATTTTTTATCTTATTGTTATCTTTAGGGTATTTCACGGTATTTTGCTCAATGTGGCTTTGAACTTGAATCACAAAGGAACAATATTTACTGTCATACAATAAACACAATACAGCTCAATCGTAAACTATAAATACATCTCCTTTTTTGTGTGTGATGGTATTACTTTGGGATGGTTTTACTTTTTCGGCTGAAAACAACAAGACTAAAAATGAATCTAGTAGGCCTGTGGTATTTTCCAGACACATTTTATATAACAACTATATAAAACGATAAAACCTAAAGAGCATAAGCCGAACTGTTCGATACTGTTTAGCTGTGGCAATTTTTCATTAATTGAAAATTTAACAAATATGACATATATCATGATAATGATAAATTTCTCTGAATATTTGACTAGACTTCTAGTATATCTGGTTTTGAGGTGTTCGAGTCAAAATAAATTAAAATTAGTTATTCCACTTACTAATGAAGTATGTATTATCTTATGTCAGACTTATAAATCAGTCATTGGACAAATTGTTTTTCAGTACATGGATAATTATGATTCTACAGGAACCAAATAGTCTTTATGATTACTTTATGATTGATTTTAATCACTGCAACCTCTACTGCTGCACACTGCATTTCTCGCTGTGTGTGTGTGTGTTTGTGATCAATCTTAGGCCTGGGCTGTAACAAAGTCAAGTTAAGACAAATCAGGCTTCTCAGGGCATCAGTCGAATACATAAAAAAAAATCGTTCTGTCCTGTTTTCTTATGTAACAGCAAGTTCAGCCTTTGGCATAATACTGGCTTCGCCTATTTTTTTGGGTAGTTGCTGTGACTAAGTCAAAAGTGACCAATGAAATTGTGATATTTTGACGAATAGGCCTAGTTCATGAATGAAAAAGAATTTCTTAAATTGTTCATAGCCTATAATTAAACGTTATTGTATTGACTTCACCATGAATCCATCCCTTATGTGGTCATACAGTGTCCACAAAAACGTATTAGTTACAATAAATATATATGTAATAAATATTCCATTGATTTGCTACACTACAGAGACAACCCAATAGCCATATCCTATCTCCCTATATGAAGTTTGCTGGTTGCTGATTGTTTCCCAAGTTCAAGAAACTTGACTTTGGACCCCATGATGGACTCACCATAGCAGGGGAGGAGGGCTCCGCTGTGTCCGCTGTCCTGGTGCAGTTTGCTGCCTTCTGGTGGGGTTTTGCTGGCAGGTCTCTGCATGAAGAGGTGGTATTTGTTGAAGGTGTTCTCCTCAGCAGCTCCATCCAGAGACTGGCACTCCTGATCAAAAGGACTCCGAGACTTCTCCCCATAACTCTGTCCTTTCCCCGGGATGAAGGTCGGACTGTACTTGGCTTCACTCGGCTGGAAGGTCCTGAACTGCTGATCTCTACCCCCCTGGGCAGCAGATGAGTTATAATATGAATCCATGGATGTCATATCGCAGTATGAAACGCACGTATCTGCGTTCATTCCTGAAAAACGAGCAGAATCTCCCAATCCTAAAAGGTTTGTTCCCCTTTTCCTTTGCAGCTCGACTCAGATATTCTCCTCAAACGCTGTCATACACACACACTCTCTCTCTCACACACACACACACTACCGCATCTGGGACTGGTTAGAAAACCGAATCAGATGTTTTCTAGAGGCTGCAGACTGAACCAATGCTAAAAGCCCCCTCCAGGTTTACAGAGGTAACAGTGATGCCCCTGCTCTGAAGCTGATGCTGCCCCACAGTCCACGATCAGGATCAGCCCACTCAGCCCTCCCTGTCCAGCCTTATGATGCAGACACTAGAGATGGGAGGTCAGACCTGGCTGAACTACACAACACATGACCTTAATGCAATTAGGGATGAATATAGGTGCTTTGATGGGCCCGGCGAGGGGGCTATAGCTGGCAAATAGCTTATGCATTTTGTAAATTAGACTAAGACAATGCAGCCCACATGTAACACGTTTAGACTTTGTTAAAAAAATATCATACATTTTTTATGTTTTAATTTATTTAGCAAAATAGATTTTAGGAAACCATGTTTGGGAGATAGCCAATATAATAGAAAGCTGAAAGGCACAACTCCTTTATTCATTTGTTTCCCTACGAAATGAGCGTCTTTGACGAATGGTTTTAGTTGAGCTTTTAATCAGGATTTTAAATGGATTAGCCTCCATTTATTTGTAACTGCAGACTTGGAGGTGAATCTCAGGGAGGGGACATGTTATAAAGATTTATGTAGAGAATATTGGACATTTTTGGTGGCCCACTTTAGTCAGCACCAAGTTTGCCGGTTCAATGAATATAACTTCCTCCTCAATGTTATTTATTTCCTACAGTGAAACATATAAACTAGATATAATATCATAACAACACACTTATTTCACGTATTAGTTGTGAAATTGGCCTAGAAATGATCAAACATTCGTTTTAGACCTGTCATATCGTACTTCCAGTACGTTTTATTATTATAAGTATAATATTTATTAGGTAATCAACATTGCTGCAAATACCAGCCAATGACCCAAACCATACAATGTAACCTATTGTTAAAATGTATACATTTTTATGTTTTAATTTATTTTGCAAAATAGATTTTTGTTGACCCTTTCACTGTAGTCTCGCCTATAATATTTTGAATCGAACAAAACAAACAAAAATATATAAATAAACGACAGCAACGTTTTTGAACATTAACATATTTAATAGCCTGCCTTTTTCACGAGGGGACAATACATAATACCAAGATGATCTGGAATAACAGCCTCGTATTGATATTAAAACCCAATAGCCTATAACTTATTTCATTGCCTTGAAAAACTAGCCTACTTGTAGAGGGAAAATGCATCTTATTAGGCTACATTATAGGCCTATAGGTTTGCAAGTCATCTTAAATGGCAAAATTTGCATGGTATGTGCGTGAAATACGAGGTTCCTTATATGATCCTTAAAGTGTCTGCATGTTCATGCTTTCATTCGTTTAACAAGCTCTAAAATATTTCACAACTGAATTAGAATAGCCTACATCAAATGAATGAATTTAGTCGACAGATAACATATTTGCGTGTCATGGAGTGGATTGCGGCTTCAATAGTTATCTTAATATAAAATAATATACAAATTAACGGTCAACATGCATATTTAATTTATGTGAGTGTTAATTCAGTCTTTCAAGACTGGATTTTTTCCCAATTAAGTACACGTGATGTTGATGTTGGAAAAACGTCAATTTTAATGAGCCCAAGATTATTTACAGAACATTTTAGAGACTGGCTGTTCAATTTAGTTCTAATAAAGTTCTAATAAATTTCGCGATAAAGAATAATCCGACGTCATTTCCCAGTACATTTAGAAAATTAAGCAAACTACCCTATAGTAAAAAAAAAATATATATTTATATACAAATGTGTTGAAGTATATTACCAAAACTAACAACTAAAAAAGTCCACCAAAAAATACACAAATATTTTGGCTCAGCTTGTGTTCCTCTGGCCCCTTTCTTGCTGTGCAGGTATTTGTTAATGAGACTTGTTGCTGCTGTGATGTCATCGTTTAATTGAAAATGATCTTGTAAAAAAAGGTCTTCACCCTTCATCAAAAAGGTATTTAAGTCCTATTTATTTTGTACTGATGTGCCCCCATCTGCATGGTTGCTTCACCTGCCCTATAAATAAAAAGGCAAATCCCTTATACCCTTTAAAAAAAAAAAAAAACGTAAGCCTATAACCGCTTAAGAGTGGTAATGATTGTAAACAAATGTTCAAATCAACAAATATTCCAAAAAAGAATGGTAACATTTGTTGATTATTAAGGTGAGTAATTGAGATATTTTGGGGGTCTGACTTTATGATTACAGCTGATTGTAGTAAAAGCTTACACACCTTAAGCAATGTCAATAAACACAAGCAAGTGATTGAAGATCTGAGCGTTGAGCATGAAGAAGTGCTGTTGTGTTATGAAGCTCTGGCATACTGTAAACCACCACTAACACAAAACACCCCATTTGCTACAGGGCAGAGTCCTGAGCGTCACGCACATATAAGTCACTCAACCATGACATTCTCTCTAGCTAAAAGCTTTGTAGTAAATATGGGAGCACGTTTTTCTATTCCAGCCTGTGTTGTTTGACTTCCTGGAGGAAACATGGGCAGGTCTGCATCATGCAGCCCAGTCTGAGAGGAGGATCAGTTTTCCTCAGTCTCAACAGCCCAGCGCCTTTGGGGTTTATGTTGGCAGAAGGATTCTCTGGATCCCTAATAGGCTTCATAAAAGTCCCTTGCTATCAGATCCTCTCGCAGGAGACAGTTTAGGGGTGAGGGGGTGGGCGTGTGTGTTGGAGAAAGGGGGAGGGAGGGCAAGTGGGGCAGGGGGGGGGGGTTCTGGTCAATGCCTGGTGGACGAATGTATGATGGAAACATAACAACCTATATTCACAGCACATGTTAAAATAGGCTGTTGATAGGAGATTGGAAACATACTTTGATTTATTTGTAATAATATTCAATACACCTGTTATTGAACTTAACGTTTCAACCACAAAAAAAATAAAGCAAAAAGGAATTAAACTCCCTGAAATCTTTCTTTAGTATGTAATAAAGTCTGTGGAACACGGACACTGCTTCACTCATGATGACCGATGTCATGTTATTCAAGGAAATAAAACGAAAACATCAGAAATATGTCCTCTGTTTCTAAGAGAAACAACAGGCTTGATGGAAAGCAGAGTTGGACTTGAACCTGTCTCTTGTGAAGTCCAGCCAGTTCGTACTCGGGAGTCTAGGGTAATTAAAGGAACGTTGGGAATTCAAGAAATATCAGCTGAAACTTTCAACAAACGCTCTTCAGTGTGCTCCCCACATCACAGCGATCCGGACCGCACAGACTCACATCTGTCAGGAGACTCAGGTTTACATTTTTAGGGTGACATTTCCCAACAGGTTGTACGTGAAGTCAGTATAGCATTCTTTTTGTCTTGCCTTTGTTCACACTTTCGGTTCGGGACAGCTGCTGAAAGGTGGATTCCTGTCTTGGTTTGGGTGTAAAATACGTTTTATTTATAGAGCCCTACGTGAAGCTACAAGGTTTCAAAATCCAAATTCTCGGTGATCTAAGTGCATTATGGGACTCACACAGACAGCTGAGTGACAGCGTAGTATTGGCAGTGACTCACAGCTTTTAGTCAAGAGGTCATCATGTAACGGGAGACAACATGGTCACCAGATGATGCGACGCCATGATTCCCCCAAAGTGTTGATTGTGGCCGCCATGGCTACACTGCGGGTGCTGCACCATGGCAACCTCCTCAGCAAAGCGATGACTCCTCCACGGTAAACAACCTCGCTCCACTACGGTGTTGATCCCTCGCCATGACAACCAGACAGGGAGCCTCCTCTGTGATGCTGTGTGTCAGTGTGTGTGTGTGTGTTTTGGGGCATACTGTCTCCCAGTCACTGGCTTGGTGATTTCAACAGGTAATATTGACCTATGTTGGTACCACACCAACACATGCGTTTAGAAAACCTGAAGACCATGGATTGACAAGGTGCAAGTCGGTTTTCCACTCGAGGAGGTCTTGGTTAGGGATGGAGGAGGGGGGTGTTCTTTCTCTTCCTCTCAGGATGGGTGTGCGTCCCCCATGCTCTCAGAGAGGCTCCAGATTTCTATGTGTAGCTTAAATTGGTTTCACATGAGCTGGGCACTCACAGCGTCAGCAGCTTCTCTGATCAAATTAACCAGAGATGAGGAGAGAGAGCAAAGAGCCAGCGGTTGTACAGATCTATAATTCAATAAACAGGCCCGAGGAGGGGGACAGAGGGCTGCAGTATTCTCCCAGCTCTTTATCACGTCCGTCCACGGGTTAACCCGTCACAGGCCCATAGAGACGTGAGCACGGCTCCATCCATCAGCATCTCAACAAGTTGGAGGACTTGTCATCCATCCACCTTCTTCCACAAAGAGTTAAAGGAATCTATGAACGCACAGAGCATTCTAAGAGCAGAGAATGTGCGTGAGCCAGCAATGTTTGGCCCCCTAGTCTCAGTAAATGTTAGCGTGTCAACAGATTCTTCTTCTTCTAAATCCCAGGCTCATCCCTGAGCTAAGGGAAGTTTCTGAGGTGTATGTGGGAGAGGATTGGAGCGAAGAAACCTCTGAGAATGACATCAGGGTTTCCTAAAACAGGAGGTCATAGTTGCTCCTCTCACGCCAAGTCTTTTCACAGACACAAAACAAGGTGTAATATCTTGAATTCCAGAGGCGTACAATTCCCAGGAGAGATTTAGAAATACAAGGCCGGTTTCTAAACTTAGATGTGAGTTTCCCAGTCCTTATAGTGAAACAAGTGAAATTCTTTATCTGCACAATGAGGTACTGTCAGTGTTTTCCATTTGACTGACGGCATGTGGATAATTGGAGCATCACATGTTGTGGTTGGACCATGTGTAGGTTGCAGCTCTCTCTCTCTCTCTCTCTCTCTCTTTCTCTCGTTGGTAATTTAAACAGTGAGGTAGTACTCCTGATTATTCGAGTCAGGGGCACATGGGAGGGTTCTGAGAAGATGGTTCTCAGAAGGGTTCTTTTGAACAGTCGAGGGTCCTCACTAGCAGACAGTGTCCACACAGTACACTATCTTAATTGGGATGATTTCCGGACAATCTCCCGACACGGAATCCCCAATTCCAGAGACGGAGAGTTTTTGAATAGACAGTGTGAAATTGTCCACGTTTTTAGAACTTGTGGGTTGACAGCTGCCTGCCATTTATTTTATAGAAAGCTGCTGCAGAATCAGTTGGTCTACAAAAGCACTTGGGATAATGAAGATACCGAGTTCTACTGTTAATGGTTTGCAAATTGATTGCAGGCATAGATTGCACTGTATGCTTAGCATTCTGGGAAAAACTACACTAACGTCCTGCAATTTTGATGTTCACTTTAATATTGTTGGAGAAAGCCAGATGTGGTTTGTTGGAAATCATCAAAGTAAATGATTGTAGTAAGAAAAACAGCATTTATTTAGTTTCTGTTAGCAGCTTGTTCTGTTCCCAATGTTTTATGTTGTAATTATCGGTTGTATATAAGTTTGTTTTTGTGGATGTAAAGATGGAGTTTTAGGGGAGGTGAGACATAAAAAGGTTCCACATTGTCAGACAAGGACATCTTAATATAATTCAAAAGCTGCTCAAAATAGTAAAATTTTATTTTCTATTAATTCATTTTGGTCCTCGGTACTATAGGTTTTGGTGAAGTTTCCCCTGTATACAATCTATATGCATATTAATATAAAATAATACAATTCAAATGTATCTCTCATTACTACTTTCAAGCTACTTCAGTTAATGTATATCTTGGCCTGTGTAGAGTTGATTGACCATAATTTGGTTTAGGCTCATACATAAACAATGTAATAGCCCAATTACATCTGAGTTAGGTTTATCAGGGTTAGCAGGCAAATAAACACACAGGACCATGCATTCTAAACTGAGGCCTCATTTCTCCAAAGTAACAATGTCTGCGCTATTGTGTTTAACATGCCCAGATTGACACAGTTTGTGTTTCCCAGTGATTGAATAAAACAGGTAACTTAATTTGTGTGCGTGATGTCATTGTGGATTTTGTCAGAGCAGGACAATATCAGATGCTCCACCTCATTTCAAAAGTCTGAGGTGGGTAAGGTAACAGCGGAAACATTCCGGAATGCCATCTCTGACCCACGTCCCCTTTTTCTCCCGGCTTGATACTGTATAAGAGGGTGTTTGGATTGTAACAGAACCCTGGGTTAGCTGACCTGGTCTGCTCTTCCCACAGAAGAGTCTGGTCCAGCTAGGCTGTGTGTGTGCAGAGACGCAGGACCCAACGAAAACAAAAGGGGGTCTGAGGGAACAAGCCCGGGGATCCAGGGTTAAAAACCGCCACACAGGACCCATGGAGCAGCCCTATCTAGATAGAGAAGGGGGCTGCATTCCCCTGAAATGAGCTTCTCTGGGATGAAAGCTCTGTGTGAGCTCCCCGGATGACCCACGACCCTGTCTGTGTTTGTGCAGGGTGAGACCCTGATCCTGCCCTTCCTCCCTCCCTCCCTGCCAGGTTCCAAGGGAGAGGGGCCAGGGGGGGTGGTGGGGGTGGCAGACTGTCCTGCTGCTCTGCCCTCTTGTGTTTTGGTTGCTGGAACTGGAGCAAACTCAGAGGAGCGACCACTGATGGTCACTGAGCTGACCTCTCACCCCCAGGAGTCCCAGCGGTGTGTCCAAGGAGGTCACATGTCACTGTTTGTAATGAAAACGTCTTTATGATGTCAGAATGTGAAATCCATGATCACATTCAGCTGGTTTCCAGATTCCGAGTTATTTAAGAACCTTTGCTTTCGTGACCACCCTCGATTTACTCTCCAAGAAAACACATACTTTTACATTTGAGTCACTGCTTGTGTCACTGTTCATAATTCAAGTAGAGGCTAACAGTATTGCATACTTCAGAAAAAGTAAGCTTGCAGTTTGGAAAGACACGTTAGCTGGTATTCAGCCAGCTGAAGCGCCTACATAACTTGTACGTACCCTGAGGTCAGACCTTGACTGATAGGAGGGGAGGTGTGCGAGAGGCCATCTTCATGGCATCAGACATGTGGTGGGGGGTGAGGAAAGGAACTGTCAGCAGAAAGCTGTTAGCAGCCCTCTTCCTCTGCCACAAGCACGCTGCCGTCCTGATGAAAACCCCACCCATCTTGGATACCGCCGAAGTAGGGAAAAGCAGAGGGGAGAGACGAGGTCACAGGGCAATGAACTGTCGGTCTCGGCCCTGGGTTCTTTTATCCATGTGACCCCCCAAGTAAGTGGGGGATGACCTGGAGAATTCTGCAGCACAGAGCTACAGTCTCGGTCGTGAGGTTTGAAGCTGGTCCTTCAGGGGGTTTAGAGGGGCACCATGCAGGGACAACCTTTGCTCCACCCTGAGGCTTCGCAGGATGTCGAAATCAGCCCCCAAACACAGCCATTACAAACAAACACAGATGCCTTAAATTCCCCTTTTACTTAAAACAGTGGAGGGATTCCTTGTCTGCTGTTACCCCCTATCCATTCCATCTCCCCCTCGGGCAAATGTTAATCCAATAGAGGTTTGTCTTGAAGGGAGGTGAAACAGGAAGACACCGTGGGGGTCAGTAGAGGCTAAGGCCCGCCGTTGCCCCCCGCCCCCTCCACCCCACCCAACCCCCTGGTCTTCTCGTCTTCAGGGGGGCTAGGAGAACAAATAACATTTTGACCCAGCTGTTTAGTTTTCCATGACCCACCCCATCAGTCCGACGACTGGAATAGTCCATGGTGTCAGTTATTTTTCTTGCATGATCACTTCAATTTCACAGAGCAAGACATAATTATTCTTGATTAGAATAGGATACTTTTTGGCTACGCTACAGGTTGGCTTCGAGTTAGACAGACAAGTTCCCCGTGGCTGTACTGATCCCAAGGTCAGGGTTAGAGGTCAAAGAGAGATCAGCTCCAGTCGTCACTCTCATAAACACCCCCTGAGCCTGGAATTACCTTCACAGGATGCAGACTGGAACCCACTACATCAATGTGTGTCGGACAAGAAAACTGTCTCGCTCTCTCACTGTCTCTGTGTTCATCTGTCTGTCTGACTGTCTGTCTCTCTGTTTCTCTTTGTCTTTGGTTTCTGTCTGTCTTTGCTCTTTATTCTGTCCCTAACCTCTAATTCTCTTTTTCTCTCTCCTTACAAGTGCTGGTTTGCCACATTCAGTTGAAGACAATGTCCCAGAATGCAATATCCGGATAAGGTTTTGTGGCTGCATCATAAAATCTCCTTGGCCGAGCTACAGTCCCCTATGAACTTTAGGCTCATTCTGTGATTGAACCTAAGAACCCCACTTCAGTCACACAAAACTACATGAGAGCATCAAACATTTGAACATAATTCTTTTTTAACGAATGAGGGTCCTTTCTATGTCACTGTGTCTCTGATTTAAGGCTTTAAATTACAGTTTTTATAGTTGTTTGTACGGCCCCAACCACAGATCACATATTGGCTATTCACCAAAGTGTTCACTCAACTCCAACCTGCATTGCTTGCTGCCCGTTTTGACCGAATCTTGTTGGAGTACAGTAAACTGTCCAGTGTACAGTAGACACACAGACCCACACAGAATCACAGCCCTGGTCCTGTTTATGGCCACCCTGTCTAGATGTCTCTTCTGGAACCTTGATGGTGCTCATCACATGGGGCTCACCGTGTGTGTTCAAACCACACTTTCAGACAACACTGACCCCAAAGCCAGAGGTCGCTAGTGAGGGACAAACAGAGGAGTACTCATCTGCTCTAATGGCCTGGAATGTCCCCATGGAAACAAGAAAGAGGCTCTTTCACAAGGCTCCTAATCAGAATCATGCTGTCCAAGCTTAATTTAGGGAGGACACTTGCTCAACAACCGCCTTGTCTTCATTCAAACGTCTGCTCGGCGGTCCTGGTCACTCTGTAGGACCGCCACAGACTTCTGTTTGTCCACAGAGACATCTGGGTCTCCAGTCTCCCTCATACTACTCATTCAGAGTCCCAAAGCCTATTGCTGCTGGTTCTTGGTCTGTTTAACAGCAGGAAAGGTGTGGCGAAATTGAATATAATATCTATGGAATGCTTTTTCTGCATGAGATTGAAGTGTCAATATGTAGCACAGGGATCACCAATCCAGGTCCTCGAGGTCCGCTGTCCTGACAGTTTTCGATGTTTCCCTGCTCCAGCACACCTGATAGTCATTGCTGGACTCAAGACACAAGCCAGCCATCATGAAACTAATTTAATCGATATTAGCCCGCAAGGACTTGATTAGATGGGTAGGAGCTTGTTGATTAAAGTTGGACGGCGTAATTGAGTGTTTGAAGAAATGGAAGTTAACATTAAGTGTCCATTTCTGTGATACAACCGTCCGTCTTTGTACCTTCCATGTACTGTTTGGTTGGAATCACATCCTGCTGCAATGTCATCATCACATCCCTGATTCCTCCGGTAAGCCTTAACAAGTATAAAACAAATATAAAACAATTATTAAAACTTGATGCCACATCTCTGGCCCTGACAGTGTCTGTCCTCATCACCATTATGCGGCAGAGTTATATTGGAGAGCTATAGGCCTAGATGTTAGGGTGAAGTCCAGTGAATGACTGGGTTTGGCCAGAGGAATAACGGGTTATTAATGACACATGTTGGATGACACACTTGTCTTCACATGTTCTCGCCAAGCCCTCTCACAACCCCACGAGGGCCTTTCTGATGGTGGCAAGGGTTCTCCAGAAATCTATGGAAATAAAAGATTTAGACCCATCGGTTTCATCGAGTCTGCGTAATTGCTTTTGACCCTCAAATCCTTTTCACAGCCACTTCCTGTACGGTGTCGTAATTTTTCAGAGACTCTACCGCTTCACTACCTCAGAGTAAAACTATTAAAAACAGGCGATTTTCTATTCTCTTTCTTGTAAAGCCACATATTTGGATGCATCAGCCACTGCAGATTGACAGTAAATGCGCCTGAGAGCGTGGGGCTAATTCATCCACCATGGGGAGAATGTGGCACGTTGAAGTTGGATGCATTAAGATCTCAGTATTTCTGGTTTACCGCTCAATACCCTTTCATTAACGTGCCTGTATTAGAGATCGTGTCTATCTCCATTGGATTCTTACCACTGTAAGACAAGGACAACTTGTCCTACAGTATTCAGGACAACTTCTCTTGGATATTCGCTCAGCTATCGAGAATTGGATTACAAACATGACTCGTAAACCTCTTGCACAATAGGAAAGACCTCTGTAGGCCTTGGTGGGGTCTGACAATACTAACTGGTGTGTTTTTGTGGTTTGTCTAAAAATAGCGTCTCACATGGTAAAAAAAAACAAACACAAGACATGGGAGTTACTTCTACAGAAGACGCAAGGTTCATGCTTCTTCAAATTGGTAGACTGGACACTCGGGAGTGGTGGGGCGCATCTGGGGGGCTCTGGCCTGGTGCCGATCAGGGCTCGTGATGGGGTCTGGTGGGTAGCAGCCATGGCGAAGGGTCAAGGACAAAGGGTCTACTCACTAGCACCCTTTTGCTTTACGCCTCAAACTCACGCGCATTGCCCTTCGTTTGCTTATTGAATTAAGTCTAATCACTCAATTAAAGTCACATGGAGGAGCAGCATAAGTTTCCTGGACCAAACCACAGGTCCTCAGATAACAGACGCAGTGTTGTCACCCGTGGGAAGTCTCAAGACAAACAGGCTGACATGCTAGAACTGTGACGGCTCAGCTGCGTGTCTCGCAGCTGTGCAGGTGCTGAGGATAGGTGTGGCCTCCTGCGGCCCGAGGGTTCACCTGTGGAGGAACCCCATCACTGTTAGAAGCCTCCGTCCATCACAGGGCCTGTTCAGGGAATGGCATTGTATCAGGTAAAGGTAAATTAGAAAAATCCTTAGTATCCTTTTGGAATAATGCAACACTTCACAGCATGTTTCCGTAAGTATGAGGCCACTTCCTACAGCCCCCAGACGAGTTTGGGAACAGTGGCTGAGGCTGGAGCCTAATGGAGGGGAAGAGGCGTGGGGAGAGGAGGGTGAGTGAGGAGGAAATGGGTTCTGACATGTTGACTCAGGAGTAAATGCCCCCCCCCCCGGACCCCTCAAAAGGCTGCTATTAGGTTTTAATAGCCCTGCTGTCCTGAGCCTGCTGTCCTGAGCCTGCTGTCCTGGGCCTCCTGTCCTGAGCCTGCTGTCCTGGGCCTGCTGTCCTTGGCCTGCTGTCCTGAGCCTGCTGTACTGGGCCTGCTGTCCTGAGCCTGCTGTCCTGAGCCTGCTGCCCTGAGCCTGCTGTCCTGGGCCTGCTGTCCTGGGCCTGCTGTCCTAAGCCTGCTGTCCTGGGCCTGCTGTCCTGAGCCTGCTGTCCTGGGCCTGCTGTCCTAAGCCTGCTGTCCTAAGACTGCTGTCCTGTGCCTGCTGTCCTGGGCCTGCTGTCCTGGGCCTGCTGTCCTGAGCCTGCTGTCCTGGGCCTGCTTTTCTGAGCCTACTTGTCCTGGGCCTGCTGTCCTAAGCCTGCTGTCCTGGGCCTGCTTTTCTGAGCCTGCTGTCCTGAGCCTGCTGTCCTAAGCCTGCTGTCCTGGGCCTGCTTTTCTGAGCCTGCTGTCCTGAGCCTGCTTTCCTGAGCCTACTTGTCCTGAGCCTGCTTTGCTGAGCCTGCTGTGCTGAGCCTGCATGCGCACATTTTCTTTAAGAATGCTTTTATATTCTTGGCATGCAACTGATTAATCTGTAAATCTTTCTTTGAGCGCTGCTAATTTTGAGACGCAATTTTCTAGTGTTCCCTGGAATGGAAAAGAGCACCAGAATTATCCAAGTCAATTAGCATAACGTGAAAAGAAATATCTGTCCCACTAGCGTAATCTAAAGCCTGAAAAACAGGTTTCCATCTATGAGATAGAAGAAGAGAAAGTTGGTTGAATATCGGAGAATGAAAGAGAGGAACTGAGCTTTTATGTCAGGACACTTTGATTGTGTTACAGATTGGTTCCAGGTGAGGCTAGTCCTGGGGAGAGGGAAACCCAGGGGGAAGGGTATCTCTGCTGCCTGTACAGCATTCCAAGACTCCTGACTGACTTGCATTACTGTAGGACTCAGTTGAGGGGCTGTGGAGAATTGGTGAGGCTCACGTAATGTTGAGGTGGGTGGCAAGACAGCAGGGTTCCTTCAAGGCAGTTTCCTGTGTGCTTGTGTCTGTGCGGTAGGACAGGACTGTACCTCAGACAAGCTTGTCTAAAGCTGTGCAAATACAACATGCCGTTTACAGGACCACAAATTCCTGCCTGAAATGCTTATGGATGTTTTGCAGTTGAAGTTCATTATCTATAGCCAGATCAGAGTGGAGGACTTCTGGTGAGAGACTGGCCTCCTTGGTGCTGTTCTGGTCCAGCTCAGAGTGGCGTGAGCTTATTGGAAGCAGGCATGGCGTGGGAAGTCCAATTAGAGGCGGAAATTGCAGCAAGCCTGACAACGCAGCACTGCCATGCCTCCCTGACCCCCCACCCCCCCCTCTTACCTGCACATCTGCACTGCTTTTAAAAAGCCAGTAGCTGCTTTTTTTCCACCACCTTAATTGGATTTTTCTCCATTTATATCATACTACTTCCAGGAAATGGTCTGGTTTCTCACTGATGTATGATATGGGGGGACATGGAGGTGCCGTTTAGATTTACAGCACACGGTCATGAATTCAGCGTTAAGCTCATCCACTGTAAGTGACAGGCCAAAAATTGGTGATTTATACTTGAACATATTACATGTGCTATCACAAGTACAAGAAGGATTGTTTTGATACAGGCAGCGTAGTGACAAATGAAGAAGAGGAGGCAGAACGAAGGGTTCATGTGCAAGGAAACCTCACAGCCTCGCAGGCTGATGTCACGGCTAGGGAAATGTACAGGTGAATTAAAAAGTGATGAACTATCTAACATACTTTGTGTAATGAAGCCCAATTTGTATGGTTTGTGCTACAGATTTAATGTTCACATTCGAGATATTTCCCTTTTCATCCCAGGCAACAGTTCTATCTTTAACCCCCTAGATAGACGGTACCCACTCACTCACAGTCATCCTTTAACTTCAGGAATGTTCTCATGTTGGACGAGATCGTTTTCCTCTGTAGAACAAAAATAATACATCTGCGGTATTGATTATAGACTTACATCCATATTCCTAGGTCTGCATGAGCCGGGCTCGGGATCATAAGTAATGACCAGTGACCATGCTGTGAGTTCTCTGCATGTGTGAAGGGACGACGCTCTGGGCGCTGGTCCACACTGGGCTTGGTTTTATCACAAGCCAGGAACACAGCTCCACATGTGGGGATCGTTTCAGAAGGAACAATGACTTACCGCCCAAGAAACATATGTAAAAGACATAGATGGTCTCAGAGGCAGATTTACAACAGTTTGCACCATGGACTGTGGTCCATCTGTAGTATCTGAGAAAATGTTATTCACTTGAAGTAGATTATATCTGAGTCAGTGTGAGATATGCCAGTCATAAATGCAACCGCTTTTGACTCTGACTCTGAATTTGACCTAAAAAGCAAATAGCATTGTACGAGCCAGAGATTGTAATGGCCTTGTTTGTGTGTGTGTGTGTGTGTGTGTGTATGTGCTCTGATTGATGCCTGTGCCGTGGTTTCCTAGCCCTAGTCCTAGCATGAGGCTTCAGACAGAAGAAGATCAAATGTGATAATCATTATTATTTGAGAATCCATCCCCTTACACGTCCAGACATCTGTGTGCTGAGTCCTGGGAGGATGCAGGGAAGGAGGCAGGACAGAAAATAGAAAGATTCCAAGAGAGAACATCAGGAAGAGAGTTGAGAGGGATGGAAGAGGGGAGTAAAGAACAAAGAACTGAAACAAGATTGAAAAACGTGGTGAAGGAGGTGGAACGCTGGGACAGCAAGCTGGTCAGTTCTGGAGGTTTACAGGAGACCCCAGTGGCCCATCAGTCAATAAATCCTCAACACATATTTACTCCAGTCAGAACACACGTCCAGGGAAAGTTTAGGGATGCACGCTTATTACTCGCTCATCCATCTCTGAGTGTGCGGCTGTGTGCGCACCACACACACACACTCAGCACGCCATCACCCCTCCCCACACACACACATCCCCCAGCCCCAACTGACCCACTACTCAACCTTCCTCAACCACCTCCACCCTCATCGCCACCTCCACCCCCATCCCCTCCCCCAGACAGCAGGCGCTGTGGGCTATCAGAGATCGCAGCAGGAATGTGGCTCCTGACAGACAAAACTCTGAAAACCACAGACAAAGTATGTTCCCAATTAGCTCCATCTGATAAAGTGTGAGTGCAAGTGAAATCTAAGGCGGGCGTGATCAATGGCAGTTAGTTGGTTTCATCAACTCCTTTCTGACACTGACGGATCATGCTGTGATCAATCACGTATGTGTTGGAGATAATTGTTTGACTGGAGCTTTGTCTAAGCTGAGCGCAGCTCAACAGCAAATGCGTTTACGTTATGCATTTATTTGTTGCTCATCCAAACCTTTATACATTAGTCTCTGCATGTCTTTGGGTCCTGAGATTTGTCCATACGGCCCCCGATTCTCGAGATAATTATGACACAAACCTACAGGGAGACCAGTCTTATCGTTAAACTAGTGCAGTGCCCATACTCAGGATGCCTGTGCCCGTGATGTAGTTGGGGATTAAGAGTGTGTTGATTTGGTGTTATTGAACTATGAAGGCAATGAAGGTTGTTTTTCCTTAACAGTTCAATAACAAGGCCTGATGGTGGTGCCCAGACAATCGAGCCACAGAAAGATATACAGACAGACAGATTCCTGTATTTACAGTTTGATATTATAATTCTTACATCGATTAAGCCTGCCTTCTCAACACAGTATTGCCATCTGCTGTTCACAGGTAGCATCACACCATTGCATGAGCCAGGGGCACGATGCGTGGCGGTCGCTGCTGTGGGTGAGCCGTTTGACAGAAACAAGGCACAGCACATTGCGGTTTCATCCTCAGAAAGCCTCCTTGGTTTCCATGAGCACAGCTGGATGTTTTTAGGTTTTACCCTCACTGGCCTGCTTTGACGCGGGCAACGGAGACAAACCAGGCCCGCTTCTGCACACAAACACGGCACTACACTCCCGGCCTTGTGTGCAGCTGCTGAGGATGACACCAGAGGCACAGGGCTTTATTGAGTTTTACTGAGGCTGGTGTGTGAGTCAGGCCTGCGCTCTGGTAAGGCTCAGGCCAGCTCAGTCTTCAGGCTCCTGGAAGAAAGCATGCAGGCAGGATGGAAAGCAGGCGGCTTGGCTGGTGCCCTGCTCTGGTGCTCTAGGGGTGTGTGTGTGTGGGGGGGGGGGGGGGGGGGGGGAAGGATGTTGTGAGGAGAACCAGGTAGCTTCTCCATGGCTTCAGTCATCTTAAACCCAGTGAACTGTGCTCAGGTTCCTATAGTCTGGAGCAAGACAGCAGCAGCCTTATCAGAGCATGATCTGGGCAGCCTGGCTTAGCAATGAGTCCTTGACATTTCTACCTGGGGAAATCAGCATCTTAGCTCCACAGCAGCTATGCCACACTTCAACTAGCATATATTTACATTTACATTTTACATTTATTCATTTAGCAGACGCTTTTATCCAAAGCGACTTACAAGAGAGAGCTTTTACAAAGAGCATCAGTCATTGAGCAAAGCAACGTGATAGACCCCGAACACAGTCGGATTTTTAGATCGTGAATCATACATCATGAGAACCAATAAGTGCCAAAGGAAGAACTATAAATGCATAACACAGCGATTATGAATATAGAGCAAGAGATACAACACATAATACATTAGATCAGGTGAAATGACATGCTATTGTTAAGTGCCATTAAATTCTCTAAATAGGTGAGTTTTAAGCCTTCTTTTGAAGGTTGGAAGGCAGTCCGTGCTTCTGATGGAGGTCGGGAGTTGATTCCACCATTGGGGAGCCAGGCAGTGGAAGAGTTTGTGTTGCGCTCTGGCGCTCTTGAGGGGGGGTACCACTAGACGGTTGTCAGCAGATGACCGTAGGTGGCGGGTGGGGGTATAGGGCTGGAGGAGAGAGTTGATATAGGTCGGGGCAGTCCCGTTTACCGCCCGGAAGGTCAGTACCAGGGTTTTGAATCTGATGCGGGCCATGACGGGAAGCCAGTGGAGGGCGATGAGGAGCGGGGTGACGTGACAGCGTCTGGGTAGGTTGAAAACCAGACGAGCGGCTGCATTCTGTATCCTCTGAAGGGGACGGGTTGCATTTGCAGGAAGGCCGGCTAAATATAATACATGATGTGCCTCTTCAATGGCAAATGGCTTCCATCTCTAATTCTCCAAAAATTATTTCTTATTTTTAGCCATTGTATTCGCCTTGGTTCTGTGAGTAAACATAACTAACAGAGTGTGTGTATGCGTGTTTGTGTGTGTGCATATGCAGCTCATTTCAGCATGGGTGAGTTCTGTTCCATTGGAAGTTCAGTCCTTCATCATTCCGTTATTCCGTGAGCACAAAGAACACATAGTTCTCACTCATGGCTTTTGTACTGAGCTTTCTTCCCCTTCACCTTCTCTTCATTTTCCTATCCACCATCCATGGGGCCCAAGATTTTCTATTTCTATTCTTAATCTGCTTGTTAGTGTCTGTTAGCACTGCATTTTCCAGTGTTCAACGTGACATATTCAAGAAGCTTTTCTTTCACAACCTCACACAGACAAATGAGATCCATGGCTTCGCTTATTTGCATGGAGACTTTAAAGATAACTGAGGGTGACAGGGGGCTTGTGGGATAGTACAGAGAAATCACGTCTTGCGGGCTGAAAGCTGGCAGACATGATGAAGAGGAAGGGAGGACCAATGTGATGACACCAGATTCAGACAGAACTTGGTTCTCAACAGCTTTGGCAAATTGTAGACAGTGAAAAACACGACCTTATTCCCAACTCTACCATCTTTTCTAAACGAGTTTACAAAAATGCAACAGAGCCTTTTTGACACAAATAGTAGGATTTTCACCTTGTCAGATAAGATATCATGAATATTGGTGTCTACGGACACCTACTCAAGTTTGAGCCCGTCTGTTAAGCAGGGAGTCAGATGGCTCAACGGGTTAAGGCGTTAGCCTTATGATCGGAAAGTTGTGAGTTCGAACCTCTGGCTATGGCTATGTGATATTGTGTCCTTGGGCAAGGTACTTCACCCTTCTTGTCTCAGGGGGATTGTCCCTGTACTTAAATTGTAAGTCGCTTTGGATAAAAGCATCTGCAAAAAATGAGACATTATTAACTCAAGCCTCTGATGACCTCTAGTGGTATGTCCTGACAAGTAAACATACAAATCAATATTTCCTTTGGGTCATGCACACCAAACATCTAAACTAAGATTAAAATACTAAAGTACAAAATGGGAAAAATATGTAAAACCTTTAATAACATATATTTCATAAAATGTACACATGTAATTGAAAGTATGTTGATTATACAAGTTGAATGACCATTCCTATAAGATTGCGGATGAGCCACAAGGTAAGAATGATAACACAGTAAGAAATTGTATTGGGAGAAATTTGTTTTTTTACACCTTTTAGTAAGTATTATCTTAAGTTTTTAAGAGCCAGTTTTTGACCACCAGGGGGTAGCAACACACCTAATTTAGACAGCATGGTGTATAACCACTCTGATTGGATAACCAATTTATTGTTATTTCCAAGAACATACAAAAATATGACCTTAAAAAATTCAGAAATCCATTTCTGACAGATTATATGACAGTATACAACAAATTCCAGAAACATTTATTTTTCTTTCATTTAGTTAAACTCTCTATAAAACTGTATTTGTGTAAGAACAGGAATTATTGCATGTAATAGCATAGTTTTTGCATTTCCGTTTTGTTCGTGGTGCCTTCATGGTTTCACCTGCACGGGTGGAACCCATCTTTATGACCCCACAGAGACAAGAAGTTTCCATGAAGGAACAAGTCTTCAGACCATGTTGCTGCTGAGTTTGGTCCACTCAAAAATGTCCTGCTCACAGACAATGTCTGAGTTGATGAGCAGGTAGCGGTCGCCTACACAGAAGTGCTTCTGGCAGGCTGCACATTTGAAGCACTCCAGGTGGTACACCTTATCTCTCACCCGCATGGTCATCTCAAAGGCTCGGATCCGCTTCTCACATGACGCACACAGCCCGTCCTGCCCAAACAGCCTTGGGTGGAGAAAGAGAGGGCAAGATTCAGAGAAGAGTTTCAAGCTGGAAAAATGACACACATGTACCTTGAGGTACGAACAGGTCGACCAACACAATATGACTTTGCTACAGACACAAATATGGCCAGATCATCGAGTTACACCACACCAACCTAAGGTAGTCTCTACGACACAGCTTGCGTCCTAGTTTGTAGTAAAGCCTGCGGCCGACCTCGCCAAGTCTGCACCCACACAGGTCACAGCTCAGGCAGTCCTCATGCCAGTACTGCTCGATGGCCTTCAGGAAGAAGCGGTCCCCAATGCTTTGCTGGCAGCCGCCACATGTCAGCAAGGCTGGGGGCATTTGGAGAACCTCGTCCACTGGTTCCCTGTTGGCAACGAGCAGCAGGAGACCAATCTTAACCAACAGTCAAGAATAATGGACTAAAAAATATATAATTATCTTTAACTAAGCTAACTGATGGAAGTGAGACAAGTTAATCTATTGTAAAACTGTTCTGATTTCATTTAAAATATAACAAGTATGCCTATAATATATAATGAGAATACAAACACAGTGTATACTAAAAATAACAGCAATCTAGGTCTGCTGTAAAATTTGCTTAGCCTAATTAATCTAAAACTATTTAATTTCCATCTTCTTTTTATCCACTCAGAATGACATTTTAATTCAAAACAGCATTAGCTACCACACAACTGCTGTTTAAAAGCCTTAATTCACTCAAACCATGAATATAAGCAGCACTCTGGGCATCGTGCGTCCTTGAATTTAACACGCATGACGTTGCGTCTGACCGACCACCCCCCCCCTCCCCCCCACCCCCCATAAAACATGATAGCGTTATAAACTTACTCATTAGCCTCGAGCGTCTTTCTCTCAATAGCGGAAGACATATCATCGATATATGTCTTTCAGCTTGATATGTCCAAGTATCAACCAAAGTCGTTCTGTGATCCAGCTTGCACGTTTTGTCAATAAAGTCCCGTTATTGTCCAGTTTAGGTCTCGTGTGTAACCGTGTTGCACGCGCTGCACCTGCTGTGGAGCTTAGAACAGCAGTGGCGCGCGGATTCGGTCGTCGTTGATGTTTTCCTCAATAAAGACATCCAACCGGTAACATCACAGGCAGATGTGACGTGAAGCTGCTACGATGATTGAGGCTACGGCGTTCTCACCCTTTCCTGGAGCAATATGACATTCAGAAGATATTTCAGAAGATAGTGCGTATAAAGCAATTCAATTAAATAACGGCACGCACGCGGGAAGACGTCCTTATTTTGAGTTCAATCAGTAAACAACGTATTTGCTTAAGTCACCTCATTAGAGCGTCTCTATTGCCCTCATGCCCTGACTTAAGAGTACAAAAAATGAAAGCAGCGCTCTCGTTAATGTGCGGCATCGTGTTTTTAAATACATCGCCCCTCGTCTCTGGTTTCATGTCCCTCTTCCTGCTCACGACTGCTTAACAATGGGGGGAAATCGTTCTTAAAGTGACAGATAACAACTGGAGAAGGATTTCACGTTCCAACACCCATTAAATGAGTCGTGACTGCACGAGTTCCACCAATGACCCTGTAGGCCAACGAAATAAATAACAAACAAATAACACGAAACTATTTCCTGTGGCACATTACAGCTGAGACACTGAGGCCCTGGCTGTGTTGATGTGCCTTACAAAACAACTACACCCATTAAATTATTGCTAATTCAGTTTGACAGTGATGTAACTACTTGAATTGTACCTAAGGAGACCAAGGGGACCTATCTCTCTCTCCACACTATCAGTGTATTTACACCCATCCTAACCAATGCTGTTTGGAAACCCTCTTATCTCCTTCCAGGGATACCAGGTTGCATGTTTGAGGGAGGGACCGAGCCAGCAGTTGGGCTGGGTTGGGAGATAAAGCACCTAGTGCAAATTTAGACTCACTTCTCTGGCCAGAACACACAGGGGTAGGATGGGTATAACTGTGCTGGCAGATGCTACATATAGGCTGAACACACCCTGTGGCTAAATGCTGGAACATCTTTGTGTGGTGTGTTCAGTAGGCTCTCTCCAGAGAAGCAAGGCTGCTTACATTGTGCCAATTGCACCGGGGGCAATTTGAAATAGAGAATTAGTAGTAGTGTTAGTGTTCTTTTTTAGTTGCATGATGGACTTCTTAAGATTTAGAGAAACCTTTATGCTGAGGAAGACAACATTAAGAATTTGACTTAACATGGCACGTTTCAAACGGTCTATGCTTACTTAATCATCCTCTGTTTCCTGTAGATTTGACAGGGCTTGCGGAGAGGATGTGCAATAAATAAGTTTGACAGGGCTTTCCTGGAGGGCGAGAAAGCCTGCTGCTGTTTGTTACCACCCACTGAACCCTAACCTGGATGTCCTGACTCCAGATGGCTCAATTTGACAGAAGTAACAGAGCTCAAAATTAGGAAAAGACAACATTGATTTCTTGACAGACCTATTTTTTACCTTCAAGTTTAATATTCATCTTATTTACTTGTACCTTATATAAACACTTCTCCCAAGGAGACTTGAAACAAGGAGTGGTATTGTAAATCTATTGAAAGGTATCCCTTTTTATTGAATAATGAGAGAACATCTAATCTCAGACAACTATCTAATTCATCAATCAAATTTCTGTGACGATCCAGAGAACAAAATAACCCTGGTGAAGCAGTTGCATCTTCCCACATGGTACATGGTTCTCTCAGAACAGAATACACAAGCTTTACTTTTAATATTTCTTCATTTTCTAGAGGACCAATTATTGGGAGGCAAACAGTTAAAAATCTACGACTTTCTGGGAAATGGTGTCACTCAAGTCTGACTTCCTGTTTGGTGTGTTTGCCATTGAGAGCATTATGGAGTTTAAGGCTCTGTGGAATTTCAGGGCAAATGGAAAATTAGGGTCAGTACTAAACAAACAGTGAAAACCAATTGTTCCATTGTTTCATGTGTGGATTACAGGGGAGTTTGGTCAAAGAAAGCTAGATTTAATAGAACTTTATGTTAAGACAGGGCTATCGTATTTACTTATCTATTTACTGATATATCATACCTGACCTAGAATGTTTTTTTTGTTGGTCAGTTCTCTCCTGATTAATCTCCTTGCAGGACACATTTCCTGTCATGAGATTTGGAGGAAGGTTGTTGACTGATTCTGAAACAATCAGGCCATTGCTTCCTGTCTCATCTGATGAAATAGGCTCCTTTTTAAAGCACCAAGCACTGTTTAATTCACAGTGGATATTGACAAGATCCACAACAGGCCCAAAGAGTAGAGAACTGCGAGGACAATCTTGTAGAGAACTTCAATAAGTCAAGTGGCTGAGCGGTGAGGGAATCGGGCTAGTAATCAGAAAGGTTGTGAGTTCCAAACTTGGCCATGTCAACATGGTGTTGTGTCCTTGGGCAAGGCACTTCACCCTACTTGCTTCAAGGGTAATGTCCCTGTAATTGCCGTAAATTGCTCTGGATAAGAGTGTCTGCTAAATTACATGTAAATGTAATTACTCAAGACCAGTAGTCAGACCCAAATTAATTTACTGTACATTGAGTCATTTAGCAGATGCTCTTATCCAGAGCAACCTACAGCACATACAGGGACATTCCCCCTGAGGCAAGCAGGGTGAAGTGCCTTGCCCAAGGACACAACATCATCATCATGTTGACAGAGCCGGGGTTCAAACCAGGTATCTTCTGATTACTAGCCCGACTCTGCAACCAAATGTGCCACATGACTCCCAAACAGAATCACCCTGACTTATCTGGCTGGAAAAAAGTTCAGCTGTCTCTGGCTAAATGTGTTGTCTGACTGAAATACAGCAGGCTACGGAAATGAGTCATTAGTTGAAAGGGAGCTTCGCTTCCCCTAGGGATCCTCCTATAATCAGTATTATCCCTAAAAGAAAATACCCTTTCAATGGAGCAGAGCAATCAGAGAGCGGTGCAGCCATGTTAACTGCTTCCTGTATTTGCCAATTCTTTTGTAAGCTGTTTCTACATTCTTAAGACTTTAGTTTGTTTTCTTTTAGCCATCACCCTAATATAACCTATATTAAATAAAAACTAAAAAGTATATTTCTATGTATTTTCTAATACTAACCCTTAACTGCTCATGAACTCTGGAACAAGTTAGAGGTCCATGCCAAAACATGTTAAAGAATGTTTATTGTACAAATATGCGTCATATACTGGAGGCCACACATCGCTTTTAATCATATTTACATATAAAATCAAGCACAAAGCATTTGTGGACTCAGTTAATAAGACTGCCCCCTGCTGGGATCAATGAGTGGAAGTGTAGTAGATTGTACATAGTATAATTACCAGCTTTTATGATACAGCACGCACAAAAACAATCAATAAAGTGAATTTCGTTAAGTAAAACTGTAGGACATTTTTAAAGATAATAAAATAAACCATTACTTGATCAAAAAGTATGACGGGGCAAAAAACAATACCCTCGTTCTCGGTGCACGTATTGATTCATATCAATAAACCAATAAAAGTCATGTTGTTGTATCTGGCATATACAGTTGAACATTATGCTTCAGTGCCGCACATTTGATTTGTTTTAATCTGGAGAGTGTACTTGTTTCGTTCAGGCATCCTTAGGACGCCTAAAAAAAGAAGGTTTTACATCCAATGTCCACAGAGGACTAGAGCTCGCACCTCAAAAGTAACGTGATTTTGGTTACCCAACCTAACCTAGGAGATGCGCAGAAGACTTTTTGAACCGATACGCTGAGATCCACTGGTGAGCCATTTTCTCCACTTACAACACATGGATGAACATATAAGTGACACTATAATATATCACAATGTCATAAGTGAAGTCGTTAATAGTAGTTTTATCCACATTTTGAAACTCTAGTTCAGAGTTGTGGATGAACCAAGGAGCAAATCTAATGCGCTAATTTAGAACATTACGGTAACAGGGTAATGTGCTGTTCTTTGTGGCGATAGGAAGTAGACCACCAACTAAAAGGGGACCTTCTCCGTTATAAAGAGTTTATTCGCCCACGAAATCAGTCTCAGTTGTCGGTGAAGCCGGCGGGGCGGAGAAATCAACACAATAAAGGTATCTGGCTATACTGCTTGTCTCTCCAGCGAGTTCCTCTACGGATACATAGATAATAAAAAATAAAGGTAAGAAAATCCAGAACAACGTGGGCCTTAATGCTAGTTTGCTACATGCTACGATTCTTTCTGGAAGAGCCACGATAAAGATGGCTCGTTAATAAAGCCTGGGAGCTGACTCCTGTTTCGCTTTTTATACATCTAAACCGACTCATTCTAATTAAATTGTCGGATGAGTTTAGTCTTAAGTACATTTAACCAGCTGTCTTCATCTAGATAGCTGTAGTTAGGATAATAAGAACAAGCAAGGCTTTAGAAAAGCAGACCACCTGCTGCTGTGCAGACTGGCCTGATCTTCATGACAGGTGCTTTATAAGATCTTCTCTAGTGTTTCTACGATCTTCCCTGGTGTTTCTCCATCTGATAAATAGCTCTGTTGATCTCACTGGCATTTGCCTGGGGTCTAGAATGTTCCAGCTGGTCGTGTTGCATGTTAACGACTGAGATTTGGAGGCTGAGAAATGTCGATGCATCATGTCTCAAGTCTTCAAATCGTGTTTACGCTTATAATAATAATAATAATAATATTAATATTATTGATAAACTGATTAACTTAACCCGTTTTCCATAAAGGTTGTGTATTAAAATACACTAATCACCTCTCTTGCACTCATCACCTCTCTTGCCCTCCTGAACAGATGCCCTCAGCAATGAATGGCAACAGCACAGTGCAGTCAGCCAGCCCGGAGGTGGGATCTGCACCTGGCTCTATGGGTCCGATTACCCTCGGGGGGCAAACATCTGGGGCTCAGTCTGAAGCCTTGAAGCAGGTGCTGGGTGTGATTGAAAAAAAGGTTCGCAACATGGAGAAGAAAAAGGTAAATTAATAAGTACTGGGTGTACCAGCAAAATGGAGGCATGTGCGACATGTCTGCAGAAATCCCAGTTCTGTTGGAGCTAGAATAAATGTTTTCCTTGTTAGGTTTGTCAGTAGAGATTGAGATGTTTGATAGCCAGTCTGTATTGGGTGCTCCTGTCATGCAGGATTGGATGCTACCATCCTGTTTTTGTTAGTATTATTGATGACTACCTGTGGAGAGGATGACTATGCTTTTTTCTCCAGGTAGATTTAGCTGACGACAAAATGTTTTTTTTTGTAATCACATTTTATCAGTGTCCAATGGTTTGTTGCAGTCAGTTCAGCACTTAGCAACGTAGATATGTCGTTGGTTTCACTTTTTGTTTGTTTAGTTCTCTAGGATGTATATCAGGTAGTTGAGTTGAGACCAGGAAACTGCAGTAAAATTAGCCAGCTGGACTAACGTTACTATTTATGCCTGCCGAAATCAAATATTGAGTTACTCTACATCAATTTCTTGGAAAAATCCTTGGGCAATATTACTTTTCAGAATAGAACATTCCGTTTAGAAACTAATCTTGCATCTGTAGTACGTAAAAAACTTTTACCAACACCTTTTTAATAACAGCCAATTTTTTCCAGGGCAAACTGGATGATTATCAGGCC
This sequence comes from Protosalanx chinensis, assembly GCA_030340685.1. Lineage (NCBI taxonomy): Eukaryota > Metazoa > Chordata > Actinopteri > Osmeriformes > Salangidae > Protosalanx > Protosalanx chinensis. The sequence goes on from CM059318.1 coordinate 10,501,201, forward strand.
AAAAAGAATAAAGGGGAGCGTCTGAACCAGGACCAGCTGGTGGGTGAACACGCCTGAGGTTCCTCATTACACTCATCCTACTGGAGTTAGTGGACTGAAGCACTGCTGCAGTGGAAGTCATGTTCTCTGCTTCATGAGGTGTCTCATTTCTGATGTCCCTTTTAGGAGGCCCTGTCTAAATTCCAGGAAGTGACCCATAACTTGGAATTTGCCAGAGAGTTGCAGAAAAGCTTCCTTACTCTGGGACAAGATGTAAGAATTTGTTTTGTCCCTTAAGATTAGGGGGGGTTGGGGGTCAGGTTTGAATATCACGTTGGCTAATCTTAAATGAGAATTGTTAAAATACCAAAGATTTAATAAAGAGATTTTAAATAATAAATAAGATTTTAAAGGGGTATTGATAAGTTCTCTAGTCTTCAAATAATGACATATTATTAGAGGATTCCCCCCTGCCCCTCTCAATCATGGATCATTCAGAACCCTGCTCTCAAGATGCCTGTCCTCCTCAGATCCAGAAAGCAGTGAAGAAGGCTGCCAGGAGGGAGCAGCTACACAGGGAGGAGGCGGAACAGAGAAGGTTGAAGAGCGTCCTGGAGCTGCAGTTCCTACTGGATCGTCTGGGAGAGGCGTCTGTGAGGCAGGAACTGAGGCAGGGCGGAGGGGCTTCGCTGCTCACAGATGCCGAACTCACCGCCCTCGACGACTTCTACAAACTTGTGGGGCCAGAACGCGACCAAAACACCAGGTCAGCGGAGCCCAATCGATCACACCGGCCAATTCTGAAATCTTATGAGCTGAATTCCGAGTTTATAGACAGAGTTTTGTTGTCTTTCAGGTTGACTGACCATTACGAGGAGGCTTCTGTACATCTTTGGGAGCTGTTGGAAGGAAAGGACAGGGCTGTGGCAGGAACAACATGTAGGTTACATAACCAGCATCCCATTCCATGGCTGTGTTGATATAAACTTCCAAAAAGTCAGATTCTAAGTAGTGCTCGTGTTGAAAGTTGTCTTGAGTTTCAAATTCCTCGCTTGTTTCATGACTCTGGTCGGTCATTGACTTTAGTTGTCATTGAAAAACTCTTCGTTAGGAAGGAAGTGCATTTATTATGCAAGGCTTGATGTCTTCATTTGGTTGCACAGCAGGTGTGGGAAATATTTGGCTCGACACTGTGGTAGACTCATAGTGACACAGCAGTCAGTAATAATAATCAGAGAGACTGTTGTGTGTGTTGGGACTTGGACTGGGAAGAAAGAGCTGGCAGTTACTCCTAACTCTTGGTCCTGAAACCTTTAACTCTTAAGATCTGCTTGAGACCACTTAGGTCCCCCCCCCGCCCCCCCCTCCCTGTCAGGAGGCTGAATGCCAAGTGCTTATCCAGACTCAGCATTGGGGCAGTGTGCCAGTGGTCGTGTCCAGTGTCCTGTGGTTCCCCTCTGAGGGCCCATTCACACAGAAAGGCCTGGCAAGCACTCCTGACCTGGCAAGGGTCTCTGCAGGGACACTGGGGGGACCCGATGTAGCAGATCTTCACCAGCCCAGCCTGTCACAACCTCTAGGAACACTTCCCCCACCAGTGGAGAGTTCCCTTGGGGAATGTTGGTTCAGGCAGATGCCCTCTCAGCACAGGGTTCAGAGGACAGTCTTTAGACTAGAACTGCTGTGAATATTAATGGGTCGACGTCCCCATAATGGACATAATGGCTAGAGAGATTTATAATTGTTTTACTTCAGTGTGATCGGGTGATGCAGCACCTACACCTGAAAGCAAGAGGATGTCCTAGCTGCAGGATCAGAAATGGACTGATGTCGATTTGATTATCCTCCTCTCTTCTCCCCTTTCCCCAGACAAAGCTCTGAAGGAGAGCTTAGACAGAGTGCTGCTAAGTGGCTACTTTAACCGGTCCCAGTCTCACCAGAATGGGGGGTGTGCCGAGGAGGAGGAGCAGCAGCAGGAGGAGGAGGTGGTGGTGGAACAGGAGGAGGTGGAGGAGCTCCCAGCAGCAGCGGCTGCGGTGGAGTCGTCGGAGGCCGAGGAGCAGTTCACTGACCCAGGTCACTTTAAGGATCCGTCCTGACAAACCGTAAATTCTAACTTAAAAAAGAAACACTTGCAAGATGTAAAGTTTTGGGTTCTTTTGGTGTTTCCAGAGGCTGAAGTAGTAGAGGACTACACAGAGTCTGTTGAGGTGGAAGCAACAGAGGTGAGAAGGATTTCTCGCTGTTTCTTTTCTGAGCGTCGTTTGTGACCTGTAGCGCTGCCATCGCTAACACGTGGCATTGGCTGTATCTCCGCAGTTTGTAAACAGACAGTTCATTCCAGACGGCACATACAGCAGCAGCGAGCAGGAGCAGGGAGATGAGTGGACCATGGAAGCAGAGGTAACGATCTCTTGAGGCACATGCAGAAGATTAAGGATCAGAGATGCATGGGTATAACTGTTTTGGCGGCAGGCAACCATGATACCCACTGACTCCTCCCTTCCTTCCAGGTCGTAGATGCGATGCAGGCCGTACAGTTAGCCCCTCCCCACGCGGAGTTGGAAACCCACCCACTGTCAGCCACCACACCCTCCCCCCCGGCCGACCCTGTTGTCAGAAAGCGGGCGGTTCAAGACCTGATGGCACAGATGCAAGGACCCTATGACTTCATGCAGGTGAGAAGCTGCCCTCATTTGTCCTGTGATTGGCCTGGTTTCTAGAGCACTGTTCCTCATCCCAGGACCCTCTGACCTTAGACGTTTCCCTGCTCCAACACTCCAGTTTCAAGTGAATAGATCATTAAGAAGCTCTGCAGAAGCCTGATAAAAGCCTGTTAGTTTCAGTCGGGTGTGTCGGAGCTGAAGGCGTCCAGCATCTTGACTGATCTCTCTGCATGCATGCTTTCCCATTTCCCAGGATTCCATGCTAGAGTGTGATGGGCAGCCCATCGACCCAGCCATCGTGTCGGCTCAACCGATGCTGCCGGGGCAGAACATAGACCTGGCTCAGATGGTGTGCTCCCCTAGTGAGTCGCAGCATGCATCACTTGTTGACGGTACCAGAGTTTGCCCACAGAGAGTCTGTTCACTCCCTATTAAATCCTATTGTTCTGAATATTCCACTGGGGCTGAGTGAAAATGAATGGGAGCTGGATGAGTAAATCTGTCTTTTTCGCCTGATTGTTGTTGGGAAATCTCAGAAAAATGATGGGTATAAGCTCCATAGTCACCCACATATGGAACCTGCATTGAGAACTGCAACCAGTTCAAATGCTGGAACTTTTGAGTGAACGTTCTCCCTTTTATTAGACGTTCTCTGACGGTACCTTACATTCAAGTGGATAATGCGTTTCTGCATGTAACAAGTCTGGATGATTCCTCTCCTCACCAGTGCACCCTGACTCCCGTCTGTCCCAACTCAACCTGGTTCCTGTACAGCCTGAACCCACGCAAGTGAGTGTCTGAAGATGGCTGACTACTGTTTGCATTGTTTCAGCATAAAGCCTGACAAAGGATGTGTGTTGGGTGTGTGATCAGTGTTCTCCCCCTCCCTCAGGTCCCCATGGTCTCCCCTACGCCTGAGGCCTACTCCACACCGCCCCCCATGTTCCAGCCCTCACACACGCCAGACCCCCGGCCACCCACAGACTCCATTAACCCCATCCAGGTACACCCTGATCCTCCAGAGCTCCAGCCTAAAGCATTAGCCTGCCCTGGGGCTCTGAAATGAGGTCCCCTGTGTATTGCATTATGCCTGAGTTGGTTCACATTAGGGCTGTCAAAACTGCTCAAAAACATTTACATTCGAATATACATTTTCATATTCGATTTTTTTTTATTTTTTATATAGAATATACGTTGACAGCCCTAGTTCACATGGATTTGATCTGGTCGTATATTTGATGGTGATGTCGGCTATTTGCTTCCCTCAGGCCACCCTGTCCTTATCATCAGATCAGCCCCCTCCCTCCTCCACGCTCCCCCCCACTTCTCAGGCGCAGGTCTTTCAGCCTGTCTGCAAGTCCCCACACACAAGCGGCATCAACGTCAACGCTGCACCATTCCAATCCATGCAGACCGTAAGACTTTTATTTCTCATCTATTTAAAATGAACACCTTTGAGAGGAATAGTGAGAAATCTGCTGAAGTAGCAATTTTTTACCTTTCTTTTATTAGGTAGCCCATTCAAATGTGTTAATCTCTAGAATTCTAAGGCTGTACATCTGTGTCGCCTCTCTCTCTCTCTCTCTCTCTCTCTCTCTCAGGTGTTTAACCTCAACGCTCCCGTCCCACCAGCAAATGAGATGGAAGCATTGACCCAGGCCAGCCAATACCAGACCAACTACAGCCAGGGCTTCAGCAGCCAATCACAGCTATCTGCAGAGCAGACTGAGATGCAGTCGGAACCACTGCAGTCTGGTGAGAAGGGGCGGGGCAAGCTTTGAACTGACATTTGCCGTTTTGCCGATTTTTAAGACATGCTTAGGGCAAGATAAGTCTGCAAAATGTAATGTATCTATCTCAATTCATAGTATTTCTTATGCTCGATGCTGGTCATGAATGTACTGTATAATTTATTTGTTCATCACGCACTTAACCTTTAAAACTTTTAGTTTTTAATGTGATTTGGCAGTTGAATGCTGTAGCACTGAACTACACCTACCTATTCCCCCTAACGCCTCTGTCTTCAGTAGGTGCCTTCCACACGCAGGACCAGGCCTTGCCCAGCTCTGGGCATCAGCAGGCCTCCCAGCAGGGCCCAGGGTTTGGCCGGCAGCCACAGGCCTTCTACAACAGCAGGGGCATGGCCCGCGGCGGGCCCCGTAATGCCCGGAGCATGGTCAACGGCTACAGGGGCTCATCCAACGGTTTCAGAGGTAGCTAGTCTACTCTAGGTAGCATTTCAGGGGGTAAGGGAGTCGTGCTAGTAATCAGAAGGTTTCCCGGTTCAAACCCCGGCCGTGCCAACATGACGTTGTGTCCTTGGGCAAGGCACTTCACCATATTTGCCTCAGGGGAATGTCCCTGTATTTGCTGCAAGTCGCTCTGGAAATATCCTCTGATTCATTTGTGATACTGGATGCCAAATGTTCCAAAAGTAGATGATTTAAGGTGTATCTGGCCTCAGGTGGATATGATGGGTACCGCCCACCTTTTGCGAACACTCCAAACTCTGGATACGGTCAAGCCCAGTTCAGCACACCACGAGACTATTCCAGCAGTAACTACCAGCGGGTAAGGATCCCCTCCTGTCAGTCATTTACTGGGTTCAGGTCCCTTTGCCTCAGGTAAAGAAATGTCCAAGCAATGCTGGTGATTTATCCTCTGTGCTATGTCTGTTTCAGGATGGTTATCAACCTAACTACAAGCGAGGCTCGGGCCAAGGCCCCAGAGGTGTGCCCAGAGGAAACGCTCAGGCCATGCGATCCTGATAGACTGGGATTCGTGAACCTCTGACCCCGGCTGACCGACTGACGACCTGCACCACCACACCTAACCTTAAGAGAATCCAGAATGCATTTGCCCCCAGCTCACACTTTTCTTATTTTTGTGTGTTTCTTTTTTTGTTTCTCATCAGTGGTATTTCCAGACTTTTTGATCAAAGTACTGCCTGCTTTCATATTTGAATATATTCAATGTTTTAATGAGTTTAATCATGACCCAAGCTGTAAATCCTTAATGTCACAGTTTTAAGAAAGCCTGTGTTTGAAACAAATATTCCTGTAAACTTGAAAGATTTCATTAATTTATTTTTTTGTATAAAATAAAACACAAAAATACCTGCCACTGCTGGTTCATTCCCCGGGAATTTTTATTTTGTTTTATTTTGTTTCTTTGTTTTTGCAGCGCAGCCCCCTTTTTTAAACATGACGTCACTTAGTTCTAAAAGCGTTTTGTTTAGTTCTTAAGAAGCTCCCAATTCTTACGTTTGTAAATTGATGTTGCTTCAATAATTTCAATAAAGATGTGTTGCATTATATTTGCTTCGTGGCTGATATTTAAAGTAGTCTTGTATTCCTAGTTAATAATAGCTTACAACATTTCACGCAACAACAAAAAACGAAAGTAAACATTTTTAGCTCAGGCAATGAACTAGGCACCAGTGTGTTCAAGTCGCATTTCTATGACGTCAATTCGGGTCCTCTTTCTTCATCTCACCACGTGGGTGCATGACGTCTGGCATGTAAACTGGAGATCATTATAATCATCTTTATGTCTATGCTGTAGATCACCAATGTAAACCGGTTTTCTCACAAATTGACGTCATTTGTTGTATGGTGAGTTCACAGTATTACAGAATATAATTACGCTTTTGTAGTGCTAGGTATGATATAACCGTTAAGACTACATTGAGCTAGTATCTACACCGAGAGTGAAACTTTTTGTATTTTAATCAAAGTAGCATCCTGCACTGTCTTATACGTTTCCGATGATTGAATTTCTCTTTGCGTTTTCTAAATCTCTTCATAGAATCATGGCCACGTTTCGAAAGAAAGTGGATAACCGGATCCGGGTCCAGATAGAGAATGGAGTGTCTCTGCAGCACCGCAGCATGTTCGTGGTGGTTGGGGATCATGGCAAAGATCAGGTACTAAACTAAGGCGCTCACTTTTCTTCCCTTTGGAGATAAACGATCGGTCTTGAACTCTTAACTTCATCCTGATTCCATCTAGGTTGTCATCTTGCATCACATGTTGTCCAAAGCGTCAGTAAGAGCCAGACCCTCGGTTCTCTGGTGTTACAAGAAGGAGCTGGGATTTAGCAGGTAAAGAGCCTTTCGGGAACTATGTGGTAATATGTACATCAGGGGTGTCCAATCCTGGTCCTCGAAACATCTAAAACCTTCAGGACAGCGGCACCAGGATTGGACACCCCTGATGTACACAGACGTGTTCACTATTCCGGTGTTAACGTGTTATGATGTGTTGGCCAGCAACCGTAAGAAGCGCATGAGGCAGCTGCAGAAGAAGATCCAGACCGGAACTTTGAACCTGAAGCAGGACGACCCGTTCGAGCTCTTCGTTGCTGCGACCAACATCCGCTACTGTTATTACAACGAGACCCACAAGATCCTGGGTAACACATACGGCATGTGCGTCCTTCAGGTGAGTCCCATGTTGACGTGACTGACAGCAGTGTCGTCATCTTCCAGTTCATCCACCTGGAGTGTTCTGATCCTGGTCATCTCCTCCCCACAGGACTTTGAAGCTCTCACTCCCAATCTTCTGGCCAGAACCATTGAGACAGTAGAAGGAGGGGGCATAGTGGTCATCCTGCTCAGGACTATGAACTCCCTCAAACAGCTGTACACGATGACGATGGTAAAACCTCCAGTTGATCCTCAGCTGAGATGTGCTCAGTGTGCTGTGACCTAGTCAGGCTCTCAGCTCCTGTAGAAGAGTAAGATCATCTTTGTTGTCGTTTGTCCAACCAGGACGTCCATTCTCGGTACAGAACTGAGGCCCATCAAGATGTGGTGGGAAGATTCAACGAAAGGTCAGTCATAGCTTAATGCCAGTCTGGTTTATTTTTTCGCACTTTTTTGTTAAATATGTTACGTTGAACTAGGTCTGGGCAATAAAACGGTATATGTACTGATAGAACTCTTGGTAAGAAGAAAGTTGTCATGTAAAATGTGAATGTTGAACCTAGCGGTCTCATGCAACTTCATAAATTCCTCTTGCTTGTTTCCCAGGTTTATCCTGTCTCTGTCATCCTGCAAAACCTGTGTCGCTATTGACGACCAGCTCAATGTCCTTCCCATCTCCAGTCACATTGCCAATATCAAGCCTGTCCCTCCCAAGACTCAGGTAAAGGCATGTGCTTCAAAACATCCCATGCTGAAGTTGTCAGTCAGTGGCTTTGGAATGACAGTCTGCTCCCCCGCCCCCTCCGTCCCCTTTCTACAGGAGGACAGCCTGTCTCCACGGGAACAGGAGTTGAAGGAGTTGAAAGAGTCTCTGCAGGACACGCAGCCTGTCGGTGTGCTTGTGGACAGCTGCAGGACGATGGACCAGGTACGTGGATCCTCTGAGACTCGAGTCCCATCTCAGGATCGCTCCCTGAACGCTCGTCAGCCATCGTGCATGTTGACTTCCCATTCTCACCTCCATCTCTCTCTCTCTCCTCCCGTCAGGCCAAGGCGGTGCTGAAGTTCATTGAGGCCATCTCAGAGAAGACTCTTAGGAGCACGGTGGCACTGACAGCTGCCCGTGGAAGGGGCAAGTCTGCTGCCCTTGGATTAGCTGTGGCAGGAGCAGTGGCTTTTGGGTAATGTTAGCCTCTCCTTCACCTGTTCCATGTGTTTCTACAGTAATGAAGTCTAGCTGCAACATGCAGCCTGCCTTGTGAAAGTTGTTGTTGTAGTAATGGGCTCTTCTATTTCTCCCCATAGCTACTCCAACATCTTTATAACCTCCCCCAGCCCAGACAACCTGCACACTCTGTTTGAATTCATCTTCAAAGGTTTTGATGCCCTACAATATCAGGTAAATCCCTCAGGCCTGTTCTCTTAATGTAGTTTTTATGGGAAGCTCACCAGGCTCACTGGGTGGATTCATGTCTTTGTTCGGTCACCAGGAGCATCTGGATTACGAGATCATCCAGTCCTTGAACCCAGATTTCAACAAAGCAGTGGTGCGCGTTAACATCTTCAAAGAACATCGTCAGACCATACAGGTTAGCAGGCAGGGCGTGTGTGTGTTTGTGTGAACTTGTGTGTATTTCTTTATTTGGCCGTGTGAGTCGACGGTAAGATGTGACCTGTGTTGACCTTCCGCTGGACAGTACATCCACCCTGCTGATGCGGTGAAGCTGGGCCAGGCAGAGCTGCTGGTCATAGACGAGGCAGCCGCCATCCCCCTCCCCCTGGTTAAGAAACTGCTGGGCCCTTACCTTGTCTTCATGGCCTCGACCATCAACGGGTGAGGAGGATATTTAAGGAAGGCTCCAAATGTCTCAGAAACAGACACTGATGTTATCCATTACAAATGAAGATATCGGATTCATGTTTTGTTCAAAATGGGTCTAATAAAAAATAAAAAAAGATCTAAACAAACATTCATTTTGATTGAGTTCACTCATTTAGAATCCCTGCCTCCTCCCTCTGCCTCTTCCTTTGCCAGGTATGAGGGCACAGGTCGTTCCCTCTCCCTGAAGCTAATTCAGCAGCTGAGGCAGCAGAGTTCAGACAGCCAGCAGAGTCTGTCAGCTGAGAACAGGAACACCAACACAGCCAGACTGGCAGCAGGTGAGCCACCCAGCCAATCAGCTCCCAGCCCTGCTCCTCAAGGAACTCTGCATGTGATTGGTTAGTAAAACGCTCTGTGCTTGATGTGAATTGTTCCTGTTCCTGCAGCCCGGTCCCTTCACGAGGTGTCTCTGCACGAGTCCATTCGGTACGCCCCAGGAGACCCTGTAGAAAAGTGGCTGAACGAGCTGCTGTGTCTGGACTGCATGAACATTCCCAGGGTTCTCTCTGGCTGTCCCCTGCCTCAGACCTGTGACTTGTATCCTTCAGCGACGTCATCTCCCATTTTGCCATGTCTTCATTCACATGCCAGTTCCCCCCCCCTTTCAGTATGTTCCTAAGCGCCTGTTGTGCAGATACTATGTCAACAGAGACACTCTGTTCTGCTACCACAAGGCGTCGGAGGCCTTCCTGCAGAGGCTCATGGCCCTCTATGTGGCCTCGCACTACAAGGTGAGGGGAGGGGCCGGAAGGTTCTACCGTGTAACGTTTGAAACGTTAAGAACTGTCCAAACAATTTTTGGCCATCATACTGCATGTCTGACCACGAGTCTCCTGTTTTCAGAACACCCCCAACGACCTCCAGCTGCTGTCGGACGCCCCGGCACACCACCTCTTCTGCCTGCTGCCTCCTGTCCCCCCCACACAGAACGCTCTACCAGAGGTCCTGGCTGTGGTGCAGGTGAGACGCGTGTACGCTCTCTCTCTGAGCTGTGTGTCGATGGTGGGAACATGGTCCTCATCTCTCCTCGTGGCCCTCAGGTGTGTCTGGAGGGAGAGATCTCTCGTCAGTCCATCCTCAACAGCCTGTCCAGGGGGAAGAAGGCCTCTGGTGACCTCATCCCCTGGACTGTGTCTGAGCAGGTAGGCACACCACCATCTAGCGTTACACTTCTTCAGCTCTGCACTATGCATCCATGCCCATATGACCCATACGCTGTCCTGCTTTTGCTAGTTTCAAGATCCAGACTTTGGCAGTCTGTCCGGAGGGAGGGTGGTCCGCATCGCCGTCAACCCAGACTACCAGGGGGTGTGTCCAGCAGAGTTCTCTACTCCTCTGGCAGTGACAGATGTGGTTATGGTGACACTGAATCTGAGGTGTCTGCTGAGTAGTGGTTGATTTTTGTGTGTGTGTAGATGGGTTACGGCACCAGGGCCTTGCAGCAGTTGCAGCTGTACTATGAGGGCCATTTCCCCTTCATGGATGACACCCAGACCGCTACCAATCAGATCACCTCAGTCAGCAGTGAGGTAAAGACACTTTAAACTTCGACTGTGGAATGACAGAGAAAGCTAAGCATTCATGTTGGGATCATCAAGTTGTTGTAGAGTCCATGCCAGCTGAGGTGCATGATGTCATTCCAGCGAAAAGAGTAACATTCTACGTTGTTCTAAAATCCATGTAAATCTGTCTTTCAAAAAATATATTGAAACATTTGTTTTGATAAGGTTTGATTGTTTTTAATTGACCCATACCGATGTTGTGTGCAGGATGTCAGTCTCCTGGCAGAGGTTCTCTCCCCCAGGAAGGACCTTCCGCCGCTCCTGCTGAAGCTGTCTGAGAGGAGGGCGGAGAGGCTGGACTACCTGGGGGTCTCTTATGGCCTCACCTCCCAGCTGCTCAGGTATGAGGGTCGTCCAGTCTGGCCTGAGGAGCTGAAGAGCTACAGGGTTATTCACGGGACTGTCATCTACCATGAACTCAACTCCACTTCCTTTTTGTCTTGTTGACTCGAGGCACATGGAGTTTTTGTGGCTGTATGTAAGGATGTAAGTAAGTAAGGATGTATTGATTGATATGCTTGACAGGTTCTGGAAGAAAGCTGGCTTCATCCCAGTGTATTTACGCCAGACTCCTGTAAGTAGCGTGCTGCAAGTCCAAATTAATCCTATCCTGAGGTTCCCACTGAGGTGACACAGTCACGGATCTCTCTAAACTCTGGTGTATGTTTTTTTTCTCTCCCAAGAATGACCTGACGGGGGAGCACTCTTGCGTGATGCTGAAGGAGCTCAACACAGAGGAGGCTCCTGAACAGGGCCAGTGGCTGTCTGCCTTCTGGAAGGGTGAGTCTCTGCTCCTACCAGGCACCTCTCACGCCCCTCCCCCTTGTATGAAGCCCCTTGTGGATCAGGGTCATCGTTTGTCTCCCTTGCAGACTTCCGCAGGCGCTTCCTGGCCCTGCTGTCATTTCAGTTCAGCAGCTTCAGTCCCAGCATGGCCCTCAACCTCCTGCAGAACAAGAACGCCACGCAGGACCCCCCTAATAGTAAGACTAACTCTACACAGGATTGTTCTGTTCTTTGCCATTCATCACAAAGGCAGGCACTTATTATCTTAACTGTATTAAATCTATGCCTATGATAAAGTCCTAACATATTTGAGTTAATCTATGTGGATAATATGTAGACTCTTTGTAAGGATTTGATAAAGGTAGTTCTAAAGAATTCCCCTAAGAATAACATGACTACACAGCTTACTCCACCCCCCTGTCAGGGTGTAACCAACCTCTTTCTGACCATCCCCAGTGCTGAGCAGCTCAGAGCTGGCTGCCCAGTTCAGCCCCTACGACCTGAAGCGTTTGGAAATGTACTCCAGTAACATGGTGGACTACCATCTCATCATGGACCTGATCCCGGCTGTGGCTCGCCTATTCTTCCTCAAGCAGCTGGGAGACGTCTCCTTCTCAGTGGCGCAGTGTGTGAGGAAGCCCGCCGCCACACTGCACATTGTCACACTCCCCCCCACCCTTTTTTTAATGGAATGTCTAGTGTAGCGTCTCGTTGAAGAATGTGTGTGTGTGTCCCCCCCCTCCTCAGGCGTTGTTGTTGGGAGTGGGGCTCCAGCACAAGTCTGTGAATACACTGGAAGGAGAGATCAACCTCCCCAGCAGCCAACTCATGGGCCTGTTCAACCGCCTCATCCGCAAAGTAGTGCAGGTGAGCAAAGGAATTAATACTTTTTTTCTTCCAAAGAATCCACCAGCAGATTCACAGATTGTCGTAAAATTGTTATTTCTCTTCTCCTTAGTTCCTGAACAGGATCCAGGAGAAGGCTGTTGAGTCAGAGATGGTCACTTCCAAAGACATTGAAATGGAGCCGACAGTGAGATCACTAAATGAGGATCTGGTACGAGTCCCCTCTTACAAACAATGCAGTGTTTACATACAAATATAGAAGCTATGGATCCCATTTAGAATGCAGGGAAAAGTAACAGAGCTTTTGACCGTTTCAGAATGAGGCGGCCAAGGAGTTTGATGAGAAGCACAAACAGGACATGGAGAAGGTCAAGGAAATGGACCTGGCACAGTGAGTATGCAGTGAAGGTAGAGGAGCAGGCGAGTACTGGTGGAGGCCACCTCCTTTAATCGACTCCTACTATGCTCATGTAGGTACACGATCCGGGGAGATGATGAGGAATGGGACCAGGTGTTGCAGAAAGCAGGGAGCACGACCATCATCAGTATAAAAAGGTGAGATGAGGGGAAGAAAAGTTACGTGTGGACGAAGAATGTTCTGTGTTGTCTGCTGACGCTGTCTTTTCTTCCAGTGACAAGAAGAGGAAGCTGGATGGGGGGAATAAGGGGCCCAGCCAAGGAGATTCACCGCACGGTAAACTGAAGAGGAGGAGTAAGGACAAGAAAGGCAAATTTGGGAAGAGGATGTGAGGTTGGAACAAGCAATCCTGTAGCCCCAGACTGGACAGTGGGCCAGGGAGCTGTAGGCCTCTGGTGTTAGGGTCTGACAAAGAGAGAGTGGACTTGATGTGTCCAATGGATGACAAGCATCAGAGTGGACAGTTGTTTTTTACTTTATATATTTTTATTTTATGTGTGTGCGCGACTGTATTGTGTAACAAATAAACATTTGTTAAACTTAAATGCTTTTACTGCTTAATTGGGATGTATTTAGTGACAATATACTGAAGCATCCAATCCACAAACCACAAAAAAGTTCTGGTAAATAATGTTATTAAGAGCTTTAAAAACCGTTTGAAAACCACATTAACATTTATACACCTGCCTCCCTAAAACAGGGCAGTATCCTCTACTCACAACTAGTACACCTACGGTGTCGAACAGTGCTCAAACACACCTGAGTCAAATCATCGTTACCAGGCTAGATAACGGGCGCTCATTTGAATCACCTGTGTTGCAGCAAGGAACCAATGCAGAACAGAGGGGTTCCTGAGGAACAAAGGTAGAGAACCTCTGGCGTAGACAACTTCTTAAAAGCAGTTACTGAAGTAGTGTTGGCTTCAGCTCTGTCCACCTCTGCTTCAGCTGCTTCTTGAGAGTGTCTGGGGCAAAGCTGCAGTCTATAGCCTGCTGGGACAACTTCCACAGAGCCTCATGACTCAGTCCGAAGGTAGAGGCAGCTCGCTGGTACTCCAGAGAGAGGTCGGTGCTGAACACTCCCTTGTCGTCAGTCTGGAAAAGACCAGAGGAAAATAGTGTCATGCTTGAAGCTGACCCTGTTTGTCCTCATCCCAGGGTTGCATGTATAAAGCACACTTACACAGATCACACAGGGATGTCCTGTCTGGTACCAATAAGGGAAGTGGTGCTGGGAATAGGATGGCACAGTTTGACCCTTGACGTTAGAGGTCAGACATAATTCTGTAAAAAAATATATAATGAACAGTCATGTTATCCCACTTCTATTTTTTTAAGTATATTAATAAAAAGTGTTTCTTACCCAGAGGAATGTTGTTCTTCTGAACCTTATCAACAAGGCCCTGGGACCCGCCCATTTTTGGGTGTAAAAATGTACCGTGACCAATCCTGTGAGGTGGAATGTTGAGCAGCAAATCAGACTCCTCCATCTGAGAAGGGACCTTGAACATGGGAGCGTTACTGTGTGTAAATTAAAAATATCAGAATCAAAAGAGGCAAAAATTTGTGAAAGTAAAGCGTAGTAAAAACGTTGTTTGTACGTCATCATTACACTTCACATATCTGCAGATGACCTACTAGTATTTGGTTGCTCACCTCTGACATGTGCAGTGCTAGTTTCAGACCACAGTTCTTTGCTTTCTCCAAGGCTGGCAGCAGATCTTTGCCATGGCCAACCTTTAGGAGGGAAAGTGTATTAGTATTTAATGAACACCTCCATGTGTGAGTGTTGGACAGAGCCAGTGTGTTCCTCACTGTTGGATCTCCACTCAGGTCAAGTCCGACCACCAAGCCGCCAGTGGACAGCATGAATTCCTCTGCCAGTTTGACGGTCTCCAAAGCAACTTCAGTACCATTCCTACGGTCAACAGCTACGAGGAACCTTAGAAAAGTGACTTGAGTTAAAAAAAAACATGTTGACAAATTTACGTATCGAATTATCCAAACGACTGGAATCGTTTTTTTTGCCACATACCTGACTTCAATGTCAACTTCCTCCTTTTTACACTGGTGAATGGCCTCAATGATTGTTTCCACGTAGTTCTTTTTAGTTAATCCTGACAAATACAAAGTGATTAAGAGGACATTTATATTTAAGCTTTTATCCAAAGCGACATCCAAGAGAGCTTTATAAAAGAGCATCAGTCATTGATCATAGGTTTATAGATTAGATAGATTTATAGATATATAGTTTATAGAGTACAGAACACCACGCATTAAAGTAACGAGTAAATGTTTATGAAGCTCCTTGCCAGTTTTTTTCTCCTCTCTTGGTGTACTTCTCAGTTCTAGATACTTTACTCCATCATCTGCAAACTCCTTGATGACATCTTTTGCAACCTGGTACATGAACGAAACTTTCATGTAGATATTGTAAAAAAAATAATAATAATAATAATAATACATCGTTGTAATACTGATTTGTGTCATAATAGTCTAAGAGCAACTACGGTCTACTTTACCATTAAAATGTCCTCTTCTGAATCCACTAACTGATGAATGACTTTGAAGACCTGAAAACATCTGAAAACGAAACAAATGTACAGGTTAAAGTAAAAATTGAGTCGGTTACATCTAACCGTCCAACAGATCATGTTAGTAAGTAAATTACAATAGTTAATCCACAGTGGTAATTTATTCATATAAATTAATTAAGCATATTAAAGCCTATACGCACTCATCCAATGTCCTCCGTTGGCCGCTCTGAATAGCCGTCATGCTGTGTTCAATGTTCAGCTGAGGCTTGCGGGCGATGAGCTTCTCCATTGTGGCGATACTTATAGACCCGTTAAGGTGGGCATGGAGCTCCTGGGACAAACAGTGTCGAGGGATTTGAACATTAATGACCACTTGGCTAACTAACTACGTTATTTCGATGTTTACTCACCACTTTTGGCAGCTCCCTGTAAAAAGCATCAGCTTCTGTATCCATTCTGGCGTGGCTGTTGCCGGTGACGTTAAGTACTTAAGTGTCTCTTTCCTTGTTGCACCATTGCGTTGCGGCACATAAACAATTCCGACTGGATACTGACCCCTATACAGTAGTTCTTTTTTCCGTTCATTTTATCTTTTGTCAACGTTTACTTATTTATATTTTTTATAATTTGTTGCAAGACAAAAAAGCACGTTGTTATTTAAAGTGGAATGATTTAATAATTATACTCAGGACAAAATGAACATCAGTAGGAACAAAGATTTTAATCCACATGCCCTCTGCTCCTATTTCTATTAGCTCCCATCAACTTCCCTGTACTCGCCAGTGCTGCAAATGTAATGTCTGTATACAGTATTGACCATGAACGAATACCAATTAGGATCAAACTAATTCCAACCCTTTATACCTCCTGAAATGTTAAACTACATCCTTAGCAAGAAAAATTTGTTATTTGTTGTTTCAAGTTGAAATGCTTCCTTTGAGATAAAAAAAATTCTGAGTGAATTCATACAAAGCAAATAAGAATTACAAAACAAACTGTAAAAAAATAAGATGAAAAAATGTCAACATAACATCTTAAGTTGCGAGGAGGCATACTGATCTCTGTTCAGGAGGCACTTTGGCACAGATTGATACACTAGCCCTACACATTCACTTTCACTGCATATCAGAGACAGAATGTGTAAGACCCTACGAGTACCACAAATCAGATCAAAGTAGATATGACACAGCAAAACATGTCTAGTACTTGTACTAGTTGTATTGACACACCCTGAGGTAAGGGGTTTCAACTCAGAACATGTCAAAAGTTAAATGTGGCAAACAACTTAAAGATACATTTTACAAGCCAGGTTTGCCTGAAACACATTAAACAAATTAAAATGTTTTCATTTCAAGTTTTCATCTTGAAGATGTGAAGAAGGAGAGTTTCTGCAGTCCTTGAGATCTGGTTCACATCTCGGGCTATGATCATAACAGTCCAATAAAAAACAGATCGGTCTTCTTAAACCTCTCTTTAGTTGTCATCCCCCCTAACCCCCCCGTCCCCTTCTACAGGTAAAGCTCCTTGGCTCTGATGTTCTCCATTGTCTCCTTTAGGGAACAGAAACTTGGTCGCACCACAGGGTCCAGGATCCAGCACTGCTTCATGACGTTGTACATCGCCTCAGGGCAGCCATCCGGGGCGTCCATCTTGTATCCCTTTTCTACGCGAGGCACTACCTCCTTGAGTGGCTGTGGAGAGGATGATGGAAAATTAGATTGCAAAATTAAAATGAGAAAATTAGGCAGAGAGGAATTACATCAAATGTGGAAAGGAACTGTGATAAACTCAATTATATCACAGTACTTACAATTCTAGGGTAAGGCACCCGCCCAAATGAGTAGATCTCCCACAACAGTATTCCAAAACTCCATACATCTGATTTAGTGGAAAATTTCTACCCGTGGACAAAGAAAAAAATGCAGTCACCGAAGAATTACATTCAACGCACACAGGACAGTCTTATCATTGGTACAAAATCAAAAATCAAATTAATTTAAATGGGGGGGGGGGGGGGGGGGTGTACCTTTTCCCTCAGGGCCTCTGGCGAGGTCCACTTCACTGGCAGTTTGGCAGTGTCCTGTATGGACGAGGCCTCCTTGGTCAGACCGAAGTCACTGACCTTGGCGATGTTGTCCTCTGACACAAGCACGTTACGGGCTGCCAGATCTCGGTGGATAAAGTTGTTGTTCTCCAGGTATTCCATCGCTTCACACACGTTCCTGCAGCGGACAGGCAAAGCAGAGCCAAGGTCAACATTTCATCACGCTTCCAAATGATAAAACTGATGTTACGTTGGATGTAGGCAGGATGTACAGACAACCTGACCAAAAACAGAGGGCCAGTCTTTGTGAAACTGATCTCCAGACACTCACAGTGAGAACTTCAGGAGAGAATCCCCCCCAAGCACCGTCCGACCTCTGGAGCGCAGATAGTCCACGAGACTTCCCTGGGGAACGGAAACAAACGGGAGATCATAAGTGCTGTTAAGAGCGGCCTTTATATCTCATTGTATTGTATTTCATATTCGATTCCAGTTGATCTACCTTAGCCATGTATTCAGTGACTATAAACAGGCTTCCTTTCTCCTCTAAAATCACTCCTAACAGCTGGACCAGGTTGTTGTGTCTCAGTTGTCTGAAAGCAGGGAGAAAAGATATCACTATTGTTGATTGAACACAAATCCATTAAAATAATGAGATGATCGTATGACGGGGAGTGGTGTGGGATCTGCCTCACGTCATGACTGAAGCTTCAGCGATGAAGGCCTGTGCTGTGGCGTCGTGCTTGATGCACTTGACAGCTACTTTCGTTCCTCTGTAATCTCCCACCATGACATCTGAAAGAAGGACATCAGTTAGAGTAAATCACATTATTTTTTAGTCACTGAAAAGGCAGAGAGACTTTATTTAGTAAGAAAAAGAGCAATCCAAGTACCACATAATGGTATTGTCACCTAAGCCATTTCAACAGCCAGTAGAGGGATAAAAAAAAAAGACCACTTACCTCCAAACTCTCCTTTTCCTATAGACTGAAGAACATTGAGTTCTTTTCTGTTCAGCAACCAGCCACCTGAGAAATGGATGGATACATTATGGTTTAAAGTTACAGCCGCCAGCCCAAAACAGCTTCCTTAGTGATTGGCTGAGAGTGCCTCAGACTGAATATGCTGGTCTTACTCCTGGAGAACTCATCCTGAGCAGCCACCGTCCCCTCCTCTAACTTGGGCTTGATCAGCTTGGTACACAGGCCGTCTGCATCTTTGGTGTAGTGCTGCGTACGGATGGTAGTACAGAAATGTTAAACCTATCAGTGTGTGAACATTTTAGCATTCATTGGAGACCAAAGATTTTGGTGCTAGAAATTCAAACCAGCGCTAATTTGCCAGTACTTTCTTACCACCAAGAGGGGGCAGTGTGGTCAAGAACATATAAGTAAGTTGGGTGTGTTCTTGTAGGGTCAGTTTGAATTTTAATACTTAATAATTTGTCTGATAACTACATTAGTAACTACATAAACACAAGACTGGCCTTGAAAGCGAAACCCTTTGAGGTTCAATGATGTCTAACATTCATTCTTCCTCTTGGTCACTTCCTGTTCCATTATTTGTTCCAGGAACTACAGTGTAAGTGAGATGTGGGGTAAAGCAATAGTTGGAGGACCTCATTAAACTGAATAATCACACTGCAGACAAAAAAGCACAAAAGCACAAAAGCAGACTACACAGTAGCGCCTAACAACTAGTCTCCTTTCCTCACCTCAACCAACTGCATGAGATTGTCAAAGTATGCTTCCTCATCGATGCTGAGCTTGCCGTCGAGGTAGATGATGCGGTAGTGCTCCACCTTGCCGTCGCAGCTCACACACAGGGTGTAGTCCCCGGGGTAGTTGGTGCTCTCTCGTACCAGGTATAGGCCAGTCTCTGGGGGGTGCAGCAACTGCTCTGCCTGGTCACGGGTTATCTTGCCATGGAACCATCTGGGAGGGGGTGGGGGGTGGTGGGACACATACATACACACACAGTGTTATGAACAGAGTGGGGGGGGGGGGGGGGCTGCTGGGTGTACACTAGTGGACTGCTACCTGAATAGGGTTTGCTCTTTGAAAAACTCTCCCCAGTGACAGAGAAATACCAGGGAGAGCACATAATCAAACTACACATATAATAATAAAAAAAGACCCACACACAGACACACACACACACACACACACACTCGTATTCTTAGAAACTCTTTTGGCTGAAATAGGCGGTTCTTCACTGCCAGCATCTGAACAGAAACAACAGGAAACAGAGTGCAGAGTGCACAAACAGCCGAGCGGGAAACAGACAGACAAGTGAACCGCAATTACAGGGCTGTGGGGGCCAGTACCCAGCTCAGCCCGGCAACCAGCTCAGTCCAGCTGTGGCTTTCATCCACCTCGCAGTGGTAACCCTGCCACGCCACAGACCATCTGCCTTCTGAAACTACAATATATCAGGAGGGAGTGCAAAGACAATGGAGGCAGACAAATTCAAATGGTTTGGGTATGCCTTGATGCAGTGGTCTCCGAGGCCTACTGTCCATTTTTAGATGTTCCCCTGGTCCTCAGGAGCCACTGTCCTGCATGTTTTAGATGTTCCCCTGGTCCTCAGGAGCCACTGTCCTGCATGTTTTAGATGTTCCCTCCATCCCCACACACCTGATTCAAATACATTGTCTTTATCAGGCTTCTGCTTTGCTTTTTAATGACCTATTTTGAATCAGGTGTGTTGAAGCAGGAAAACATCTAAAACACGCAGGACAGTAGGGCCCTGAGGACCGGGGTTGGGGACCACTGCCTTAATGAATTGAAATAGAGAAATGCACATGGCAACAGTTAATATGTGATGACAAATCATGTCTGTACTCACGGCATTAAACTCAATTTCCCTCCTGACTTGACGCATTCTCTCTTCTGAACGTAGTTTGCCGGGATGGTTCCTTCTTGGCCTGCTGTGTTTTTGGCTTTGTACCAGTTATGGTCCTGAAAGACAAACACACAGTTCTTTTTTTTTTATATAAAACGCAAAGAAATAACGGTTCTGGGATGACAAGAACAAACAAAAGATTCTCTAGACAAGGGGTCTCAAACTGGTGCCATCGCGGGCCAAGAGGGTGCAGGTTTTCGTGTTAACCAAGCCACTACACCAGCTGATTTCAATAACAAGTTTCTCTACTCAGTGAAATCTAACTTGTTATTGATATCAGCTGGAGTAGTGGCTTGGTTGACACGAAAACCTGCACCCTCTTGGCCCGCCATGGCACCAGTTTGAGACCCCTGGTCTAGACAAAAGCTAAAGGCAGACATGTTTTAATGCAATTCTAATGCATGATCAGCATCTGATTACCTTGGTGACCATAATGATAGTCAGAACATCTCCTTTGTTGAAAGGTAGATCCTGTCCCGTTGCACCTTTGAAGTTATATTTGGCCACGCACTCTGTGCCTTGCGGCCATGGCGTCTGGAGACAAATGAAAAATCAGACCGCTTTTTAACCACTAATATACACTTCAACCAGTTCATCTAAAGTAGGTAATTAATGGCCCATTTTCTCACTTCCAACATTCTTTTCGTTAACCCTTCCAGGGCTGTTTGTGCAGTGTGGCTCACCTGAACCTCCATTACACTTGATGAGGGGGCGGTGGGGGCCTCTCACAGGGAACTCACGCTGGTTACTACCATCAGACCTGGCACACACACCTACAGGAACACAACACACGTTATAAGTACACAGCGGCACTAGCTGATCCAGACCGTATACATGGCAGGATACGTTTTATTTTCCCGGTACCGAAGAGCAGGTTGTCACATTTAGTAAAGTACCTTTCCATGGTGGAGAGAAATGTGTCTGAGTCATGTTGTCGTGCAAAAGGCCAAAAATAACCTGCAGCTACAAAAAAGCAGAAGTAGTAACGTTTTTTTTCTCTCCCTTTCACAACCACAGGGAGCCATTTTCCATGACGTCCTCATTGTGACTGTGCTGAAGGGGGTTCACCAATGGGTTGGACAAGACATACAGTAGAGGCAATTATTATCGTATTCTATCATAGGATTGTGTTAGTCCATCGCTTTCTTTGAATGAACTAGGCCAAGACACAGGAAACAGGCACGTTCGAATCTCTCCACCCAACAGATGCCTCCAGATAGAACTCTTGAGTCTGGAATGTAAACTTGAGGTTGCCTCGTTACAGGAAAAAAAAAAAAAAAAAAAATGACCTCAATATGAGTTATCTCCAAGCCAAATACAGACTACAGAAAAGGCTACAGCGTACGTGGCAAAAGCGAACTACAGTTGCTTTGACCTTTGACAACTGATATTTCCGTGAAGAACAAAAAGAAACGTGACAGTTGAGCGGCACACAGTGAATAACCAGCGTAATAAGTAATTCCACAATGTACAACTTCCCCTCGACTTGGGTTTCCATGGCGAGGCAGTGGAAGCCAGTAGTCAGAGCTCATGGGGCAGTCCTGGCTCCAGAACTCGCATCCAGTGCCATCGCATGATGTCACATCCTCCGAGCATGTCACAGACTCCACTGGTCCAGAGGATGTTCTGTATGAAAGCCCAGACTGTGCTTCATGATTTGATGGGGCTGGGTCAGGGTGACCCAAACCAGAATCTGCATTCATTACGGCATTACATTCTGTTACGGCAAGATGATATACTTCCCTTTCAAAACGCACATGCTTCCTCCACTGTCATTGCAAGACTAAATTTAAACAGAGCCTGAGTCAGGTCTTCAACAGTGAGTAAGTAGGTTGATACAAGGAACAATCACACAGGTCTAAAAATAAACAACAACAAAAACTCCTGTGTCTGCAGCATAGTAGGTGACTGGGAAATCTTCTCCATGGGCCAGTCAGCTGTCTCCATGTTGTGAAGACTAGCTGGAACTCCCTCCCTAAATCCCCAGTCCTGGATATGACGCTAGTGGAACAACCATGGACTCTCTAATGAAGAAAAATGAATGACTCAGGGGTGTGCTGGCATTTTGCATTGTTGAGGGAGTAATTTAGCTGTAAAATAAGTCACCTTCCCACACACAGAATCGCAGACAGATTTAAAAATAGACGCTGTGTCTATTAGAAAAGAAGAATTAACCAACGGCTTTTGGACAATTCACAGAAAATGTATGCATTCACTGCAATAAGGAACTTAGCTACACTACTGGCACTGACATCAACTGGGTGTGTTTGGGCAAAGTCTCCCATTTAAAAGTGATGTCACCACACAGGAAATCCATAAACACAGGCCCAAGACTGGGGATTCTTCTCCATTAGGCCAGTGAATACATCAGTGTGTCAGGGCAGGTCACCAGGCCAGAGCATGAGTGAACAGGACAGGATTCAGCTTGTGCTGGTGTCACATAACAGATAAGGACATGGGCCATTTCCAGAAGGTTCCGTGTGAAGCTCCAGCTTTCTCTTTTCAGCAGGGAGACAGGGCTGTCTTTGTGGTCCGGCTCCCGCTGACAATCAGCTCCCGGCTGTCCAGAGGGGTGCATCATCAACGAGTCAGACACACTTCGGTTCAGGTCTGGAGATAACTAGCTTGTTGCTGAACATTTGATGCTGAACATTCATGCGAATAACCCTTTTCAAAAAGGCGTTTTTGAACACTTGTGAGAGGGTACGGAAAACAGAAATTCTGCATGAGGGTGAATGTAGCCGTGCTGTAGCTAACAGACCAAACTCTGTGTGACATCAGCCCAGAGCAACAGCAGGAACCAGGAAGTGCTTCAGTGACAGGCTGTGGAGACATGATGTACCGTGTGATACAGCATGAAGTGGTGCACATGACAAGAACACATGATAAAAAGACAACGGCACGCTATCGCTGAACATAACACAAAAGCAGAATTCAAAAACAAGAAAGATTCCAGCGTGTATAGCCTGAGAAATATCTCAGCTATTTTCTTCTGACATTCCTGTCCCCTAGCACACAAACTGGATGATCAAGATTTCATTTCATAAGTTAATTGTCTCGTGTTGGCGACATTTTCTAACAGTGTATGTAGAGTTTGCTGCAACTAAAGAATTTCAACATTACTGAAAGTACTGCTGCAAGATCAGACAGGTTTGAAGAATTTCATACACGGGACTTGTTGCAGTCTGTTACATGATGACCTTGCCTTGAAAAACGTGAAACATTACTAAACCCATGGGCCACATTCTTTAGCTGGTGATGGTAAAGATTTCTCAATATCCTAACCAGACAGAGAGAGTGTTACCCACATTAAGTTACTTGTTAAGTACTACAAACAAATAACTACTAACAAAGAACCGCACAAGAAAAAATGCCCAGCCATTAAATGCCCCAAAGCACTAACAACATCTTCCAATAGTGTTCTATAATGGCTACTGTGGAGTTGGTGCTCACACATAAACAACTCCTTAAACCATCATGCAATTAGGCCCAGCATGTCCTTCTCCTCCTTCCCCACCCCCAGCAAGCCCTGCGGGGGATCCAGGCTGCTTCTCATCCTGCCCCTGCAGGAGGTCCGGGCAGCCTGCCTCTCATCCTGCCCCTGCGGGCTGAGGAGACACTGCAGCCAGCTTTGATGCTGCAGTGGCCCTGTTATCAACAGCATTACAGCAGCAGCAGGGTTGAAAGCAAGGGGCAGAATGCAGAGATAGAGCCAGAGATGGGAAAAACGAGCGAGGGGGCGGGAGGGCAGTGGGAATGAAAGAGGCTGGCGAAGGGGTAGATTGACAGCATGTCACAAGTCCATCCAGCTGGGCCTGACAGCCTGCAGATGTTCCTGTGGAGCCAAAGAGGAGGAAATCATCATAGCCCCGGGGACAACAGCTGGACTCCGGGAGAGCAACACCAAGGATGTACCTAAGAGCCTTCCTTACTCTCCAGTTAACTCTGAGGAGAAAATAGGGAAAACTCTGTGTGACTGAACAGTGCTGTTTCATTGTCCTATAAAGAACATGAACTGCAGGAAATGGTTAGGAATGCAAACCAAGCAAACCTTTTTTTTTTAATGTAAAAAAAAAATATATATATATAATTTTGATGTTGTGACCACAAACCAAGACTCATATGACTTATGTTTAACCCTTTTGAGCACACTCCATTTCAGAACATGCATGGTAATGTCCCTGTATAAAACAGCCTGAGTCTGAAAACCAAGCACATTACTGTCAAATTTGCATGTGATGGTTAGCATTAGCCAAACCACATAAAAGAGGTCTTGAATAAAAGGTTTCCCTTTAGTATCCTACACTGACAGTCATCAGATGTGGATTTGGTCTATCTGGCCGTCCTGAGATCTGGAAAATTACTCGACACTATCGCCACAACACTGCCAGTCACTTCTGTGTAAAAAGGAAGCATCCTCTGTGCTCCAGTTTTACTCATCACGGTTTCATCCAGGTTCATTCTAGTCTCTGAGCAACTGAGGAGCCCTCTATGCATGAATACAATGGCTTCTATGCTGGCATTTGTTTAAAAGGAGAGGGTCAATGACCTACTGCCTCCATGGCTGCAAAGGACATTTCCAAACCAGCTAGCCAGATATTTCTTGGCTGATTCAAAATACATATATTTCTTAAATGTACTGATGAAAATTACAGGGGAAAACTGCCAATGTAATTCCAGGTTAGGAACATTAGTAACAGATGAATACATTAAATCCAAATGTTCATCTTTTCTAACAGTAACAGGGCATTTATGGTCTGGCTATGGATGACGTTCAGCGACAAGACAGACATCCACTGGCTTAATGTTGATCAATCCCCTCCCTCTACACTTCAGGGATTTATGGTTGGCAAATCAAAAGGGGGGGGGGGGGGGGGGGAGGCTGGCATGAGGTGCAGAGAGCCATGGAGGAGGTTTCCACTGAGGCTGGTTAAGGAGACTTAAAAACTAGACAAGCTAATAACCAGAGAAAGTGATATATACATTCGATATACATTCCCACAGACACGGGAAGAGACCAGATATGTGTGTGAGAGCATGGTTTCCGTGTGTGAGTGTGTGTGTGTGTGTGTGTGTGTGTGTGCCACTTCACTAGTATAGCCCCTTTCACCAGGCAGCTAGACTGGTTATTGGCCTATTATATTGCTATGGTGTCATCTAGCAGCTTCTGAATCACTGATCATGATGTAGTGTAGGCATGGACCAGGGACATGTTGGTAATGTCATCTCTAATGCGGGTGGATAGTGATCCAATATTTCACATGCGCCTCAATGGCGCTGAGATATTACCGTAGGTGATTCTACATGACAAAAACAGGCCCATGATCTAAGGTTGAAAATACTGTTTGTTTAAGAGGGGATGTTATGAATACGGATGTCCAACACCGAGCAATACAACAGAACAAAATACAACTTGTTAAATGAAATACATGCATACGTTTGTTGACACTTAATTATAACTGAAAGATAATGATCATACCTTGGAGGAGGGTGCTATATTGCAAGACAATTAGCCCTATTGTGCGACGTCCGTTTTCAAGTGCTCTACATCCATTGGAACAGAAGCAGATGTGTTGTGTTGTTAGAAATGTAAGATGTTTTCACCGCAAGCGATCGTTGCTCCAATGCGGTAGTTAAAACAGCGCGCGGTGGGGTTAATTCAGAGTTGTAAGTTGATGTTTAGTCTGTTAAGAAGACGATCCCGGTAATGCAGTTATCCACCCTTAGATCTTGTGGAGGAAACGCGGATATAGTTGGTGTTTTTCACTGTCCGCCGAATGTAGCGAGTTAAAGTAACCCAAAGTTACAACAATGCATAGAAATCTGCAAATGCAGCGCTCGTGCTCCCATGCTCCTGCTTTGATGTTTCGGTAACGTTGGTCGGTCTATGCTATATGGCTATGGGTCTATCGGAGGAAATAAACCCAAGTCTGCCTAAAGGGGCAGTGAAGAGAAAATGTGCAGATAGAAATGCACGCACGTTGTCAGTTTGAGAGCCACCGTCACATTCTAGGTTCTACATTTCTATCTGCAACGTTTTGGACGATTTGCCCCACCTTTATGTGTTGTTCTGCGCATGCGTTACACTTAATTTATATGTGGAAATGGACTTCAAATATACTGAATAAATATATGAATACCCTTATTAAAATGTAAAAACCATCATTATTCTTTAAACTAAGATAAAAGGAGCACACCTCATACAGAATTAGTCTTTTAAACGTGTCTATTTTTTTCTCCAAATTTGAACAATAACGTCATATGTGGATAGAAACAGCAGTTTACAAATATTTTACTGACATAAGTGTTGTTCAAATAAACACACGTGGGTCCATGAATGTCTACAACAACTCGAGATCCACCCACATCGCGTGTCCCTGGTACTATGTTAAGAATGATCCAATATTAAATCAAATTTCAACAATAAAAGGTAGGCTGTTATGTAAATACAGGTATTCTGCTGAATTCTGAACCAAACATTTTTAATAAGCAATCACATAAATCCAAGAGGATTAGTAGTGAATCTTCATCCAACTCTAAATGATGTATGAGTTTCATAGTACCAAATGACCAGACCAACCCAGAACACCAGACTGAACTCATACTGAACTCTTGAATGTTTACAGAATTTTACACATTCTTAATAATGTGGCAACAAGTTAAGAATTTCAAATGCAAGGCCACTCGCTATTGTCCATTTACTAAAGAAAGTTAAACCGTGGGAATGTTTTGCCCCCTGGTGGTTGAAGTATTTAGAGAGAATCTATGCTCTCTAAGGGGACGTCTCTTAAGTTGAATATAGTAAGTTTCTCGCCAACGCCCCGCCCCCATTCACCCCCCACCCATACAACGAACACTTACACATTTGACATTAAAAAATGTATGTTATGTCAGTACCGTTTCAGACAGAGCTTCATTCATGTCTATGGACACAGTGCTGCAACAACCAGGATATCATGTTCACATTAGTACATTCATCCAACAACACACAAAAAGGTGGTCATCACTTCCATTCATGAAACATGAGACAATGCAGATTAAACTAATTGAACCATGATTAAAACAATTATAGTCTATATTTATACTGCAAGTACATGCAATAGTTAATACTTAAGTGAGCGTCTATGCTTCTCTGTCCTCCACTGGAGCATACAACCTTGTAAGCACCCAGAAGATATGAAAAGGTCCCTTTGTCTCTATTTGGAAATCAAGCAGCAACATGACTCAACAACATCCAATCAAGCCTCTGCTTGCAGACACATACAACATCCCCCAAACATCCTGCTTACAGAAACAGATTTTTGACATTAACGTAATATTATTTTTTTGTTGTGCATTTTGTCAAGTGTTATTCAGAGTTAAACCAAAAGCAAATATTGGGCAAATATTTCTTCAAAATGTGTCAAGAATAAATGAATCCTTGACAATTAAAATATTAAACGTAACAAACAAGCCCTGCCAATATTAAGTGGCATTTGATGCAAAGTGTCCTGTAGCCAAATAACATTGTAACTACTACAATAGTCTGTTCAACCATAGAGATACAGACAGGTAGCACTGTGAATAGTGGTATGCCTCTCAATAATGCTATGAAATGAACAAATTGTCTGCAAAATTTAGCAGCCTTTTAGCACTTACATTTCAACATTTCCAAAGACCCAAAAAATTATATATATATATATATCTGAACTATACTTCAGCCTGAAATGTTCAGAAAATACTATCAGTAATGATTCATCATCAAGTACACATGAAGATTCACCTCACACACTCTCAACTTGAGATTGGCCAAATGTAAATGAATACATGTTACAGACAAGAATCGTGCCCATTCGGGAATTTACAATTCAAACGAGCAGATACGAGAACATTCCCTACAGTCCTCTTATTGGAAGAATCAGAGGGTCCTAAGATGTTTCTGGTCTCTAGAATCAAATCACTTCACACAAAAGAGCTCAGCCCTTCACACAGAGAAGGCAATCTTCTCCAGGGAATGAACAAGTCTGTATTTTGGTAAGAAATCACCAGCGCATGAATATGCATAACGTTCT
This sequence comes from Protosalanx chinensis, assembly GCA_030340685.1. Taxonomy (NCBI): domain Eukaryota; kingdom Metazoa; phylum Chordata; class Actinopteri; order Osmeriformes; family Salangidae; genus Protosalanx; species Protosalanx chinensis. Next base: position 10,529,301 of record CM059318.1, read on the forward strand.
TTAGATGTTACACAAATAAGGCAAACAAACTGGTTTAGCCAACAAATAGACACAGCCTGTCAGCATGATCTCCCCATGTACTGCAATGCTAGGGTTAGATCAAAGACTAGACAACCAGTCGATTAAAAGGACGAATAAGAATGTTAAAGATTTTTCTTATGCTTTAAACACATACATTTATATTTCCATAGATAAAATAGTCTATTTAATATAGAGATATAGATAATATAGATGTATCCGTCTTCAGTACAGGTGTAATTTAACATACACCAATTTACACATCTCTTTGTAACATTTCTGCAGGATGATTGTGTTTGCAAAATGCTCATCAATGGTTCACCACATATCCTGTACGTCCTGTACAGTCTGAACTAACTCTTGAAATCTCTCAAGTCACACCTGAAGCGGCAGGCTCAGTCACAGCTCGATTAAAAGTAGTTATTAAAAGAAAAAAGAAAAAAAACGTCATCTGCCCGTTAAAGAGAATCTGTCGCAGTAAAAACATCCTCAACTGTTTAAATGCTGAGCTGACTCAAATGAAATATAAGGAAAAAGATATTTGATCTTCGAAGATACAAAATCAATGCTCTCATCCGATTACACCTGGATGAACTCAATAAGCTCATCCGCTCTGACCGGAACTATAGAGCGTTGTATTCGATCTGTGTAACACATTTCCAGTGTACTTTGCAGCTGCACTTAGAATACCTAAACATGAACAATCAAAACACAATCTGGAATTGAATAAGGCTTGTTCTGTGTTCAAAACAAAAATAAGAAAAAAAATCCCCAGAACCCAAATGGTTATTTGATATATTTGAGTCTGTGTTGTTCCAGCAGCCCACTTATGCTGAGTGTAACGGAATAACAAACTTGCACCCAAACGGAGAGTGGTACTTGATCCCTACTTCCTGGAACACCTGGCGAGGGACACCGATGTCACACAGGTAAACCCTGCCCGCCCCCTCGGCCAGGGGGAGAGGGAGGCCCAGGGAGAGGGACCACTTGGCCTCCACCGCCTGGCCCTGCCCACTAACTGGAGGGTCTATGCTGAGCACCGGGGCTCGGTTCTGGTTGGCCCAGTCTGCCGCAGCTCTGTACCACAGCTGGTCCATTAGGAATGTGTTCTCGTGACAGTCCAGACAGTTGATGATGAGGTCCACCGGGCTGTCTGGTAGATCTGCAGAACAGATACAGACAGAATCTCAAGAAAAAACCCTTACATACCCCAGAAAAACAGATTGCATCCATGTAAGAAACCAACTACTGCTACGGTTACTGCAAATTTGACATCAAATACCTTTGATACTGGACACCTGCTTGCCCTCCGTTTTACTGAAGAGTGTGAGCTCGCTGGTAATAGAGTCCAGCATCTTGACAAAGTTGGGCAGAAAGAGGATGACCTCCACCTCGTGGTTGGCCAGGTGGCGGCCACAGCTGATGCCCTGGGCTCCTTGCACATGGGGGCCACAGAGCAAGGCCACCGTGGGCCGCTGGTGCACATTCTTGGGGGTTAGTCTGCAAGTGATCCAAAAAAAATAAAAATAAACATGCATCCTTTTGTAAACTATTGAACATTCTCAAACTAATGAAGGAACTACGATATGCTAAATTGTTTCAAATAAATGAATAAAACCTATCTGCAGTTTGTAATGGACTACAGACATGGTGCAGTGATCACCTGTTGGGGCCTCCCAGCAAGGTCAGAGCCATCTGACTGGTACACACACCAGTCATCTCCAGTCTCCGCTCCAAGGAGAGACCGTGTCGCTCTGCTACCAACAGCAGACGCTTGTGCAGTTCATAAGACACACTGGGCACCACTAGCCCTGAGTCTGCACAGAGGAAGAGGATGTCAGCTACTCTGAGTCTCTGGAGGAGGGATGGTGCACATGGTTATCCTGGTTAGAATGTTGACGTGTGTGTGTGAGTCACTCACCGGTGCAGTACTCTTTGGCCCCGGGCTGGGGGACGTCGATCTGCCTGTAGACAACGGGTTTGGCCTCCAGGATGTTTTCGTCATGGCGATACCGAGAGGGCGTCTGCTCCCCTGGCGTGCCTCGTGACCGCGTGCCATTCCCCCGCCGCTCCGACGTGTCGATTTGCGAGAACACGGCCGCTTTGTCAAACAGCGCCAAGTTCCCCTCAAAGTCAAAGTCTGTGTCCAAGCCTTCGTCCATTCCATCCCCAAAACACTCGTCATCCCTTTGCTTCATCGGACCCCCTCCACCTCCGTTCCTCACTCCATTCTTCTTTGGCGTGACCTGGCTCACTCCTCGGCTACTTGACGACCCTGCGACAGAACGATAAAGCCTTTAGAAAAGTTCAGCTGTTGAAACAGCAGCGTATCCCTACAGTCACAGGCAGCACACTGTTCATGCTTACAGGAGTTGTGTCTCCGTCGGAATCCCTTGGGTTGGCCTGGGACATCGAGAAGACGATCTCCATAGCTTTTCGAGCAGTGTTGCTGGGGAGAGACCAGCCTCTCCTGGGTCCTGGGGTCACCTTTACCTGTGACTGTGATAGGAACACTGCTGGTCTGACGTCCTCCGCTGCCACTCCACCCACCTTGACCATTCCGGATGTCCAAAATCTTTAGTTCCTTGATGTCCATAGCACTGCAATTGGCAAACACAAACAGGTCATTTAAACTCAGAAACTCCATCAAGGGCAGTGGAATTAAAACAGTGTGGACAGTTTAATTGCAAATCGAACGAGGGAAGATATTGACATTCTTTACCTGAAAGTGACTTCAGGTACAGGACACTTGACACCATTGTGGAAAGGCTGTCTGAGAGAGATGGTCTGGCTTGTCTGGTCCACAGATGAAACTTCTCCTTGGTACACTCCCAGAGTTGTACCACAGTTTATTGACACTAAACTGCCCAGCCAATCCGCTGCCATTCTGTACTGGGGAAGAAACACAATGGTTCGGGACAAGATAATAACTAATAATAATATTAACTAAGGTTCCTTGCATTGTTTGCTACCTATTTGTAGTATTGACTCAAAAGCTACCAATTGAACACTTTTACCGAATAGGCTACACTTTATGACATGCTCGCTTTCAAAAACAATGACAGAATCAACTGGAAAACCATATTTGTAATTACTCAGTGTATTTAAGAGAACAATTTGAAGACCATTTTCATAATTATTATCAAGGTAGCTACACAGTTATGTTGACTTCGTTAGCGCTAGCTGGCTAATTCAAGCTAACAGGCAACATGGCATCTTAACCAGTCACCACTTTGACGTAGTTAATGCCGATAGACATATCCATAGTACTGCATGCAGTACTGTTAAGTAAATCACATACATGTTTTGTTTAACAATTGTTAACCCAATAGTATTATTCAATCGGATTATTAAGTAAATATTCGCTTCTTCCAGCTGCGAGCTTGCTAACTTCGCGTCAGTACAGTAGTGAAGCTAAAAACAATCCACTTCCGTTTCCTCCTCTCTTCATTCAAACTTCTAAATTATGGTTTTGGTTGAAATAGTAATTACTATTTAAATTAAAAAAAATTAGGTATAAGGATAGACGCAGAAATAGAATGACGATTATGCTACTCATTATTATTATTATTATTAATTAAACAAAAGAACATGTACAAAAATAAAAATACTTAAATCACGTCTGATTAGAACAATATGACCAACACACTGAAATATTCATAAGCAGGGGATGTTGGCACACATGGTTTGTAATCATATTAATGATTAATGATTAATGAACAAGTGTTGTTTTGGGCCTTGAGGCATGTGGTATTTCTCACATAACTGTGGAGGCTTGGCAGATAGCTGTGTATTGGGAAAGTCTAGTCTAGTCATCAATTATGTCACTCCCTTACAATATTATTAAGCAACAGTATGTTGTTCTGTGGAGCCTGATAATTACAAGTGACTGTTTTTTAAAACATTCTTAAATGTGATTTAAAACACAAACACCATTCCTATAATCAAAATGAAGTATAATACCACGAAAGCTCATTAAACATGAATGGCTATGTTGTTGGGAAAAGAACAAGAAGCAACAAACACTACTGTATTACAGTACACAATGATCCAGTGAGGTCATGTGGAGAGTATCTAGGAAGTGTTGGACTTTGCACACCCACACAGCGTCCTGTGTGTGCAGGTTACCATGGATACTTTAAAGGGTGCACGCGCAACAGCTTTCTCCTGCAATCACAGAAGACCTGATTAGTAACAGTGCAAGTGGGCCTTCTGAGGGAGCAGAAGAGGGCTTTATCAGGAAGGTAGGAGGCACACAGCTGCTTTTTAGCTGGCTTTTCTCGTGTAGCTTTCTGCTTTCTTGAAATCCATAGAAAACTGTAACTATCGATGATTCTAACCGTTTAAGTTTTTCTTTTAAATATTGTGTGATAGAGTGAAATGTCTGTTGTCAAGAGGTTGTCTGGCAAAGCTTGTGGAGCAGAGCCAGTGTGAGAACTGTCACGGCTTTGTTGGAAGTTAATAGAGAAGATCCAGTAAACAATAATTGACACAGCCAAGGAAAGTTTTCTATGAATAGTCGTGCACTCTCAACTGTCACTTCTGTAAAAAGTAAAAGCAACAACCAAAACTTGTGTCATTGTCCTAGTGGGCAGAGCTTGTGGGGATGGAAGTGTGGGGCGATGAGGGCTGGAGCCTTTCCCCTCGAAGGAGCAGTGATGACTGGGATTTGGGTGGAACCGCCAAAACCCTCAGACCTTCACTCCGAGCCTCAAGTCCACTTTCCCTCTCTGACCTGGACATGTGGGACAGCAAGTCTCACTTTAAATCCCAGGTAATAACTAATTGGCAGATTACCTTAACTTCAAAGATTATTAAGAACCATTTAAAATTCAATTTCTATCTTCCTCCTCAGTCCTCAGCATGGTACAATGTGGCTAGTGTCTCTGGAACAGGCTTCCTGTCCAAGCTCAGTACAAGGTTAGAGCAAATGCTTTTTCAATGTTTCTATCACACTTTATAATGAAGAACGTGTCCAAAGAGATGTTTCTGTCCCAGCACTGGCAGCAATAGTGGCTTCAGGCCGCATGAACCAAGCATGAGAAGATGGCAGTCCATGTCCCGTATGGCTCCAGAGGGTGCACCGCGCTCCCTGTCTCCCTCTCCAGGAGCCGAGCTGCGGGCTGCCCTGACCGAGAGCGGCTTTCGACGGGCAGAGCTGGTGCAGCGGTTGCGGGAGGCTCACGAACGGTTAGACAGCCAGACGGACTTGCTGAAATCCAGAGACACGCACCTTCACCACAGCACAACCACGGCACAACTTCTGGATATGAAACATAAGGTAGAAGAAGACCTTAGAGCACCTGGCTTCATCCTCTACCTCTTTATTTCTCTTGGTCTGTTGTCTTTGTGGTGTGTGTGTGTGTGTGTGTGTGCATGCGTGTGTGTGCATGCGTGTGTGTGTGTGTGTGTGTGTGAGACACAGCCTGGCCTCATCACCCCCTACTTGCTTCATTCCTGCAGCAGCTGTCAGAGGCAGTGAGCGCTCTTGAACAGGAGAAGGACGCCGCTGAGCTGTCCCGGTTCGAGGAAAGCCGACGACGTGGAGAACTGCAAGACAAGTGAGCATTAATACAGTTTGATCCTGGCGTGTCGTAGTGACTTAAGTTAGGAAGGAGTATTGCTGATGACCTAATACTGAGCCCAGGAAGTTTCTTGTGAATATGATTTACGACCATGATTAAGGGTCTTGCAGCTGGAGATGGACATGTTGAAAATGAGGTTGACCCTGCAGAGAAGCAACGACAGTCAGCCTGCCTCTATCCAGAAAAACCCTAGATCTCTTAGCAGTACGTTACCTGTGACACAAGAAGACTTTTACAGACAGGTATGCCCAACTAGCAGACATCTTGAAGCTTAGTTTCTTCCAATATGAAAATACTGAAAGTATCACATTATGATCGTGTAGGGCAAACAGAAGGCAGAAAAAGAGCTGATGCAACTGAAGGAGGCCCTGAGAGAGGCAGAGGAGAGGGCAGAGTCACTGAAGGCAGAGAGAGACCAGGCTGACCAGCAACTCCACTCTACTAAAGAGGTCTGTTCAACATGGCAAAGGAGACTATCGATCAAACTCACATTTTGCTAATAACGTTCGGCACCTTACAATCTCTGCTTCTACGGTCCTAGACTCAGCTGTCAGTACTGAGTCAAACTGAACAAATAAATCAGAGACTGAGTCACACCATTCAGAGCCACAGCGAACTTCAGGACCAGCTGAGCGAAGCGCGAAGCAAGCTGGGCCAGGCTAGCCTGGTGAGTTACCTCAGATATGATCCTGAACTGAAACATGACATCCGCCATCACATTACTTCCTATCACGACCAGTCTCTCCCTCTCCCAAACCTGTCCCAGGAGAGAGACCTTCTCTCCACCAAGGTGTTGAAACTGGAGGACAGTGTGGAGGACCTGAAGGCCAAGCTGTCTGGGGCTCTGGGGGACAAAGATCGACTGCTGCAGGAGAAGGCAGACCTGCATCAGAAGGCCCAGGGTCTGGAGCTGCAGTTGGAAAGGGCCCAACGAGGAAGAGAAGGTTTCACTGACCAGGTGTGTGAGCTCAGTGAGCAGCTGGCTGAAGCCAAAGCCAACACCTGCAAGCAGGGACAGGAGACCCTCTTGTTGACAGAAGAGCTGAACTCTGCCAGAGAGGTGAGATTTTTAGTTTTTGTTGATGTTTTAATCATTACACATGCATTGTTTTGGGGTGTTCATCTACGTTGTGGTGGCCTTTACCCATGTCCCCATCTCATCGGACTCCAGGTTAACGAGAAGCTCACAGCTGAGCTTCAGTTGGTGAAACAGAAGCTTGAAGCGACACTGATACAGCAGCATGAACTGGGAGCTGAGCGTCTGATTCAAACCAATCAGATTGCAGCACTGGAGACTGAGCGCTCCCAGTTGATTGGGGAGAAGGAGGAGTTGCTCAATACTTTTCATCGGGAGGGGCAGGAAGAACTGGAGGAAGCTAGGAGGACGTGTGACCAGCTCAGGTGAGGGATGAGGAACATCAAAGATGATTGGACAATGTCACTGTACTGCGAATGACCAGTGGCTCGCTTGGTATTGCAATGAAAACAACAAGGCGTTTCTCATTAGAGAATTCCAGGAGGCCCTTGAGTCAGAAAACCACACTCTGCAGGACAGCTGCCAGCGCCTGGAGGCGGAGCTTCGAGCGAGGCAGCAGGAGCTGCAGGAGAAGGAGGAGGAGCGTCAGAGAATGGCGGCAGAGACAGCCCAGTCCATGGAGGAGCTGAGGGGTGTGGCCTCTCACTGGAGGGGAAAATGGCAGGAGGTGGCTTTGAAGTTGCAGTCCACACAGCGAGAGTTAGAGAGCCTCAAGCAAAGTGACCATGTGGATGCAGTAAGGCTGTTAAGAACCTATCAGAATGAAACACATAAAAACACACCGTTGCCTTATTAGATCAGTTTCTGTGGTAACAATCGATCTATCTAATATCTTACAGTTGCAAAAGGAGGCTTCTCAACTGAATGCAGAGGTTGAAAGGCTTAAGACAGAGAGCCAGAAAGACAGGCAAGTGTGCAGAAACAAACAAACCAAAAACATTGTTTTTGTGTGACAATTCACCAGTCATGAGGCTTTTTCCTCCACCAGGGATCAGATCCAGACTCTTCTCCAGAACAAAGCTGCTTCGGAGGAAGAGCTCTCCAGAGTCAAGGTCCTGGCCTTTCCTCCCAGCTGTTTCTTCATTTCCATTCACTTCCATCTGCATAGATGCTTGTGGGATAAGACTGCGTTCATCTGGATTACAGGAGCAAATTTGCTTTGATCCATATGTGGCTTTCTGTCTCATCCCGTAGAAGGACACAGCTTCTCTACTGAGGCTGGAGCTGGATGCCTGTAAACAGCAGTTAGAGCTGGAGGCAAGCCGGAGCCAAAGTCTGCTGCACAGGCTCAAAGGGAAAGGTAACATTACGCCCACACCGACTCAAAGGGAGAGAGAAAGGTAACATTATCATTACTAACACATCTTCAGTGTAATTATCATCAAACTTGTACTTAGTGAGCACATTCAAATCCTGTAATGACCCCTTGAGAGATTCAGTGCAGTAAAAAAACAACACTAGGGGGCGATAAACTTCCTTTCTGCATCCCTGTGTCCATAGGTGGAGGGACAGTGGACAGAGGAACAGAGATGGAGTGAGTTTACATTAGTATGCATGTTGTATTTTTGTCCGCATTAATACATCTAAATAACTTCCTGAAACCCTCTTTGATTTGTTTTGTCTAAACCTAGAGTACCACCAGATACAGTGACACAGCCCTTCACTCCAGACCAGAGGCCCACAGGATCCAGTACCAGCCCAAAAGTCTGTCAGAACACTACAACAACTCAGTCTGTGCTAGTCCTGGTTATACATTTTAGTCATTTTCATTTAGTCATTTAGCAGACGCTCTTATCCAGACCAACTTACAGCAAGTACAGGGACATTCCCCCTGAGGCAAGGAGGGTGAAGTACCTTGCCCAAGGACACAACGTCATGTTGGCACAGCCAGGGTTCCAACTGGGAACCTTCTGATTGTTAGCCCGACTCCCTAACCGCTCAGCTACCTGACTCCCCTGAGATATATTGTACAGTATGATCAGTGTTCTATAGACAAACACCATGTTGATGTGTGGCGTACGCACAGCAGGTGTCCCTGGAGGAGGTGGATGGGGAGCTGAGCCTGGTGAAGGTGGAGCTTCAGAAGGTTTGGGACATGCTGCGGGACAGAGTCAGTGAACTGGAGGAGCAGAACCAGGAGCTTCAGTCAGCCAGAAGCCAGGTACAGGACTCCTGGGCTGCTGCACAGAGATGCTGTGGAAGGATACAGTTCCTTTACTACATCGTGCATCATCGGTTGTTGTGCATCCCATGACTAGATGAACCAGCAAAGTGGTGAGGTTCAGAGGCTGGAACTGGAACTGACCGAGAGAGAGCAGGAACTTAGAGAAAAGTATGTCTTCCCCGAGGACTTCTTATGAGAGCTAACTGTGTGAAGTAGCGTGGTCCAGATGTTTTAATGTGTGTGTTTTGTTACCTGTGCCAGGGAGCACAGCTTGAGGAGCCTGGAGAGACTGAGAGAAGCAGAGAGGACAGAGACACAAATTAAGATCTCTGCACTTGAGCTGAAGGTAAAATACATCATTTTAAAGATCTCCCTTAATTACATTTACTCATCACATCCTTCTACTATATATTTTACATAAGGTACTTTCAGGAATAGAAAAAGGAGGAGAAGGAAAAAGAAACCGCTAATAATCCAACTTGTTGTTTCTGTGAACCGATATACAGATCGTGTACAGTCTCGTAATCATTGACTACTAGGTATGTAGTACATAATTGTACTTTAAAATATACTTGATCATATTTTCTGCTTGGGCCTCCAGCTTGTTACACAGAAGGACCAGGCTGCAGGAGGTGATGGCAGTGAGAGCCAAATAGATGTCCTGAAAACCCTTCAGTCCCAGCTGGAAGGTCAGTCTCTCATCACACTTGTTTTTTTCTTTACACTCTGCTCTACAGAGTGAAGGCGTTACTTATTTAAACGCTCACAAAGCATCTGAAACGACACCAAATTCCTCAACTGACATAACACAACAAACACATGTTGATCCTGAATCACCTCTGTGGTTGAGAGGGCTTTCCCTCCGGTGCTATGTGTGTTCACATGGTCTCAGAGAGCAGGAGGAGAGCCAGTCAGCTGGAGAAGGACAGAGACCAGGCAGTCCAGAGGCTGCAGACGCTACGTCAGCTTCACCAGGTCCTCACACCGCTCTTCAAACTCTGATGCTGTCACCGTGGTTACACTGAGTAGAATGTAAACACTTCGGTATCGCCTCCTTCCCCACAGAGTAAAGAAGGGAAACCGCCTCTTGACAGGAAGAGGAAGAATGAAAAAGAGGAGAAAACAGCTGTTGTGGAAATTGTGGACCAGGAGAAACATAGAAGGCTGGTTACAGAGCAGGTAGAACGATGAATAAACCCTAACTGAGAGGCCAAAGCTGTGGGAAGTATGATCCAACGTCTGGTGCACGTGTGTGTGTTCTAGTTAAAGAGCCTGTTTAAAGAGCGGGAGCAGCAGGGGCAGACCTGTGACCTTTCAGCAGGAGGTCAGAGTGGCGGGCGCACGCAGCAGCCCACAGTCATCAAGGTAAAAGACGGAGCAGCCATGTTGTGAGTCATTTAGACTGAGATTCTGAGATCTGATGGGGTTCATGTCAATGTTCCAGGAAACAGTAAACGCAGACCTGTTCAAGACAACGTGAATCTAACCCACTCGCTTCCTTGCTTTGGCAGAACGCACTAGAAGCTGCGCACAGCCAGGGGAAGAGGCAGCAGGGGGCAGGACTGAGGCCGGGGCTGATGGTGCAGGAGGAGAGAGAGGAGGGAGACTGTCGTGACAGGAAGGAGGGAGAGCAGAAGGAGATGGATGGTCTGAGAGACGAGCTCCAGAACAAATCCCATATGGTCAGATATTTTCCTGGTCTAACCTCCTACCACTGACATAATCGAATAACCAACCTCTATAATCTCTCACAAACACAAACACAAGAGGCTCACTAGCCAATGAATATTCACACACACACATACACACACATGACCCTCCCCTCGAGATATCAATGATGTTAACAGGCATGATCATGACACCTTAAATTAAGTACTGAAATTAACACTCTGGGCCCCTTGAACTGATTGCACACATATATACATTTAAGCACATTTGAGGAGCCTGGCCTAATTCCAGTCTCTGTCTTAATCAAGAGTGGGTGGGGGGAAATGGGATTCAGGATACAGCATTGAGTTAATCTCACATATGATGGTCCACTGAGGAAATAATCCGATTTGGACAACATCTGACTACCCAGACAGCGTTCCAGGACATACCCACCACTAGCCTGCACCAAACATGCAGTTAGTGCTAGTTAGTTAGTTAATGCCTACTCTAAAGCCATGCTAAACATCCTTCAAACAAACATCTCAAACTAGAGCCCCACACTGGTGATTAAGACAAGATAACCCATCAGCCTTAAAACAACCATTTTGTCTTGCCAGATGTCAGCAATGAGCATGGAAATCAGCAATCTGAAAGAAAGAAATGAGAATCTCCTTAAAGGTGAAAGTGTGACTTAATCCGGTACAATTACCAGTCTAGTAGATTCATTTGTATTCACTTGATCCGAGTTTCACTTCTATTCCTCACTGAGTTTCTACTCTTCTGGAATGATCTTTCAGCCCTATAGAAACCCCCTGAACAGGGGCGAATCCACAAGGAACATCCCCACTTTAACCAAGTCTTAATGACACAGCTTTAAGTTTGAGAGTTTGTCTGCAGTTCATATCTCTTGCTCTTTAGTCTTGCTTGTGTGGCTATGACTTTTCTCGTCAGAACAACTAACACTACATCATTCTGTAGCTCACAGGACTTGATTCTTTTACATTTTTTGTTGACCTAGCCAAGCTAAGGTTCCAGCAGCAGATCCAGGGCTTGCGTGCCACAGCACCCCAGCATGCTGAGAGGAAACCAGAGGCCGGGGTGCCCAAACTGTCCCCTTCTACCCACAAGGACCACCAGGAGGCTGGAACACGCCTCCTCTGTGGAGATGGAATTTATCTGGCTCGACAGGTGGAGATCTGTTCTAGTCCTGACGAAGAGGAGGAGGGGTAGAGGGTGCAAGTTACTTGTTGCATCTCACAGGGGGAGAGCTCAGTGTGTGTGTGTGTGTGTGTGTGTTGTGGGAGCGGGGCACTGGTCCTGATAGCTGTGGTACTACTACACTGTGAAGACAGAACACACAGTCTCAACGTCAAACACCTTGGGCCAACTTTGTGTGGAGAGTAATGCTTACTAATGATTCCTATCATGCACTTTTTTGTGGAGACCAATCAGAGACAAATAATTTTTTCAGACTAATCCATTTGAACAGCAACCAACTGACCTTTGACACAAGTGTGATGCATTTGTACATGAATACAGAAGAAATAAATGGTGCTTGTCATTAAATGTGGAAGTGTGTGGAAAACAATGATGGAACAAATGATTTATTGCAGATCAAAGCAGATAATAAATTTAGTTCTATACAGAGATACATGTGGAAGAGTCAACCAGACTCACAAGAGAATATAATTCACTTCAGCAAATCCCAGATGGTCTTGAGTCCCAGTTGGTACTGGTATCTGATTGGCTGGCAGAGTCAGTCACCTCCGATTGGACAGTGTGCCACCGTGCCCTCTCCACCTGTCCCTGGCTGCACATGTCTCTCCAGTGGCTACGACCTTCCTCTGAGGCCTCAGGACCAATCAGGACTCGTCCAAGCACCGTGCTCTTTGAGTGGACGTGGTTCTGTCACCATACAACAGGGAAGGAGTGATGTGATTTCTGAGTGATTTAGTCGAGGGTATCTTTTGTAAGGCAATATATATTTTCTTTGCTGAATATAGGTATTCAGCTCCAAAGCAATTCCCACCTGCATGACGATGAACTCCAACTGGAGTGGTAGTTGATTGACATCTCCAGGAGGCAGCTCAAATAGGAAAGGGGAGTTCCACACTGTGTTAGCTCCAGCTACACCCTTGGTCTCCCTTGTGCTAATCACAGTGCCCTCCTGACGCAGATTGACGACCACCTGGTAGTCTGTGTGGAGGTCCAGACACAGTATATTACATTCAGTCAATCGCGGATAGGAAAGTTTAGCGGATTACAGACCTATTATCAACCAAATTTACAAAGAAAACTGGTTTTAACATCCACATCCTATCTGGTTTATCGTATTTTCTTTGGCATCTGTGCCAAGCTTACCACGCCAATGGACAAACAGGAAACAACCTAGCTAGTCTGGCACTACGAAGACAGGCTCCGTTAGGTCAGTGTTGGAGGGGATTGGAGCATTGTCTGGAGGATTGTAAGTAGCGAGTGAGGGATTAAAACCACAATGTTATTAAAAAAGGGATGATCTCTAGCAGCATTCGCATCCAGTAAAACATGATTTAATCCCAAAACATTAAAAGCAAACATGAGGGCTTACTTTATACCTCTGCTCCTAAAAAGCAAAGCTCAGGACAGCCCACGCTGTCTGCACAGCATCCCTACACGCCTTTAGGTACCATGGATATATACTGTGCCGGGACGGCCCTGGGGAAGGGTCCTACCTGGGGATAGAGAGCCATGCGTCAGCTTGACGAGGTTGTCAGCTCTCAGCACCGTGGCTTTGATGCGGTGGCCCAGAGGTTGGTACCGAAGCAGAATGAAGAGTTGACCGAGGGGCTGCGGTGTGCAGCTTCCTCCTTGGCCTATCGATGCATCCTGGCCGGTCAGGCTCTGGAGTCAAAGGGTACAGATTCACCAGTGAGAGAGCGAGAGAGACAGAGAGAGATCTGTTTCATTCCAATGATCTCATTTAGGGGTAATGTTTGCCCCACATTAAGCAAAAGCAGCATTTGTAGAGGAAGCTTATCCGTTTCGATGATCCCTATCACTAAAAAGATCATGCCCTTTACTTGATATGCTACACATGAAATGACAAAAAGTCATTTAGATGCTGTCTTCGCTCTGTAAGATAACGCTCACCCTGTTTTTCTACAAAAAACCTCTTTCCAGGACATCACCCCAATTTAAACTGATGAACTCCATCTGTCTTATTTAGGAATGAAAATATTTCCACTACATCGCGTCAATCCCCGTCAAGTACCTTTTTAAGCTTCCACTTGCTTGGACTGAGCTCCTTAGTGACATGCAGGGGCCGATCTGGAAGCCAATCCATTCCCGCGCACTGTACCTCCAATTCCCCCAGAGGGGAGCCCCTCACGCTGGGGGGATCACGCGTGTACACAGCCAGCCTGAGCATGCAGCGCTGGAGCTCCTCAATGCAGTCCACGTTCAGCACCAAACCCAGGGCGTAGGGCTCCGTGGTGGGGCCAGGCTGGATCGTGGCCTGCACCGGGCAGGGACTCATAGGGGCCAGGCTACCCAGCACAGACACCTCCTCCAGCCTGTGGGAGGCCCTGGCGAGGCCCAGCACACTGACAGTGAGAGTGCCGTGCTCTGGGGAAAAGGCCATGCTGAAGTCCAGTCTGGGGCCTGGCTGTCTGTAGCTGGACCCATAGAGCAGCGTGGCAAGAGGGATAGGCTCCTCAGGCACAGAGGAAGAACATGTGCTGGTGAGTCTGCTGTGCTCGCTGTACGGAGAGCCGTCCCCAGTGTGATGCCCCGTCACTGTACAGTGGCGCTCCAGGGCCCGGCGCGTCCTAGACAGCAGCCCAAGCCTGGGGAGGGAGCCGTAAGAGACCCGGCTGTCGGTCATGGGTCTGTAAAGGGGGGAAGAGGGGCAGGGGGTACTGAGGCGCCGCAGGGGGGAGTAAGACTTGGCGTGTTCCTTGATCTCCATGGCTGGAGAGCAGGGGGAGTAGGGCGTGCCAGCGAAGTTGTGGTTGGAGGCCACAGGGCTGCTGAAGGTGGAGGGGAACTCCTGGATGTCCCCGTCCAGATCCTCGTACTGCTCCCGGACCGCGGCGGCTGCCGTCGGAAAGGCAACCGGCTCGACCAACACTGCTGTCACGGGTTCTTTAACTTGGCGAGGGCAGGCGTCACTCATCTTCACGCACAGGACACAGCCCAGGACCAAACAGAGGCAGAACACCACCAGGCCAACGATGAGGAGAACCTGAAGGTGAACTGGACAAAAGTGAACAATGAGAATGTTTAAACGGAGGCACAGATAGGGGCAGAATCACATCTACGCCATTCCTGTCAACCAATACAAGAAGCAAGTGGGCGTTACCTTCGAGTTGTTTGGTGAACAACACTTGGATGAGCAGCCATAGGAAGAGTAAGACCATGATGACTTCGATCATCCCCTTGCAGCAGAAGAGCATCACAGACTGGCAGAGAGACTGGCCAGGATACTCTTCATCGTGGTACGGCATGACGCCTGCTGTTGTGCCCTCCTATAGCAGAAACTATGGAACACAAGATGATCTCACTCCATACTGAAAACGCTCAGCAGTTCAGTGCAGATTCCTATGATTTCCATCTGGAGTATCATTGTTCTCTTACAAGGAACAATAAAGTTTTGAGGTCTCCACTGAAACCAGAAGGAAATTCAGCAGGTTTGATTCTGTTTTTCTTTCTTTCTTTTCCTGGTCAATCCATGGACTGTCTTTTTCTCTCCTCTTTAGACGTCCTCTTCAGAGGTCTCCTGGTTGCTCTGCATGTGTTTAGAATGCTGATGTCACTGGGGCACACAAGCAAAATCTCTGCCTGTGTTCCAGAAAACAAGTTCAGCATCCCAATTCTGTTCAGTAGGTGGCAGCAGGTAACCTGCTCATTTCCCTAAATAACTTAGATGAGCGTTAAAGCATCTTCACTACAGCTCATCATCTCAACGCAAGAACTTTCACTCTTCTCTGTGGAAACCTTCTGTCTACAGTCTGTGAGATCTACTCATACGAGCTCCACCTGCTCCCACCATCAGTGGTTGGTCTGTGAGAAGGCAGGGGACCGTGGGCGGAGACACAGCTCCTGAGACCTCCCACAAGGACGCTCAACCTCTCGCTGTTCCAGATGCTGTCCAGCCCCGTCACAACTCTTACCACCCCCGACCATCCCCCTGACCCACAAGCTGTCACTTCCATTAGTGTATCCTCAGTCATCTGTTTGATAGACGAGTTTGGGGATAAACTCCTCTCTATCCACATTAAAACGCACGCTAATTCTCCTCTCTGACATCATCACATTCAACTTCGTCAATGTTTTGCTTGCATCTTTTTTGTCCAGTGCTCTCATGTCAGTGACACTAGAAATCCAAATGATTAAAAATAGATGAACAAATGCAACCACTGTTTCCCAGAACAGTCTCAGAGGGAGCTAGCACCCTCATCTGGCTTTGTAAGCTCAACACGCACGTCACTAGACTATGAACCGATTTCATAAAAATAAAAACAGGCTTAATACAGTTTTTCTCCATCACACATCAGATTTTATTTCCTCAAGGCAATGTCCACATCAGAAATACATTGGACGATTCGCAAAAAGAATACTTGTTTCCCCACAATACCAAACAGGTCTTTGGATGCCAGCTGTAGAACTCCCAAGGCGTGTGTAGTGTAAGAGGTATAAAGGACATTGATTCTCTGATTGCATACAGCAGTATTAAATAAGGACAGGCTATATGCTTCCTGCAACGATTCAAACACACTCCATCTAAAAATGATACTAAATTAAAAATAGAAACTAAAAATGATATTTAATTATTCCGAACACGAGCAACTCTTTGTTAGAAAGTGAGGTAGACCTTGTTGAATGTCCCTCTGATATTCGTCAGATCAATAGAAAGATTAAATGAGCATTTTTTCAAAAACACAAGGGGAAATTTTTTTTGGGTGTGTTTTGGAACAGAATGAACTGCCACTGTAATCAGGGAATCCATCTTGGCCTAAACAGACATTCCTGAGAAAGACCCTTCCCCAAACATGGAAAAGCATGTGAGGTAAGAAGTTGATTGATTAGAAACACCTCACTCTTCTGAAATGCAGCCAAATTGTATCCAAGGCTATTTTTGGTGTTCCGTAAATATAAATGGACACAAAATGGTGACTAACACATGATTTTGCCTAATGCTGGAGACGAACATGTAAACAAGTGATATTCTGTATTAATTGGTCCAGACTGAGGTAGAATATCCACCCAACTCTACAGTTAGGCTGGCTTTTAACCTTCATACAGCAGTACTGTCTTAATAGCTGTTTTTGAACAAGACCTTTTCAGCAACTCTAAATATTGTTTTGTAAAGAAATTAAAAGTCTTCAGACGACCTTGATATGAATAACACAAACAGTAAATGAGGAAAGAATACACAAAAGACCAAAGTCAGTTTCAAGTCACAGTTTACATCATGAAAATGAAAGACACAAATAATAAGTGTTCACCTGTAACACAAAGTGATGAAGCGCTGTGCGCAGCTTGTGCATGTGACAAATAACATATTGACAAACAGGAGGGGCGTGGCAAGGCAAGGACTCAGTGTTCCACGGTATCATTTGGCAGATGTATCTAGCTGATTGACGCACCCTGACCACCCCCCAGTCTCAGCTGAGAAGATGGTGCAGTCAGTTGGGATCCTTGGAGGACGAGGGAGACGAGGAGGAGCTGGGACTGTGTGTCGACGACATGCTGCCGAACCCACTCTGACCCGCTGGGGTCATGGACACCAAGGAAGAAGCTGAGGGCTTCTGGGCGTACAGCATTCCTGGTGGACAGAGCAATGTGTGAGAGTGAGAGGGGTGGAGGGTCACCATGGAGACAACACACCATGTAAAGAGAGTAAAGGTGACTCACCTGAGTAAAGAGTGCCGTTCACCTCCACTGACACGCTGATGCTAGCAGCCCCGTTGGTAGAAATACTAAGAGACAGATCTTGTTTGTTCTCTGATGGCGGGGTAGGGAAGAGAGAAGGGGAATTTTAACAACTTGCATCACCACCACTCCAGTTTCTATCTCCCTCATGTGCAGCAGGGTACTGACCGTGGCCGTTGTTGGCTGCAGTCGGCAACTTTACAGGGTTGAAGTGCGAGGCTATGGCCAGTAGGTTTTGCTGGAAGGCCTGCTGGATCAGACGCTGCTGCTCCTCCGCCAGCCGTGCCATCTTCCTGTCTGGCCCCTCGCCACCCCCGGCCCTCTCCAGCCTCTCCCTCAGGTGCTCCAGGGTGGCAGCCTGGGCGAGCTGCTGCTGCTGCCCCAGCGCCATGGGGAGTCTGCTGGACATCATGCCGCTCGCCTCATCTGAGGAGTCAAAGAGCAGGGAGGGGGAGTTCAACTCCTGTCACCCGATGAAGGACGGTGTCCTTGTACGTGCTGGATGTCGTGAGGCATTTCCGCCAGCAGAGGGCGGAGTAACCTGAACACTGATGCGCTTCCAGTCACATGGTGCAAACACTTGTGAAGGCACTGCTGATATCACAGATGCCATGCATGCCAAGCCTAAAAACACATTCCATTTCAGGAAAGCAACCCTCCCTGATTTGTAAACTTCCTGTACTTGAAATGGACGGGGGGCCACCAACCTGCTCTCCTCTTCAGAGCCTGGCTTGGGGAGGACTGCAAGCCGTTGTGTCCAGAGGAGTGCGTGGGAATCTTGGGCGAGGAGAGGAGGGAGTGGGTGGCTGAGGCCTGTGAGGGAGAGTAGCGGAACAGGGTGCTGTTGAAGCTGGCCCGCCGGCCCTCGCGCCGGTTCCCATCGATGGCGGTCTGCAGCTCGCCCGGGGAGCTCAGCCCCTTCTTGTCACACTCAAACGGGTACAGGTACTTCATATACCTGCATGGAGCACAAGGCAACAGATAAAATGTACATCCAAATATTAATGCCCACACACAGCAGTTGATCCAGAGACCATTAAGTAGGACTGTTGGAGTTTTATACTACCGACTCAGTCTGTTCTCGAGAGACTGGTGGCCCTGTTAACTCCATGAGATTTCCTCTAGCATGTCTGAACACCCGTATCCCAACACTGAGAGGGGTGGAGACCTCCTGAGAGAAGGGGGTCGCAGAACATGCAAGACTAGAAAGACTTTAATGTTTCCAAAAACGGGCAAACTATATTTCTCTATTTAGTAAGATTGGCATATGTGTTTTGGTCAGAGGCAGTAAAGGAAATAAATAAATATTCATTTAGCAGATGCTTTCATCTCTCCCCCCCCCCCCCATGTAAATGCAGTCAAAACACCCAAAGAAGGGGAGAGGGGAAGTTGTGCAGAAGTGGCCCGGAGGTGGAATTGAACCTGAGAGGGCCAGGGCCTCAGCACAAGGTACACATTATTCCCGCTCAGTCACCGAGCCGCTCCTCTAAAACGAATATCTAACAAACCAAAATGGCGAAAAATAAGCCAACTGACTGTGTGCGTAGGGTGAAGGCGGCGCTGGTGATGGAGGTGGGCAGGTTGAGGCCCTTGGTGATCTCCCTCCAGATCTTCTTGTTGATGACCTCCACCAGGCCTCCTTTCTCCGTCACCAGCTTGTAGAGCTTGTACAGGTCCAGCACCTGCTTGGCCATGATGGGGATGCGGTTCACAGGGGTGCCTGGAAAGAGGAGCAGCGACGGCACGTTAAGGGGCCGCTGAGGAACAACGCAACCAAGATGGCTGACTGACTATTTTACTGTTATCTAAAGAACGGCTGGAAGTTAAACAGCAGGTGAACAAGCAGCTGGCAGACAATTAGTGCCTGCATATTAAGTAGTACCTGAGTCACAAGGTTAACATGAGGATAGAATGCTAATCTGTATGGACAGGCCTCTCTAATGAAGCTCCTTAAAGCAGATTGGATGGATGGGGGGGGGGGGGGGGGTTAATCCAGTCCATCTCTGTCACTAGCTGCACAGGAAGGCGTGGGTCAGCTTTTAGACGCAGTTTTAAGGAGTGACAGATTATCGTAGCAATCCTACCTTGAAATTAAGCCCATTTATGAGGATGGGACTCAAACAACAGTTGCTGGGATGAGAGATTACCTCTTCTGGACATTTGCCAGCACACATGGCTTTGGATTTGTAAATGGCTACTACTTGGGGGTGGGTTAGGAAAGGTTGACATCTTGAAGGGAGGCCTCTGCTTACACTGGGGGAGGGGGAAGGGTCTGCTATTTACAGTCAACCATGGCAACTCCACAACATCTATTCAGATCCTCCGCAGAGCAAAATACGCTCTCTAGGTGAACCGTGGCCTATTGTCACACACAATACGCCAGTCTGCGTCACACCATGATGTGAAAACAAGAGCGCTGCATTCAACACGAATGGTCGTCATTATATTTATGACACCTGTCGTTCCCATGGACTAAGCAGCCATAAAACAACATGAGCCTTTAGCCCCTACCCCCTAAAATGAGGGGTAGTGCACTGTATTTGAAGGGCTGCTAGCAGAGGCCCTGGGTGAGATACAGTCATCCATCATCCATGGACAAGAGGGGCCTCCTAATCCACCCTCACAACTGCCTACACACACACACACACACACAAAGAGGGACTCAACCAGCCAATATGGTCTGGGGAGCGATTGCAATTGGCATTTTTACTAGCATTCAAGCTTGCAATCCTACTGAATGGTGTTCTGCATGCTGTAAACATCCACCTGATGAAACTAAGGCCCTGTCAACACAGGTGGCACATGAAAACACATGTATAACCTGTCCACACAGGTCTGCAGTGAATGTGTAGGAGTCAGGACTCAACAACACAAGAGAAGCCAAGTGGGACAAAACCATGTGTGTGTGTGACCGCTTCTAAAAGATGTAGATTAATCACACTGGAGTTCGGGACTGTAACCCCCCCTGCCCCCAGCATCCTCGCCAAAACCCCCACCACTACATTTACCTCTTTTCTGCATGAAGATGAACAACTCATCCAGAAACTCCTTGCGGTTTGGGTCACCGTCCAGTTCATAGAGCTGTGAGTAGAAACCAACAGTGAATACGGGGGGGGGGGGGGGCGACGACACTGGCAGGATGACCACTATTTAGCTGCTGTTGCCTCAACAGTGCTTTCCGTAGCGGGCATCGTTACCTTGGCGAAGTCTCTAGACGGCTCTGCTCTGGCACGGCTCTGCTCTTCACTCTCCTCAGCCCAGCTCACGCTCCCTTTCTGTGGAAAAACAGCGAAGGAAAGGAACCCTCCATGAAACAGCCATGTCGCTAGCTACACCGTGTTCAAGGCCCTCTGCCCGTCTCGACTCAAAATCAGCCAGCAGCTGCAAATAAATTAGGGACGTCGTTAAGACTAGAGAGAGGGGATGGGGAGAGGCTTGCTTTCATTTGCATGGAGTGACCTTTGGGTGACACACTGTTCATTTACACAGCTGCATGGGTTGATTAAAATACATCCCAGTTTGAGCCGAAGAACACTGGGACTTGTTCCACCCCCGACGTCAAAAAAACCTGTTCTCTTCCCAAGCATCAAGGCCAGCTTGTGGGGTTAGCAACATGCTAAGAGTCTCCACAGTTACATCTGGGGAGGGTTTACAAGTAGTTTTCTCAGGCGTAGCATGCTAGAACAAATGGTCAATTAAAAGGAGCCCTAATCATTAGGGATTTTTATACAACAGTCATCTCTCCTCCACCACCCCCTTGCCCATATCCTATCTGACAGTTGAGAGGGCCAAGAATGTGACTGAAGACTGGGGGGGGGGGGGAGACGAGAGACGAGGCTGTGCAACCGTGTGGAAAAGCACACTGGCCTGTATTGTCTCTGGGTCAGCACTGAGCAAGCTGTGACGGCTGAATAAAGTTGAGTAAAAAAAATGTAGTCTGCTCAAAAAGTTTCTTAGGAAATAATAATGTCACATCGACGCCAAGCAGCTATAGTGGTAGGGTAACATGTGTACAAGCTACCCTATTTTTTAGGCATATTTTCAGGGCGTAGCGTTAAATTGTTCTGGGTGCATTGCAATCAACTGCAAACACCCTACAGTGCCCCTGAGAATACATCTGTTGACCAACCGCTTCAACAAAGCAATCTGAATAATGGCAGCCCATCTCCCCGGCAGCCAATCTATTGACAGTGGAGGGAGATAAACATGGCTCGTCCCTCAGTCATCAAGCGAAAATAATAAAACCCTTCCCCCCTCATTGATGAGGCAGAGACCTACTGTGGATCTATTGACAAAGAACCCCCGCTTCTACCTCCAACCAGTAGAATGCTCAAATATCGCAGGTCAACCAACTCTACCAGTCTACCATCCTAAATTTGACTATTAAAAAGAAATGACTAAATATACATTACGATTTAACCAATTAAATTTTCACTTAAATAAACCAAAACAGTTCATTCAGAAAAGCAAATATTCCTCAACATGAATACTGAATGGATCTATTTTGGTAGGAGGTGGGGGAATGTAGTAATAAGATTCATTCGATTTGGTCTCTTACACAGCTGTAAACTCTGACCCAAAGACAGGAGGGGGGGAAATATTTAATCCAAATCAAATTAAACTATTATCTGGCCCCATGCTGTGCTTTTGTCAGATGGAGCCCATGGTTACCAACCTCGATTTTATTGCAATACAAATCAACAATTATGTCAAACGTTATCAACACGTTTGATTTTAAAAGAGCTTATTATACCTGGTAGTTGTCAACATTGCATAGTGTATCAGGCGAGCAAGAGGAAAAGGAAGCAAAACTCAAAACCATCCTGTGTCCTTATGACACTCTTGATATTGTTTGCACCCAAACAGGAGATCTTTGTCAACTTAACCAGGCAAACTACAAACAAAATCACTTTTGGCAAACCCAAAAGGTGTGCCAGGGTCTGCCACAAAGCGTTTGCCTGGAGACAATAATGAAGTGTCCCTTGATAAAACCATGCCCGGTGTGGGTGCAAGATGCTTCTGAATTAATGTAATTGGGTTTACTTGAAAAGGAGGACCCATGCTTAAAGGCCTGGACTTGCATACAGACAAAAATGACTTGTGAAAAGACCAGTGTCATGCAAGTACAGCCTGTAAAACCTACAATTTTTTAACGAAAAGCACACTTTTAAATCAATGCTTGTAAAGATATTCTGTTTAACAATGAAAGAGAATATATAAAACCCCAAGTTAGTCAGTCTTGATGCTGTCTTTTGTACAAGAGGTATTAAAAGCAGAATTACATTTGTTCGTTGTTCATTCGTTTTTTTTCTTCACTTTTTTACAACCAGATTGCTATAGGCTACACTAAAACACTACATCACTCTCCAGTTCTCTACGTCACATTCAGCCTTACTACATCTCAGCCAGCTGTTTCAGAGTTCACACCCAACACAGAAGGACTGGACCTCTGCCAGCTCTGCTAAGCCCAGCCAAGAAGCTTTCCTCCCAAAAGCCAAATGAGGTGAAAAACAGTCTGAGGTGGGACCTGCAGCAGAAATAACCCCTGCTGCAGCTGGCTCCCTGCCAAAAGGGCCACATCTTCCTTCACAAAGAGGAGGGGCCCTCAGGAGCTGCATGCCTGATTTAAGGCCCCCCATTCCCAGTATGAGAGCAGAATAGAATCCCATACAGCAGCCGGAAGTGGGGAATTATGGAATTAAGAAGGGGCAAAATTCATCCTGCACACGCAGGCAGTGCAAAACAAACACCCCCAATGATGTAGAACATTTGACAAAAGCCAGTGGTATGCCAAAATAGTAACAGTCACAAAGATTACCAATACTGTGTACCAACTTACTTGCTTGAATTGCTCATCAAAACTCCAGTCGGTGAGTCCATTGGGTGATGTGAATGATTGCTGGTCCATGGGGGACAACTCCTTATCTTCAGGCTCTTGTTTGAAAGTTGTAGGAGGGGAACTGGCTGGCTGATCAGTGGAAAGTGATGTTGAAAACGGATTAAAAGAAAAAATTGGTTTTTGTTGGAGTGGCAGCTTCTTTAAGTTGAGTGCCAGTGCATCTTTTCTGTCCTCTCCCTCACTGTGCTCCTCGTCATCCATTTCATCATCCTCTTCATCGTCATCCCCTCCAGAGCCTTGCTCGTCGTCATCTTCGTTATCATAACCCACACCTGCTCTGCTTGGGTTGCGATCGCCAGTCTGCTGCTCTGTTTGTGTCCTATCGATGCTCTTTCCTCGGAAAGTGGCGTCTAACTGGGCCCCTGAGGCTCGCGCTGCAGCCACATGCTTTGCAAGCGCGAGCTGGGCTTGACGATGGTGCTTCTCCTCGCGATCCAACTGCAGTTTGGCTTCTTGTTGCCTCTGGAGATGTTCCATCACTGCCCCAAGTCTGACGCCAACTGGACTCCCATGGCCCCCGGCGCCCAAATTGTCCTGCAGGGATAACCATACAACAGAACAAATAAAACATATGTTTATATCATGTACATGTCAAATAAATGGACCTAAATCACAAATAAAAAAGGACCCTCACGACAGTCTTACCGTTAACTTTAGGCCTAGTTTTCGCAGACAGCAACAGCTGTATACGTTAACTTGAAAATAAAATGGCGGCACAGGAGAGCCAAATCGTAACAACTATGGAAGCAACAACTTATTTGTGACTTCAGGATCACTGTGATCGGCTACTATAGGGGCACTAACCTTTGTTACAATAATTCAACTGTACTTGAAAAACATTTTCACTTGAATGTGGTCAAACAATGTGCAATTTTATTTTTTACAACCGCAAAAATGTAGGCTAGTAGTAGTAGTACTGTAGGGCCTACAGTAAATAATTTATAATTATCCGGTTGAAATGATCTGACCTACACGTGTCCGAGCAGGTCAAATGTAGATTCATTTGAGATCTTGATTCATAATTGAAACACCGGAATATTGGCCGAAAATGATACAGGTTGTATTTAAAATGGGAAATTATTCAAACAAATGTAACATAATAAAATGGCTTATTGTATCAAAGCTAGTCGGAAGTCTCTCAGGTCACTTCGCTTCAAACTAGTTACATCTTCAAGTTAAGCTACAATGAGGACTTTACAAATCATCCAATTATCTAGTACTGCAAATTTGAAGGTGCAGCGTATTTTTTTATTTATTTTCATTGTAGCCTATAGCTGAAAAGTGACAATTACTTGGTAAGTTCACTTCCACATGTGATAACGCCGAACTTACCATTTCACCCTTCGAGTTGTCCATCATTAGACCACTTCCAGTCACACCTTTTCCACTGCCTTTCCGTGTTGCTTTTTGAAAAAAATCTATTTACACGATCATATCTATCCACAGATAACTCATTAAAAATAAAAAATAAATAAAAGCGATACCAGAAATACCTCAGAAGAACCTTGGTGATTAAAACTGGCGAGGGCAGTAACCAGCTCTGCCCAGCCGCCTCACCTACCCTGGCCACAGCTTATAGAAACACTAACATCCCTGATCTTTCCAGGATACCCCACCCCCAAAGACCCGCCCAGACATGAAACTTCAATTGACTGTGCCCTATATGCAATTAATTACATTACATTTACATTACATTTATTCATTTAGCATACGCTTTTATCCAAAGCGACTTACAAGACAGAGTTCAACGCGATACTCTACAATGATGTTGTGAAGTCATTTTAAACCTGTTAATATTGTTGGTCATTTGGCGCAGCTCAAGTTTTTTACGACTAATTAATTTAGTGTGAAAGGCTATAGGTGTACGCCATAAAAGCAGCTATGAAGGAAGTTCAACTTTAGGCCTACTATGGAATTATAAAAGGTCTTCATCAATTACCATTAACCAAAACTTCAATTACTAAAATAATTATACTGTCAACAAATGTTACTCAGTCAGTGTTGGGATTGTCAGTCCAGACACATGGTAAAACATTACATGTATTGATTTGATTTCAAATCAAATAAGGCTCTGTTACATTGACGGAAACCAATAGTTCTGTTGGACAAAAATATACACTTTTCAATGAAAGGCTCCATTCTGCTCTCTGGTGGTGTGACATAATTACACGTTTTTTCCCATTTAAATTTGTATGACTGACAAATTAATGTAGACAGTGAGTTTTACAAGCGCTATCACTTTTTTTATGTGATTCCAGCAATAGTAGGAAACAAAAAATGATTCAACGCGTTGTTAACACAATTTTCTTTATTAGGTCCATCAATAGTTTACAAGCATACAAACTTAATAAAGTCTAAATTAAATATTACACACAGGATTATACAAAGCATTAACAAGTACAGAGATACCATGTCCCAATGACTTCAACCATCGTCAGAAAACTGGAAGAAAAATTCAGAAGAATTTTAAGACTGGTGTAGTTGTTGTTGGAAATGAAAGAGCTAGTGAACATTCATACCTACCCTTCTATACTTTGTCAATGCCAAGCTCTTCAGGTGTGGAAATCCCAAGTTCATCCAGAGTTGGCCGTAGCTCTTGAATCAGGTATGGGTAAATTTCTTTGTGAGGGCCAGATTTGTCCTGCAAGATTTAAATTTAAAAGAAAGGAGAATGCTTTGATCAAGGTTATGAAGAACTGAATACATTTTTGTGCTTTTCTACTGTTGCCTTTTGATATTTGTGTCTTATTTATTCATAATAGGAATAATAATGAGAAAATGCTAATAGATAGTCAATATAATTAACAAACTTACTTTCACAGCTTCCAAAATTCGAATCGCACTAGCCAAATCATTTAACCTTCGACAGGCCCGCAGAGCTGCATCAATAATTTTTGGTTCGGGTACTAGGTCATACCCAATCAGCGTATTCATCCCTTTAAAACAATGTTAAGAGACAATCAGAAAAAAATTACTTTAAAGTCTTGATTACTTGAGAAATTTGTATCTGTCTCCACAATCTATCTAATAAACGTAAAGTTTTACACTGTTTTTATATGTATCTAACACTGTACCTGAAATAAAACATCCAATTTAGGTTAAAAAAAAATAATGAAAAATTGAATAATAATGTTTTGGTGACACTGTGAAAAGGTGCTTACCTTTCCTCAGTTCCCATGCATCAATGTCTGTCTTATTGAAATACGTGACCCAACGGGCATCAAACTCTTCATCTGTCTCCACTTTCCCATGAGAGTAACACCTTGAGGCCAAAGGAGCTACAAGGTGACATATAAACCAGATTACACATCAGAATGAGGTTTAATCACTATGCAAGATTTACAAACATAGAATTCACTGGGGCAGAAATGAGCAAACATAGAACATGTATGTGACATTATAATATATAAATAATTAATACAATGTAAAAATACACCATTTTGATACAAATAACATAGAAGTACAAGTAATATAAATCTACAGCCAGATTATGTCTGCAGTCACGACTGGATAAACTTTGCTGTGCCCTCAAGGTTGGTGAAGCCAGGTTTCTCTTTGTCACTGAGCACTTCCATGACCCATGATCGAAACTACTCACAATACAAGTAGTACTAATATATTTTACACGAAACAATATTGCTTTGTTTATATATATTTTCCTGATCAACTGCTATTTACAACTGTAGTTAAGGTGTATTTAAAAAGTAAATTTCAACTGCAGATGAACAATTTAGCTTTATAATAACTGTTAACTACTGTACATATTGTTCTTAGCTACCTGCCAAAAAAATTATAATCTGAATTTCAGCAGCGTGAGATGAGAACTATGTATGAACTATGTAAGGATATTAGCTCCTTAGCTTTTTATAGCCAGAATGCTAGCATATTAGCACTAGCGGGTCATTGCAAGGACACTGTTGGTCAATCATTTCTTTATAGCAGCTAAGACACACTTATCTACACCAACATACGTATTTTCTAAGTCTAATATAATTGTTATCCGGCACTACAGATATTTAAATTTAATAAATATAAGATCAAAGCGCTAGTAAGATAGCTTGTTCTATCTTAGAGCTAATAAACTAGGATTTCCTCAAATCCTCACCAATTTCCGCTCAAACCTGAACCTACTCCAACGAACCTTTTAACAACAAGTAATAATAATAAATAATAAAAAAAACACACACCTTGATACACGAGCGGTGCACGTGTTAAACTCCGGGCACCAGAGACCGAGAATCGGACGGCGGCTCTGAACATGATGCGGGACAAGCAGGTACTAGCGGCCGGCTAGCTTGATGCTAGCTTGATGCTAACACAGGATGTTGGATTGGCACTTGCGTACACTTTGCGCATGCGCACTATTGTGGTTATAAAATCTGTATATCTAATTCAAATTGTGTCACTTGGTCCTAGTATATGAAGGTTGATCGTTAGACTGGGTTTATTAATAATGATAAAGTAGGATCATATTATGTGAATAGAATAGACAAATTACACAACCGAGTAGTCAACACAGAATACAAAAATGAATTCCATAAACACATTTATTTAGGTGACGGAAATTAGAACATAAAATAACACAGAATTAGGATTATGCCAAAATATCTATGCAATTCCTCTTAAAATGGATTCACACTGAGCAAGTTTGAGGTAAGTGGTCTTCCAGACAGACTCTTTTTGACACATGCTGCAAACAGGGACTGTGAGGGGTCGTCCTTATAGCAACTGAAGAGCCCTCTCTTTCCCTGTTGTCTAAAAGTGCATTGGCTATCTGAGGCTCCTGATACCCATTCTCATAGGGATCCATTGGATCTTTTGAAAGTAGTATGCTGATGGCTGGGACAGTCTTTTGGACTATCATCCTTGGCCCACCATGTTCCACGTCTTCCCACACTTCCTCTACTGTTTTAAAGTAGACCCTAGTCAGCTGGTGTAATCCCCCTAGTTTACGTTTCAGGATCTCAACGCAGGTAATCGTTTTGGTAACTCCCATCCCTGACCCGGTGAAAACCACCTGTCTAAGTCCCACGCGACCTGCATCTCCTCCGTCTCCCTGCATGCGAGATGTGGCAAATCCCAAGAGGTTCCGGATCTTGCTTCCCTCTTTCACCCGCATCTCAAGCACTCCTTGAGCTCGTCCGTGGAACGGGCAGGGACTGGGTTCATCGGTGACCCTGACTCTTCTGAAGCCTCTCTGGTGCTGTTGAGCGGCAGAGGAGCAGAAGGGGAGCGCTGGGGTCGACGGGGGAAACTGAAGGACTTCTACATTGGTAATTTTGCTTGTAGAAGTGCACGAGACAGTGTTGATGTCTCCTCTCATAGGTAGAGACATGTTTATAAAAGATCAGAAGTCCTAGATGCATCAACAAGCTTAACTGTTGTCCTGTAATTGTGATTTAAGCTTTGGGATCCAAGGTATGTCCCACTATTCTTTTTAAATATAGGAGTTTCGGTTCTCTGGATAAAGTATAAAGTCCTCACTTGATCCCTGAAAATATCTTCCTGATGTGCACATGCATCTGCTTTTTAATCCGTTTTCAAAAATCCGCTTTGTGCCTTTCCAGTTTTGGTTGGGATCTTCTCTTGAGTCCCTTCAATGGCAGAGAAGGAAAGAAGTGTGAAACATCTGCTACCAACCAAACACATGAGGTTCAAAGTTAGCCAAGTACAATGAGTGATGGAAAATTCTCTTAAAGGCACAAACACAAACATTGCACTTTGATTTAAATGACCGTTAGCACACTGTGAGAACAATGCATGTGTGTGGATGTCTGTGTACTTGTCTGATTTATGCACACACGTTTGTGTATACGTGACCCAAAATCTCTGGCTTGTTTTAAACTACTGTCCCTTAGGGACAGCATATTTGTACTAAATGTGAAAGGTGTTAACTGGCTGACATTGCATGTCCTGTGAAGCAGAAATGCAGCATTACAACAGTGCACTGATTCCATCTGAGGCTCACAGCTGACTCAGTGACATCTGTACTCCTTTCCTGATTTTTATCAACATATTTGAAGCATTCATCGTTACATTTAAACCTGTATGTATTCATCCAGACACACAATATATGTTTAATTCATGAAGCAAAAATACCAATGAGTAGGAAATTATATGAAGTAATATAAATATGAAGACTTGGAAGTCTATGACCCCCCCCTCGTGGATACTGACCACACTTCACTGGAGAACTCTGTGCGAGTCACGTACAACATGTGCGCCAGTTGGAGAATGTCTGTGGTAAATATTGCCCCCATGTGGCAGAGAACAGGAAGGATTTAGCTGAAGTATGTAGAGAGAGTGAGTAGACCACAAAAAATGTGGATGTAGACTCATTGAATGAAAACACTGGGTCCTGCCAAACTTTAATAAAAAAAGGATAAGAAATTTTCATAACAAAACATCTTAAGGACACCAGACATATTTAGTGATACCAACAGCGATTACTCTTAAAACAAATACTGTAAAAACTGCAAAACATTTGACTTGGTCTCTGATATTTGTAAGTATCCCACATTCCCTTCAAAGGCTCTTTGTCCCGGTCACTTGTAAAATCTCCTTTTGGATCTCAACATCCTGGGTGTTGATGTTAGCATCTCCTACTTGGCCATTCTCGTACCTGTCAGAGAAATATGTTGTTCAGAGGGGTCAGAGTCAGGGATAGGCTGAGACCAATGTCCAGTGTTGACTTAATAACTACAGTGAACTTCACTACATAGGTTTAGCCTGTGTTCTCTGCTATATTGTACTTACACAAAAAAGAAGCGCGTGCAGACATGGTCTGGTGTGGGGCACACCCAGATGTTTCCATGTTTTAGGAGGACCTTTGATGTTATGACTGAGGTAAAACAAATCCACAAACTTGATAGTTAAAAGCTACTCAGCTATGTCATCTGATGTTAACGTCTAGCATAAAACAGTTTGTTTACCTTCACAAAGTGCTATGCAGTTTAAATTTCTGCTCTGGAGAAATCTGGCTCGTCCTGAACATTCCTGAGAGAACAAAGGGGAAATAATGACCATTCAAAATAACCGTGAGATTAGACAAAAACGTTATTTGTTTCAAGTATTTGGAAGTGCAACACCGTACCTGTTCTACTGTGTTCAGACGGTTACAGTGTTTTATCAGTTCTTCCTTGGAGGGAACCTGGTGTTGACCTTTACCCATCCCTGATTGTTCAACAAAAACATCATGTTGCAGGGATAGATCAGTTTGACACAAGGGATGAGGATGGATGAACGGAACTAACATAGTATTGGTTGAAACCTGAACAGGGACTGCAGAATATTGTTTTTTTGTTTGGGGGGGGGGGGTTTCATTACCTGAATATCCAAAAGATATGCTTGAAATAGGACTCAGGTAGATTCCCTTCCCATACGCAGCTCCATGTAGCTTTGATAATGTAGAGCAGAGTGACGTTTACTAATGGTTATTTTGGTAAACTTCCCAAGTTATTCTCAACAATAATTTAATTTAATTTGTCCTGTGCTGTTTTATGAATTGCAACAAACCTGCAGCTTTGTGTAGGAGGCGTTAACCAGTCCATTTCTGAGGATAGAGTGCCAGTTTTCTATGTGTGAACCACTGAGGAAACAAATCAAGACAATGAGCATGAACATCGAAAAGTGTGTGTGCACATGTGGGTGTGTGTCTGTGTGTGTGTATGTGTGGGTGTGTAACTCACTGAAAGGCAAATGTGCTGCCATAGAGTTTCCTGGCTGCTTGGAAAATAGCCTCTTTGGCAGGTGGGCTGCTGATCAGCAGGAACTGATGGGGTGTGTGCATGAACTTCAGCTGCTGTTGGACAACAGAGAGGACAGGGATGGTCGCTAGTTACTGTTACACAAGAATGAGGGACACAGGGAGAGACAAGTTTGACTAGAGAGGTATGGATCAAAGTCAGGTCAAATAGCTCTTTTAGAGGACCCACGTTACTGGACCTAAGCGCTAGCAATTAGCCCACAATCACAAGCTATGGACTAGTCACAGAAACAGCTGTATTGTCATACCCTGTCTAGTGGCAGCTTGACAATGTGGGATCTGTTGCTTGATATAATCCTAGCATCAAACATACAAACAGACAGGTCAGAGAGTGTGGGCTCAGTGTGAAATGCTAATATATGTGGATTTAGTTGCTGTCTTACCACTGCAGTAAGGGATGAGCAAGTGGATCTGTTTTGTCCATCTGTTTCTTGATTTCAGAATAGGGACCCTGGAATTCGACAGTCATTGTTAATCATAATTTTATATTGATAGACAATATGGGCAGGAATCGGCAGCTCAAAATGTTTACTTTATTCACCTGAGTCATCTTCCTGATGGACATGACGCTGTCCAAGGCCTTTTGCAACCTTTCATAACTCTTCCTCTGCAACAGAAATTGTGCTTTTTTTTAAATGACGTTTTTGAGGGATTTGAAAACAGTTCAGTCCAAACTCAAACACACACATTTCCTTGGTACCTTGGGACTGAAAGCCAGAGTCTTAGGGTTGTCGGGATCAACCACGGAGGGGTACGGTTCGAAAATGATGCTCTTGCGCGAGGACTCGAGTGCTGCCCTGCACATGGCCACTAGCAGGTCCACCACCTCTGCTCCTGTGGCTACCTCCTCTGCAGCACCCGACATCACTCCCAGAGTGTAGAAGGAAAACACACACAGCTCCCTGGTGCAGACGGCTGGCTGTGGACACGGAACCAGGAGAAGACCCAGGTTCAGATCCGGTGTCATTTTCCAACAAGTTAAAATTCGCACTTGCATTGTTGCTCACACGCATTGTGTTCCTGGATTTGTGTACCTTTAACATGGAGCCATTCTGAAAGACGTGACGCTCATCACAGACCACACAGTATTCATTCAGTGTGGGGATCCTCTGCTCGGCATACTTCATTATCTATGTACGAAAGCGATAGAGAGAGTGGAATATAACTGAATGCCTACTATGTATGTAAACCCCATAACAACTTTACTACTGGTATTTAGGCCGCAGGAATCAAACTGGTTTAGTACGGTGGCATGGATATAACCTTCGATGCTTTGCATTGCCTTCATAGCATAATGGTACAATTTTCAGATTAGTTTTTTGTTCGTTGCCTAGTTTGGTAGTAAAGTGCCCTTTCTAGGTTTCTAGTAAAACATACTGAAATGAAACTTTACCTGAACTAAGAAGCCATGCTGCAATGTTGGGGTGTTCTTGCAGTGCTGAATATCTTGAGATGAGAAGAGAAGCTCAAACAGCTGTTTGGTGCTGATCTGGGCTGGGGACTTAACTGCAGACACCACCACTCTCTGTAGAGTACAACAAGACATACGTAATGAAAAGGTTTTTAATAGCTACTCGGGAACGTGTCGACTGAACAATCAGGTATTATTTAAGATGATGACCGAATAGATTTTGTCTGGTGTTGAGTGTGACAATGCAGTGTAGGCTGGGCTTCACCTTTCCATTGGGTGTGTAAGTAAAGAGCTCTCCATTGGGATTCTTGATTGTGTAGGATATTGTCCTACTCATCAGACGGTTCACTTTCAGGTCCGGCACCAGTAACTTCCTCTTCAGCGTGTGCTCCTGGGTACTGGACCTGGATCACAGTCATGAAACAGCCGTTACAACTCAAGACATCACTTGAGAGTCAGGTGGCTGAGTGGTTAGGGCATCGGGCTGGTGATGAGAAGGTTGCCAGTTCAATTCTTGGCTGAGGCAACATGACGTTGTGTCCTTGAGCAAGGCACTTTACCCTACTTGCGTCAGGGGGGATGTCCCTGTATGTACTGTAAGTCCACTCTGGATAAAAGCATCTGCTAGAGGACTAAATGTAAATGTAAACTTAACCTACCTAGAAATAATAGTTGAGAAGGGTATGTGTACTGCTAAGTAGTATACATGTATGTACTGTTAGGCAGTTGAGTGTGTAGTAGTGTAGGTATGTGAGGCATCTATGTGTACTGGCAGGCAGTAGAGCAGGGTATATTGGCTTACCTGGACATAGGTGACCAAATGCTAAGTCTGGCACGGAACCTCTTGATAGTTCCTCCAGGTTTGAACCAGTTATGTCTCGTCTTCTGCTGGGTTGTAAAGATGTCATTAGTGAGGTGTTTCCACTGTTGCGATATGAACATGCCGAGAACCCTACAGGAAAGGAACAACAAGTCAAATCTTGACGCCATCTTTCATATTGGACTCGACAGTGTATTCCTCTCCTATTGATCGGAGTCAGCTAAAAAGTTTTGTATCGAATGCTCACTTTTGAAGTTGAAGGCCAAGGCTGAAGCCATCTCTGTTAGAAGGTTGGAAAACCTCCACTGAAGGTGCTGTGTGTGCAAAAGATTAGTTTGGATTTATTTAAGTCACGTTAGAAAGAGCAGAAAAAAAGTGAAAGAAAGAGAGAGGGAGAGGGAGGGAGAGAGAGATTTTGCCCACCAGGACCATCAAGGTAGTGGGACAGAGAGAAGCGTAGACGAACAATAATCGGTTCTGTTGGATTGATCTTCCAGGCCTTGGCGACCTGCCCCTGGAGAGACAGACTGTCAGCACTAAAACAAGACACAAAGGACACCTAGGGTATTAGACTTATCTACCACGTCATGGTAAAGGAACAGTCTTGCTTCACTTACTTCCAGGAAGCTCACATTGACTTGCAAGTCCACATCCACATCATCAATCGGCCTATACTCTCTAGAGGGAAAGAGAAAAAAAAACATGTTCCGTCATCAGGACTTCACATCAGAATCACCAAAAAACGTTATTTAAAAATGAAAACCATCCTGAGATGTGAGACGTTCTTGTGAGACTAGTTCAAGCGAGTGACGGGTCATCACGTACCTGACGGAGACTGCTGTGTCAGAGTAAAGAGCTCTGACTGCCTCTAGGTCAGTGTCTAGCTGGGGGTGACGGTACAAGTTGGCATCACAGCTCTCCTACAGAAACACAAACACCATCAAACGAACGGCCCCAACCAGTCCACCACATGTTACCAGGGAGGTGCATCTATAAATATATCCTCTCAGCAGTTAATGATGAAAGATGGCTTTACATGAGATGATGTGCCCTTTCCTAGGTTTGGTTGTCTGCTACGCTACGTGAGTATGTGTCACTCACAGGAAGCTTTGCTTTGAATTGACTTAAGAGGCAATAGGATCAGCTAGTGTGTCTAGCACAGGCCATATGTTTGCCATATCTAGCTCCCCCACAAAGCAACACTAATACCTTACACAATAGGTGGGCAAGTTAGTTTCACTCAATGGCAGTGTTTAAATTCAACATGGAATTGTGGAAGAAAGCATACAGTGTGTAAAAGTAATGTTAGGATTTAATGTGAAGTTCCAACACTTAAAGTCAAATATATATTTTTTACTTGGATTCCATATTGGAACTCCTCCGGGTCACTGTCTTCATCTGATTGGCTGTCTGTCCAGTCCTGGCATTCGGTATCCTGTTGTTAGTGAAATGGAAAAAGATTGATCCACTAAATCTCTCGTGTCCTCGGCTTATATTCACTCAACCTTCCTGTTTGTCTGCCCAAATAACGCATGTCTTTGTCACTAGGTCACTGCTGTTGCTGAAACAGTGATAGTTCTCTTGACTTCCTGGCATGAGAAAAATGGCAATTCTATAGGGAGACCTAGTTGTCCATGCCAAGATGAACAGTATTTATTAACACGACTTTAATTCAGTCAGTTCAGTCAAAAGAAATTATGTAATAGAGGAGACATTTTTCTAAATGATTCAGAGGGAAGATTTGGGTTTGGGTGAAGAACTCAATATTGTGGAATTTGAAACTCACCATTTGCTCAGTTCATTTGCACCTCTTCAATAAGTGTCAACGGTCTATACCAGCCATTCCAGTTATGATTGACGTCATAAAATAACAGGCTATGGTGATCAAGATAAATGACCTTAACCACTTTAACTGCTCCCATGATGATTTCATCTGCAACAAAAATGTCAGAAGAAATTTCTTTATTCTCGTCTTCAGAAGGTTAGTTTATTTCTGGTCACCTCTGGACACTGGACTGGCCTCCTTGGACATCTTGTTCTCATCTTGCAGGAATAACCAACTACCCATTTAACATCCTTACCTTTTAAAGATGACAACTTGTATATCTCAAATCTGTCTTAAGCTGAGACATGAGAACAGAAAAGTGCCCCCCAAAACAAAAAAAAATAAGAAAAGCTGTTAAAGATGATGCCGTAAAAAATAATGCACTAATATGTAGGTATCCCTTACACCCCTGTATCTCCAGAGTGTCTTGGAAAGTGTCTCACTGTTTGTCTGTGTGTACGTCTGCTTGTAGCTCTTGGCTCTCACCCTGCACCAACTAGTTTTGCTGAACCACACAGGACAGCCACACATGCTCAGTCCTGAGCTTCAGGGTCACATGACTATCTCCAGGTAGCACTGAGGCGGATCACCTGACCCAGATCCAGACAAAGCCACAGTCTTGAAAATCATTGGATGGTTCTCACAAACCACTACCTCTCCAAACTGCCAGTTTGATGCGTGTACCAGAACTAATAATTTGCTTGGTTGGCGATACCAATGAAGCAAAATGACTTGG
The DNA here is from genome assembly GCA_030340685.1 of Protosalanx chinensis. Lineage (NCBI taxonomy): Eukaryota > Metazoa > Chordata > Actinopteri > Osmeriformes > Salangidae > Protosalanx > Protosalanx chinensis. The sequence continues at coordinate 10,565,122 of CM059318.1, forward strand.
ATGTTTCTCACAATGTACTACTTTATGAGGTTGTTTATAAGTATATATACAGCTCTGCAAGCCAGCTCAGTTTTTTCCTTCCTCCATGTGCAGCATGCAGAGACAGGGGGAGGGGCCACCTGGAGGGAGAGCAAGGGTCATACTGAGACAGATGCCACCACCAGGCTCAAGCTTGTTAAACATGATTAGTATCATACCGCTCTAATCTGAAAGGGATGGGCTTGTGACAAGGAAGCACCAAACCATAAAGAACTATTATTAGCACATAGGATTAGCAACTGTAGACTGTGTATTAGATTCAAGATACATGTTTCTCACAAAGACTATATAACTTCTAAAACAGAGTTTTTAGTGTTGTCTGTGAGAGTTTCTGGAAAACAAATCAAATTCATATTTGGGATCAGATACCAGCCTGAATTCTCCCTGTCAGACACAGTCTGACCTTAATCAGCAGTTACCCCTGTTGGCTGTCACCTGCTGCTATCCAGTCTGGTCAGATTAGACATGTTCTACTGGCACAAATCGATCCAGGCTGGCTGCACTCTTTTCTCAAGTGTCTACCTTCCATGTAATCCATTTAGTCTGGAGATGATGAGTGTTGACTACACTTACTAGTCTTTCTAATCAATGACAGGGTTTTCTATGTCCCTTGTTAATACTGTACGCCATCACTGTGTATGTCATTAAAGATCCAATGAGAACTGAATACAGTCCTAACCAAACTATATTTAGAGATATTTTAAGAGTGAGGTTGCATTGCCAAGTGCAAACTGTAAAAGAGCTGTGCTAAAGAGTGCTAAATTTAGCAGTCACTGATGAGTTTCTGTCAGTCAAAAAAAACGAAATATGGATTTTTATTATCCATTTTATCTGTCCAGCACATGCTCAGTGTTACATTTACATGTAGTAATTTAGCATATGCTGTTATCCAGAGTGATTTACATCAAGTACAGTCTAGATTCCCATATTCCCAGAAAATGCCTAATCTTAAAGTAAGCGAAACATGCAATGTTATGTTACATGCAAAGATATCCATTGTTAAAGTTAACCAGCTACTGTCTGAGAATGTTAACCTCTGTGCTCAACTCTGCAAATATTAGTTTTGTCTGAAGATGATATTCAGGCTTCTACACTTCTCAGCTTTCATCTAGGATAAACTGTGCTTCAGTAAAATGTGGATAAAAAAAGCTGATGAGCATTGTTGTGCTAGGCAACAAGGAATAAATGAGGTAGTACATGCAGAAGCATTGACAAAATGGCAACAAAAGTTGAGCTTCACAAAACACAATCAAACAACCGGCTTACCAAGCAAACTATAATGGTCCAAATCTAACTAGTTTGGACATTAACGTTTCCACATTATTTATCTTACAAAGTTTTAATTATTCTTTTTTAGCTTGGTCTGAAAGTTTGCAGAGATCATAGAAAAGACCCCTCAGGGAGATAGGATTAGACAGTTATGGTTTCACACTTAGTGACTTACTTTCTCACACAAAGTAAAACCCATATAAGACTGAAAGGTTTGACCTGACCTGCAAATATTCAATATACACCAGCGATGCATATTATCATATGACTAAGAGAGGCCCAGCCTTGGGCATGAGGCTCCAGCTAGTGGTCAGTTTTCGTGTGGATCGTAGTCACCATGAGAGGAATGGGAGCAGATGTAAATCTATCCACTGGAACAGAATGTTCTTGTCATGTTACACATCATGCCATGTGGAATCCTGTAACAGTCCATCTGTGGTAGCTAAGGGACTCAATTCTTAAAATATACCTGCTGCTGAACTAGACAACCATATATGTAATAAACCATATGCTCATCATACGTAGTGACCATGAACCATGAACCATGAACAGTGACCATGATTAGTATTTCAGACTGCAACCAGACATACGTTTACATCTTCTGATGTTTAACCCTAGATCTAACCCTAAACCATTCTGTCTTCTGATTAGCCAGATGCTCTCTACTCTGCCCTGCAACCCCTTGAATGTGCATTTATAGCAAGAAAACATGACTGACGACTGACTGAATGAAGAAAATGCAAAATTCAATGAGAGTGGCTTCCTTGCCTTGAAATGTTGCATGTTGCACAGAAAGACTATTTTGCAGGATCCCTGATTTACCACACATTGACGTGTGTTTCTGCTCCTCAGGGTCATTAATGACTGATTATGTCTTTAGAGGTTAGACTATAGATCCTTTGGAAGACTCTCATGTGCATGCACTCAAAATGATACAACATACAATAATTGAAATACATGGGTACAGCCATATTTTATAATAAAACAATCCCTGGATTACATTAGTATAATGTAAATGCTGTTCAAAATGCACAACCGATATAAAATCTGTTTAGAAAAATAGGTAAATAACCTGCATGCACAGTATTTGTCCACCATACTGTAGTCTACTGTACAATTCTATATTTGGCACTACATTATAAGAGGCTACTGTACAGTATGAGCCTGGGAGAAATGTGCATCTGTGCGTTTCACCTAACCCCCCACCCAAAAGGTCGGGCTGTACAGTACGGCACGATCCAGTTACAGCCAAAAAATGGAGACAATAGGCAATCTTTGTACAAAATAGTAGTAACCAAGTCATATTCTTATAACGAAAACTTTTTTTATGAATACATTTGGTAACAAATAAAATATAAATTTAATAAGAAAAAAATTGAAAATGAAAATAATTTAAAAGTATAAAGAATCAAGGCTATAACATGCTTGTTGTGTTATTGTAATATCCTGTTCATGAAAAAGATTTGTTTTCAACGTCAGGGCTCATATTTAAGTACCACGAAGAGCCAATGGTATTGGTCTTAGAGCGTGCCGTAGAACGCCTGCAAATACACTGTAACATTCCACCATTTATATTATATTTCAGACTGTAATACCCATATTTATCATATAAATAAGTTAATCCATCTAGTTAAGTATAATTATTTTGTATAAATATGAACATTTTATCAATTTATTTGACCAATTGAACATTTTGCATCTGAATAACCGTGATGCACTACTTACTCCAACCTCGTTGGAGGGATACACAGTGTGTGGGCAAAAAAGTAGTACCGGTCAGTTGGGAGATTAATTTCGCCCGTGCACAGAAGGAGGGTGCATTGGTACCTGCAAAGTTCACCCAGAAGGTGAGTCTCAGCATCTTAACACAACTTCTTCACAACAACTTTTCTGTTGGAATTAGCAATCTTTACAAAATACAGGAATCATATTGATCAATGTGATCAATCAAACGATTTAATGATGGGTCTCTGTAGGTAATACATGAAGTTAAAACAAACGTATAAAACAAAGCATTGGGTGCAAGTGGTAGTTGCATTATATTAATATTGAAATCAATGCTTAGGATTCAGATGTCAACACTAATGTTTTGTGTACAATATGTCACCAGGACATTATTAGGTTAATATGCATATTGTTTCCGAATGTAATTGTGGATGGCAGAAAATATGTTGTGCTATGATTTTCATCGTTTTTAAAAGAAGAAAAAAAACCTTGGTTAATCATGGAATATGCACTTTAAGGTATCTGCTGTATTTATTATATTAACTGCACAATTTAAATCTCAGATATTGCAGGACAAGAAACCTTTAAGTTGAGGAGCCTTACATTTGAAAGTGCAATTGAACTGCTGTGCAAAGCTTCTGAAACCAAATTCTTTTCGAGAACTGCCATGGATTCATTATAATAAAATGTGTTCCATAAGATGGACAAAGGGACAGCATGCATACTGCAAACTAGATAATTAATGACAAGTGGAGATGTTATCAGGACGCAGTCTGGATGTGTCAGGTGCATGCTGAGAAAAAACTGCTCCAAATATATGTTTAAGGTTGGCACAGTGTCAGACCAAATGGTAAACTCTGTCTTTCTACATAACATAGGCTGTGCAGTTGGGCGTGCTAAATCAAGACCAAGGAGACAACCCTCATTTGTCATGTAGTGGACCTGTCAGAAACTTGTTTTGATTAGCACTTTGATGGCAATTTGGCATAACATTTTAAAGGCTAATTTAGTTGGGCTCACACTTCACACACAACCTCAAGACTACTCAGGTGTGTGTGCAAAATACTCTTAAAGTTTTCCACTTGATGTGTTTAGCCCCACGAACACCTGGCTATAGTGAGCTGCTTCTCAAGGATGCCTCTGCATGAATGTGGGGAATTCTCTGTGGGGAATGTGGGGGTGTGTCAGCGTGCGTGTGTGCAGTCATGCATTCAAACACATTTTTGTTGCAGTGGGCTTGTACTGGGCTCCGGGTATAGCTCTTAATGCTGACTGGAAAAAACCTAGGCATCCATGACTGGGATTCCTAACGTTACTAGACTCAAACACCTATTATTAGAAACAGTTGTGTTTAGCTTGACTTTTTGCTCGTGAGATTTCAGCTTCACTTTTGTTTTCTCATCCATATACTAAACATTTATTCAGGTCCAAAAATGTACAAAGCATGAAAGAGTTAATTTGGCCCTAGTAATTGACCGATTCAAATCTACCTCTTCCCCTTCTGTTTCCTCCAGGACTTGAACAGCAGACACTGATCCAATCATGTCCCAAGGAAAGACTAAGGATATGGGCTCTGCCTTCATCCAGACCCAGCAGCTGCATGCTGCCATGGCTGACACCTTCCTGGAGCACATGTGTCTGCTGGACATTGACTCAACCCCAACTGTGTCTCGCAACACCGGCATCATCTGCACCATCGGTCAGCCAATCCAAAACCTTCCTGTATCCCACCCCTTTACATACATAAAACGTCATCTTAACACTGGGTCTAGACTGACAAATCCCATTATATCATATGTCAAGTCATTTAAAGTTGTATGTTTGTGTAGGACCGGCCTCAAGGTCTGTGGATATGCTGAAGGAGATGATCAAGGCTGGGATGAACATTGCAAGAATGAACTTCTCTCACGGAACTCATGAGGTCAGTCTGAATCAGTGGCACAAATCATCACATTCAAACTTAATATCTAGATGCTTCATGGCTTGCCAAGCCACTTAAAAGAATCTTTGGCAAGGGTTTTAAAACATAAAGTTACTGCTGCCACACTCAGACACGTCCCCTTTGAATGTCATTATTTGTAAGTTGATATGAGCTCACTTACAGTCCCACCTGCTTCTTGGCATTAGCTGTCCTGTCTGAACTAAAAATGTCTGACCCCTCCTTTAAAGACTTGGTTCATTTAATGAACACCATGTAAAGTGTCGTTGAGGATGTAGTCAGAACCAGAACCATTTTGTTGCTGCTCGAGTACTGAACCCACCCATGTGAGGAGGTGTGAATCCATAATTTCCTGTGATATTTACATGTAGAAAACAGTGGCAGTCTATATGTCTCAAAGGGTCAAAGTTTAGCAACATTCTGTCACACTTGGCATATGGTCAGAATAAGCAAGACAACAGTTTTTTGTTGTTGCTTTGCATTTCTTTAGAATACCGGTTGAAAGACAGGTATGACATGAGAGCCTGTCTGTCTGGTGCAAAGTACTTTGGAGTATATGTCATTGTGCTCTTTATATAACAGATAAGGCATTAAGTCGTGACCAGTAGGGCTGCTTATTTATAGCATGTTGGAAATGGATACTGGGATGCAGGGCCGGCTCTACCTAATTCAGTGCCCTAGGCGAAATTAATGCGCGGGTTAGGGCATCACCCCCTGTGATGAAACTGAAACAAAATACCAAATCAGACCGGACACACAGGCAGAGATGATAATTGTGTAGAAAACGAATGAAAACTCATCACAAGCATAAACATCACCAATGCAGTGCGCATTTCACATTAAACACAGTGTAGCTAGCAAGCAAGTCTTCAAACAAAACTGCATGATTAGGGTGCCTGGCAGCGCCCCTCCAGCAGATGGCGCTCTAGGCGACCACCTATGTCGCCTATGCCAAGAGCCGGCCCTGCTGGGATGGGTAATCATAGGCATGGGAGACGTGCAGTCATAGGTTATACTTAATATATACCACAAATTTACCACCTCATAAGGCTTTGCAGCACCAGGTGGATCTGTTGCCAAGATAGTTTTTTACTGTTTGTTATGTAACCAACACAGTTGCTGTTTTCATTATCTGATTTGTAACAATTACGGGTAACCCCCCCCCCCCCAAAAAACAAATCAAAACAGTATCATGCTGAAACCATCAAAAACGTCCGTGAAGCCACCGAGAGCTTTGTGCCTGGAACCGTTGAGTACAGACCAGTTTCTATTGCCCTGGACACCAAGGGACCTGAAATCAGAACTGGACTCATCAAAGGCGTGAGTACACCATTAATACCGTCCATCTCATATGATAACCTGATCCTCTACATATGTCCAGTAATGTTGTAGATCTCAGATCGGTGGTTTATTCTTTTTGTGTAGAGCGACACCGCTGAGGTGGAGTTGAAGAAGGGTGCCAATATCAAGCTCACCCTGAACGACCAGTTCAAGGACAACTGCGATGAGAACAACTTGTGGCTCGACTACAAGAACATCACCAAGGTTGTGCAGGTTGGAGGATTCGTCTACATTGATAATGGTCTCATTGCCCTCAAGGTGCTGGAAGTTGGTAAGTGTCGCAGCGCACCTTCGCAACCTGTGACCGCATCCTTTCAGGTAGGTTGACCCACCGGCTCTGTCTTCTTGCTTGGTTCCACAGGTGGCGACTTCCTGTCATGTGAGATTCAGAACGGAGGCAGGCTTGGCAGCAAGAAGGGAGTGAACCTCCCCGGTGCGGCTGTGGATCTGCCCTCCGTGTCTGAGAAGGACATCGCGGACCTGCAGTTCGGCGTGGAGCAGGGTGTCGATATGGTCTTCGCCTCTTTCATCCGCAAGGCAGCTGATGTGCACGCTGTCAGGAAAGTGCTTGGTGAGAAGGGCAAGGACATCAAGATCATCAGCAAGGTGGAGAACCACGAGGGAGTGCGCAAGTGAGTGCCATCTGTTAGCGCGGGTCGCTTTTCATCATCTTGTTCTGTTCTTTCTTCTTCGTTTTATGGTTTCTTAAAATAACGTTAACGAAGTAATCCCACTGCTTCTCGATAGGTTCGATGAGATTCTGGAGGCTAGCGATGGTATCATGGTTGCCCGTGGCAACCTGGGTATTGAGATCCCAACAGAGAAGGTTTTCCTGGCCCAGAAGATGATGATTGGCCGCAGCAACAGGATGGGCAAGCCCATCACCTGCGCTACACAGGTCCGTGACATCATCAGTGCGCCATAAAATAGAAAGTCATAGACTCTGTGAAACTCAATCAAAGTAAAGTCTGAACTGACGCCCTTATGTAAATGAACCCGTGCTACTGATTGTGGTTCGGCAGATGCTGGAAAGCATGGTCAAGAAGCCCCGCCCCACCCGTGCCGAGGGTAGCGATGTGGCCAACGCCGTGCTGGACGGTGCTGACTGCCTCTTGCTGAGCGGGGAGACCGCCAAGGGAGACTACCCACTGGAGGCTGTCCGCATTCAGCACAGGGTGAGGCTCGGCCCCCAGCCTCAGAGCTGGATTGTTCACGGGCATTTGGAGCATGGATTCAGTGTGGTAGTGACCCGCTTGTAGAGTGTCTTTGCCATTTTGTTAAAGTGTAATTACAAAGACTACGTGTCAAACTACAACTAACAATTTCTCATCAAAATATCGATTAATAATATAGACATATAGTATGTACAGAAAACGAACATACCAGCCTGTTGAATGTTTTTTTGTGTGATTTTTGTGATTTCCGGCATAATATACTAACTTTTTTAAGACTGACTCTCACTCCACCCCAACCTTCTCCTCTACCTATAATCAACCCTCCTGCACCTGCCCCACTGCTCTGCATTGTGCTGTCGACCCATGTGTTTAGATTGTCCTAGCAGCATGTGTCTGAGGACCTGCACCCCAGCCTCTGGATGTCTTCTGGTAGTTACCATGGCTACTAGGGAGCTGCTGTTGTTTAGCTTCAGGCTGTACTCTCAGGTACAGTATAAAGAGTCTGACCCCATCAGTCCTGCAGAATATGTTCTTCTGGTGATTTATTTCCTCTAATGTCTGTATTGGGCATTATGCATAACATTATTTGCCCTTTTGAACTGACCTTCATGGCAAAAATGTAGAGTGAGCGATCGGAATGTCACACGGGTCTGTTTCTCCATCTGGTCTGCACACGCTCAGATTGCCCGTGAGGCCGAGGCCGCCATGTTCCACAGGCAGATGTTTGAGGAGCTCCGCCGCACCTCTCACCTGACCCGTGACCCCACCGAGTCTGTCGCCATCGGAGCTGTCGAGGCTTCCTTCAAGTGCTGTGCCAGCGCTATCATCGTGCTCACCAAGTCTGGCAGGTGGGATCCGTACAGCGTTTCTCTCTCTCCCCACCTTAACCAGGGCCCACGCTCATGCCAAACCTGCCATCGTTCACTAGGGCTCAACCTCATATCAAACCTGGCACCTTTCATCAGGGTCATTCCTCTCCCTCCCCTTCAGAGACAAACGTCAGAGCTTTTAAATCACTGCAGTCACGTTATGGTCAAATGCAAATATTTATATTTTAACAGAAGCATTATCAAAGGGCTGTCATGAATTTAGGTCTAGCAATTGGTAATCAACATTTCCCACAATTCAATAACTCAGTACTTTTTATTGTTTTGTATTTGCATTCTGGTTTAGCCCTCAGTGTGTATAACCCTCTGGTTGTTGTGTCAACAGATCTGCTCAGCTGCTGTCCAGGTACAGGCCCCGCGCCCCCATCATTGCTGTGACCCGCTGCGGTCAGACCGCCCGCCAGTCCCACTTGTACCGTGCTGTCTTCCCTGTGCTGTACACCAAGCCCGCCAACGATGTCTGGGCAGAGGATGTCGACCTCCGTGTCAACTTTGCCATGGAGATGGGTAAGTGCTAAAACCTTCATTGTTTTTAATAGTATCAAGAACCGACACAGGCCCGCCATTAACAGACTTCTTCTTGCTTTTCAGGCAAGCACCGCATGTTCTTCAAGTCTGGTGATGTGGTCATTGTTGTGACCGGCTGGCGTCCAGGTTCTGGCTATACCAACACCATGCGTGTTGTGCTTGTGCCTTGAAAGAACATTACCAATCCCCCTCTCCTGTAACCCCACTCCCATAGAGGTCATTTGGCCTCTACACCCCCTCCACACTCGCCCCAAACAGAATCCACAGCCACTGGAAGCCAATAACGGGTTACTTCTCCAGAGGACGTTTGGCAGGGCCATTCAAACCAAGACAGTCACTTTCCACACTCCTTGATTCCAAAAACCTACAGGTGTTTCATCTCTCGTGTCATTCAGCTCAGAAGCTGCGCTCCTTTGACACATCGCTGCAAAATCGTCTGTCTTGTGTATTCATGCCCGACTTGAGTTTGCTGGGTGTGAGGAGTTAAGATTGTTATCATATATGCATGTCAGGACAACTCTGTCTGTTCATTTACTGGAATATCAATGTAATGTAGAGTCAAACATGTGTCCTCCTGTATTGACGGATTGGGGTCGATTGACATGTTATATAGATATGGAACAATGTGCTAATCTAGGTTGTTAAATGATCTGGGATTCCATTCATTAAAGAGTTGAACACCTGACCCCAATTTTCTTTTGTTCTTTCATCATTTGAATGACTATATATATCTGTCTAAATTGGCTACAGCGAACAAATGATGCGTAATTCTCAAATTACACTTTCTTGAGTGAATTAGAAAATTACAGTGGAGTAGTGCATCATCTAGTGTTACTCCGAGAAACTACAGGCAAAACAATACAATTCAAGTACATTCAAACAAGCCAAGAGGATACATGTTTTATTATTACAGTAAGTTAAAGGTGTTTGAATAGTATTGACAACTATTCCATTAAGCAAAAGTAGCTGGGAACAGAAATATATTAGAAGTATTTGTAGAATCGCCAGTTATTTTTTGATATAGTGGGGAAGAATAGATGTACATACCTGGTCGTTTTCTCTGAAAAACATTAGATAAAATAATCCAGTGTTTTTTTTAAATCAAAACACTAGATGACACTATGCAGTTACAAATCGTTTATAATCCATCTTTAACTCCGTGACTTCTATTTCATCAGATTCTCTCTCACGCGACACACTGCTCATATGAAAACCAACAAATCCAGAGTCCTTAAACCATAAATGATTTGATTGCATTTCATACAAAACCTAAAAATAAAATGTCAAACATAAGTAATTTAATCATTGTGTAGGTTAATTAAAAAGGCAGTAATATGAAAATAAAAACACGTACTAAATATGATCCCATAGCATCCTCGTGTCAACATCCACATAAAAATACACGCCATCTGTAACCAAGATCCACTGCGGGTGTTGCGACAGGGGGTTAGTGGGGAGGAACTAGTCTATGGGGAGGAATGATAATGTGGGTGTGACACCAGTGAGTGATGGTATCTCTGTTCCCCACAGGGTTGAGTCAAAACACGGCAGCCTCAGAACACCAAACCCCTCCGCTCAGTCTCTAGGCAACTGAGACCAGCAAATCTTAGTCATTGACAAGTTAGGTCTGAGATAATCGTACAATTTAACAACACTGAAATTATAAATATATAATACTAAATAACAGGACACAAATATATTGAGTGTTACCAAGATACTTTTTTCAAAAGGGTCTTTAGTGACTGACTCATTGATTCGGCATAGCTTCATAAGCAGCTGTATTTCAATAGAAGTTTTTAACAAAAGAAATGTAACAATAGACAAAACATTTGATAATCTTTCATCATTTAAATATAGATTTTGTCACAGTTCAGCTCTGCCTCACCACTCTGCACCTGCCTGCTTCAATCTGCCAATCAGACACACCCCTCTCATCAAGCCAACTCCACTCACCTGTGCTCTCTGCTCTGCTCTGGCTGCATTTAAGTTCCAGCTCCACTCTCACTCATTGCCAGATTGTTCTAGATGCTTGCACCAGACTCTCCAGCGATTTTCTGCCTGATCTCCCGGTTCCGACCCTGCTTGACTATCCTGCCTGACCGATCTCCTGGATATTACCTCAGCCTTCTGTCTTTGACCACGAGTTTCGCCTATCCCCTCTTGGTTACACACCTGCTCGGCTCTGCGGCTACACAGCCCACCACTGGACCTGTCAGCCTGCTAGGTAATCCACCTGTTGCCGGCTTTGCCTTCAGTCATCAACACCAGACTCACTCCTTCACTGCATATACTGTTTAAGACTCCGGGGATAAATAAAAATCATTACCGTCTGATATCCTGTCTGCCTGTGCTGCTTTTGGGTCCTCACCATACCCGTGACAGTACAATCTGGCCAGACATGGACCCAGCGCACACGGCTATGGATCGCCTGGAGAAGGTAGAGGCGATGCTCCAGCACCACGAAGCGCTGCTGCTTTCAAACTCAGCAGATGTCCGACTGGCAGTGGCTAAGCAGGAGCAGGCGTTTACCTCGCTAGCCTCGCAGGTCCAACAGCTCGCCGAAGCTTTTGCTCAAGCTGTCCCTCTGACTCCGGAACCAGTCCAGCCTCCACCCGCTCTCGCCTCGGAGCCTCGGGTGGGGGTTCCTGAACGCTACGCCGGGGACGCGGAGGGCTGCCGCCCATTCCTCACGAACTGCTCCATCCTGTTCGCTCTCCAGCCCCACACCTTCGCTTCTGAGGACGCCAGGGTGGCGTTCGCTGTGAATCATCTGACGGGGCGTGCTCGGCTGTGGGGAACAGCCGAGTGGGAGCGTCGCACTCCAGCATGCTCCTCTTTCCAAGCCTTCGCCGCCGAGCTCCGCAAAGTGTTCGGAGAAGCTTCCCGAGGTCCGGATGCTTCTGGAGGGCTTCTGGGTCTGAACCAAGGGTCTCGTTCAGTGGCTGACTACTCCATCCACTTCCGCACCCAGGCTAGCTCCAGTGAGTGGAACCAGTGCGACGCATTTCTGATGGGGGTCGCTGACTACATTAAGGACGAACTGATTTCGTACGAACTCCCGACCACTCTCGACGGCATCATCGAGCTGGCGTCCCGCATCGATCGGCGCATTCAAGCGAGACGGCAGGAGAAACATCAGGGGCTCACGGGACGACGCCAGCTCGCACCGTCACCAGCGGCTTCCGGGGTATCGACGCCTTCTGGCAGCCAGTCTTCGGGGGAGCCTGAACCCATGCAGGTTGGTCGGGCCAGCCTAACTCCTGAAGAAAGGAGGAGACGCCGCGAGGGGAATCTCTGCCTGTATTGTGGCCAAGCGGGACACTTTATTCCTCGGTGCCCACTAAAAGGTCGGGCTCACCAGGAGGGGAGGAATTCCTGGTGAGTCATACATCTAGCTCCTCCCCCAGCTCACGATCCCTGTGTCAGGTCCGCCTGCTACTGCCTGAGGGGTCCCAGACCCTCGCCACACTCATTGACTCTGGCTCTGATGCCAACATTATGGACTCTAACCTAGCTCAGCAGCTGGGTGTCGGTCTGATTCCCCTGCCAGCTCCAGTCTCCACCAACGCTCTGGATGGCCGACATCTGGGTACTGTGACCCACAAGACAGCGCCTATACGGATGTTAATTTCCGGGAACCACCATGAAACACTCCAGTTTCACATCCTGCACTCTCCTCGTCATCCTCTCCTCCTGGGGTTCCCATGGCTCCGACGTCACAATCCACACCTTGATTGGTCCACAGGGGCGATCCTGGGGTGGAGTTCATCTTGTCACCAGGTCTGCCTCAAGCAAGCCGCCACACCACAACCTTCTGCCGGGACCAGTTCTTCAACCGATGTGCTGGGGGTCCCGACTGAGTATCTGGACTTCAGGGAGGTCTTCAGTAAGGCCAAGGCAACCTCCCTTCCCCCACATCGGCCCTATGACTGCGCCATTAACCTCCAGCCCGGTGCCACGCCGCCCAGAGGACGTCTGTATTCCCTGTCCGTTCCTGAGAGGGGGGCGATGGAGACATATATATCACCGATGGTCTAGCAGCGGGCATCATCCGCCCCTCCTCGTCTCCGGCTGGAGCCGGTTTCTTCTTCGTAGAAAAGAAAGACAAGACACTCCGCCCCTGCGTTGATTATCGTGGATTAAATGACATTACTATCAAGAACCGGTACCCCCTGCCTCTCATCTCCTCTGCTTTCGAGCTCCTAGAGGGGTCCACCATTTTCACTAAGCTTGACCTGCGCAACGCTTATCACCTGGTCCGGATCCGCGAGGGGGACGAGTGGAAGACGGCGTTCAATACCCCCACCGGCCACTACGAGTACCTGGTGATGCCCTTCGGCCTCACCAACGCTCCTGCTGTCTTCCAGGCCTTGGTTAATGACGTGCTCAGGGACATGCTCAACAGGTTTGTCTTCGTGTACCTCGATGATATTCTGATCTTCTCCCGCTCCAGAGAGGAACATGTGCATCACGTCCAGAAGGTCCTCCAGCGTCTCCTGGAAAACTCCCTGTACGTTAAGGCCGAGAAGTGTGAGTTTCACGCCTCGTCTGTCTCCTTCCTGGGGTACGTCGTAGGGAGGGGGACCGTGGAGATGGACTCAGCCAAGGTTTCTGCCGTCACCACTTGGCCCGCCCCTGATTCCCGCAAGCAGCTTCAACGCTTCCTGGGCTTCGCCAACTTCTACCGGAGGTTCATCAGGGGCTACAGTTCGGTGGCGGCCCCCCTCACAGCTCTTACCTCCTCCAAGGTGCCCTTCCTCTGGTCCACGGCCGCCAATGACTCTTTTCAGGCCCTGAAGACACGGTTCACCTCTGCCCCCATCCTCCAAATGCCGGACCCTGAACGGCAGTTCGTGGTCGAGGTGGACGCTTCCGACCTAGGAGTAGGGGCCGTCTTGTCCCAGAGAGCAGCCTCCGACCAGAAGTTGCACCCCTGCGCCTTCTATTCCCGACGTTTGACCCCGGCAGAGAGGAATTATGACATTGGGAACCGAGAGCTCCTCGCCGTCAAGTTGGCCTTAGAAGAGTGGCGACACTGGCTCGAGGGGACTAAACTGCCGTTTCTGGTATGGACGGACCATAAGAACCTTGAATACCTCCGGTCCGCTAAAAGACTGAACTCCCGCCAGGCCCGATGGGCACTCTTCCTGACCCGCTTCAACTTTTCCCTCTCCTATCGACCGGGGTCCCGCAACGTCAAGCCCGACGCCCTGTCCCGTCAGTTCTTGGAAAAGGAGGGGGACAGGGCTGACCCAGACACTATCCTGCCTTCTTCCCGTCTGTTGGCCACACTCACCTGGGAGATCGAGGAGAAGGTCAGGACCGCCGCCCAAGACCAGCCCGGACCCAACGCTTGCCCTCCCAACCGCCTGTTCGTCCCGCCTGACCTGATCTGAGGTTCTTCAATGGGCCCACAGCACTCAACTCACCTGTCATCCAGGGATCCATCGGACCAAGGACGTTGTGCAGCGCCGGTTCTGGTGGACATCACTGGATGAGGACATTCGGGAGTTCGTCAATGCCTGTCCCACCTGCAACCAGCACAAGCCGGCTCACCATGCCCCTGCCGGTCTTCTACATCCTCTGCCTGTACCTCATCGTCCCTGGTCGCACGTTTCCTTGGACTTCGTCACCGGTCTACCACCATCCAGCGGCAACACTACTATCCTAACGGTGGTAGATCGGTTCAGCAAGATGGCACATTTCGTGCCCCTGCCCAAACTTCCATCTGCCAAAGAGACGGCTAAACTACTTCTTCTCCACGTCATCCGTCTCCACGGCATCCCAGTGGACGTGGTCTCTGATCGAGGTCCCCAGTTTGCCTCAGTATTCTGGAGGGAATTCTGCTTGCTCCTGGGAGCCACCGTCAGCCTGTCCTCGGGGTACCACCCCCAGTCCAACGGCCAGACCGAACGGAAGAATCAGGAGATGGAAACGGCACTACGCTGCATGACGTCCCAAAACCCTACTTCCTGGTCCGAACAGCTTCTATGGGTAGAATACGCCCACAACACCTTGACCAGCTCCGCCACCGGTCTCTCCCCCTTTGAGTGCACCTATGGGTTCCAGCCACCGCTTTTTCCTTCACTTGAAAGCGAAGCATCCTGCCCCTCTGTCCAGGACTTTATCCGCCGTTGTCGCAGGACCTGGACCCGAGCCAGGGCGGCTCTACTCCGGGCCGCTGACCGCTACACCGCGGCCTCCAATCGCCACCGCTCCAAGGCCCCTGACTACCAACCGGGTCAGAAAGTTTGGCTCTCCACCCGTGATCTTCCCCTCCGGGTGGAATCCAAGAAACTGGCTCCTCGCTTCATCGGCCCGTTCGAGATACAGGAAATCGTCAACCCGGTGGCAGTGAGGCTCAAGCTTCCTAGAACCATGCGAGTTCATCCCACGTTTCATGTCTCCAAGGTAAAACCGGTCCGAGAGAGCGCCCTGGTTCCTGCCACGCCGCCTCCACCGCCTCCTCGCCTCATCGATGGTGGTCCCTCCTACACTGTCCGTCGCCTCCTGCAGTCTCGCCGGCGTGGGAGGGGATTCCAGTACTTGGTGGACTGGGAGGGTTACGGCCCTGAAGAAAAGTCCTGGGTTCCTGGGCGGGACATCCTGGACCACACCCTCATCAGGGATTTCCATCGACGCAACCTCACTCAGACATCCAGACCCAGACCACATCCTCCGTCGGAGTCCCCGAATGACAGCAACGACACCCTCCCTGGGACCAGGGAGGTGGAGATGGACGCTGGACTCTCGGACGAGTATTAGCCCTCCTCCGGGGCCCCCCGCCTCCCGCCCGGCTTGGTCCGTTCTTCTTGGGACGTCGGGAGCCGTCCCTTGAGGGGGGGGTTCTGTCACAGTTCAGCTCTGCCTCACCACTCTGCACCTGCCTGCTTCAATCTGCCAATCAGACACACCCCTCTCATCAAGCCAACTCCACTCACCTGTGCTCTCTGCTCTGCTCTGGCTGCATTTAAGTTCCAGCTCCACTCTCACTCATTGCCAGATTGTTCTAGATGCTTGCACCAGACTCTCCAGCGATTTCCTGCCTGATCTCCCGGTTCCGACCCTGCTTGCCTCTGACTATCCTGCCTGACCGATCTCCTGGATATTACCTCAGCCTTCTGTCTTTGACCACGAGTTTCGCCTATCCCCTCTTGGTTACACACCTGCTCGGCTCTGCGGCTACACAGCCCACCACTGGACCTGTCAGCCTGCTAGGTAATCCACCTGTTGCCGGCTTTGCCTTCAGTCATCAACACCAGACTCACTCCTTCACTGCATATACTGTTTAAGACAGTAAATAAATAATAAAATAAATAAAAATCATTACCGTCTGATATCCTGTCTGCCTGTGCTGCTTTTGGGTCCTCACCATACCCGTGACACATTTATATATACAGAAACCTTGAATATATATACAAAAACCTTGAATATATATATATACAGAAACCTTGAATATATATAAAGAAACGTTGAATATATGGAATGAAACTTGACTGATGTCAATCTCCGATACAATACGATTACAATCTCGATACAGCAATATTAAACTGAGGACATCAGTAACACACTGGCGAAAGCGTGTACGGCCCAAAATCACCCCGATAGCCTGCCTAATACAGTTCAACTGACAAGGAAGTTCGCTCCATTTTTTATCGTGGTTGATCTACTACAACAGGCAGCTGTTTATCAGGCCAACCTCAGCATGTCTTCAGCCTCACAGGAGAGCCCCACAACACCCTGTGTACAATCTCCACCCGTTAACTTGATATAGTTTTTAGGTGATTTAATAAAGGTGAAACACAGTGAATGGCCGTGCGTAATGGCACTGCGCTCTGACGTGGCACTTCTCCGGGGCACTCCTGAGAAGTGGAGGGCATGCTCAGGTTGGCCCGATAGGCAGCTGTTGTTGGTCTGCCACGGTTAAAAATTTAGCATCAGAAGAACGGGCAGGGTATTGGGCAGGGGTATCGGGACGATTTTGACAGGCATTCGCCAGTGTATTTATCATTTGCTCATTATTAAAAATTGCTGCAAATAGATTGCGGGCAGCCTGACTCATTGTCTCTTTACACACTGTTGCACACAAGATGGCCGCAGGCACTGCCGCGACGTCTGTCATCAGTCAAGTTTCATTCCATATATTCAAGGTTTCTTTCTATATATATGTATATTCAAGGTTTCTTTATATATATTCAAGCTTTCTGTATATATATTAAAGCTTTCTTTATATATATATATATTCAAGATTTCTTTATATATATTCAAGGTTTCTTCATATATATTCAAGGTTTCTGTATATATATTCAAGTTTTCTGTATATATATTCAAGGTTTCTGTATATATATTCAAGGTTTCTGTATATATATTCAAAGGATTAATTTCCTGAACGGCATGCCATACTTTCTATATATATATATATATATATATATATATATATATATTCAAGGTTTCTTTATATATATTCGAGGTTTCTGTATATATATTCAAGGTTTCTTTATATATATTCAAGGTTTCTGTATATATATTCAATGTTTCTTTATATATATATTCAAGATTTCTTTATATATATTCAAGGTTTCTGTATATATATTCAAGGTTTCTTTATATATATTCAAGGTTTCTCTATATATATTCAAGGTTTCTCTATATATATTCAAGGTTTCTCTATATATATTCAAGGTTTCTGTATATATATTCAAAGGATTAATTTCCTGAACGGCATGCAATATATATATATATATATATATATTTATATATAATATATTGTAGTGCGTTTACATAATTCACCTATGGAACTGAAGTTCTGGGGTTCCGGGGGGACTGTTAACACTGTGGGAATTTCCGATTATTGCTCGAGTTGGTGTTTAGAGATTAGCGGGAGTTTATTGGCTGCTCCGTTGTTTTACGATTAATGTCATTAAAGCAGTTAGCACCGTCTTTCGACACTCCGCCTCCGACTCCCGTCTTTACGCACCACAATATATATATATATATATATATATATATATATATATATATACTGTATACATTATTTATATATATATATATATATATATATATATATAAACACATGGATAAAATACGTTGAAATATAATATTCAAGAATTTCACATCGACCATGTGTCCCAGTAACCACTTTTAGCCCTTTGATTGTTGCAGTAAAAATTCTGATTTGCGTCTCAGTGCATAACCATTGCTTTTTATTTAGAAAAATAATCTGGAATAATACTTCCATTCCAAGAGGCTGGCTGTATCTACTCGCCAGCAGTGTTGGGCAGTAACGTCACTACAAGTAGCGGCGTTACTAGTTTAACTACATTTCTCAGTAGCGTGGTGGTAGCGTCGCTGTTTTTTGAATCAAATAGCTTTTAAGTAGCTTAGCTCTTTTATTAACCAA
This sequence comes from Protosalanx chinensis, assembly GCA_030340685.1. Classification (NCBI taxonomy): domain Eukaryota; kingdom Metazoa; phylum Chordata; class Actinopteri; order Osmeriformes; family Salangidae; genus Protosalanx; species Protosalanx chinensis. Next base: position 10,583,425 of record CM059318.1, read on the forward strand.
GTAGTGCGGTAGCGTCCACATAAACTACATTTTTATAAAATCTCTGAAGCTCAGCGCAGCGGAGCTTTCTGCTGCGGTCTGAAGTACAAGGAGGAGTCAGTGACGCTACCGCCATACAAGGCCATGTAGGTGGAGCTGACAGAAGCACTTCCGTATGACGCTAACATCACGGACCAATCCTTGGGCTGGCTACGTCTTTGATGCAGGGGAATACGGACAAGCTAGCTTGCTTCAATGCTGAGTGAGTTACGTTACTTGGTGGAAAGATGGCAGAGGGTGAGGAGGACGTTGAGTTAGTTGCACATTGTCTTTAATGGCATAGTTCAAAATAAACATAATATAGCAGTTTAGAGCAGATTTTTGTGTTCTGGTTTTGGAGCAGTGAGAGCACAGTTTAATAATTGTTTAATAAACAAATGAATGTAACATTTTTGCCTGCTTATTTGACTGATTGAGTTTTATTGATCACTGAGATAGCTTTGTTTTGGGATTAAGTTGTTCCAATAAAAAGTTGTTCCATAAAAAAATAGCTTTGATGTAGTTAAACTACTTTTGCCATGTTGCTGTAGCTTAGCTTGCTACATTTCTCAGGGGGGTAGCTTCGGTGTAGTGAAGCTACATTTCATGTAGAGTAACTGGTAGCTTAGCTCACTACACTTTCCAAGTAGCTTGCCCAACACTGCTCGCCAGACTAGTAGAGCTACTCCATGACAACGTTTTCTGAGGTCGCATTACCACGTGTATCTCAGAGGTTTTGATTTAACAGGTGGAAGGTACGAACCGCTTAGAATTTTATTCCAGTTTAAAAAGGATCAACCCTAGGATATGCAGTAAATCTTCATACTTCCCCAAACATCTCTTAATTCTCTTGAAAAAAAATCTCACTCCTCTTCATTTCAAGGGGCTTTCAGCACCAATTTTTGAGTCCTAATTATATCATCATCGAAAACACAAAAAGAGCTGTGTTTTTTTAAACTCACAGATGGAGCACTTAATACTTCTTTTGCAGCTTAGAGTTGGTCCTGATCTCATCTGGTCTGCCAGATCGGGAAAATAAAATAACGCTCTATTTTATAAAGTTGTATTTAGAAAATGCATGAGCATTTTTCAGGACAGACATATTGCGGATAAGGACACGTTATTTCTCTCTGTCTCTCTGTCCTCATTTTATTATGTTTATCTTATCTATTTACTGTATCGTACAAACACAGGAACTAGATAAATGTTTTCTCTAATATTGGTGCTGCTATATTTAGGCTACATGTTGGCTTCATCAAATAGACATTTATGTTTTTCCAGTCTTCAGTATGTTGAGTGGCATCTCTTCATGTAAAGCACACATAGTTGTTAACAATGAAAATTCTGTTTGATGCAAAGGCAATGCATCCTTAGACTCCAGACACCAGATATTCACTTACCCCCAAAATAGGACCCGTCTGACAGTTTAGTGTCCTTACTACTCTTTGTCAGCACGCTCACCACCCCGTGCTAAATGAAGTACATCTTTGGCCTATTGTGCCTTCACGGATTATATAATCCCCTGGTTGGAAGTGGATTTGCGGAAGCATCAATACTTATGGTGACACATAACTGCAACCACAGCGTAAGAAGTTTGATTAGTCGGGCAGAAAACGTTTATCTAACCTCTCGAAGCGGTTCGTTAAGCTTGTCTAAGATGCACGTCAAACATCTTTCCAAGGTAACGATGTTCGTAGTAGTCAAGGATTCGCTGTCGCATGCGAGCTGGAAGCTTGTGGAAAGACATGTACTGTTCCACCTGCTTGTACTGCAAAAAGAAAAGAGCTAGAGTTCACTTGAAATGATCTACAGGACATCTGTATTCAGACAGCTGTTTGTTAGGCATGTAGGTCATATCTCCCATTAGGCTACTCCTGTGCATGTGAATTAAGTCCCTGAACACTACAGCATTAAAACTGCTGGCTTCAGTTGATCGGATTTGTTGGAGAGAATAGGGACGGTTTCCAACAGAATATCTGACTAACAATCATTAGTATAGGCAGCCGCCGGTATTATGTAAAGGTGTGTAGCCAAAGCAATGTCCTCAAAACTGTCCTAACACCCTTTCCCGCACACACACACGCACCTGATTCATCAGATGATTTCAGCTGTTGTCAGCAGTCTGCATGTAATCATGTTCACCACTCTGCCCTACAGGGACAGGCGATCCACCTCTAATGCAAAAAGCATGGATGCTTTCTCCTGTTTATTTCCCTTAAACTCCCTCCATATTCTCACCTCTTGCCTCTCATTCACATTCTTGGGATTACTTTTCTTTTTGGATCCTACTTGCAGATTATATTCTTTTCTCTCCAGGTTTTATATATATTTGATGTTAGTACATTTTAATATTATTCTTAAACTTTGGCTTCCTACAAGTTTTATTTTTTGTTGTTTTATTTGTATTTTATGGATGAGTGCAACGAGCAGATGCTGTCAGTGTTTTCCCCCCTAATCACTTACTTTCTCCTGGTACTGTCCTCGAGACGAGTCCAGGGATTGGATCAGGGCTGTGGCATGTCCTACAAACATGGCGAAGCAGGTGGCTCCCACGATCATGCTAAGAATGGTCAGCCACACGTCAGCCATGCCAATAGGAGGGTACAGGCCGTACCCAATACACAGCATGTGGCTCATGGCCTTGAACAAGGCGTAGGAGTACTGCTGTCCCCACGTGTCATTCTACAGGAGAGAGAGAGGAGTTTGGAGGGGGGTTAATGTCGTGTCCAAGTAGCTTTCCTCAGCCAACCAAAGGTGATACATTTTTCGGCTGTTCCTTGGTTTACTCACCACCATCTTGTTCCTGGTTACCCAGCAGTCTGATGGGAAGTCCTGCAGTTGGGAGATTAATTTCGCCCGTGCACAGAGGGAGGGTGCATTGGTCCCTGCAAAGTTCACCCAGAAGGTGAGTGTCAGCATCTTAACACAACTTCTTCACAACAACTTTTCTGTTGGAATTAGCAATATTTACAAAATACAGGAATCATATTGATCAATGTGATATCAAAAGAAACAATTTAATAATGGGTCTCTGTAGGTAATAGGTATGCACAACCAATATAAAATCTGTTTTGAAGAATAGGTAAACAACCTGCATGTACAGTCAGGTCCATAAATATTTGGACATTGACACAATTTTCATCATTTTGTCTCTGTATACCACTACAATGGATTTGAAATGAAACAATCAAGATGTGCTTTAAGTGCAGACTTTCAGCTTTAATTTCAGGGTATTTACATCCAAATCTGGTGAACGGTGTAGGAATTACAACACATTTGATATGTGCCGCCCCCCTATTTAAGGGACCAAAAGTAATTGGACAATTGGCTGCTCAGCTCTTCCATGGCCAGGTGTATGTTATTCCCTCATAAAGGGAGTTGTTTATTTCATTGACAAGGAGCAGATAAAAGGTCTAGAGTTAATTTCAAGTATGGTATTTGTGTCTGGAATCTGTTGCTGTCAACTCTCAATATGAAGTCCAAAGAGCTGTCACCATCAGTGAAGCAAGCCATCATTAGGCTGAAAAATCCAAAACAAACCTTTCAGAGAGATAGCAAAAACATTAGGTGTGGCCAAATCAATTGTTTGGTACATTCTTAAAAAGGAAAAAACGCACTGGTGGGATCAGTAACTCCAAAAGACCCGGAAGACCACGGAAAACAACTGTGGTGGATGACAGAATAATTATTTCCCTGGTGAAGAAGAACCCCTACACAACAGTTGGCCAGATCAAGAACACTCTCCAGGAGAGTATCTGTGTCAAAGTCAACAATTAAGAGAAGACTTCACCAGAGTAAATACAGAGGGTTCACCACAAGATGTAAACCATTGGTAAGTCTCAAAAACAGGAAGACCAGATTAGAGTTTGCCCAAAAACATCTAAAAGAGCCTGTACAGTTCTGGAACAACATCCTATGGACAGATGAGACCAAGATCAACTTGTACCAGAATGATAGGAAGAGAACAGTATGGAGAAGGGAAGGAACTGCTCATGATCCAAAGCATACCACCTCGTCAGTGAAGCATGGTGGAGGTAGTGTTATGGCGTGGGCATGTATGGCTGCCAATGGAACTGGTTCCCTTGTATTTATTGATGATGTGACTGCTGACAAAAGCAGTAGGATGAATTCTGAAGTGTTTCGGGCAATATTATCTGCTCAGATTCAGCCAAATGCTTCAAAACTCATAAGACAGCGCTTCACAGTGCAGATGGACAATGTCCCGAAGCATACTGCGAAAGCAACCAAAAAGTTTCTTATGGCAAAGAAGGGGAATGTTCTGAGTCAATCACCTGACCTAAATCCAATTGAGCATGCATTTCACTTCCTAAAGACAAAACTGAAGGAAAAATGCCCCAAGAACAAGCAGGAACTGAAGACAGTTGCAGTAGAGGCCTGGCAGAGCATCACCAGGGATGAAACCCAGCGTCTGGTGATGTCTATGGGTTCCAGACTTCAGGCTGTCATTGAGGTATTAAAAGTGACAATTAGATTTATGATTATGTTAGTTTGTCAAATAATTTTTGGTCCCTTAAAAAGGGGGGGGGGGGGGGGGAACATATAAAATGTGTTGTAATTCCTACACCGTTCACCTGATTTGGATGTAAATACCCTGAAATTAAAGCTGAAACTGCACTTAAAGCACATCTTGATTGTTTCATTTCAAATCCATTGTGGTGGTATACAGAGCCAAAATGATGAAAATTGTGTCAATGTCCAAATATTTATGGACCTGACTGTACATGTATGTATTTGTCCACCATACTGTAGTCTACTGGTCAATTCTATATTTGGCACTACATTATAGGAGGCTACTGTACAGTAGCCTGGAAGAAATGTGCATCTGTGCGTTTCATTTTTCTTCAAGTCACCTAACCCCCCACCCAAAAGGTCGGGTTGTACAGTACGGCCCGATCCGGTTACAGCCACAAAAATGGAGACAATAGGCAATCTTTGTACATTTACATTCATTCATTTAGCAGACGCTTTTATCCAAAGCGACTTACAAGAGAGAGCTTTTACAAAGCGCATCAGTCATTGAGCATAGCAACGTGATAGACCCCGAACACAGTGGTTTTTTTAGCTCGTGAATCATACATCATGAGAACCAATTAGTGCCAAGGGAAGAACTACAAATGCATAACACAACGATTGTGAACATAAAGCTACAGATACAACAACAACACTGGCAAGTCACCATATGGGGACCAACAAATAGTTCTAAACAACATTAGATTACGTGAAGTGCCATTAAATTCTCTAAATAAGTGAGTTTTAAGACTTCTTTTGAAGGTGAGAAGGCAGTCTGTGCTTCTGATGGAGGTGGGAAGTTGATTCCACCATTGGGGAGCCAGGCAGTGGAAGAGTTTGTGTTGCGCTCTTGAGGGGGGGGGGGGGGGGGGGGGGTACCACTAGACGGTTGTCAGCAGATGACCATAGGTGACGGGTGGGGGTATAGGGCTGGAGGAGAGAGTTGATATAGGTCGGGGCAGTCCCCGGAAGGTCAGCACCAGGGTCTTGCATCTGATGCGGGCCATGAAGGGAAGCCAGTGGAGGGCGATGAGGAGTGGGGTGACATGACAGCGTCTGGGTAGGTTGAAAACCAGACGAGCGGCTGCATTCTGTATCCTCTGAAGGGGACGGATTGCATTTGCAGGAAGGCTGGCTAGTTGCAGTAATCCAGCTTTGTGAGGACAAGGGCTTGGACTAGCAGTTGGGTGGAATGTTGAGAGAGGTGTTTTCAGATTTTCCTGATGTTGTAGAGGGTGAATCTGCATGACCGAGACACTGCGGCAATGTGAGCTGTGAGGGAGAGCTTGTCGTCCAAGGTGACCCCCAGGTTCCTGGCAGAGGATGAAGGGGTCACTGTTACAGATCCCATAGTGATGAAGAGATCGTGAGTGATTGAGGGTTTGGCAGGGATGATGAGGAGTTCTGTTTTGGTGAGGTTCAGCTGGAGGTGATGTCTGGTCATCCAGGCTGAAATGTCAGAGAGGCAGGCCTCGATTCTGGTCGATATCCCTTGATTGTCCATCCATCCATTATCTTCCGCTTATCCGGGGCCGGGTCGCGGGGGCAGCAGTCTGAGCAGGGAAGCCCAGACTTCCCTCACAGCACACACCTCCTCCAGCTCCTCCGGGGGGATCCCGAGGCGTTCCCAGGCCAGCCGAGAGACATAGTCCCTCCAGCATGTCCTAGGTCTTCCCCGGGGCCGCCTCCCGGTGGGACATGCCTGGAACACCTCCCGGGGGAGGCGTCCAGGAGGCATCCTAAACAGATGCCCGAGCCACCTCAACTGGCTCCTCTCGACGTGGAGGAGTAGCGGTTCTACTCCGAGCTCCTCCCGTGTGACCGAGCTCCTCACCCTATCTCTAAGGGAGCGCCCGGCCACCCTGCGGAGGAAACTCATTTCGACCGCTTGTATCCGCGATCTTGTCCTTTCGGTCATGACCCAAAGCTCATGACCATAGGTGAGAGTAGGAATGTAGATTGACCGGTAAATCGAGAGCTTCGCCTTGCGGCTCAGCTCCTTCTTCACCACAACAGTCCGGTACAGAGACTGCATCACTGCAGACGCTGCACCGATCCGCCTGTCAATCTCACGTTCCGTCCTTCCGTCACTCGTGAACAAGACCCCGAGATACTTGAACTCCTCCACTTGAGGCAAAGGCTCCCCACCCACCCAGAGGGGGCAAGCCACCTTTTTCCGGTCGAGTACCATGGCCTCGGATTTGGAGGTGCTGATCCTCATCCCAGCCGCTTCACACTCGGCATCAAACCGCTCCAGAGCATGCTGGAGGCCCCGGCTCGAGGAAGCAAACAGGACAACATCATCCGCAAACAGCAGAGATGCATGCAGCATGCACCCGGAACAGGTCTGACTTATTGCCGGCAATGCGAACACAGCTCCTACTTCGGTTGTACAGGGAACGGACGGCCCCTAACAAAGGGCCCCAGACCCCGTACTCCCGAAGTACCCCCCACAGGACACCACGAGGGACACAGTCGAATGCCTTCTCCAGATCCACAAAACACATGTAGACTGGTTGGGCAAACTCCCATGAACCCTCGAGCACCCGGTAGAGGGTGTAGAGCTGGTCCAGTGTTCCGCGGCCAGGACGAAAACCACACTGCTCCTCCTGAATCCGAGGTTCGACTATCGGCCGGATTCTCCTCTCCAGTACCCTGGCGTAGACCTTACCGGGGAGGCTGAGGAGTGTGATTCCTCTGTAATTGGAACACATCCTCCGGTCCCCCTTCTTAAATAGGGGAACCACCACCCCGGTCTGTCAATCCATAGGCACTGTTCCAGACCGCCACGCGATGCTGCAGAGGCGTGTCAACCAGGACAGTCCCACAACATCCAGAGACTTCAGGTACTCAGGACGGATCTCGTCCACCCCCGGAGCCCTGCCACCAAGGAGCCCATGGACTACCTCAGTGACTTCAGCCCGGGTGATAGGCGGGTCCGCCCCGAAGTCCCCAGTCTCTGCTTCCTCCTCGGACGAGTGACGGCAGGATTGAGGAGATCCTCAAAGTATTCCTTCCACCGTTCGACAACATTCCCAGTCGACGTCAACAGCTCCCCACCCGCACTGTAAACAGTGTTGGTGAAGCACTGCTTCCCCCTCCTGAGGCGCCGAACGGTTTGCCAGAATTTCCTTGGGGCTGACCGATAGTCCTTCTCCATGGCCTCCCCGAACTCCTCCCAGACCCGAGTTTTTGCCTCTGTGACTACCCGAGCCGCGGCACGCTTGGCCTGCCGGTACCGGTCAACTGTTTCGGGAGTCCCACAAGCCAGAACGGCTCGATAGGACTCCTTCTTCAGTTTGACGGCATCCCTTACTTCCGGTGTCCACCACCGGGTTCTGGGATTACCGCCGCGACCAGCACCAGAGACCTTGTGACCACAACTCCGGACTGCCGCATTGACAATGGAGGTCGAGAACATGGTCCATTCAGACTCAATGTCCCCAGCCTCCCCCGGGATCTGTGAGAAGCTCTCCCGGAGGTGTGAGTTGAAGACCACTTTGACAGAGGGGTCCGCCAGACGTTCCCAGCAGACCCTCACGATACGTTTGGGCCTGCCAAGTCTGTCTAACTCCCCCCCCCCGCCAGCGGATCTGACTCACAACCAGGTGGTGATCGGTTGACAGCTCCGCCCATCTCTTCACCCGAGTGTCCAAGACACACGGCCGCAGGTCAGAAGACACGACAACAAAGTCGATCATCGACCTCCGGCCTAGAGTGTCCTGGTGCCACGTGCACTGATGGACACTCTTGTGGTTGAACATGGTGTTAGTTATGGACAAACCGTGACTAGCACAGAAGTCCAAAAACAGAACACAACTTGGGTTCCGATCAGGGGGGCCGTTCTTCCCAATCACCCTTCTCCAGGTGTCACTGTCATTTCCCACGTGGGCGTTGAAGTCCCCCAGTAGAACGACCGAGTCCCCAGTCGGCGCACTGTTCAGTACGCCTCCCAGAGACTCCAAGAAGGCCGGGTACTCTGCACTGCTGTTCGGCCCGTAGGCCGCCACAACAGTGAGAGACCTGTCCCCGGCTTTTAGGCGCAGGGACACGACCCTCTCGTTCACCGGCGTAAACTCCAACACGTTGCGACTGAGCTGTGGGGCTATAAGCAAACCCACGCCAGCCCGCCGCCTCTCCCCGCGGGGAACGCCAGAGAAATGAAGAATCTAGCCTCTCTCAAGGATAATGGTTCCAGAGCCCAAGCTGTGCGTGGAGGCGAGGCCGACTATATCTAGCCGGTAATGCTCGACCTCCCGCACAAGCTCGGGCTCCTTCCCCGCCAGTGTGGTGACATTCCATGTCCCCAGCGCTAGAGACTGTGTGCACGGCCCTGGTCGTCCGGGCGCCTGCCCCTGACCACCGCCCAAATCACACAGCACCGGCCCCTTACGGTCCTTCCTGCGGGTGGTGGGCCTGCGGGAAGGTGGTCCCACGTCGCCTTTTCGGGCTGGGCCTGGCCGGGTCCCATGGGAAAAGACCCGGCCACCAGGCGCTCGCCTGCGAGCTCCAACTCTGGGCCTGGCTCCCCGGTTTCGACGATCCGGGCGACGTAACGGATTTAGTTGGTTTTGTCATCATAGGGTTTTTTTAAACCGCCCTTAGTCTGGCTAGTCACCTAGGACCTGTTTGCCTTGGGAGACCCTACCAGGGGCATAATGCCCCCGACAACATAGCTCCTAGGATCATCCAAGCACTCAAACCCCTCCACCCCGTTAAGGTGGCGATTCACGGAGAGGTATCCCTTGATCGGTTGGGGAAAACGATAGATATAGCTGCGTATCGTCAGCATAGCAGTGATAGGAGAAGCCATGGGAGGCGATGATTGGCCTGAGTGAGGTGGTGTATAGGGAGAATAGGAGCGGACCAAGGACGGAACCCTGTGGGACCCCAGTGGAGAGCAGGCGGGTACCAGATGTTTTTCCTCCCCAGGAGACTTGATAGGATCTTCCTGTCAGGTAGGATGAGATCCATTTAAGCGCAGTGCCAGTGATGCCCATCTCTTCGAGTGTGGCGAGCAGAATCTGGTGGTTGACTGTGTCGAATGCTGCAGAGAGGTCTAGCAGAATGACAACAGAAGACCTTGAGGCTGCTCTGGCAGACTGGAGGGCCGTGGTAACCGACAGGTGGGCAGTCTCAGTGGAGTGGCCGGTCTTGAAGCCCGACTGGTTAGGGTCCAGAAGGTTGTTCTGGGAGAGAAAGCTTGACAGTTGGTTGGCTACAGCACGCTTGATTGTTTTAGAGAAGAAGGGTGGCAGTGAGACTGGTCTGTAGTTCTGGAGGACGGCTGGGTTAAGAGAGGGTTTTTTGAGTAAGGGTTTGACTATAGCCTGTTTGTATGCTGAGGGAAATGTGCCAGAGGTGAGTGAGGAGTTGAGGACATGGAGAAGGAACGGAGTAATAGAAGGAGAAATAGTTTGGAAAAGAGGGGAGGGGATTGGGTCAAGGGGGCAAGAGGTGGGGTGGTGGGAGAGAATGAGGTCAGACATGCCTGTTTCAGATAAAGGGGAAAAGGAGGAGAGGCAAGTAGAGGGTTCAGACAAGGTGCGGGAGCGGTAGGGCTGTCAAAACTGCTAAAAAATGACGTTTGAATATTCGAATATTCCCCACACATGTATTCGAATATATTCGAATATATTCGCGTTTCCCGGTTGCGCATTAGGCACGTCAAAACAGGACAAATTCATACAACAAGACATAACTACTTGTATAGGTAATATATTTAAGTTAATTTAACAACATATTACCTACACAAAAATAAGTAGATTAACTAATGGCCAAGACCGCAGACCTTGGCCTCTCGCTCGCACACACGCACTTTTTCTTTCTCTCTGTGTAAATGAACGACAACAATAAAAAAATGCTGATTGTTGATCAAAAGTTTTGTGCAAGAAATTTAAGGTCGCGATTCTTGTCCCAAATACAAACAGTCTTGCCTGCTGCCGCTGTTTTTTGTGTGTTTTTTTTACATTCGAATATACATTTTCATATTCAAAATTCGTTTTTTAAACACTATTCGAATATATATTCAAATATAGAATATTCGTTGACAGCCCTAGGGAGCGGTTAGGCAGGGAGGGTTCAGGGAATTGGCTGCTGATGTCTGCGATTTTATCCCCAAAGAAGCGAGAGAAGTCGTCTGCTGTCAAGGTAGTAGGAGGAGGAGGGGGAGGAGGGTTGAGGAGTGAGGAAAAGGTAGAGAACAGTTTGTGGGGGTTAGGAGCGTTGTTCACCTGTTTCAAGAAGTAGTCGGTTTTTGCCTCCGTTATGCGAGCGGAGAAGGTCTTGAGAAGGGAGTGGTACTTGTCGAGGTCTTGATTATCCTTGGACTTGTGCCACAACCTCTCTGCAGCCCGGAGGGAGGAGTGTTTTTTCCGAACGACCCCTGATAGCCACGGGCAGGGGGGAGAGGGCCGAGCAGGTCTAGTTGCCGTGGGGCAGAGGGTGTCAAGGGACGTAGTTAGCGTTGATAGCAGAGCATCAGTGGCTGCGTCCGTTGGATGAGAGGTGAACTCATCGATGGGAGCCAGGGATGATGTTACCACAGAGGAGAAGCGAGAGGGAAGGTTGCGGCGGAAGGTCACAAGTGGCGGTGCAGTGGAAGGGGTTGGAGGGAGTGAGACGGAGAGTTGGATGAGGAAATGATCTGAGATGTGTGGAGGGGTTACTGATGTTAGATCCGCGATGAAGTCTCGTGTCAGGATGAGATCAAGCTGTTTTCCTGCCCTGTGGGTCACTGGTGTGTCCAGTAGCGCCAGACCGAACGAGGTCAGAAGGGACAAGAAGTCAGCAGCCTGAGATCCTTCTAGGTGGATGTTGAAGTCACCGAGGATTATGAGTGGAGTTCCATCGTCGGGGAGTGCGGAGAGGAGCATGTCCAATTCTTCCACAAAGTCGGCTAGTGGGCCAGGGGGGCGATAGAGGACCACTAGTGCAACTTTGATGGGATCCAAAAGCATCACATGATGGTGTTCGAATGCTTTGGTAGTAGGGAATAGCGGTGAGGATGTGAATTTGATGTGAGGAGCCAGGAGGAGGCCTGTGCCCCCTCCTCGTCCGGTGAGGCGCGGATAGTGGGAGAAGGAGTGGTTAACTGAGAGTGCCGCCGGTGTAGCTGAGTTTTCAGGGCGGATCCAGGTCTTGGTTAGTGCTAGTGCATGGAGAGAGGCCTGGGATGCAAGTGCTGGGATGAAGTCGGCCTTCTTGACAGCAGACTGGCAATTCCAGAGCCCTATGGAGAGTGAAGGGGGGGGGGGGGGGGAGCTGGTATTTTGACATGGTTAGCTGTGCACCGTTTAAGTTTTAGAGTGAACCTGTGCCTCCGGATAGTGTAGTGCACAGGGATGTTAAGATAACACATGGTGACATTAAGGTATAATCAAAAAAAAGTATCGGTATCGGTCTCTAATGCCGCTTTTCCACCGCAAATGTAGCTCGACTCGACTCTACTCGATTGGTAGTAAACACGGGTGGTTTTCCACTGCAAATAGTACTTCCTGGTCGTCGGCGAAAGGGGCGTGACGTAGGCCGTGACGTATTTTTGTACGCAACGTAGGCCGTGACGTATTTTTGTACGCAACGTAAATAACACCAACGCAACCCACAAGTGGACAGAACCCACATTATAATTTTAGCCATGTTGACAAACTAGTCTTTTGTAAATTATCTGACTTTTAAAAAGCTTGTAGACTGTTGGTGTAATGGACTGTATCTGATAGTAATAAGTATTAGCTGCTATTGCAAGCCGTTTTAACATAAATTCAATAGACTGGATATGTGACGCAGATATCTGTAATTCAATTTCGCCTAGTCAAAAAGAACATTTCAGATATCTGCAACTACAATCCTCCTATCCACAACTGGAATTACGGATATCTGCAACGTCATTTCAGATATCTGCAACTACAATCCTCCTATCCACAACTGGAATTACGGATATCTGCAATGTCATTTCTCCTAGGAGAAACTACGTCACTTTTGCCATTCATGTCTATGGGGCACGTGATTTCAGATATCTACAATTCAATTACGGATATCTGCTACGTCATTTCAGATATCTACAATTCAATTGCGGATATCCACAACTGGAATTACGGATATCTGCAACTGAATTGTAGATATCTGTAACTCCAGTTTAAGATATCTACAATTTAATTCTGACTAGTCACAATTCCAGTTAAAGATATCTTTAATTCACCTCAATAATTGTGACTAGTCAGAATTAAATTGTAGATATCTTAAACTGGAGTTACAGATATCTACAATTCAGTTGCAGATATCCGTAATTCCAGTTGTGGATATCCGCAATTGAATTGTAGATATCTGAAATGACGTAGCAGATATCCGTAATTCCAGTTGTGGATATCCGCAATTGAATTGTAGATATCTGAAATCACGTGCCCCATAGACATGAATGGCAAAAGTGACGTAGTTTCTCCTAGGAGAAATGACATTGCAGATATCCGTAATTCCAGTTGTGGATAGGAGGATTGTAGTTGCAGATATCTGAAATGACGTTGCAGATATCCGTAATTCCAGTTGTGGATAGGAGGATTGTAGTTGCAGATATCTTAAATGTTCTTTTTGACTAGGCGAAATTGAATTACAGATATCTGCGTCACATATCCAGTCTATTGAATTTATGTTAAAACGGCTTGCCATAGTTGTGGATAGGAGGATTGTAGTTGCAGATATCTGAAATGTTCTTTTTGACTAGGCGAAATTGAATTACAGATATCTGCGTCACATATCCAGTCTATTGAATTTATGTTAAAACGGCTTGCCATAAGCTGCGGCGTTGTTGCTTTAAATCGCTCTCGTGACTTCGTCACACTTTCTGGCCAATCAATGGCCGGCCGTCTGCCGACGTCACCTTTTAGCTCGACTCAGCTCGCTTGGTACCTAGAGCAAGAAGGTACAAAAAAAAGTACCCGCTACCGGGTACCAGGTACCATGGAACTGCGGTGGAAACGCCAAAAATGCGAGTCGAGTCGAGGCGAGGCGAGCTGATACCATGCGGTGGAAAAGCGCCATAAGTGATTAGTCCAGCTGCTACTCTCGATTGCTGATCAGAATCACCGCCCAATCAACAATAATTTATTCTCAATGGCCCTGCTTTCAAGTTTCAAGTACTAACCCTACGTGTACAAGTGCCCCCTTAGTAAATACGTTTTTAGCTAACTTAGCAAGATAGACTGATGCCGACTAACTTATTGTTATTATTTAAAAAAGGGGTGCTTCGAAGATCAGATCAAGGCGCTAGCTTCTACAGTCTTGATTGTTACTTTTTCGGTCCCATCCAGGACCATGGAATGTACAAAGTAGTAGTAACCAAGTAATGTTCTCATGACGTAGACTTCTTTTTATGAATACATTTGGTTTAAAAAAAAAAATGAAATATAAGAAGACAAAATTTGAAAATGAAAATAATTTAAAAGTATAAAGAACCAAGGCTATAACATGCTTGTTGTGTTATTGTAATATCCTGTTCATGAAAAAGATTTGTTTTCAACGTCAGGGCTCATATTTAAGTACCACGAAGAGCCAATGGTATTGGTCTTAGAGCGTGCCGTAGAACGCCTGCAAATACACTGTAACATTCCACTATTGATATTATATTTCAGATTGTAACACCCATAATTATCATATAAATTAATCCATCTAGTTAAGTATAATTATTTTGTATAAATATGAACATTTCATCAATTTTTTTGACCAATTGAACATTTTGCATCTGAATAACCGTGATGCACTACTTACTCCAACCTCGTTGGAGGGATACAGAGTGAGTGGCCAAAAAGTAGTACCGGTCAGTTGGGAGATTAATTTCGCCCGTGCACAGAGGGAGGGTGCATTGGTCCCTGCAAAGTTCAGCCAGAAGGTGAGTCTCAGCATCTTAACATAACTTCTTCACAACAACTTTTACAAAATACAGGAATCATATTGATCAATGTGATATTAATTGAAACGATTTAATAATGGGTCTCTGTAGGTAATACCTGAAGTTAAAACAAACGTATAAAACAAAGCATTGGGTGCAAGTGGTGGTTGCATTATATTAATATTGAAATCAATGCTTAGGATTCAGATGTAAACACTAATGTTTTGTGTACAATATGTCACCGGGACATTATTAGGTTAATATGCATATTATTTCCTAATTTAATTGTGGATGGCAGAAAATATTTTATGCTATGATTTTCATAGTTTTTAAAAGTGAAAAAAAAACCTTGGTTAATCATGGAATATGCACTTTAAGGTATCTGCTGTATTTATTATATTAACTACACAATTTAAATCTCAGATATTGCTGCAGGACAAAAACCTTTAAGTTGAGGAGCCTTACAGTTAAAAGTGCAATTGAACTGCTGTGCAAAGCTTCTGAAACCACATTATTTTCCAAGAGCTGCCATGGATTAATTATAATAAAATGTGTTCCATAATATGGACAAAGGGACAGCATGCATACTGCAAACTAGATAATTAATGACAAGTGGAGATGTTATCAGGACGCAGTCTGGATGTGTCAGGTGCATGAAGAGAAAAAACTGCTCCAAATATATGTTTAAAGTTGGCACAGTGTCAGACCAAATGCTAAGCTCTGTCTTTCTACATAACATAGGCTGTGCAGTTGGGCTAGTAAATCAAGACCAAGGAGACAACCCTCATTTGTCATGTAGTGGACCTGTCAGAAACTTGTTTTGATTAGCACTTTGATGGCAATTTGGCATAACATTTTAAAGGCTAACTTAGTTGGGCTCACACTTCACACACACCCTCAAGACTACTCAGGTGTGTGTGCAAAATACTCTTAAAGTTTTCCACTTGATGTGTTTAGCCCCACTAACACCTTGCTATAGTGAGCTGCTTCTCAAGAATGATTCTGCATGACTTCTCTTTGGGGAATGTGGGGGTGTGTCAGGGTGCGTGTGTGCAGTCATGCATTCAAACATATTTTTGTTGCAGTGGGCTTGTACTGGGCTCCGGGTATAGCTCTTAATGCTGACTGGAAAAAACCTAGGCATCCATGACTGGGATTCCTAACGTTACTAGACTCAAACACCTATTATTAGACACAGTTGTGTTTAGCTTGACTTTTTGCTCGTGAGATTTCAGCTTCACTTTTGTTTTCTTATCCATATACTAAACATTTATTCAGGTCCAAAAATGTACAAAGCATGAAAGAGTTAATTTGGCCCTAGTAATTGACCGATTCAAATCTACCTCTTCCCCTTCTGTTTCCTCCAGGACTTGAACAGCAGACACTGATCCAATCATGTCCCAAGGAAAGACTAAGGATATGGGCTCTGCCTTCATCCAGACCCAGCAGCTGCATGCTGCCATGGCTGACACCTTCCTGGAGCACATGTGTCTGCTGGACATTGACTCAACCCCAACTGTGTCTCGCAACACCGGCATCATCTGCACCATCGGTCAGCCAATCCAAAACCTTCCTGTATCCCATCCCTTTACCTTTTAATAAAGCGTAATCTTAACACTGGGTCTAGACTGACAAATCTCATTATGTCATATGTCAAGTCATTTAAAGTTGTATGTTTGTGTAGGACCGGCCTCAAGGTCTGTGGATATGCTGAAGGAGATGATCAAGGCTGGGATGAACATTGCAAGAATGAACTTCTCTCACGGAACTCATGAGGTCAGTCTGAATCAGTGGCACAAATCATCACATTCAAACTTAATATCTAGATACTTCATGGCTTGCCAAGCCACTTAAAAGAATCTTTGGCAAGGGTTTTAAAACATAAAGTTACTGCTGCCACACTCAGACACGTCCCCTTTGAATGTCATTATTTGTAAGTTGATATGAGCTCACTTACAGTCCCACCTGCTTCTTGGCATTAGCTGTCCTGTCTGAACTAAAAATGGCTGACCCCTCCTTTGAAGACTTGGTTCATTTAATGAACACCATGTAAAGTGTCATTGAGGATGTAGTCAGAACCAGAACCATTTTGTTGCTGCTCGAGTACTGAACCCACCCATGTGAGGAGGTGTGAATCCATAGTTTCCTGTGCTATATTTACATTTACATTTATTCATTTAGCAGACGCTTTTATCCAAAGCGACTTACAAAAGAGAGCTTTTACAAAGAGCATCAGTCATTGAGCATAGCAACGTGATAGACCCTGAACAGTCGTTTTTTTAGATCGTGAATCATACATCATGAGATACATCATGAGATCCAATAAGTGCCAAGGGAAGAACTATAAATGCATAACACAACGATTGTGAACATAAAGCAAGAGATACAACAAACAACACTGGCAAGTCACCATATGGGGACCAACAGATTGTTCTAAAGCACATTAGATTATGTGAAGTGCCATACTATTCCTAAGTGCCATTAAATTATTTAAATAGGTGAGTTTTAAGCCTTCTCTTGAAGGTAGAAAACAGTGGCAGTCTATATGTCTCAAAGGGTCAAAGTTTAGCAACATGCTGTCACACTTGGCATAGGGTCAGAATAAGCAAGACAACTGTTTTTTTTTTGTTGCTTTGAATTTCTTTAGAATACCGGTTGAAAGACAGGTATGGCATGAGAGCCTGTCTGTCTGGTGCAAAGTACTTTGGAGTATATGTAATTGTGCTCTTTATATAACAGATAAGGCATTTAGTCGTGACCAGTAGGGCAGCTTATTTATAGCATGTTGGAAATGGATACTGGGATGGGTAATCATAGGCATGGGAGACGTGCAGTCATAGGTTATACTTAATATATACCACATATTTACCACCTCATAAGGCTTTGCAGCACCAGGTGGATCTGTGGCCAAGATAGTTTTTTTTATTACTGTTTGTTATGTAACCAACACAGTTGCTGTTTTCATTATTTGATTTGTAACAATTACGGGTAACCCAAAAGTTTTGTTTTTTCGAAACAGTATCATGCTGAAACCATCAAAAACGTCCGTGAAGCCACCGAGAGCTTTGTGCCTGGAACCGTTGAGTACAGACCAGTTTCTATTGCCCTGGACACCAAGGGACCTGAAATCAGAACTGGACTCATCAAAGGCGTGAGGACACCATTAATACCGTCCATCTCATATGATAACCTGATCCTCTACATATGTCCAGTAATGTTGTAGATCTCAGATCGGTGGTTTATTCTTTTTGTGTAGAGCGACACCGCTGAGGTGGAGTTGAAGAAGGGTGCCAATATCAAGCTCACCCTGAACGACCAGTTCAAGGACAACTGCGATGAGAACAACTTGTGGCTCGACTACAAGAACATCACCAAGGTTGTGCAGGTTGGAGGATTCGTCTACATTGATGATGGTCTCATTGCCCTCAAGGTGCTGGAAGTTGGTAAGTGTCGCAGCGCACCTTCGCAACCTGTGACCGCATCCTTTCAGGTAGGTTGACCCACCAGCTCTGTCTTCTTGCTTGGTTCCACAGGTGGCGACTTCCTGTCATGTGAGATTCAGAACGGAGGCAGGCTTGGCAGCAAGAAGGGAGTGAACCTCCCCGGTGCGGCTGTGGATCTGCCCGCCGTGTCTGAGAAGGACATCGCGGACCTGCAGTTCGGCGTGGAGCAGGGTGTCGATATGGTCTTCGCCTCTTTCATCCGCAAGGCAGCTGATGTGCACGCTGTCAGGAAAGTGCTTGGTGAGAAGGGCAAGGACATCAAGATCATCAGCAAGGTGGAGAACCACGAGGGAGTGCGCAAGTGAGTGCCATCTTTTAGCGCGGGTCGCTTTTCATCATCTTGTTCTGCGAGTGCTTTTTTCCGTTTATGGTTCCTTAAAATAACATTAACGAAGTAATCCCACTGCTTCTCGATAGGTTCGATGAGATTCTGGAGGCTAGCGATGGTATCATGGTTGCCCGTGGCGACCTGGGTATTGAGATCCCAACAGAGAAGGTCTTCCTGGCCCAGAAGATGATGATTGGCCGCAGCAACAGGATGGGCAAGCCCATCACCTGCGCTACACAGGTCCGTGACATCATCAGTGCGCCATAAAATAGAAAGTCATAGACTCTGTGAAACCCAATCAAAGTAAAGTCTGAACTGAAGCCCATATGTAAATGAACCCGTGCTACTGATTGTGGTTCGGCAGATGCTGGAAAGCATGGTCAAGAAGCCCCGCCCCACCCGTGCCGAGGGTAGCGACGTGGCCAACGCCGTGCTGGACGGTGCTGACTGCATCATGCTGAGCGGGGAGACCGCCAAGGGAGACTACCCACTGGAGGCTGTCTGCGTTCAGCACAGGGTGAGGCTCGGCCCCCAGCCTCAGAGCTGGATTGTTCACGGGCATTTGGAGCATGGATTCAGTGTGGTAGTGACCCGCCTGTAGAGTGTCTTTGCCATGTTGTTTAAGTGTAATTACAAAGACTATGTGTCAAACTACAACTAACAATTTCTCATCAAAATATCAATTAAAAAATAATATAGACATATAGTATGTACAGAAAAGGAACATACCAGCCTGTTGAATGTTTTTTTTGATTTCCGGCATAATATACTAACTTTTTTAAGACTGACTCTCACTCCACCCCAACCTTCTCCTCTACCTATAATCAACCCTCCTGCACCTGCCCCACTGCTCTGCATTGTGCTGTCGACCCATGTGTTTAGATTGTCCTAGCAGCATGTGTCTGAGGACCTGCACCCCAGCCTCTGGATGTCTTCTGGTAGTTACCATGGCTACTAGGGAGCTGCTGTTGTTTAGCTTCAGGCTGTACTCTCAGGTACAGTATAAAGAGTCTGACCCCATCAGTCCTGCAGAATATGTTCTTCTGGTGATTTATTTCCTCTAATGTCTGTATTGGGCATTATGCATAACATTATTTGCCCTTTTGAACTGACCTTCATGGCAAAAATGTTGAGTGAGCGATCGGAATGTCACACAGGTCTGTTTCTCCGTCTTGTCTGCACACGCTCAGATTGCCCGCGAGGCAGAGGCCGCCATGTTCCACAGGCAGATGTTTGAGGAGCTCCGCCGCACCTCTCACCTGACCCGTGACCCCACCGAGTCTGTCGCCATCGGAGCCGTCGAGGCTTCCTTCAAGTGCTGTGCCAGCGCTATCATCGTGCTCACCAAGTCTGGCAGGTGGGATCCGTACAGCGTTTCTCTCTCTCCCCACCTTAACCAGGGCCCACGCTCATGCCAAACCTGCAGTCGTTCACTAGGGCTCAACCTCATACCAAACCTGGCACCTTTCATCAGGGTCCATCCAACATGTACACCCAACCTTTCAATGGGAGTGGTCCCTGACATTTGCAGGGGTTAATTTTAACTCGTCATTCTTCTCTCTCCCCTTCAGAGACAAATGTCAGAGAGCAAGCATGCTTTTAAATCACTGCAGTCACGTTACGGTCCAATATTTTATTTTAACAGAAGCATCATCAAAGGGCTGTCATGAATTTAGGTCTAGCAATTGGTAATCAACATTTCCCACAATTCAATAACTCAGTACTTTTTATTGTTTTGTATTTGCATTCTGGTTTAGCCCTCAGTGTGTATAACCCTCTGGTTGTTGTGTCAACAGATCTGCTCAGCTGCTGTCCAGGTACAGGCCCCGCGCCCCCATCATTGCTGTGACCCGCTGCGGTCAGACCGCCCGCCAGTCCCACTTGTACCGTGCTGTCTTCCCTGTGCTGTACACCAAGCCCGCCAACGATGTCTGGGCAGAGGATGTCGACCTCCGTGTCAACTTTGCCATGGAGATGGGTAAGTGCTAAAACCCTCATTGTTTTTAATAGTATCGAGAACCGACACAGGCCCGCCATTAACAGACTTCTTCTTGCTTTTCAGGCAAGCACCGCATGTTCTTCAAGTCTGGTGATGTGGTCATTGTTGTGACCGGCTGGCGTCCAGGTTCTGGCTATACCAACACCATGCGTGTTGTGCTTGTGCCTTGAAAGAACATTACCAATCCCCCTCTCCTGTAACCCCACTCCCATAGAGGTGACTTGGCCTCTACACCGCCTCCACACTCGCCCCAAACAGAATCCACAGCCACTGGAAGCCAATAACGGGTTACTTCTCCAAAGGACGTTTGGCAGGGCCATTTAAACCAAGTCAGTCACTTTCCACACTCCTTGATTCCAAAAACCTACAGGTGTTTCATCCTTTCAGGTGTCATTCAGCCCAGAAGCTGCGCTCCTTTGACACATCACTGCAAAAATCGTCTGTCTTGTGTATTCATGCCCGACTTAAGTTTGCTGGGTGTGAGGAGTTAAGATTGTTATCATATATGCATGTCAGGACAACTCTGTCTGTTCATTTACTGGTACGTTCATCTGGAATACCAATGTAATGTAGAGTCAAACATGTGTCCTCCTGTATTGGCGGATTGGGCTCGACTGACATGTTATATAGATATGGAACAATGTGCTAATCTAGGTTGTTAAATGATCTGGGATTCCATTCATTAAAGAGTTGAACACCTGACCCCAATTTATTTTGTTCTTTCAGCATTTGAATAACTATATGTATCTGTCTAATTTGGCTACAGCGAACAAATTATGCGTATTTCTCAAATTACACTTTCTTGATTGAATTAGAAAATTACAGTGGAGTAGTGCATCATCTAGTGTTACTCCGAGAAACTACAGGCAAAACAATACAATTCAAGTACATTCAAACAAGCCAAGAGGATACATGTTTTATTATTACAGTAAATTAAAGGAAAAGTACCTGGGAACAGAAATATTATCTAAGTATTTGTAGAATCGCCAGTTATTTTTTGATATAGTGGGGAAGAATAGATGTACATGTGCATACCTGGTCATTTTCTCTGAAAAACATTAGATAAAATAATCCAGTCAGATTTCTTTTAAATCACAACACTAGATGACATTATGCAGTTACAAATTGTTTATAATCCAGTTTTAACTCCGTGATTTCTATTTCATCAGATTCTCTCTCACGCGACACACTGCTCATATGAAAAACAACAAATCCAGAGAGTCCTTAAACCATAAATGATTTTATTGCATTTAATACAATACCTAAAAGTAAAATGTCAAACATAAGTCATTGAATCATTGTGTAGGTTAATTAAAAAGGCAACAATATGAAAATAAAAACACGTACTAAATATGATCCCATAGCATCCTTGTGTAAAAATACACGCCATCTGTAACCAAGATCCACTGCGGGTGTTGCGACAGGGGGTTAGTGGGGAGGAACTAGTCTATGGGGAGGAATGATAATGTGGGTGTGACACCAGTGAGTGATGGTATCTCTGTTCCCCACAGGGTTGGAGTCAGAACACGGCAGCCTCAGAACACCAAACCCCTCCGCTCAGTCTCTAGGCAACCGAGACCAGCAAATCTTAGTCATTGAAAGTTAGGTTTGAGATAATCGTACAATTTAACAACACTGAAATTATAAATAAATATATAATACTAAATAACAGGACACAAATATATTGAGTGTTACCAAGATACTTTTTTCAAAAGGGTCTTTAGTGACTGACTCATTGATTCGGCATAGCTTCATAAGCAGCTGTATTTCAATAGAAGTTTTTAACAAAATATATTTAACAATAGACAGAACATTAGATGATCTTTCATCATTTATATATATATATATATATATATATATAAAAACACATGGATAAAATACGTTGAAATATAATATTCAAGAATTTCACATCGACCATGTGTCCCAGTAACCACTTTTAGCCCTTTGCTTGTTGCAGTAAAAATTCTGATTTGCGTCTCAGTGCATCAACATTGCTTTCGATTTTGAAAAATAATCTGGAATAATACTTCCATTCCGAGAGGCTGTGGACCTCTCTACCTGAAAAACTACCGAAATGATGGACTACACCACCAATTCCTAGTATGTCTCTATCCCCATACATTCAGACATGTTATTGCATTAAGTGGAAACGGCACACAGGCTTCAGTCTCAGGTTCCATAACCTTATAATTCGACATTTGAAAATAGGACACATATGGCCAAAATGGCAGACCTGTTAAACAGACAGAATGACGATACTGTATGTACACTCCTCTAGGTACTCGTCACAGGTATTCACCACCATCTTGACCAAGGTCTTCGAAAACAGCCGTTATTCTTGATTAAATAGGATGTTAAAGGCTGGCAGACCTAAAACAATTCTGAACAAAGCCCAACCATTTCATTCCTGACATCTGAAGAAGTAAATTGTGAGAATGTTCAGGTATTGCTGAAAACAGATTATGGAAGACATGCTCATCTGAAAAGTATTGTAATACTGTAATTCCTGTACTCTTTGAGGTAACCATAGTGCAGTCTGGTCACCATGTCACCAAGTCTATTTGGGGTGGCACTGAATTCACCTCATTTTTTACAATATACCATATGTAGTCATAAAGTTCACAAAAGTAAAGGATTTTGGTTAATTACAAACTGCATACAACTGCCGTAATTCTTTCTAATAAAAATGATCACCCTTTTTAGTATGACAATTCACAGAGCGTGGAACAATATACGTACAGTATATTGTATGACTTTTCTGATGCAGTTTTTAACATATACCGTATTCATGAAGCTGCACATATATGCTGTGCACAGTTTTCAAAGTAGCAATGTTCTGTAGAAAACACTCACCATTGACCCTTTACTTCCCTTCATTCACTTTTAATAGAAAACATAGCTAATTCAGTGACCGCCAAAACAGATCTGTTCACACACCCCTCCGCTTTTACTATAAAATACTATGAATGAAAAAGACAACGTCATAAAGGAACACAACTCCCCCAACTCCCACTATTACAGGCAGAGCGTTTAATCGCCTCACAAGTTAGAAGGGAGTTTGGAGAGGCTGAGCTCCATCTCAGACGTGTTGGCTGGGGACTCTCTGTGACTGAGCTGGGCTAGTTGAGAGCCAAAGAGCGATGCATGCGTTTCAGTCCCTGAGAGCGTTTGGCTCAGGGGTGCCGTGGGCCCGGGGATGGGACTGTAGGGTTTGTTGACTGCCATTGGAGAGGTAAAGAACCCCCCTGATCCATCTGAAGAGTAGCCCATGGCCGGTGGCTCCCCCTGGGGCAGAAGGCTGTGTGAGGAGGAGATAGTCCTGATTTCCTGGGTGAAGAGCTCCAGCAGAGACTCTGCCCTCTCTCTATGGGGGCTGATGACCCTGCCAGGACAGGAACTCTGGGGGGTGAGGGAGAGATGTGAGCTAACAGCAGTGGGGGGGTCACTGTGAGGCCCGGTCGGGGCTCGCGCAGGGCTCTGAAAGACGGGACTGTGGGCTGGGGGAGTATAACAGGGAGAGCCGTCTCTGGAGCCATACTGAGCCAGAGACGCTAGGGCGGAACGCTCTGGGAGAACCTGCGGAAGCAGGACTGAGTGCAGGCTCTGCAGGCTTGGCTGTGCGAAGGAGGACGGCGGAGCCTCAGCAGCAGTGACTGGCAGCTCGTGCAGATGTACGCTGGGGAATTGAGTGCCGCTGGTAAACAGAGAGTGAGGGATGTTCAGACCAGTGAATGTCCGGCCTACTCGCTCATAACTGGATTCCATCTGCTGAGTGCTGCTGGCGTGACAGGACTGCAGCTGGCTTAGCATGGGGCCAACTGAGCTGGAGATCAGTGGGCTTATTCCGGAAGCTGAGGGGGCTGGGAATCTCCCTGACGGCCTCCCTGCTGACCCCTGCAGGGGATGCCCGGCTGGCTGGGCTGGGGTGGATGAGGCACAGGAGAAGTGCTGAGGGTGGAGCTGAGCTGTGCATATGGAGGGTGATCGCCTTGGGGAGGCCTGTCTCATGGGGAAGGAGGAGGCTGAAGTGAGCTTGGTGTGGGTCTGGGCCTGGATGTGGCTCTGAAGCTGGGCCTGGATTTGGGTCTGGAGCTGGGTTTGCATGCTGCTGTTAGAGGTTGGTAGGAAGGTTGAGGTAGGCAAGGTGCAACCTGTGGAGGAATGCTGTACCTTGAGGGAAGCCAGGATAGGCGTATCCACCCCAGAGCGGAACTTGGTGGGACTAGCAGGGGAGCCAGCTCCTGAACCACAGCAGCTGGCCGTAGAAGCCCCCACGTGGACCCTCCTTGTGTGTCCTGACGAGTCCTTGATGGAGCCAGACATGGAGAGGGGGTGCTGGAAGACAATGGCAGGGAGCTGAGCATGGTGGCTTAAAGCCAGGGCCAGCGGGGTGGTGGTAGCAGCAGCCTGAAGGGGTGCCTGGATCAGGGGAGCCCAGATGACTGAGGTGGGTGAGGGTGGAGCGGGGACAGCTGCCAGGTTCTGAGCGGCTGCTGCTTGGATCTGCTGTGTGCTGTGGGCCATGTCTCTGTCGTGCTGAACAATCCTCTGAATGATCTCGTTTTCCTGGAGGTTGAGGGTTCCTGCGCTCAGATGGTGCTGGACTTTATGACGCAGGACCGAGTTTCTTTTCCCTTTTGAGAACATAATATGAGATTCATCCATTACCACCAAGACTGCTATATTGTATTAAATAAGATGCCATTAGGTTTTTTAAATGCATTAAACACATTCTTTGTTTAAAACAAAGTTGGGTTAGAAATGTGCTGATGTGATCTTCTAGCTTGCTTTACTATAATTTTGTATCATTATTATTGTTACTAATCCACTTTGTTGATGGCACACTGGACACAGGACAAACAGTTTAGTTTGGGTTAGGTTACTAAGTGCAGGCCACATCCTCACCTATTCGGTCTAGACGATCGAGAGCAACAGTCTCGAAGGCTCGTCTCATCATGGGGAATTCCTCCAGCACCTCATTGAAGTTATCCACAGACAGCGAGTAGAGACGACAATAGTTGTCGGCCCTCACGCTCGCTGTCCTCCTGCCTCGAGTCAGCAAACAAATTTCTGTACGGAGACGTAAATTCAAATATATCTACTCGCCAGACTAGTAGAGCTACTCCATGAAAAGTTTTCTGAGGTCGCATTACCACGCGTATCTCAGAGGTTTTGATTTAACAGGTGGAAGGTACGAACCGCTTATAATTTTATTCCAGTTTAAAAAGGATCAACCCTAGGATATGCAGTAAATCTTCATACTTCCCCAAAAATCTCTTAATTCTCTGGAGAGAAAAAATCTCACTCCTCTTCATTTCAGGGGGCTTTCAGCAAAAAAAATTGAGTCCTAAATTATATCATCATCGAAAACACAAAAAGAGCTGTGTTTTTTGAAACTCACAGATGGAGCACTTAATACTTCTTTTGCAGCTTAGAGTTGGTCCTGATCTCATCTGGTCTGCCAGATCGGGAAAATAAAATAACGCTCCATTTTATAAAGTTGTATTTAGAAAATGCAAGAGCATTTTTCAGGACAGACATATTGCGGATAAGGACACACTATTTCTCTCTCTCTCTCTCTCTCTCTGTCCTCATTTTATTATGTTTATCTTATCTATTTACTGTATCGTGCAAACACAGCAACTTCTCTAATATTGGTGCTGCTATGTTTAGGCTACATGTTGGCTTCATCAAATAGATATTTAGGTTTTTCCAGTCTTCAGTATGTTGAGTGGCATCTCTTCATGTAAAGCATACATAGTTGTTAACAATGAAAATTCTGTTTGATGCAAAGGCAAGATGGCTCTGCTCCAACTAAATCCCAAAACGCTTTTAAGGCGATGATGTCTGCAATTTTCTCGTCACAGAAATTAATCTGATGAATAAGTGGTTTATTTTTAAGAGGACTTTCCCCATCTTCTGAAAAATCACAACTCACTGGTAGATCCCTTGGGTGAAATATAACAATGCATCCTTACACTCCAGACACCAGATATTCACTTACCCCCAAAATAGGACCCGTCTGACAGCTTAGTGTCCTTACTACTCTTTGTCAGCACGCTCACCACCCCGTGCTGAATGAAGTACATCTTCTGGCCTATTGTGCCTTCACGGATTATATAATCCCCTGGTTGGAAGACCTCAAAACGCAGTTTGGTCAGCATGGAGGTCACAAAGTTGGGGTCGGCATTAGCGAACAGAGGCATGGATGCCACCAGCTTTCGACAGTTGAAATTGATGATCTCCTGAAATAAGAAACACATTCCAGAGGCTGCTTCAGGCCATCTAAAGATGTTTTGCACCAAGAGCACCATATGACACTTTTATGACATATGTGAAGACAAAGGCTTAATTGTACATGTTATTTTCTCAAATTGACAACTAAAAGGGCCTGTCAGTAATATATTCTGTGGTAAGTGGTAGTACAACTATAAATAGGTTTGGGAATTTGTAACCTGTAGCTATAACCACACATGTTTAGTCATTTATCTGTACAATCCTAGCAAAGTGGCAGTCACATACAATTATACATATTAATTTGTTACTTCTGGGTCTGTATGAAGTGCAGTCGTTCACTCGTTTGACGTCCAAAAAGATTAACAAAAACTTAAATTAGATTCTGACTTGTGGAAGCATCAATACTTGTGGTGACACATAACTGCAGCCACAGCGTAAGAAGTTTGATTAGTCGGGCAGAAAACGTTAAGCAGTGTTCCAAAAAATTGCTAACCTCTCGAAGCGGTTCGTTAAGTTCGTCTAAGATGCTCTCCTCGTCAAACATCTTTCCCTGGTAACGATGTTCGTAGTAGTCATGGATCCGCTGTCGCATGCCAGCTGGAAGCTTGTGGAAAGACATGTACTGTTCCACCTGCTTGTACTGCAAAAAATATATTTAAAAAAAATCCCAGAACAATGAGCAAGAGTTCACTTGAAATGATCTACAGGACATCTGTATTCAGACAGCTGTTTGTTAGGCATGTAGGTCATATCTCCCATTAGGCTACTCCTGTGCATGTGAATTAAGTCCCTGAACACTACAGCATTAAAACTGCTGGCTTCAGTTGATCGGATTTGTTGGAGAGAATAGGGACGGTTTCCAACAGAATATCTGACTAGCAATCATTAGTATAGGCAGCCACCCGTATTATGTAAAGGTGTGTAGCCAAAGCAATGTCCTCAAAGCTGTCCTAACACCCTTTCCCGCACACACACACGCACACACACGCACCTGATTCATCAGATGAATTCAGCTGTTGTCAGCAGTCTGCATGTAATCATGTTCACCACTCTGCCCTACAGGGACAGGCGATCCACCTCTAATGCAAAAAGCATGGATGCTTTCTCCTGTTTATTTCCCTTAAACTCCCTCCATATTCTCACCTCTTGCCTCTCATTCACATTCTTGGGGTTACTTTTCTTTTTGGATCCTACTTGCAGATTATTCTTTTTTTCTCTCCAGGTTTTATATATATTTGATGTTAGTACATTTTAATATTATTCTTAAACTTTGGCTTCCTACAAGTATAATTTTTTGTTGTTTTATTTTTATGGATGAGTGCAACGAGCAGATGCTGTCAGTGTTCTCCCCCCTAATCACTTACCTTCTCCTGGTACTGTCGTCGAGACGAGTCCAGGGATTGGATCAGGGCTGTGGCATGTCCTACAAACATGGCGAAGCAGGTGGCTCCCACGATCATGCTAAGAATGGTCAGCCACACGTCAGCCATGCCAATAGGAGGGTACAGGCCGTACCCAATACACAGCATGTGGCTCATGGCCTTGAACAAGGCGTAGGAGTACTGCTGTCCCCACGTGTCATTCTACAGGAGAGAGAGAGAAGTTTGGAGGGGGGTTCATGTCCTGTCCAAGTAGCTTTCCTCAGCCAACCAAAGGTGATACATTTTTATGGCTGTAAAAAAACAACATGTTTTTTATTTTTCGTCTGTTCCTTGGTTTACTCACCACCATCTTGTTCCTGGTTACCCAGCAGTCTGATGGGAAGTCCTGCAGCATGGGAACCAGGAACTGCAGACATCCATCCCAGTGACACAGCAGCAGCATCATGGCTATCAGGTTGACAATGCGCACCATGGCGCTAGCCAGGTCATAGGTCATATGAAAAATCTATTGAGTACAGATTAAAAGCATAAATCAGGGTTCATTCACAGAACGGAAATTCATTTCTTTGTGTATGCAAATATACCATTTTAATTTGTGCCCAGGATTATCAAAGTGTTATAGCGGGTTGCTAGTAATATGAGTCCTCTTCTAGGATGCATTGTTCTTAATCTGCTTTAGACCACCAGCACAAGGGATATTCAGGTTTATGTAATCATCTGCAAACGTCCCTAATGGCCCACAAAGGGGCTGTGATCTTGGTGGGAATTACAGGGAAAAGATCATGCAAAGGACTATCCCTTTTTTTCCCAGTGACCATTTGCAGGGGGAAGCCTGATGATGCAATGAGGAAAGAGATTGGTGAAATGTAAGGTGATGTAGCACCAAGGATAGAGGATCTAAAACCAAGGATAACTTTTGAGTGGTTATTATAGCTATAAAACAGGCAAGGCAAACATTAAAAGGAAATGTGAGGCATCGATTCTTCATTGCTTGGGGCACCGTGTTCCCACACAGACTCAGGTGTGAGACATGACACAGTAGGACTACATGTCCCAGCATGCCCTACCTCCTCCCATTGGTGAATGTAGCGGATCAGTCTGGAGAGACGCAGCAGGCGGAGCAAACTGAGGATCTTGGTGAAGCGGACGATCCTCAGCGCCCTCGCCGTCTTGTAGAAGTCCGAGTCGATGCGCGTCTCAACGATGAGGAAGATGTAGTCGACGGGGATGGAGGAGATGAAGTCCACCACAAACCAGCTCTTCAGATACTTGATCTTGATTTTCTGCGGATCCAGGATGATCTCTGTGTTGTCCTCCTTGACAATGCCTGTGCGGAAGTTGAGGACCAGGTCCATGAGGAAGAAGGTGTCGGAGACCACGTTGAAGACGATCCAGGGAGGTGTGTGCTCGTCCTTGAAGAAGGTGATGCCCACAGGGATGATGATCAGGTTCCCCACCATCAGCAGCAGCATGATCAGATCCCAGTAGAACCTGCAACCGGTTCAGTCAGAGTTTACAGTCTGTGGAATCACATGATTATTGTAACGTACTAGACCTCTGCACACCTGTCAATGTGACTGGATATAAGCTTCTTGTTGCATCTGTGGGTGTAATACCATTCCTGTATAAAGCATGAGCTTCCGTTTACAAGGATTAGGCATGGATTAATGAAAAAGAGGGGAACTGAAGCTAAGTTTAAATGATGTTTGTATACCAGGCAGCCAGTTTTATGAATTCCACTCCATCTCTTTGTTGTAATTAAGACAGCACTTGGTCCAGGACAATAATACACACCCCAGCCCAGTATTAGAAACTGAGTACACACCAGCATTTTGAAGCTGGCCAGTGAGCATGCCTGCATTAACAAATCAAGCCTTCCTTCAAGAATGTTTTTAAATATAAATCACAGCCCGAGCAGTACTATACAGCTATTGCCAAGTGCAGATTCCCAAGGATATGTGCCATTTCTTCTTAATCATCAACCACAAAAACCCCAGAACATGAAGCCAATCAAGAGAGATGATATCTACAGCCTTACAGTATACAGTCTAAACAGTGATGAATAAAAAGTGAACAGTGACTGAATGGATGGATGCTTCAATAGCCAGATTTCTCAGGCAGCAGATAATAAAAACACTTTTCAGCAATGTTCAGGAGACCGATAAATGAATGCTGTTGAAATAATAGACCCACGGTTACATGGGGCCCAAGATGCATGACTGAAATAGTGCCATGTTCTGCTTTCAGATGAGCTTCCTTTAGCCTATTGTAAGATGAAGGACAGAACACTGAAGAGTACAGACTATAGCGCAGCAACACAGGGTTATCCGAGGCACCAGAGAACACTATAACCTCACAAAAAGCACCACGCACCAAGGGCAGGGCCACCATTTGTCATAATCAGCTTTTTGTTGTTCCCTGCCAAACAAAGCATTTGCATTCAACTGTTCATCTGCTTGTTGCTTCTGCTGTGATACACTGGTCCTAATTGCACTTCCCCTCTCTAGCTAAATCCACCGTTATCTCCCGAGAGTCCATGTCATCTCCAGGAGTCAGCGCTCAGCGGCCAGATGTTGAGTAGTTAGCATTACCGCCCTGCACACGTCACGCTGTCACTGTACCAGCACAGAAACAGCTGGACCCCCCCCCCCCCCCAAAAGAAAACATCCCCCCACGAACATACAGTCACCCCGCACCACCTCCACTTTGCAGGACATCCTCTAATTCCCTGAGGGGTCATAAGCACATAGAGCAGTATGAATAAGTCCAATCCACTGGGTCCAGAAGACAAGGCTTATGTGGGTCGGAAACAGGCAGGGATGTTAAAGTACACGAGGGATGGAGAGAAGGGAACTACAAGCAAAGAGAACACAAAAAGGCTTAAAAACTGTCAAAGAAGCTTAGATCAATCAGGTCAGCTGAAAAAGGGATCATATTTGTACTGGGTACTTATCTCTTGTTGCCAGAGGAAAGTACAAGCATCACAGTGGTAACTGTTAATGCTTTACTGTAGGCACACCTGTGGGTCAGAGCAGGACTGTGAGGTCAGTCCTGTAGTCATACGAAAACGGTGCTTTTCGTTTGAACATCATCACTACCAGACTGACTGTTAATGAGGGAATTGACATCTGCTTTTGACCTGTGAAGTTAGAAAATCTAGGTCCATTACATAAAGTATTTACTGTGGTCAAAACCAAAAGGTTCATGCATGAATTCACCATGGGTGTATGAGTATGTTAAAACTACACAAAAGTAAGAATTCTGTGGGAGTTTTGAAGTTACCACTGTACTACAAATCTATGTCTGTGATATTGAGAGTTGTCCATATTTCCTGTGGTTGCATCACGTCCGAAACATTGCATTCTGAGCGGCAGAGTATTAGCTTCAACGCTAACAAAACCCAGGGCAGTGACACCTCAAACGCACCGCCGGGATGACAGCTGGTAGACCTATTTGCTTGAACATCCTGATTTCTCACTCTCATCATTTTGATTCCAATCTCTTTCTCTGCCGCTGTGTTGTGCGTGCTGCCCCCTCCCCGACCAAACCATATCTGCTCCATTAGACTAATTGTGCTTTAATAATCTGCTCTGATGTGTGCTTCTAATATCTTGAA
This sequence comes from Protosalanx chinensis, assembly GCA_030340685.1. Taxonomy (NCBI): domain Eukaryota; kingdom Metazoa; phylum Chordata; class Actinopteri; order Osmeriformes; family Salangidae; genus Protosalanx; species Protosalanx chinensis. The sequence goes on from CM059318.1 coordinate 10,614,918, forward strand.
TGGTCATGTTACCCTATTTTGATTACCACATTCCCAAGCCCCTGATGCACTCTCTGTAATCCATTGCCCTCACTAACTGATAAAAAGTGTAATTCAACAGAGTGGAAAAAAATTACAGTGGCACATATTGGGATGGCCTACTGCCTAGTGAAATAAGTGGGTACTTCAAGGTTAAATGTCGTGAAATTATTATTTTGGTATTTTAGTGTCTGTGACAATTGGATTTACACTCCACATTCCATTCCATCTCTAACTGCCATTTTACACATTTTTTATCTCTACGTCTATATCTTTCTCACACATCACATACATATTTAGTTGTTTTTTGGGGGGCATACAAGCTAGTTGTAAGTGTAGCTGTAAGATGATTTTAAATAGGAGTTAAATCCTTCATCATGCAAGCCAACATAGAAATAACGGATTCCACGAGTCAAAAGGGTATGCCTCAATTAGTGATCATAGAGGCGAGTCAGTTACTGGCTCTATTACCCAATATCCACTCACATGCTTGTTTAGCATTTTACCCTTGGAAACACCTTGGTTAGATAGGCTAGAGCTTGTCAATTGAGTAAATGACACTTGACTTTACTTATGCAAGCATTAGGACACATTTTATGATTATAATTTAGCAATATTGTAATATTATATCGTCTCATGGATTTTTTTTGGGGGGGGGGACCTGTCAATTTACTTCAATAAAAAAAGACATGATCAGAGAGTTAAAGGTCACGAATGCATCAAACAATACCTAAAATCACTATAGGGATGAATGATCCAGAACCCTGCGGATTTCACGCGCTCTCGCTCGTGCTCCACGGCCCTCTCGCTCCCTAACATTCGCAAAGAGAACTTGTTGACTCCCGGTTGGAGCATCGCCCCAAACTGACGGTGCATGAAGCCCGCTTGATACAACCTGTCGTCGTCTGGCATAATTGGATCGGTTCCTTCTAACTTGATGAAAGTCGACTGGTCAAAAAGAGACGCCGCACCAGCACGGCTACCCAGCGCCTCCTGTTCGCCCCCTGGGGGGCCATGTTCTCTCAGGAAACTCTCCCCGTTGACACTGGCATCTGCCTCGGGGATTAAGCGCCGCTGCTCAGCTGGGTCCGATCCCACGTTATGTCGGCCGGTGATGGAGGAGAGACTCCCCCTGAACAGGCGACAGTCCCCGTTCAAGTTGGTCTTCACGGTGACATCAGTTTCCAAGTCACCGTTCTTGGTGTGACCCATGCTTTTGCAGCTGCTGGCGGGGGACGGTGGGGGTAAATGCTTCAGTCCAATACTTTTCCTCTTGGTGTCCTTGTCATCGTTGTCTCCTTCGTCTGTCCAAAAGGCTTTTTGTCCAATGTTTTGCGGTAAACTGTACAGACGTTTTCGCATGGACGAATGGAATTTCTCCATCATGAAAAACTAAAAGAAATGTGCTTTAGAAGAATTCCGTGAACAAAGGGGATGCCAAAAAATTTGAGTAATGACTAAACATAAATCTTATAGACTTCTTAGTGTTTCAGAATTCAACAAGCGGTGACGGAGAATCAGCAGGGGACAGATCGAGTCTTTGACACTTGGAAACCTGCTTTCAGGTTTCAACCATTTAGATGTTCTATGAATACGAGTCCGATCAGACATGCCCGGGAGATGCGTGGAAATCCGAAAATCAAAGGTATACACGAGCTCATTCCAGGATGCAGCATGCTGTGTGTGCAGGACGTACCGGAGTGTGAGATTCTCAATGACAAAGCAGCATCATCTCACGCTCAAATATTTGAGTCCTGTCCATTGCAAACGATTCCACGCATGCACGCGGTACGTACCAGCAGCATGCAAACATCACTGTGACATCACTGATCCTTCACCACCCTCGTGCTCTCTAATAACGTGAATATTATTGGGAGCTAATGGAGGTTGCCATAGGAGCAAAAACAGCACATGCGCCTAGCCCCTTTCCAGTCAGGATATTTTAAAGGAGGATTCAAGTATGTTACCGTTTTGTTTCGTAACTTATTTTGACTACATGGCTCGTTTTTTTTTAACACCGGTTTTGAATTTAAGATATCTTAGGGTTTTCGCAGCCGACAGCTAATGGTTGCAGACTTCCGTCCACATCCAAGTTTAAAAGACAGGTGATTCATTTGTGTTGTTTGGTTATCTCCCGAATTACCTTACAATTGGAATCACTGAATACTTCGTTGAACATTGAAAAGCTCTCTAACTCACACGGCTATGTAGGCATGCATGATACCCATTGCATTATTTGGTTAAACGAATATAAAAAGAAAGAAAGAATAGATGTCCACCTGTTCATATTTTTGTTTATATACTACTAACATTAAACCTGATCACTTGTGTTCAGATTCAGATTACTTTATTGATCCCGAGGGAAACTCCTTTGTATCAACGGCACACAGTCTCGCAAAGCACACAAGGGTAGGGGCGTGAGGTAAAAGATTAGAAAGTGTACACAGGGATAGGGGGTGGGGTCAATAACAATAAGGTGTGGATTCAATCTCAACCCCAAACACCCAAAATCTGTGTTCATTTATAAAGGCCTGCCCAGGAGCTGCACCCAGATGGTAATTCTGCACATGCATTGTTAAATGGTTTATTTTTTATTTTTTGTGGAATGATTTTTAAGAATATATCGAATAGACTCACACCCAGGCTACAGTTGACATTACATTTCAGGTACCCTACATGGCAGGATGTCTGTATGCTTTCACCAACCTTTTAAGTAGAAAAAAGTACGGGAATTTATACGGGAATTTATGTATAAACTATGTTTCTGTTTATATATATTAAATATATATATATTAAATATGTCATGTAACAGTCAACCGTGCCCCTCTTGTGCCGAATTCACACTCCCTGCCGCAATTGAACTCCCCTGTTCGTGAACGCGCGCACGTTGCTTCTGCATAGCTGCGACTCTTGTAGAGTTTCACATCGTAATAGATTTAGTTTTACGAAGTGAAGATACAGAAACAACGTGCACGCGTTCACGAGCAGGGGAGTGGTATTTCGGCAGGGAGTCAGAATTCGGCACGAGACCCCCTCCAGGTTAAATTGCAGATGCATCGCACACACATCTGAGTGTATTTGAGTAAGACAAGTTCAATTCCCATGTGTATTATATTGCCACACTCCCTCCTGCTCACCACAATTGTGTGTAAAGTGACATTTTTGCTGTTGCCTCTTTCCATCCTTTCCTTGGAAACCAGGACATCACTAGAGAAAAGACGTATTTCACTGTGCTTATTTCAACCGTTCTCCTCTGTTACATCTTCTTCTACATTACTTCTGCGGACAGAGATGGGGGAAGAAGTCAGGTACCACCTAATTAAATACAAGCTTGCTATTATCGCTGCCAACAAATACCTGCCATCACTATTTAAATGGGCAGTTCAAATGTGTTAATATCAATATCATCGCTGATTCCAAAACACTAAAGCACTAGAAAGGGCAACCTGGCAATATGCTCATGCGCAAAGACCCCATTCAGTATGTTCTATTCTATAATTCGTTGATTTAGTCTTTATCGAGCTATAAATTAGTATATTTAGATATAGTAGTAGTCAGTATTATTCAAGATAACACACGTTGGAGTTGCCAGCATGTTAGGGGGTCAACATTAAATATTTCCAATGTCCACATGGTGGTGCTGTTTCATGTGCAACAGTAAAAGAAATAGGACAGTTTGTTTAAGCTGATGTCTCACTTTACATTATTGAAAACTAGTGGACAGTGCCCCAGATATTCCTTGCATTATAGTGTAGATGCACTCACATTGCAGTCAATGAAACACAACCAACTGTAAAGAATCAATCCGGTTTAATATATTTTTATTCTTAAAAATTAATAAGGATTTGGGGAATGCTTGACAAGTTTCAAACTTGACATAGGCTCTCTTGCGCCATCTCCCACTTTAGCTATAAAGAATCCATGCAGTTGTGTCATAGCTATGTTGAAGCTCTAACTGACTATTTTAAAGCTTTATTACAGAGATAAGTCAAAAGCTATGATACGTTTTCAGTACATGTCAATATGGATAATAATTGCATAGGATAGAATAGCCATGCTATACAATACGCATACTTAAAATCTAAATCAATATTTTTAAAGGATCAGAGTACATTTACTGAATTAAGTTTGTACATATTCTCCATTATTTCCAACTTTTAAATGTATCACACAGAATGAATAGCTTTCATATTACTACATGTTTAGTTATATTAGGTGATCTTGATACATAAATACATAGTACAAGTACTGTTCAATTATACCTTTGTCAAATTCAGTGGGACATTGCAAAGCCCTTAAAATGTTAAACAAGTAACCAACTTAGTATATAGCAGAATGAGAAACTGTACAAAACTGTCAAAACATCTGTTGTCACTTTCTTTTACATTGCAAAGTTGATGATACTCCTAGAACACAAATGTTAATCTACATAAAGCCACTCTCAAACAAACAAACCAAAAAGCAATTTCTGAATAAAACAAGGTTAATATCTTGCATGCTCCTCAGGAATCAGTCAAAATATAATAATCTAATCATTGGATTCAATCATATACAACAGCATGCAGCAACAGTGGTTATAATGGTACCAACTCTAAGGAATGGGCCGCTCTGGGTCCGCCCACCTTGCACAATAAAATCATAAGGCATGCCCCATACATTATCGCCAATAGGCTCCTCTCCATCCGTACTTAATGGCAGATACATTTTACGAACAATTGCTATGAATCCCCTTATTGTTTACCTTCATACGGTCAATACATCGAGAATATATATTTCTATCTGTAAATAAAGAGTGGAGGAAAGTCAGTTTAAAACAGATGTCAGAGCAATTTCAATGTATGACATGCAGTCATTCTAGGAAATATTACAGAACTCAAGACTTGACACGATGATTAACGGAAACCAATAAAATCAATAAACAGCTTGATCAGCAGTTCATATATTTTTGGCACTAATGAAAGACAATGGAGATTAAATATGCACTTACTTGACAATCTGTTCAGTTTGTATTCCTCTGGCGCAGACTTTTGTCTTTGTGGTTGTTGGTGGAATTGGTTTTCCTGAAATAGGATATGTAATTGACACATTTGGGCCGATTTCTCCCCAAGAGAACGATACAACACACAAGACAAGACATACTCAAACATGAGTATAAACAAAATACCATGTATATCATAGAATCAAACAATTCTACAAAGCATATTTGTCCTTTCAATGCATCAAGAACATAGTTGTACTTACATGGGTCCAGCTGGTTCGTCATCTGAGGCAGCAAAGGGAAAGTGTTGAGAATTTAGTACAAATGAATGACTGGAAAGATAGTGTGCAAACTGGATGAAATTTGATTTTTTTTCCTTCTGTTTCATGTCTCTTTTTCTTTGTTCTTTTTTTTAGGAGCATGGTGGAGCACAACACGTTACAGCAGTAGCACGTTAACAAGGCGCATGTTGTCTGCGTTCTTGTTGCGCGATACAGGAACGAGAAGGCTCAGACATGAAGCGGCAGTCATGCTGATGGAATGGAGCAGGAGTGGAGGGGAAGATGTCATCCCCTCATATGCAGTTTCCTCTGACATCCAGCTTAAAACTGGGCATGAGGTCACACACAGACAGGAAATAATGCCAAACAAGCACATCAGCAAAACTCCAAAATGGCCGTCAGATAATGTTAGGCAATAGGCCAGTTTAGTTCTCAACCATCATGCAGAGACAAGCACCACACACATAGATAGATTTACTCAGATAGATTTGAGAGCGTATAGGGAACCTAAGAGGCCCTTGGCATGTCCTTTAAACAGGACAACAATAACACATTTCTCGAGTAACGATGGCATAACAGAACATTAGCCAGCCAAAATGGGGATTTAACATGTTGAACAAGAAACTGAATAAGAAATTAGACTTCAATCGTTTATTTAATGTTGTACAAGAGATACAGCCAGGGGTCACAAACTCGTGCAATTGAGGGCCAAGAGGGTGCAGGTTTTCACGTCAACCAAGCACTACACCAGCTGATTGCACGAACGAGTTTCTCTACTTTGTGAAATTAGCTGATGTAGTGCTTGGTTGACGTGAAAACCTGCATCCTCTTGGCCCTCGATGGCACGAGTTTGAGACCACTGGATACAGCATATATGCTGTATGCTCTTGTACTCTGGTACAGATCCTGTACATGTGGGAAATAGTGTTGCCGGGAAGGAGATGAGATTGAATGCTTATTAAAAATCAAGAGACATGCAAAGTCTCTCACTTACCACAAACATGGTTTAGGTTATGCAATTTGGGAAAGGGAGGGGGAGATATTATAGTAGATTATCCAAAGCGACTACAAGAAGAGCTTTACAAAAAGTGCATTGGTCAATGATCGTAAATAACAAGACCCCAACATTTTAAAGGTAGCCAAAACATGAAGCATACCTTGTAATTATTTTAATATGTAAACAACCATACCAAAAAAACAGAAATATTTGAGGTCAGAGGAGCACTACAGTGTACTACCACTTCAAGGGACTGTACGGCGATATGATAAAGGTTCTGAGGAAATAATTTACAAATTACAAGTTCAGTAACTGACCTAACCAAAATAAACTAGACTACACATTTGTCTCATAAAAGGAAGGTAACTGAAAATACCAGATCAAACTCATTTAGTAAAAAAAATACAAATAAATGGCGTCCCTGCATGTTGTCCCAGCTGTGTACTTAGTACAACTTTGCCCATGAGAGTCTGGGAACATGAAAAGGTCCCTGACGGACGTTAATAATTTAAAATCTTTTCTATGTGCAGCAGTGTCGTATTTCTCATGAATATAAAATCAGTGAAACGGTCCTGGTAAGGTGTATCCAGCTGCAACAATGTCCGTGTGTTGAGAACGTGGCTGGGGCTGAATAATTGAGTGAAAGGTGCATGGACAGTGTCAGGTGACTGATCTCATGTCTCCTATGAGAGAGCTAACACAAACAGCGACCAATGCACTGTTTCCCCGACTTCACACGCTCACTGTGGTTTGATTACCATACAAATACACACCAGTGGTATAAACATCTGCTGGAAACCCAGTTCCCATGAAAACATCTGCAGCTCAACAGCAATTGAAACATGACCGCCATTGTAAGAACTTACCGTCTTGCAAATCCTCAGGCTTCTTGCGTTTCTCGTACACCACAATGATGATCACCAGAAGGAGGACCTCTGCCAAAACCCCCAGAAAAGGCCAGAGAGGAGCCAGGTAGCTACGCACTCGGAGCACCGAGATCATGGAGGAGGTGCCGATCATGTTCGTGGCATTGCACTGGTACTCCCCTGGGTCCTTCCCAATATCCAGGTTGACAATACTCAGCTCAGTGTAGTTGTCTTTGTTGTTGATGAAGAAACGTCCAGAGGCGTTATCGATATCCTGCAGACCCATGGGAGCAGGAAGAGGAAAGAGTAGTTTACAATGTGAAGAAACAACTTCAATTTATCATTCACATCTGTCACATCAGAATCCGTGGTCAGTCCTTTTGTAAGACGTTCCCTTGTGCTGTAGCTAATTACTGCTACAGGAATATTCAATGACGCCTGTTGCAAAGCAGGGGCAGCGGGTCCCACCATGTAGACTCCATTGTCCAGTTTGCGCCAGGACCAGATGGGGTAAGGGTAACCCACAGCTTTGCAGTGGAGGATGGCACGCTGGCCCTCATTTTTGTTCTCGCTTCGTTTGTGGCCTGTGATGTCAGGGGCAGCTACAACAAGGAACAAGATCAGAGATAATTGCACTACAGAGCAGGCTGGCGGTACAGTATGTACTTTGCTGAGGACTTCTGTATAAAATGTTCTAGTTTGTTCTTGTCTATAGTTTGTTGCGATGTTAGATAACTCGCTTGGTTCTTTTTGCTTAACTGGTTTGTTCATTTGTTAAATGATGAGCCATCAAATTGCTGTACAATGGCAGAATTAAATGGATGAATTCATTTTCTTAAATTGATAAAATGGGTAGATCACTATTTATAATACAGCAGCCATGGCAGTACTTTGTAACTGAATACAAATTTTTAGAAACACAAGAGGACACTTTTATTCATTTGCTGTGTAAGTATGCTCTCTGGCTTTCAACAGCTGCTGCGAAATCATAGACACTCTCTCTAATCCTCTAAATTAAGGTAATTCCTGCTAAGTCTTTTAGACACGATTAGTAGAGAGCGCCATCGGAAAGTATCTCAGCTGAACAAATGGAGACATACACAGTGACTTCAAATGGGATAAACAGTCATAATAAAAGCAGTAATTTATTAAACTAATGTGAGGTGTCAAAACAAGTCTCAAACTGTTTGGGAAAATCAAGCAGCAACAGATCATAAAGGTCATGATCATTCTTGTATTTCTTGTCTAATTCCTGTCCCAGTTTTTAAGGGACTAGATCTGAATAGGTGGGAGAGATCCTTCCTATTATATTCACTACAAGTGAAGGTATATAAAACAAAAAATATACCTTTCACAGGAGATGGTCACAGTATTAGTGAAAAATTGAATCATTTATGTCTGAAATCAGGATCTTCCATGAAATCCGTGTGTCCTCAACCAAAATTTCCTTTCTGCACCTTAGTCGGTGGCAAAAAGCAGGGGGATTTTTCAGTATTGAGACCTAATCCCAGTTATGAAACAGACAAGACACCATCTGCTACCCCTGAGCTGTCCATTCATTAGATTGAAGGTGTCATGGGCGTGGTATAGCCCTGAGCAGCCAAGATTTTTTCACGTTGTCATGTTGGGTGTTGCCGAACGTGGTCACTTGGGTCCTTAACAAAGGTATAATCTCGAGCTCGAATGACCGTTCTGAATCTTACCTCGAACCTCAATGGAAAAATTGGCGGGGGGACCGATGGCGAAGGTGAAAACACACATGTATTCCCCTGCATCGTCTGCTCTGGGTTTGCTCAGCCTGCAGATCAGAGACACAAGCACAAATAACATCATGTCAGCTCTCTAAACACTGTGTTTAACACTATCAGAGACATAGGGTCAGACGAGACACGAGGACTCTGACTTGTATTCAGTTTCTTTTAACTCGGTGCGGGTCTCCCCAATCTCCTCTCCGTTTTTCATCCAGAAGCTATGCTTGTGAGGGTACTGGGAGCTGGTTAGGTTGCACTGGAGGGTGAAGGGAAGGCTGTGAGAGTCCATGGGCAGTGTGACGGACTCGGAGCCACTGATTGATGGATCTGAAACACAGACGTAGACACTGTGTGACAGATGCTGATCCCTTCAACCTGCGTGGGTGGAGATATGTCGACAGATCTGAACAAACAAAACACACGCAGTGGAAGGCTCACTGGAAAACCACGACGAGTCTAATGTTACTGAGGAGCTTTTTTGTCACAATGTAATCTAGTCTAATTCGACCCAACTGCATTGCTGAAGGGCGCTGATATTAGCGTACGCAATGTGGGAATTGTACGTTGAGATGTATCCAGTCATTTTGGAATAAAGACAAAAGATAGCACATTCATACATACCTCATAACACCGAGACGGTCCTGTGAATTTGTTTTACAGCAAACAAGGAAAACTGTAAGCATATAGATGTCTGTTGGCTCCAACCCCATATATTGCAGCTCACATCATTAGCGGTGATCAAATGTTGGTAATGATGTTTAAGCCTGGAGGCAAGTGGATCTTACTTTGGGACAGGCTAAGAGTGACAGGGGGGAGATTGGAGGATTTCTGATTGCTCTCCTTATGGCTTCTCTGTTGAAGAGGGTCCATCTAAACTATTAAGCAATCAGCATACACTGTAGTTGGTCACAAAGTATTTTCCTAGATCTCAGTCATCTGAGGTCAGTTATTGCAACATACAAAATAAGGAACAAATATAACAAAACTACAGTGGATTAATAACATTAGGACAAACACATTAGGAAAAAGGAAACAGTATTTACAGTATTAACTATCCAAGACAGTGGAAACAGAATACAGTACTGAACTACTACTTGTACTACAGGGAAATAAGAAGAATTTACAGGGAAGTAAGAAGCACGGAGTGATAGGACTGCTGAGGACTGTGAAAGTCACCAGTTGGGAGGGAAGGACAAAACACAGCGCTATGGAGGCCCGATCACGACGGACGGACGTTCGAAGCCTCTGTAATGAAGGTTTGCAGGGCAGGGGAAGGCTTCTAGGAAGCTGAGAGTCCTCTGGAGGAAGGCTGATGTGGAGACACACAGGGAGTAATAGCTGGGCTTCCGTAATGGAGCTTGTCTACACTGACCACTCACTCTGCAGCACAGTAATGGTTGCCTGAGCACGGATCCAGGTGGTGGCTGGGTTCTGGTGCAAGTCGTTTCTCCTGGGGTCGTTGCTGGCCCGGCACTCATAGGTCCCAGCGTCGTCTAGCAAGAGCCGCGTGACTCCCAGCACGCTCACTGCATTCGCACCATAGGCCGTATTAATGGACACCCGGCGTTTACGGGCTCCATCCCACAGCTGCCTGAAGGACTCAGCCCTGTTGATCTCAGCGTACCACCACTGGATCTCCGGGGTGGGGTTCCCCACCACATCACAGTACAGCTCAAAGGTGTCTCCTGTCAGCTTGGTTTCAGATAGGGGCGACTTGACAAACCCAGCTGAAGATATGGGGTGTGTATCCAGCAGGATGGATGAAGGGATAGAATAAGGATAACAGTGAAGGATGAAAAAAACAAGAGAAATGAAAGGGTAAATTAAAAAGGAACCAGTTGGAAAAAAAGGATGGATTAGAGTTGAAATCATAATATAAATAAATCAACTGAATATTGTAGCAAATAATAAGATACCAAACAATGGTTAGACATGACAGAAATAAAAATAGAGAGCTGCATGGTGTGCATATTGCACAGTTTTGCTGTCAATACTTGCCTCTGTAAAATAAAAAATATAACTTGACTTTGTCATAACAATAAATAGATTTAACTTGTGTTGACATCCGTAACTATCATCCTAACACAATCTGACCAGTGACCTAGTCATTAACAAACCAGGGCAGAAAATCTCAGACCGATATCCTATGTAGTGACCCCCTACTTTGCAGTTTACGCAATACAAAACTGACATACAAGCTTCCAGTCACACGCTGCCACGCAACACAAGTGTGCTGATTTGAAGACATAGCCTCCTTCAGAAGAATAATCCTGAGATGAAAGCAGAAACAATTCGTTATGAAGATCACGGGAGGGTAGGTAGCAGACAGAGCTGTACTGGGCTCCTGAGCGGTTTGTAAGTTTGAATTGAGGTTTATAAGAGTGACGGTTGTTAGTCTCTGGAGAGAGTGTAGGCGAGCAGTAATAGACCCCCCCACCCATCTCCATGGAGGCTGGTGCTTCATTCTGCATGAGACAGAGCAGCTCCAGAAAGCTTGTTAGCTTCCACGCACACTGTGGATGTGTCAGAAACACCTACCTTCAAACACAGCGAATAACAAGCCGGTGAACTTAACTGCCCTTTGAATGTGATATATCGCCCTTGGAAGACTTGACATAAAATTCATTAGTTCGACAAATTAAGATGTGCTGTGTCTACGTCTTGAGATTTAGGAAGCACACCTTCTTGTTTGCGTAGCTTAATTTTGTATAATGTATTGGCTCTTTTACGGATCTTCTTGGATCTTAACGAGTTTCATTTGTCACAGTTTGTGTTGTCATGGTTAATTGCCTCTTCAAATGAGTGTTTTCCAATGTGTAAGCACACTGACTGCCCATACTTGACTATGCCTCTTCCTGGGGGGACGGCTGAAATTATGAATTTCACACTTTCTTCACAAGGATTTTTAACCTTACAATGAACACTTCTAACGCCATTGTTTTAAAAACACTTTCAAGGATACAAGGTCCATTTTTCACAATTCCTATGGTTTCATCTAGAGGGAAATCAATGTTCTATCTGTTCAAATGATTAACAGACTTTGGCAGTTAAAAATTCATACTGGTACCTAGATGTTTTTCAGGCCAAATGGAGCACGCAGCCTTGGGGAGCTGCAGTCTACCAGAGGGTTATATCTGACGCCTCGACATGTGAACATTTATTACCAGATCTAAATGGGTCCTCCCCTGTGAATGATCTACACACAACACCTTGTAGGAGTGTAGCCTGTCTATGTCTATTCAATTTGGATTACCAAACCTTGCAGGGTTTTAAGACCCAAACCCTATATAGATACATGCACAGTGAGACTCAGGTTACAAGGTGTGTGTTTGGAGGGCTGGATGGGGGAGGAGTTTCTGGGACATTTGACCTCTGATACCCTAGATAACTTTATCTGGGATGTCGTAAACAAAATGATTGGTTTACTCAGCTAAGATCTATTTAGAATATTCTATCGTTTTTAAATGACTGAGATTGTATTGAAATCTTATTCGTAGCTTTTTTTTCCAAGCCAGTGTTTCAGTTTGAAAGGACTCTGTTCTCTCAGTTCACGCACACAATGACGATTCCACCCTTGAAGAGAGATGTTTGAACATACCATTAACCACTACTGTGCATTGTCCTAGCTGCTACACAAAAAATACAACTTAACTGTCAAATTAATGACATTCTGCAGTACAGTGCATCAAAAAAAATATACACTCTATATAGTCAATATACTGTATTGTCTGTAGTGGGAGGACATTAAAGCTATAGTTTCCTGGTGCTGCATATCTGGTCTAAAAATAGAAACATGCAGCAAAATGGACTGGTGCTATATACAGTAGCCTACAGAAGATATCTGTAAGATCACTGGGCCTACACATCTAGCATGTTTGGCCTTATGCTTTTAACTGATGAACCGCGGTGGTCTGATCCATTTCTACCTGTGTGAGTGCTGTATTCCTGTACTCGAGGGATTGAATTCCCGAGTCATTAAACATATATATATAAAGAACATGAGAAAATTAAAGGGAGAACTCAAACTTATTTTTCAAACAAGAAAACTAGATATGCTATGATATGATAGTTACAGCCTGCCAGGCTACTTGATTTAGAATTCGTCCCTCGTCCTTCTCAACGTTTAACTTGTCCTTGCTGAAGAAACAGGCGATAAAATTGACAAATCATCCACCGTCTGCGTTCCTTGAACTGTATTACAATATAACACATATTGTAACACATAAAACAATATATTGTGTAGATTTTACTTGATAGTCAGCGTCATCTTAAATATGTCACGTAGCTAAGATGATTTAATTATTGATAGCCTACTAAGAGAAAAATGTCAAATCGGGCGTAACATTTTGTAAATAGCAATACAATCGTTACTCTGCAGAAATACATCCGCTGGGTATCTAACCTACATTGCAATACATTACATTATCAACTGATTAAGGCAGAGGCAAATCAGTCATCAGTCTCCAAAGCCGTTTAGCAGCCATAATTCCCCCGTTTTTTATTATTATAAGGCGACCACATTCTTACCGTTCTGCGAAGCAACCGAATGCAGCATTAGTCCAACTATCGCCACTGAGAGGTACATTATTGCAGTTTTTCTCTTTTACCAGGTATCATCTACAAAGATCAAGGGACGAAAAGCCGCTGGGTAACGGGGTGAGGTTGGCTTGAGTGAGGCAGGACAGGATGGAGGATGCTACTGAACTGATGAAGCTGACCCGCACAATATCTCAATTGGGCCACGCAGAAATGCGTCGATGGACCAGGCTGGTACCAAGGATACCTGAGCGGCTGAATGTGGACTCAGTGCCCCGAGATCTCGACTAAAGAATCCAATAGGACCCTATTCTAATTTAGCAAATTCCCGCGAGATTCTAGAAGTGTACGTACTACCACTTGGGGTCAAGGGCATAATTCGTATGTTTTACTATGGTTTGAGAATGGGTTGATGATATTCAGATGAAAGTGGTCAGTTTTAGGTCGTCTAAAAAGAGCGAATGAAAGCCTGTTTCTGCCACTATGGCCGGCACAGATTGCCAGGTGGTTTGTGGGTCAAGCTGTTAAATTCAGACAGCTGGCTTAGCCCTGACCTAGCAGTGCAAACTGCAATTGGATTTATAATCCTATTTCGCTGTAAACTCAGATAGCATCACAGTCATACTTGCACAATGATAATATGGGTTGAAACATGAATAACCGGAAATAGTTTATTAATGTTATTGAATGCTCAACTAAGATCAGCTTTTGCAAGGTGGGCTGTGTCAAGGTTGGTGTATGATCATGCATTAATGCATTGCATTGTTATGCATTGGTCCAGTTAACTGATATGAAAGCATGCCGCTTCTATTTTTATTCATACTAAACAAATACACACTTTTTTTAAACTTTATATTTGATCTAGTTCATCTTTACTTGGTTAAGTTCGTAGTAAATGCTGCCATCTAGTGTCTATGAACATCCAAACCCCTAAATAGATTCACAGGAGGGACAGACACTGTATAGACTGGACGATTGAGGGCACAATAGATTTATATAAATATAAATAGAATTTTCCTAAGAGGCTCTCAAGTTTGTAATGGGAGAGTCCTCATAGAATAGGTTATTTGTTTGTGTATGATGGATGACTGCTTGCATGTGAAGAGAGTGAGAGCATGGAGAAATGTTAATTTGTTGTGCTATAAAAAAATTTTTTTTGTTGAAGCCCCATTATATTTTTAATGTAGCTTCACTAGATTTTCTCTGAATGACTTATATATACATTTAAATGCTTTAGTATTTATATTTCCCTCCACTTCAACTCCCTCCTTCATCCATGTTTCAGGATGGTTACATTTCACAGGGTCCCATGCCTGTCATTCCCAGTTAACCAATCGCTTGTATAGGTGCAGACACAATGGATACGCCTTCCTTTGATGTGAACCAATGAGACCAGAAATGTGGTCCTCTGCCTGCAGGGCAAACCTTCCCACAAAAAACTTTTAGTCATGCACCACTGAACTGTTCACAAATGTGCACCTTCTCTCAGAGTTTTTCTGTAGTACAAATCTCTTTTTCTGTAGCATTTAGTATGGAAAGGAGGCAACAATGGCTTTCAAGATTGAAGAGTGAATTTGGTAACAGCCCTCTTGTGTCAAATGTGGCTTTTGGATTCATACTCATGGGCTTGGAGAAGCTAGTGGAACTGGAGTTTGAGTGCCCTTGCGATCCTAGATGGAACGGTTTGTTTTCGTCTGCCTTCTTCATCATTCCTGCTGTCATGGCTTTCATGCTGATGCTAATCATACAAGGATGCAGATACGACAGAGGGTGTGCAAGAACTGTGTCTATATCAAGCCTTGTCCCTCCCATTGTGTGGCTGATCTTGCTGTTCCTCGATGGACAGTATTTTGCCTGTGCAATGACAGACTGGAGTGGCAGGTTCGTCATCGTTGACAAAGCAGCACCTCAGAAATGGTGTGAGCCAGTCCTTGATGATGGCACGTTACAGGAACTCATGATTCACTCTCAGGAATTATTTGTTGAATCTCAGGTGAGGACAAAAAACTATATAATAATAATGGGGGGGTGATTTGCTAAGGAAAGTTCAAACTAGTGTCTCTGTGTTTGTCAAATGACATCTGCCACCACTGAAATACTCAATGGTAAACAAAACAAGGTAAAAGTTATTGAAGTGTTTGTGTTTTGCCTGTAACCCTGAGTCAGTCTGTTCCGTTTTTATTTCCCCATGGTTCATGCTTTAGGTGATTGGCATTGCTCTTCTCATCTTTATCTGCGTGGGCCTCATAGTGTATGTGATCAGAGAGAGCTGTCAACAGGAAGATGAAGAAATCAACAACACTTATGAGATGAGATGATGTCACTGGTCATCTTTTTTGCAATTGCAGGGGATGCAAAGATAAGGTTTTCTCCATAATACCTCAAGACTGTGATCCGAATAAGGGTTTGTGGCAGTGGGGGGCAATCACGTCCTAATGTTCAACCCTGTAAACCAAACATGGGCATGATACTTTAATAAGAAAAGACTGATACTCATTACTTATTTTTTATTGTAGTTCTAGAAATTCTCTGTCTGTGACAGACTTTTGAATATCATAAAATGCAGTAAGAATATGTATATAAGATATACAGTATCTACAAGACAATCAATAAAATCGTTTTTTCCTCAATTTTTTTTAATCAAGAATTCTAGTAGTGTTTAGTTTACTAAAGCAACAAAATATGTAAATACGCACAGGTTTCATGTTGTCATTCATGTTTCACTTTCCTCGTACAAAAAATGACTTTCCACAAAAACCTTATGATGAAAATGCTGGCTAGCGTCGCAAACAGCATTGCTCCCAGAAGGGTCACAAGCACATCCACAGAGTTATACACGATCCATGACAGTTTGCAAGTCTGCGTCCTCAAGTGAGAAGCACCTTTGTGTCTCATGACAAACTCAATCCAGAACACAGCTCGGTCCAGTGGCTTGATTGGCTGGTCCCTGTGCAGCCTAGAAAGCCTCTGCATATTCTCTTTGTAAGATGGCTTGTATAGGACTTCTTTTAAGGCCGACAGGAAGGTGTTTCGGTCTAATGTGGAAAAGTCCACTATGGTAGCAGCTCCTTTTGCAGTCATTCTGGAAAGGTTATCTGGCTGGTCGTAAAGGAGAGGTAAACCTACCAAGGGAACGCCATGGTAGATGGCCTCCTGAACACCATTTGTCCCTCCATGGGCTACAAAGAGCCTAGTTTTGGGGTGTCCTAGCAGGTCATTCTGTGGCAGCCATTCCACAAGTAATGTGTTGTTACCCAGGTTACTGGGTCTTGGTCCAATGTACCTCCAGATGACCTTCTGTGGGACTTCAGCAAAAGCTGCTACAATCTCCTCAGTTATATCCAAAGGTAGCTGTCCCACTATCGTACCCAAGGACATCACAATGAGCCCATGGTCCCCGGAGCTCTGGACAAACTCCTCGAGATCTTGAGGCAGGGGCCTGGCCGGCTTGCATTGAAATCCAGCAACGTAAACAAAGTTTGGCATGGTGGGACGGGGAAACTCGAACACAAAATCGTTCCTCATCAGCCAGATATCAGCTTCCTGGAAAAACTGTGAATAATCTATGTCAGGACCAAAGTAGCGATGGACTAAAGGTTTATAATTAGGTTCAGTTATAGAGGCCATTATGTAAGTCCCCAGTGTATAAGACAAAACATTAGTGACCCTTTGAGGGAAAGTCATCTTGTCAGTCAGTTTTGTTCCAGTGAATGGACAATATGATAGAGGTGAGGGGGCAGTAACAAAATGAGCTTCGCCTTGTATTGTCCATCTGACATTGTACACAAGAGGGATGCAAAGACGATGAGCCAACATTGTTCCCCCTCCAATCGCCGGATCTGTTAAAACCACATCAAACTCGGCTCTCTGAAGAAATCGAATAAGCTCTTCATTTTCAAATATTTCAACAACCATTTCACTCATCCTCTTGTGTAACTTGAAAAAATGCCCATGTACCTCCAGCTCGATATTGATACGAGACCAAACACGAGACCAAAAAGAGGATACTTGTCTTTGTATTTCCAGTTGCCGGGTCACAGATGTAGTAAAGAATTCCTCTTCAAATCCACCTGTTTTGGGAATGGTGATAGATGTGTAGAAAGAAGACTTCTCCTTAATGTACCAGTTATCTTCAGGCCGTATCACTGTAATCTCATGGCCTTTGGAGTGGAGCTCTTCTATGAGGACTTGCATGTTTACCCAGTGGCTCCCATCCAGTGGGAACACTAAAATCTTCCCCCCATCAATAGTGGACATCATGCTGAAAAGCACTGTACATACAACCAGGACTGTGTCATGCATTTTAATCCTCCAATAGACATGCACTAAAATAACAAGAGAGAAAAGGATCATGTACAGTATAGAGCGATATTTGTCTTTTCAAATGGATGTAGTTACAGTGGTATGTTTTTAAATCTGTAACGCAATACTGAGACATTCAGTCTCAAGAAAATCTAGCCGATCCTTTCAAAGCTTGATGTTTTTTGTTGTAAACTTGACTTCTTTAACACATTAGTTATTATAAGGACACACAACAGTTTATCACGTCCAACTAAATCAGATTTAAATTCAACAAAAGCATTGTGAAGAAAATTCTGAGGTAATATGTGTTAATAATAATTAGTAATATGTTATATTCAAAATGTTACAACTTACCAACAAAGTCGTCAAATAACTTCAAAGCTACTAATTATCCAGACTCCTGTAAAAATACTGTCTTCTTGAGGGACAGCAAGTTGAATAATTGAGTTGTTTTGAGAGCAGGAAAGAGTGTACTCCTCCCCTCTGAAACCCACATGACTTGTTTAAGAATTCAGTTTCGCCTAATCTCTAAGGGTACATACACAAAGCTGATGAACTGTGACATTGAAATACGATTCTGGTATGGTGATTACAAAGGCTCTGTGCCTGCATACAGTAAAAGCTAAAAACGTTTAATAGTATGACTGGTGTAATTTGGTGACAGGTTTGAACATTCATTTGAATAGATAAAACCTGCTTTTACTATACCTCAAGTTCAAGGACTCCTTGTTGTGTAATATTTTTGCAAGCCTTAAGCCCAATGTTGTTATAGGGCAAAGTTGACCTCTTTTTTTCTGAAGTTGTAAATTATTAGTGCTTCCTTCTTGTGGATAGTATCTTGTTTATTGTAAGGGTTTAGTCATGCATGCTAGGTAAATAAATGTTTCTTATACCAACCTGATGCTGAATCTCAACCTTTGCAGATACACATAACTGAGCTTTTGTTCCATTGGTGGTAAACTATGTGTAAACTACCAGCTACTTTCTAATGTTCACTGTTTGAATACACAGTGTAGTATATCTTTTCATATTGTATGATGTAATTACTTCATTTGATGCACTGGCACCCCAGAACACTGACGACAGGGCTAGTGTTTCAGTTAATCTCATTGAATGATGCCAGGTCTCTTCAGAACACATGTCTTTCTTTTCATGTCCAATTTCTGTTGTTCACCTGTGTTTTGTCAAAGGACTGAGTAGATTTCCTGTTTTTCCTTTTCTTCCCCAGCCCATACTAGACCTTCAATGTACAGTAAGAATCATTTGATGCTGCGATATACAGAACAGAAGTTACATAGGGGGTGCATTTCTCGGCAGGGCTGGAAATGAATTTGAAGGAAGAGCGAAGACATGCACCCTGTTACTCTGACAGGCCACATGTACGAAATGTACGCTGGTTTCTCATACTAGTCTATATATACAGCACATAAATAGTATGGAGGGAGCATTTCCTAAACGGCCTCTCTTACCCCTTCATTAGAATCAGGTGCGTTCGAGCAGGGAAACATCTAAAACTTGCAGGACAGTGGGTCCTGAGAACCAGCGATGAGAAACACTGATATGAAGTATACATGCTGCTCTTCTTGCATAATTTTTTTTAGATGCATGCATTTAATGAATGATCGATAATTTTTTGTGTGGTTAAAAAATTGATTCACTGAGAGCAGACCACTATGGTAGTTCAACGTCTGCTCAACAAAATAAAGACAATTAGTTTGACAATGTATGGCACTTTTATTTAGGGTTATTCTATTGTACGGTAGGCTTGCAGACTTGAGAGTTCATCAGATAACTTTCCATGTCCTAATCTCATCTTTTTGTTCTTGTAAAAACAGGTCATTATCTGATCGGACTGAATTGCCCCTTTCAATGGTCATGTGACTCCTATTACAAAGGACCCGGTCTTCACACCTGGACCAAACTTATCTAAATGTGTTCTGAAATATTGGAAAACAAAAGAAAGCAACAAAGAGATTATAAAGATAAGACTTGGGGATGATTAACCGCACATTTAGACAACACACACTTACTGTGTTACCACTGCATCCATTGGCTGTCAATGGGGGTGGAGGTATGACAACTCATAAACTTGCAAGGTTCTGCCTGTGACGTTGACCCAAGAACTGACTTATAAAAGTCTCGTTTTCCTACGTCGAAACCGCTAGAACAAGTAAATGATGTGGATGCTCTTGATAGTGGGAACCTTTTGGGGGTTAGTGTTAGGGTCAGAGAGCCCTTCCTCTGAGGCCCAGACCCTGACGAGCCTCCACTGCCCATCGTGTGAACGTATTCACTGCGCTCCACGCAGGGCCCTCAAACTCAAGTGCAACGGTGGCATCACCACAGGCATCTGTGGCTGTTGCCCTGCCTGTGCCAGGACAGTCGGGGAGAGCTGCGGAGGAACATGGGACTACCTGGGCAAGTGTGACAAGGGCCTGGTGTGTGTTTATCAAGAGACTGCTGATGGCAAACCAGATGAAGAGCGACAAGGAATCTGTAAAGCAGGTAACCACCTTTTCTCCTAAGTCCCTGTGGAAAACCAGAAGAGTTCCATTGTATGTCAAAAGGATTTCTCATGATAATGAATTCTCATCCCCCATGATTCCCCTTTCCGGCATGATTCTTCACTTTAGTCATTTAACATGCAAATTGTCCGTTACTGCACTTAAGTCCGATTTATGAGCTGGTAAAAAATGATATGTGGTCAAGTCTTCCTTTGATTCAAAAGCACTTTCACTGACAGTTAAAACATGATTACACCTCTTATCTTGACCATGCAAGATGTCTTATCCATAGACATGCAATCGACACACTTTCATAGTCAAGTAGTAAATGCATTATTCATAATGACACTTGGCTGGTTCAAGATCATTCTTCTCCATTAGTCTCCATTCAGAATGTATGTATTTTTCACTGTATGTTTTCACTTGAGTTCTCGAGTCCCTAGATGTGGAGAGCTGTCGACCAGAGTGCACCTTGGAGTACTGCCAGACCAACCCCTCAGAGATCTGCTCAGCTCGGTGGGGTCATGTAGACGCGAACACATCACAAACAAAATCGACAAAAGCATCATGGAAAAACATGCCTGTGTGTCTGCTGTAGGTCAGTGCTGCTGGAAAAGCAACATTGCCACAGTCCTTGTCAACACACCTCGTGCTCCAGCTGTCTGGTTCTAAGACCCCCATCCTGCTCCCACACTTGTCCTCCCTCTGACCCATCCTGCCTGCATCATTTTGGGAGGTGTGTTCACAGCCACATGTTAGCCCCCCATAACCCTATCTGCCACCAAAACCTGCAGGTGAGTTTCTTACCAAACTTGTCTCACAGTTAGCCTTTTTATCATGTTCAGTGGAACCCTCCTTATTACATTATAGAATTGTAAAGTTGTGTCTTCTCTCCACAGACAAATATTCAAGGACACTTTCTTTGCTTCATCCCTGCCTGCCCAAATGCACTAAACTGAGGCTTAGCGACTAAAGAAAAGTTATAGTACTGGACCTTTGCTGAAATGTAGCAGAAAAACAGATGGCAGCTATTTTTCTAAACTGTATTGGTACTTGATCATGATCTATGCATTGATTTACTGTCAAATGAATTAGTACACATATCGTGAACAAAATTAGACAGATTTATAATATCAGCCTTTTATGTAGCCCTCATACTTGCAAAATTGCCTGTAGACTTGCAAAGTGTGTTGTTTTTCCATTGTTCTGTGTTCATCACAACTACAACTAAACTCTGCTTGACTTTTACGACAATTGTCTCAGCTTCATGAAATGTAGCTGTAACAGAAGATGAAGAGGGATTCTCCCATTTCAATACAATATTCTCCATTAAACAGTGTTCCCTTGAACAGGATCACACAATCAGTAGTCACTGAATAACAGACAGTTTATGAGCCTGCAATTATAACAAAGGCAAGTTTGTTCTCTGTGCTTCAAATCTTCATATAAAAGTGTTTGTTCATAAATATTTTATCAGAGAAAAAAGGGTTCAATGATTTTGCACAATTGGGAATCACGCAATTTTGACCTTTTAGTTTAAAGATTTATTATTCAAGAAATATATCTGTGGTAAGAGATCCAAAAACATACGCTATATGAACATAAACTTGACATTTATAATAAATACAATGTATGGTGAGAATCTAGTCATTGTACCTTCTACGGTTCAAGTATAAAAAAAAAACTCATTGTGTTCAAGCAGGCAATCAAAAGGCCCAAAAATATCTAGAAAGGGGTTGATTACAGTTCCTTATTTTAAATGAAAACATCAAGTCTGGAGTCACAAGATGCATCAGACAATAGGAACAAAGAACAGTCCAGAAGTGATAATAGAAAGTCTCTACAGTGTCAATCATACTGAAATAAAAGGCGTAGCTAGATCAGTTACATTGTTAATATGTTTAATGATGAATTCCTAATTCATGGCAAAACCCTTTATACTATCCTTGCACAGGTCAACATATTGTGCCGTGTCGATAACTTGTAACTGCCTCCCTCTAAAATCTAACACAGATCTCTCCTTTTTGGGTCTAGTCTTATTGTCTTAAAATGTAATTGGTTTAATTTACACGATGAGATCTTCTGAATATGTTGCAGTGATAACAGTGAATATAGGAAGAGAAACAGAGTTAGAATGGTATGTCCTCTTGTCTGTCTGGTTCGATTGTCTGTGTAAGGCAAGGCACTGAGGAGGGGAGTCCTCTGTTGTGTCACCGGAACAGTCTTTGCCAAAAAGACAGGAAGGTGGTGGAATTGAAGGCACCGATGAATATGAGCAACAGAAGGTAGAGGCTCATCATTATGACAAAATGATGTCTGACTAACCATGAGGTGCCGCGGGTATGTCTGAAAACAAACCCACAGAAGCATCAACAAAACTACCCCTCAATGTTACGGTTTTCTTTTTTTTGTATAACATCTAATCCGAAGGGATTTACAAATCCTGCTAAATTAAAGTACAACAAAAGATAAAGGATTATAAGTGGATGGCATGACAAGCCTTAATGACATTGAGCCTGGTCTTCATATGTAGCAGTTATTCTCTCCTAGTACACCTGGTATTAAAGGAGTATTACACTGTTTTTATGCACCTGCTTTTGAAAGGACTCACCTGGACAGGTGTCTTCTTTGAGAGTACACAAACAGGTACTTGACTCTGAGCAGCTGATTGTTGGTGACCACAAAGTACTTCTGAGGGACCTCCCCTCCTTCGCTGTTTCTGGCCCGTGAGCGTTGACGATCAACGGTCTTGTCTGAAACCAGTGGAAGGATTTAGTGAGTTTAAGGGTGAACATGAACCATCATGTACATGTTGTCATGTAAACTATGCATTGTGTGAAGCAGCTTCCATGCCAGTCCTTTGCACACCTTTACTCTTAAGCTGGCACTTTACATCTGGGTGATCGATGACCTCACACATGGCAACGCAGCTCAGGAGCGTTCCTAGGAGACTTTCCCGCCACCCATTGCTATGAGGGCTGTAGAGTACAGCCATGCTGAGGTCACTGGTCAGGTAGGTACCCTCCCCAAACAGTGACGTCTATAGGAGGGACATATTTAACAGCTGTCAGGCTTTCAATCTCAACTCTCGTTCCCATCAGGACCAAAGTGTGTTAGTTGGTGTCTAAAGCCATGACATCATGTGAGGCAAGTATTTGGAAAAAAACATAGAATTGCCATTATAGAAGGACTGATGAAGCAAAAGCTGGTTACTTTTACAAAACTAACCTTGTTGAGGTGACAGTGTAGCCCATTGTGAATGATTGAATGAAAGTTCTCCAAGCGGCTGCCATGGAATGCATAGAAAATGTCTCGACCGTCTCTTGTCTTCTCAAAGTTTGCATTCATTTGGTCACAATATTCCAGTTCAAACAGGAAGTCTGGGACAGGCGCAGAAATCCCCTCACTCTCAGTCAGCTTATACAGTTTAGCATACTGTTTCCGTTCAGCAGGCAAGACCAGAGAAATTTGACAAATCAAATAAGTTGTAGAAAACATTTCATAAATGATTAAGAATTAATTTACATTGACATAAGCAGCTGTGCTGTTGAAATATGGATTTGAATTCAGTCGATCTGTTAGATGTATCTGAACAGAACAATAAAAGGCAACTCAAATGCTTAACAAATTATAGTATGGACACAATCATATGCATCATCATGTCTGCAGCCAACAGAACAAGGGGGAAATACAAATTCTAGGTTTCTACCTCTTCTTTTTGTAGTGTCTTAACAGCAAAGCTTCTGGAGGACAGAACCCAGTGAACGAGAGCCAGATGTTGGTCTCCTTCACCAGGTCTTAACCTCACCAACTCTCTCAGCCCAGGCAAAGAGTTCACCTCCCTTAACTGGAGGGGGGGGGAAGCAAAAACTAAACAACAACAAGGAGATTGTTTTCTGGTATAAGTCTCTGAAAGATTTAATAAATCACGATCGTACAATTTTGTGCTTGAAAATGTGTTTTTACTCACCAATTCATCAAACTCCTTGCTGTCCACACTAATGTATCTAGGTGGAAACGGTCTTAGAACCGAGTCCCTCTTGTAGTGCTGCGCAGCTGCAACGAAGAGGCTGCAGCGCAGATCTGCAGCTGCTGGGTCCCTGTGCAGGCAGGAGCACACCAGCTCTCTGACGGCCTCAGCTGGGAGTGGAGGCTGCATTCCCAACACTGAAAACAACCGAGAATAACTAAGGTTTAAAACTGTCAAACACACGTACACTAGAGGGTTAAAACTTTTGTTCACATGATCACAAAATTGTGCTGCATCAAGCACAGCCAAGGCGTGATAGAGGCACCAGAAAAGTCCAGAATCACTAAGCTATAACTGCTCACAAAATATTTTAAAAGAAAAAATACTCTCTTCACTAGCCAGGTGTAGATTAAATCAGTTAGTTAGATAGATCTAGACTGCTGACATGACACTAAACCATTTCTAACGTGAAACAAATCCAGCAGTTCTATCTAGTTTCCACTATTTTACACCAGAGAGAGGCTGGACAAGCTAGTGCTTCCTGCTGTACTAACTCCTTCTACCTTAACACAGCTCAGTTTCTATAAGAGACACAATGAAAAAAATCTTGTTAACCAGAATAGAGCAAATTATTTAACACTGTAGCCCTATGTTATTATACCTGTATCCGTTACGGACAAACTTACATTCGTTTTAAGCATAACAAGACAGCTGATTAGCTTCCTGAACGGTTTGTGTCACATCATCCGGGGATGTTGGCAGTTTATGATGACGACGGCATCCGGAGACTGAGTTTTATTTATTTATTATTAATATCAGAATAAACATATCAAATCTGCAGACAGTAGTAACACATCAATGAATTAGAAATGTATACAAGGGGATATACAACACAATATACAACATAGAAAAATCTGATGAATTTATGGTGTGTGTAGTTCAGGTGTTGTGCCACCAGATGCACGGTGGCCAGTAAAGGTACCCCCTCGGCCTGCGACCCACTTGACACAGAAAGTGAAGGATTTTTGTCTTGTCACAACAATTAAACGGAGCGGAGATATATATGCACCTTTTTTTACTGTACACTTTTAAATGTTTTACTGCTCCAAAACACCTGTGGAAGCCTGATAATGACTCTTCATTAAAAATCAGGTGCGCTGGAGCAGGAAGACATCTCAAACTTTCAGGACAGTGGCCCTTTTATTTCTATGACAGTGGCCCCCCCAAGGACCAGGATTGCCCATACCTGATTTAAACTTTTAGTTCCCAATTTTCCAAACTTGTCTCAAGAGGGCACCAGAGACTACATAAAAATGAAATCATTACCTGCTACTCCATGTTATTCTTCAAAGAACAACATCTCTGTGTGTCAGAAGAAGTACTGGAAGTCAAAGAGAAAAAGCTTCCCAATATCTCCAGTGATGATCTCCAGTAAAGATGGGGCTTGGTCCTCAGCAGGACTGGTGGTCTTCATCCCCCCTGAGCCACTGTTTCCAGAAGCACAAGAAGAATTCCCCTTGTAGACTTTCTAAAACTGAAAATATAAACCTTAGGGGTCCGTATGGTTTGAAGTTATTTGTGTTTAAAATTCTGCTTTAAATGCTTTAAACTTCATAAATAAAGTCACAAGTACATGTACGTAAAGGGACAGCTGATGAGTAGGTAATCCATTTAATGTTTTGAATGAATCATTTTAATCATGGCCAGGAGGAATAATCTGAAGCGTCTCTAACTAAGGAAGAAAAGGGTCGTTTGAGACATGCAGATCATTGCAGTGTCATGCCTCTCCACAGCAGCAGGGGGCGGACAAACAAACATCCCCGGTCTGAAATCAAGCAAACGCCACGGTTTTTCGCGTAGCCAATTGGTTTTCATCGTACTTTACCCTTTCAGTTTATTATTATATTTAACAACGTGCAACACATTTTAATCGTTTTGGCATGCGACTGTGTATGAAATGAATCATTTGGAAAAGTCCACCACGGGTAACTTTGAGGTACGTGTGCCACAAAATGTTGCTGTCAACAGTCATTGTTTTTAAATCAGCTGTGAAGTGTCGATGTTGGGTGACGTTTCTGTGTTTTACGATTGCTTTAGGCTATACAACCAAATGAAAAGTTATCTTACTGTATAGAAAAAAAGAAGCATTTCACGTGCAAGTACTAATCATATTTTGGGATGTTATTTGTAAAATATATAGTAAGAAACTGTTATTTATACATTGTACACAGGCATCTGCAATGGACAACCATGGGTTATCAACTAACTTGTCTCATAAGGAGAAAGAGAACCGGGGGCAGACAGACCCAGGCCCTGGTGGCCCTCAACTGGTGTGCAGGTTCTTCTCACAGGGACAGCACTGTAATTTTGGGAACAAGTGTCGTTTCCTCCATCAACAGAAAGATGTTAGATCTGCCAAGTATGAATTAGAAAAAAGCACAAATAAGCAAACAGTTCAGGGAAGCCCACTTTCGGAGGTCACCCAGACCAAGGAGTCCAGCTCTGGAGAAGGAGGTCACAGGTCTGGGCGAGCCAAACATGAGAGAGCTAAACGCCGGCCCTGCCGATATTTCCTCTCTGGCTTCTGCTCCATGGAGGATAAGTGCCGTTTCTGGCATCCAGAGCATATCTCTCAGTTTGACGTCCATCCTGTACAAAGAGATGCAGCCAGACCAAGCCTACACGTGCCTTGTACCCCTCATGAAGTAAGACTCAGCGATCTGACAGACGATCTGTCCAAACAACTGCGAGACACTGAGATTAAGCAGGTGACAAAGCGTTTTCCCAAAGAAAAGCTCATTATCCAGGAGCGTGACGATGGCCAAGTTACATTCTACAGGTTCTCAATTGAGGCCACTGATCCAGACTGGGTAATAATTTAATTTCCATAATGCTTCACAAATAAGATGGAAACATTGTTTTCTTTATTTGTAAGCCTTTTGTCAAACTTGGCTGACAGAGTTTTGGCCTCAATCAAAATCTTTGTTACTTTCACAGCCTTTTGACCTCAAAGAAGTTGATGTTATGGTTAGCTTCCCAGAGAAATATCCTCAAGAGGTATACACATATTTATCATTACTTAAATCATTATCTAACTGTGCAAAAGTTAATTGTGCAGATTTAATCATATCTTTTCATAGATTTTCACCATAGATATACCCCAGGACCAGGATTTGCCTTCGGTGATGGGACAGTAGGTTGAATAAATGCAGGTACACTGTTATTGCACAAATTGTTGATGGCAGTTCTGTTACATTTATTTTTGTGTCCATGCAGGCATGTGCAGCGGGCCTCCTTGGAGTGGCTTCAGGCCAAGCATGCCACCAGTCAGCTGATGGGGAAGGTGGAGCTGCTCTTCAGGCCTTTTCTTCGTTGGTTGGACCGGAGCTTAGAGAGGCTGTTTACGGAAGGAGCCAGACTGGTGAGACACCTCTACTCTAACTGTTGAACTATTACTTAAACACAGGATAGGCAGCTTTTGCAGATCTAGCCATTTTAGCTTGGCCTTATAAGGTTAAATATCCCTCTATAATACCTTTGCGCTACCATCATCCATTTGCGTATTCCAGGATGTGATTTCAAACGTGCGTCTCCTTTGTGTCTCCGTAGCTGAAAAAAGACCTTGACGTTGCGAGAGCAGGCCTGGAGTTTGTGCCCTTCCAGCAGCTTCAGGCAGCGGTGTGCAAGGAGCCGGGTGGCGGTGACCCCGCTGACCCTGTCGTCTGTACTGCAACTGCTGAGGAGGGAGAGGAGAAGGAGGGGGCTGAAGAAGAGTGGGTCCAAGATGACTCTGGATGTGATTACCAGGAGGAGGAGGAAGTTGGTGGCCCAGTGGAGAACATCAAAACCAGTAATCCTCGGCGAGGCACTGAGGTCAAGCTGCTGGGTCTGACGCTGGGGGAGCAGACGGCCACTGTGGTTGCCAGACAGATCACCGTGTGTCTGCAGTGCAACAGGTAAGACCAGCCCTTTCAAACTGCACAATGCAACAGTCAACGCACGTTCATCCCCTCGCCTGAGTTTATTCATTGGCGTATGTGTACACGTAAAGCTGACTACAGCTGGTCTGTGTGTTATCGTCAGGTGTAAGGTAACAGCGGATCTCACGTTGAGTGCAAAGAGCCCCTGCACGGCCCAGTGTGAGAAATGCAACTCTGGGATCAGTGCTGCGTTCAGACCCAGCATGCTCCATCAATACAGTGACGTGCTGGGCTACCTGGACCTGAGCAACGCTGTTCCTGTGGACCTGGTCCTCCAGGACTGTGTGCTCATAGTGGGCTGCCTTAGCTGCTCCCAGGAGGGCCCTCTGGAGGTGAACTAGCTTACATGTTAGAAAATTCGTCAATAATTATAAAATTACAAATACTAACGATAATATTACAAATGCTAATTACAATACAAATGTGTTGAGATATTTTTTATCTCCTCAGAATCTTTTGTATGGTCAGAGTTTAGCTATCAACTGCCAGCACTGCCACAGCAAACTGAGCATCTTGGTCGACAGTACAAGGTTCCAGTACATTCCACCATGTTCTAAGGACAAATCAGGTCAGAGCACACTTGATAGTGACTCATTGAGTTAACAAGTTGACCATCAGGTTAACCTCAGAGTAGTCTGGTTTATCTCCTCTGTCTTCAATAAAGATGTGGTATCTCAAGCTCTCATGCATGCTTTTTTGTCTGCTGTTCGCAGGGCAGAGCAACACTTCACTGAAGTATCGGCAGAATATAAGAGATCCAGCCGTACAGCTGGGAAAACCACTGCCTGGAAAGGGATCCTGCAAACACTACAAACAGAGTCATCGATGGTTAAGGTCCGGGTTGCGTTTGAATCATTCTCTGTGTTTAAAAAATTGGGAAATGGGTTCCAGCTGAGGCCTGTGTGCGTGTGTGTTGCCAGGTTCCCATGCTGCGGTCGGGCCTACCCCTGTGATGTGTGTCATGACGAGGACCAGGACCACCTCATGGAGCTGGCCAGCAGGATGATCTGTGGCCACTGTGCTAAAGAACAGGTCAGGCAGATGAACCAGCGTTGGAAGGGGTCATGCTGCTGGCAAATACTCCAACCGCTCCCATTATGTTCTTATGACTATTCATGAACTACAGTCAGGCCCATAAATATTTGGACATTGACACAATTTTCATCATTTTGGCTCTGTATACCACCACAATGGATTTGAAATGAAACAATCAAGATGTGCTTTGAGTGCAGACTTTCAGCTTTAATTTCAGGGTATGTACATCCAAATCAGGTGAACGGTGTAGGAATTACAACACATTTTATATGTGCCCCCCCCCCCCCCCCTTTTTTTTAAGGGACCAAAAATAATTGGACAAACTAACATAATCATAAATCTAATTGTCACTTTTAATACCTGGTAGCAAATCCTTTGCAGTCAATGACAGCCTGAAGTCTGGAACCCATAGACAACACCAGACGCTGGGTTTCATCCCTCGTGATGCTCTGCCAGGCCTCTACTGCAACTGTCTTTAGTTCCTGCTTGTTCTTGGGGCATTTTCCCTTCAGTTTTGTCTTTAGCAAGTGAAATGCATGCTCAATTGGATTTAGGTCAGGTGATTGACTTGGCCATTGCAGAACATTCCACTTCTTTGCCTTAAGAAACTCTTTGGTTGCTTTCGCAGTATGCTTCGGGTCATTGTCCAACTGCACTGTGAAGCGCCGTCATATGAGTTTTGAAGCATTTGGCTGAATCTGAGCAGATAATATTGCCCGAAACACTTCAGAATTCATCTTACTGCATTTGTCAGCAGTCACATCATCGATAAATACAAGGCAACCAGTTCCATTGGCAGCCATACATGCCCACGCCATAACACTACCTCCACCATGCTTCACTGACGAGGTGGTATGCTTTGGATCATGAGCAGTTCCTTCCCTTCTCCATACTCTTCTCTTCCCATCATTCTGGTACAAGTAGATCTTGGTCTCATCTGTCCATAGGATGTTGTTCCAGAACTGTACAGGTTCTTTTAGATGTTTTTTGGCAAACTCTAATCTGGTCTTCCTGTTTTTGAGACTCACCAATGGTTTACATATTGTGGTGAACCCTCTGTATTTACTCTGAAGTCTTCTCTTAATTGTTGACTTTGACACAGATACGCCTACCTCCTGGAGAGTGTTCTTGATCTGGCCAACTGTTGTGTAGGGGTTCTTCTTCACCAGGGAAATAATTATTCTGTCATCCACCACAGTTGTTTTCCGTGGTCTTCCGGGTCTTTTGGAGTTACTGATCCCACCAGTGCGTTCTTTCTTTTTAAGAATGTACCAAAGAGTTGATTTGGCCACACCTAATGCTTTTTCGGATCTCTCTGATAGGTTTGTTTTGGTTTTTCAGCCTAACGATGGCTTGCTTCACTGATGGTGACAGCTCTTTGGACTTCATATTGAGAGTTGACAGCAACAGATTCCAAACACAAATACCATACTTGAAATTAACTCTAGACCTTTTATCTGCTCCTTGTCAATGAAATAACTTAACTCCCTTTATGAGGGAATAACCTGGCTATGGAAGAGCTGAGCAGCCAATTGTCCAATTACTTTTGGTCCCTTAAATATGGGGGCAGCACATATAAAATGTGTTGTAATTCCTACACCGTTCACCTGATTTGGATGTAAATACCCTGAAATTAAAGCTGAAAGTCTGCACTTAAAGCACATCTTGATTGTTTTATTTCATTGTAGTGGTATACAAAGCCAAAATGATGAAAATTGTGTCAATGTCCAAATATTTACGGGCCTGACTGTATGTCATGCAATGGATCTGCCCTCTGTACTGCCTATGGCAGGGGTCAGCAATCCTGGTCCTAGGGAGCCACTGTCCTGAAGATTTTAGATGTTTCTCTACTCTACCACATATCTAGCTCTGTGGAAATGAAATGACTCAGTATAATATGCTAGAGCAGGGAATCATCTAAAATCTTCAGAACAGTGGCTCCCTAGGACCAGGGTTGTCTACCCTTGGCCTGTTCCATAGGCAGAGATTGCCTGAGTTTGACCTTTTGTGAATGTGTCCTTTGCAGCCGTACAGCAATGGGAAGCCCTGTGTGTGCTGTGGGGGCATGATGACTCGAGGGGCCTGCTCCAGCTACTGGGAGGGAGGACTAGGCTGCAGGAACAAAGTGAAGATGAACAGGTACTGTGTCATAGATGGACACCAGTTATGGGCTTCTACTCAATCTAAATGTTGAGGAAAATGTGAACATTGCGTTGATACATTGGTACAGTTAAGGATGCATCACGTGTCCCTTTTTTTATTCACAGGAATGATCGGCATAAATATGCGAACGCGAGCAAAACTGTGTCACGGAAAGCAGCAAGTGAGAAGAAGTAACAGTAGTTCAAATGAAGGCAGTGATTCTTCATTCAATCAATACTTGTTATCGTTGTTGCACAACTGTACAATTAAATTTAATTGATTTGACTCAAGAGCTACAAGAGTTAACTTTTATGACATGTGTGGTGAGAAGGTGAGATGATATTGAGTGTACTATGACTGGGGTGTTTTTAGCTTGAAGTGATACATGAACACAGCTTGTTATGTTAAGGTCATTTTAGTGGCAATACCAACTGGCTCATCTCATAGAAGAGAGATAGATAACCAACCTTCCTGTCCTGTTTTTTCGGTGGTAGCATCGCATCAACAATGGGTTAAACTACCAATAATATTACAGTACATTACAACATATTTCACAAATTTGTACAAGAGTACAAAAGCTTTGTAAATTGCAGCAATAATCCTAAATCTTTCGTTTCACTTGCCAGGTACATGGTGAAGCAAACGTTAAATGGATTATTTGGGATTTACGAAATGATCTGTGACCTTCTACTTAAATTCTGCAATCTCATCGTTTTGTTGTTTTTGCATATGCACATTCCACATACCAGCAGTAGCCCAGGTTGGCCAGAAGTTCAGTGATAGGAATGTACACAATTGTACAGGACTACACTATAACAGGCGGTGGGGCTCACATCAGCGTTTTCAATGTTGTACATAACTTTATGCTAGGACTTATGCTCTCAAATCAGTTTACACAGACATTATGTAATGGAGCAACGTTTAGGTATGATTATTAAGATAATTACAAAAAGCAAATGTGTCTGTTTTGTGAGCATGCACATCTTATAGGAACATGAAATTTGAAACATGAAAAATTTGGGTTTATAAATTAATGAGGAATATTATCATCTCCACAGACAGGATGCAATATACACGGGAAACTGAGACAACCAGATTTGACCTCACCCCCCCAAGAATTCATCTACTTTGTTTTTATAATTTGCCTACCAATCACCTGCTTTGCTCTGGCTGGGTATTGGTACTGTTACCGGAACCTATTGGGGGTGATTTTTGGGGTATATAATTACATGGATATTGTTAATCTTTTAGGGAGGACTTATTGTTGAAAGTAGGTCTGGCTGGAAAATACCCTACAGCTGTCTCATTGCACTGTTTGACCAAAGTCCTTCACTCAGCACTATATAAGCGAAGGACTTTTAACCACAACATTCAGATGCATCCAGAACCAATAAGATGTGGAACAGCAGTGAGGTGCCATTACAGTTGCCTACCTTCGGGTCCACAGACAGGCTTCTGCAGCCTGTTTGGGACTATTTGCTCCTCCATCACTTTCCTGTCATCTCCTCTCCTTTCTTCGTGGTCCTGATTGCCTTCTCCAGCTACCTCTTCTTCAGTCTTCCCTTTGCTGTCCTGGACCTTCTTGGAGAAAAGGTCCCCTTTTTTCACAGCTACAAGATCCAGCAAGAGAGAACTCCGACGATAAGAATGATGGCTAAGAGCTTCCTGAGGTGTGTGTACAACAATCTGGTGTTTGTCATCCCTGCCGTGGTGATCAACCAATACATCATGCCGTCACCCCTGCTGCCAATCAATGCTCCGACTGTATCAGAGGTCTTGATTGATGGACTCGGTGTACTGCTTTTGTTTGATGCGCAGTACTTCATCTGGCACGTTGTACATCATAAGAATCCTCACCTGTATCGCTGGGTTCATGCCATCCACCATGAGTATATGGCTCCTTTCTCTTGGTCCACTCAGCAGCTAAGTGCTGCCGAACTGTTGGCTGTTGGATTTTGGAGCAACATAGACCCAATCCTGCTTAAATGCCACCCTCTTACCAACTGGATTGTTGCTGTCTTCAGCATCTGGTTGTCAGTGGAAGACCACATCGGTTATGACTTACCTTGGAGCCTTCACCACCTGGTGCCATTTGGTTTGTTAGGAGGTGCACCTGCTCATGACATACATCACCAAAAGCCAAACAGTAACTTTGCACCTTTCTTCAGCCATTGGGACAAATTGTTTGGGACAGCTATACTCCCAGGAAGGGAAGCTCAGAAAAAACTCAAGTAAATATGGTTGCAAATGTATTGTATTCATGTAACTACTGTAAATAGTCTGCATTATTTCAAACTGTTGGAGGTATTCCTTGTTACTAACTAAATAAAGATATATTTTCTTATATTTCTTTCATTCATTTTTGTCGAAGTCAATTTATCAGAAAGTCTTCATCAACAACATTATTCAGTGTCAAAGGTGTCTTAAATGTACAGGTACAGGTGTTGATAACTAGTATTATATTGCAAAATGTAAACCTTTGCGATTTAGATAAGACATCCATGGCTGGTCAAAAAAGGAATTTGCCAGTGTAACAGGTTCTTGTCAAAAAGGACAGAAACTGCTTGAGGAGACATGAACAAAGAAACATTTTAGGATTTTATTGTCAGGTACACAGAACAACACAGACAGGGCACTGAAATTCTTCAGAGAACACAAAGCATCCTGACATAACATGACATTTAGATACTCAGAACATGGGTAACACCTAAAATAAGTTAACACATAATATGATAAACCTCTTAACAGTGTAATACCCACAGTTTAGTCCCACATCATTGTAAAATATTACGCATTCTTACACTTTGTAAATGAAACATTCGGTTCATACTGCTTACAGGGTCTCCTCGTGTTTTGAAATAGATTAAAAGCTTTAATGGAGTTACAGTTTGAAGAAATTACTCAATAAATTTACTTGCAGGTTTTTGTGAAACATTAGCAGGCAATGAAGAGGTCAGCCAGTAACACTGATTCATAGTAATAAAGATTACAAATAATAATATACTACTTTTACACTGTTTTGAACATTCTAAATATAATCTGAATGTAAAATGTATACCCAACTCATTCTTGGTCACGTCCAGGAGAGAAATAATGCCTACCTATGAATTCTGTTGCTTGAAGCATTGATCAACGTTCTTTAGCAGCTTGCTAAAGCTTGTTTTTACCTTCATAGCCATTAGTTCTCCTTAAGATGTGACTAGGAAATCTTTGACACTAGGTATGTTAGAGGTTGTTACCTCGAAGTGGCTGTTAGCTCTGTAAGTGTATACTGCACTCACAGAAGCTGAATTGTTCTTGTAGATCTGGTGCATTTGAACAGAAAACCTATAGGCACCAAGTTTAACCAAGTTAACAGTCTTAACAAATCCTTCTTA
This sequence comes from Protosalanx chinensis, assembly GCA_030340685.1. Taxonomy (NCBI): domain Eukaryota; kingdom Metazoa; phylum Chordata; class Actinopteri; order Osmeriformes; family Salangidae; genus Protosalanx; species Protosalanx chinensis. The sequence continues at coordinate 10,649,655 of CM059318.1, forward strand.
TTAAAACGGTACATTCTTCTTTTTTTTTTTTACTGAGGTTTAACACAGGAAAAGTTGCTATTGCTTTCTGAAGTCAGGCCTGAGCAAAGAAATTCTGCCCCTCAACATATGGACAAATAAATCCAGTTGAAATTGAAACGTTTGCACTGGGTGTACTGGAGCTTAAGCTTCTTAGTTCAGAGAGTTCAAACCAAGAGTTCAAATATCTTTCAGAGAGTTCAAATATTTGAAGAAACAAAGAACCCAAAGAAGTACAGAACAATACTGAATCATGCAACAGCATTGATGAAGATATGTGCCTCAAAAAAGTATTTATTTGGCTCAGACAGTATAAAGAAAAACACTAATAGAAGTGACATGTCTCGCTCTGAGCAACAACAAAAAAAATTATGTTCATCAAGGCATCAATGAATGCTTTTGTTTAGATACTGTACAAACATGTTAGCAATATGTCCAATGTTCTCTGTTGGGTGTGTTTTGGTGTAACTAATGAACTGGCGACGTAGTTTCCGAAGCTCCACCATGTTGAGACTTCGTGTGAGTTCTATGTTTAGAATCAGGTTAAAGGAAACACCAGGGAAAATCCTTCTGAGCTGCAAACGACCGTATAAAATATCATTATAATTACATGTTGCTACATCAAACAACAATATCAAAAAGGGATGATGGTGTAGAACACTGGGAAGCTTAAATTGAGCCAGAGGAACAAAGGATCCGATTCAGTTGGTTGTCTTCTGTCAAGCCAGCCAAACTAGATCTCCTTTCCAACATTCCACACACTTGAAGGCAAGCCCTTTCATTGGATTCCATTGCTCTGCTGCTATCTAGAATTAACTTAATCATGGTATTTGATGCATACCCCTACCCCTGGCAAACGCTTCTAAGAAGTCTGGTCATTTAATTTAGGCTGGCTAACTCAAGTCAGTTTCAGACATATAGTTAGTCATATGGTGGCAATGTAATTAAACATGGCAAATAACTGAACAGTTATACTTGGTTGGCCTTTCCATCTATTGCCTTGTATGTGAATAACAATAAATGTATATATTAATGAAATTAAAAGGAAGTAAAGGATATCTTTTCCGTAGCACCTGGCACTGCAATGAAATCACCGGGAACACTTGTCTTCTGTGAGTCCAAAATAGCCTGAAAAACAGAAATTTAATCAGACGTATGGGTTCCAAAAGAGCAGTTCAAGACTAGACCAGCAAGTCTGAACAATGGGAGTCAAATCAAAATCAGAGACGCTTTTGGATTGAAACCCTCACCATCAATACATCTTGTGTGACCTTGTCCAGCTCATACAAAAAGTTTGTGGATGACAGTGGTTGCTGTAAAAGAGGCCATATTAAACCATGTGCATCATATATGAAGCATTGCTAACAATCAACACAGATGATTTGCCCAAATTGAAATTAAATATGAAAACATATGTAGTTGTTATGAGAGTTGCATGAGAGTGATCATGAATGCCAGATTGCTGCACTTCTCACACTCTGCGTAGACTGGTTAGGGGGCGGGGCTTTTCTTTTGAAGATGGCGTCTGAGATAGCATCAAACTGAAGTGTGTCTTCTTTCTGAATAGTGAAGAGTGGATTGTCCCATCTGTTTCTGGAATCTGGTGCTTCGAACCTCAAAACTAGCGCATCCAAGCTGCAAAAACAAACACATGAATCTACATCAGAGAGAGAGAGAGAGAGAGAGAGAGAGAGAGAGAGAGAGAGAGAGAGAGAGAGAGAGAGAGAGAGAGAGAGAGAGAGAGAGAGAGAGAGAGAGAGAGAGAGAGAGAGAGAGAGAGAGAGAGAGAGAGAGAGAGAGAGAGAGAGAGAGAGAGAGAGAGAGAGAGAGAGAGAGAGAGAGAGAGAGAGAGAGAGAGAGAGAGAGAGAGAGAGAGAGAGAGAGAGAGAGAGAGAGAGAGAGAGAGAGAGAGAGAGAGAGAGAGACATTAACGACAACATACTTACATCTCCTGAGTGTACTGCTCATCTGCATCCCTTTGTGTATTCCACTCGGTACTTATTTCCACTGATGTTAAACAGTACACCTACAACGCATAAAACGATCACAATAATAATATTTATGAATAATAATCATTTTCAATAGGCTTTATGTGTTGTGCAAACACTGATTGGAACTAATAATAATACAATGCTGTAAAAGGGGTTTACTGCTGCAAGACCCTGTAACCACTATAACCCTATATAACCCAAAATGCTATGGAAGCGCTTCTGAACTCACCAGACAGTGAGGCGTCTGTGTGTGTTTAATAAGGCAGAAAAGTTCATACCTGTAACCTAAAGGAGGAACAGGTGTAACAGTACATTTGAACTGAAGAACTATCAAGGTGAAATACATTTACATTTAAACAAAGTGTACTTACACTATTAGACATCATGGATGTCAACTGTTAGATATGTTGTTACCTTTGATGTAATTCAATGAATCCAGAATGACAATATCATCCTTACTGACCTTCCTATAAATGAAGACGAAGACATTGAGAGGATTTCCAAGAAAACTTGGAACTGGAAAACTTGGAAAGCAGAATTGTAGACTAACTCACCGCTCCACCTCCGCTCTTAAGGCTCCTCTCACACTTTTCTCCCTCTGTGAATCTGTAAAACGATCATCAACCAGGGGAGTGATGACAGCATAAGCATATCAGATTAATACTACAATGCTTAATTTTCACTGCCTCATATGAAAGCTTGTTGGTATCTAAAGTTTAATAACATTACCTGCATACACGGCATTCCTATCGATCCCCAACGTTGCATCTCCTACAACATGAACTTTTCTCTCTGTGTTATGTTCAAAATATTCTCTTAACTCTGCTGCCCTTCGCGTTTTCCCACTACAGGGGAAACCGCACATAATGATAAGAGGCATGTTGTCTCATCTAGGCTTCTCTATGAAGTACTGAGTGTTAAACAACATGCAGCTACCAGCATCATAGACATTAGAAAGCATGGCCACCCCACCAGGCCGACTATAACACGGAAGTAGTGTCATAGGAAGTAGGAAGTGAATGTTTTTATTTATTTTTATTTTATATATATATATATATATATATATATATATATATATATATATATATATATATATATTGCAAGACAAAACAACAACATACAAAAAACCCTCACAGGGGGAAAGAGAGCATACAAATCAACAAATACATTCCAAAAGACAAAAAGACAAAAACAAACAAAGGGGGATTACTTAACATATAATAGGAAGTGATTTTGAATCACGTGAAATTAATATAGATCAATGAGAAAACCTTGAATGAAACCGGAGAATGTTTAATAATCTGTAGACAGCCTCTTGATGAAACATGCATTCAATACCACACTACTTAGGTTGTCCCAGAAGTCTTGCCAATGTTCCTTTACTACAATTTTAGTTTGTGTTTTTTTTTCAATTCAAAACGCAGTAGAGAAATAGATTATTTTACATTGGGCTTCATTTTATTGTTTATTATTAGGCTTTCAGCATTTATTTTGAACTCAGGAAAGAAAAGTCTCCACAAAACTCTCGACTAAGAAATCCATTGCATTGTTCAATAAAAAATATAATGTCCTACAATTTTACAGCCTCCAAATGTAAAGACGTCTACTACAGCATGTTTTACATTAATTAAAAGAGAAGTCTGATAGTAAATAATTAGGGAACGTGAAAAACTTGTGGTGCACACTGACAATGGAAATGACTGTAGCCTATGATATCAGTTCAAAGTGCATTGACACACTAAAGCTCGATCTATGCTTCTGCGTCAAACCTTACGCGTGGGGCGTGGCGCGGTGGTTGAGCATTCGAAGTTTTGCGTCGAGGGTCCGCGTTACTCTGCAATTCACCGCCATGCCACCAGGGGGGTGTGGCTGTGTGGTTTCAAGAGTTATAGCCGAATCCTTGCTCATTATCGAAGAGCAAATGCTTATTTTGCAAATGATGTGGAAGCGCAGGCGACAGAGAAGACGTTTGCGGAGGTTCTGTACGATCGTTTGAGGCTGGAAACGGGTGAATTTGCAACACTGAGGGACCTGGACGAACAAATGCACTTTCGATACTTTCGAATGTCAGCGGGCCGATTTGACGAGCTTCTTCGCGGTACACAGCCTGGCGAGTGGAGAAAAGTGGTGGCCAATGATTCGAACTTCACGATGGTGTCCCGAAGCACACTCAATGAGTGATAATAAACTGTGAACTATGCATGGTGTCTAAACTGTGCTGTGCTGTGTGTGTTGAAAATAAATATCAAAACAACTGTTTGAAAACAAACTTGTGTGTTTTATTCTTATGTATTATGTAATACAAAAAGTATAATTTAAAATATCACAACACTAAAACAATACAACAACAATATGCATTGTAGTATGTATAAATGTATTATAAAAAGTCAAGTTGCGGCAAATCACGGCAAAAAGTGCACTCAAACGGGGGTCAGATGGCTCAATGGTTAAGGCGTTGGCCTCATGATCGGAAGGTTGTGAGATCGGGCCCCGGCTGTGGCTATATGATGTTGTGTCCTTGGGCAAGGCACTTCACCCTACTTGCCTCAGGGAAAATGTCCCTGTACTTACTGTAAGTCGCTTTGGATAAAAGCGTCTGCTAAATGAATAAATGTAAAAAAAAAAATGTAAAAAAAACGATACAACACACGTATCTCAACTATTTACAAAACTACGTCACGTTCTGAGCGGACCAATCACAGCGCTTTCGACGCCGACAACGCTACGCGCAGTTAGGATTTTTTGGAGGCGCGCGATGGGCAAAGCGGGAGGGTCGGCGTTGTCGGCGGAGCAATGCGCGCGACAAATCGCAGAAGCATAGATAGGCCTTAAGGAGACCAGGGTATTATTTTGAATTTGTCTATTGCAATTCAAACATGCAACACATTGTACAGAAGTTTTTAAAATTATTTCTTTCATAGCCTATATATACATGTATCATTGTTCGAGATCTAAACATAAACCATATTAATAAAAAAAATTCAGTTGATAAATTTAAACAATCAGCCATCAACATACCGATGACCCAAAAAAATATATACTACTGTAATGGGATATTTTCCAAAGCAGAACTTCATCAAATGCCGTTTCTCAGTAATTTCACAGGAATACCCGTCGTCTAAAAAGTTAAAAGAACGCAGTAAATGTTTCAGAATATTTAGCAAGATTTTTTTTAAATATAATTGAGGGCAGTTGATTTCAATATTAGGCTAATCTTATACCAATAATTTATTATTTATCTAATAGCTTACCTGATACCGGTGATTATGAGACATTGTTCCCCCGACCTGGAATCTTTTCATAAACTGTAGACCATTTTATTCGCCCCGGGAGTTCGCGTCCTTCATCCTGGTTGGTGCTTATCTGCCACCGGGCCCGCTGGTTAAAGAAGCCCAGCGCATGTTAGCAGACCAGCTCCTGAAAGTGGAGCGAACCCACCCGGACTCTCTAGTCATCGTCCTAGGTGATTTCAACAAAGGAAACCTCAGCCAAGAACTCCCCAAATACAGACAATTCATAACCTGCCCCACCAGTTAGTGTAACACCCTGGACCATTGCTATACCACAGCCACCAACGCTTACCATGCAGTGTCCCGTGCTGCACTGGGTCACTCTGACCACGCCATGATCCACCTGATTCCTGCATACAAGCAGAAACTAAAACTCTGTAAACCTGCAGTGAGGACATCAAAACAGTGGACCAGTGAGGCTGTGGAGGAACTCAGAGCTAATCTGGAGTGCACTGACTGGGAAATGTTTGCTGCCGCCACAAATGGACTGGATGAGTACACCGAGGCTGTGACATCATACATCAGCTTCTGTGAAGATTCCTACATACCAACTCGATCCAGGGTGAGTTACAACAATGAGAAACCCTGGTTTACTGCAAAACTCAGAAGCCTGAGGTCGAAGAAGGAGTTGGCGTTTAAGTCTGGTGACCGTTACAGATTTAAGGAGGCGAAGAAGCTGTTCAGCAGGGGCGTCAGAGAAGCGAAACGACTCTACTCAAAGAGACTGCAAGAACAATTATCCTCAAATGACTCTGCTTCTGTCTGGAGGGGGCTTAGGCAAATTACCAACCACAAGCCAGAGCCCCACCCACCACCAACGACTCCCACCTGGCCGAGGACCTGAACGAATTCTATTGTAGATTCGAAGGACAATCGGACAGCCCCATGCCCCAGCCCCACCCCCCTCCACCCCAACCAGCACCCCACCCCCCACCCCCCCACCTATCAACACCGACACAATGTTGACTCTCTCCATCCAAGAGAGGGAAGTTAACAAAGTGTTCAAGAGACAGAACCCTCGCAAAGCTGCAGGGCCGGATGCTGTCTCCCCTGCCACACTGAAGCACTGCGCTGACCAGCTGTGTCCTGTGTTCACCAACATCTTCAACACCTCCCTGGAGATGTGCCACGTGCCAGCCTGCTTCAAGTCCTCCACCATCATCCCTGTGCCCAAGAAGCCCAGACCAACAGGACTGAATGATTACAGACCCGTCGCCCTGACATCTGTGGTAATGAAGTCATTTGAACGCCTGGTGCTGGCACACCTCAAAAACTTCACAGACCCCCTCCTAGACCCCCTGCAGTTCGCCTACAGAGCCAACAGGTCTGTGGATGACGCAGTCAACATGGCCCTCCACTACACCCTCCAGCATCTGGACTCTCCAAACACCTACGCCAGGATCCTGTTTGTGGACTTCAGCTCTGCCTTCAATACCATCATTCCGGCTCTGCTTCAGGACAAGCTCTCCCAGCTGAACGTGCCCGACCCCACCTGCAGGTGGATCACAGACTTCCTGTCCGACAGGAAGCAGCGCGTTAGGATGGGAACGCAAGTCTCTGACTCCCGGTCCATCAGCACCGGATCCCCTCAAGGCTGCGTCCTTTCCCCCCTGCTCTTCTCCCTGTACACAAACAGCTGCACCTCCAGTCATCCATCTGTCAAGCCCCTGAAGTTTGCGGACGATACCACCCTGATCGGGCTCATTTCTGATGGGGACGAGTCTGACTTCAGGTGGGAAGTGGACAACCTGGTGACTTGGTGCAGCTAGAACAACCTGGAGCTCAACGCTCTTAAGACAGTGGAGATGGTTGTGGACTTTAGGAAGGACACAGCCCCACTCCCCCCCATCACACTGCGCGACTCCCAGGTCAACAGTGTGGAGTCCCTTCGCTTCCTGGGCACCACCCTCTCCCAGGACCTTAAGTGGGAGCTGAACATCAGCTCACTCACAAAGAAAGCCCAGCAGAGGATGTACTTCCCTCGGCAACTGAAGAAATTCAGCCTGCCAAACACAATGATGGTGCAATTCTACACTGCCATCATCGAGTCCATCCTCACCTCCTCCATCACCGTCTGGTACGCTGCTGCCACTGCCAAGGACAGCAGCAGACTGCAGCGTATCATACGTGCTTCTGAAAAGGTGCAACCTGCCATCCCTTGAGGACCTGCACACGGCAAGGTCTCTAAAACGGGTGAGGAAGATTGCGGCCGACTCCTCCCACCCTGGACATTCTGTGCTTCAGCTGCTCCCTTCTGGCAGGAGGCTGCGGTCCATCAGGACCAAAACCTCTCGCCACAAGAACAGTGTTGGGCAAGCTACTTGGAAAATGTAGTGAGCTAAGCTACCAGTTACTCTGCATGAAATTAAGCTTCACCACACCGAAGCTACCCCCCAGAGAAATGTAGCAAGCTAAGCTACAGCAACATGGCAAAAGTAGTTTAACTACATCAAAGCTATTTTTATTTTATTTTATATAACTTCATTCCAAAGCAAAGCTATCTCAGTGATCAATAAAACTGTTAATCAGACAAATAAGCAGGCAAAAATGTTACATTCAATTGTTTTATTAAACAATTATTAACCTGTGCTCTCACTGCTCCAAAACCAGAAGACAAAACGTGCTCCATTAGTAACAAAAAGCAGAAAGACCTGGGGCCCGTTTCAGAAAGGAGGTTCAACCAACTCTGAGTTTAAACTTGAAGTCTGAGTTGCCAAACCCCAAGGTGGGAAACTCTGGGTTTTCGGTTTCAGAACACCTGAAAAGAGTTAGTTTTATCAACTCTGAGTTGGCTGACTCTGACTTAAGCGTGTGTTCCGCAACGATAAAAAGCCATTATCAATGGAGTGTAGATATAAGGATTCACCATGGAAACGGCGTAAGGGAAGCGTATTTCTCCCAAACAGAACCGGAAGTGCTTATCTAAGTTTATGGCGAATATGAAAAAAGAAATTATACAGTGTTGGGTGTAATTAATTACTAAATAATCTACATACTGTAATTTAAAGCCTTTAAAACAATTCTGTATAAAACAAGAGTGGATGTAACATCAAATGTAAGTAGACCAAATTAGAAAGTAGACCAATACTTTCTAGAGATCGTAATTATTACATTAACCTGAATAGACTGGTTAAGTGTTGCAATCTAAGCCTCCCCCTGGCGGCTTGCTGGGAAAATATGTTGGCGCAGGTGTGACGTAGTGTGGCAGGTGTGTGATGGGTAGTCAAGAAAATAAATGATAACGTGGTGGTATCAGCCGAGCAACTGGTGCGATTCGTCCTTTTCTTTTTATAATAGTAAGATATACCAGCTGCTCCCAACTACGGTTCGGAGCACATAAACTGAGAAAGTAACACTGGGGGCTCGTCCGGGATTAAACAGAACAAGAAGAAAAGTGAAGAGAAAAAGAAAAAGTTACGTCGGACGCAGTAGCGCTCGGAGCTAGAGCTAAAGGTACCACTAATGCTAATGTATGGAATAAGAGGCCTGTCGAGATGGACACGCCAAACGTCAGCACCAACCCATTTTTAATGGATATAAGGGACAATATTATGGACGCAGTTAGCAACAGGGACGGCCGATACGCCGACTGCACTAACCCCTTCGCGGCTAGCATGGAGCGAACGGCAGCCGCGGACGGAGGGACGGTTCACGGCCAGACGCCGCCGCTCAACCTAGCTTTCCTCATGAGTTTTCCCCCCACGCCACCGCCATCACGGTTGACTAACCCGTTCCTAACGCCCGTGGATTATAATGCAAATGGTGAGTCCGAGCACTTTATTCAGCAAACCTGTGACTGTTCAAAACATATGGCAACCAACCCAGTTGCAGCTTTACCTTACGGGTCGGAAAATAGCCCTGCTGAAACGTTTGCCCTACATGCCGCTAATAAGCAAGCTAACCCATTCACCACCATGAACCATACGGCACTAAACCCTGTTGCCCCGGCCCACGCTCGGTTCCCCCGGTTCACATCGACGCCTTTTCCTCCCTTTATGCCCCAGCCCGTTGAACGTGGTGGAGTAATAAGCTATGATGATAATGACTATGCCCCACACCGCAACACCTACCAATACGGCCAGTCAGCTGCGAGAAGGGCCAGGTCGGCGCCACGGTCATCACACATGGCGACGACGAACATTATGGATATAAAGAGAGAATTCCAATATTGAAGCCAGGCCATTTTGATGGAACAGGCTCCTGGAAATACTTTATTCACCGGTTCGAAAGCTGTGCAAACGCAAACCATTGGTCAGAGGCAACAATGGCGGTTCAACTGAGATTCAGCCTGAATGGCGCGGCTGGAGCTATCGTCCATAAAAACGATGAGCATGCAGCAGCTATCGGCATTGAACTGAGACAAAGGGTTAGGGGGCAGAACGAAGCGCTGCACCTCTTAAGGGACGATATCTACGAGAAAGTGTCCATCGTGTATGCAGACCGTACTGAGCTGGAGCAGGATGCCATCAGTGTGGAGATCTTCACCAACGCCCTGGCCGACGCTGAGGTGGTGCAAAAACTACTGGAGAAGCAGCCACGTACCCTGTCCAGAGCATATGACATCGCACACAGCTACGAGACCACGAGGAGGGCTGCCAGAACAGTCACACAATTCATGCAGCCTGGCCAACGCAGTCTTTTAAATCAGAGAGCCAGGGCCGCCACGGTACGTGAAAATAACAGCATGCCAGCTTGTGTGGAGCCAGTGGGGGTAGCTGTTTGGTCCATCGACTCGCCGGAAAGGGCTCCAAGATCCAATCAGCAGTGGCGCCAGAAGAGGGACACTAATTCCAAAATATCTATGGGGGATGTTCAGTGCCACAACTGCTCCGGTCTAGGGCATATGCAGAGAAACTGCCCTTCTCCCCGTCGACCCAGACAGCAAGCTCGGACAGTCAATAACAACACAGCACCCGACACAGGTATAGTGGTTACCTGTACTGCAAGTCAGGAAGACGACATGTGTGTTAAAATATTCATATATGGACTGGAAATGTGTGCCCTGCTTGACTCTGGTGCTCGGAGGAATGTGTTGCCCCTCCATCTCTTCAACTCCATTCCCACAGAGTCCAGACCCCCAATAGAGCCATCTGTCGCACAGGTCCTGCAGGGCATCGGCCCCGGTGGTCTGGCAGTGCTGGGTGAAGTCAACCTACCAGTACAAGTTGGGAGCCGAGCTACAAATGTGAACTTTATTATGGCCGACACAGCAGAGAGCACCGAGGTTATACTGGGGCACCCTTTCCTACATCAGACAAGTGCCCAGCTGGACTATGGTCGCCGTGAGATAACCCTCTGCGGAGGGAAGGTACCTCGGTTTAACCCAAGCCATCGGCCCCGGGTGCACATTGTTAGAGTGGCCCGCACTACAGTGTTGGAGTCGGGGTGTGAGTATGTAGTCCCTGGCACCGTCCACCTCCGCCATGCTGCTGACGGAGACCTGATGCTGAGCCCAACTAAAGGTTTCATCGAAAAACACCACGTCCTAGTCGCTCACATCATCGTGCAGGCGCAGCGGTCCACCAACGTTCCCATCAGAGTCTTCAACCCTGGTGCCTTACCTGTCACGTTGAAGAGAGGCGCTGTGGCAGGGATCCTACAACCAGCAACGGTGTTAGGGGAGCTGGAGCCCCAGCCACCTCTGGCCCCACCGGCCTCTGAACCTATTAACTCTGTCTCTGCTTCTTTACCCATCCACCTTAAGGTCCTGTATAATGAGAGCTGTGCCAGTCTGCCACAGGGTGACCATGAGAGGTTGGCCCGCCTGCTACGGTCTTACAGTGACGTCTTCTCCATGGGGCCCACTGACCTTGGCCGCACTCGCCTCGTGCAGCATGACATCCTCACCACCCCTGGCCCACCTGTGAAACAGCAACCACGTAGAATGGCTAGAGACAAACAAACTGCAGCAGACCAGCAGGTGCAGCAGAGCCTGGACGCTGGTGTGGCCCAACCCAGCAACAGCAGCTGGGCTGCCCCAATCGTTATGGTGAGAAAGAAGGATCAGACGTCACGGCTATGTGTCGACTACAGGCCCTTAAACGAGAGAACCATAAAGGACGCTTATCCACTGCCCCGCATCCAGGACACCTTAGACACATTGACCACCGCCAAGTACTTCAGCACGCTGGACTTAACATCAGGATACTGGCAGGTGGAAATGACGCCGAGAGCACGAAAAGCCGCAGCTTTCTGCACCCGTAAGGGCCTATTCGAATGGAATGTGATACCTTTCGGACTATGCAATGCGCCGGCCACATTCCAGAGGCTCATGGACCGTGTCCTGGCCGGGCTACAGTGGGAGACCTGTTTGGTTTACCTCGACGACATCATTGTCCTGGGGCGGGACGGCACTGAAATGTTGGCGCGGCTCGATCAAGTGTTCAACAGACTACGCGCGGCCAACCTGAAACTTAAACCTTCAAAGTGTTTCCTGTTCCGAGAGCGAGTGGCTTACCTGGGGCACATCGTCTCTGCCAAAGGTGTCGCCACTGACCCCCAAAAGATCCAGAAAGTGATGGAGTGGCCCGCACCACGAAACGTCTCTGAGGTACGTCAGTTTGTCGGCCTGGCTTCGTACTACCGACGCTTCGTCAAAGATTTCGCCACAGTTGCCAAGCCCCTCCATGAACTCACCAAAAAGTATGCACGCTTTAACTGGACAGATGAATGCCAGGAGGCCTTTGAGCAACTGAAAAGCCGGTTGACGTCGGCACCCGTGCTGGGTTATCCCCTCGACAGTGGCGAGTTGACCCTCGACACAGATGCCAGTGACTGGGGAATCGGGGCAGTCCTCTCCCAAGTTCAAGACGGTGAGGAGAGAGTGCTAGCTTATGGGAGCAGGAGAATGTCAGCCACTGAGCAAAACTACTGCACAACCAGACGAGAACTCCTGGCAGCTGTCGAGTTCACCTCTCATTTCCGCCAATACCTGCTAGGGAGATCATTCATCATACGGACTGACCACAGCAGCCTGCGCTGGTTGACTCGGATGAGGGAGCCTGAGGGCCAGCTTGCTCGCTGGCTGGAAAAACTAGCAGAGTACAACTTCCAGGTGGTCCATCGTCCAGGGACACACCACCAAAATGCGGACGCACTCTCCAGAAGACCCTGCCGGACGTCGTGCCCATGCACAGTGCCAGAGCCTAACCTCAGTAACCAGCTCCAGCATAAAGGGATCCAGTGCAACATGGCTGAGAGCCCAGCTGAAGAGGATGCCGGGGAAACTCCTGCGGGGCAACCTCCAGTGGGGGTAGTGGTGCCCGAAGATAGTTATGGAGGCAGCCCCGCAGTCAAGTCTAAGTATCTTCCAGTGGGGGTAGCAGACGCTTTCACTGACAGTCAAGCTGGTTCTCTGTTCCGTCCAGGTGTCTACAGGGTGAGTGAGCCAGCCCAAACCAACCTGTTCGGTGGTTGGACCCAAGAGCAGTTAATCAGTGCCCAAGAAGCTGACACAGATATAGCACCAGTAAGGAAGTGGATGGACGAGGGGAGGGGCAGGCCACCCTGAGCTGACATAGCACCCTACAGCCCTGCTACCAAAGCCTACTGGTCGCAGTGGAAAAGGCTCTACCAGAAAGAGGGAGTTTTGTTGAGGAAATTCTACTGCACAGATGGAAAGGTGTTCTATCCACAGATCCTGTTGCCTCAAGAGTACCGCACCTCAGTCACAGAGCAACTGCACGATGGCCCAGTCGGCGGCCATTTTGGAGGAGAAAGAACACTCGCACGTCTCAAGGCCCGGTACTACTGGTACAATATGAGAGATTACGTCACTCTGTGGTGCCGCACCTGCACCAGCTGTGCTGCAAAAGCCTGCCCGAAGAAAACACCTCAAGCTGCCATGGGCACAGTGAGAGTTGGTGCCCCCTTCGAACGCATTGCAGTTGATTTAATGAAACGAAACCGAAAGGCACAACCGCTACATAATAGTGGTACAAGACTACTTCAGCAAATGGGTGGAAGCCTACCCGGTTCCCAATGAACAAGCAACAACAGTGGCCGAAAAGATTGTTTCAGAGTGGGTGTGTAGATACGGGGCTCCACAGTGCCTACACAGCGACCAAGGTACCAATTTCGAGTCAGCTGTGTTCCAGAGAATGTGTGAGCTGCTGGGAATCGACAAGACACGGACCACGCCGTTTCGCCCGCAGTCAGACGGCCAAGTAGAACGCTTTAATGCCACCCTGCAGAAAATCATAGCCACCACTGCAGAACGATGTCACCGGGACTGGGACATTATGACCCCATATGCAGTCATGGCTTACCGTGCCTCCAAACACAGCTCCACGGGCCTGACACCTAACATGATGCTGTTCGGACGGGAAATTACAGAGCCGGTGGACCTTGTTGCTGGGTTGCCACCTGACTCAGACGACACTGCTACCCCTCCAGCCTATGTCGTACAGCTCCGGGAAAGGCTGGAGCTAGCTCACCAGTTGGCTCGGGAGGCGCTTGGAAAATCTGTTGAGCGTGCCAAACGACAGTATGACAAAAATGTTTGCAGAGTCCAATACAAAGTCGGTGATGCAGTATGGTTCCTAGTCAAAGGCACCAAGAGAGTAAAGAACAAAGTGCGGAAGTTCCTGCCTTCCTACGAGGGTCCGTACTTCATCGTGGGTGTGCTGGACGACTTGGTCTACCGGATTAAAAGGGGCCCGAGGATGAAGATGAAAGTCGTTCACCACGACAAGCTTAAAGCTTACCATTCGAGGACAACACTAGACAACGGCTGGGTCTTTCAAGAGGCTGAAACGTGGGCACCAGTGGAGGCGCCATCCCCGCCATCAGACCTTAGCTCTTCAGAAATCGACATCAGTCCCCTCGACCTTTGGGGCACATCACCAGAGACAGAGGATCCTGCTGTGGAGGCCCTTCCAGGTCTCTTCTCTTCACCACAATCATCGCCAGCTTCGCCGAGCAGCAGCCAGCTCCCTTGCCACCCCGCGGAGCCTTCACTGGAGGAGGCTGGGACCCCGCATACGGCCAGGCGAGAAGCTGCTCGTCATCTTTTGAGCTCCACCTCTCAGCGTCGACCCCGGAGGGTCCGCAGAGCTCCTGACATGTTTGGTGACTGGATTGGTCACTGAGCATATTTGCCTGAGGTTGGGTGTAGGCGGATCGCTGCCCTCCTCAGAGGAAAAGAGTTCCAGTTCAGTCATACAAGTTTAACTTGACTGTTGAGGTTAAAATGTGAAGTTACAGTATGGGTTTAATATGATTGTTTGTTTCAACAGTTGGTCATTTGAATACTAATGGGCCGCATAGTTTTGTTATAGCTTCTTGATGAAAATGCGTGTGGAAAACGATGTGAAAGAAAGAAAACGTTATTTGTTTGGTAAAAAAAAAAAAAAAAAAAAAAAACTATTTTTTTACTTAAAAATCCTGCACACTGGAGTAACCTTATGCAAACGTTAAATGCAGTGAGTAAAATAAGTCACATTTTTCCCCTTTGGATGTAATTGCCATGTTTAGAACATTTGCTTACCTGTACGAAAGAAGGACTACGCAATATGCTTTAATTTACATTTATGGACATTGCCTTTCACCTTAACTTCCCCCTGGAAGAGGACCCCTTCAAGGACTGTGGGATATACATGTTATGGTTGGGGGTGTTTATTTAAGGACTGTCTAATTAATATTTTCCTGGGTACAGTGTAATGATGCTGGAGATATGTTATAATGGTTTAATCATCCTCCAGAGTGGGGGTAGTGTTGCAATCTAAGCCTCCCCCTGGCGGCTTGCTGGGAAAATATGTTGGCGCAGGTGTGACGTAGTGTGGCAGGTGTGTGATGGGTAGTCAAGAAAATAAATGATAACGTGGTGGTATCAGCCGAGCAACTGGTGCGATTCGTCCTTTTCTTTTTATAATAGTAAGATATACCAGCTGCTCCCAACTACGGTTCGGAGCACATAAGCTGAGAAAGTAACATAAGGATGTAATTTGTAGTTAGTAATTAAGAACTGTTTTACCGTAAATTCCCAATTGTTACAAAATCTGAGGTGAAACTAGAAGAACAGAATTGTTTTAAACCTATTCATTTAATATTCATGTATAGGTGCAATATATATATATAGATTTAACTGCCTACATAAAATGTAAAAGGTCTAACTACAGTATGTTTAAATTGTTTCCATATAGAATTATATTTCCATTTATATTACTTCGGGTTGGGTTTTTTGTTGATCCCAACAGATTCACATGGTAATATCTGTCTTTTGGAGCCTCCTGTCCCAACAGAACCCCTGGCAGTTGTAAATAGCCTACTCAATATACAATAGATTATTACAAATAGTGTTATGAAGTGTACTTTATGGAATGTTCATCTTTACAGGATGATGAGGATGAAGAAACTGTTTGTGCTGCCACAGAGGCCTACTGAGTTAATGTTAATATTATGTGTCTACACATCAAACAATGTACACATTCACATTTAATGTGGAGTAGCCTATATAATCTAAATGTATATCTATAAATGGTCATTCTAATCTCCCCCCCAAAGTGTGGAAGAACAGCAGGAGGAAGGTCCATCAACTTCTGGTGCACAGATGAACACAGTTCAGTGATTTACAGTAAATGCCACAGTTTCATTCTGTAGAATTTTAGAACTACATTATGTAACCCTAAATCCACTGTATTTTCAGTTGCCAATTAAAGAGTTGCATCGAATTCTTCTTCTTAAAAAAAAAATCTAAAATCAGATCTGGAAATTAACATTTTGAAAGAAAAGCTAAAAGTGAGTGTATGGTCATAGGTGAATTCTGGGAAGTATTGAAACTATATTAAGATCTAACCTTTTTCATTTCTCTTTTTTTGTTTTAGAAAATAAAAAAACACCATATAAATTGCTGTGATTTTGTGTTTATAAATTTTATTTTGTGGTGGATATCATTATTAATGTGAAAAGACATTGTGGCATATCATATCCTTCCATCCTGGATATCTGCAGAGTTGATGGGGTCGTCCTCAGGATCTTGTAACTCTAGGGCAGGGTGTTTCTCCCCTCTAATTATGGAGAACAACACATGACACAATAATGTCACAGGCCCTTTCAGGGATGGTTCAGGTTCTGGGTAAGGAGTAATCAGAGTTTGCCAGCATGGGTAACCCCTATCTCCCATCAGAAAGCCATCCATCTCTCCTGTAAGAAAGTTCACATTGCTTTAGAGCTGCACATAATTTCCCCTGTAAGTGTGTAGTGCATACATTGAAATATATAGGACATGCATTTACTTACCCCTTTCCAGTCTTTTACTCAAGGTTGACTCGATAAATTCTTGAGTCATGAACAGAGCCAGGCCACTTGGCCTCCACATTTGTGATTATATGTGCAGCATCACATATGATCTGTGGACAGTGCAAAGAATGACACATGTACAGTATTGTGATGTGTTTGACCATTAGAACCAGTAGGCTGTCAGTGTACCTGCACATTAATACTGTGGATGGACCTCCTATTGACATAATCTGCTTTATTTTCAGAGGGTGCAATGATTGGAATATGTGTGCCATTATTAGGTCACTTCCAAGGGTCGCAGCAAGATATTCTTAACTGAATGGTATTTATCAGGTTAGCATTATTTAAATCCATTTATACACCACTTACCTGCAATCCTGTAGAACTCCTTTGATGACTCACTGGTTTGTGGCCAGGAAACAACACAAAATGGTCAGAAAGTGCTTCAGTGCAAGGCACACTTTCCTGACCGCTCTGCAAACAGTAGCCTTACTAGTATTTTATAGTAAGAATGGATGAGATTGTGGATGTATCTTATTGACTCCAAAGAAAAACGGTACCGCTCAGATAAAAATTTAGATGTCAAAACATTAATTCTGGGCTTCAAAAATCTCTCCCAATATAAATGTAAATCTCGACGAATTAATACAGCCTCTTCATCTATAGGATTGTCAATAATAGAACATTGAATTCCCTTTGCTGCTCTCCTCGTAAAAAACGTGCTCAATGAATGAGGTGTTTAAACGTCGCCTCGTCTTCAAAAAGGGGAGGAGACTGAAATAAACTCTAAATTTACCGAACAAAACCTGCTCCCGACCAGGTTAGGTTCATAGAGTTAGTTACTATGGTAACTGACTCTTGAGTATAAATTACCTCTCTTTCAGAAACGGGCTTAATTTAGCCTATTTTCTCGGGTTTAACTTACCCCCCTTTCTGAAACTGAAAACCCAGAGTTTCCCTCATTTCAGAGTTAACTTACTCAGAGTTTTCACTTAACCCGCTTTCTGAAACGGGCCCCTGCTCTAAACTGCTCTATTATGTTTATTTTGAACTATGCCATTAAAGACAATGTGCAACTAACTCAACGTCCTCCTCACCCTCTGCCATCTTTCCACCAAGTAACGTAACTCACTCAAGCAAGCTAACTTGTCTGTATACCCCAAGCCCCGGGTCTGCCTCTCAGCAGCTGTGCCGATTTTTCCCGGTGGCCACTCGTGATATTACAACATAAAATACCCATGGGGTCCAGAAAGCATTTTTTCCATTGACCGTAATAGTAAAAGAGAAGCCTGTAAAAAGGTTCTCAGGACACCTACAGCTGTAACCACTATTAATTGCAAATCTTTTTATTCCATATTTTTAAGTCATGGACTTTTAAAACGTCCAAAAAAATTCTAAAGGCCATAAAAGCCCCCGTAAAGTCTTATTCTAATGGTGACGTCACAGCTGTGTGCGTGCACTCCCAAGCGCGGTCTCGCTGTGTCTCGGGAACGAGGATGCCTGTTGGTTTAATGACAGCTCTGAACGGGGCTAAACGTGGTCGGAAAAGTGAATTAAACGACTCCAGGGTGATACAAGTTTCATATTTGAACGGCATGTATTTCTAAATGCTATTTTAAATGTATATTGGCGTTAAATTACACGCGTAATGAAATTTTCACTTACTGCCAGTGTCACTGCTGTGAAAAAATCTAAAATTAGATTAGATGAGATAAACCTTTATCTGTCCTCCAGGGGTGGACATTGCAGTTCACAACAGCAGCAGGGTAAAGTACAGCACACAGAGTTGCAGTGTAATATAACAATAATAACAATAGGGGGGCACGATAAAGTCCAGTATATCAAATACAAAATAGGTAAGTTAAGTAGACATATACAGTTATTGCACTTGAGTTATTTACCATGCATGTGATACTTTAGGTGATGTGTCACCAGGGTCTCGGTCTCACCTTGACTGAAGTTCAATATCCTTTTTATTGTTTTGGTCTAAATAGCCCACGAATAGACCAGGCAAAATGAAGCTGGCCTCTCTTTTTTGTGCCTTTTTTTCATCACACTGTTCACCCACTCACAAGTCTGTTTTTTTAGTTTTGTTATGTTATGTTCGTTATATTGAAAATAGTTCATGTTCAGTAAAATCTAATTATTACTTTGAAAAGTGTTGAACTATTTAATTATAAAGCCTTGCATATGAACACAAAATTATGTTAAATACACCACACAACGGAATTTGTATTTATTTATTCAGTAACATGTGGCTCAGTATAGGTTCTGACATCTCACTACAGGAGAAAACAGTGTTTTAGGGTGGACTATAAAAATATATCAGGCTAGGAATTACACTTAATGTCCAGGAGCTCCTTCCATGACTCAGGTAATATCCAAACTATATCACGTAGCTGTAAAAGAAACAGAGAAGCTGCATAACGCTTAATAACGAAAGACTTGCCTGTTAGAATGTGCCGATATAGCCTATAAAACGATAAGAACTTTAAACTTAATCTGACAAGAAGTCGTAGGCTATATCACACACGGGATCATTAATAGACAAAACAGATTTGACTACCGGCATCTGGTTGATAAATATGACAGCTTGTATTGTGGAGAATCCCTTATTTTTTTATTGCAGATTAATTTTAATAAAAATGACTCGTTTTATCCTTACTTAACTAAAAAATAAACAAACAAGACGAATTAACCTCGTATAGTCTAAAACCATGACTATGAAAACATAATCGGTTGATGTGTCCTATAAATCCATCATTTTTTTGTGTAGATTCGTCATTATCGGTCAAACTCTTCCACAAGCACTCATGAGCGCGCAGCGCTCGTCCAGAACGCGACTTGCTCGTTCTCATTGCCCCAGAGCGTCATCAGCCTCCCATCATTCCATTCCCCATACCGCGGAAGTCAAAAAACTTTTTCCGCGTATGCGCCAGGTGAGCAACTTCATTGAAATCAACGGCCGCCATTTTTCTATCCGGTATCCATTCTTTATACATCCATGAGCGCATGTGCCGAAAACGTTTTTTGACTTCCTGGTTTACTTTCGCGGTATGGGGAATGGAATGATGGGAGGCTGATGACGCTCTGGGGCAATGTGAACGAGCAAGTCGCGTTCTGGACAAGCGCTGCGCGCTGTGCAGAAGGAACTGAGGAGGATGATCAAACTGGGCAAAGCCAAATACAGGAGAAAGATGGAGGTTCAGCTTCAACAGAGCAACTCAAGGGAAGTCTGGCAAGGCCTGAAGACCATTTCTGGGTTCAACACACCCCTCCCCCAGGCTGAGAAGGATCTACAGTGGGCGAACGACTTGAACTTGTATTACAATAGGTTTAATGACTCACCCATTGCCCCCACCCCCCCCCCCCCCCCCCCCCAGCTGCTGCCTCTAGCCCTGTCTCCTGGTCAATGCCCTCCTCCCCCATCAGCCCTGCCTGCACCTGGCCACACCCTACATTCCATGCATTCCACTAACCCATCACAACCCCATGGACTCCCCGTCACCCACCCCCCGTGCTCCCCCCTAGTTTTCTCACCCGGCCAAGTTAGGAGAGAGCTGAGAAAGATCAATGCGCGAAAAGCAGCTGGTCCGGATGGAATTAGTCCCAGGCTCCTGAAATCCTGCGCGGATGAACTGTGCGGGATCATGGGGCAGGTCTTCAACCTCAGCCTCAAGCTGAGCAGGGTACCACTGCTCTGGAAGACCTCCTGCCTGGTACCAGTGCCTAAGACACCGCGGGCTAAGGACCTCAGCAGCTTCAGGCCAGTGGCTCTCACATCACACATGATGAAGACACTGGAGAGGCTGATTCTGGGCCACCTCCGCTCTGAGGTGAGCTCAGAGATGGACCCGCTGCAGTTCGCTTACCGACCTGGAATCGGGTTGGACGACGCATTGATCTTCCTGCTTCATCGTGCTCTCACCCACCTCGAGAGTCCTGGCAGTGCTGGGAGGATTACCTTCTTCGACTTCTCCAGCGCGTTCAACACCATTCAGCCAGTGCTCCTGAGGGATAAACTGGTTAAGCTGGGGTGGATGTACCCCTGGCCGACTGGACCCTGGACTACCTCACAAATAGACCCCAGTTTGTGAGAACCAGGGAGGGTGTGTCTGATCTCCTGACCTGCAGTGTGGGGGCCCCACAGGGGACGGTGCTTGCGCCCTTCCTCTTCACCCTCTACACTGCTGACTTCAGACACAACTCGGAGGGCTGCGTCCTGCTCAAGTTTTCCGATGACTCCGCCATCGTCGGACTGATCAGTGACGATGATGACACGGAGTACAAGCAACTGACGCAGGACTTCGTAGACTGGTGTCAGCCGAACCACCTCCTCATCAACGCGGGCAAGACCAAGGAGATGGTGGTGGATTTCCGCAGACAACGACCTCCCCCCCCACCGGTGAACATCCAGGGAATGGACATTGAGAGAGTGGAGTCCTATAAGTACCTGGGTGTTCACCTGAACCACAAACTGGACTGCACTCACCACACTGACGCACTGTACAAGAAAGGTCAGAGCCGGCTGTACTTCCTGAGGAGGCTGAGGTCTTTCGGAGTGCAGGGGGCACCCCTAAAGTCTTTCTATGACTCAGTGGTGGCCTCTGCCATCATGTACGGTGTGGTCTGCTGGAGCAGCGGCATCACTGAGAGGGAAATGAAGAAGCTGGACAAGGTCATCAAGAAGTCCAGCTCAGTCCTGGGCTGCCCTCTAGACTCAGTGCAGGAGGTGGGTGACAGACGAGTCCTGGCAAAGCTGACAACCATGCTGGACCACGAGTCACACCCCCTGCAGGACACACTGTCCGCTCTGGAGAGCAGCTTCAGCAATAGGCTGATTCACCCTCGGTGTGTGAAGGAGAGATTCCGCAGGTCCTTCCTTCCTGCTGCTGTCAGACTGTTTAACAATAATCACTAAATACTGCTGTCCATAGCCACTATCATGTGTTACACCTTTACCATTATTATAACTATTACCTTCACTACCTCACCACCATGCAGTATTACTGTTTATTACTATTTTATTGTATCTTTATCTGTATTATATATTTTTTGTTTTTATTACTTACCTCACTCACGTGCAATACTCATGTTATATTCATATTCTGTACTAAGTGCAATATTTCTACTTAACTTGCTTACTTTTTGCAATACTGTAATGCTGTAAATCTCCATTCTCCAAAACTGTCTATATGTCTATATGTCTACGCAACTTATTTTTTTATCATACTCTTTGCAAAATACTGTAATTCTGTATCTCCTCAAGTGCAATAACTGCCTGCATGTCGACTTAACTTACTTATTTTGTACACTGGACTACTTAACCAGACTACTTAATTACTTATTTTCTTATTTTTTTTATATCTGACCTTATCGTGCCCGCCTATTGCTATTGCTATTGCCATTGTTATTGCTATTGTTATGTTATTGTCATTATGTATATTACCCTGCAACTCTGTGTGCTGTACTTTACCCTGCTGCTGTTGTGAACTGCAATTTCCACCTCCTGGAGGACAAATAAAGGTTCATCTAATCTAATCTAATCAGAGACGTAACCAGCCCAAGGATTGGTCCGTGATGTCACAGTCATACGGAAGTGCTTCTGTCGGCTCCACCTACATGGCCTTGTATGGCGGTAGCGTCACTGACTCCTCCTTTTATTTCAGACCGCAGCAGAAAGCTCCGCTGCGCTGAGTTTCAAAGATGTTTGTAAAAATGTAGCTTGTGTGGACGCTACCGCACTACTTGGTTAATAAAAGAGCTAAGCTACTGAAAAGCTATTTGATTCAGAAAACAGCGACGCTACCCCTGAGAAATGTAATTAAGCTAGTAACGCCGCTACTTGTAGTGACGTTACTGCCCAACACTGCACAAGAATAGCTTCTACCCATCTGCTATTGCCCTCTTCAACAGTGCCAAGGATTTAGTTTGAGACACCCCCCAACACCCCACACCCCCCCCCCCCCCTCCAGAATCCCATTGCACACTGCCACTTTAGCACAAAACACTTTAAACAAACAACAAAAATTACCACTGTGATTTTTGCACCACTGTGTATATACCCCCCCCCCCCCCCAACGTACTATATATATATACCCATGGCTCTAAATAAGGTAGAGACATTTCTGATTTCTGATGAATTTCTTAATGTCTATGTTCATCTCTGTGCTTGTAACGCTGCTGCTTGTTCAAAGTTTTACCGCTCCGTGGTGAAACCTGACACCACACTGTCAGACTACGTCTGGGCTCATTTGCATACTGCATCAGCGATATGAGAGGGAAGCTGTGTGTCCCTTATTCGGCTGACTTTTTCTGTTACAGATCGTTTTGTCAACTTGTAATATGTTCATTTTGTGAGCGTATTAAAATGTGCTTTCTCAATTTCAAAAATTTTGATTTGAGGGGGCAAGACATTTATTTGAGGGGGCAGTGCCCCCTCTTGCCCCTGCGTAGAGCCGGCCTCGCCTGCGAGGGCACATAATTTCAGGTATGAATAATAACTAAATAACAAACAAAAACTTCAAATGTTCACAATACATTTCTTTAGGCTAACTAAAGTAAACAAACTCACCTGATGCCCATAGATTTCCCCTTGGATGTACTTTAATCTTTGACACTTTATTTCTTAGTTCAGTTAAATCGAAAGTCATTGAAGATGTAATTGTTATAAATGAGATCGCTACAATATATGACACGAGTCCAGTTCTGCAGATCCTAGTCAAAGTGCCCGTCATCTTTCACAGCTGACCGAAAATGCTATTAACTGAAAAGTTATTGTCGTGCTCAAATGTCAGTGAATGGCGTTTTATATCGGGATGAAGTCACTGAACATAAAATTAATCAGCTACAGTTAGCGCTTGACGTAGTGACTTAAAGGACATGTTCTGTGAAGAGATATTCCTGCTGTCACAAATACAGATTCCTGGAATTATTAACAGAGCACAGTGTCTGATGTCAATGACACACACACGTCTGGAATTATAGATAATGCAGTGCCCGTGATGCAGCTGCTGATGACAGTTCGTATTGGCTCCGTATATTTCTCAGATCACAATTTAAATGTTCTTTAATTTCTGTTTGCCAATTGCCATAGCTCTGGTATATTAATGCAAATGTAAATGTAGCCATTTGTCTTCTGTTTCCATTCTCAACTGTTATGTGGATTGGATGTACACCTATAGAACTATAGGTTTTCTGTTAAATTGTCTCACCACCAGAGATGAAGCGGTCCCTTTCTCCACCTAAACTTAAGAGCATGTGACATTATGTATTGGAAAGATCCAATGGTTCATATTGATCCAATGCCACAAAGTAAAATCCAATTAACAAATCAATGAGCAATTTTATTGCAGTAAACATACCAGCAAGGCACAACGTCCTATAAAGTACAAACTGATGTGATGGATAAATATGTGTTGCTAATATAGGGCTCATTAGCTATTGATAGATGTGAAAAGTATACATTTCATATCACTGAGGTTTAATAGCGTAAGTGATGTTTAAATGACAAACACTGTTGTAACTTGTGATATATAACAGTTCATACAATTGAATAAAAAAAATAGGTAGATAGGTAGATAGGTCAATGTGACCACTAATATATAAATCCCCAACATCATTCATAAAATTCAATTAAGTGGGAGGATAATTTGTACACAACTAAAGACACTGAAAAAAAATACCAAAGCTGTACCATGTTGAACATCACAGGCATAGCTTTGGATGTAGGAATATCCACACTGGTATCACAGCTTCTGATATTTCACATGCATTCAAAAACATTCTAATTTCAACAACATACCTGTGCAATTTACCCTGGTTCCTGCTCTTTCAACAGTCTCGAATACATATCAGACAGATGTTACGTTCATTACCAACATGACCGTTCTTTGTTATCTTTGACTCTAAATACAAAATGCACTAATGAAGAAAACATCACTTTACATGCAACAAATACTTATTTACAATACTTGTGAGATTAAATTATGATTAAAACACTTGGAAAAAGGATGACATTCATGGTATTATGTATCACCTTTTTTATCAACTCTCCTTTTTGATTTTGGGTACATAACTCACTTAAAGCCTACAAAAGACAATTATTTTAGTCTGGCAGATTCAAGAAATGGAATCAGCTGT
The DNA here is from genome assembly GCA_030340685.1 of Protosalanx chinensis. Lineage (NCBI taxonomy): Eukaryota > Metazoa > Chordata > Actinopteri > Osmeriformes > Salangidae > Protosalanx > Protosalanx chinensis. The sequence continues at coordinate 10,674,334 of CM059318.1, forward strand.
CGCGTAAAACCTTCGATGAAATAATGCATAAAAAGTAGGCATAGAATGGCTCCTCATAGCTAAAGCACAGCCCATTTCCTTGTTTTTTGACACAGCCTGAGAGGCAAATCAACATCCCTGAGTCGGAGGAGTTGGGGTGTATAGGGCAATTGGGGAAATAATTCAAAACAATACTGTTGAATTGATATTTACGGCATACAACTGAACCTGATAAAGCAAAAAATACTCTGCTCAGGCTAGAATGCAAACATGCTGGTAATGTAAAATAACGGGCGTAAAATATCAGGCTACATGTTTGTTCACAGATGATAACTGAATCCTCCTCATTGTAAATAGCCCGTCTCCCTGACTGAATACACGGAAAACTTACTGAAAAGTAAATGAAGCATTTGTTTGAGAAGCATGTCTTTAAAAGACCAACGTTAAGCTACCAACTGATAGCAGCTTTCAAGAGGTTCAAAGTCGTATCTCACTTTATATCTGTTGTTGAGAAACTGTTTCTGCAGACTCAAGTTGAGAGCTATATGTGGAATTCGAGTCATTTGTGTTCTCCAAGTGCAAACGTGCAGCGACTATGTTCTGTGAAAGAGCCGTTTCAACAGTTGGTGGCAGCAAGTTCTTTGTTTCATTCCCCATTACTGGTTTCAGCTTCTCTCCTGGTTCCTTCTCTCCTTGCTCCTCCTCTTTAACCTCTGGCTTCTGCACTTCCTCAGACTCCTTCACTTTGTGCACGATGAAAAGGTGTCGGTTGAGAGACAGCTGAGATGCAAAACACAGGCCACAGTGAAGGCACTGAGGAGTGTTATCGTCCAGTTTGTGCCGAGGTATGTGCTGCAGGAATTTTATCCTGTCTTCTGTGATGAAGCCACACTTGGAGCAACGAAATTGCTGTTTCAGACGCTTGGCTGAGAAGCTTCCTGGACCAGTAACACAATCTTGTTGCTCTCTCTGGGTGTCCGCAGCAGGCCTTTTGGAGATAAGCTCCTGCAAGTCCAAAAGGACCTAGAATTATTACTGGAGCCAACTGGTTCAAGGGTAGAGTCTAACCTGTTACTATAAATAATTTAATTAGAATAAACTTTATTTTCTGCCAAGTTTACAATGAACATGTTAATGAACTCACCTCTCCTAAGGTCTTACAAGCATCCTGTGTCGCTGTGTCTGGCATTAGGCTGAAGTCAGGGTTTTTGATACCATGCATCAAACTGATGTGGTTTCTCAACATCACACTTGAGTTGAACGTTGTCTTCTCATTTGTGCAATACCTTTCAAACACAGGGCACAACAGTGAACAATTTAATCTAGATATAAAAAGTACTATACAGTAAGCACCAAATGTTTACACACAAGCCTGATGAGATGCAGCTCAATATAACCAATACCCAAGGACAAAAATATGCTGAAAGTACTCTAGAATGAAAGAAACCCATCATCTCTTTGACTTTACAGTCTAATGTACTGCGGTAAAAATAAGCTATTTTGGTGCTTACTGTATAAAGCAGGGGTGGGCAATCCTGGTCCTCGAGGGCCACTGTCCTGAAGGTTTTATAGCTTTCCCTCCTCTAGCACACCTGATGAGAATGATCAGGCTTCCACAGAGCTTGATAGCGACCTGTTCATTTGAATCAGGTGTGCTAGAACAGGGAAACATCTAAAACCTTCAGGCCCCCGAGGACCAGGATTGCCCACCCCAGGTATAGAGGCTACGCAGATGCTTGAAGCAGGATAAGGTTAGGGGATGTCTGACCACTGTGCAACACATCTACGACTGCAATTCCTACACATCAGCTACAGCACTATGATGACTGAGAGCTACAGTACCGGTGCTTCATCCAATACTAATGAGTCATGCCCACCTGGGTACTTCTGGACTGCCAATATTGCCTAAGGATATTCCACCAGGTAACATTTCAGTGGAGAGATAAGGGACATGCCAGTAAAAAAGGGGTACTCATTCGGAATTATTGGATTGATAACACAGATCAGTTTGTACCTGACAATAATTCATATTTACCAGCAGATGTAAGTCTTCTTCTTTAAATCATGGTCGTTGCGTATGTGTCTTCTCAGACTTGTTGAAGAATTGAAAGATCTATCACACTGTCGACATGGATACCTCTTCAATGACTAAAAAGAAAGAAGACAAAAAAGACAACACTTTAAAGCTGCACTAAAGAGACTAAAGCTGATCATGGAATTCACAGGCTTGCAGGCTTTATTGTAATATTATAACTATTTCAAGGTACAAATACATGTCCTGTGGACAATACAAATAGAAATATGTGGAGATGAGTACACTTCATTATTCAATAATTCTTCCAAGTTATAATTCTAACAATGATTCAAATGCCTGTAGTGATTATAACTCCTCACCCTTCCATGGCTGGTCTTCATGTGGGACAGATAAGCATCACGGTCAGGTAGCCAGAGAAGGCACTCTCCACACGTCCAACCAGCGGCCTTCACACTAGGCTTACGAGCTGTCAAGTTGGCCTTCTTTCTGTTCACATCAGATGGAACCTTGGGATGACTGGGTGCTAAAGCAACATCTGGGTGTTTAGACGTCCGTTCAGTTGGTTTGGTAGTTTTTTCAGCTTCCTCCTTGAAGATTCCGCCATGTACACTCTTGGGAACAAAGAGAGAGAGAAAAAAAACAACTTGAGTGGATGAAGATTTTATGTATTTCTCTGGTGAAACTAAAACTAAATGTTAAGTTAATTGTACTGTGAGAGAACAAATGATTCATAAAATAATGCCAACCTTAAAATGCTGCATTAACAGCAGCTTGTGGGTGAATACTGATGTGCACTCAGGACACTTAAATACACACGTGGCAAACATTTGTGCATTTTGATGGAAGTGCTGAAACAACAGCTGTTTCTTCTTGAAAACCTTTTCACAACAACACTTAAAGATTGACCTGTAACAGAATAAACCAAAAAACTAATCAGAATGCAATTTTTTGGTGAAAAGTGTTGACACTGGACAATAAAGTACTTTCTCTGTCAGGAAACTGCTAACACTTACTGAGGAGTCAATGTGGCGGCATTGTGTTTATTTTTCATATGCGTTTGACAACCTTCAGAAGACTTGAACGCAACTGGACAGTTGGAGCATTTGTGGAAAACGTCACAGTGTTTCTCCTCTATGTGCCTCTTGTGCACATTGAATGATGTGAAAACCCTCTCACAGTGAAGACACCTGGAAGACAAGTTTACATGTGAAACAAAAAAATCATAATACACAATTGTACAAACAAACTTACACAACAATATACAGACTATACGTATGTAAGTGAACTGCAATTTCCACCCCCTGGAGGACAAATAAAGGTTTATCTAATCTAATCTAAACTCACTTGTATCCAGCCTTGCGTGCGTAGTGAAGGCAGTTCTCCTTCACATGTTTCTGGATGTCCACAGAGCGACTCAGGGCACCACACTCGGGGCAGCAGTAAGGAGACTTGTGTGCATGGATGCGTTGATGAGCTTTGTAGCTACACTTATTGGGCAACAGCATTGAGCACAACTTGCACATCTATAAGAGAGGGATTTCTTCATGACTGCTTGACCAACTAGAGGAAGCCTCTATTAAAAGATGTCTGTGTTTATACAGTAGGATAGCTACAGTAAGGAGTATGCAACCCATTCCACAACAGCATTATAAGCACCATAGATTAGGATGAAGGATAAATAAAATATCTTCCTACTCACCAGTCCGTCCTTCTCATTTGAAAGCCTCTGGTAATGGCCTGCCAATGCTCTGTAGTCAGACAACTGTTCGTTACACTCCAAGCAACGCAGTCTGTGTCTGATGACTTTATCAGGATATAAGGGCATGACCGGTTGGCCTTTAGCTGAGCAGGACGGGGGCAGGTGAGAGGCCGCGTCCAGAGACGATTCCGTCCTCAAGGGCGCGAACATCTGTCGTTCGGCGATAGGCTTCATGACGAGCTGCGAGCACTGCATCACCATCCCTTTGTTTTTGTGTTCCCGTGCGTGCGCCAGCAGGGCACACTTGTTGAAGAACACCAGCGACTTGGCACAGTGGGTGCAGGCCACCTCAATGTGAACACTTCTTCTGCTATAGTGATAGGCCAGGCTCTTCTCCACACCAAACGAGTCGCCACACTCGAGGCAGCAATATCCACGAGGCGGCAAGCTAATGTTGCAGTCGGGCGGAGGGTTCAGGTTGGGGACGTACGTTGGCACTGGGTTGGTGTTGTTCAAGAGCCTGTTTAGCGTTCCTGCGGCTGAGCTGGTGATCGCTGCTCGCGGAGTAGCGGTCGCTTTCTTCACTTGGTGCACGAGAGGGACAGTGTTACACACCACAGAAGAAGAGAGTGCGTGCTGTTGGTTTTGTTGCTGTGTGGACCGAGCAGTGACTGAGGCTGCGACACTGTGAGGAACCAGGTTGAGATTTGCTAAGTGCATTGCTTTGGGAAGGAAGTTTGTGGTGGTAGCATTTCCTGCTTGACAGGATGTACTTATTTTCGGTTTCTGGCCCTGGAGAGCACCAGGCAAAGATCTAATTGCAGGACCACTTATATTATGGAAAATGGTTGGGGATGGCATCTTCTTAGACTTCCCTTCTGGTTTCGCAGGGCAAACTACTGCCGATGAGGTAACCACCAACGCACCTCTGAGGGGGACACCAATGGGATCATCGCTCACGTTGTGTGACTGACAGGGAGATATACTTGAGTAGGGCTCGGTAATCATACTCTGGGATGGAGAAGAATCGCAGGCCGACTGGACTTCCTCAGTTTCCGAATCGGGCAGCACGCTGGTAACTGTGCGTTTGATTTGCCCTGTGGTGGTTTTGATGGTCTTAATTCTAACCCTTGGTATGGCTGGTGGTGAGCCAGACACCAGTGTGGGTGGAGAGGCTTTGTCACTGATGTCACTCCCGAGGCTTACAGGGCTGTCTGACTGTCTCATCATTCGCTTCACTGCCTCCAGAGGACTGCAGGGACTCAGTGGAGAGGGAGATACCTTTTGACTGAAGGTAGCGGTATTATGAGCCAATGGTGAATCTCTGGGGTTTATTGGCTCACTGGACTCCTTCCTGGCATTCAGAGCCACTAGTGCCTCTAGACATGAGGACAATTTGGATGTTTTGACAGACGGATTAGAGGAGGGTACAACTGGCTCTGCTCTTGCATTACAATGAATCCCAACATTATGCTGATTATTTGTTGCATTTACAGCACTGCTTTGACAATCTGTCTTATCTTGCTGTTCTCTGACATGGCTGTCAGACTTCTTTTCTGCTTCAGTGGATTTTCCACTACGTTCCATATTTTCCCCACGTGCATCACAGTCTTCCTGATGCCACCTGTCAAACATGTACTGCTGTTTTTTCTGATGATCAGACGACTGTGCTTTGCTAGATGTAGAGACAGAGAGATCTGGGAAGACAGGTTGCTCTTGTTTTGGACGTACGTCTAGACAAATGCTTTGCGTGTCTTCTGATTCAGGGCTAGAAATGGGACTGAACTGGTTACAGGACTGTGAAATAGATGGTGTTCCTTCTGGCTTGTGTTGGATGGGGGCTTTTCCTAAAAGTCCCCCAGAACTGTCACCATTTAATGGAGACATTAACGACTTTGAGGAGCCACAGTGAGACAACGGATGAGACTCCATAAAAGTGCTGAGTCCTTTGAACCCATTTTTTAGTGGTGGTCCCAAGTGTTGTCCTTCTTTCTCTGTAACACTTTCTAGGGATTCCTGGCGACTTGTGTTCTTCACAATAACACTGACAGCAGGAACATCAGATGTACATCCAGTTTGGTGAAAACGCAATCCATTGTCCACACACATCCCCGTATGTTTCAGCTGGCCTTCCGCCTCGTCTTGACTATCCGGAAGGGTCTCTTTGGCATCCAAACTGGTGGCATCAGGGATGTCAAACGCAGCCAAAAGATCATCAAAATCTGGTGTCTTCATGTCCCCCATGTTTGGCTGCTTTCCCAATACCTAATGATGCAAATATAAACATCATCTTCTGGCATAAATTCTGAAAAATGCTGACATATTAGCCAATCCATAATATAAAGAATAATATCAGTTAACTACGATGGCATATCTAACCAAGAGACAAGAATGGTTTGCTGGATGATGATACACTATGACTCAATTCCATTGATCGACAAGCAAATATAAAGCTTTCAGAAACCTTACAACTTACGTTACTGACTAATATGTTAATTGATGAATGAGGGCTTATTTGTGTATGGTATGTTAAGATGTACAAGCTAACTGCATCTATGCTGTTCTTTATGACAGCTAGCTACATCGCTAACAAACTAACGTAGCTAGCTAATCAGCTATTCTCTAGCCAAGCTTTTGTTTAGAGTGACATTGTGGGTCATTCGGGAGGTTAACTAGGCTAATAACATGCAGTAAAAAAAAAAGAGTCACCTATTTCATGACAACCGCTTTGAAACCATTATGCTCCCACTCAAATCTCGCCTCCTCCTTGTCGGTTAGCCTTTATCTCTACGTTTAAAGCAGCACTGGCAACAACACAGACTAGCCTAGCTACTACTAGCTAACGTTAGCCTAAAGTAGTTAGCAATCATTGCAGGTCCGTTGACAACCAACCGATAGCTTAGAGATAACTAGATTCTTACAAGGTACACATTGGGATAGTTTGCTACATAGCCCTACGAATGAAGTTAATAAGAGTCTTATTAAGACTGATACATCCCTAAGCAACCACACCGCTATCATTATACACCTACTAGTGCGCATGAGTGTAAAAAATCGTAGCCAAGCTAACGTAGCTTAGCTATGCTAATAATTTTCAATAGGTAGCTAGCTGGCTCGCTAGCCTCTGTGATGTTTCGTGACAGTGTGCGTCTGGTCCCACTAGTTTAGCTCCTTCCTCCTCCTCTTCCTCAGTACAGGACAGGACAGGATATTTGTCCGGTGGTATCATCATATGCGCAGTTCCTTCCCCACCCATGTTCTTGAATGTTTTGTGTACATGGTTTTACATTACATTTACATATATTCATTTAGCAGACGCTTTTATCCAAAGCGATTTACAAGAGAGAGCTTTCCAAAAGAGCTTCAGTCACTGAGCATAGCAACTTGCCAGACCCCAACATAGCGGGCATCTAGGTTACAAAACATACATCATGAGAACCAATAAGTGCCAAGGGAACATTCAGGGAGCATTCAGCTGAACATTATACAAGGTTATGTACTTTACTCGTGTAGTCTTCTGTAGATATGTAAGGCTAAATTCAAGTACGTTTTATATCACCGACTGCATCACGGCCACTGTGCACTAGTTGTAAATTACTGAATACATTATACCTGTGCAAATATTTTTGCTTCATTAGACTATCCTCCAGATATTCTCGATATCCTGAATCCTGCATACATGTCAGCTCATTACTGGCATCTAGTGTACAGAAGTTTAATTACACTCTTTTTAAAACTGGTAAAGTCGTTATACTTTTTTAATACTGTGTATATATTTGTATCCATATATTTGGTTTGTCCCCAACCCAACACTTGACACCTTACAGTGGTGCACTGAATGTATTTTGACAGAAGTTAAGAGTGAACCTAGTGTTATTATTTTATGTTGCTTATGTTGTAACAGTGGTGGAGAGGCTTAACCTTTGACTAGATGTGTTGGGTTAATCTACTGTATTTTCCTTCATATCCCTTGTGCACATACATTAACCCTCTAGGACAAAGCATGCTCATATACAAAAAAAAATAGTTTGAATCATATTTGTTGAGCAAAATCCCTGTGTCAGCTACTCTCTGTTTTGCTAAATAAACCTTATGAAGATGTATCTCTTTTCCAAATAGTTTTGGCGTGCAGGTAGCCTCCTATCTGTTATTGCATTTATATGCCAATTCAATAAATCAGTTCTAACATTAGTCACGTGTGCCTCCTACCTGTTACCTATGGGATAGTACCTGACTCATCACAGCTTCACTTCCACTCGTCTGTTAATTAATAATAAGGTCTTCCAAGGAGGGCTGAGAAAATTTCTTTGAGTAGTATTTTTCCAACACAGAGAAACTCTTGTTCCTCAGAGAAACAGGACGTACAACGAGTAAGCAATTAGCTCTCCTTTTCCCTGAACGGTTCTGCAAATTGTGTTTGAACTCTTGTCAAGTGTTTCAGATGTTTTTCTACATTCTTTACAAGTTAATCAGAAAACCACAGTGGGATTATTTACTAGCGTCGATTGTGTGAAATAGCATGGGAAGAAATGCCGGTTTTGCTCTCTGTGTAGTAAATACTTTTTTTCTTCTCAAATGAGTGACCGTGATAATTTTTACCCCATTATTATCCTTACCCCCATTCTGATTATGATTCTGATATTTTTAGTGGAACCTGGTGGTACCCAGCTAAAGCAAGTCTCTTCTGCCAATGGAAATGGGATTGAAAATCACGGTTTTGAAATACAGGTATGTGTCAAGATTCATTCCAGTTTTTTAGTGCACTGCATTACAGCAGATGCTCTGAATATGAAGATCTTATTGTTTCTCTTAGGAAGACAACATTTCAATTACTAGCACTGTCAACAAAGAGAAGTCTGGAAAAGGACTCGGATCTATCTTGAGGTATTAAACAAAAGGATTTAAGACTATCAATGGAATTACTATGTGTGATTTATCATGCACACTTATTCACACATTATAGCAGAAAACTGAGTATATTTACAATTTGAGTTTCATAATTTTCACGATTTCAGTTTTATCTTTGTTTTATAAGATATTCAATATTGTTCAAATCTGTACAGATTTATTTACTAGAAATTCAGTTTGAACTGAGCTGTACAGATAGTAGAAGCTTCCAAATATAATCCACCTCTTCCGTCATATTTAATGCGATCCTTATGTCCAGGCTTTCATATTCATAAAATTGTTTTTATTTGCTTGTATTTAGAAATGAAAGAACTGGCTGTTAGTAGTGCATAGTGGGTTTGAAGAACTAACCTCCTTCCTTTGTACTTTAGCAAGGTTTCCAAGCCGATTAATGCTGCTGAGGATTACTTTACAGCTAACTCAAAAACCATCAAGTACATTGTTCTGGGTATACTTGGAGCAGGTAAAGTCATGTTAATTGTGATACTGGCCATATAATTTTACCTATCCAAATGCATTCATCATTGGAAAGCATAAAATAGTGCTTAGGATAGATTTCGTGTTTAGAAAATACACTAGTATTTATATAACACTTTTACAGATCTTGTCATATCAGACTTTTATCAGTATTTATCTAATTACCTTCTGGAGACTTAATTTATTAGTAAAGTGTTCTTTTCTTTCATCCCAGGTTATGTGGCGTTTTTCATCACTGCCTGTGTACTAAACTTTCAGAGAGCTATCCCTTTGGTGATCCTCACCAGTTTGGCAGTTATCTCGAAAACATATGATTTACTGAAAACCTACCAGGGAGACAATATTGCCAAGTGTTTTAAACCTGTTTTAAGATGCTTCAAAGCCAACCAGAAATGGATCACATGGTAAGCAACTACAGTAATGTACCTGAGAAGAAAAAAACACACAACATTGATATGTGGTTTCAGTTTCTCTGTTAACAGCATTTGTTCTGGCTAATCCAGGGCATTTGTTCTTGTGGTGGTGGGCCTGCTTGTGACCTGGCTGGCAGTGGACACAAGTAAACGCCCTGAACAACTCATCTCATTTGGAGGTGTCTGCATGTTTGTTCTGGTTATCTTTATCTTCTCAGCACATAGGACAGCAGTAAGTACGACAGAAAAATTGCAGTTTCCTAGACTGTGTAGCCACGTGTAAACTTGTTGTAACCTGTCATTTATTACAGTTCAATGCAGACTTTGGATATCCTTTATGCTTGTGAAATTGCTCTCGTTAAGTTGTAATAAGTGATACAGTGACTTGGTAATTCCAGAAGAAAGCCATCTGATGTATTTTTCACACATTATGCAAGTATTACAGGTAAATGCTTTTCCCAAAATTGTATCAAACAGGTACTACAGTTGTATGTACTGTATTTTTTAGGTGGCATGGAGAACTGTTTTTTGGGGTCTTGGTATCCAGTTCTGCATGGGGCTGTTTGTCATAAGGACAGAACCAGGTTTCATAGCTTTCGAATGGCTTGGGAAACAAGTGCAGGTAAAAAATGGGCAAAGAATCCATATAGCATGGTGATACCAAGCCTGATTTGAAGTCTAATGCTTATTTATAAGTTACCTTTTTATAGTGTCCAAGTTTTGGGTAGTAGTCCATTTAACACTAAAATCAGTGGCAAATACGTGAAAACACAGATATTCTGTAATAAACCGTAAGACCTACAACCATAACATATTGATATCAAAATACGTAAATATACTTTTGGCTGTCTTTGCATGCAGTTATCTCAATAACATGCTTACAGTTCCAGGGTTTATTTTATGGACATGTGTGACATGATGAGACCTTTCCAAAAATGGCTTTCTCTTATGAATTCCCTTTCAGATCTTCCTGGATTACACAAAAGCTGGATCTCAGTTTGTGTTTGGAGAAGATTTGATATTGGGCATCTTCGCATTTCAAGTGTGTGAATAGTTTCTCGCTATACAGTTAACATACTGTACATAAACAGATGTTCATCGTAAATACTTCAGAACAGATCAGAATACATTTTAATAACCAACTGTATGTGATATTTCTAGGCTTTGCCCATCATCGTGTTCTTTAGCAGTGTGATGTCAGTTCTGTACTTCTTGGGAATAATGCAGTGGGTCATTATTAAGGTAATAGTCCATAAACAACCAACTCAAACTTCTTCGTAAGGGTTGGGCGTGTCTTAACTATGTTTATATGCACACAGATTTCATGGGTCATGCAGATAACGATGGGAACCTCACCCACTGAGACCTTGAGTGTTGCAGGCAACATATTTGTTGGACAGGTACTTTGGACCACACATGTCTACCATTGGTCTAAATGGTGATCATTGCCATAACATCAAATACTGTAGATACACATGGAAAATAATTATTCGAATGTTTTTTGGCTTGTTCAGATCAGTCCAGTCAATCCTCCCTATTTGTTTCTTCCTTCTAGACAGAAGCCCCACTGCTTATTCGCCCCTACCTGAAAGACATGACTAAGTCTGAGATCCATGCTGTCATGACTGGTGGTTTTGCCACTATTGCAGGAAGTGTGATGGGGGCCTTTATCTTATTTGGGGTACGACCACAAATGTGCTGAGGGTGGTTTTGTACATTTTGGTGAACCAGAATGTGTGGCAGAGCAGGGTGTCTGGAACTGGTGTAGTGAGAGGTTTGATTTCCATTTCTGATGTAGTAACATTCCTAGTATCAGACTGTGTCACAGAAGTTTTGGAATGTGATTATTCATTTTCCGTAGAATGACGCAGTGCAATTTCTCTTTTCAAACACAGATCGATGCCTCCTCTTTGATTTCTGCCTCAGTGATGGCTGCTCCCTGTGCTTTGGCTTTCTCCAAGCTTTCTTACCCAGAGACAGAAGAGTCCAAGTTCCGATCAGAGAAAAATATCAAAGTGGATAGTGGGTAAGTGTTAATCATTTGTTCAGTGGTATTTCTTTGAAAACAACTCTTTCTTTGAAAACAACAATTCATTTTTTTCTTCATTTGATCGACTTTTGTTCTCTAGTGGTGAACAGAATGTTCTGGAGGCTGCAAGCAGTGGGGCATCAGCATCAATAGTTCTTGTTGCTAACATTGCTGCCAACTTAATAGCATTCCTGGCTATCCTTGCTTTTGTTAATTCTTCTCTGGGTTGGCTGGGTGGCATGGTGGGATATCCTAGTCTTACATTTGAGGTTTGTTCATTTATGTTGATTTCTTGATGTTATCTAAAAATAGATTCAGATTCAGATTGATGCATATTCATTGAAATGGACTCCATTTACACTACATGTGTTTTACATTTACATTTACAAGAGAGAGCTTTACAAAAGAGCTTCAGTCACTGACCATAACAACTTGATAGACCCCAACATAGCGGGTATTTAGATTACAAAATATACATCATGAGAACCAATAAGTGCCAAGGGAAGAACTATAAGAGCATTCAGCTGAACATAAAATAAAAAAAATTAAGGTGAGCCTCCGCCAGTGTTTTCTATCTATTGTATATGTGACACATTCTCTCCTGCAGGAGATCTGCTCCTATGTGTTTATGCCTGTGGCCTTCATGATGGGAATACCATTTGATGAGACCTCTACCGTAGCTGAACTTATCGGTACAAAGCTTTTCCTCAATGAGTTTCTGGCTTATCAGAAGCTATCTTTGCTGAAGAGCAACCGACTTAATGGACTTGAAGAAGTCATAGATTCGCAGAGGATGTGGATCTCTGTAAGTCTATTTTTGGCTCTGTTAACCTGCATCCAATTTTGCACCGCTTCTAGCGTTAAAATCTGCACTATGGCAACTGATCTACAATTAGAAATCTACCTTTTTGTTCTCTTTCCATCTTTAAGGTGAGATCAGAAATCATCTGCACCTATGCTCTTTGTGGATTTGCCAATTTCAGCTCCCTAGGGATAGTGATTGGCGGCCTATGTGAGTAGTACTCTGCTTGCTCCAGGGACCTGATGACATGTTCATTTATTTCTTATGTTAATAAAATCTGACAAAAGCCCATATTTTCTGTTAAAGCATCAATCTGCCCTTCCAGAAAAAGAGACATTTCCTCTTTGGTGTTGAGAGCCCTTTTTACAGGAACCTGTGTATCTTTAGTTAATGCTTGCATAGCAGGTAAGCACTTACACCTCTCCCCTGCTACTGCGTTTAATGTTGGATTTTAGACTGTGCAATATTCAGAAAGTTCAAAAGTCTTGTGTTTGATTCTTGCTGTGACTTCTGCTGTGTTTCAGGGATCCTGTTTGTTCCTCCTCTAGACTGTCTGGATGTTTTCAGGAATAATCCGTTCAACAGCTCTATTCTGAATTTGAACACTTGTTGTGACGATATCTTTGCAAAGTAAGTCACAATTTGTAAAAGAGATCTGTTGGTAACAGTAAATATCAGAAGCAAGAAAATCTTCAAAGAAAATATCATCAATTTAGTATGACTTTGCTAATTTCAATTATTTTTTTGCAGCACTATCAATGGGACCTCGTTTGAGGGGTCTTGGAACACAGTGGTGAATGCCACTGTATATTTTACAAAGTGTTGTGGTGTCTTTGACGCACCTGTTTGTCGGTAGGTTGTTGGTTGTAAGAATCGTTTAGGAGTTTGCATACAAACAACAAAGAATTCCACATCAAGCCATATGTAATTATGAAATGCTTTACTACAGCCACTTACTTTTTTACCTCTTCCGCTATTAACCACAATGTGATTAATAATGATACAGTGCAATACTGAGTCAAAAAAGGGATGAAAAGGAAATATTTTGATGTCACAGATAATACTTTGCCTCTTTGCTTTACTGTATTTAGTATTTAAGATTATACTCAATCTTAATGAAGCAGATTATGATTATTAATTGTCTTTATGAGAATATTAAAATGTACATTTGAGTGATGTAGCTATACTAATTAAATATTCTAATGAAGTGTATAAATCAGATTATCTATTGGATTTTATTTTACAAAATTGTCTGTCAAATAAGATACTAATTAAAACAGTTTTCACGCAATACACACCTTCTAACATGATCGCTCACAGGATCAGCATTCACACATTCACGTACACACACATATCTCAACAGACTTATAAACAAGCTACTTAAAAAACAGAAATTCCAGAATGCCATAAACATCTAAATAAATGAGGCACTGTAAATAAAACTGTAATGTGACACATGCAATTCAGATCAGATGGAAGTAGGTTATTCTAAATCTCAACATAAACAATGGCTCATTCCAACAGTCTGTACATCAGTCTCATACTTATGTCTTAGTATTGAAAGCTTCACCATGTGCCTGGATGATATAACACATGTGCTTTCCCGTTTAAGTGTTTATGTACTCCTCAATCCCGTAAAGACTTTGTCAGTACATTTCCACAACATTACAACAACCAATGAAGAAACTAGGCCAATGGGATTGGTGGATTGTAGTTTGAGTACCACATGTGACCATGTTCAAATTGCTAATCCGAAAAGTCTTCCAAAAGACATGTTGGCAAAAATTACACAACACTATTTTCATGACACAATATGTATGCAGTTCCCTGGCACATGCAGGTATGTGCAGAGTTTTTAGAAATACAATGCTACAGAAGAAAAATCAGTGCACATGTAATGCATGCTGCCTTGATTCCGCCAGGTTTAACAGTTGGCTGACATAATGCGTACATAAGACCACAGGCCAACAAAACAATATGAGTTACCAAGGCGCATAGACGTACATCCCAAATATACAGTACTTGGTTGTTGGTGCTTTTTTTCTTGCTCGAAGTCTTTACTACTGCATTAGCAGTAAATTGCATATTCATTTAGCACCACTGTTTTGAATACAACCTCAAATGTCACTCAGAGGTCAGAGCATGGACTCTGGAGACCTGTTCCTCTGTGCTGTAAACTCCACCTATAAGCTCCACTCAGTTTAGCAGTTATCTTTAAGATGGAAAAGGGGCAATTGTGTAACAGTGGAGTCAGCAATTACAGTAAAGTTACACAACAATAGGATTGGTCATTGACCTATTCCCTGTCTCACACATAAAAGATTCGATACTTATTGTTTTAGTTTTGATGGCTGCACAGATATATATGCTTTTAAAATCTTCGTCGTGTTGAAGCCACCCCAAGGTAACCTACAATCTTATTGGCTTCAAAAGTTGGGTTTGACATGTCCTGTTTCTAATTGATGGTGACATCCTTGGAAACCTCCACCGTCTTGGATTTGACTTCGGTCTCCTCCGTCTTTCGGACAAGCTTGGGGCTAGAGTTGGTCTTTCGGACCGTCTGTGGACTAGAGGTGGATTTCTTAACCATCTGAGGACTGCCGAGTCCCTTTCTCTGGGTCTGGGGACTGGAACTTTGGCCTAACTTGCGGTTCAGCAGAGGGCTCCTGGAGCCTTTGATCTTGGGGGGTTGCTGCAAGCTGTCCATCACTTTCAGGCTTCGTAGACCAAGAAGCCCACAGTAATAGTTGCACTGATGCAGAGTCAAGAACTGTTCAAATATATTGGGAGAGCCAATGTCTGTAAGACCTTGATACCTGCAATACAGAAATACTTAGTATGATATGAGACAGACTATGGGCAATGCTTCACATACAGTAATAACAGTCTTTATAAAGTTATAAAAAATGGAAAACTCAACAATTACAATTTAAAGAACAATAATGAAGTTATAGATACAAACCCTTTTGACTTGGTAGCCACTCTAACATTTGTGATTTTCATTTCAACTCCTAAAAAAACAGACCACATGGTTTATTTTCTTACAACATCACTTTAACAGTCTTTAACAAATACATAATTCATCTTGATTCATGACCACTAACACTGTGAGTCTTACCTTCTAGTCGAGTGACCAGTAAGTTGCCATGTGTCCACTGGTGGATCCAGTGCTGGAAAGTGCAGCATTTCTGCTCCACCTCAGAGATGGTTCTCATGATCAGCCTGCCTTTAGCATCCATCAGACAGTACCTCAAATAAACTCCGTTGATGTCAGCCTCCACGGTGGCATAAGGCACAGAGTTTGCAGGACGGTACATAAGATACTGAGGAATCACTCTGTTAGGATTAACAAAAGGAAGTCTTTTTTACAAGAGCAAATCAAATGTACAGTAGGTAAAAGGTAAATAGATATCATTTGAAATATTAATCACTTGTTTGTATTATTGGCACTGAGTATGTGAGGACATACTTTTTCTTTTTACCATATGAAAGTAGTATTAGTGGCTTGTAGTATTTACTCACTCGAGTGCAAAGCCAAAGTTTTCAATCACTCTTGCCTCGGCAGCAAAAATTTTACAATACTCCCGAACCATGTTTTGGATTCTGCACTCCTGGAGAGACAAAATGTACAGAGAAACATTTCAATCAAAACACTTAATTTTCCATATTTACTGCAGATATTTGTACATTTTGAGGACTGCATTAATATTTGCAGTCTGCAAATAATCGAGAATGTGCAAGAAGTAGGATCCAGTCGTATCCATAGGTAACCAATGATTCATCTGTCACTTTCACGTAACCCTCCTGTGTTCAACTTTAAGGAAAGCAATGTTTCTAAATAAAGTTTGACCTTCATCATAGACCATTTAGTTTAAAAAAAAATGTTTTCTATACATAGAGATTCAACATTAGTTTTTTATTTTGTCATTTTAATATGGATCTTTCATAAAATGCTGTATCTCTGAATTTTCTATATTGTGTAATAAGCAAATACATTTAAATGTATTCATTTAGCAGACGCTTTTATCCAAAGTGACTTACAAGAGAGAGCTTTTACAAAGAGCATCAGTCATTGAGCATAGCAACGTGATAGACCCCGAACACAGTGTTTTTTTAGATCGTGAATCATACATCATGAGAACCAATAAGTGCCAAGGGAAGAACTATAAATGCATAACACAACGATTGTGAACATAAAGCAAGAGATACAACAACAACACTGGCAAGTCACCATATGGGGACCAACAAATAGTTCTAAAGCACATTAGATTATGTGAAGTTTTCTTAAGTAAAAACTATGTATTGTAGTCTTTTTCCTCACCTAAATACTTCTAATATGCTTCTAATGTACTTCTAACCAATAATGTGGTGGGTTTTCTTTAATCTCCCTATAAATCCATGTAAAACCAGACAGCCTATTGCCTATAACAAATGAATAGTTCATTATGTCCTTAATGACTAATGAAAAATCTGTCCGCTTCCTTAAGCTTGGCAATAATGTTAAGTAGGTTTTGAAACACTTACAGAAAAGTACATTGAGGATGGGTAGAGTGGCACTCACTTGCTTGGTAATCTCTAGGTTTCTCTCCATGAGGTTACTCTCCTCTTTGGTCCCGTAGGCGATGGGGTTTTGCACTTTTATGATGCAGGTGCTGCCAGACTCAAAAACAGGGTCCAGGCCGTAGATCACTTTGACCCTGCTGGCCTTGTGTTTGCAGCCTTCACCCAGATGTGCCTCCTCAGTCATGATACGGCCAAATAATTTATCCCCCCAGTGGCCTGAGTCCGCCAGACCTCTAGAGAACGTCAGTGGGGTCATCTCTATCTCCTCTCCTACTGTAAATGAGGAGAATATATATATGACTATCTCAGATATTAAAATATTGACATTGAAATAAATATTATAAAAGGGGTAGAAATAAAATGTATTCATCATTGACTGAGAGAAGCTACCTTCTGTCTCATCACGTAGGAGAAGCTCTGAGAGAACTGAAAGACAAGAGAAAAGATGCATTGAGTGATGCTTTGAGCAAATATTTCAATCATTTGGATTTCAAAGTTCCTGTCATGTGGTACAATTTACTGTCAACGCTGAGCAGGAAATCAGTAGAGTCTGTGCCGTATTCATTCTTGATCGTGCAACCATACACGCCACAATCTCGGCTTGATGCCTGGACAATAGCCAAAGCAACTTGGCTTTCATCTCCCCCACTGGGAAAGAGAGATTAATAAATTAATTTAAGTTTTTTGATTCTGCATCATCCTTTAAGGTTTAGGCCCCACAAGAGGTCGCTTTGAAACAGGCAGTGAAGTTGCATGTGTGCGGGAGTGGGTTCTGCTGAGTCTGCAGTCAAAAGTACATATATAGACTTTATTGCCCCCTGGTGATGGTGAAATAGTGTCTCAGTTTACACTGTTGCTGTCCAATCAAAGAATCACCGCACTATGTTATACAGTAGGTATGGGGTTCAAGCTCCAATGAGCTCTCCAGGAAAAACAAACGCTAATGGGATACGCTTTGACTCTGCAGTTCCATCAGAACTGGTCTTTATTAGACAGGATATAATAGGGGTATTTACAATTTGATTGATAGTATTATATAAGAAGCTGTTCTAAATGCTGTCACATTCATATGGGACTCACCTTCTTTGAACCTCCACTATCTCCTCCTCATCCCGGTACCATTTGATGGTGGAGTCACTAAGGACATTAAAGAACTGGCACCACAGCTTCAAATGTCCCGAGACATCTGTAAAGAGCTCTCCTCTGATCTTGCGGATAACCTGCGGAGCTAATTAGTGAGAGAGAGGTGACTGCCAGGATCCCAAGGTAAACATACACATGCAAATGTTTTGATGTTTCCACTTCCTGTTCCTTCCAACATGCAGCATTGAAGTACCCTAAACACACACAGTACTCTCACTGTGATTTTTTGCTCATGCAGTCTAGTAAAAATAATTGATTGCAGAAGCCCCTCCAACATTATGGTGGAAATATACTTTTAGAATAGTGTACTGCTAATGGCTTTGCATACCTTTGAATGGGTCTGGTTTCTCTTTTTCCACAGGTTTGGTTTCGTTAGCTGGATTTTCTATCTCAACTGTGGATTCCTCCAGGACTTTAGGGACGTCCAAAGTGGTCTTCCTGCGAGCTAACAGAGGCGAGCGCTTTTCCAGTGGTGGGGTTTGGGAACCGGTAGAGGCTTGCAGAAACGCTGCCCTGCGAGCCTGGCTGGGGGACATGTAGGGGGTCTCCTTCTTACACTGGACATCCAGCACGCCTGGCCCGCCTACCGCACCCTCTCCCTCAACTCCCTGAGTTTTGGGGATGAAGATCTTGCGGCGAGCTCCAGAGGCAAGTTCCTCTGGTGTGGCAGATCGGATCTGGGACAGACTGTCCCTACGTTTCAGTCTTGGGCTGCTCTCACAGGACAGAGAGGATGTCGGCGTAGATCCACCACTCAGCTCATCCCCTGTTTTGTCACTCTGAGAGGAGTCACCCACGGTGATGGCAGGAACGGCCACCCCCCCTGGACTGTCTGTCGTAGGAGCAGCCTTGGCCAGGAACCTGCGCAGGCTGGCAGGACTCATCAGAGGAGGGGTTGGGTTCTTAAAGCCTAGCCTATCAATTTCAGGCTCAGTCTTTGTCTCTCTATTTGGTTTGACCTTATCCAATGCTGTAATACTGACACTATCCAATGCTTTGGTTAGTGAGGGTGTGATGGAAACCACTTCTGCTGTTTCGCTGGAAACAGAGGGAATGTCGTTTCTCTCTTTCTCTGTTTCCGTGTCCTGTTTTTGACCGCCAACGAGTTTATCTGTGTCAACAGTTGTGATTTTTTCAAGATTACTTTCGATCCCCCTTAACATTTCAACCAACGACAAGCATTCAGTATTCTCAAAAGCAGGGGGCAGTTTTGCTTCACCAGGACTGTCCTCACAAACAGAAACAGATATAGGAGGCACCACAAACAAAGGGCTTTTGGGTGCTTCATACGGCCAAGTTCCATCAAAGGCTGATGGCTTTGCAAGGGAATCATCATCTGTGAGGTTAAAACCATCTGTACAGGAGATATTTATTGTAGGAATCCACTGATTCATAACAGAGAGACTCGCATTATGTAGATTATTTGGCTTTTTTCCCATGAGAGTTGTTTCATCTTGTCGCCCAACTTCTGGAGTATTCTTTGCTGCTGGGAAGAGATTATTATCCTGCATTCCTTCTTCAGTGTGTGAAACACTTACAGTAACAGGAGACATGGCTGTGGTTTTAACAGCTATTGCTGACGCATCTCTTTCCTCTTGACTTTGGCAAATGTCATGCTCTGATTTCAATTCAGTGACTGACAAAGGTTTTGATGGTATTGGCTCGACTTCGGATTTCACTATCTCAATTGGTGGTACTGCTATGTTTTCATTTTGCTTGAATTCTGATAGATCTTCCATAACAGAATCAAATATTCTTATTTCTGGAACATCCTCTGTGAAAACTTCCAGGTGAGAGGTGTTTTCCCCTGGCCTGATGACTGAGGAAGACAAACTCATTTCTTCATGCATGCTAACATAGTCTCTTTCTGACTGTATCTCCAAATGGTTACTAGACTTATACCGAACATTCAACATGGTCTGTCTTTCCAACTCTTCACTTTCAACCATTTTCTCATTTTTAAAGGCAAGTATTTCATATATGCCCTGTATATTCTTCATATCGGCGGCCTTCTCTTCTGTCTCGGCGGCCTTCTCTTCTGTCTGTGTTTCTGTTTTCAAGATAGTTTCTTCTTTACTGTCCCTCAAAACCGGAGCAGCATCTTCTATGTAATTGTAATCACCATTCCCTGCACATTCCTTAAAGACTGGTGTCTCCTCAGCAGAATTTTGTGAAACTCTAATAGACTCATTTGTTGGTAACTGAATCAACATATTTTCTCCTAAAATAAGAGGAAGTTGTTCTGGTTCAATTGATTCAACTGCTGGTTCTCCATCTACTAAAGCAGGTGTTTCTGAATCAATCATTTGTATGTCATCTACGTGAGGCCATGGCTGAATCTCTTCCACGAACTTCTCTACTTCATTCTGAGTACTTTGTGAATGATTCTCTCGTATGTCATAATCACTTACAATATTGTTTACGTCAACGTGAATTTCTTGAGCTTTATCTATTTCAATGATTTCATGACTGTCTATTTCAATGGTTTCATGGCTGTCTATTTCAATGGTTTCATGGCTGTCTGTCTCAATGGTTCCATGGCTGTCTGTTTCAATGGTTCCATGGCTGTCTGTCTCAATAGTTCCAGGGCTGTCTGTTTCAATGGTTCCATGGCTGTCTGTCTCAATGGTTCCATGGCTGTCTGTCTCAATAGTTGCATGGCTGTCTGTCTCAATGGTTCCATGGCTGTCTGTCTCAATAGTTGCATGGCTGTCTGTCTCAATGTTTCCATGGCTGTCTGTCTCAATGGTTCCATGGCTGTCTGTCTCAATGGTTCCATGGCTGTCTGTTTCAATGGTTCCATGGCTGTCTGTGATGAAGACAGAACATTCTTTAAGGCTGCCACTGAGAGCCACAGTGGTAGGATTCAACATGTGCCAGCCTGATTCCTGTGTTGACTCTGGGCTGGGTGTATATTCACATAGATCCTGTTTGGGTGCAGCTTGAGTTTCACCTCTTTCCATCTGAGGATCCAGCTCTAGTGACATCACTGGGATGTTGACCTTGTGAGGGTTTGGGACAACAACTTCTGTGACTGGCACTGTCTGGTAGTTTGTATTGACAACCTTCAGATGAAGCAAACAAACAGTTTTTAGTACAGAATACCTCATTAATCATTCATGTAAAACTTTGTAATAACATTGAACATACAGCTACAGTACACAGCTGTTTCTACATATATCATAAGCCCGAGGAGTCAAATATAATTCCCTTACAACTGAGAAACCATTTACAGTATCAAACTAAAGTTAGCTCTAAAGTACCATAAGACACTAAATGATTACAGTAGAGTTAGGTCTTAAACTGTTAACAACTAACTGCTTTGGCAGGCTGTCAAGTACAGACAAAGGTACTAATTAAACTGATCATATACCACCCATAGCTGACAAACATCATTTAAATATTGTAAAATAAAATATGTTTACAGTGTAGCAACTAACAACATTTGTGTAAATGTATTTCAGAGTTTTTACTAATTCGCTCAGGTTACATCACTTTTGGAAGGTAAACGGTTCCTCATTTGACCTCAAAAGAAAAGATTCTAGCCATCCGTGTGGTCATGAAATAAATGAGTGTCAACAGCAACAACAACAAAGGGATCACATTCTGCAAATCATGCAACTACATTGGAACAATTATGATGTTGAAGAAAAATATCTAAATGGACTATTTGCGATACTTCATCCAAGGTTGTTTAAGTTTATGAGAGTAGGATATTGATTGACGAGGAATTCCCCAATACTAAACAGGCAGGATATCAACACAAAGATTTCCTTTTGACAATAAACTCTTCCCACGTGCTAATGTCAGGTGCTGAGCAGATATCCATATACTTTATTACCTCATCCTTCAAGCTATGTTGACATAAATGTAACAGCTTCCTCTAACTATCCATTTAGAATGTAAACAATAATAAGTGTCCTGCAGTACAAGGAAACTAGCCAATGAGCAGTTCCGTGAAAAAAAGGAACTTGAGGTCACATTCAGGATTTTTTGGAGCGCTTAGAATTGTTGATACAATAAAAGTAATTTACGGTGTTTAGCACAAAGAAAGTTCCTCAGTTGTAGTCATAGAAACAAATGACTACATGTGTAAGAAAAGGGGAGTTGCAGTTCCACATTATAGAGAAATTTGTCTGCAAAACCACTGCTTGACAGGTGCTAAGTGTTTGTGCTACGCTTACTGCAGATAAGATATTAACTGACTGGTAACACCGTGGAAAGCAAAATGAATGAAATAAGCTGTTAAGATGCATAATAAATGTAATGACAAAAAGTGTCCCTCTAGAATGAACAAATACATAAAAAAAGAACTTGCTCATTTTAGTTTGTAAACGAGAATATGATTTCAAAATAACTGCCAATGAACAACCTGAACATACTGTAAAAGCTTCAGTATGTTCACCGCTCTGTCACTCTACAAATGTAAAGGGCTGCTTTCCTCCTTCCCAGATAAGAAAGAGGTTTATTTTAAGGCGTGGCGGACTGGGGGGGGGGGGGGGGGGGGTGGGGGGGGTGTATGGAATTCAGTCAATGCGAAGAGGTCCAACTTCTATGCTGAAACCTGTCTCAGACTGGCTCTATGCTCCTTTGAATACTGTCTGTGAGGTCCTGTGTCTGCACACAGTTCGCAATGTTGTCCTGGGTTGGACCTTTGTTTCAATGTGACACTCGAAATGAAACTAAGTTCTCCCCAATCCGCTCTATTGCTTTTGCACATAATATGTGGCCCCGCACCCCCGGGTGACGTGTTTGTGTTAATTGATTTTCTCACAATTACGTGCAAAATATTGCTCTCTTTCTCTCAAGTGATTCTGGACACACGGAAACCCAAACTCTCTTCTTTGCAGACAGTGTATGGCTGATTCACTTGCCCTCTCACTCCTGATACTTCCCCTTGGAGGACTAATGCGCTCTCTCTGACCCACACCCAAGGAGATAGCTGACTGCAGAAATAGCTCACTTATCACTTATCAGACTTGGCATTTAAACACTGTGGCAAAGTTTAGTACTGTGGGCCCCTTTGTTAGTTTGTTTGCACCCAACATGTTCTTAGGATCTATGCTCAATACTTTGTCTCGCTTTGGCTCTGGGCCCAGATAAAACTAAAAAGACTAATGTAGAATTTATAAATAGCCTGCAGGTGGCTGTGCTGGGCTCTACTCAGCAACCAATAGCGCTGGGTCTTACACTGAAATCAATATGGCAAAACTCACCTCAATGGAGCTTGGAAGAACAGACAAGGATACATTCTGTGATCTCTCACTGCCAACTTCCAGACACATGTCAACGATGTTTTTCTCTTCAAAACCAGACACATCTTCTAATGGTATTTCAAAAGTTGTTGGCTCATCCTCTGTATGAGGACTAATATTAATGTGGTTGTGCCCATCTGGTGTCAATGGTTCCAGTGGCTGTGTGTCTGACACCACAATTCTTGAAGCCTTCTGAGACTCATTGACCTCCAATGGTACAGCTTCCTCTTTAGGAGGTTCATACACTTCTGGTTTAACAAACAGTTCCTGTGGACGATGTGGAGGAGGGCTGGGGTAAGGTTGTTTAGGTGCTACAGGAAAATCTCTCTCTTTCTCCTCACTGCTCTCCTCATCATGAGAATGACCTTTCTTGTTCTTACCAAAGAAGAAGTCTTTGACACTGTGGAGCACCGAGGTGAGAGATGCCTGGATGTTGTGGTGATCTGACTGCTTGTGTGCCTTGGTCTCCATTTTTGCCCTTGAGGGGGTTTCTTGCGTGGTTCTCTGCAACATCTCTTTTTGTCTTGCGCACTCTCTCTCTTTTTCTCTCTGTTTCTCAATTTCTAGGTTTCTTTCTTTTATTCTCCTACGTTCCTGTTCTTCCGCTACAGCCCTTTCTTTCTCTTGCTTCTCTTTCTCTGTCACACTTTCTTTCTCCATATCGACATCTGCGGAAGAGTCATCCACTTGGACAGTCTTTTCTAATCGGGCAAGATTCTGTTTCTCTTCACTAACCTGGGAGTGACGGGCTTCTGCCAGGAACAGAGCCAAACTAAGTCCTCCATCATAGGAGTTTTCCCCCCCATTTCCCTGTACAGTATGGTTGCTGCTGAAAGTCCCAGAATCTATACCATTTGAAACCTTACTCTTTTTCTTGGCTAAGGTCTCTATCGTTGAGTTCTTGATCTCAACCTTTTCTGAGTCAAGATCAAGACTTTGGTTCCCGTCCTTTTTGCAGGCCTCAGCACTGACTCCATTAGCTTCGAAGGAAACAGCTGCAGGCCGCTCCACCACATATGCCACCTGGCCCTCTTCCTGTGGTGTTCTTGGAGCCGTGGGAGGCTCCACCTCTTCTGGAGACCTGCGCTTCCTCTGAGTACGGTCAGGACTGCTCCTGACATTCTCTTTGCCCCTTCGCCTACTCTCCTCCAGCTCTCGCTTCTTCTTCTCGGCTTTCTGTTTCAGGTTGGCAAAGAATCGCTGGTGAATCTTAAACTCGCTCATCATACCTACTTCCAGAACTCCAGAACAGGAGACAATTCCCTTACTGTTGCAGGCTGAGGCCTGGTATATTGCCGCATCATCCACAGTGCAGCTGGTAGGCAAAAGAGAAAGAGATAGAGCCATTTCTCATAATTGTGGAAAACCAAATGTGACACGTTTTAATATGTTTGAGTAATTGTCACATACTTGTAAATATGAAGCGTGTGGGTTTTTCCATTTCTCCCAATTTCATATTTTGGAAGACCACAATATCTGTCCATCTCCATGTCATCTTTGTACCAAGTCAGTTCTGGAGCAGGGTAACCTGAATATAGAAAGACATTGCAGATAAAGAATATCCGACAGACAGTGCAACATTTTCAGGGATCTCAACCCCTAAGACCCATAACTATATAGCAACTACTGTTGCAACAGAAAAACTGATCCTCTTTTTCTTTCAACCTTGTTTGACAATCAGTTTGTCAAACACAAACACACATAATAAAAGAGAGTTTCTTAATAAACGTACACTACTCATGTGTTTCAAACGATTGCATCATCTCCTACATGTGCAAACACATTCTGCTGTTGAGGTTGAAAATAGAACTAATGCTTGTGCCTGCATACAAAACTACCTAAAAACATATTTTTTCTTCTTCTTATGTTTGTTTTTATACATAGAAATGTTGAAAACATGAACATTCAAAGGAAGGTTAACTCAGGGTACCTGAAACCACGCAAGTGAACTTGACATTACAGGTCTCTGACACGGCCTTAGATTTCAGCGTGATATCAAATGAAGGCTGGACATCGTCAGTCAGCTGAGCCATGACAGAACACAAAGTACTCCTGTTGAAAAAAAGAGCTTCACTTTAGTGTGGCTTTCATGTATCTGCTCTTATTTTCTCTTTCAGGTGAAAACTCTTGCCAGATCTGAACAACATTACCCTCCCGGATAACCTGTTTATTGTAAACATAAAGTCATTTGTCATTCAGTTGTCATAATGGAAAGGGAAAAGAATGTTAAGGACAATTATGGATTGAGAGAAAAATATTGTATTAATATCGAAAGGGTTACATTCGGTACATTTGTCACAAACAAAAAACACAACCACGATAACGGATGCTCACTGAAGTCAACATGTTCATTTGCAACATTGTTAAAAAGGGACGTAGGATGTATTGTTTCATACTTGGGGTAAACCAGGACATTGTGGTTAAAAACAAGTTAGTGGGAATAGGTGCTTTAAAAGAATGGTTTACCTCGAAGATCTGTAGTGAGAACCTGTGTACCTCTGACTTGAGTAGCTATTTAAACATAAGGCAAATACAGGGTCTGAGTCTTCTACAGCCAAATTCGCTTTATCAACAGTAAATTACATGATGGCTGTTCTACAACAGCATGGCGTAATAAAGTGTAGACCCACCAAGGTTCGGGTTGAAGACTATAGGTTATAGGCATGAGAACCAGGAAGATGAGGTTGTACACAGTACCTGTTTTCTGGCCTGACGTTGGAAAGGTAAGGATTACGGCTCTCAGACCGGCCATTGGAAGAGCTGATCTCGTCCTCAGCATTAAAGCTGCTGGACCTCCCATTGCCAGAAAAGGAGCGGGTCATTGGTCTTCTGGAAGTCATTGTCCAATGACTGGATTTGCCAAAATGTAAAGTCAAATGTTGAAAATATATATATAAAAAATCTACCACAAATGGTTAATCCTTTGACTCACAAAAATGCGGCTTGTTCGGGTTCAAAGCCCCAGTTTAAAGTTGCAGGGTTTCACCGGTGAAGTAGCAACTAGGAAAGGAAGAAAACCTCAATGATTATATGGAGTTAGAGGATTCTCTGAATAGTAAATTGAGTTTGCAGATATCTTCAACTAAACACCATGATTGTAACTATAAAAACTCAAGTTTTGTGGCTACCACTGGGCTTTGAACAAGAAGTTGCTTTGGATGAAGTTATATATAGGAACAGACATCAGCATATCAAGGATAGTCTGTAGTGAAATTTAAGCTCATAAGATTTTCTCACTTCCAACCTAATTAAATCCAGGGGTCAAATGAACGTTTTTGAAGTGAAACTAAATCTAATTGTGAACTCACCATTGATGTTTTCCAGTGTGCTTTGGAGCCGGAGTCCCAAAAGCAAAGCTCTGAAATTGTCAATCATGGAAGGGCAAATGGTGCCAGCAGGGGCCTATTTATAGGAGGCCTACAAATAGGTGCAAGTGCACATCACATTTTCCGAAACTAGCCATAGACAAGTGAGAAGGAAGCCTAATGTAAAAAAGCATTTTTTTCCCACCAAACAGCTGATATCAAATATTATATAAATCATTTTTGGTGTCCACCAAATTATAATTTGTCCATGATAGTCCAGTATGGAAACCAAAGTTGAAAACCACCCTTTGAATGTTAAGCCGTAGATCTACAGGTCATGAGCTGTCACTGCGATGGAAGTGCAACACGTTGTGTTCTGTGTTCTGGCATTCTGAGGGTACTTTTGAATGTTGGGTAAATAGTTTTATGACGACGCCTTTCAACTTATGTATTTTCTGGTGTTAACCAGGGGCAGTCCGTATTTGATACGGCCTCTCTGTCCCAAGACCCACACACTTGCGTAGAAGTTGTAAATTAAGTCATGTGACATTGCTTCATATCCAACATAGATTTAGATTAGAAGAGGTAGAGTTACTGAAGTCCCCTTTGAATGACATACTTCCTTAATTGAATTGTGTGCACATGTTTTAGGAATAAACAAGCGACAAATGCTGTTCTTCACATTAAACACGAGTTCAATAATAATACAAACATGGCCTAGCAACCAATTAATGCGGTTCTACAATGATGAATTTCAATATGTTGATTCTGCATTCAAATTAAATAAATGTAATTAATTTATAAATGTTTTTAATAATTTGATACATTGACACGTGAACCGTTTTTCTGAAGAAAAACATCACACTACCGTAATGGTAATGATAGGCGACCATGCTCATTCTGTCTTAATGCTTTTTTATAGGCGTATGAACAGCTGACAATTTCACTTCTATTCTTGCCAAATGAAGCGTTCACACAATTTAATATTCAACGCTAATGGTTGATTCTTACCCTTTTATTTGGATAACGTCCATACAATTTTTACATATTATGTATATGACGGTACACCCCGTCTTCCGGGAAAAGGTAACGTGGTGATTTTTTCCCTTCCAAACATAAAAGTTGTATTGATTCCTCAGTGGGGAAATATCTTCATATTCTAATTGAGACCATCGAAAAGTCTAGAAGTTCTGGCTTCTCTTGTAGTGTGTCAGTAGACGCAATGGGTCGTAGGTCAGGAATGTAGGGACTAATATTCACTCAACTAAGAACTCTAGTGCTATTATGGTATAATGTTTTTTAGGACTTTGGGGCGTTCACTATAATACATACTTTCGTAGCAGATATCTGTGATTAGTTTTCAGTGATGTATATTTAATAATATATACTATGTTTTTAATTGTATGTAGTCAGAATAGAGTTTAGATGTTTGTAGACCATAGTTTATTACTGTATGTAATATTCAAGTAGTCCTGTTCAACTTTTCCACGGTCTGTTCCTTTGTTGAGGATATTGTTGTTGCTTATCTGTATTCATTGTTTATGCTTAAGAGACATGTAAGCTTTACTATAATATGTGTATAACTATGATGTTTTAGACAGGTTTCAGATATTAGGATATTGATTACTATGCTAACAGGTATTCTGTAATGTCACGTGAATGAAAAGTAGGAAGTTATTTAAGAAGCCTTTTCTATTTGACCAGTTGCCAGCCTTTTTGACAAACCATTCCAATAAGGTTGTGTTCTCTCTCACAACAGCAGATAATGCAATTCAATAATGACTGAAGACATTGATTCATAGGAACTAACGGCTAGTTTACAAGCTACTGTTCACTGGATTTCTGAAAATCATGATCAGAGGTGTGTAACTACAGAAGCAAATAAGCTTGTTAATTATGATCAATGATATCATGTTGTACAATGGATCAAATTCTACTCTGACTGTCCACTTTCAGACATTGTCATTGTGCAGCATCCTGTAGCTGTCTGTGTCCCAGTAAACTACAATGTGACTCTTCGTGTTCGGGCAGAAGGAACAGGACTCTTGAAGTACCAGTGGTTCAAATCGGACGTGGAAGAGGTATGTGGTGTGTGTTTTTGTTGTTGTCTCATTTAGTCTGGCTCTGTATTTAGCAAACACATAAGCGAACAACCAATGACATTGTAACGGGTTTCAAGGTACTCGGTGGGACCAAACCAGATCTGACAATCAGAGCTGTGAAAACTCAATTATACGTATGTCGAGTGAATGACCAGCTCTGCAACTGCGTGTTCAGTGAATGGGTCAAAGTTAAAGTTTTGGACATTAAGGAACCAGGTACATTGTTTATTTACCATCAAACATGCTGTTAAACCAAAGTCACTACTTAATTGTATTATTTATCATTTTCAGTCCGGCATATGTGCTTACTTTAACCAAATTGAAATAAAGAAATTGAAAGATAGACATAGATACAGTAGAACAGGAAACATGTCAATAGCCACAATGTCAAACATGTCAATACCCACAATTACATGAGGTTACCTAGTCAGAATTGTACATAGATGGTACAAATGGACAGAAAGTAGTGGACATTGTTACATTTTATTTTATATTCAGTAGTATTACAAATGTGTATCTTTATTTTTTTATAATCCTATAGGTCTCCCAAAAGAATGGAAAGGAGAGCCCCATATTGCTGTTCACCCAAAACCCAAGACAATACTTCAGGGGGAAAGACTGATGCTTCATTGCTCTGCATTTGGTATACCCATCCCACGGTACCAGTGGTACAGAAATGGCCTTCCTCTGCATGACAAGACCACTGACACACTACAGGTGGGTCAAGTGGTTGATACACTATTTATTTACTTCTGTGCCTGAAGTATCACTTCTATCATTTGATGGAAAATACCAAGTACATTTGGATTGTGACTCTTTTAGATAGAGAATGCAGCAGCAGCAGAACATGCAGGATCCTACCTTTGCTCTGTTTCTAATATTGAAGAGGAGAAATGGACCGAAGCAGTAGATGTGACGATAGGTAAATTGACACAATATTACATCTGAAAACAAACTTCCTGCAAAGTCATCAAATTATTTGTCTTTCTGTTTAGCAGTATTCAAGGTACTTTCCCATTTCCAAGCTTGTCTTAGAAGGAAGTTGTTTGATTCTATAAGCAGCACGCCTCTGTAGACATACAATGAAAACACGACTTGAAGTGAAACTAACCCCCTGTACATGGTTCCCCTTTTACTTTTTTGGCATAATACAGCTCAACAGCTTTCCACATGAATAGTAATTTGTGAATGGGCCTAAATGGTTTCCTGAACAAAGACATCTACAGATCTATATTTTTCTTTTGTTGGTTTCCTATTGTGTAGTAAGACCACCTGATCAACTTCCGGCCGACACTCCTACAGGTATGGGTTGAGTTATTTTTAGATCATAAATGAAACCACGGTGTTGGTGTTTCCCTTTAGTTTACGGCGTGATATTACTGTAATTAGGTTCCTGTAAAGATGTATCCGTCCAACCAGTTCCCCTCCCCCCCCCCCCCCCCCCCCCCCCCCTTCAGCAACTGACAAAGTGGCTCTGTTGATTGGCAACCTGAATTACTTCCATCACCCTGGCTTGATGGCCCCTACCATGGATGTCCATGAGCTGGCCAACCTTCTACAGCAGTTGAACTTCCGGGTCGTGACCCTACTGGACCTCAGTAGAACGGAGATGCTGGCTGCCATCAAGAAGTTCCTGCAGCTTCTCGACAGGGGGGTGTACGGTAAGCATCTAGAGGAGTGCATTGAAGTTCTGTGGAATCTCCAGGTTGCTCTTACATTTTAACTAAATGTTTTATCGCTTTACCTCTCAGGTGTAGTACACTTTATACTAATGTGTTAGTGTTAGTCATGTGTCTGAGAACGATGCTCCCGGCCAAATAATGTGTTGTATGCAGTGGGGTTTAAATGTGTGGTTGAGGGGGAAGATAAGAGGTGGAAAGCAGAAGTGAGCACTTTAATGCTCACTTAAAGGAACTGCGTGCCTTGCTATGTATAGCTGTTTACAAAGACACGTAAGACTTTGAGATGGCAGATTTATTCAGGGCCTGGAAAGACTTTTTAGCAACCTTCCAAGATGTCAGCTCATCTCCTTTTTATTTTTGAGCCTGCTAACAAGTTCAGAAATGTAATTGGGGTAACTGAGCACTAACCACACATTATGTTACGAGGCTTGGTAACATTTAGAAAATGTATAGAATTCTTAATTTAGTTTGACTTGTCTGTCTGTTGCCTCTTATTTGTCTCTTCGGTAATCTCCAGTATGTCCTGTTTCTCTTTTCTACGGTCTATTCCTGTGTTGAGAATACTGTTGTTGGTTATCTGTATTTATTCATTATGCATAAGAGACATGTAAGTTTTACAGGATAAAGGAATGAAAAAATTGAACTTTTCATACTATATGTCCCACCACAGCCCTGTTCTACTATGCTGGCCATGGGTATGAGTGTTCAGGAAGGAACTACCTGGTGCCAATTGATGCTCCACAACCATACCGGCAGGACAACTGTGTCTGTGTGCAGCGGGTCATGCATAACATGCAGGAAAGACAAACAGCTCTGAATGTGGTTCTCCTGGACACCTGCAGAACATGGTAAGGCTTCTGATTGATGTTTCAGCAGATTTGTTGTGATTGACAGGAATTCCAAATAGAAGGATGATATTCTTCTTGTATTGTGCTTTTTTAAACTAGGTACAATCAGGATTGTAAGGTGTCTGAAATCAGGCCTTTGATTCCTATGGGAAACACAGTGTATGGATATGGCACGTATGTATTAATCTCACACAGAACTATCGTGGCCAAACTATTTATGAATCTGACTGAAGCAGCCATGCAGTGATGTTTGACTGAGACCTGATGGAGGAACTAACATCTTTTCAGGTGTGAAGATGCTGAGGCTTATGAGGTTCAAGATGGAGGGAAAAGTACTGGGATCTTCACCAAGTATCTCAACAAACACATCCTGAAGCCAGAGAAAGTCACCCATGTCCTAGAGCAGGTGTCTGAGGGTCAGTGTTTGCCAAAAAGACTGTGGTCTCAGGACTTCCCTTTTAGGAGTTTACTTAGTGCTTTATTGCTTAGTTAGTTCTGTAAACCTTTTCAACAAGAGTAGCAGATAAAAGTTCAATTAAATTTTTTGACAAGGCTTATTACATGCCAGTCATTTAAAAGACTTAAGAAAATGAAAATATGGCGGTGTTGGATGTGTTAGTTTGTAAACAGAAAGGACTATGGAATGTGTTGTTCGTTCTTCTGGTTGTAGGGAACATATGTCGACATTCACTCAGTCACTGGCTGCTCCCCTGGTTGTTGACACTGTCCCCTCTGGAGTAGGTGGGAGTCAGTGGGTGTCATGCTGTACCCCCGTTGGGTGCTTGTTTAGTTGTTTGATGGGTCTCTCTGGTAACATGACTTGGTGGGACAGTGCCACATTAGCATGTGACCTCATTCCCTGGAAATGTACACTGCTGGCTGGAGAGAGCAGCAGGGAAATCCGAGAGCTGGAGAGTTGAACACAGCTGTTCAGCTGGGTGCCTGTGCCCCCTTCCACTGCCTCCATCCTCTGCTTGCACAGTCACTAGAAAACCAGGCTGCCAGTTGCCTTTAGAACACAGTGTGTCAGTGTGTGTGATAGACAGATAAAGAACTAAGAGAGAGATGTATTGCTAGATGAACCATACCTATCTTTAAACCTCACCATGCAACCATTCAGGGTTTGAGAAAGTGCCTTTGTTCATGTTGCCTTAGACCTATTTGTAAAAGAAAAATGGTTTTTGCATGATTAATTGAGTTGGCTGTTTTCTCATCTGTAACGGGAACAAGGTGAAGACTGCTTACCTAAAATACTACTGAATTCTAATCCTCAAAGATTAAGCAAAATTAAGTAAAGAGGAAGCTTGTATCTATGGCCTTTAGAACATGATGTTTCACATTTTGTAAGTTTTTGATTTTAGAAATTAGCTGCCACATGAAATCTTCAGATTTTCAGTTCCTCTTAAATTGTACCAAAATGTCCAAACAGTTGTTTTTCTCTTCCTCTCTCCTTCCTAGATCTGGGTAGAGACCCTCTGGTGATGGGAAAACAGGCTGTAGAGATCAAGCACATGCTGAGGGAGCCTCGGTCCCTCACAGACCCCATCAGGACCACAGGCCATACAGGAGAATTCCACCTGAGAAACATCTGCTGGAGACAGGCCAACGGTGAGCTCCAACAAACACACCAGCTCTGCATTAATTGAGTCTGGCCTCTGAACATAAGACAATTCCTAACAAGTCAAATCATTCATCAATCAATCAATCAATCATTGTTCATCAAATAATGAATAAATAAATACAAATATCTGACAAATAGGTTTGTGTTTTCAAATGAATCTCTTTCCTTGAACTTGCCTTACTCCCAGAGATTTGTGTCAGGCATAAAACCAATGCTGTGTTAGGTCATTGTCTTGCTGTGTGATGTCATCCCCTATCAGAGCTACCGCGTCAAAAGCTGCTGGTGTTTCCTTGTGGAGCGCAGATAGAGATTAACTTCTCTGCCTTGTTCTCAAATGTCATGGTGGTCTTTGCCAAAATGAAGACCACCGGTCCCCTAGCCGTGGATTGCACTGTTAACCTCAGAAGCACACCTGTGAGTAAAATCATCAATCTTAACTACTGGAGATTCTGTCACACAGCTCAGAGGCAGTGTAGCCTTCACCAGAGTCTACTCACTTTCCTGTTGCTTTTACAGCCCGTAGGTGGATACGGTCTAGCTGTGTAGATACATAAAGATTTCACGCTGTAAGACTTTTGTAGGAATGCTAAATGCGCTGTCTGTCTTTGACTTTACTGCACATATACTTGATTGCTCCGAGTTTAATTCAGAAATAAATCATATTGTGAAGATGACTGTAAGAACACAGAAATTTAGTTTTTTATCCTCAAACCAATAATTTTCTTGTACATACTGACACCTAGTGGCAGAATATGTTACAGTGTCTTTGGTGAGGATTGATTGTATAAACAGTATATTGTTAACCTCACATTCACCAATTACACCTTTTAAATTTACCTTATTTACTAGTGGTGTGTGTATTTTTTACTCGATTTACCCTTTTTCCCAAAACCTATAGGCAATGGGAGACATATTTTCAGGTCCCAACAGATCAGACGAGATGGACTCTATGCTGCTTAACAAATCTGAGAGTTCCGACTGTAGTCTTAGACTTTGTGGTCTTCAAAAGCTTCAGGTATGAAAACATTCCGCAAAACCTGCATTCCAGTAGGCAATATGCCACTAACATTTTTCAGCTACTCTTTTTTTGTAAGGAATATGACACATCCTAAGATCTAAACTACATTTTGTGTAAGTCACAGTGTCTACTATGTCTACTGATCTATCTTCTTAGGAATCCCTGACGATAAATGTGGAACTACACTATACTCATAAAGACAACAAGCTACGACAGAAAGAAACCAAACTACTGGACACTGGAAGACCTTTGGTGGCATCCTGCAAGCTTTTCAAGCCACAGCATGCAGGGGGGTCCCTGCATGAGGGGGTCCCTGCTCAAAATGTTGGCCATATTTCATGTAGTATTCAGCCGCCCAGTCAGGTGCAAGACCGTGCTAGGCCCTTCACCAGGAAGGCAGAGTGTGCTGTCAGCGTTGCTGCTGCAAGAAGCAATGAACCAGAGGAGAATGATGAGAATGAGCTATAAGACTTTTGAACTTCTCTTGAACATACTACACAAGCGTAATCAATACATTTTGTCTTTCTCTGTGTATGATGTGTATGAACGTATGTGTGCGTGTGTGTGTGCCCAAGCATTACACTTAATAAACCATTATTTATGAGAATATTTCAAAATAAGGGATTTAGTTATGTATATTGACAAAATACAACCTTTTGATTGTTTTCAATAAAACCTATTGAAATATGTTTTTGGTCCGCTCCTATTCTCCCTATACACCACCTCACTCGGGCCAATTATCGCCTCCCATGGCTACTCATATCACTGCTACGCTGACAACACGCAGCTATATCTATCCTTTCCCCCAACCGATCAAGGGATATCGACCAGAATCGAGGCCTGCCTCTCTGACATCTCAGCCTGGATGACCAGACATCACCTCCAGATGAACCTCACCAAAACAAAACTCCTCATAATCCCTGCCAAACCCTCAATCACCCACGATCTCTTCATGACTATGGGATCTGCAACGGTGACCCCTTCATCCTCTGCCAGGAACCTGGGGGTCACCTTGGACGACGAGCTCTCCCTCACAGCTCACATTGCCGCAGTCTCTCGGTCATGTAGATTCACCCTCTACAACATCAGGAAAATCAGAAAATACCTCTCTCAACATTCCACCCAACTGCTAGTCCAAGCCCTTGTCCTCACAAAGATGGATTACTGCAACTCGCTACTAGCCGGCCTTCCTGCAAGAGGATAAAGAAGATAAAGAATGCAGCCGCTCGTCTGGTTTTCAACCTACCCAGACGCTGTCATGTCACCCCACTCCTCATCGCCCTCCGCTGGCTTCCCGTCATGGCCCGCATCAGATTCAAGACCCTGGTGCTGACCTTCCGGGCTGTAAACGGGACTGCCCCGACCTATACCAACTCTCTCCTCCAGCCCTATACCCCACCCGTCACCTACGGTCATCTGCCGTCTAGTGGTACCCCCCCCCCTCAAGAGCGCCCGAGCGCAACACAAACTCTTCCACTGCCTGGCTCCCCAATGGTGGAATCAACTTCCCACCAGAAGCACAGACTGCCTTCTCACCTTCAAAAGAAGGCTTAAAACTCATTTATTTAGATAATTTAATGGCACTTCACATAATCTAATGTTGTTTAGAACTATTTGTTGGTCCCCATATGGTGACTTGCCAGTGTTGTATCTCTTGCTTTATGTTCACAATCGTTGTGTTAGGCATTTATAGTTCTTCTCTTGGCACTAATTGGTTCTCATGATGTATGATTCACGATCTAAAAAAAACACTGTGTTCGGGGTCTATCACGTTGCTATGGTCAATGACTGATGCTCTTTGTAAAAGCTCTCTCTTGTAAATCGCTTTGGATAAAAACGTCTGCTAAATGAATAAATGTAAATGGGAATATGCAGAAATTGCCTTTACTGACAGCAGTGCATCAGGTGGCACAACCCTGGCACAGGGTACCCGCACTAAAAATCATGTCGGAATGGTGAAATTTGCAGAAGAATATTCCGTTTTCAATCGCTCATTTACACGCTGGGACTGGTGGTTCGCCTAGGGAGCCATAGCCAAAAAGCTAAAAGCACCAGAAGGCAATATGATCGAATCATTTCTTGATTATGCGTAGCCTAACTCTACCCATGATGATCGTTTTATCTAGCTTGTTAAAAAACGAAATCGTTTCAAAAAGTGAGCTAATTATCGAAACTATAGGCCTAGACTGACTGGCATGTGGCATATTTAACTCAACATGCCTGCGCCTCGTTTTTGCCAAGTTACATCTGATCATGGGAAGATAAAAAAAACGCCTGCAAAAACACGACACAGTTGAGTTTATAATTGCTATTTCCCCTCGATGCTGTCACCAGCCCCGGTAGCTCGCCGTGATCGTATAGTGGTTAGTACTCTGCGTTGTGGCCGCAGCAACCCCGGTTCGAATCCGGGTCACGGCATTGCGAAACAATGTCACGGCACAAGGGTTGTCTTTTTATGCGGGTTCACATTGTAAATGTAATGTCTATTTTCTAGCAATTTTTGGGGGGGGTACATATATATATAGTCAGTACATTTAGAATAAGCCCCGAAGATATTCCGTGTTTTACCAAAGATTAGATCATAACACCAGGGGGAGCACGAGACCTTCAAAAGTATGTTGTCAGATTTATCACAATTGTGATAATTTATAAAAGGCTAATTTAACATTAACCTCTATTAGGCCTTACCTGATAAAATCACATATTCTTTTGCACCATTAACTGAATCCATTGCATTTACCAGAGTGCCAAATATTAAATTGATTCTTATTGAAGTCAGTCTGGTGGAAGGATCCACCCCCTCGCTGAAGTTGCATCTATGAATGGTGACTGATCATCAGTCGCTGTAGTCGCTCGACTACAGAATACTTGTGTGAATAATCGTTGATCTGGATGAGATGAGGCCATCCTTTTATTCCTTTCCACGCTGGAGTGGCCCGCGGAGTGTCCACTTTCACGGGATAACAATGTGCTGCTTTCTGGCAGTAACATTTTCAGCAGCTTTTTGGTTGAGTGATTGGAAAATGTGGTTTTAAGTGACATTACTTACACGCTGCGATTCAGTGTATTGTTCTGGTCCTAAAACGCATACCAGCAAATCTGAGAAAATGTTGAGCCGATTTATGAGTGGCAGCATTAGGAATCTTGAGAGAGAATACAACTGCACCGTCAGACTACTGGATGATACGGAATATACGTGCACAATTCAGGTCAGTCACCTGTACCTATCCTTAAAACTGTTTTTTTATTCACGCTTCAAAGGTTACAAATATGCCGGTGATCTGATGCGCTCCACTCCCCCCATGAAGCAGGTCTGGTCCCGCCGTTGAAGCCTTGTCCTTGGGCTGCCTGCATCTTTTGTTAGGGGGTCCATCTATTTCTCTACGTGTTCGGTAACAACATGAATATCTTGCTATGAACTCTAACTCACTGCTAAATTATGTAGTAATGAAGCGCAATCGAGTAAAAAAAAAGAGGTGGTATACATGGAATTAGATGGATTAGTTAGTTTGAGGAAGAAAAAATAGCCTGCGGTACCACACACTGCAATTAGTTTACGTCTAAAGCCTTTATATATGACACATTCTGTGTGGTTTTACTCTATCACTCCTGTCTTCGGGTAAAAACGCTTGTATAACCGTCCAACAGGCAGGAACTAAATGCTGTAACAATATGAAATTCAGAAGATGATCAATAATGATAGGAAACCACACACAGGTTTCTAACCCTAGATCACACAATATAAAGAAATCAAATAAGTAGAATGTTTCAAATGTCAAACCATACCTAGATATTTCAAAATCCACTGCATAATGAACCATACATCAATAGATTGTTATTATAAAAAAGCAAATGCAAATATTTCTTTTACAAAATCTGTTTCCTTTAAGTTGACACAGCAGGTCTACAGAAAGCCACGGTCTACTTTTTCTTCAGTCCGTCTGTTGCAAGTCTGGCTTTGATGGTTCGTTTTATGTTCAGTCTGAAGTGCAGGCAGGGGAGAGGGCTGTTCAAAATCAATTACAGTACATTTGTATTGTTTGAGGAGGAGCTCTGAAGTTTTCTGGGGTTGAAACAAGTAAATCCCAGGAGGGGCTTTCCAATGATCAAACTACATGGAGACATTCCACCAATCAGTCCCCTTGATAACTTACCAAAGAAACATTTATACACTTCCGGCACTATGTTGGTTACATTAGAAGTTAAAATAGTATTGCTTGTTGTCATTTTGTAGTTATTTTTTGGTGGTATTTTATTGTGGCAGAGGTATTTAAACAATGACCACAGGTCTAAACTGGTGCCTTAGATTAGATTAGATTCAACTTTAATATCATTACACAGGTACAAGTACAGGGTAACGAAATACAGTTAGCATCCAACCAGAAGTGCAAAACAGTTATTACAACAGAATATAATAAATATAAGTATACTCAGAATATACACAGTATGAACAGTATAATCAGAATATACAGGGTATGTACAGATTAAAGTGATTTAAGACAAATGTACAGCTGTATTGTACAAGATGCTACAGTATTAAACAGAAATTACAGAGTTGCATGTATGTGCAGTTAGTGCAAATGATGCAATGAGCAGTTGTGCAAAATGAACAGATAGTGCAAATGATGCAATGAGCAGATGTGCAAAATGAACAGAGGAGAGGGAAGGTTGTACTGTTTGCAGCATCACTGTGGGGTTTGGGGAGTGGGGTGACGTCATCGGAACGAAGGAAGGGAGTGATGAAGCAGAAAGCTCTTTCTCTAACCGGGCCGATGGGTGTCCTCCTCTCCTCTTTTGGCCGTCTGTAATATGGAGAAGGTGTCAAGAGAACAGTCCATCTGAGCAGCCATGTCAGTCCAGGGCCAGGGAGCATGTTCCTCATTTAGTTCTCACCCTGCCCTTCCTCCCAGCCTGCCAGCCTGCCAAATACATCCCGGATTCCAGGACACCTAGGCATGGGTGGGAGCGGTGAGAAGCGTAACTGGGTCAATTTCTTTCTCTTCTCTTTCTCTTCTTTCTGTCTTTCTTTCTTTCGCGTGTATCCATTCACCCCTGATTACTTTCCATTAGGACCTGGTTTCATGACACCCTGAGCTCTACCCTAAACAGTTTAATGACTCACATATTATGATCGTTCTCTGGTGCAGGACGGCCTCTTTCGTCTGACAGCTAAAAAACTGTGAAATTACGTGGTTACATATCATTTACAACATGATAGCGTTGGAGTTTTGTTACCATGAGTGGCCACATTTTCAGACCAAGGCGATGAATCGAGGATGTCTATCAGTAGACTGTCCTCAGTATGTGAACGCCAAAGCGGAGTATTCTAGTCCTAAATTAAGAAGAGGTAGCCATAATGCATGACTTTAAATTTTACTCTGATAAATTATGGATCCTTACTCTATGTGTGACTGAGATAGGATGAGTGCACATCATCATACAGCTCTGCAAATGCAGCTTTTGCAGCAGTTAGATAGAAGACCCTGACTGGAATCGCCAACCTCTCTTATTCCCTGAAGCAGCATCCCAGAGCCAGTGATGGTTAGGATTTAAAGGCTTCTCACATCTTGAGGTCATATGTAAACAGCAGACAGACACTAGGAGTTAACACCTTTATGGCCTATGTTCTTGTTGGCCTATGTTCTGTACCCAATTGTCATACTGGGCGAAGAAGTGCAACCGTGCAGTGCAGACTTTAGGGAATCCTCTAAAGTCTGGAAACATCTTCTACTTTTTTATGAGAAGATATTGACTTCGACGTGAAAATCATGCCTATTATCAGATACACAAACGATTAGTGCCCAGGGTTAGCAGTATGTTTGTGAAGCGGTCAATAGTCTTTGTAAACATTGTTTCACAGACTTGCGTACAGCAGGTAGCATTGTGCTTTTGCGTGAGTGTGTGTCTGTGATGTAATTGTTGATTTAATTGGAACTGTATTTATTGTGTGAACATTCTGCTTCAGGGACAAGGACTACTAATAGTTTAGCACAATGGGAATC
Source organism: Protosalanx chinensis (assembly GCA_030340685.1). Taxonomy (NCBI): domain Eukaryota; kingdom Metazoa; phylum Chordata; class Actinopteri; order Osmeriformes; family Salangidae; genus Protosalanx; species Protosalanx chinensis. The sequence continues at coordinate 10,714,215 of CM059318.1, forward strand.
GTTTTGGACAATGATCTCCGGAGTGTTTCCTTGCCTTTCCAGAGGCCTGTCTCCGTGGTGACAAGACAGGGGTATGAGGGTCTTACATTTAAAAAATGGTGCCAGGGTCTCAACTGTTGCTATGGTGACTCCCTGGTTAAAGTACCGTAATGTGAGATCGCTCATGATTGATCATATTACAAAATCACTAACTATAGCCAAATGGTGATCATCATAACCAAAGATATTTCATAATGTATTCTTTGGATGCTATTGGAATGGCTACAGTAATTAACACCACTTTCTCTTTGAGCACTAATTTCTCAAACCCACTTTCTCTCTTTCCTACAATAGTGTTCTTATGTGGGAACATCCCAAGACTGGTGTGTACACTACCTTTACCCTAGACAGCTGTGTAAGCTGTGTACTGTCTTTCCCCTGAAGGCTCTTAATGGTACCTTGCTGGGACACAACTTTGAAAGGCTAAACAACTACTTGTTTTCTTCAACGGGAATTGTCTTTTCATTGTCCTCAACACTTTGTCTTTGTACTGACTTCTTGTGTGAATTAAATTTCAGTGCTTGAATTTTCTGGCAACTAACATATTCGATGTAGTCCTGCATATGAATAAAATAATAATAACCTGTAATTATATACATATATTCAGGGCATTCCTAAATGGGACCTTCACAATGTTTATGAATGGATAAAAGTACACAGCCACGGTCTATCTGCATACAACCCTCTCCAGTAGTGGAATTAGGGTTGACTTCTTCTCTTAATGCTCTCTCTCTCTCTCTCCCCCCCCCCTCTCTCTCTCTCTCTCTCTCTCTCTCTCTCTCTCTCTCTCTCTCCTCTCTCTCTCTCTCTCTCTCTCTCTCTTTATCGCTCTTCTCCCATCTGCGTGCTCAAGTGTTCCTGTCTAGACTCCAGTAGCCACAGACATGGTCATGTGTCTGCCAGTGCTGCAGAGGACCAGCTGTGTGTGCGTGTGCATTTCAGTGATCATGCTGCCTGCCACACTGTTGCTATACTGTGTATTAAAAATTAAAATGTGTGCTAGGTCTGAATGTTTGATAAGGAGTAACCTCCGGAGTGCATTGCTAGTGTTTACCAATGTCATGGTGCAGCTGCGCTGGGATTGGCTGGCTGAGTGGTTGTCTGAGCGCTGAGTGGCTGGAGGATTACATCGATGGCATGCCAAAGGAGAGACATGGATGAGAGCGTGCCACGCCAAGCCCACGGTATCCACGTCTCTCGTGTGTTTCATCTGGTAATAACAAACACTTTTTTCATGCACACTCACAGGCATTACCAAACGGATCACCAAACGGGTCTTTTTATGCCGCGTCATCGCAAGGTTAATAGGCATTCAGTTTGTCAGTGCTCTCTTTTAATCTAACCAGTCCCTGATGCTCTCATAATGTACTGTTGGGACTGCCTTGTACTGGTGGTGTGTACATGTGTGTGTGTGTGTGTTAGAGGTGTCCTCTTCCAATCCCCTGTGCCTCTTTCTGTATATTTGTGTGGGCTGGTCAAGACTGACAGCAGGCAAATGTTGTGTTGTGCAGGAGATGTTGATCTCCATACAGAGCTGCTGTTTCAGCTGAAAACACGAATAACAATACAGTTGATGACGACGATCATATTCGTCAGTGTTGAGCTCCTTCTCTGTAGTCCCTCTGGGGGAGTGTGAGAAGGTTGCTTGACTGGAGGTTGAGGCCCATCAACACACATGCCAGTCAGGCAGAAGGGCGGGTGGGTGCCATGAAATCAGAGCTGCCCTCCAAGCACAGCGGTGATGCTCTCAGAACAGATCAGGGTGGAGCTGAAAGGCGAAGAATATGGCCCTGGTCATGCAAGTTCAGCTAGACACGGCCGCAGACACCACTGCCTGCCTCTTCTGCTCCTCTCTCTACATCTCTCTCAACCTCAGTCTCTTTTTAGAGTTAGCGTTTGCCCAGCGAGGTGGCTTCTCTCCCCTACATCATCTGTCTTTTTCCGCCTAATTCCTCTCCTCTGCAGGTTTTCTTAAGCTAATGATCTTATTCTCTTGACTTTACCATCTCACTTATCTTCCTTTTTCTGGGCTGCCTGGGTCGCTCGCGGACTTTCTGAATACTTAGTTTTCTCCTTTTGTCTCTCTGCAGAGGCTGAGGTTTTGAATGTATCCACTGTTGTACTGAGCAGTGGAAGAACCGAGCAGAACATTTTCCTGCTTGTTTTTGTCTGTCTGGGCCATCCTGCTGCTGATGTGTATTGACAGAAACCATTATCTCTCTGTCATCTGTGGCTGTCAGGAAGCTTCTCACACCTCACTCCACCCTGCTGGGATGACCCTGTTACACATACAAACACACACACACACATTGTTACACTATGTTGTCATAATGTAATTACTTTTCATTCTTTCAGCCAATACTTCAGCTTGTTACATTCCAGCTGGCCAAAGCTGAAAGAGTAGTGTGTGTCTGACAAACTAGCTAGCTCCAAAATGTGAAGGTCTGGTCAGCATACTCAGGTGTGTAAAGCACATGCTTTTTTTCCATTTGTCTTTTCATTTCTAGTCTCTTGATGTCTGAGATATATTGAGTTACAGCCCATTTTAGACACCTCGTTTTCTCATAGGAAACTATGGAGCCCCACCAAACAGTACTTTTAAATAATTTAGCATAGCCAATGAAAGTGGCACAGAAGGGAGAACAGTGCTACTTTCAAACGGTTCTGTTTGGGTTCTGTCTGCTCTGTCGGTGTTGAAGAAAATATTTTCATAATTCTTGTTATGGTCAGGATATTAGCATCAGTTTTCCTGTGTCTACTGTTTACTGTGGGAGAAGGAAAGTTGATCTCTAGCAGTCCACTGAGCGTGGCCAAGGAGGCAAGCCATCTGCAGTCCTCCAAATGAACATCTATCGCTCGGATAAACATCCAGTAAAGACCTTGATGTAATTTTGGAGATGTGGCTGGGAAGATGATGAGAGCTGCCTTGAGAGGATGGAATCACTTCTCTCTGTGGATGCAGCTCTCTCTCTCTCTCGTTGCTTTCTCTCCCCCTTTCTCTCTTTGTCACTATCTTTTATCTTGGAGTTGAAAGGACTGACAAAGCTCTCATTCTCTCAGGTGTGTCATGGCTCACAGTTGAACAAATGCTCTTCTGAGAACAAGGAATCTAAAAGGATAGAGAGAGGGAGAGAGAGCTTGGGAAAATGTGTTTTGGTTCGGCACGACACACAAGCTAGTTTGTTATTGTTTTCCGAGTATTTAAATCGCTCATTGACTGAATGTTTTAAGTCACAGCTACTGAACAGCTGGTAATTTTCCACAGCAGCTCACAGTTGTTTTTTCGCTGGTTGAATGAACAGCGCATAGTTGCTTTTTTTATGTCTGTGCTTGTGTGTGTGTGTTTGTCTGCATGTGTGTGTTTTTACCTCAGCCATGAGTCTGCATGACTTAATGGTATTTATTATTCCGCGTCACTCTCAAATGTAACCTCTGTGATTGGATACCTCCTGTAGTCACACATGTGACCGGGTCTACAGATTGCACCGGCAGCAATTCATTCATGCAATCATCCCCTCTCTTTGTGTGTGCGTCAGCGCAGCAGTCAGAGGAGATGAGTGTCTCTGGAGAGACTAGACAAAAGCACAAGGTGGGAACAAAGAGGCAGCCTACAACAAGGACCAACCAGGCTACACGACCACTAACTGGAAATAAAGATTAGGCTACTATACATCAGCTGCACTGTATACAATACAGTTATAACTAACGTTCCCAGAACGTTTCTTATAAACAAACATGATTTAAACATTAATGCAAACAAAGATGAGAAGGAGAAGAAGAAAAAAACAGTAAAGTATAATCAGTTGAGGCAGGAAAAACCTGTGTGAGGCAGGAAGGATCATGGCAGCATCTGGATATGAGGCCAAGGGTGTTCCTGTTGTCTTCCCAGCGCACCCCTGCTTCTGGTCTAGGTACTGTTCATGCTGCCCCTCCCACTCCCCCTCCCAGGTGACGTTGACACTGAGTCTGACCATGTCTGAGAGTAACACAAGCAAGTCAGTGGAACAGGACTGTTGTCTGGCACACACCCCTCCAGTCCCTTTCCCCCACCTGCCTCCCAGCCTCAGTCTGCAGTCTTTGTTCTCAGGGAGGAGGGAAAGGGGAGGCGGGGGGGAGCACACAGAAAGGCGGGGAGAGAGAGAAAGAGGACAGAGAAGGAGGGGGGAGATGGAGGGAGGGGAAGAGGAAGTACTCTAAGATTGCATCATTGGTTATTACAATTAGTAATTTAGCCGATGCTCTTATCCAGTGCGACTTCACGTACAGGGACATTCCCCCTGAGGCACACAATGTCATGTTGCCACAGCCAGGAATCAAACTGGTAACCTTCTGATGCCGTAACCTATCAACCACTGGACTCCCCGATGATTATCTTGATAGCTCAGTGGCTAATGTAATGTATTTTTTATCTCAGACCTGGACCAAGATGTTAGCAGCCGAAAAGGAGAATGCATGTACAGTATATGTGGTCTCTAAGGGTGTTTGTCCTCTGACTGACTCCAACATCCATGTCAGCCAGCTGTGCTACCCCCTGTTCTCCTGCCAAAAATAAACAACTCACTCAAAGTTTTTGTTATTGATCTGTAATACAACACTGTTACTTGCCTAAGGGTACTGCATTTACTATGCGTTTTTTCAGCAAAGCTCACGTGGAATGCTTGTAGTATCCCAGGAAAACCCATCAATGATCTGTCCAACTGTATACAGTGGCTTCTTCCAGACCACAAAATATCAGATATCAAGCTATACCGGACAGATTTGTTTGAGTGGAGGTGCTATTTAGAATGCATTGACTCAGGGCTGATTCTTTGTACTTGACCCTGACACAGAGAGTAAGGGTGTGCATGACAAAATGGCCATGGAGTCGTGGACGTACAGAGGTTTGTCGTGGTGACATGGTTAAGCGCATGGATCACCAACAGTCACCGGAAGACTTCAGCCCACGCACAGCCCTGCTGTCTGAGTCGGCCCATATGGCAGGAGAATGGAAGTCAAAGTTTTTTTTTTCCAGCAGCTCGTTCCCCTCGCTCCTAGTGAATAGAGTTCCCCCAGGCCTGGAGACAGGTGCTACATGGGGAAAATAAAAGGCTGTTTGCACTGCTACTGCAGCATGCCGATCCTTCAGCATTCCCTGTAGAAGGGGCTGATTGTTTGTCTGTGGGTCTTCTGTTGGCTCTACATTCAGCCCAGAGGGAACGGAAATAGAGGACAATGCCTGCTTTGCATAATATTCATATGACTTCTCTGTTTCAAAATAATTTATTGTTGTTTCCACACTTATCAAAATGTACTTGAAAATTATATAAGATATACTTTAAAGATGCAGAATATTAGATACTTAATTTTTGTTTTGTTGTAACTAAGTAGAAAGTCTAGGGATTTGAATCGCAAATTGACTTGTTTTCCAATACTACTAAATGATCTTGTGGGCTGTTGTTGAAGGTATAATCGGAGTTCCATTGGAATAGAAAAGTCCTAACAATACAGAGATCAATAAATGCTTTGCAGGCAGTGTGGTATCTGATGGTTTGCTGCGGTCAAGCCTGGAGTGAGCAGAGCTATTTTTAGCTTCAGCCTCCCTCCAGTCCAGGTAGATAAAGAGAACTCTCACCAGATTGTCTTCTGCATCATTGCCGAGCTCCCTTAAGCACTGTACATAAGTAGGCTTAATTAATCACAATAGGTACCCACACTACTGTGTGTATGGCGCGTGTGATGTGTGTCTGTGCGTATGTGTCTCTATTACGTACACACAACCCCTGGCCTCCATAGAGGCTGACTCACATTCGCACACCTCGCCTTCTCTGCCCTAACACATTTTTAGTAGCGATGCTCGAGCTAAGGGCCGACCCGCTGTGTTATTTTGAACCATACTAGTGGGAAACAGTTTAGCAAAGCTGGGCTGTGCTACCTAGCGTCTTCTGTCAGGTGTGGTGAGGCGATGGAGGAATGAAAGGAGCTGTGGCCATGCTCCTCCCCTAGCCTGAGGGAGGCCAGCCAGGAGAGGAGGAGTGGAGAGGAGCATTGACTCACCAGGACCTCATTCTGACTCATGGACTCCAGGAATCAGACGCTATGCTCTTTTCAAAATGTTTACACTCCCCTCCTACTTTGTCACTTTGACTTTATTGACAAAACATACGGCGGCTTTGCTTTATTTTGGTTCGCTGTTTCTGTGTGTAGTCGTTTGGTCAAAACATTGCTAGTTGCACAGTTGCTCGAGCTGTAGTTCGGAGCCTCGACCTGCAGTTCGGAGGACCACAAATCCCTGCTGTAATGTGAACTGTGGCCTGCCTTGACTGAACTGTTACACATGTCTTCTTGACCAATACGCCCCTTTCGTACTTTCCGGTGAGCTGTGCCAAGAGATTTGTCACACAGAAGGCATTAACCAGCCTCGATTATTAATGAGAGTAGCTAACAGAAGAGTGGCAGGCTAGATTTGTGGAAAAGCCCACAGGAGAGCCCTTAAGGATCTTTCAGACATCTCCATTACCCGTCCACCTCAGGTAGTACCAGACTCTGCCTGCCTAGACCCACGCTAGTGTCACTCAAAGACTAATGGGGTTGACATCATCTGCATACGCTGGGAAAGTCTTGAAGGGGATGAAGGCCCCGATTATTTACAACGATAATTGCTAGCTTTTTATGTAGCTTCGTAATTACAACCAATATCGTCTGCTGTTTGACCTCTCCATTAGCACTTAGCTGAGTGCAGATCTTATCATACGGGTACGTTTTCAGCCTCATTCCTATGGAGGGTGGAATACTAATTGAACAGCTTACTCATGGAGCTGAGGGCCTTCGTTTAGCAACATACCTAGAGGCAAATTGAGAACTTAAAAGGGGAATAACAAGTCTGCTGGTACCACAGTCCCCATACAACACCAGAACAGGAAGTGGGAAGGGAACAGGAGGCACCATTATATCATCCTAATTACATTATTGCCTTGTCTTTTTTTGGTATATATACTAAGTTTTCATCAAACTTTCTTAAATTATAAATAAGTGAAAATGCTGAATTATGCATGTGCTTTGATGAAGCGATGCTGTTTAGATATCTGAGAATAGATACGGGGAAGTTTAGAAGGAGTTACTTATGCTAGAAAGGTCTTCACCATTTGCTGAACCAGTGTTGATGAATGCATACAAACACATGCAATCTGCATAATGCAGAGCACGTGACCTTATATCCACTTTATAAAAAGTGAACAATTGTGAACAATATACAACCATTTAGGCTGTGTCCAAGACTGTGTCCTTGCTATTGGTTTTGTGTAGTCATTATATTTACATTTAGTCCTTTTTTCATCAGTCATTATCGTTTGGTTGTCAGGGCCTCTGGATTGTGACTCGGGGAGATCTCAGCCAGTATATCTTACCATCCAGTTAACTCAGTTAACCAAATATCAGTCATAGTCCATAGATCTCAAATCATATTTAGTGAACATTTACTTTTCAAGTTTGATCTAACAAATGCTAACAAACAGCTTTATTCTGATCTCTTCTCCTGCCATGACCTGCTGGAGCTAATGTGTTGTAGTCTTTTCTTCACACACGATGAAGGTTGCTTGTTGTGTGTTGCTTATCGAGTAACAGCCCATATGTCTCACAGAGACGTTGTGTGCCTTTGTTGAAACTGCAGTCATGCCCTCTGATGTTCAAGGTGTTAGGCAGCCTTACTAGAATGCTAATAGCTCGATACGTGAGGTCTATGCGTCTCCATCACAGACGAAGCAGGATTATAAATATTTCCCTGATTTTGGGGGGATGCTCAGCAAAGCTAACACAATTATAATCATAAATACAGTGAATAAACCTGATGCTATGTGTTTTACTTATTAATGTTTACTTACATTTAATGCTGTGAGGGAGTCAGGTGGCTCAGCGGTTAAGGCATTGGGCTCATGATCGGAAGGTTGTGAGTTTGATTCCCGGCTTTGGCTACATGATGTTGTGTCCATGGGCAAGGCACTTCACCCTACTTGCCTCAGGGATAATGTCCTTGTACTTGCTGTAAGTCGCTCTGGAAAAGAACATTTGCTAAATGACTCAATGTAAATGTGTTTATCAATAATGGCAACAACAAAAAAAGTTCCTGTTATTTCTGCTTTACATGTATAACATCCCCAAAATAGGTTTCCCCTGAAGACTTTGTGTTCAATTTGACACCAAAATGTTCCCCCCAACTCTCATTCATGGATGCTTAGATGAGTTTCCTGTTCTTCTAGCCCTGCTGAACATAGCATCTTTCCCCCAGGACAGAGCTTGGCAGATTGCTCTGCTCTACTTTCCCTCATTGTGTAGTTGTAGCAGTCACGGCTGGTGGTGTTTTTATGGCTGATTCTGATCTCTGACTGGTGTCCCACAGGGTTCGGTCCTTGGACCTCTCCTATTCTCCCTGTACGCCTCCTCAGTCGGACCAAGCATCCCCTCCCATTAATTCTCCTATCACTGCTATACAAGCTGCCAATATAATGTTGTTTCTGAATAGCTAAAATAATACAAATTGCAAAACACAAAGCTGTGAAGCAGTAGATCCTGCTGTACATATTTTGTAAAAGACATATTACAGGCTGCGTTTGAGATGGAAAGGGCCTAGGAATCCCCTCTGTCTAGCCCATTTGGGCTATACAGGACCGTCAAGGTCATTCATCAAGGTTATTGACCTATAATTCTTTATTTGCACTGGGTGAAACATGTGGGTGGGTATTCATCAAATTGAACTCCAGCACTCTCAGGCTTTGGAACAAATACTGCATGTCTATGTTGCAACAATAAAACAGATGCAGCTGAAAATGTAGGACAGATATTGGCTTTTCAGCTCCAATTTATAGATGACATTGTCACACTAACAAGGAAATGTCAGCACTATATATCTCAGCTTTGTTCCTGGCCCTCAGTAATTTACTGTAGCAGCCAACTTTTTTTGTTCATGGCAGAACATGGAGGTCTATTTCCCTCTGACCCCATGTTATAATGCTTTAGTGGATTACTGGATTGTCACTCATCAACATGTTTTATGTAACCACTGTCCAGAGGATTATGGGAATACAGAATTCTGGCTGTTTAAATGACAGCATTAAAGAAATGCTACTTGCATATTATCCCTTTCTGTAATTAGAGAACGTTGTTGTTTTTGTGGTAGTGTGACGTGTAACGTTATTAATGATGTCCCGCTGCGGTTCCTTGAAAATCTTTTAAAGATTCTCTACTTTTACACATCATAAGCTCTAAAAGTGACTCAGATGAGCACACAATGTTTTTCTGAAAATCCCTCTCCTGGAGTGAATTTTTTATCTGGAAAGGCCCAAACTGTCGAGATAACATTACCCCCGTCCTTGGATTGCAAGGATGCTGTGCCCCCTTATCACCATGGTAACCATTGGTTTCATCACAGTTCCCCAGCTGTGCCGTGTAACGCATGCCTAAACCCTCAGCTTCGGGCTACGTGCCTCGCCGCACACACCTGTGTGACTGACACCGTTCACCTCCGACTGCATCCAAAGAGACCGCAACACACTGCAGCAACATTACGCTCTAAACCTTTTTTCCAATACAGTCCTTTTATGAGTCATCCTGAAAGGTGAGATGCAGATGGAGAGAGCTCGGAGGGAGGGCGCTCAAGTACTCTCCCTCTGACCACTTCGTTTGCTGTCGTTAGCAGAGATGTCACATCTCATCCTCTCTCCTTGTATCCCTGGGCGGTCTGCAAGGACTGTATTTACGACTCACAAAGTTATCAATAAACACTGAAGAAGTGTTGTGCATTCCAGTGGGAGCAACGATGCCTGTGGATGAAAGCACTTATGCTCCTTCTGTAATTACTGAGTGAAGATCGCGGCTCAAGTACTTTCTAGGGTATCAGGGCCCTAGCTGGCCCTGCGTTGTTGCTAATCCTGGAAGAGCAGGGAAGCAGTTTTCCTAGCATGCCAGAAAGGGTGACATTAACCGAAGCAGGCTTAAAAGAGGAGAAAATCATTTGAAAGGGCGGATTTCACACCCCTAAATGGATCAGTGTTTTGGGTTCAAGGTTGGTGGTTTGCTCTCTGGGACCACAACCCTTTGGGATTTGCAATGAAGGTTCTTGAAAGTCAAATGTGACTGTCTAGTGACATTTACCGAGGGTTGATTAGTGTACGTCCCTAGAAAAGGTGTTACAAAAAATAATCTAACTATCCTTCGAATGTGCCTGTCATTGCCAGTTGATTAATTGATACTAATAAAATGTTTCAAGGGGGTTGGGCATTATCGAAGCATGTATAGAGAAAAGCTACCGTATGAAGATGTGTCTTTAACCTAGTTGGGCTCCAGCCTAAGGGAATGCGAGAGCCTAAATGAGCTACGCTTTAATCTCGGTCAGGGAGCCAGAGTTGCTCCTCCTTTCCACATATGAACTGTGTGTATGTGTGCGTTCAGTTCTGAACAACCATCTTTGCTGCTCCAGTCAACCAAACACACCCATCTGGACCATACCCCTTAAACCGGTAACACTTTACGATTTGCACATGTATGAGCACATGCTCCATAAACGGGATATAGTATGCTGGTAAAGAACTGCTGAGTATGTGTAAAAGATTTGTGCTCTTGGGGAAAGAATCGTTGTTGCTTGGTTTCCTACAATGAAACAAAGCCCATTAAAGATAAATGCATCAGCAGAATTTTCTCCAAGACCTTCAGAAGACTCGAGACAGTTTTCCTTTTTTTGTCAGTTTTCCGTTCACAGTGTGCAGGGATTAAGTTTTGATGAGGCGTATTCGTCGATGATGGACTGTGAAAGGAAATGTATGTGCGTAATTTGGCTGGCAGATGTACTCAGAGCCCTTCTGTGGTTTGGACTACACAGAGCACAGAAGGCTTCCTTTGAAACACAAGTCCAAGTCCACCACTAGTCCACCACTGGTTCATCTGTCCTACAAGAGGCACCACTGCAGTAGTGACAAGTCAGTCCCTTTGACCGCAGCCCTGATAAAGCTCCTGGAATGTGACACGACAACCTGAAAGTGCAGAAGCCGTGCCTTGTCACAGTTCTCAGCAACGCGAGGGTGACACTGAGAAGACTGTAGTGTTTGAAGCCACTCTAAACAGAGAGCTGAGCAGCACAGATGTTCATCTAAACCCTAACCTTCTACTTAGAGACAGCCAGGGATGAGGCACCCTGGAGGCTAGCCCCAGCCCTAGCCCTCTCCTTGTTACGTAACACGGAATCTGTTGTCTGTGCAGAAGCTAAAATAAAAAAGGTGTCGTCAGCACGCACTGGTACATGCAGCTTTGAAAGGTATACAAATTAAACATTTACAAATTGAGTGTATTAAAAGTAGTCAAGGCTGTTTCCCACACAGGGAAGTCAGTCACCGCCTACTTCCTCTGTCAGGATCAACTACGTGTGGACTGGTTTACGAAAATAAAAACGATATAGCCTTTTTTCTTTCTTTGAAAAATACTTGCGTTTCTAAATGATTCCCAATGATTTACCCCTAGGAGTTCTTTGTTTTTGTCCTGTGATTTTCCTCCTGCCGTTTGGAGACGAATATGGCATAGGAAAAAAGAATCTCTGAAAATAGATTTTGTGGATGGCCAGGATTTTTTCGATGATCGAATTCCTTGCTATTGATTGATTTTGCTGAATGTGTCCATTCTGCTCCTAGCTGTAAACGACATGGTTTTTATTTTACGATCTCTGATCCCTCTTTCACTTGGTGGCAGTTACTGAAGAGGAGATGATAGTGTTGAGGCACAGACTTCCTTATGGGACCTCCCCCTCCAGGTTGGTGTCGTAGTTGATGGATAGCCTCCACTAAACCCACCATATAGCTTCATGCTTTGTTCAGAGTGCATGTTCCTTCACACATAGTGCTGTCATATATTACGGACCTTTGTAGACTTGAAACCATTTTCTACAAGGTTGAATAGATAAACTAAACTCTCCCTGCGGACATTGGGGTGATACATATTTTTTGGTATGTTCAGTTAATTTCTGTGGGTAGTAATTTGTGACACTGCAAGTCAGTGCACATACTGTAGATGTAAATAACAAACACCAAGGACTTGCAGGAAGCAAGTAATTCATTTGATAAATGATGAACTTGTATAACCAAATGGGATGCATTTGGATATCTCCTCTTAACCTCGGAACTCTCATCTACAGTAAGATTCCTTCTAGAGAGTCTTCCTATTGGCCCCCTGCAGTGCAGCATGATGTCACAGCTTGGCTGCCAGCACAAGCAGAAACTGAGGAGACTGAGAAGACGGAGTACTGAGCCTGTAGCGAAAAGCACATCCTCCCATGCTACCATAGTCTCAGACCACATGTCGCCCTGTGCAGCCAAACCAGGGAACACCATCTCCCCCCGGGGGCAAACAAAGACCCTTTTCAGGCCAGTCCCCACTGTGGCCACCCAGAGCAGAAGCAATCTGTTCCTCTCGACTGCTCCATGTGAAGCGACCTGGCCTCTCCACGCTACAGCGTTGCAGCTCTGTGCAGCCAGGCTGATCTAGTCCTACGATGTCCTGCTCTTACCATCTCTAAAAAGGTCACAGTGTTGTCCAGCTGAGAGGAACATTTCACTTCCTGGAAATTTCTACAGTCATTGTATTTGAGGGAGGTGTGTGTAAGCCCTGTACTCTGGAGAACCAAACCAGCTAGCAAAGTAAAAAAACTTCCATAGCGTCCCAGGAAAAGACTGTTCATAGATAAATACTGTCAGATTGTGCTCTGCTGTCAGATTGTGCTCTGCTGTCAGAGCAGGGTTGGAGAAATCTGTGCTAGTTTTTGATTTCCCATCCTAACCCTGTCTATCATCTGAGGCAACTCCAAAATCAGGTAGCCTGGAGCCTTGTGTGACTGTGAGGTTTAACAAGGGCTGTTTATGGTTGGTGTACACCTGCGCACCTCTAAGACCGCTATGCCCATGCCACATCCTCTCTCTGTCAGCCAATCACCTCTCTGCCCTGCCTACAGCGCCGTCTCTATCGACCTGATTCAGTCGCTTCTGTCACCTGTTCAGGTGATCAGATGATCGCTCCCCCTGTAGACAAGGAACCCTGTCTTGTCAGCACCCCAGTTCTTCAAATCAGCTGTCAAAGGAACAATGATACCTGTTGTTCTTATTTATGTGCAAATGTGCACACAACTGTTCCTCCAGGAAAGGATACAAGGCATTTAGGCAAAGCATTTTGTTTAAAGTGATGCTTAGGCAGTTATTTGTGCTGGTCTGACAGGTTTTGGAATTTCAGAGCGAGTCTTTAGTGTTATTGGAGGTATCAGCATGTTAACTGGTTGGCCTTCACCGACCACTCTTCTCTTTTCTTCATCAGTTCTGACTTTGTTCCTAACTGCTAAAACAGAAGAAAAAAAACTCTGACTTTTACCCTTTTTAGCGTTGATAAAGATGAAATGAGGCACATTTAAGTGACGAAAACAGGACGGATGCTTCAATGAATTAGTTATAGCTTCTTTGCAATTTGTATGAATGGGTGTAGCTTATTCTTCCACATGGTCTGAATAAAGTGAACGGAGTTCAGGGTAATAGCTTCTATCTCATCCCTCTCTGGGTGGCTTTTCTTTGGGACTGTATATCCACATCCTGTCAGTACATCTATGTAGAGGAAGGGGCACTTCGACCAGTCACCCCCCCCCTGAAGGAGCTGACGCAGCCATCCTAATTAGAAAATGTTAGATTAGGCGTGCTCTAAGGAATATGAGCGAATCGAAACTCATTTGGAGGGGAATTGGAGGCAAATGGAGCTGTAGAAATGTCATTGTTGGCTTTTCGGCTTAGGTCTTTGCCGTTGTTCATTTAATGCAGCGATAGACTGCCTAGCAGGCGGGGAGGGGGGCGGGCAAGGAAGGGGAGATATGACAAACGGCACCAGCATTTCTCCTCAACATTTATATGTCAATGTTTTGAATGTTCTCCAAAAAAACTACATCGCAGCTGAAATACAACTCCTTAAGTAAGTTCCAGTGAGAGACAGGTTTTTAAGGACGTCCTCTGCTCCAGGTGCTATGCTAAACTTGTGTATCCTGTGTGTGCTTTGGGAAGGTTGTGTGTTGGCAAGGTATGCTTTTATTAGTGTAAATACTGTGCGACTAGGTGGAGATTCTCCACTGACAGGACCGAGAGAAGAACATCTCTATTTTTTGTTCTCATTTTCACTCTCTCTTTCCTCTCTCTTTCCTATCTATTTCTGTTGCCCTTTTGTTCTCTACTCAGCAACAGACTTGTGTTTCTGTTTGTGTAACAGGCAGAAATGTGTTTGGTTAGAACAAATAAAGGCCCAGTGATGGAAAAATTACTGAAAAAGTTTACATAATTCAAATTCGAATTTGAATTCCTTTTCGGATTCTATAAAAATATCATATTAGCTCCACTATCAGATTAGACTCAAAATTACCCTCTTTTAATTAAGTGCTCAGTTAAGAGGCAGTCTTCTGTTCTGTTAAGCCAGTCGATTTTTCCCCACTGGTTAACTTCAATCAGGGTTAACCTGAGAACAGCAGTGAGCTCAGATCTCCCTCTCAGGTTTACAACATGCTTGTGGTTTGTTTGCCTCAGATTTGTAAAACAATACTTTCAGCCTTGTTTTTTTTAACTCTAAACTCCTGCTGTATCACTTTACTGTAAAATCGTCACTCAGTGTGCCTTACAGATTAGTGAACATGAGTAGGTGCAAGAGCCGTGACCACATTAATGACAGGGTGGTGTAAACAAGTATAGGCAATTATAGACGGATTACCACGTTTTTCACTCAAGAACAAACTGACTGACTGTTTTGCTGTTTTTATCTGCCCGTTCAGTTTAGAGTGGGAGTATTTTTAGTCAGAAATCAACCAGTGAAGATGTAAATAAGTGACATCACAGGAAATCTCTCAAATAGCCTGTCATCTCAATCCTGGAAAACCATCTCACCAGCTCTGTTAAGCTTGTCCTGCTTGGCTATTTGATTATAAAGTACAGAGATGTGGGGCATTCATGCATGGAGCACGCTTATCCTCCTCGCCTCCTTACATGGCTGTCACACTACATCAACTGGAGGGATGAGATAGGCTCAAAATCCTTCTACTCACTCACATCCTTCAAACTCTCAGGGAGCAGATTGCTGGAACAGCATGCAGCAATATTAGCTACAATCCATAGAGCCGTCTAAAAGTGATGTCACAGGAAACATGAAGGAGACGTTCCATGTTGTGTGTATTGCATTGTGCTCATAGATTACAATTGAGAGGCTTTGTGTGAAGAGGCTGTGATTGGGGGTGAGGGGAGGGAGGGGGTTCGTATGACCCTTCACCCCCTATCATTCAAATGTGTCCAAAATACTGCCTTGCACAGTGGGTATATTAATTTGACAAAATCGTAGCCTTGGCTTTAGAGTTTTTAATTGTTGTAGAAACAAGTTTTCTCAAATCCTTCGATAACGTCCAAGCATTCCTCAGGAACTGGGACTAGTTTTGTGTTCCAGCCCTGTGTCTGCATGCTAAGCTGATGGGACTGGTGATATGAGGCAGACTTAACATTAGAGAGCAGGTGACAAATCGTGTTGTGTTTCCACTGGGCCGCCCTGCCTCTTATCATTTAGAGACTCAACACCAATGTCCTCTGGTGACTATCAAAGAGGACACAGTGTTGGAGGGCACTGAAATGTCTCGGAGGCATTCAAGTGGTTCTTTGTTTCACAGTAGACCGTCCATACGTGTGTGACCAGTAATAGACTCTTGTGCTGTAATTCCCCATCTTACTGGTGGTGATGAACTTGTATATACTAATCTCCAGAAATATTGTCTGCCATGCTTAACATTGCATCTAAAAATAATTCAGAAAAGTAAATTAACCTCTTCTGCTATATTGACAGCACAGAATAGAGAAGAACATTGGATGGAAAAAAAATGTCCACCATTAAATCCCTGTACGGTATCGCAGAAACACGCAGTTGAATTCTGCATCGATCCACAGGTATGCATGTCTAAAATGTCCCTTTGTGTTTTGTTAACCTATTATTGCAGTCTACAGAGAAATTGCCTCTCTGGAGTTTTGACATCTCATTAAATTTAGCAATGGCTTGTTTCAATTTTGATTTTATTATTATTATTATCTTTGAACGGGAAAAGAAAGCAGGATGTGTTTGTATGTGAGTGAATTTTTGTGTGTGTGTGTGTTCTTGGTCTAATAGAAAACTTCCAATAAATTGTCACTGAACTTCAAACTGTTATGGCACAGGATATTTCCTAAAGAATGAAATATTCACACAGTCTATCCTGGTCCTAAATATCGTGTCCCTTTAACCAATAGTTCTAACAGTATCTGCGTGAATGTGATCTCTCAAACTTGAGTGTTTCCATCCAAGTCTTATCCTAATCCTTCCTTCAGTCTCATCCATGGAGAGATAGTGGGAGGCAAGCTTTAAAATGACATCCTCCTACAATGTGATAGACAAATCTCATTAATGGGAAGACATGACTGTCAAGTGGTGTGGGTAGCCCGGGCCTTTGAGAGTAGATCCATGTATTTGAGCTGCACAGTTTGCCCTGTCGATAAATGTGTCATAAACGTATCGTGTGAACCATTCCAGTTACTATATATCATGGTCATTGCTTGGACCAATAACAACGGTATGTCAACTTTCATGATAGACTGTTTACAACAGTAATGGAAAGAAATTCAAAGATTGTTAGTCATTGCAACTACTCTGGTTCTGAGGTGTTTTAGCATATTGATTGATGCACTGTGAAGTGTAATCATAATAGGGACACATTGATTACAAGGATTAATATGCAACGTGTAAATGTTTATTGGTTCCAAGTCCCTCAGCAATGCCACGATACAGAACTGCAGCTCCGCTGCATGTTATACACACACAGCGATTTAAAGTTAGTGGGATGTGTCTAGATAACTGTCTTTTGTGTGTATCTGTGAGTATGTTATTATACATCCCCAGAAGAAACCGGAAAAAAGGTTTCTCAGACAGAAGTCCTGAATCATGAGTTCCAGGTGCCAGCGATGATAGATCCCTCCGCCTGCTCTGCCCTAACAGCCTCCTTTGTCTCTGAGCATTGTGGGAGGGGTTATGTGTGATTAAACGACCAGGGGAATGTCTTGTAGACCAGTGTCTGCAACCGTCTTTTGAGAAGATAGAGGTGGCTCCTGTCATTTGGTGGCCTTTTCTCCAGTGAGTGACTACTAAACTCAACCATACTAAATGCATTACTTGGTTTGGGATAGTTCTCCCTCTGTATAATGGTTAATTGTGTTCACTGAGAAAGTGTAGTAAATGGCCTTAGAACACAACCCATTCTGCACAATTGGTGTCATTCTTAGGATTAGCATAGACACAATAACTAATTCCTTGGCATCTGTGCAGAGCCGATAGTGATGCCTCAGAAGAGTCTTTCACATGGTGTGTACGGTGTCAGGCTGGGGGGCTGTGACTCAAGGTCTCTAATCCAGACTGCTTCAGCCTCCCAAAACTGACATGTTCTCTCAGACGCTGCTCCCTATCTGCCTGTCCTCCCCGTCTCCCTGTCAGTCTTCCTGACTCCTTACCTGTCTCACTGTCTGCTTGTCTCCTCAACTGTCTGTCTGTCTCCCTGCCTTCCACTCAGTGTCCCTGTCTCTATGCCTGTATTCCTGTCTGTCTCCCTGCCGTGCAAACTGCTCTCTTATGGGGCTCACAGTATTATCAGAAGCATGTTACTTTCTTATTTTCTTATTTTTTTCTTCATCTTTGCCTTTGACCGTCCCAGTACGATCATTAGTATGGTTGGCTACGACTCATTTCCATAGCAGACTACTCCTCAGGCAACAGGGCTAGACTACAATACTTATCTTTCCATTTCAAAAAGACCATGAAGAGCATTCCCCCTTAAGAGGAGATAAAGGTTTGCCATGTACAAGGTGTGGTGAGCAGTGACGGGTATGCAGATGGTCACTAGTCATGCATTAAAACCTATAGTCTATCTCAGGCCTCTTTTTAAACAATGAACCTCCCGTGAGGCTAGGCTCCACCCCTCCTCCTCCACCACTTCTAACCGTGCTGAAGCAGCTGTAGACTAACCTTCCACTTGCCATTTGAATCTGACCTCTTGTTTGTAAAATATGCGTAGACACCCACTGTGGCTAATTGTTCCCTTTCCATTGCACCGTTAGTTTTGCATAATTGGTGCTTTTACAGAACAGCACTAACCCCCTCCTAACAGCACTACCCCAGATCCCTCCAACAGTACTAAGCCCTACCACTGCACTAACCTTTCTTAACATTTACATTTAGCCATTTAGGGCATTTAGTCATTTAGGGAATGCCCCTGTACTTGCTGTAAGTCGCTCTTATCCAGAGCGACTTACAGCAAGTACAGGGGCATTCCCCTTGAGGCAAGTAGGGTGAAGTGCCTTGCCTGAGGACACAACATCATGTAGCCACAGCCGGGAATCAAACTCGCAAACTTTTGATCACGAGGCCAACGTCTTATCCACTGAGCCAACTGACGCCTCTACCTTTCTGCAGTTTCCTCTGTGGGGGACAAATAAAGGCTTTTTAAAAAATCTTAACACAGTTCTCCAAGGCTGTTGTGACGATGGCTTGATTAACAAGTACCAGTGTCTGCTAATTTGATTTGTTATTGTCTTGACAGTTTAAATTATTTCTACCCATATTATTTATATTTCTCTGTCCTTTTGGCCAACATTTAAAGAATGGAAGGAATGAAGGTAATACAACAGATAGTGATGGTATTGTGTCTCCTATAAACCGAATACGTCAGATTTGGGGATGAAAAGAGAGCATGCAAAAAGCAGAGCAAACGAAAGTCAGTTTTCAAAAGAAAGAGGGCATTCATTGTTATCTTTTGCCTGTCAAACTGTAATTTTACACTTGAGAATTTAACAGGTCTTTTTGTTGGAAGAAAATATCTCCCAGTCTGCTTGATTGTTTAAATCCGAGGCCACTGGAGGATTAGTCCTGTGTTGTTGGGTCCTGAGGGTCTCTTCACTGTTGGCAGGAGATGGAGAAGACTTATGGACTGTTTGCAATAAAACGTCGGTTTGACGTGAATGTTCCCGGCTCTGGGTGACAAGCTACTTGTTTTCCAAGGTCAGGTCCTTCATACATTTTCATCTAGTTTCTTCAAGCCACAGTCTGTGACTGGGATCTCTAGGATCTCATCTCTGTTACAATATTATTGCTACCAAGATTGTTGGAACATTCAGCTACCCAAGGGCTTATTTTGCCTAGAAACATGATGACCAAACACATCTCCTCATGTCTATCCTGTCTGCTGATTGACTACAACCAAGCGGACCTAATTTGAAGCAACATCACTATCTTCTATAGCACAACTATATTGAGTCTATTTATACATCCGTGTGTTTGTGTCTGGAACAGGCTGGACGGTCACTCGATGGAAATATTAGTTTTTGGTTTAATGACACCACTGCATGCTGTCGTTCTTGTCTTGGTATAGGTAGTTCGCTAGCTGTGGGTAGCATGACACAAGTTTCTACCGCTCACTCGGTCAGACCAGGAGGGAAGGCTCTCCTTCTTTCTGCATAATTAAAAGCTTTTTTGAGCTGCCTTGGCTATTTTAATACATCGTGGGTACCATGCCAATGCAAGGATCCTACAGTGGAATTGAAATCTTCTTTTTTTACCCGGCTCATCCATATGTATAAGTTTGAAACTCAAATGCTCATGAGCATCTTTAAACTTTGCAGCAGTTTTTCTTTCTGAAACGTGCCTATGCAGCATGTGGGGACGACACAGATCTCCGACAGTCTATCCGATTTCTGTCTCGCAATTCAGTGCTCATGCTGCTGTCTACCAAGTCCCCCACAGAGTATATCTCCCATCACATAAACCAGGCCAGCATACACTCAGCTTTGCCTTAAGGTTGTTTCTTATAAAAGGAATGTTTATTTTGAGTGAACATCATCACTGCTGTAGCCAGACAATAGAACACCCCCACCCCACCCCCCCGCCACCCAAAAGTGAGTTGGAAGATCCAGCAGGAAGCTTGTTGATTCGATGAAACTGAGCAGTGAGTGAGTGGGTGGAATACTTGATTTGTCTGCCAGTGCTGTTCAAGTCACCCCTGAAGAGCCTGAGGTCAGACAGACAGATCCGTGCTGCTCTCTGTACTGTGGTTCCAGTGAGAACAGACAGAAATAGATGCTCAGAGTCAGGGCCTTACACTGCCACCAAGGGACAGAGATGGTCCCACAGTACCTCGCCATGTCACAGTATTGTACATCAAACTGAAGTCCCTGCATTTTGTTCCTCTTGATCTGTGGGTTCGTCAGCATGTTGACTGACCGCACTCATATTGGATCTTATCATTTTCAAACCTCTGATGACTCCAGTGGTCCAGACCCGAGGTTGCTTCATCGTATTTCTCCACCGCAAAGACCCCCTGGACTGCTTGTGGTCTGTGCTGCTGAACTGTCTGCATCCCTTGTGTTGTGTTTTTAAAGGCTTCAGTTCTTGGTTATATTGTTGGGTAGACTTCTATTCCCTGTGGAGTTGTATGAGAGTTGCAGTTTTGCATGTGTGTTTAAAGGAGAACGCTTGGCTGGAACTGGGAAGCAGGAGGCATTGGGGTGCCTCTGGCCCCCTGAGCTCATCATGCAGAAAGGAGAAGGGGGTCCATGGTGCTGCTTCACCCCCTCCATTGTTTCCACAGCCCCAGGAGAGATCACTTACCGCTGGTGAATTCAGCCATGAAAATGCAGAAAGCTGTTTGGCCATGGAGACTGAGCATACAGGCGTGAGAGACCTACCTCAGCAGTCCTGGGGCCCCCAGCCTCAGTCCCAACCCCAGCCCTAACCCCAACCCCAGGGCCCAGCCTTAACCTCAGCCCCTGCTCCAGCCTCAGCCCTAGCTCCTGTCTTAGCCACAGTCATGCGTGTCAACCTTTTAATGGAAACCCCGGGGAGTTGCAATCTCCTCCATAAATGATTCAGAGACCAGGCTATTCACACAAGTCAGACATGTCTTGATATGACAAGGGCAAATCTGGCCCAGGAAAGATCACGTCTCCTCCCCAACTTAGTGCTCCTCCGGCCTCCATTTGATGACTCGTGTCAAAACTGACGCAGAGAGGAAAGAAGATGTGGTTCTAAAAACGATGTCTGGAGATGTTCCCACAGTATCTACTACAGCATGGTTCATCTGGTTAGACGTAAGCATTGATCGTTTGCTACATGGAATAATGCATTTTCTTTGCTTGTCAACACTGCATTTAACGTGTGAGATTAATAATAATATTAATATAATAACAGATTGCTAATGATAAACTTTACAATGCTCTATAATAATGACTGTGTAATTACAAGTATTGAGTTTGAAGCATGCAATCACATGTTATTCTAAATGTGACACTTTTCGCAAGTGTTCTACACTCCAGCTCACATTCTCAACAGTCAGATTTCCTAATAAATTCATCACAAAAATTTTGTGACGACAAGAGTACATGAAGTGTCTGTTGCTTCCAGTTTATCTCGACTCAGTTCTATCCTCGTTCAGCTGTTTTCTTCCCGTTTTCTGGGGCAAATTCAGACCATCTCTGCTTTCTTCCCACCGTGTTTTGATGGCCCACTTTCAGCCTGCATGAGGTCTGAACTGCTTGCTGTTTCTCTAATGGTCTCCAGATACAAAGACAGCAACTGTGTTTTGTCAAATGAAAGTTTCTTTCAGTTCATGTTAAGACAGTTTTGTTGTTGTTGTATTATACCAATGAAAACAGACAAGCAAAAAAAATGTGCTCCTCTATTTTGTATTATTTCATCCATATTCCTGTAGCAGAGACACGTAAGCATATTGTGTAATGCTGTTAACCTTAATGCCATGATTGATGTAGGTGTAATTTGGGTAAAGTGAATCTATCACAGACACACTGTCCACTCTTCAATGAAAGAAGCTGTAGAACTGCCAGAATGACTTAATGAATTGTGGTCATTCAAAACATAAAGACCACACATCTAGTGTACATGGACATAGACATAGAACTTTTTTTGCTCACTTTGCTCTCTGCAATTTAGCAGTATTGATCTGATTTCTTTTTTGGGGGTACGTTTACCTCAGAAAGTAAATCACCACAAACATTTTTAACTAGCCCCCGTCTCTGACCTTACCGACCCTCACTAGTTTTTGGTGTCTCAAGCTGTGTGTTCAGCTCATCCAACCTCTCAGCAGCCAGCTCTAATTTGTGTCCTCCATGGTACAGGGAGCAGTGTGTGTTAGCCCTCAGGTGCAGGGTGCACGAATTGGGCTGGAGGGACGGATCTGGGTGGAGGGCTAACTGGTGGGGTTATGTTTGGAAATGTAACTACCGCTAGCTTTGACTGTGAATTGATGCATGAGGCGAACACTATGGCTTCTTACAACAAACGCAATTGGAGTATTCTTGAATGTTTGCAAACAATGGAAGACACTTGATAACATGTTTTTAGGTGTGTCTCTCTATGTAACAATTATTTCCAGTTTGACGTGTCATGTATGTTGGATGTATGTTTCACAATCTAAAAGCCCACTGTGTTCTCAGTGACCAATGCTCTTTGTAAAAGCTCTCTCTTGTAAGTCGCTTTGGATAAAAGCGTGAATGTAAAATGTAAATGTGTCATCTCAGAAACAGCTGCATACCAAAGGTCATCGTACTTTAGCACCAATAATATAATCGCATCCATAGCAACAGAGGTCAAAACAGATTGTCAAAGTACAATGTGGTCAAGTCACTGACCTATCCACAGAGCAACTCCTCAACCAGCCATGACGGTTAGACTACTGAGGGAGTCAAAAAGCAATGAGATAGGATTCTAGTGTTGCCGTGCCTTACATCCCCATTAGAGCCAGGCAATGGAAATCTCTTGAGGGCTCTCTCATAGATCAATAAAGCTTAACCGCTTGAAAAATGTGTTGAGTGCTTGAGAATTCATTTCATAAATCTATCTGGTAACAATCCCCTCCTTACGACCACATGATGTTAAAGGCTCTGTTTTAAGGAATATATAGATTCCTGTTGTGGTGGAATGTTAGACTGCTTCTGGAATGGGTGAAGAACTTGCTTTTTTGAGCTTTAAGAAAAGCTGTCTTCCACTCACTGTACTGGAATAGATTTAGTTTGGACCTCACAGTTTGACCCATAAGCCCCAAGTCTTTAACCCATATACCCCCAGTTCATCATGCCCCCAGCCCCCCAGGACCCTTGACTCTAAGCAGGCACATGTGTTCTAGCTGAGGTGGCTGGGCCAAGGTCAAGACTTGAACCCTCCATTAGCTTTACCTCCGTTAGCCACAGCAGTCACCAATCCACCTCAAGCACAACAATGCAATCAGAGGAAGAAAAACAAGGAAATTATGTTGGGTTCTACTGCTCAAGGAATCCTTGGAGGGTTAAGCTACACATGCATGTGCACACTCACTGGGACACGTACACAAGTACTCCTAGCCAATAGCATCAGGTTTCCCTGCCCTTCCTAGCATCAAGTGATGACATCATTTATTAATGGGTTGTGTTCCTGTGGTGACATGGAAACCATTTTAATGATTAATCTGGAAGGAAAAGTGGCAAGTGTGCACATTGGGGACCCTGTGGAATAAAGGACCATTCTGAAAGGAATAATTTTACTGGTCATTGACATGCAAAGAGAAGGACTCCATTTGATAATTAAGCATGGCCACGAACAAGATGCCTGTCTATTATAGTAAAAGCCTTTATTTTTATTGTATGTTTGTGGTCACTGTGTGGACCTGAAACACAATGGACACTCCAAATATAAATAAGCGTTATATAAATATGATTAGCTTTCTAAATAAATGCAAGCCTTTAGGCTGAGTCATATAGTAGCGATATGAGGGTGATATGTTTCTGTTGGCAATCCCCCTCAGGGTGAGCTATTGTTCACTAAATTACAGTTTAATGACAGAATTAAGACTGCCGCCAACGGAGGGTTTACCTCCAAACAGCAGGAGAGGAGATGAGCTTATACAATACAGCGGTTTGAAATGGAACAGGCCCACCTTCACGCTCACGACACCGTAGATTATGGACCACGAAGGCTTATTGCTCTAGAAATATATTCAGACGTCGGCCGAGGATGAATGAAATGAATCAACTCAGCTGTACAGTACTATACCATCGAGGAATTGTCATTCAGCTTTGAATGTTATCGCTTTTCTCGACCCCTCAATCGCAGTGGGAAGATGGAAGGCCAGATTGCAGCCTTCAGCGGTGGGTTCTGACGGCAGCTCTGTCAGGCGTCCTCTGTTGTCGTCTTTAGCGTTGACTTGCCAGCCCAGCTGAGAGGGGCTCCATTTGTTCCAATTAGGAATTCACCAGTGTCCTTCATTACACCCTTTCTTCCCTCTCCACACAATTGTATGGATCATGCAATTAGAGAGAATGTTGGGAGGAAATAACGCAGTGCGCTGTGTGGTGTCAAGACCCAGAGAGGGGGGGCCATAGGTTGGGGGCGGGTGTAGGGGCAGGAATCCACTCTAGCTCTACATGCAAGCTGGAATTGTTTGTCTTGTCTTTTTTCTTCTTCTTGTCTCCTTGCCAGGATTTTCAGGTGATTTTGTTGGACAGAGCATCACAGATCAGATAATTTTCAGTTATTTTGTTCTGAAAAAAAGTCAGTCCGTTTGGAGGAAGTTTAGCTTGATGTTAACATCGTTCCGCTTTCATGCTGTGCATGAGTCGTGCAACAGCAAAACACAGCGATCTGTGTTGCTGCTGGGGTCAAATATAGAGGCGCTTTTGCCGTCACTGTGAGGAAGTCGCATGGGCAACAGAGTCGGTTGTTTAGCGAGGGCGCCCCTGTGCTGAGGTCTTAATGGCTGGCAATAGGTCCGACCCCCTGGGCGGTGTCTCCGTCGGCACGGCCTGTCAACCAGTCAGTTACCACTGACAGGCCTCTCACCTAATGAAATGTCTGTCAGCCAGAGTGATGTCATGAAAGAGAGTGCTGCCACTTACTGCACCTCTGCTGCTGCTAAGTCAATCTCAGCAGAGCGACCGGAGACAGTGCTGAAGGATGACCTTGACTGGCCAAGCGACCTTGACCTCAGGTGATCTCCCCAGGGGTGAGCCTGCTCCGACAGGGGGGTCAGCCAAGTTTTGGCCAGCGTGTTAGTCACAGACAGAGGGGTCACCACCTCCTCTCTCTCTGGGGGTTTCATTCAGGGAATCTTTGTCTCTCCCATCCTCCGCTGCTCAGTGCGCTTGGCATGCATCAAGTGTACTGTACCGTATGCTTTCAAGGTCCACTACCCTCCATCTGCCAGACAGACAAAAATAGACTGGCACTGCTCGGCCGTCGACAAAAGTGGGCTTTATTGGAGAGCAGAATGTGACGCTGTGGACAGTCGTGCCTTGACTGACCCTGTTACAGATCTCCATTCAGCCATACCACTGCAATTCCTTTTTTCTTCAAGTAGGATCACATTAATGGATTTCAATGGGGTTCTCCTTGGCTCAGGACTATGGCACACTGACTAGCTATAGGACTGACTAGCTGTGACTACTGTGGTCTAAAAGCTCTTCCAGGTGTCTCAGTTGTGGGCCTTAAACCCTGTGTCAGATTGCCCCAGGGTTCCTTTGCATTTGAATCATCCCAAGGTGTGCTGCTCATTCAAATAATATCAGCAGCCCTTGCAAAGCTTACCTGGCAGAAAACCCTGCAGAATTTACAGTGGGAAAAGTTCAAATAAATTATCTCTATTTGAATAATTAGAATGTAATTATGGGTAAACGTTTGCCTGAGTGATATTTCAAACAGCCGTCAGTGTTGAGGACTTGGATAGGGCTTTCAGCCCATTGAGAGAGGGAGGGGCAAAGCTTTGGCAGGTCTCTCTCTCCTCTCTCTCCTCTCTCTCTCTCTCTCTTTCTCTCTCTCTCTCTTGCTCTCTCTTTCTCTCTCTGTCTGTCTTTCTCTGTCTCTCTCTTTCTGATCTCTCGCTCTCACTGTCTCGCTGTCTCTCACTCTCTCTCGCGTTACCTTTCCTCAGCTTCGAACTCCTTATACATGATCTCCAGTTTCCCATCAACTAAATGCGCATCTCCACTAAAACGGATTATGCGTTTGACCAATCCTCCCTACTTATAGTGTCGATCATGGCAGCAGATGTGTACAGTTCTTATCCGGCAGCTACCATCCATGAAGCCACATGGTAACACAAACACTGTATCATAGTGCCATGGTTAGGCTTCTGTTCAGTCATTTCATAAGATCCAGTAGCATTGCAGTCCAACTTTCTCTGACACAGATACGAGCATGATTCACAATGCTAGTGATTTGTTTACTAGATAGAGATGTTTTCTAGATATAGCTGAAGATCTGTCGAGAAAGGGCTGGTTGCCACCTGTAGCTGTGTGATACTGGGCATGGCTGCACGGTGGGTAAAGCAGGGCAGAGATTGGATAGTGATGGCAGAGCCCAGCTTCCAGTGGCAAGCCTCCCTCTGTGATGCTGTGGGCCTGCCAGACTGCTGCTCTGAAGGCAGTGTGCCCACTTTGCAGCGAGGAGGGGAGGGTCACAGTAGGGAGCCAGTGCGGCTCAATTTTTAATCCACTCCCTCTCCTGCCCTAGCTAAGGAAGGACTTGGGCCCAGACTGATTACTTTGTCTGGCTGAGCTAACGTTGATTTAATTCTAAAACTTGTTAAGAACATAAGAGCCAAAGTCAGTAATTAACACCTTTGTTCCACCACTCTTTCATTTGCTGAATCTCTTTTCCCTAGGTTTTTTTTTCTTGAAGGGGACTTACGTTTGTCTTGTGTGTGTGTGGATGTTTTTACCAGTCAGTTCTACTGTTCGGACTGAATTCCCCTGTTTCTTTTCTCCTACAGAGGGACGCAAAGGGACAATATCTGTTCGACCTCATCTGCCACCACCTAAATCTGCTGGAGAAAGACTACTTTGGCATCAGATATGTTGATCCGGACAAGCAGAGGGTGAGCATGTGTGTCTCTTTTGTGGGGGTCAGATCACAGAGTCGTAAGCCTAGAGAGACAGGCAAGGCAGACTAACAGACAGACAGAGAGAGAGAGAGAGACAGAGAGAAAGAGTCTAAGAAAGACTTCTGCAGGTTCCGATTTATTTTTGCTTTCTCCAGTGGTTCTTAGAGCAACCGTCCTTCCATCAGCCCTCAGCCCAGCGCTGGTGTTATTACTGCTCTCTCTGAGATGACTTGTCTCTTCTCTCCGCTGCTTGATTCATGAAGACCTCACTCCTCCCTCAAATCCTCCTTTGGTCGTGCAGTGTGGAGACAGGAGCCAGGCCCTGCTGATCCCCTCTCTCCTGGGCTGTCACTCAATGCTATTTTAGTGTCTGTTGTTGAGGAAGGGATGGAGAAAGAGAGAGAGAGATTTAGAGAGACACCAGATAGAAAGACCCTTCGGTGGGGTGGAGGTGGGGATTGATGGAGCGGTCATTTCCAGAAGGACAGCAGGATAAATGGGAGGTGTACAGACGACAGAGTAGGTGTAACCTTCATCACACTGGGGAAACAGTACCACCTCCAAGGTGTTCTGGATTACCAAGCCCCTTACCTTACAGACTGCTCAATTAAGATGGTATCAGTTTGATCTATTCAGACAGTCTGGGAGATTTCCATTTGCTGATGACATCATGACACAGAAGCTAGAACAGTGACGTGAAAAGATGGGATTTATTTGAAACATTGAAGATTTAATATGGTTGGCGGCAAAACAAATCCTGTCTTCTCAGCTATAATTCCTGGATGAAATACACCTGCCTTATATTTCATATTTGACAAGCTTATGTTCTGTACTCTCTGTACGATCATATCTATCAATTTCATACACTATGATCCAAGCATAGACCCTCATTCGTCCAGGAGTGTTCCATTGTAGAAATTCCATTGCTGTCTTTATTTTGAAAACAACATCTACATGACTACCTCTGAAAGCTTTTCTACTATGATCTCATGTAAATCTGTAATTCTATACACATGTCTTCTTGTGGTTGCAGCATTGGTTGGAGTTTACAAAGTGCATTGCCAAACAAATGAAATGTAAGTATTTTGGGGCCATTTCCCGTTCCTTGCTCTGATAATTCAATAAATTATCTGATTATCTCCATGGAGCTCTGATTATGCATGTATTTCTGAATAATGAACGCATTTGAATACAGATGGTAGGATCTGTATTGTGATTTCACAGATCAAGACCCTCCCTTTGACTGTGATTATGGACAGATGATCTGCCCTTAAAATGACTAATAGAGCGTATGAATACACCTGAAAGGTCTTTCATTACTATCTACCTAAGTGTACTACTGTGTAAATGACGTACTACACAAGTATTTAAACGTATTATGTTTAAAATTATTTGTCTGTTGCCTTTTTTAATATATATAACTCTTGACCACTCTTGTTTTGTTTAGCATGTCTAACATACAGATTGAATCGTGTCTACAATGACTACATCTCACAGTTTTAACATTCACTCTGTTACAATAACAGTCGTAAGTCTGTCAGATCTCAGTACATCCCCCCAAACCACCAATGCTAAGCATTGTCTTTTTTCCCTCCAGCCCAGCCTCCCTTCACCATGTGTCTGAGAGTCAAGTTCTACCCCCCTGACCCCGCGGCTCTGAAGGAGGAGATCACCAGGTAGGCCTACCTGCAGACCTCCAGCCTGTGAGCTGCTTTTCCCCTCTGTCTATATTGTATTGCGAGTGCACTGGGAGACAAATGAATGAACCCGTAACATGTCTGTGGACTGAAACGTTCCATGACGCATCCCTCTTGTTGTTTTTCCTTCCTCTGTTGGTGTTTGTATTCTGGAAGATACAGGGCTGAATGCACAAACAGCACTACTTCAGTACACTAATTTATATTTTTGAAGGGGCTATATAATTAAAAACCCTGAGAGTACTTGGTCTAAAAACAGTGTGATAAATATGTTGCACAGTTCGAAGAAGGACTCTCGAAGTGGAGAAGTGTATAAAAGCCTTAAAAAGTAAGCAGGCAGTCTGGCTCCTGAGATGGATTCAGTCACCCTAGTTGGGATCTGAGTTGATCTGGCTGGCAGGAGGAGGACACTGGGTCAGTGCCTGTTACTTTAGCAGCTGACTCTAAATGATACATGATTAGCCCCAAGCTAGCTTGGACTGGGATCACTTTTTTCTCAGCTCCTCTCTTCCCACATCTTCAGCGCAGCCTGCAATGAGGTCACCCAGAAAACCCGCTGTCCGCCCTCAATAGAGACCCGAAGCACCCTCTGATCAGCCCAGATCCCCCCCAACCCCCACCTGATGCTGCCAGTGTTTAGATGGCGTGTGAGGATACATTTGAATGTGTACTCTTATTGCACAGGTGAGGTTCTCGGTAGGTTGGTCGGTGCTTATGTTGCTTCGAACTGAGAGGTGCACAGTGGCCACTTTTTCTACACAAAGAGGTTCGGCTGCTTGTATTCATTATGCTGCCGAGAGAACAGCCAGTTCACTCAGGAGGGATGAGAGGAAAACAGACTGCAGAGGACATAATGGTATTATATGGTAACAGAGGAAGACAGAGGATGTATTGCTGTTTCTGTTTGAGTTTTATGTGTTTGTGTTGCCACTCTACGTTCAAGTGAGTGTTCCGGTTCATCTCCACCTATTAGATTTTCATCGTGATAATAGCCCTAATTCCAGGTGGTTTAGTGTTGCATCCATAGCTCTGGAAAAAGGCTGGAGCTCACTGTCTGGATTCTGGGCTGGAGGACAGAGCAGAAAGACTGTTGATAACAGCAGTTTTTCTCCTGAGGGCCTGAGTAGGGGACTCTACCTCAGTGAAGGCTCCGTTCCCAGAAACAAAATACAAATTTCACCGTAATGTAAAAGAAATATTCAAAAGGCCCACAGGGAAATCTCAAATCAACATCCTTTTGATATTTCCGTGATGGGGAAGTTTTTTCCCCCCCCAGGTTTTTTTTCTTTCTTTCTGAAAGTATATCTGGCTAGAAATACGTACGCGACTTTCTTGTAATAATGGTTTTGCTGCTCTGACCCCAACTGTCTCCGCCTACAGATATCTAGTGTTCCTGCAGATAAAGAGAGATCTGTACCACGGCCGTCTTCTGTGCAAGACGTCGGACGCAGCCTTGCTGGCTGCCTACATCCTTCAGGGTAATGGGGGTGGACAGGTGGAAATGGCCCGCACCACTCACAGCACTGCACTTTTCACATTATCCTCACCCCCGACCACACCCCCTCCCCCATCCACCCGACTCATCCAAGCGCCTGGCATATATAATCTCACTGGAGGGAAAATAAAATAAAACGTGATTTAATTCCACTAGATAAAGCTGGTTTATCTTATCGGTTTGCTTCCCAAAAATGCCCGCTGGTTATTTTTTCAAACCTATTTATCTCTGCTGTTGATTTAAAAGCATGAAAATATATTGTTTCATGCTCCCAAATCATGCATCGACACACTGTACCTAGATTGCATTGTTAAACATTCCCTATGAAATATTACAGCCAGGCATTAGAAACCAATTTGTGAAAGTATTACGTTCTATGAGATTCCAGTTAATCAGCCATGTTGCAATGAGGTTTAGCTTCTCACTCTGTAAAGGTACAGAATGCTTATGAAAGACAGGAATGTGTGTTCAAACACATTCTGTACTGTAAGCCTGCTGTAGGCCACAGAACATACAATGGTAGCGGGCAGGTTTATCAGGTGCCCTGTCTATAGGTGCTGAATTAAATGTGTCACCTCCCTATTGGTCTGAAAAATTGTCATGGGAACTTTGCGCAGCTCTTAAAGTCACTGATATAACACTGCGGCTGTTGAAGCGATCACATTTAAGGACCTCTGCTCACACAAGCTGCTTGTTTCATCGCAAAAAAATACTTGAAGTGTCATTGCACTTTGCTCTCAGTAGGAACCCTGTGTAAACCTTCCCCATAATGTTCAATAACCATCCCCCCTTATGAGGGCATGTCTAACTCTTCAGGATTAATATGACTCACTGTGTGAAACGTGTGTGTTTCTTTCCTCCTCCAGCTGAGATTGGGGACTATGACCCTGGGAAGCATCCAGAAGGATACAGCTCCAAGTTCCAGTTCTTCCCGAAACACTCGGAGAAGCTGGAGCGAAGAATTGCAGAGATACACAAGACAGAGCTGATGTAAGGACCAGTACCAGGATCAGTACGGCTTCTGGTAACACAACATGCCGTCACACAAGCCGTGGGTTCGCCACCATCGCGCTCCTGCTCATTTAGTTAGGGAACGGGTCATTGGTCACTTCGTTCAACAATTTGATCGGCCACAGAGGGAAAACCTTGACGAACCATTGTCAGAGTTGGAAAGCTTGGGTCGATTGTCTGCAGGGGAGTGGGGTTGAGTGAACTGAATAATATCAGCAAACATACCTCTTCCATAGTAATTAGTGTGAGGGTCACCATGGCAGAAAATATAATGTAGCACAGATATAGCCAACCTAGATGTGTACACGCAAAAAACACACTTGTTGTAGTCAACTCCTACGCTATCTGATGAGCACGTCTTAGGTGTTGGCACAAACAGTGTGGCACACTGATCATTTTAGCCTCAGAAATACTAGAGAATTTACACACAGAATCGGTTCACCGTAATGGTTCAGCTGTTTATCTTGGCGAAAAGCTTGTCCTTTGTTTGAACGGCCATTAGCCTGCAACGAAATGAGAGCCATTGTTAGGCCGATGTAATGCAGCAGCAGCGGGTACATTAGCTGAGGTTTTTTTTCAAGGTTGATGTTATCCTTACAGACTGAAGGAGAGGAGGTCAGAGGCTAATAGTGAAACGAATCTTTCGCAGTAACACTGCTCTGCCACCTGGTCAATGGATGTGTAGAACAGAAGTCATGTCCGTGCCACTGGGACACGACAACACCAACCAAACCTGAAGAGTAGAGGCATAGTGTGCTGGCAGAGGGGTAGGGATAAGCATATTTTAGTATCTAGAATAGAGCAAGACAAAAATGTATGTTTTATTATCATTATTATTATTGCTATTACTCTGCTGCCCTCTAGTGGCTTATTCTTCTGTCATAGTCAAGGAAATCTACTGTATACCTACACTGTTTGGGAAGGAATGTATTGTGATTTTAAGGATGCTGAATCCTTGGCTCTGATTCTGAGATACTGTTTCAAATGCTTTACTGTTGGTTTTTCAGTTTCACAGCTAGCTGTGGAAAATGTTAGTTAGAGGGTGATTCACCTTTCATTAGTATCGTTCATTAGTAAAGGTATCAAGGTGGCATACTTGGTCTGTAATGCACTAATGCAGTACATTAGCATGTTAGTCATTTAACAGGAATTGTATGGAATGCAACTGAAAAAGGATATTTGGCAACAGTATCTAAAGGGACTGTTAGGCCTAACCCGTCACACTGTAAGTAAATAATGTTTTTGGCGCAGTTGTACACTGCGTATTTGTCCCCCAAACACTAACGTCCAGATGTGTTGTGTGTTGATGCTCTATCCCAGTGGACAGACTCCTTTTTTTTTTCGTAATCTTTTTTTTTATTATCACACAATGACACCAACACCAACAATAATAACAACAATAAAAAAAAAAAAAAAATATATATATATATATATAAATAAATAAATATATATATATATATATATCTTTAGAAATCATAACATATTTTCCTTGTCATTGTTGACAACCTCCTGTAGAAAATTCCTCTAAGAAATTAAGTAATGGGATCCAAAATTCATGGAAGATATGGCCGCGATCGCATTTTTCCAGGGTTAATTTCTCTAAAGGTAAAAAGGTGGACATTTGTTCCAAAAACATCTTAAAGGTTGGTGGTGAATCATTTTTCCAAAATAATAAAATACATTTCTTTGCAAAATATGTTATGAGTATCAGTATTCTGGATTTTTTCCTATCTAAATGAAAGTCTAGGGACTTTAAAACAGGGGTTTAAATTAAATTCCAATTTCAAAACAGATTTTGTAAAATTATGAATACAATTCCAAAAATCACTCAAGAACTGACATTCCCAAAACATGTGTAGGAAAGATCCCTCTTCCTTTTTGCATCTAGGACATTTTGATGAGTTATCCTTTAAAATTGTATGCATTTTTATTGGTGTGAGGTAGAATTTGTGAATCAACTTCCAATTAGCTTCTTTGATTTTATTACTTGTATATGGGAAATATATTCTCTCACAAATATTAGACCAAGAATTTTCATTTAAAACCAACCCTAGGTCCACTTCCCAGATCTTTAGTAGAGTTTGAAAACATGAATTACCCTTTATTGATAGGACACCATACACTTCACTGATTTTACCTTGAATTGTGATTGAGGAAATTAATATATCCTCTATTTCCGATGATCCAAAACGGAACTTTTTTTCTTTGAATAGTGATCCTACAACATTCCGAATCTGTAAATATTTAAAAAAATCTGTGTTCGGGATGCCATATTCACTTTTTAAATCAATAAATGATTTTGGTTGCAGGTTTTTATGGAATAAATCTCTAAATTGTTTTATACCCAAACTTGAAAGTGGACAGACTCCTGAAACATCGGAGCTGAACTTCCTGCAGAAGGCCCAGATGTTAGAGACGTACGGCGTGGACCCACATCCGTGCAAGGTCGGCTCCTTTTGTAAACAAGCGCAGTGCTGCTCGCTCACCAGCACGTGAACGGCCTGTCCCAGGTTAATCACACCAGCTCCTTATTACGTTCCCCAGGATGTTTCTGGAAACCCAGCCTTCCTCGCCTTCACACCATTTGGATTCGTCGTGCTACAGGGAAACAAGAGGGTTCACTTTCTCGAATGGTGAGTGTCGGCAGTTAGACACCGATGTATCTCTACACATACCCAACATGACTACATCCACCTTCACTGCCCATAGCCAGGTTACCATGGAGAAGGACTGGAGACTAGAAGGAAGAGACTTAATCTATGTACAATATTCATCTGAAACATCCAACTACATTCCTACCAGAATGTACGTTTTCACCATAGCTGACACACACCGGGACACAGGTGGCTAAATACCTCAGTGAGCCTCTGCCACTCTGCACTCACTAGGCCAACAAGCTGGCAGGCTAGACCTCAGCTGAGGTTTTACTGGTGTTCACAGTTGCCACAGAGAAACACTCAACCATGCAGCGAGTCGATACACACGCAGGTCTGCACCGCATGTTTTCATGGTTCAGCGTTGCGACAGCAGTCATATTGTAAATCAAAGCGGCCAGGTAAACAATATTTCTGGTCATTGATTTCTATGTTTTGTTTATGTTTAGCTCACAGGCTTGAGTTTTATTTTTCTGTGTCCCCTGAGTGTTTGGCTGTAATACCAGATATGTTCCATCATCCGAACACAGCTCTTTTGCTGTGACCTGCTTGTGGTTGTGATTAATATTTAAACAGCGGCTCTGGTTTTCTCTGCTGCCTTGCTTAAACAATTCTGGTTTCTTTGTGTTTAGGAACGAGGTGACCAAACTCAAGTTTGAAGGGAAGACGTTCCATACTTATGCATCGCAGAGAGAGGTGAGATTGAATTTGGGAATTATCCGGAGGCGGATGTGTTGTGTTTCGGAAAGCCGCCCATGTCGATCCTTTGACCTTTATGTCTTGACAATGTTGTCATATTGAAATACCATGTTCTAATCACATCCCAGCATACACTTCACATTTGGTCTTTGCAACGATAACAGGTTCTGCTGCTCTGGGCCTAATCGATTGCCAGTCAGATTGTTATATTTTCCTGCATTTCCTCTTACATGCAGGATCAAAAGTTCATCTTGACCTACTTTGCACCGTCACCTGAGGCCTGCAAGCACTTGTGGAAGTGTGGAGTGGAGAACCAAGCCTTTTACAAGTAAGTCTTTTACTGCTCTTTCATATCTGCTCCCCACAAATTCTACGGCGTCCACCTGAAGTGCTGTGGGGTTTTCTGGGGCCCTGTCAGGGACGCGTGCCACAGCTGACCTTTAGTGAGTTAGTGGGCTCTTGGGGCGGGATGTCCATCCTCACCTCCCCTCTATGATCTAAGGCTGCTGCGCTTTTCTCTGTCTCAGCTGTGATGGAGGTTGACTATGTCTGCCCTCCCTCTGTCGCCCTCACCTTGTGTGCGATGATAGATACCCCCACCACCCACTCCAAACCCCCCACTCCAACCCCCCCATCCCCCACCTTGTCCACAGCACCACCACTGCAGAGGGTGCACTAATGGATGGGCTTGCCATTCTCCTTGGTCGCCTGTAAAGGTCAATTGTGTGGGGGGTTGAGAGAGGGGAGGGGTGGGGTGATTTAGGGGCAGGGTGGGTGGGTGTGTGGGAGGGTAGGGAGGGGGGTGGTGGAGAGGGCAAACCAAGGGCAGCCCTCCAGCACCTCCTGGGACAGAGTTACTATGATGGGATGATCTCATGGATGAGCAGAAGGCTTAATGCGCTGTAGCTTTGCGTGATGTTGGCAGGAGAAAAATATCCATCAAAACAGACAAACATGAGGCAATATCCTGAACATATATAATATCACACACATATGATTCAGAGATTTGCTTTTCATAACCAGTTATGTCATTTATGTATTTGTGGCTCATTCATCATCTGCACATTATATATAATATAATATTATAAAATATATAAATAATATATACCCCCTGGGGGTCAGATGGCTCAACGGGTTAAGGCGTTGGCCTCATGATCGGAAGGTTGTGAGATCGAGCCCCGGCTGTGGCTATATGACATTGTGTCCTTGGGCAAGGCACTTCCCCCTACTTGCCTCAGGGAGAATGTCCCTGTACTTACTGTAAGTCGCTTTGGATAAAAGCATCTGCTAAATGAATAAATGTAAATTATAAGATGTACTCAGCTCTGGAAGGGATCCATATGATGCTATGCTATAGAAACGGCAGTGTCTTTGGTTCTTAGTGTTCAGAAAACAGCAAATCTTGAGAGGCTGCAGTTCAGGTTGCTGCTAACTGAAAGGGGCAATAAGCTTATCAAACAGAGGAAAAATTATCATGAATTTCACCAACCCTGGTCCTCAGTAAGAGTCCTTCCTAACCCCTCTCTTCCCTTGCTTGTTTTCTCCCTCAGACTGGACAAGTCGAGTCAGGTGCGGACGGTATCCAGCAGCAACCTGTTCTTCAAGGGCAGTCGCTTCCGTTACAGGTACGCTGCAGTTTGATGGGTGATGTGTTGGGGAGGGGTAAGGAAGGGCACTGCAGACAAGTCACAGCTGGGCTGGGCTTGGCTGGGCTGAGCTGGGACAGGCTGGGCTCCCCTGGGAGAGCACCACACATGCTGTGCCTGAGCCACCATGCACACAAGGAGACACAAGGAGGAGATGTGTGTGTGTGCGCGTGTGACAGGGTACAGAACTGTGTAAATGACAATTGGCAATGTAATGGCATTGCTTGCAGCCCTTTAGTGTGTGTGTGTGTGGGGGGGGCGGGGTGGATAATTATGTGTCGATCAGTCGTAAGTTTGGTTCTGTTTTCCTGTTTTTCAGTGGACGAGTGGCAAAAGAAGTGATGGAGCAGAGCGCTAAAATCAAACGAGAGCCTCCAGAGATACACAGGTAAACCAATCAGAGGCAGAACACCATATACTGTCCCTGTATCGTGGCTGCACAATGATTCTCTTCTCATTTTGCTCCGATGGAGCGCGTGGCTCATCTCTCGATGTCTGACCTGTGTTTCCTGTATGTGTGTGTGGGTCCTGGGCTCGCCTCCTCAGGGCCGGCCTGGTTCCTAGCAGAAGTTGTCCATCCATCACTCACGGTCCCCGCCTAAGTAGTGTACCGAGGACTCGCAGGAGAGCTGTCCACATATCTATCATGGAGGGTAAGATATCATCCTTCCCTCAGCTTTCAGCACAACCACCGACTTTCAGCAGAAACCCCCCAAAATCATTTCCAAGAAACCAAAGTTTTGGTGTCAAAGGTCATGTTGTTTGCCAGCATAGGCTTTAGGAATATGGTCAATTGTGATTTATTTGTTGGCCTGATCAGATTCAAGTATCTTCCACTGGACAGTGTATACGTACAGCATTGGTGCTTTGGTCTTGATCTGGGGGGGTTAAAACAAAGCTGTGCGTGATAAATGAGGGAATGATAAGTGTTGAGTGTAAAATCCAAAGAGTTTTAAATGGATCAGGGCTTTGAGTCTGTTGGAGCTGCAGTAGCCCTCCCCTCTGAAAATATGCTGATGACACACACACACGTACACACACACACACGCACACACACAGTAACCTGAGCTAAGCCCTGTCCCTGCTTGTGCTAGAGGAAGGCCAAGTCACAGGCGTGGGTGTCAGTCAGACTGCTCTATTTCAGTGCCGGCTCTTTCAGTGTGAGTGTGTGTGTGTGTGTGTGTGTGTTTGTGTGTATGTGTAAGTTCTCGAGAAAAAGAGAGAGCAGACCCAGCCAGACCCCCTGCAGTCCCATGGTTCAGTCGTCATGGGCAGGTGGTCTCTCTCAGACTGTATTCTGTGCTCTCTCTCTCGGAGGCCTTACAAGCTCACACAGCAGCCCAAGGCCGGGCGGTGGATGGGAGCACCGTGACACTTAGAGGGGCTCTGCTACCAACGTATCCTTGTCACAGCTGATCCTTTGCCTCTCATCCTGGACCCCCATTAAAAGTACATCTGTCTGCCAACAGCCTAAGTCCTGCTGCTGTAAGGAGGGAGAAAGTGAGAGAGAGAGACTGTGAGAACTTCTGTGTGTTCTTGCCAGCTCTCTTAGGAACACGCCCACTGTGTGTGCTGACGGGGTGGTCTTACCCGAGTATTAATACCCCAGGCTGCCGTAAATAACCCGGGCCTTCTTCTCCATGTATGTCACTGTCCTGGGTGGAGCCTGGACAAGCACCGGCCAACGCTGGCCCCTGCAAACATTGCTGCTGAAACACTCTGAGCACCTCGCAACACAGGACTACCTATCGGGGCTAACAAGCGTTCCACGAGCAGTAATAGAGGGTTCCGGGACAGGAGGGGGAGCACAGGGACGTGTATGTTTTAGCTGTAGAAGCCACCAGCGTCCGCAAATATGGTGAAGTGCCTG
Source organism: Protosalanx chinensis (assembly GCA_030340685.1). Classification (NCBI taxonomy): domain Eukaryota; kingdom Metazoa; phylum Chordata; class Actinopteri; order Osmeriformes; family Salangidae; genus Protosalanx; species Protosalanx chinensis. The sequence continues at coordinate 10,752,270 of CM059318.1, forward strand.
ATCCGCATCACCACCCGGGTGAACGTCCACCTGCGCATGATCAACCACTGCTACCGGGATGTGAAGGTGCGCGTCCTGAGCTTGGGGCCCCGTATGCTGGGCAAGGCCCTGGGTGTGCTGCCCCTCTACCCCATCTTGACCGGGATGCCTGAGTCTGCCAGCGCCTCACCCCTGCCCCGGTCGACCACACCTCTGACTAGCACCCCAACAGGTAGAGTAATATCAACACGGGGCCCGTGGGACCGTGCTGATTACATGGCGCCCGGCGTCCTCTGGGTCTTAAATCAGCCATACCTCGTCGATGTTGACAGGATGGAAATGGTGCTGTGCCGCTTCATGTCGGGGATTTTAAATCACTGGGCGTTATGGAGGTCAATGGTGAATTTATATTTATATTTATACATTGAGTCTTTTGTTGAGATGTTGGTTCACATCCGGTAGTTAATGTCCTAGTTTTGATTTAGAGTATGTCTGTTGAAGTTACCATGACTGGAGTGATGAAGACTGCGTTGGATTTTTGGTTTGTTGAGAAAGAGTATTTGAGTGGTTTATGGTTTCGTCTTATTTGGAAGTATGGATATTACCAGCCGTACCCTAGGATGTTAGTGGAGGAGATTGCCTACGTGTAAAGAGAGCTGTCAGCTTTATCCCACACTACCCTAACCCTAGCATCTCCCCAGACTTTTATCCTTGCTGTCAACTGGGTTTAGTACGCATCAGCTAATCTCTTTAGGATTTTCTAATGAAGATTTATTTCATTCTATGTGAAAAAGCACACATGGCAGTTCAAATGTGCCTACTCATTAAAAATAATTATGTTAATCCTTCTACCTTCAGAAAGAAGATATGATATTTCTGCTGTGGCTTTCTGAGGAATGTGACAGTCAGCGTTGACTCTCTCTCTCTGTCTCTGATCCTCTGCACTGACGTGCTGGACCTGCCTGGGCTGAAGCACACTGTAATGTTTAGACCTTTTAAAAAGAGTTTGGAAGGGGTACTGCACTCAAGCATTTTGTTGATGAAATGAATTCACGTCAGTCAGCACTGATTCATTTTGGTGCAGGTCCCATTTCAGATCTATTTTATGAAGCATGAATTATGATTATTTCCTCTTCAGATTTCACAGAGCTCTTTTTGTTAATTATGACTGTGTGCTTAAATTGAGCAATAATTTGTGTTACTTGTAGTGTAAGTTATCAAGCATTTGCAATTTACAGCACTATTCTGAGGCAAACAAACTAAAATAAAATAACACAGTGTACTTAACCTACTGCAGTGTAATTACACTAGGGTTATCTGATTGCTAAGTAACGGGAAACTGGTTTCAACGGGATGTTAATACCCACTGCATTGATGCAATGTTGAAAAGATCTGAAACAGATTTTATTTCAGGTCTGATTGTTCTTCATGAAGCCATTTTCTTCATGTATATTTGGTACCAGTACACCGTGTCAGGACAGTTCATGTTTATTTACTTGACCGAGGCTGGTGCCTGAGTGTCTGCTCTCAGTAACACAGCTCCTGTGGTAGACAGGAAGCAGCAGACTCTCAGCACCGATTAAGCACTTCTACAGTGTGTCTGCAGTCTGGGCTCTAGGTTCTAGTTGGATATTTACATTAATTAATTCAGTCATTTAGCAGAAGCCGGGAATCGAACTCGCAACCTTCCGATCACTAGCCCAACACCTTAACTGCTGAGCCACATGACTCCCCTTTCTATTGAGATTGATTGGTCTTTTGCACTGATTTAATTCATCACTGTTGTGTCTATGCTTCCACCATCTTCCTCTCCTCTCTCAACCATCCTTCACCCCCAACAACGCTCCACCTCCCCTGTCGCTTTGCTTTGTCTTTCCTCCTGTCTTCCTTCTCCTATTTCTGATTCATCTTTCGCACGTCTTCACACATCTCCCTTTCCTTCTTCCCTCCCACCACCCCTGGCCAGGTCTGGAATCGTTGCGTGACAGCGCCCATTCCACGCCTGTGCGCTCCATGTCCCACGGAGACTCCTTCATGCCACGATCGCGGAGCCAGGCGACCGATGCCAGCGACGGGGCGGCGGTCATCTCCGACGAGGCCTACAGCCCCTCCGACAGCGTCCTGCCTACCCCGGTGTCCGACCACAGCACAGAGCTGGCGGTCTCGCGTCAGATCAACGGCGCCCCGTGCAGTATTGAGGAGGAGAAGGAGTCGGAAGCAGGCACCCCGTCAGTGAGGGAAGCAGGAGAGTTGGGAGCAGACAGTAAAGCAGCTGTAGAAGGCCCAGGGGGGTCCTCAGCACTCAGCGAGGTGGAACAGGTGAATAAGTTTGTTTTAAGTGTCCTCCGTTTGCTCCTTGTGACCATTGGACTCCTCTTTGTTCTGCTCCTCCTCCTCATCGTCCTCACCGAGTCCGACCTTGACGTTGCATTTTTACGTGATATCCGCCAAACCCCCGAATTTGAGCAGTTCCATTACGAATACTTTTGTCCCCTCAGGCGGTGGTTTGCCTGCAAGCTCCGCTGGGTGGGCGAGTTGCTCATTAACAAGTGAGAGTGAGGCTGTAGCACGCGTAGCCCGTTCTGGGGTTTGAGAAGACCATTAGGACTCCAGAGAGAAGGAGAGCAACCGCTTCCCAGCCATGAGCCCAGCTTCTCTCATGATATCCTACGACATGCCCCTCGGACCACTCCTGGTAACACTGGCCAAGGAGATCTTCTTCCCCCTTTCTTCATTTTTTGAGTTCCCTCCCTCTTTTTTTCTTTTTACGTTTTGTTTGTTTTTTACAAAGCCAGATTACATTTTTGCTTTTTTCTTTAATTATTATTTCAGGTCATTTCAGGTATTACATTTTTTGGGGAAAATATAAACAATACAAAATGACATTAGAGACTGAAGTATTTTAAACGGTTCCTTTTAGGAACAAGACATTAAGTTGCATCCGATGAAACTTGCCTTCATTCAATATTTATTGTACTTAACAGAAGTTTGCGAAAAGGAAAGAATGTGATGGAAAGTTCAGAGAATCAGGGAAGTTGCAAAACCATAGAAATCCTTCACAACAAAGTGAGAGAAAAATTTACTTTGCTATGTGTATGTGTGGTATGAAGATAAACAAGCATCCATCCCAACCACAGCTCAACTCAATGCTTTAGTTCACCAATCTAGGTGACATTTAAGAAAGTGCAAGTTATTGTTATGAGTGTGGTCAGCGTGACAATGCCAAATGCCTTCTATGGAAAAAGAAAACGTTAAGGACTGAAGAAAGTTTTTTAATTATGTGAATTGTTTTTAAGAAAGTCAATGGTACTTTAGTTGAAATGTACAAAGTAGATGCTGTGAATTTCAGATCTGTTTTATAAGGGATACAGTTAAATGAAGCAGCAACAATGTTATGCGACCCAATAGTTTCAGCAACTGTTAAGATAAGTTTTCATGCTCAAATTCTTGCAACCCCTTGGGCACCAATAGAATCAGTCTAAATACTGTAGATGTGCAATACTACTATTGTTTTAATACTTCAGTACTTTTAAATGTGCACATTTGTTTAGTCATATTTCTTTATTTTATTAATTTGTCTTGGTTATTGTTATGATTCAGAAATATTTATTTTTATTAAAAAAAAAATGTTTTCTTTCAGTTCCATATCAGCCTTGCTCTTAAGTTGGTGAAAACCATACCATAATTGATTGTTAGAAAAATAACAATAATGTACTTTTTGTACAAAGTAGTTTGTTTCCTAATATATCGACAGTTTTCCATGTATATTTTAACAGAACTGAAATGTTATTTTGTTATTGAAGATTAAATTATACCTTTTTTAGAGCTCTTTCAAGTTAGGTCAAGCCTTCGTGGACGTTGAAAGGGGGTCTTGAAAACAGGGCTTTTACCCTGACCCACAATCCACAGATCCCACCCCGCCCCCTCTGCCCCGCCCCCTCTGCCCCCTCCACCAGCAGCTACAGTTTCTTCAAAGTATGCAAATATTTTTTATCATCAAGAAACACCTTTAATTAATGGCCCAATTTGAAAACAAAAGGCACAACAGATGTTCAGCAAGCGGAATCTAGTATCAACTACTACAAAAATATGGGTGTCTAAAAGGTGTTTAAAATACCTTTTCACAAAAGTCTTATTCTGTAGTATGAGACTACAGTATGACAGATCTCTCTGCCTCGTTTGAAGGAGCAATAGTTCTGCTGTAATACAGTAGCTGCTGGATTCTGGGTAAAACCTGTTTCATGTGTCCTGTGCCTGGCACAGGTCTAACCGATCTTGTTTGTGACTGTATGTAGGGATATAACACAAGTTTTAGTTGGTAATAAGAAAAGTTGACAGAGTATGATCTTATTTTTGACAAATAATTTAAAAAAAGAAGTAGAAGAGTGTAAAAGAGGTGGAGTTACAGGGGACATCAGAAGAAGGCATTTTTGAGAAACTTTGTGACCAGAGAGTCAATGTCAAGATGGCACATACTGTACGTGAGCTCCTGTTGACTGGTGACCTGATTGGCTGAGCAGCATGGCCTGTTTTGGCTTGGTATTTAACACTGTATCTCCTACACAGCTGCTCTCAGTGCTGTCTGCCCTGGGGAGACCAGCCTGCTGCCACATTAGCCGACTCCAAGCACCATGAATACAGTTCACAACTTGTGAAGTGTCAAACTCATTCATGGATGCAGCGAGCCAAAACCACATTTTGTATTTTAATGACCCACAAAGACAGACGATTAAACAGGGATAACAACTTAAAGAACAACATTAAGATACAGAGACTGTAACAAGAGTTAGATCATTTCATGTCATTATTTATGCTATAAAATCAACCAGTTACGATTGAAAGCAGAACCTATAACGATTAGCTAATTGGAAACATAATATTTTTGTTTGGTCTTTACCTTACCATTTTTTCAGCATTATGTAGCATCAATGGTCTTTCCATGCATACAACAAACAAGGCAGCATTATTCAATGAGCAATAAACAGTAAAATTGTAGGAGCATGTGGGCATGAATATAAGTTAATATGGAAGTCTTACATTGGACATAAGGTTTTTGCATTGTCAAACTGCTTTGACGAAATAATTTCATTTTCACTGTCCACAAAACATCAGAGTTATCCAATTGTGGTTGCCTGATGAGAATAATGTGAAATGAAGACAGCAAACTTTTTCTCAGTAATTACAGCATTGTGTGTTGGTATTTATTTATTGTTAGCGCTCTTGGTGAGATTGTACCTGTAAAAGTTAAACAGTTAAACATTACTTTAGTGTAACCAAGGGGTTGTTCCCTGTGCCTCTTGTTCAGTATCTAAACAACTCTGTACAGTACATTACCACAGGGGCAAATAAGAGAATGGATAAATAAATGCATAGAATCTATACAAGGTATGGGCGAAACCCTTTAAGTTCACTGCTTTTAAAGGGGAAACCACTGTTTTGTCCCAGAGTTTGTTAAGTAATGTTGGGTGGATGAGATTGAACTTGTAGGGTATAGGTTATTGGGTGAGGACTTACAACATAGTCTTATGTCCAGGTGAAGATGTTTGCTGTATCTGTCTTAATTGTTCTGTAAAGGAATATTGCAGCTGAAAAACCTTGAATCATTGTTAACATCTTGGTCTGGTGTCATGTTTACATTTCTTTAACTGATCTCCCATGGGAAATGACAGTGTGTGTATTAGTAGTAGGCATTATGTTTCTGACTAGTTGGTCTTGAGTTAGACAATGGCACTGATTTTGGACATGGACCCTTTATAGGTTCACATTATAAAATTTAACTATCTTGGAAATGTACCTTCAAACGGGAAAGTTGTAAAATGCTGGTGCATTTTGAGTACATTTACAAATGTGATACATTTGATATATTACGTTCATCTGTCGATGCTATTCAGTCATACAATATCAACGCTAACATATGGACAGAGAACACAGCTTCCCAGCAGAGGGATTAAGTCCTAATGATATTTCACCTTATAGGCTTTTTCCCCACTCTTGCCAGCTTCCCGACAGATTCTCACACAACTGTGCATATACATGTAAATATGTGTATATGCATATCAGTGTCTGTAGGCGTTTTGTGTACTCCTGTATCCTGCATCTTTCTATCGAAGGTTGCTGTTTATTTACATAATATATAAATATACAAATATATAGAAATCCATGTGCCAAATCCAGTTCTTGTTCAGTCCGATTCATTCCGAAACCCAAGTTTGTACTGTAGGAAATCTTCTGTACAAATCAGTATGAACTATTGTTTCTCTCTGATAGTCCCTTGTAACTGGTGCCATTAAACTATTCAAACTTGAAATAAACATTGAATAAAAAATCGATGTGGCTTCTTGTGCTGTGTATTTCTTCCGCATGCATTTAATAAGAAATAAATTAAGAAAACATTAGTAGATCTACTTACAGAAAAAGATAGTCAGGAGGAAACCTATTGTTATTGCAGGAAATCTGAATCTTGTAGCATTGAAGTCAATAACAGCCCTTGGATCACAGCAGTAAAAAGAGATTTAGATTTTTGGCATGGTGAAACAGTACAACATTATGAACTACCACAACCATTTTGGTCCACTTGAGACCAAAGGGGGCGCTACAGGCCACGCCCCAATTTGACAATTTGTGTCAAGTGATGCCATTTGTACACCTTTTGTCCTAGAATCCTGAAATTCATTACAAATGCCTTATTTGTCATGATGAACAAAAAAGTCAAAAAAGTGATGCCATTTGTACCCGTTTTGTCCTAGAATCCTGAAATTCATAAAATGAACAGTTCAAAAAAGTCAGCCCAACCTTTAGTGGCAAACCCATAGATTTGTCTGTACAACATAAATGTATCAAATCATTCCCATATCAATAGCATTACCCGGTCTGCATACTTCCATCTACGAAACATCAACCGCCTCCGCCCCTCCCTCACCCCCCACACCACCGCCATCCTTGTCCACAGCCTTATCACCTCCCGTCTGGATTACTGTAACTCTTTACTTTTTGGCCTTCCTCACAAATCACTCCATAAACTTCAACTGGTCCAGAACTCAGCTGCCCGCATCATAACAAGAACCCCTTCTAACGACCACATCACCCCTGTCCTTCAGCAGCTCCACTGGCTCCCGGTTCATTTCCGTATCCAATACAAAGTCCTCTTGGTAACATTTAAGGCCATTCACAATCTTGCCCCCCCATATCTGTCAGACCTCCTCCATGTTCCTGCTCCCTCCCGCTCCCTCAGATCCTCCTCATTCATACACCTATCTGTCCCCTCCGCCCGGCTCACCACCATGGGGAGCAGAGCATTCAGCCGCTCCGCCCCCCGCCTCTGGAACTCACTCCCACCCCAACTCAGAAACATTGAATCACTCCCCGACTTCAAATCACTACTCAAAACACACCTATTTAAAATGGCCTATTCCCTCTGATGCCACTTGCCCTGTCTCATCCCTTAATCCAATTTTAATTGTGTTTATTTTGTGTGTTTTTATTTATCTCTATTCTTGTATGTTGATATTGGTGTTCGTTGTTGATGTGTTCTTTTGCCTCATTTTGTACGGTGTCCTTGAGTGTCTAGAAAGGCTCCATCCAAATAAAATTTATTATTATTAAATGTGTTTTTTCGCTACTCCTCCTAAAATGTTTGCCCAATCTTCCCCATAATTTGCAGTTATCATTGTCAGAAGAAACCTCATAAAATGTATCAATAGGATTTTGGATTTTCATAATTGTTTGTCTGCTACAGCCAAGGGGGCGCTACAGGCCACACCCCAATATACCTTTTTAAAAGTGATGCCATTTGTACCCGTTTTGTCCTAGAATCCTGAAATTCATAAGAAATTCCTTATTTGTCAAGATGAACAAAAAAGTCAGCACAACCTATAGTGGCAAACCCATAGATTTGTCTGTACAACATAAATATATCAAAAGTGTTTTTTCGCTCCTCCTCCCAAAAACTTTGCCCAATCTTCCCCATAATTTGCAGTTATCATTGTCAGAAGAACCCTCATAAAATGTATCAATAGGATTTTGGATTTTCATAATTGTTTGTCCGCTACAGCCAAGGGGGCGCTACAGGCCACACCCCATTATACCTTTTTAAAAGTGATGCCATTTGTACCCGTTTTGTCCTAGAATCCTGAAATTCATAAAAAATTCCTTATTTGTCACGATGAACAAAAAAGTCAGCATAACCTACAGTGGCAAACCCATAGATTTGTCTGTACAACATAAATGTATCAAATGTTTTTTTTTGCTCCTCCTCCTAACATTTTTGCCCAATCTTCCCCATAATTTGCAGTTATCATTGCCAGAAGAACCCTCATAAAATGTATCAATAGGATTTTGGATTTTCATAATTGTTTGTCCGCTACAGCCAAGGGGGTGCTACAGGCCACACCCCAATATACCTTTTTAAAAGTGATGCCATTTGTATCTCTTTTGTCCTAGAATCCTGAAATGTATTCCATGTGCCTCATTCCTCACGACGAACAAAAAACCTTCAGCAACTTATAATGGCAAATCTTTAGATTTTTCTGTCCAATATGAATTTAAGAAATTATTTTTTTCGCTACTACTTCTACAATTCAAATCCAATCGTCCCCTTTTTTGGCTGGCAACATCGTCAGACCAAGCCTCACAAAATCCAAACCGTTTGTCCACTACAGCCTTTTTAATTTGGCAATAACACAACTAAACAGGAAGTTCATTTTATGAGTCCTATGAAAATCAACAAATCTTTGAGAAATCAACGCCAAACTTTATATGCCACCAACAACACACTACAATATATACAACCCCATTCAATAGCTAAATTCATATCTTTCAAAATGATTTAAATAAAATAAATCTAATTTATCGCTAAGGCTAATTTAATGTTTATACAAGTGCCAAGCAAAAACTGATAGTCCGAATCAATCACAAGTTCATATGTAGACTCTTGACAATGTGTTGTATACAAATCTGAGTTTGTATTCAAAAAGTTGAATGTAAGATGAAAAGTAGATTAATTATGAATATTTGAAATGTGACTGCTTGGCTGAAGGCTAAGGCTGTCTTGCAAATCCTCTCTCTGTCAGTGGCTCTAAAAAGACTCACACGCACAAGAGTCTGTTGACACAGTGGGCTGAGTAAACTCCCACCTTCACCCTGCTATTGGCTGCTGGATGGATCATGACACTGGTAGTTGTCTTGTATCTCAGCAAATCTTTGACATAGTCACACCGAACTTGCAGGGTGCACTTTCCATTGCAAGACAATAAAATTATTCTTGTAAAGTGGAAGTAAATGGCAGCCCTTAGACTGAACAATTTATATAAAGATTCTAGGTTGCTATAATGTTATTAGTATTAGTATAGTTTTTTCACCACTGTTTGCACTACTGTGTATATACACCACCCCCCCCCCCGTACTATATATACCCATCCTTCTTGCACTAACTCATTATAGTTATATTCCCCCCCCCCCCCCCCCCACCTGTACAGCTAGTGCCCACTTTCCACTTTGTACATGTTATTTTTACTCCTATATGTATGTTCTATGTTGCTCTCCTCTGTCACAGTAAATTCTATGTTTGTTAATCTTGCATAGCGATTAAACCTGATTCCGATTCTGATCTCAGCAAATCTTTGACATAGTCACACCAAACTTGCAGGGTGCACTTTGCATTACAAGAAAATCTAATTATTCTTGTAAAGTGGAAGTAAATGGCAGCCCTTAGACCTAAAGAGTAAAAAGTTGAGATTTTTGGCATGGTGTAACAGCACAATATTATGAACTATCCATCCATCCATCCATTATCTTCCGCTTATCCAGGGCCGGGTCGCGGGGGCAGCCGTCTGAGCAGGGAAGCCCAGACTTCCCTCACCGCACACACCTCCTCCAGCTCCTCCGGGGGGATCCCAAGGCGTTCCCAGGCCAGCCGAGAGACATAGTCCCTCCAGCGTGTCCTAGATCTTCCCCGGGGCCGCCTACCGGTGGGACATGCCTGGAACACCTCCCGGGGGAGGCGTCCAGGAGGCATCCTAAACAGATGCCCGAGCCACCTCAACTGGCTCCTCTCGACGTGGAGGAGTAGCGGTTCTACTCCGAGCTCCTCCCGTGTGACCGAGCTCCTCACCCTATCTCTAAGGGAGCGCCCAGCCACCCTGCGGAGGAAACTCATTTCGACCGCTTGTATCCGCGATCTTGTCCTTTCGGTCATGACCCAAAGCTCATGACCATAGGTGAGAGTAGGAATGTAGATTGACCGGTAAATCGAGAGTTTCGCCTTGCGGCTCAGCTCCTTCTTCACCACGACAGTCCGGTACAGAGACTGCATCACTGCAGACGCTGCACCGATCCGCCTGTCAATCTCACGTTCCGTCCTTCCGTCACTCGTGAACAAGACCCCGAGATACTTGAACTCCTCCACTTGAGGCAAAGGCTCCCCACCCACCCAGAGGGGGCAAGCCACATTTTTCCGGTCGAGTACCATGGCCTCGGATTTGGAGGTGCTGATCCTCATCCCAGCCGCTTTACACTCGGCATCAAACCGCTCCAGAGCATGCTGGAGGCCCCGGCTCGAAGAAGCAAACAGGACAACATAATCCGCAAACAGCAGAGATGAGATCCCGTGCTCCCCGAACCGGAAACCCTCCGCCCCCTGGGCGCGCCTAGAAATTCTGTCCATATAAACAATGAACAGAACCGGTGACAAAGGGCAACCCTGGCGGAGTCCAGCATGCACCCGGAACAGGTCTGACTTATTGCCGGCAATGCGAACACAGCTCCTACTTCGGTTGTACAGGGAACGGACGGCCCCTAACAAAGGGCCCCGGACCCCGTACTCCCGAAGTACCCCCCACAGGACACCACGAGGGACACAGTCGAATGCCTTCTCCAGATCCACAAAACACATGTAGACTGGTTGGGCAAACTCCCATGAACCCTCGAGCACCCGGTAGAGGGTGTAGAGCTGGTCCAGTGTTCCGCGGCCAGGACGAAAACCACACTGCTCCTCCTGAATCCGAGGTTCGACTATCGGCCGGATTCTCCTCTCCAGTACCCTGGCGTAGACCTTACCGGGGAGGCTGAGGAGTGTGATTCCTCTGTAATTGGAACACATCCTCCAGTCCCCCTTCTTAAATAGGGGAACCACCACCCCGGTCTGCCAATCCATAGGCACTGTTCCAGACCGCCACGCGATGCTGCAGAGGCGTGTCAACCAGGACAGTCCCACAACATCCAGAGACTTCAGGTACTCAGGACGGATCTCGTCCACCCCCGGAGCCCTGCCACCAAGGAGCCCATCGACTACCTCAGTGACTTCAGCCCGGGTGATAGGCGGGTCCGCCCCGAAGTCCCCAGTCTCTGCTTCCTCCTCGGAAGACGTGACGGCAGGATTGAGGAGACCCTCAAAGTATTCCTTCGACCGTCCGACAACATCCCCAGTCGACGTCAACAGCTCCCCACCTGCACCGTAAACAGTGTTGGTGAATACATTATGAACATATTATGAATAATATTATGAATAATATTATGAACTACCACACCCAATTTCGTCCATGTGAGACCAATTTGTATCCCTTTTGTTGTAGAGTCCTGAAATTCATTACAGAGTCCTCATTTGTCACAATGAAGAATAAAGTCTCAACAACTCATAATGGCAAGCCCTTAGATTTTGCTGTATAATATAGATTTAGGATTTTTTTTACTACTCCTACAACTTTTGTCCAATCTTCCCCAGGATTGGCAGTTATCATCGTCAGATGATCAACCCTTACAAAAGTTATCAATAGGATTTTTGATGTTCACAATCCTTTGTCCGTTACAGCACAGGGGGCACTACAGTCTTGGATGTCTTCACACCAAATATGCAGATTGCATTTTGAATTACATATCCATTTCAGAAATTGTTCTAGAAGGAATCCACCATCGCTGCTTGCAGTATATAAAGTGGATTGTGATAAAGTGCACAGGTGAAAACAAATCTCTCTGTGGCTCAGTGGGTAAGCATGGTGTCATCAAGTCTGGAATCCATTTCAGCATTTGTGGTTCAAGTCTTTCTCAGATCAATTGCTAAATTATTTAACCAATTGATATGTGTCAAATCACAGAATTCTCTTTAGCTCAGTGGGTAGACATGTGTAATGCCAAGCCTGGTAACCTTGCTTCAAATCCCACTCACGTTCCCCCCTGGCATCCCACTTTTTGAGAGCCACTGGTTTAATCGTTTGAAGTAATTTTATTTTTATTTTTAACCCTGCAGTGCACATCTTTGACTGGTAAATATCTCACACAAAGACTGACATCTAGAGGAAGCAACCACACATGACATGATGTGGTGCAGTTCTCCAAATCTCTGAAGATTAATCAAGATGAAGGTACCAATCTTAAAAATGATATTCAAGTGACCTTTAATAAAAACTTTTAAAATAACAATGCAAAACTTTACAGTTTACAAATGACAAATGACAAAACACAAGTGTAAACATTCAGAGTGTCCTTGCCAATGCAAGGTAGCTTTTCTAGTTCAAGTGTGAGAAGGCTGGTTTGAGAAAAGGTCTAGCGTTGCTTTGAGGTACAGGGATGGCCATGAAACCTGGCCTCCTCCCTACTGGTCCTGATGTTGATGATGAGGATGATGATGCAGCCGGCCTGGTGGAACCTCTGCCTGCGGATTGGCCACGCCCCCTGGAACTGGACGTCCAGGATTTGTTGCGACTGTAGCCACTGCTCAACATCCAGCACAATTATAGAAGTCAACAAAAACTCAAGCAACCTGGCAGATGGAATTATAAAAGCTTTTTCCAGTCACAGTTCTGAATAATACACGCACCTTTTGGAATTGGTGCTTTGGTTGCCATAGGCCTTCCTCTTTTTGGACTTATTAAAGGCGGGTGCTTTCTTTCTCTTCTGTCCTTTGCCTGTTGTGTCACTGAAGTAGCTTGACGTCCCGTCATCGTCATCATCTCCCTCGTTGTCTCGCGTCATGTCTATCCATCTGTCAGTGTTCCCTGGGTTACCACCCTGCTCATCCTCTCCTGCTGAGGTACGCACACACACAAGTATTTATCAACACTTTGAACTGTAGAAACTTCCAGAAGTGGGGTCACACGCAGTGTGTGTGACGACTGACCAGGCAGCTTCCACTGAGCGTATCTCTCCAGCAGCTCGATGACCTCGGCGCCGTACTTCTCCAGCTTGTCCTCCGTCACGCCGTCTATCTGCAGGAGCACGTCTGCGTCTGCCGACAGCGTCTCTGTCCACAGGAAACATCCAGTCGCTAACTCAGTACGGTGGTACCTCCGGAGAACCAAAACCAAGGAGCTGAATCGGTTCCACAACAGCAATCCTCTGAAATACGTTGCTGTATGTGTGTGTGTTTGGAGGATTCCGAAACTCACCAGCGATCTTCTTCAGAGTGGCGAAGGAGAAGATGTTGTAGTAATGAATGCCGAACACCTTGCCCAGCTTCTTGCAGAGCTCTGTGAGTTCCAGGAGACATTTCTGCACCATCTCCTCCCTCTCAGACACGCTTTTGGCCACGGAGGCCTTGTGTTTCCTGATGCTGGAGGCCGTCTCCGTCTCAAAGAACTCCACCTGGGAGGGAACACGAGGCGGGCCCGGGTGACACCATGGTATTGATCCACATGCATCAGACATGAGACAAAACTTTCCCTTGGTAGTAAATATATATGCTGTGCTTGCAAGATGCACTTCTTCTATGTAGCTTTGTAGGACATATGCTGATAAATAAATACATTAAATGTAAAGTGACTGAATAAATCTATCGAAAAAAGGTAGTTTAATATCCAGTCAACAGGAACTGAATCTATGGCTAGTTCCATAAAGCCAGTGTGTGTAATTTGTATATATTTGTTGCGCTGACCTGCATCTGTCCATTTAGCACACTCATGGCCTTCTGGCCAGCAGAGATGTAAGCTATGGCTTGGCCGTTGCTGCCGATAAACAGGTCTTCCAACAGGATGTTTTCCAGCACCAGCTTCTTAAACAGACGGTCTGAGTTGTGTCTGGACAAGGCTGCTCCCATCCCAAACATCCCTGTCTGCACCTTGGCATTGTTCTTACCTGCCACAACCACATGCAAAAAACACAAATACAATGGTAAGGTCCTTATTTCTTATTAGGACATTTTGGAACTGTAAGTGAGATGTTTTTTCTGTCTGCGAGGGATTTCATGCTGTCTGTACCCTGGAAAATGTCCACCAGCATGTTCAGGGTGAGTCGGTTTTGGTTGGCAGCCCTGTATCGGCCCCCTACTTTCTCACAGTGCTCCTGGACAAACCTGACGATCTTCTTCACGTCCTCAGTCATGTTTCTCTGTTTATATTGCTGGAAACACAGATGGGGGGAATCAACTGCCTCATTTAATCATTGAATAGTTGAAGGCAAATTAACAGAAGTGACGTTGTAGGCTCTCAGTTCGGAGGGGGTGCAGTGTGGCTCTGTGAGTTGGCTCTCACATTAGGCTTGGCACAGTTGTCACAGATGACGTCTGGGTGGGCTTTGCAGAAGCCAGGGTTGAATTTGTGCTCTCCAAAGTAAGCCAGCAGCTGAATCCTCCTGCAATCTATCACGTTTTCACAGAAATGAACCATGCTGTGCAGGTTGTTGAAGTGCGTAGCTTTCGTGTCTCGGTTGCCATCTTTATCCACTGCGTTCAAAAACCAGAGAAGGGAGTTAGTGGACACAATAATAATAATATTAATAAAACATTGACTATCATAGTAGACCAGTATAATCAGACCCTGGCACAACTGGTGTTCTGATCTACATACTGCTGATGATTCTCTTGATGCGGATGACGTCAGTGTAGGAGTAGAAGAGGACACAGTGGGAGATCTCCCCGTCCCTGCCTGCCCTGCCGGACTCCTGGTAGTATCCCTCCACAGACTTAGGGAGACTGGCATGAATCACATAGCGTACATCTGGTTTGTCGATGCCCATCCCGAAGGCTATGGTGGCACATATCACCTGCAAGACCAGGGAACACGTTGTCAAAACCCTGGAGGCCCAGGGTGAGGTAGGTCCAGCCTCTCGTCTGCTGGCCCCAGAGTTCCTCCTCACCTGGCATCCGTCCTGGTTGATCCATTTGTTCTGGACGTACTCCCTATCGTTATCGTTGAGACCTGCGTGATAAGCCAAGGCCTGGATCCCAGCCCTCTGCAGACTTACTGCCATGGTATCACAGTCATTCCTGGACAGGCAGTACACGATACCCGAGCCTCCTGCATGGGCCAAACAGAGAGAAGAACAGTCTTGGTGATGCTCATCAGAAGACAACTTGACCACCTCTCAGCTCTTCTGGGAGGGGGAATTCTCTGGATGTGCGCTACTTGCGTGGATAATGCTTCTTGATCCAGCCGATGCAGTCTTCGTCGACCTTCTTGGGTTTTTTAGGCAGTACAACGTACTTGAGGTTTGCCCGGTTGAAGCTCATAGTGAACCTGGGAAACACACATAAGAGTTTCCAACAGCTGCCTGAAACACAGTAAGAGCTGATTGGTGGCTAGGCAAGGCTAGGACCGGGCTCTGTGAAACACGTACACCTGGGGCCGGCTCATCTGCAGCTGATTGAGGATGTCCTTCTGGACGCGGGGGGTGGCGGTGGCAGTCAGGGCCATGATGGGCACCCTGGGGAACTTCTGCCTCAGCTCGTGCATCCGCTTGTAGTCAGGCCTGAAGTCGTGGCCCCACTAACAGATACAAGATGACACCACAGGGTTCAGCCACAGCCTCCACCTTCACAGCCATCCCCCCCACTCCTTCGTAGGAAGGGCTGGCCATAGGTCCCTTACCTGACTGACGCAGTGAGCTTCGTCGATGACAATGCGAGCCAGGAGGCCTCGCTCGTACAGGTTCTCCAGGGCGCTGATCATCCGATGACTGGCACACACCTGGGGAAGGAGGATGCTCTCTCAGACACTGAGATTTCCCACAAGGCTCAGTTCGCAGTGGAACAGCACACAGCATTTCAAACTGTGATTGTGTGCAGGAGAGTTCAAGGCTCCTACCTTCTCAGGAGTGGCGTACAGCAGTTTGATTATGGGGTCTTTCTTGGACAGCTGCAGGTAGATGTTGGCAGCTTCTCTATCTGTCTTGTCACCAGACAAACTTGTGGCCGGGATCTTTTATGTAAGCATATTTGAATTAATAACCATCTCAAGATCAGAAAAAAACATCCAGTCTAACTGGACACAGCACTGCCCTATTTAGACAGAGATCAATACATGGTATGACAATGCTCTTAATGCTATGAATATCTCTAAATCGCATTTAGTTCCACAAATTAACCTAAAAGTAGTTCTAAAGGTAGTACCTTCACTGGGTATACTGGTTTTAGTTTCTTTTATTTGTTGGTATGTTTATAAAGAAATCAGTACAATTAATACATTTCCATAATCCACAGGGTTACTTTGTAATTGTCGTCAACATTCCCCAGTCTAAATAACAAGTCAAATCACTTACATCCAGAGTGGTGAGTTTCTGAACCTGGTCTACAATGAGTGACTTCAATGGGGAGATCACTATAGTGACCCCTGGGGACACACACGCCGGCAGCTGGTAGCACAAGCTCTTACCCCCACCTGAGAGAACACACACAAACACAGCATCAGGAAAAACCAACATCAGTTCCTTAGGTGTATTGTGTGTGATGTGTGTGATGTAACCTTCATCAAGGACCTACCGGTGGGCATCAGGATGAACGTGTCTTCTCCTAGCAGAGCAGCATTTATTGCCTCAAGCTGGTTAAAGCGGAACTGATGGAGGCCAAATCGCTTGTGAAAGATCTTCATCATCTCGGCTGCATGCGGGAAACTGAACCCTCGGAAGCGATCATGGGCCGGATTTCTAAATGTAGACTCTACAAAACAAATGTTGACACGTTATGACAAGTAAAGGAAGGAAAATAAAACCTGAATCAAACACCTCAACTTAAATCAAACACTTCCTACCAGGGGAGGAGTTCTTCGGCGCAGGCTTGGGAACAGGAGCTGGTGTGACTGGTCTCTTCTCCCAGCTCACCTTAGTGGGTCCTCCCTCCTTGACGGCTGACGTCACGGCGCGGGAGTCGAACCGGGACGTCGAAGAAGAGCTCGCCTCTTCATCAAAGTAGTCAGGGATGTCTGACTCGTCCAGGTCGTCTATGTCAAAGTTATCACTGAAGAAGTCATCGAGCTCTGTCTCTTCTGGAGCCGAGGCAGCCACCGCTGAAGCGCTGCTCTCCCATTTGCTCTGGACAGTCGCCGTTCTCTTAGGAGAGAAGAAGAGCTCTGGAACGTCCAGGTCGTCAATGGTTACATTTGAAGGCAGGTCACATGGTGTTGAGAGAACGCAGGCTGACGGGGTGTCTGTGTTACTCTGGCGTCTAGTTAGTGGTGTTCCCTTGTCTCGGATGTATGAACCGGCTATAGAGCTGGGCTTCCATGACGTGCTGGGAGTCTGAACCCCATCGATGATGCAATCCGAGTCCTCCAACCCGCAGCTGTCGTGGTCTACAGATATGACAGATGTCCTGCTAAATGGTTTCTTGGGGGGGTTTATGGTGTCTGTGGACAGACAGGTGCTGGAGGAAGTAGCGTTGGGAGTGGGAAGTGAAAAGGAAGGCTTCTCTTTATCGCTGGGTTCCATGATCATGGTGCTGTCTGGCTGGGTGTTGCTTCCAGACGGGTCACTTCTCCTGGCAAGAATCCTTTTCCTGTGGGTAGAAAGATGCTCATGTTGACACGATGATGTTCCTTTACTGAGTACAGCGTCAGAGTAAACACATAAACAGAATACCTGTGAGCCCTGAGGAGCTGCAGCTCTGTTCCACAAGTCAGTCCTACTATGTCACGCTCAGGGATGGAATCCACCAGGAAACAGATGGATTCCATAATGCTGAAGAGCTGGTCATCTTTTATAGAATGAGTGACTATGGGACCCAAAAGATAATATCACAAATTAAAACAAAATGTGTTTAAAAACTAGGTTAGAAGATAAATGAAATGCAACTCACCTCTTCTTTCTTTAGGATGGGCATCTGAGACACTGTGCAGGCTCGACACGGACCTCACAGCTGAGACAGGGCTTATGTCTGTACTGGCTGAAACTGCAGGCTGCAATCTGGAGACACTGCAAATCAAGCAACAACAACAAATAAATACAACGAGAAAACACACCATAGACTATGCAGCTACCTGACTGAAATGGACGGCACCTTCTCCTAGAGAAAAAGGAAGGGCTGTTCTCTTCGGGCTGGGGGGACGGAGGGATGTAATCCAAGTAATCTTCTGCTTCCTTATTGTCAACATCTATTATATCTGGGTCAACCCATGATTCCTTATGACCTAAAATAAGACAAGGAGAGTAGAGAGTCTCTTTACAGATACAATCGCAAGCTGATCATCCAGTAAACCGCCAACCTGAATAAAATCCTAATACGTTCACATTAAGCAGACGCTCTTATCTAGAGCAACTTACAGAAAGTACAGGGACATTACCCCTGAGGCAAGTAGGGTGTAGTGCCTTGCCCAAGGACCCAACGTAATGCAAGGTTCGAACTGGGTACCTTCTGATTACCAGCCCGACTCTCTAACCGGCTAACAGTCTCACCTGTCCGACTTCCTCTGGCTGTGCTGGTCTCAGCAGTGAGTTCCTCTTCACTGTCGCTCAAGATCAACCTGGATGGAGCAGTGGGCCGTCTCCTAACCGTCTGAACAGGGGAACCATTCTCAACTGCCCACTTCTCTTCATCCTGGGTGAGGATCTCTGACCTAAGAGTGTCTTTAGGACAAGCATCGGCCATGCCTGGGATGGGTTCTTCTGAGCCCACTGTAGCCAGCTCTTTCCCATGACTGTTTGCTTCTGTAAGTCCAGGGACCTCTTCGCCTGTTCTGCCCATCATATGCGGTGCCTTTCCACCTGAGAGGGATTTGCCTGGGCTTGGTAGAGGCTTTTTGCCCTTGACCGGAGTTTCAAAGTCGTCCAAATCATCCCAAGCATTCACGAGAAACCCGAATGAGCTGTCAAGTCCCGCAGTTTTGCTGCCATTGCTCAGATTGAGTGAACTGTCCGACTTTGTCAAGGCAGGCCCATCAGATGTAAGCAACGTTGTAACAGCCTTGCTTACAGGGTGTGATCTGAACACAAGATTGCTAGAATCCGACTTGTTTTCAGAGCTTAGAAAGGAGTTTCTGATTGTGGAAACTGGTGGATTAGGCTTGGTTGAAAATATCAAGGGAGGTTTAGTTATTGCAGGGTTAGGAGGGATGTTGACGTTCCTGTAAGCCAAGACATTTGAGTTGTTTACCTTTGTGGATATTTCCACTTTAGTGACGCCTGATGAAGACTTCTTCCTGAAACAAAATGCCCTGGAATAAAATGTACAAAATATTTTTTTATACAAATGACTAATTAGATACAGGTTTCCAAAACTTTCCATGACGTTGTGAATGTGGCAATTACACACAAGCAAGTTTCCAAAATTAATTAGGGTTAGGTTAGGTAAGGTCGGTGCTGACTACAGTAACTCATAAGTGGCGGGTCAGTGGTCTGCTGTTACATAAACCCATGTAAACAAAATATACCTACCCTGGCTTTGGTTTAGCTAACGACAGTCTGCTCTGAGCTGCACTGCTATGCTTCTGGAGCTGCTCTTGTAGGTTATTTTGTGGAAAACAGGACATTGTAACAAGTTCAAGTAAAACGAGCCACGACACGAAGCTTTATACATTAAATGGATACAGTAATGTGGCCACTGTTGTTAGCTTGCGACATGTCATCTGTTGTCATTTCTAGTCGAAGTCACATCCGCGCTCATAACGTTTAAACATATATATTTTTTATTACTAATCGTATATTATCCGTGTTTAGTCCCCATACTGTATTGTCGTGCCGTCCTAGGTAGAAAGACAACATTTACTTGTTGGATATTTCATCTTGAAACTATCATAACGTAGCAGCCGGACTTGCAGCTCGCTCAATCTAATGAACAATCATTTTTTTGCGCCTGTTTAGACCAACTTGCCATTGGCTGAAATCGTCTTCCTGGTTTGCCGTTCCTGTTTGCTGGTTATTGTGGGAAATGTAGTCGCATTGGTTCCTTACTGTCTTGTTCCCTCAAGATAATTATCTTGTACGCACAAGATAATAACTTGTTCCCTCAAGATAATAACTTGTGCGCACAAGATAAAAAAATCCAACTTTTTGGACTTTAAGGGCTCCGTAGAATCTGAATGTGTAGCCTACTTTTAGAAGTAGATTTATAATAGTAGTAAATAGTAACCTTTAATTACGGAGCCCCTAAAGTCCCAAAAGTTGGATTATTTTATCTTGTGCGCACAAGTTATTATCTTGTGGGAACAAGATAATTATCTTGAGGGAACAAGTTATTATCTTGTGCGTACAAGATAATTATCTTGAGGGAACAAGTTATTATCTTCTGCGCACAAGATCATTTACTATGAACTCATATGCATCTCTAACGACTTCCGATGTACACAGCCACGATATTTACATTTACATTTTACATTACATTTATTCATTTAGCAGACGCTTTTATCCAAAGCGACTTACAAGAGAGAGCTTTTACAAAGAGCATCAGTCATTGAGCATAGCAAGTGATAGACCCCGAACACAGTCGGTTTTTTAGATCGTGAATACATCATGAAAACCAATAAGTGCCAAGGGAAGAACTATAAATGCATAACACAAAGATTGTGTTGTGTTGTGTGTGATTGTGTATGCGATATAATGGAGAGAGCTGAGCTAATCAAGTTTTATTTTCATCTTGGAATGAAAATGCAATACGTGATAAATACATAAATACATAATAATACATAATAATACATAAAATAAAACTTGATTAGCTCAGTTCTCTCCATTATATCGTGGCTGTGTACATCGTAAGGCGTTAGAGATGCATATGAGTTCATAGTAAATTATCTTGTGCGCACAAGATAATAACTTGTTCCCTCAAGATAATTATCTTGTACGCACAAGATAATTACTTGTTCCCTCAAGATAATTATCTTGTTCCCACAAGATAATAACTTGTGCGCACAAGATAAAAAAAATCCAACTTTTGGGACTTTAGGGGCTCCGTATTTAATTGTTTTTTTAATGAATTCAAAAATGTAAAATGTTCATTATCTCTACTTCAAACTTGTATCAACCATCAATTATATATTTTACAAACGTCTCAAATGAGTATTTAGGTTACTTATGTGGACATTGTACTGACGATGCATGCTAGAACATTGCAGGTGTGGTATTTATTGGTCATAGAAAACAGATCAAATACATGTGATTAATGACTGAACTCATTCAGGTATTGCAAACAGAAAATGTGGCCTTGATGCTCTATTGAATATTGATGAGCCACAGGTATGGGAAGAAAATCAAACAATCTAATTCATGTGTTTAAATGATTACAATAATTGGCTCCTTTCTCCATCAACCAATCAAGATCACACCAAAGGTAGAGGATAGGGTGAGCAGGCTGAAAGTCCACACGTTTTTCCCACGCTCAATGAAGAAATATCTGTGAGGAAAAACACCCCAAAAACACATCAACAAGTTTTCCTGGTGGCAAATATCCAATATTTAGATGATATATAGTTGTATATATCATCTCATAAACCATAAAGCTCTTTTGTAAAGCTCTCTCTTGGAAGTTGCTTTGGATAAAAGTATCTGCTGAATGAATAAATGTAAATGTAATATAATACAGAGTAGACCTATTACCCATTCATTCCCCAGGTGGGTCCCCATGAGTTCTTTACTATCCAGTAGAGGGTGCTGTTCACCTCACCATATCCAACCGCCAGCACCGCATGGTTCACTGTGTCAGTAGTGTTGTGACATTCAGAACTATGAAAAAGGAAGTGAGATGTTATAGCATAGAAGAAGAAAAAAACATTTAAAAAAGGTCCCACAAGAGCTGTTTTATGTTTGATTTGTAGACATCTTCCTTACAGAAAGGTAAGGAAGGTGTTCTCGCCTGCTGTATACACCACTGTGGTAGTGCATGAAGTCTGACGTAACCTCGTAGGCCATGCTAACAGGATTTAGCCTGGTCACTGCATCCACCATACCCATTTCATCATACTGCCACAGATAGTATGAGACAAATAAATAAAATGACTCAATGGGTCACTAGACCAGGGGCCTTTACTACGAATCAAGATTTGGCGTTAACGAGGTAACTTCATGGTTTAACCCAATACAGAAACCCCTGGGTTAGTTACCTCATTAAGGCCAAATCTTGATTTGTAGTACAAGACCCAGATCATATATACAACAAATGTCTCTTACCATTGTGATATTGACCACATCCTTAACAAACGCAGCAGCCCTTTCAGGTTTGAATTTGCACTTCTCGTCCTAGTTGAAAGAATGCATTTGTACTCATCAGTATCATCATAAGAAATATTTTCTGTGTTATAAACAACGTGTGTTGTTGACATACTTGGGCTTTGTAGGGGTAATCATCTTCAGTCATGACCCCCTTGTTGTATTTGATTTACTCAAACGATTGACTGGGGAGGCCACTGAAAGAGGACACATGTAAACAGTAGAAACATTTAATACAGAAAGGAAACACAGTACTTGTGTCAATACTCACCCTTTACATCCATGGTTGTTGAACGCCTGGGCACAGTCCACCAGTTGTTGTTCGGACTAAACAATAAAAAGCAGGCCAATAAAAATGACAAATCATTCACACATATAAGAGTGATCAGGTGACACAGCTTATGAAAAGGGCCTTTAAAAAAAAAATATATATATATATACACTACCGTTCAAAAGTTTAGGGTCACATTGAAATGTCCTTATTTTTTAAGGAAAAGCACTGTACTTTTCAATGAAGATAACTTTAAACTAGTCTTAACTTTAAAGAAATACACTCTATACATTGCTAATGTGGTAAATGACTATTCTAGCTGCAAATGTCTGGTTTTTGGTGCAATATCTACATAGGTGTATAGAGGCCCATTTCCTGCAACTATCACTCCAGTGTTCTAATGGTACAATGTGTTTGCTCATTGGCTCAGAAGGCTAATTGATGATTAGAAAACCCTTGTGCAATCATGTTCACACATCTGAAAACAGTTTAGCTCCTTACAGAAGCTACAAAACTGACCTTCCTTTGAGCAGATTGAGTTTCTGGAGCATCACATTTGTGGGGTCAATTAAACGCTCAAAATGGCCAGAAAAAGAGAACTTTCATCTGAAACTCGACAGTCTATTCTTGTTCTTAGCAATGAAGGCTATTCCATGCAAGAAATTGCTAAGAAATTGAAGATTTCCTACAACGGTGTGTACTACTCCCTTCAGAGGACAGCACAAACAGGCTCTAACCAGAGTAGAAAAAGAAGTGGGAGGCCGCGTTGCACAACTAAACAAGAAGATAAGTACCTTAGAGTCTCTAGTTTGAGAAACAGACGTCTCACAGGTCCCCAACTGGCATCTTCATTAAATAGTACCCGCAAAACACCAGTGTCAACATCTACAGTGAAGAGGCGGCTGCGGGATTCTGGGCTTCAGGGCAGAGTGGCAAAGAAAAAGCCATATCTGAGACTGGCCAATAAAATAAAAAGATTAAGATGGGCAAAAGAACACAGACATTGGACAGAGGAAGACTGGAAAAAAGTGTTGTGGACGGATGAATCCAAGTTTGAGGTGTTTGGATCACAAAGAAGAACGTTTGTGAGACACAGAACAAATGAAAAGATGCTGGAAGAATGCCTGACGCCATCTGTTAAGCATGGCGGAGGTAATGTGATGGTCTGGGGTTGCTTTGGTGCTGGTAAGGTGGGAGATTTGTACAGGGTAAAAGGGATTCTGAATAAGGAAGGCTATCAACGCCATGCCATACCCAGTGGACAGCGCATGATTGGAGCCAATTTCATCCTACAACAGGACAATGACCCTAAACACACCTCCAAATTGTGCAAGAACTATTTAGAGCAGAAGCAGGCAGCTGGTATTCTATCGGTAATGGAGTGGCCAGCGCAGTCACCAGATCTGAACCCCATTGAGCTGTTGTGGGAGCAGCTTGACCGTATGGTACGCAAGAAGTGCCCATCCAACCAATCCAATTTGTGGGAGCTGCTTCTGGAAGCGTGAGGTGCAATTTCTCCAGATTACCTCAACAAATTAACAGCTAGAATGCCAAAGGTCTGCAATGCTGTAATTGCTGCAAATGGAGGATTATTTGACGAAAGCAAAGTTTGATGTAAAAAAAATCTTATTTCAAATACAAATCATTATTTCTAACCTTGTCAATGTCTTGACTCTATTTTCTATTAATTTCACAACATATGGTAGTGAATAAGTGTGACTTTTCATGGAAAACACAAAATTGTTTGGGTGACCCCAAACTTTTGAACGGTAGTGTATATTTCTTGACTCAATTGTGAATGTCTAACAGTATACTTATGGACAAAACATAGTCAACAGCAGCTGACTCCTTGAAATGAATCAGGTTTGTGATACTAACTGTCGATCTCAAACAAACTAATGGTACTTGTTGTGTTTTCTATATACATGGACATTTGTGAAGTTTATTAATTCATTATTTTATTATTTATTATAAGTTTCATTAAAATGTTTATGTTATACCAGAGCTGCCAACATGTGAGAACTGTTTCAGGTTGAGCAAAAGTGTGGTTTCTCTTTAAGAGAAAGGTGTGCAGTGAGCCCATGTGACTGGTGTCACTGTGATAAGGAAGCGGGAGTTTTGTTTGGTGTGTTTTGTACTGACATTCAATCCAGTGTGCGGCCACTTGGTAAGCTCTTTATGTCTGATTTCATGTTGTATGCTCTGCGTTGTCAGCCATCGCCATGTTTGTTGTACTGTGTTGGAGGCATATGATGTTTGCTGTCAATTTATAATTATTTGAGATTGAAACTCAAGAAAATCCTTATTATTATTTCAGGTTTATTACCTGCTGGTTTCCTTTGAAAGACAATAAACAATTAAGAAAAGAAAACAAACTGAGTAATATCTATTGGCACACTGGAGAGCCCTTTCCATGGGGAAAAACGGAACAGTAATAAACCAACGGCAACCAAGCAAATTCTGCCATCATCCCATTAGCACTGACCAGTGAAGGAGCACTACTGGAAGAGGAAAAGGCCGTATAGACCCCTCTATGGAACAGCGCCTTGGTCACAGCAAGCAAAGGAAGATGGATTCAGCAGAATTAGCAGCCCTGAAAGTAAAGCGCTCAACAGCACAAGCCCTTTTTAGCAAGAGAGCTAACAAGCTGTCCCTCACTGTTGATCTCCTAGAAAAAAAGAGTGCTTATCGACGAGATCAGAGCACTTGGTGTGGACTTTGGAAAGGTGCACGATACCGGTGCTGATTATGTTGATGCTCTTGGAGAAGTGGAGAGTGAGGAAGATGAGAGGACAGCAGAGAAAACAGCAAAGTGTCTTGCCAAATACACTGAAACACTTCAGCTTGCTAAAGAAACCTTATGGACCAAATTTGCCTATGTCGACTTGAAGACGTACACTGTTGGTGCAGAAGAGAAATATGCTGAGGTGGAGAGTATTGATGCAAAGGAGTTGCCGAGGGAAGACTGTGAAGCATTGAGAGAGAGCCTGGTAGAGAGAATCAGCAGGCTTGAGCGGAAGGTGCTTGAGTGGGAAGGTCTTGTCTCTGAAATCAAGATGACAGTGTATAAGCAGCAGTTGTACAAGCTGGAAGGCAGACTGCATGACTGGACAAAGAGCTGGCAAAAGTTGAAGCGAACAGTAAAGGGTGAGTGTGAAGAGGAAGGTGCTGATGAAGAGCACAGTGAGTCCGGTAAGGAGCCTGCTGGAGCTGCCATGCCAGCGCCACCACCAATCCCTAACATGCAGCATGGGGCCTATCTCTTCAGACCACAGATCAATCTTGAACGAACACGTCTGCCCATGTTCTCAGGAGATATGACTGATTACTACCGGTGGAAGGCTGAGTGGGAAGAGCTGGAACAGCTGGGAAACCCACAGAGGACTGCAGGTGTTACAAGGTTCCACCTTTTGTCAAGTCTCAACGACAAGGTGAAGAAAGACTTGGTTCTCTCCAGCTGCGCAGTCGCGGATGAAATATTCAGGCGTCTCGAGAACCGCTTCGGGAACAAGGCAAAAAATTTTCTCAAGATATCTGAGGAGGTTCACGCCCTACCACCTGTAAAAGGAAAAAATCCCAGGAAAGCTATTGAGCTCATCAAGGGCCGTGGAACGGGCCCTTAGCAATTTGGTAATCCTGGGAGAAGAAGATGTTCTTAAGAACCGCTGGGAAGCACAGTCCCTGGAAAGCAAGCTCCCTAGCTCTTTGAAGGAAAAGTGGATTGTGTACAAGACTGAGCCTGATTTCGATCCCCAGAACCACTTCAATTGCTTGCTACGCTTTCTGAAGAAGCAGGAGGCAATCTTGAAGGAGCTGGATCAGTTGGACGAGGCTGGAGATGTAAAAGCGCCATCAGACCAGTCAGGAAGAGTCAAGAGAGCATTCTCAAAAGCCACCTTAGGCCAAAGAGGGCCTAAGCCAAAACCGTGCTTGGACTTGTGCACTGCTTGTGCTGACGAGACGCATGCTGGCAGACTGTTCGCCTGCAGAGTCTTCAGGGGGATGGATCTTCAAGCAAAAAATGCCCATCTTAAGACCCATGGGGTATGTAGTCGGTGCCTGTGCTTCCATCTGAAGGGTGACCGCTGCCATCCAAAATTCCTCTGTAGCAAACCAGACTGTTGCAAAGAGGCGCACCACTATCTCCTCTGCCCCAAGTCCATTGCTCAAAAAGGTGCTGGCAGCAGAGATAAAACAACTAAGGTGGAGGGAAAAGGCCTTGGGCTGACCAGCAGGCAAGAGGAGCTTTTGGAAAAGTTCACACCGGAGCTGAGAGCAGAGTTTAGGAAGGCATTTTCAAACAAAGCCTCAACCACCATCTGCACTGCTGGCAGTAGACCACAAGAGTACCCGGTGGTAATGATGTTACTGGAGGTAACTACCAACTCAGGCCAGCTGATCGGCACTCTTATTGACCTTGCCTCCGACACCAACTATATAACCAACAAAGCTGCCCAGCGCCTTGGACTGACTGGTGAGACCATTAAACTGATAGTCCATGGAATAGGAGGAATGACCAAGACGGTTATGACCAAGAGGTACTCTCTGCGCCTCAGAGTGAAGACTACCAAGGACACAGTCACAGAACACAAGCTGCTCTGCTACGGCCTTGATAGTATCGCAGAGGTAAGCCAATCTGTCACTCCACAGCAACTGAAAAGGATTTTCCCTGATGTCGCTGCAGAAGAGCTGGTCCGTCCTGAGAATATCGATCTCCTTATTAGCCACAGGGAGGGTCGCCTTGTTCCACAGCCATTCAAGATGATGGGGGATTTAGTCCTCTGGGATGGCCCACTGGGAAAAACTGTTGGCGGTACTCACCCTGATCTCTTTGAGGTGGTTGACCTTACGCTGCACCAGTCCGAAACTCACTTTGCAAGGTCTATGAGAACATCCTCAAAGATATACAAGGAGGTTTTTGTGGACGCCAAAGAACTGAGTGAGGACCTAATGAGGATGAATGAAGTGACCCTCAGCAACGCCACAGCCACAAATAAGGAGGTGATTGAATGGTTCAAGTGGGATAGTATTGGAGAGGCGTGTGACCCGAAATGCGGCAGCTGTAAGTGTAGTAAGTGTCCTCCAGGAGGCAAAGAGATGACACAGATAAAGGATTGCCTCTATTATGTGCTAGTAGACAAGCACAGCGATGCCCCACACTGGGATGCGGCTTACCCATGGAAGGTTAACCGATCAATTCTGCCAGATAACCGCCGAGCAGTGGAAGCAACTTTCCAGAACACAGAGGCTCGGCTGGCAAGATAACCTATGTGGAAGGTAGCATATGGAGAGCAAATCCATGAATTGGTATCTAGAGGAGCAGCCATCGAACTCGCAAAGCAGGAGATCGAAGGCTGGAACGGGCCGGTCTGGTACATTAGCCATCTGGTCGCCCCCAATCCCCATTCTAGTTCAACACCAGTGAGGGTAGTCTGGAATAGTAGCCAGGAGTTTAAAGGAATGAGCCTGAACAATCTCCTGTACAAAGGTCCTGACGTCCTCAACCCAATCCGAGGTGTCCTCCTGATATTCAGGAGCAGATTGTATGCTGCTCTTGGTGATGTGAAGAAAATGTATAATTCAGTGTGGCTGAAGGACGAGGAAGTACATCTCCATTGTTTCCTCTGGAGAGATAATCCTGAAGAGGAAATTGGTGTGTTTGCTGTTGTCAGGGTCAACATTGGAGATAAGCCTGCCGGATGCATCGCTCAGGTGGCCGTGAGGGAGACTGCTAACCTGCCCCAGTTTTCATCCATGGTTGCAGAACGTCGGATAGTAAGAGAAGACTGCTACGTGGACGACATCCTAACACACATGTGATCACATGATCACCTCCAGACTCTGATTTAGATGACCAAAGGAGTGGAAGAGATCCTGAAGGCAGGTGGCTTCACCCTCAAGCCCTGGGTGCTGACCGGCCAAAGTGGGAGGGGTGAAGAACCCACTGACCTCAACAGGGTTGAGGCCAAGATTTGATACTCCCCAACCAGATGCGAGATGAAGATAATAAGGCTCTGGGACTGGGATATGAACCTGACTCTGACAAACTTCGTGTGCTGACGTCGGTGAACTTCTCCAAGAGGCGAGGAAAAATGAGGACTGGGCTGGATTTGCAAGAGGAAGAGATCAAAAACAGCACCCCAGACCCCCTCACCCGGCGCATGCTGTTGAGTCAGATTGCAGGGTTCTACGATCCCATTGGCCTGGCCTCGCCTGCTAAGCAACGAGGAGTAATGCTTGTAAGAGAATCCTTTCAGGAAGCAGGGAGAGACCGTCCCTCCAAGGACACCTGGGATGATCCTCTTTCACCACGTCTCCGAGAGGCCGCAATAAAACTCTTTGAGCAGTATGTGCGGCTTGGTCAAGTCAGATTCAACAGGAGCCTCACACCCCATGGAGCCATACGCCGCCCTATGGGCATTACGTTTTCCGACGGCAGCGAAGCTTCTTACGGAGCCATTCTTTACCTTCGTTGGGAGACAGAAGATGGAGTGATGGTAAAGCTGGTTGAATCAAAGGCCAAGCTCACCCCGCTAGACCAGAAAGGTGATGTCATTAAAGCAGAGCTGTGCGGTGCGGTCTTTGCAACTCGTCTGAAGACATACTTTGAAAAGCACTGCTACATCAAGGTCGAAAGATGGATTCATCTGGTCGATAGTCAGACAATCCTTGGAGCTATCCAGAAGGATAGCTATGGCTTTCAGACATTCTTCGCGAACCGGATTGGAGAAATCCAAAAGGCTGGACCAGTGGATAGCTGGAGATGGGTCGAAGGAAAAGAGAACATTGCCGACCTGCTCACAAGAGGCGCGGCGGCCCCTGAGGAGCTTGCTGAAGGTTCAGTCTGGCAGGAAGGCCCTAGATTTTTGAAGTTACCTGAATCAGAATGGCCTGTGAAGACCGCCAGAGACATCACTCCCTCAGTCGCTGAAGAGATCGGAGGACTTCAGAGGAAGGCATTCTCAGCTCATATCACAGCAGGAGCCCAGCCCAGAAAATGGTCAAGCCAAACCAGTGTTGTGCGTCTAGTGGACCCTCAAAGATTCAGTTCACTCACACGGTTGTGTGGGACCATTGCCTGGGTAAGACGAGCTGTGGAGATCTGGCTGGGTGGCAACAGCCAGGACCCAGTTCTGCCAAAGTGGGAGGCAAGACCATACCTGTCTGTGGAAGAAAGGGCAACAGCTTTCAGAGATCTAACTCTTGCAGCTCAAGATGGCGTTGAGTTCCGAGACACAACCTTGGATCGCTTGGTGGTTCAGAAGGAGGAGAAGACAGGACTCTTGCTCTGCGGAGGGAGAATCCAATGCTGGGATGAGGACAGAGTGGCCGTACCGTTAATCCCATGCCAGTCATGGCTAGCTACCCTACTGGTCAGAGAGGCAAATGAGGAGAACCATGAAGGTGTTGCCTCCACCCTTCTACGGACAAGAAGGAAAGCCTGGATCGTGCAGGGACGAAGGACCGTAAAGAAGGTGCTGAATAACTGTGTCGCCTGCAGAAAGAAAAAAGGTGAGATGTGCCGGCAAATAATGAGTGACCTCCCTCAAGAACGTACCAACAGAGCAAATGCATTTGAGTATACAACCCTTGATCTGTTTGGTCCCTTCGAGGTTAAAGACTCTGTTAAAAGAAGGGTAAGCAAGAAGGTCTGGGGTATTGTTTACTGTTGTATGGCCTCAAGAGCCGTCTATGCAGACCTCACTGATGACCAGTCGGCAGAACTAAGATGCTCCATCATTGGTTGCACCTTAAACATGGAAATTGTGCAAAGTGTGAACAAAATGGGGATGTCAAAAATGGGGGTGGGATGAATAATTTTGTAAATTCCCTAGATCACAAGATCAGGAACTTAAGTGGGAGGTGTTGTGTTTTCCATATACATGGACATTTGTGAAGTTTATTAGTTCATTATTTTATTATTTATTATAAGTTTCATTAAAATGTTTATGTTATACCAGAGCTGCCAACATGTGAGAACTGTTTCAGGTTGAGCAAAAGTGTGGTTTCTCTTTAAGAGAAAGGTGTGCAGTGAGCCCATGTGACTGGTGTCACTGTGATAAGGAAGCGGGAGTTTTGTTTGGTGTGTTTTGTACTGACATTCAATCCAGTGTGCGGCCACTTGGTAAGCTCTTTATGTCTGATTTCATGTTGTATGCTCTGCGTTGTCAGCTATCGCCATGTTTGTTGTACTGTGTTGGAGGCATATGATGTTTGCTGTCAATTGATAATTATTTGAGATTGAAACTCAAGAAAATCCTTATTATTATTTCAGGTTTATTATCTGCTGGTTTCCTTTGAAAGACAATAAACAATTAAGAAAAGAAAACAAACTGAGTAATATCCATTGGCACACTGGAGAGCCCTTTCCGTGGGGAAAAACGGAACAGTACTCATTGAAAAGAATCAGGAAGTAAAAGTAACTAATCAGTCGTAAGAGTTTTCCTGTTGAGATGGCAGTAACTGACTCCAGGCAGCCAGTGGTTGAAAAGGTCCAGCAGCTTCCACAAGCCCCCTAAGGTCCAAAACAAACATTTGTATTACAACAGTACGCAAAAGTACTGTGAAATACCTCCTATTGTAGTGTTCATGTCTTAATTTACTTTAAAAATAAACACAATTACTTTATCATACCTGATTCTTTACTTCTGTCACATAATTTCCCTTCTTCCTCCAGTCTACTGAGTGGATAGCGTCCCATGCTGCTTACATGAGTACCTTTGGTGGCAGAGCAGTGCTGATGCAGACATACACAGTTTGAATGGCAATGACTACATGACTGCAAAATAATATTTGGTACTCATAGAGTGACACCAGCAGCTCCAACAGATGGGGGTATAGCTCAGTGGTAGAGCATTTGACTGCAGATCAAGAGGTCTCCAGTTCAAATCTGGATGCCCCCTGTTTTCTGTCCCAACTGCCGGACAAGTATAGGATCATTTTATCTTGTGTGTATCTGTAACCCGTATAATTTACCTCACATAAATCATGTTAAATCTAAATTGTCACGTAGCATCTCAGTCCTGGGTAAAGCAAAGCATATATTGGATCACAAATCATTGCATCACCTTATCTAATTTACTGTGTGGAGGTCTGGGGGACCACTTACAAAAGCTCACTGCTACCACTAGTCACACTTCAAAAACAAGCCATAAGAATAATCAATAAAGCTGGATATTATGATCACACCAACCTCCTCTTTTTACATTCCCGTATCATAAAGTTCAATGACCTGGTTGAATATCAAGTTGCACAAATCATGTTCAAAGCTAGAAACAAACTGCTACCAGGTAACATCCCCAAACTTTTTTTTGACAGAGAGGGTGGTTATAATTTGAGGGAACCATTAAACTTGAAGACACTGGCTGCATGCACGACTTTAAAATATCAATATCATATCAATGTCCAAACATTATTCAGTTCCAAAAAAAAATTCAAAGCAATGATTTTTAACAGGTACAGGGATGAGGGAGAGATTTAAGACGGAAAGTATATGTATGTGTGGATATGGATATGTGAGTTGTACAAATATAGAGATATGGACGTATGAATTGTGTTGATGCATATGGTGGATGTATTTTTTGTATTTCGTATGGACGTATGTAGTGGATATTTCATTTCTTTTTTTCGTTTGACTTTTGTTTATCCTCGGGAGACCAATTGAGGGGTGTCCCTCATTTGTAACGGCGTCGAGTAAATATGGATATATCGATTGTATAAATATAAAAAAATATATATACATATATAAAAAACTATTATACAGCTATTGAGCTGTGGAAAAGGGGTAGGATTAAATAAGTTTATACTTCTTCCTACTCCTTTTCAGGCATATCAATTCAATGTTATGTTTATTTTGTGTTTATTTTGTTTATTTTTATTTTGTTTATTTTTATTTGTGAAATCATTTGAACATATTCTTTGTGTTGTGTTTTCATGCTCTTAGTTGTTTTCTGATATGTCTGAAATAAAGTTTAATCAATCAATCAATAATGTATATACCTGTGGTTCACTGAGTAGGAAGGAACTTCTGAATTCATCAAAGGTCATGTCAGAAAACATGTTCAGTCCCACTAGATAGGTGAAAATAAAAGATCTTCATTGGCACGTGAACAGATTTAACTCATTAATTTGAATCTATTCTTATGATCATCTATTCTTACTTCTGTACTCAACCTCTGGACAAACATTCAACTTTACCTGAATCATCCATGACTTAAAGATATATTCGTCTGCAAAGAGAACAATACTTTTATAATAACTACCTCAGAGAATTACATTGGTTAATCTGGATTGGGAATACCGAGTTAAAGATGTTTATTTTATCTTCTTCTGAAAACCCATTGGAAATAGCATATTGCACGGAAAATAAGAACATGACGGTTAAAAGTATTGTCGTCATGCTTGGTTGCTTCTGTAAATCAAAGGTGATAGAGACACTATAACACCGCAGGTAGAGACAACTCTGATCATGCGGAGTATCTATTCAGTCTACAGAGGGGGAGAGGGAGAAAGATCACTACAGTACACTAATGTACTACTGTACTATCTAAAAACACTCATGAGACAATAATACCCCTGAGATAAAACAGATTTATTAGCAAGAGGCAATCAAGAAACATAAATTTGTATTTATAATTATTTTATTATTAGTATTATTATTATTTGTACAAAATTGGAAATGTTACTTAAGCCTTGAAAGAAACTTTAGGGTTGAAATATAATTCTCATACCACTGGATATTGCTAACAGCAAACTTTGTATACTATGATTTATATGTGCACATAATGTGTATACAGAATGTAGAAGCATATATTGTATGTTTGTATTCTTACAGTCTTACAGTGTTGCATGCCTGCCACATGAGCTTTAGAGGTTTCTAGACTGAACATGAAAAAAATGCATACACATATTCACAGAATAAGCACTACAATACTATATCCCTTCTATAAAACTATAGACAGGATTACAGTACAAATGCTGAACAACATGGATAATCTTCTTTTGAATTAGTCCCTTTTTGTTGCATTGTGTATTTTAAGCACAAGGTATACACTATTCCATATTAAGAAAGAAGTTGGGCTGCATATTCAAATGTACAGCACAAACAGTATCAATTAGTTCAGGGGTCTCAAACTCGTGCCATCGATTGCCAAGAGGGTGCCGGTTTTCATGTGGTCCCCATGTTCTTCATTCATTTTTTTTTTTTTTTTTTTTTACAATAATTCTTTGAAAAGAGTGATAAACTGCTACGTTCCACAATCACTGGAACAGGAAAAAAAGGACAGATTGTCTTCTAATGACATAATACCAGAACTGCGTAGTTTATGAGTATCACCAAAGAGAACCAAACCTGGAGAAAACCAAAATACATGATTGATTTGCTTTTCTTTGTTCTCAATTTACTTTGAAATCAAAGCAAAAGAAGATCTTCTTTGCGAAATGTAAATGAATCTATTATCATGACATGCTCTGAGAAAAGCAGTAAAATATTCCTCCTTAACCACTGTCACATTGGAAGTAAATTTGTATTTTAAATATAATATGGACTTATTACTGGGATGTTACAGTATTACATGGCGTTACATTAATAAGAACATATCTTATAAATATTGGTTTACTGGTTTTTGCACAATAGTGGTTTGGATGTCTGAAAGGTCATACAAAATGTTTGTCATCTACAAAATTGCATTATTCCACAGACAAGGACTTTGCATGTGGGTCACAACCTGTGAAGACAACTCATGTCTTTGTGAATATCAAAAAGGGTTCTGTGTTCAGATGTGCCAGGTTTGACTGGAAACCATAACTGGTCTAGCAATATTACTTCTGAGTTGAGATAATAATTGTCAGCGATCTTTTTACCTGGTTTGATATTCATCGGTGTTACAATGCTACATAAGAGGCAGATAAAGACAATACATCGATTTTTAGAAATAATATTTTAGTAATATATATACATTTAGACCCCACCCTTACGTGTGTTCACAGAGTTCAAAGTCTACAGTGTGGAAAAAAATGTCGATCAACATAACTGATCACAAAAACGCACTACTGTAAAATACTTTATGCTTGCAGTCATCATAGAAGCCTGATAAAATGATCTGGAGGAAAATAGTATATTCCAAAATATAAGACAACATTTTTTTCTTGGTTACCACTAAAAAATAAACATACAAATAAGTGCAAAATATGTAGGTCATGAGATAAACAGTTCTGTATTGACTGTACATGAAAGGAATTTACAGTTTATATAAGAAGTTGACTTTGGGATACTGTCATTCTCATTAGTTGGGCTAGTTGGGCACTTTGGGCTCGATTTTTAGAGAGGCTTCATACAGGCTTTCTTCATCCAGAACACAGCTGTTATCCAGTAAATACTGTGCTGCCTAAACATGGACAGATAGACACTTTGAGCAATTTTCCAATAAGAGTTATCTCTTCCAAAGCACTTCACTCAACAGCCTTTCTCAATTTCTCTGTGTTCAAATTATGTACATGATTGCATTGTATCTCTCATGAAAAACATTAAATGTCTACCTTTGGCTGATGATCAATCTTGTATGCTGTTTGCTGAAACTGTCTTATTTCTCTGATGATATGAGAAATCTGTAGTGATTGAGAGAGAGCAAATGAGAGAGAGAGAGAGAGAGAGAGAATCATCATGTTTCCCAAAACAAGAACAAACAGCACATCATATTGTGTTTGACTGAAGAGACCTCATACCATCCTCATCTTGGAAAAGTTCACTAAGTTGTCTTCAGTGTAATTGGGTGTGCCCTCCTCAATGAAGGCCAAGTCCGTGAGGTACATCCCCAGGTATGGCACACAGGGAGGGTCACAACTGGCAGCGAGGACACAACAAGGCAGTCAGTCACAAACAGCTAAACGTAATGTAGAAAAGTACTCCTAAGGTGTTTGTTAACCTACATTAGCCATGTTGTATCACTCACTTTTTCAAAGCTTCCCTCAGATTTTTGAACCTCCCTTCTGATGAAACCAGCTTCTGTAGCTTGTCAATCACCGTCTTAGTCTAGTGGATAGATTGTGACATGTTAGAAGAAATCTATCCTTGGACTTGGTTATGGCATGGTTAATACTCCAGAAACATGTAGGCCCCACCTGCTTCGACACCTTGAGCCAAGTCTTCTTGAGACGGAACACAGAGCTGCGGTTAAGGGAGGAGGTGATTTCCAACACAGCGTTGTAGTTATGGAGACAGCGGCAGATGTCTGCTACGGCCACCCACTTCTCCATCACCACCACCCGAGTGTTCACATCTTCACAGCGCAGGATCTCTGTGGCTATTAGGTTGCTGATCTGTCTCGGAGAAGATGACAAAGTGGGCCATACTGACTATGCAACAGCTGAGAGCAAATTAGGAATGTAGGTTTACCTTGAAATATGGTAGGTGAGGTTGGGGAGGGAGGGAGGGGGGCGGGGATACCACCTGTTTTGATGACAACTCCTTTCCTGTAACTCTAGAATGAGAGGCTATGGGTTGGATGTTGTTAGATGGTTGAGGATGGTTGGTTGATACCTACATCATTGAAGTGCTTTGTGGTTTTCATTATGTATGGTGTTTTCTCATTTTTGTTGTTCTTCATCCAGCCTTGACCGAAGAACTCCCTGGAAAGTAAAAAAAAAATCTCAACAGGCCGGTTCTCTCCCCTAATAAGTACAGTAGGGCCAAACCCTGTGGTGTAGTACCGTGTGAGAGGACAGTTAAAAGTCACTCACTCATAAGGGATGACCTTGAACACCAGATGGTCCAGCAGAGTGAGCTGCTCAGCTATCTCCAGGGCGGAATGGTTCTCAAACGGCTCTGCTTTGACTCCCTGAGCCTGACACACCAAACAGCCAACATCTCACCACAAGTTTTCTAGTAGATTTTTTTTTGGATTCTTTCAAATGGGTATAAAGAATGTCAACAGTGGGTTCTCAAGTGTGTAAATGTATCTAAAATATCAGTGCTAAGTAAGGGTTGTCACACTGACCAACTGTGTCACCTCCTCCAGGCTGATCTGATTGTCACCAGGGTCGTCTTGCGTGAGTGTTCTGCCAGGCAAAGCAAATACACTGTCAACTACTTACTTGTGTTGATATGTGTCCTTCCTCTGCAGGGTGGTACTGTAATATGGGTACCTGATGATGTTGGCAGCAGCTTTTCTCTCCTGGGTCAAAAGCTCAGGATCATGCATCACTTCCTCCAAGAAGGCTATGACCTTTGACCTCAGTTCATTGTTACTCTCAAAGTCCTAGAAGTACACAAAAATTCCAGCAAAGACATGAGGTGGAACAATCTAGACACTGCATCCCTCCAAGAAGGTAGTTCAGTGATCGTAGAAAAAGTGTTAAAGTTACACCGTTGAGTTATTATTATTAAATTATTATTCGAAAATGATCCCAATGATATAGTTCTGCTATATACAGTAGTTGCCGTTAGGGTTGTGGTGTAGACTCAACAATTCTTAAAGCTACATAGTTTATGTCTCGTTATCGTCTTTGGTGTGGACAGGACTTCATGAGT
The DNA here is from genome assembly GCA_030340685.1 of Protosalanx chinensis. NCBI lineage: Eukaryota > Metazoa > Chordata > Actinopteri > Osmeriformes > Salangidae > Protosalanx > Protosalanx chinensis. The sequence goes on from CM059318.1 coordinate 10,789,376, forward strand.
CATACCTGTGAGTGTTTGGACACCCAGTGTCTCAGAACATTAAGGACTCTGTTGGTTGCTGCTCTCCTGATGACAAACTCTTTGTCCCCATTTCTCTGGTCTGTTGGAAATCCTGAAGAAACCGAATTGAACCATCCAAAATTAATTGCACCATACAATGATCATTTATCAAATTTAAATTTGTAAAGAATTTAATTCATTTTGCATGCAGATGAGGCGAATGTATGTGTGTTCCCCTAGTGTATGGTGTCAAGAATAATACATTTAAACAGATCCAGGGCTTTCAAATCTCACACATTCACTATGAGACTGAAGCATTTCAGTCGTTTCTCACATACCTTTCTCATGTTGAGAAATACGGGATAACTGGTATGGTGATCTCATGTAAAACATTAGAGCCATGCAGATCTAAAACTCAAAAAGTTTCACATCTCGGTGTAGAACTGGGCTTGACCAGTGTCGGTGCAGAGTCTTAGGGCTGTGGTTTCTGTTTGCTAACAGCCTACAGTAAGACAGTCCTTCATATCCTGTACCTGAACTAGCCAGGGACATGCGTCTGTACTTCTCTTTGGTAGGGGTGCCCTCATTGGCTCCTGCAGTGGCAATAGCGAAGGCAGAGGCTGCTGATAGGCCGCTGCGGCTGTTGTCCAGCTCCCGATTGGATGACATCACCATGCCATTGTTGTAGGAGAAGAGTGAGAACTCTACATAGAGACACAGTCCCATAGAGTTACACCAGGATCATGTCAGTGGGTCAATGTTTGGGGGTTTACAGTGGTGGCACGTGCAAAGGCAGTTGGATGCCAGATTCTCTAAGCCTTACGTGTCACTGTTACTAACTTTGTGGGTCTTTTGGTTTCATTGCCCTAGCTGATGTGTCCAGCAGGGGTCAGTAGCTTTCCACTAATCCATCTAATAATTAACACTATTCCAGAGAAAGAAGACTTACATGTGGCTGTGATTTTCAAGGTGTGTGCTATAAAGTATATATGCTTTGTATGGATAAAAGCATCTGCTAAATGAATACATGTATAAGTATCAGTATAAGAATAATGGAACCATCAACTGATTAGAAAATGGAGACAACCTTACACGTTGAACAATGTCAGTAAAAAAACTACTAGTAAAATCACATATGATTACTTGGAAGACAAAATTATTCTAGATGGTGTCTTTGGAGACATTACAGATCAGATAAGAAGCTTCAAAGACTCGATGAAACAACGTTGTCACTGGGGGCAGGAAAGCACTCATACTGTAGTTGCTATGGCACAAGTTTCCCTAACGACTACTCACGCCTTGCTTTGGCTTCCCCAGAATGTTAATTCTCCAATTTACACCTGTACTCAAGTATATTTTCCACAGTATAAGCCTATTTGAAGCAAATGCAACGTACCTGAAGTGTTTTTGCATTTGACATTTTTCGGTGTGGTCGGTGACTTGATAGGAGAGGTTTCCGGATCGGCGTCATCACTCTGGTTTTGGTCATTGTCACTCTCCTCGCGGACAGACAGATCTACACCCAGGGTATAAAGGTCAGTTAGTGTAACACCGGTGTAAACCTGAGGCTTCTAAAACAAAGAAACAATTTTGAGCTTTGTTTAGTTGACATTCTGGACTGCATGTCTGTGCAGTTTACATGTTTACTTCCCATGGTTGTCTATCAACAACTGATATACCTGAGATCTCCTCGCTCTTGTCCGCCTGGCCCTCTCCCTCGTCAGGGATCTTGCTGGTGACGGGGCTGGTGACGTAGAGCTTGTTGATGTCTAGGGTGGCCTTGCTGAAGGGGGATATGGAGGAGTACATGCTTGCATAGCCATTTGAGGAGCAGCTGAGGGCAGCCAGGTCCAGGGCCTTTCCGCCGGTGATGATGGGGATGTTGAGGGAGAGCTTGCGCCGGCGGTTGGGCGACGCTGATGAGGTCTTGGCGATGGCGAGGGGAGGGGGGGAGGAGAACTTGCGGCTGGCCCTGGGGGATTTGGGGGGCTCTCCATACAGGAGTTTGTTGTTCTGACTGCTGGCAAAGAATAACTCCAGAGACCTGTGACAGAGGTAGACAAACACATTTCAAAGGAGTTGTCCTCACTGGAATCGAGATAAGACGATGCGTGTTTGCGGCCCGTCTTGTCCTTGCTTGATATGACAGACTATGATGTTGTGGAAAATGTCTCCCACTCAGTGCCACCCTCCTGGCAACCTTACACCTTCCCATAAATAGCCTAGCAAGTAACAACACAGCACGCAGCCTTGCTCCAGACACATGGAGGTGGCTTACAGAGACATGACAGGCTCTACAGGAGACTGTGCTGCAGAGCTTAGGCATGGGGAGTTCCCCCTGATCGGAGCCTTAGACCTGGGCTCTGTCTCCTCGCCTGGGGAGACGGCTGTGTCTCTGTGTCTACGGATGAGGGAAAGGGACGGTCCTGCGGCATGGGGACCCGTTGCTAAGGTGACACTAACGGAGCCCTGCAGATATGCTCGGAGACAGGAGGGAGAGTCTGGGCCCAATTACTGCCTTCTCCTGTGGAAAACACACCAAGCTGACACACACACTGACGTAACCTCTGCACAGTTCTCCTCACCTCACCTCACCTTTACTTGTCTTTCCCCCTTCTCTCTCTCTCTCTCTCTGTCTGTTTCTCTCTCTCTTTCACATACACAGATGTACACACACAGTCCCAGTGAATGGTGGCTGCTGCGGGCTGTGAGAGCAAAGCTAAGAGGGGAAGAGCAGAACCAGCCAGCAGGAGGCTAAAGGCTGTGAGGCCTGTCAGAGCCAGTTAGCATCAGCCACACAGTAACTAGCTCCATCCCTCACTGTGTGGCAGAGGACAATGCTCACGACAAGAGTTTTACACTCCATAAACAGCTAGAGCTACAACGTCTGAAAATAAATACGTAAAGGATCGCCATAGTTGCAGTGAAATATCCCCGGTTTGGCGTTTGGAATGTGCTGACCGTGCTGGGATGGCGCTGATGGGCTTGCGGTAGATGGTGATGAGTTTGTCCAGCACCACGTCAGCGCTGGTGAACACGCGGTACGAGTGCAGGAAGGTGTTGAGGAAGTCGATGGAGAGGAACCGCAGGTCAGTCAGCCTCTCCAGCAGACGCTCCACGCTGGCGTAGCGGATCTGCAGCACCTTGCAGGAGTTCATCATCTTACTGAAGCGGATGTCCACATCGTCACAGTACAGGCTGGCGTCTGACCTGCACACAAAAAAAAATATGAAAAAAATAACATAGGTCTGTTAGAGGGAAAAGTGTGCTGTTTCAATATAAACAGGCACACAAAAGGCCACACAAAAACAAATACATCCCTGTACACACTGTTGAAGAAAGTGTTTCGTCCGTCTCTTCATAAACGGAGTGACAGTTCAGTTGTGTTCTGGATTAAATAAGTATTTAACAGTTTGCAAACTGGGAGAGAAATGACCAGACCTCTGGCAACAAAATGAAGACAGTACAAGGCTTAGGTCTCAATCATGGCTCTCTCCCAGACGAAGGCAAGAGAGCATTCTTTTAAAGGGCACAATAATGTAAACATAGATAGTGACAGTCAGGCGGTAATGACGTTACAACAGTATTCAGAGAAGGTGTGTTCAGTAGTGATTAATATAAGTACGCAGGAAATATAATTTCTTCCACAACACACACACACATTACATCCATCTAAATCACACAAACATCATACTCACTTAATCATCTGTGGAACTGTGACTTTGGAGTTCTCCTCAAAGGCATTCATCATCAGCCCGTTGCAGCGTATGTTGTCAATGCACTACGTACAAACACAGATACAGAGGTTCAGGGTGTTTTCAGCCTGACCTGTGCTGTAGGCTTCCAGGACCTAAATCTCACTGCTAAACATAAGAGCAAGGCAGTTTGACATACCTGGCTGATGTCACTGGTCCAGGCAGATTTCTCCTGTCTTGACGAGGCCACCAAGATTACTGTAAAAGACTGGCTGTCTTTAGGTTCCACCACCACCTTGAAGTCCAGGTGCTCCATGTCCTGACCATTCTTGTCTGACTTGGCTGTCAAAGGAAGAAAAAAACGAACACAGGTGCGAATGTACAATTTATCAGTTTCAATCAGAATCAAACACCACTTGAAGAAGTCTAGCTGCAATGTTGGTAGGTTAGATTAGGGGTCATATACTGTATTTACTGTATTATGCAGTAGTCACACACATTTCAGTGACCTAGTGTATTCCAATAACGAAATTGTACAAGGTACTTACCCTCATCATCCGTCCCCTCAGGGTCCTCCATGAGAGTGCAGTCAATAAGAGAGACCACTCCATTCTGAGAACGTAGGGTACACTTTAGCTGGGAACTGACTCAATAGAATTGCATATAATTGGACTAACTACAATTACATTAGCTACCAAATGTGTGTGTGTGTAAGAGAGTGAGAAAGTGACCACAGCAATTGATTAAACAAACATTTCTGATGTGTCCGTCCCTTGAGGGATGAATCTGTTGAAAGTAGCTCTGAGGATTACGGCTGGCTTCTTTTCAACACTGGCCAGTGTTGAAAAGAGGCTCTCTGCAGATAGCTAGCTCTGCAGCTCAGGCCCACCTTGGTGAGGTGCAGCTTTCCCCCGGAGCCTCTGGTGCAGATGATTAAATGCTTGGAGAAGAGAAAGCACTGCCTCTCTCCCTCTTTCTTCAGAGATAGAGAGCCGAGTCGCCCACGGGTGATCTTCCCCTTCTCGCTCATAGGTACCTGGATGAGAGACCCTGTAAGAAAGGAGGGCAAAGGGGAGGAAAGAGAGAGTGATGGGGGTTGAGGAGGGGTGGTAGGGTGGAGGCAGACAGAAGAGGAGATTTAACTGAGGCATGAACAAGACTTGGGCAGGTATGTGTAGACAGAGGTGTGGTACCAGATTCAATTATTTCAAATATTGATATGTCTGTCAAAGCTGCGGGGGGTGGAGGGGAGGAGTGACATTTCCAATTCATGACTCATCAGGAAGTCGCCCCGTAAGTGTCTAATTACACTTGGAATTTACAGATTCAGCCCAGTTTTGAATACCTGCTAATCGAGGCAAACAGGATTAAATTCCCCAACCCTCTGGTTAAGTATTTCCTTTGTGGTGTGTTTAGAGAAGGTTTGAAGTTGTGGGGACAGTAGGATCTGGCAATGTGACAGGTGATAGGTGGCAAATCCACCGATGTAATCCTACCCTTAACTAAAATGCGGGGCTGCTTTGAGGAGAGCCTCCCTGAAGTGGGACACCCCGACGACGGCTTACCTTGCCTCACAAACGTCTGGCTTGTATCAAGGAGAATTTCACAACCCTCCACGATCATCCGCTCAATTGCCAGGTTCTTCCTGATGTTTTCGGTCTCGCTCACCTCATCGTGCATTATTCTAAACAGGTGGGGGGGATGTTTTTAAGAAGTGTATGTTAAGGTTTATTTTTTGTAGACTGATGCGTTTCGGATGTTGGGGTGTAGGCCGACAATGCCAAGCTTGCTCAACTAATATTTAGTTTTCTACTGTATATTGCATTGATGTGAACATGGCTGGCCTGATACCTGGATAGCTCCTCCAGCTTTGATTTGGCATAATCCAGACTGGTTCTCTCCACGTGCTCATGGGGCGTGTGGGCCAGAAGCTCATGGAGAGTCAGGATGTACCGTGGGATCTGTAATCAAATGGAACGATTACACACAGGTATGTCAAATACTGCACAGGAATGTACTTTACATACGGTATAGTTAGGCTTTCCAGAGACCCACAATAACACACGAAGACACAAGAACACAGTACATACGTACAATAAGCGCACATACACAGGAGCATATCAGTGGGGAGTTCTTCACATTTACAGTCATCAGCAAAAGAAATGTATAACCAACACAGCAGTGCCTAAAGAAGGCCCCGATGGAGCCGACTGTGCTAAAACTGCATCTCTTGCCAGAAAAGATCCATTATGAAATCCTGTGCTTCACAAACATCCACTTTATGTGGTTATGGAAAACACTACAGGGATGTTCTGAGCAAAAGGCTTGCGAGATAAATTGCTGCTGTGTTGCTAATCATCGAAAAAAGGCTTTCAGGTCTGTGCTGGGTGGCTACAGCTAGCGTGAGAGATGGACGGCCAACTAGCGAGACAGGCAGCTACAAGCCTAGTGGGCCCACCTGGAACATGGGGTAGGTGAGGAAGGTCTCCAGGGTCCTCTCCTCACAGTCAGGCTTGGCTTCATACTGCTTCAGTAGTTTATCAAAGTCCCTGTTCTGTTTGCAGTGGGCCAGGATCTGAAGGCTGTACTGGTGGTTTCGCACAAACTCCTGGTAGATGTTAAGCATGGGCAGCAAGATGTCAAACAGGTCAGCTGTTGAGAGAAGGGAAAATAAACCAGCCTAGTGAGATAGCTTGCTACGGTCATCGGAAAAAGAGCTGATAATAGTTGGATACTTTCTTATTCAGACATGTGAAGGAAACTCAAATATGCTTACCTAAAACTAAGGTTGGCCAGCTTGCTATTCTTGCTTTTAGCCCCTGATAGAATATCTGATGTAGAAACATGATTGTTTCACTGAAAAAAAGAAACAATAATGAAAATGGAACAATCATCAAGTGCAATCTCAATCTAAATGATTCAACACGATGAGAAGAAAGATTACATCGCAAGAGAGCATTAAAAAAATACAACAAAACAAAAAAACAATTAGAAGCTCCCATTGCAAGCAGTGTTCTTGAACAGTACAGTGCGTAGAGTGGCCAATCACACAGTGAGCACCTACCACTCTCCAGCCTCCGTGAGAAGGAGACCTAGGTGGGAACCCAGAGAGAAGAGCAGAGTGTTCCAAACTGCCCACCCACCTGTTAAGGAAGATGCTGCTGACGTCATCGTGGGTGATGGGAGGCTTCTTGGAGCTGGCAGCCATGCGGAGCGGTCGCAGGAAGTTGTTGACCAGGATGTGCAGCTGCTGGACGTACTCGGCCTCTGCTTCCAGCATGCTGAACACCACCTGGTTCCTCTTCCTCATGCTCTCAGCGTGCGGAGAGCGGATGTAGTCCTGGATGATGGTCTTCCATTTCCTCCTGCAGATCCAACCTCGCAGGAAGCTCTGCACCTAAAGAGACACAGGTAGCAAAGTGAAATTCACTTTATAGTAATGTTTCTTTTTGGGGGAAACACAAATTATGATTTTATTATGATACACTATATTACCAAAAGTATTTGGTCACCCATCCAAATGATCAGATGGATGGGTGACCAAATACTTTTGGTAATATACTATATATATATATATATATATATATATATATATAGACATTGTGTTATTGAGTTATATAATTTATATAAAACATTTGTTTTACTTTTTTGATCTTCTGGATTTCCGAGTCGTCGTCTACGGGTGCTGCTGTCGGGCTGGACTGGACCTTCTCATTGTCTTTGAGCAGCCCGTTAATCTGCCAGGAACACATCCACAGGATCCTCACTCTCACACACTCACAATCACCTCTCCAAGCTTCCTTCTCACTTCTCAGCATGCTAACCAAGTGACTAAATCAAGCAGGATTAGAGCTTGTCGAAGTTGCCAGCAGAGCCATGTGTTAGTGGCAACGGCAACACTGTTCATTTGGCTAACGACTCCGAATTAGCACTTATTGGGTTTTCCAAGTAAAATTGCTGTGTGCATAATTATTTTATACAGTATGTTAAGATAAACGTGTAGCACAGAAAAGATGGGTGCTCCAATGAAGCGTCTGAAGCTAAGTGTCTCCATATTCTTTGTATAGACTGAAAGAGTTTATTATTTTGTTTTGCAGAAGGGGTGCAATATGTATCATAAAGACCTATTCATGCATATTCAGTACACTATTTCATTTCAAGCCTCACATTTGCACATTAAAGTGAATGACTATTTGATGTGTTGAATACAGGAGGGAACAAAGCTGTACTGGATGGATTGTTTATGAGAAGCAATGCCCCGTGTAGGTCCCAATGGGCCAACAGATATCTACTTGAGACAGGACAATTCTTTCCCCCCTCTCAATCACACTCTTCTTTGGCACAGGTAAAATGAATTAATGTCACACAAAGAAACACTGTCGTTTGCTATTTTGGTTCAATCGGAGATTACATAAATCCTAGAAATACTATGCATTGCATTGAAAATACTCAAACCCTGTTGAGGTGAAAACACAACTAGTGAAACCATGCATTCAGTTTAAAATATTACCTCTGATTTCAGGCGTTCAACTTCTATTTCTCCATCCTCTATCTGTTGTCGAAGTTGCTTAGCAACTGTTTTCTCTGTCTCCACAATCTGAAGTAAATGGAGGTACTTCTGCATGAGCGCCTCATGCTCAGTGGCCAAGTTCCTATAACTGTGGACACAGCGGTCACAGTGGTCACAGTCTTAACCGCTGAAGCACAACCCATGTAACCTGCATGCTGTGACCTCATGCATGATAATATAAATGTCAAAGAAACCATGTTTCATTTAGGGAAACCATTCATTTATGCTTGGCTTGAAGGTCTTTGACATTCAACGCATCTTATTCAAATTAAAACAGGTATCAGTTCAAATGGGACTCCAAAATGTGTCTGATGACAAGTGTGGAAGGCATGTGTTCTGCTACATGGTGGTTACCTTGCGTGTGTTATCGCAGCCACCCATTCGTCACAGTCCTTTACATCCTCTGTACGAAGCTCCAGGGCTTTCTGGTTTTCATGGGTGAAACTGACAGTGAAATAGTACTGAAACACAAGAAGAACCGGGGTAAAAAGCTTAGACGAGTAATGCCACACTTGTCAAAGAATGTCATTCACTGTTCATTTGTGTCAGTGTTCTAAACGAGAGCCCCCTATTTTGACCGCAGGAACACAAAACCGGTTAAGTTCGAAGCGTCAATGTCGTTATTCGGAAACCTCTTAATTGTGTCCTTTGGAAATGCTGGCATCGTTTCCTCTATTTCTTTTTGCTCTCAAGACGGGAGAGTTAGAACCACAAAGAGCTGAGGAAACCCACATCTTCCTCACCCACTCAGGCGATCGATGAGGCGTGCTGAGGGAAGCCTCCCCCTGACTTGCAAGGCTTTGGTTCCCATGAGGCAAGGAGGCGACTAGAGGCATGGCCAATTACATAACTGTGCGCTACCTGTTACCTAGCAACTCCACTCAGTGCAAATGGATAGGCTCTTTGCACTGGTCTCACTCCCCAAATTCCCCAATCACAGTCACCCAATAGCTTTTTTTTTTACTGTGATCACTCGTAGTTAAAAAATAAAAAAACACACAAGCTTTGTTTACATACTTTTTTAGACTAAAAACATACATCTCTAATTTCTCTCACTTTTCGATGTACAAATATGTTAACATACTGTCTGAAAAGCAATAATTTTAAATACTGCAAGCAAGAACCCTCAAAATAACATTCACATTTCATCCATGTAAATGATGACTACAGTTACTATACCTTTCCTGACTTTAGTCTTTAAATGTATCTTTAGCCAGTCTTCTGTATTTAACAGGTTCTAACTGTGTAAACCTGCACCATCATTATAAATATAATACCTCCATCTTCACACATTAGGTATTCATCCTTTCCTTCAAAGGAAATCTATTTCTGCTTGCTGAGCGGGTTTGCTTGTCGCTGTTGAAGTCCCTCTTTATCAGCTTTTACTGTAAGAGCATGGAGGGTAGAGAGATGTTTAACACCTTGTTTCGTGCTGTTTACAGCTGAATCACGGCCCTGGTGACAGACAACACTTGTTTGATTAGTTTAAGAAAGCTTATAGACACAACACCTCTTTTTGTTTCATGTTACACTTTTATGGAGTAATTGACCTCCAGTTCTTGGTCAAGTGCCCCGAAGGAACGCTCCAAATCAGAGGAATAGTGATACTATGTCACATCCCCAAGGAAATGCGAGACGATGTGAATATCCACAATGTACATGTCCTCCCTGTGAATGACGTTCCATTTAATGGTCTGGTGTTTGAGCTAAAACAATGAGCAGCAAGTAAACGGGAAACTGTGAGGAGCATAAATAACATCTGTCATCTCTGTATAATGCCTTTTGTCCCCTGAATGTCACAGGCTCACTCAGTCATGTTTAAATCACACGGACAAGAACACGGCAGAGAGACATCAGCCATTCATTCCGCCCTCGCTGCTGACTGTGTCTATGAATAGAGCCTTCTAAAGCAGTTGGATATACACTGTACCCCAAAGAGGCTTTCTATAAATGGTTTCAGACCACTCCCAGATAACCCTGGTCTTCAGCACAAATTTAGCACAGATAGTTGGCTGGTTGCTTGCTTTAATAGAGGCACATCACAAAGCAGTTTTCCACAGTCGCTGCGTCCAATCCTCATCTTTCTTTTAGCTTCTAATGTGGGTTGCCATAGGAACCATGGGCTAAAATACATGAGCATTTTTAAACTATAGAGAGCGTTTCTCAAAAAAGAAAACGTACGCACTTGCTAGGTCAGAATGGTTTGAATCCTGGTGGAATTACTGGATGATATGGCCAAATGTTTAATCTTCAATTTCATCTCTGTTGAATTATACCGCCGAAAGCAGCTGTACAAAAGTGTAGACAAGCACAATTAAGACACTCTGGAGGCAAAATGTGGCCTTTTGGTTAAACTGATGACACAACTTCCTCTTAGAGTTCTCAGAGTTCAAGTGTAAGGCAGCACGATGCAATAAAGGGAGGGAAGCAACAATAAACATCTTGCATGTTTCTGATACAAGCAGGTTTTCATTCCTTTCTGGGAGAAACTGGTAGTGAAAAACATGACCCGTCCGAGGCCCAGTGCTTTGTCAGCACAGGGGCATCTGCTCACAGGAAGAACCCAGACTAGTTTTGGACTGCAGCCATTTTCAGACAAGGAGAGAGACTGTGGATAATTGTGAGCTGAGAATCAATCTATCTATTTTCAACCTGTCTAATCGCAACAAACCAATTGCAACCTGTAATTGAAATTACAGCATCACTGCGCAGCTGGTAGAGTCTAAAATTATAAATGCAAAAGGTTAACGATCATGGAATGACAGGTATACGGTATACCCTAGTAGTCAGCTTTATAATATGGTTTTAATGTGTAACTCGATCAATGTAATAAAACCGCAGTGGATCGTTTTACAGTGAGAACAGTTACCAGACAATTGAACTGTGATTCATATAAACAATACCTCATTGATCGTTAGTAGGAACAGTTACCAGACAGTTGAACTGTGATTTATATAAACAAGACCAGCAGGAAATTGTTTTGCCGATTTCACAGCATCTTGGCTAGACATATCTTCCTCTTGTGACAATCTGATCCCTACTGATTATTAAACCACCACTTTTAATTGGGAATAAGAAACAAAAAAACACCTATAAATCTGATACAATTACCAATTAAAGCTTTATGTTGGGTATTGACGTCCCTGTTTGCGATGAAAAAACGCAGTTGCCAAGGTGTGATGCTATTAATATCAGAGTGAGAGTTAAATCGATGCTGTACGTCAAACGGTAATTGCTCCTGTTTTCCGCTAGATGGCGACTCAATGATGCGATCCTCTTATTTTGCGCAGACAATTTTATTCAAAAAGAATTCCAAAAGAGTCTAAACAATGACAATATATTTAGAGGTAGATATCAGTCTGAGATATATTTTATTCAATTAATGGCATGTTTGGTACAATTGGTCAAACATTAAAATAGGATGAGGTTATTAAATAGCTATTTTAACCATAAAAAGCTGGTTAATTTTTGTAATCTTTATTTCAATGTGAACTATAAACAAAAGCCAAGACATTTGTCTTACAGAATTGAATAAGGTGTTGATAAGGGAGTCCTTATAATTTAGCGCAGAAGTTACATAACATATTTTACAGGCTATATAGTAAAGCACTGAATCATATTCGATCATTCAGATGTATGAAGGCAGTAAAATAAGTAATGATAAATTACACTACAGCTCAACAATGCACAAGTGTAAGGTGACCGTCAATAAATGGAATTGTTTGCACTTCTGAAGATAGGGTGCAGCATCGATTCCTGCGCATTCCTCAACGATACCTTTCATTTATAATTGACACGGTTCATTTCGAATTAATGAACAATTTAATGAACTTTGTGTGTGTGTGTCCGCTCGCGTGTGCGCGCGCGTACGTGTGTTTTCTTACCTGCTTTTCTAAACACTCTTTGGCTGATAGTGAGGATTTGGGTGACGGAGCTCTATCACATAAGCACCCCTCCAACAGGTACAATCCCGCAGGTCGAGAGCTTGACTCACTCTCAAAATAGAAGAGCATATTTTGCAATAAAGCAAACCACTTTGTGTGCCATTTTGTATTGTCAGAGCTCTTTTTGCTCAAACAGCCTCGCCTCGTGCCATCCTTTTTGGCCAAAAGACCAAGGAAGGTAACGTGGCCATCATTGAGTCGTATTCCTTTCTGCATTTTGATCAGGAGACTTTGGCTGAAAAAAGGTAGCTGGTCCTTACATCCTTCTGAACCCCGTCCTAACAGAGAAGGACTTCTGCGGACCACCAGTAGCCCCGCTCTGCCGACGCTTTCACCGTATTGACATTAAGTAAAAAAACTGAACAAAACGAAGAATGCATGACTGTCATCCCAGAGTCTGAAAAGCTTTTTTGTGGGTCCCAACAAGTCCAACATTCGTTGAATGACAAACATACAATAAATACGTGTCTTTAGTTTAATCTATTAACAATGAAAGGTAAAGAAACTGTGCGAGGTGGGTTTGTTCAATTCTCACATGAGATCTTCAGAAAAAAAACAGTGATGTCACGTGGCATGTCCTTGGGAAAGCGAGCCATATTTCAGGATTTTGGACAGGCTAAATCGCAACAACCACAAAGCAACATACCTCGTAAGAACGTGTTTTCTAATCCACAGATTTCAAAGGAGGCGCATTTACCCCCACCACAAAAAATCTCATTCAACAATAACCTATTTTGATTGGATTTACAGTTCAGCGACAAATTGTTTCTCATAGAACTAAAAGTCTAAATGTATCTCAGTTTGACTAATTTCTTTTCAGGAGAAAGCGCAATTAGATTCGAGTGAAGAAATCATTCTATAAAATGGTATCTTGGCTATAGAAATGTTTTGGATGTTAGTGCCGCAAGCCCTTCGTTTCTACCTTGTGACATTTGGTGGTAGAGGGTGACAGAAAGCAGATGGCTCAAGATGTAATGATGACCTACATTGTTCTCCTGGGAATTATATGGAGATTTCCCACTATGAAGTGGACAGTTCTCCATGCAGACCACACACAATTTAACCGAACATTCCAAAGGCTTCAATGACACAGTTTTTTTTTCTGACACCTGTGCAAACCTTGTCTCATCCACAAATTACCTTGAAGGTTCATATAAACCTATGTAATCCATATTATTGCTCAACCAACAGTTAAAATTCACTCACAATCCCATTATCTGATCTTATTTGAACTTGTGTCACTATATCATGTGTCTAGGGCCAGTAGTCTGTGTTCCTGTGGTTATATAGCTTGGCTAATAAAACATGTTCTAGCACACAGGCAATATGCCTCTCTGAGCACCCAATTTGTTTGAAAGGCACAAGCTCTAATCTGGTCCTGTCAGCCCTCTTACTCTTTCTCAGAGCAGATTTATCTATTACTTCATCCTGTTGTTATCTGCTCTCTCTCAGATCCATTCTCTCGTAAATCGTTTGGTTACACTGCGACAGCTAGTTAATTTTATTTATATTTATTTATATTTATGCGATGGACATGAACCCAAACTCAGATTCTTGATACTATAGTTTACACCCTATGGTGTCCTGTATTTGCATTTAAAAAATAGTGACGTCAGTCCTTCTTTGCACTAAATAGATTCAATGCAATCTTTAGGCTCCTATCCGTGAAATAATCTTTACGAACTGTTTTGAATAGATTTGCATAGACGTACATGCTAGAGTTTGATAACACTGGCTGTATTGTTTGTGTATCTTGACGGTTCCAAGCTCTTGTCTGAAACCCCCAACAACATGGCAGTTTGTGTTCAGTCTTCATCCTGTTCCACAGACCCCAGGAAACACACATGTGACACGTTCAGATATGGCTCATAATGAGGCTCTCTTTAACGTAGACACATGAGAGAAAAAAAGATTTTCTAAAAAGGTAATCTGAATCAGCATTATTTTGATAGCTAAGGCAACGGCTGTTGGACCTTCAATCAGGGACAACCGTTTTGCTGCTCTCAGGAAGCCGAGCAGCTCGGCAGCATGGCTGGAGAAAACTCCCCCCCCCCCCCCCCCCTTTCCTCCATCTCCCTCCCCTTTCTCATCCACACATATTCCCCTTAGGCGCACGCATTTTATAGAGGACGACACGTGCTAAAACCAGTTTAACCAAGCCGGTTCACGCTAACTGTTCGTCAGTATAGCTAAATGATGATCAGCAGACAAGGCCTTTCTTTTAACCTTTCCTTTTGCATCTGCAGTTTTGTCGCTATCTTTGAGTGACATTCCGACTGTGTTCTACAAGCCTGACAGCAATGACGGCATGAAGGCATCATTCAAGCTGATCCTATTACACATCCTGAGACCTGGAGGATTAGGATGCACCTTGTTTTTTGGGGGGGGGGGTTCTCGCCAGGAGTCCCATTAACCAGCGTATATTACCCAAGCTTTTTTTAGAAGATGTTCCTTGATCATAACTCAGAAAATCCAACACAGTCAGGACAGAGCTGGTGCCAGTATCAAGTTCTGCTGACACACAATTCCAAAATCATGCATGTTCTCAGGATAGCACAGCTGTACCAGAACTACTTGGCATCATTCTAGATCTTCAGACAGAGATGAAGTGAATCTAGAATGTGTCAGCCTTCCGTTGGAACCATGGCTCATTTGAGGCTGGTTGTCCTTTGTCAAGACCCATTGGCAGAACTGCCACTCAGAGTTGACAACTGTGGGCGTGGGGAAGACCAGTACACTGGAAATACTAGTTTGGTTTATTCAGTGACACAAGGGAATCCACCTGCAATGTCATGAGCTCCCCTTCCAGACCAGTTCAAACAAACCACACCAACAGGCATTTCTGCCTTAAAAAGAATCTACGATTCTCTGTAGATACATTAAAATATCAATCCCAATCAGTAAAGCTGTGATCTCAGCGTGTCATTATTAACAGTTGGACAGACACATTGATGCACATTAAGACAACAGACACAGATTATGAACAACAAAATGATCCCTCCACTTGCTTCCAAGTACGCTTCAGTTAAGATGTACTGGAGATGTGGGTGTGGCTCCAGTGAGGTGCAGCAGGGCTGGTTTGAGTAACAGCACCGAGGCAGACAGCTAGGCAGCTCCTTAGGGCTCTGAATCTTGGTCACATGTAGGAAGTACGGCGCTCTGCTCATGCAGATGCTTGCCTGGGTGAGCTCTTCCCAACCAGAAAGCTCTCACATGGACTTCCACTTCATTCTCACCGGAGCCATTGGCATACTTCTGTAATTTCAAAGGCTGTTTACGATGGGCTAACAGCACTCCTAGAAGGAGACGTAATGATCAAAACTCAATATATAAACCCTCCACATGCATCATACCATTTGCCTGTGATGTTTGGCAAAAAATATTTTACAACTGCTGTGTTTTATTTCCGGAACTAGGATATTAATTATAGAGGAAAGTACCCAACAATGTACATTCGCTTCCGTATTGACTACTAAGTGCAGTGAGGCAAATGCTCTTAGTGTGCTGAGAGTGTGTTAAGATTGACCATGTCCTGCATAGGCCATAGGAGACCCAGAGGTTGGCCCTGGCCCAGGGCACGGTGGTGGGTGTTAGATACTGCCTGCAGGCTTGCCACCTGGCTCCTGCCTTCTCCAATCAGCATAGCCCATCCCAAAGTTCCTCCACAGCAGGTCGGTAATTGAATTTTACACATACCACAGCCCACTTAACTGTGCAGTCCTCAAGGCTTCTACTGCTTTGTTTCGCGTAAGTGTAGATCAGATTACGTTATGATTTTACTACCCCATTGTACCCATGGTCATGTTTCCTTTCTATTCTAACGCTGCTGAAATGAAGTGTTATTTAGGTTGTGACAACACATGTGTGATGTGTGATGGAGAATTTCAATGTTCCGTATTTGCCCAGTGTCTAGGGAAGGAAGGCCATCACAAGGTTTTCCTTTCCGAGCTTGAACAGGTACAAAAAGCATAGTACGTACATATGCATGATGGCCAGGTTATCAATGTCAACTGAATAATTCAGTCTTCAGTTTTTCAACCGTATTGCTTTGTTATTTTCAGGAATATTTTTTTCTCTTCATATTTGTTCTATCATTGTTCTTTTCCTTTATTTATAAATAAACATGGAGCTATTTGAACGATTTGCAGATTATTGTTGGATGTAGACTAAACATATAGATGATGTGGCCTCAGGTTGTCTTTTTCCTGGTGATGTTCTATTTCTAAGTTCTCATGTACTACCAGGCTGGAGTGTCGGAGAACAGTGGACCTATTGCACACTGTAGCTCTCTGATTCTACAGTAGAAGGCAAACAAACAAACCCATTAATGTAGGCCAATTATCAGTGACTGTGAATGAAGACATTAATGCAGTGTGGCAGAGCCCAAGAAGGGGGTGGAGGGAAGGAAGCCCTCCCCTTCTCCAGAAGCTAATGTTCACTTAGGGTGCACGCAAACAAGTCTGCCTGTTACATAACCAGGCAACCAGGCAGCCAGATAGCCAGACAGTAAGACAGTTAGGCAGTCTGGCCACCATGCTACAAGGCCCATCTTCCCCAGGGCATCCTTCTTGTCTCCTGCTATACAACGTTTGTGTCTGCTGTTTGGTTCATGGTTGAAGCGAGTGAAGATGAATTGTTGACACCTTTTTCCAAACACCTTCTTCCCCAGGGAAAGTCAGAGACATGCTGCCTGGCTACCTGGTTAATCCTATCCATACTCATAAGAAAAATTATTTTGGTTTATTTTCAGACTAAAGCAGTTTGATTCATTCCAACCCGCTAGGCTGTTTAAAGAACCCATGAAGTATCCAGGCACTCGTACCTCATGCAGAAGTCCACTCCAAACTCGTCAAGACACTTCATACATTTACAATGAGGTATTGATCAGACAAACAACACTGAAGAACACACAACCCTGGGTCTTGCTCAGTCCCAGTAATACAGATCAGGGCATGAGGATCTCCTGGTGGGGAAGTCTGTTTGCTCACCAGGCACACCAGACTCCTGCTTCAGTCCCCAGATAAAATAGCTCAATCTGTCTCTAGAATGTCAAACCCTAGTATAATAATACTAGTATCATAATGTACATACTGTATATGCACAATAGTTTCATATTCACAGTTCCAATAGGGAATCTTCTGGAAAGTACTGTATCGTTACATGAGTGTCTGTTGCAGGCTGATAAATTGATCCAGAGAGGTGGTCGGTATCGGTGCAGACAGACAATGCAATAGAGTTGATACTTGCATACTTATAGACCCATGGCCTCGGCATTCAAGCCATAGATCACAAGAGCACAAAGAACAACGTGCTGTTATGGCTGGCAGACCACAAGGTCAAAGAGACAGCCTGCAACGGTTATTACCAGCCTGTTCTCTCCAACAGTCAATCACCATGAAATTAACCATAAGAATGACAGATGCTGCCAATCAGGGAAAGGTTAGCGAGGTCGAATCAAGATCCATACGCTGACCTTTTTCTTGGCAGCCTCTTCTCAGAGTACCTATCAGTGCATCAGGGCTATCAATGGGACCTAATGAGTCCTAATGGTCAAAGCCTAGCAGAGAACCATCACTTACACCAACAGCTTTGCACTAGCCAGGCCAGCCAAGGTTATCCACCGTTGACGAGCCCTCTCAATAAAAATTATATTATTTGAGGTGAAGCTGTACATCAGCAACCTTCCACCCCCTTCCCTCTGACCTCATCTCGCCAGCCTACCAAAGTCATTGCTCTTTAACTTGCCTGTCTGACATTTAGACTGCAGGGTACATGCTGTTCATTTCACAGATTTTGTTTTATTCCTGGTGTGATACACCCATAAACTTCTCTCGATTCCTCTTGTAGGAACATTCTTCTTGTGGATTTTTCTATCGTTGACAAATCATGATCACAGTCTGGCTGAGTGATTTAGTAGCCCATTGCAGCATAGAGGACCTTCTGCCCCCAACTCCACACAGTGAGATCCTCCACTGTCATGCATGTTTATCGAAATGACCTTTTCAGCCTTCTATAATAAAAAGGCATCCAGATCATTAGATCTCCAGATGGCTATTTGTTTACGGTGGATGTTTATGGCTTACCAAACTGACTTGTAACGTATGCATTTTTAACCTTAAGATATATGAATACTGGTAAAGTATGTGCTTTTTAGATTAAACCATTAGCTGTGAAAATCCAAAAAGAAAATCAATACTTTCATTCCAGAAGTGCTTATACATGTACAAGTGTTAACTGCAACCACTACACAGAGACAACATCAAGTCATTGCACAGTAAACGTACATGAAGCCTATTCTAAGCTCCTACACAGGGAGGGGGAGTCATGAAGTATGAAAATGTCAGTCCTTATTAATGTTAAATTAATTCTCCCTTCAGGAAACAAGCCAGTGCAGTGGATCTTCATGTCTGCATTTCATCTAGATGGTCTACATTTAGAAATCTATTTGTGGATGGATGTGCATTTCCCCTGGTCGTGGCCCTAAGAATGGATCTGCTGCGTTTGAGTTTAATAAGCCTTTCTCCGTCTGCCTTGGTTAGTCTCAAAGCCACAGGAAGCCGCCTGCAGTACAAAACAAACCTTCCAAAACTGATGGAACTGGACAAGCTGGGGTGAGGATGGGAGTCGTGCCATTTTTTGTCGATTGAATTCACTTGTTTCTCATGTGTCACGATCGTAATGGAAATCGACTTGATTCGAGTTGACTTGTGAACTTGCAGGTGTATAAATGAAAGCCTCAGAATTGGGCGATACCAAGAAGAGAACAGGCCAATAAAACTGCAGTTGTGACAGCCAGGATGAAGAAGTATAGCTTAAAGGTGACAGTGAAGAGACTACACAGCAATACAAGTGTGATAAATGCAGTTCAAGGCTGTGATGTCAGATCTTTGGCTTTCCAGGACTTCCTTCCATAGTGATGATGCCTGGCAATACCCTTCTGGGTGACTGAAGTTTTCTAGGCAATATTTAGATGGCTGCATGTATTTATATCAGTCTGTGTTCTGCACACATAGCCTAGGGTCTAATTACATTCACCCAGTCCACACATCTTCCAATCCTCCACAGACGGTGGAATGAGCTTCTGGTCGGTTGACGTTGCCTGATCAACTGGCTCAGTCTGGGGAACAACAGACGTCTGGAGTCAGGCTGCTCTTAAACTCATCCTTGTATTCACTTCTGACACCAAATCTTACAAATGTGTGTATGGAGGATGAATGAGGTGTCCGAGTCTTCATGGTCGACAGCTGATGAAATGAAGGTTGTAAAAAAACGTTTCTTTGGCCTCTCGACCGTAACTGTTTGTGTTACCAGTGTTTCGTGGGAGAAGAGAGAGCATGAGAGATGCACAGGAAAAGGAAGAAAAACACAGAGGGGGAAGCACAGTTGACTTCCTCTGCTGTTACTTACACCTGCAGTAGGATGCAATCTCCATAGCAACAAGACTTCACAACACTGTGCAGAGCTGAGTTTTGAGGTTGTGATCCGTAACTTCCCTCCTTTTTACTGCGGTGTTACTTGAAAATGCATGCATGTGCTTTTTCATCACTTTCCCTGTCCTCATGCTTCTGTGGCTATTGCCAACAAGCTGGTCAATGTAATTTGAGTTTTTAGCTGGAACCATTCGTATATACAGAACAGAACAATATATTACACAATATATCTCTGTGTCCTAAAAACACAGGAAACCAAGTCTTGAATTGGTTACATGTTCATGTGAGTCGTTCACTACTCTGGCACTACTCTGAATTGAGGATTGAAGTCACCATTGATTCATTTACTTGAATGTCATGTTTGGAGTCATTTCAGTGAATTTGAGGCTGGTAGCTGACTGTTCAAAGAAGTGTTGAAAACAGACATGCCTGTGACTTGGTTGATTTATCTTGGTTGCAGTTGTCGAACAATTTCTAACAATTTGCGGCATCCAGTTAAACTTGCCAAGGAGCACCTATACTTTATATGGCAACCTCTTCTTTTGCTGGCTCATCCGCATGCATCTTACAGGAAGTGCAGCCTCATCATATTCTAATAATGAGCTTGATGACAGCCTCACCAATGATCTACATGACATCTCCATCTAGTGGCCATATAACAGTAGAACAGAGCATCCACGCAGCTCAGCCAGTACTTCTGTCAGAAGCCTGTGGTCTCTGTGTTTTGGTTAACTGTAGAACTATAGATAGTTTGGGGTAAAGTGTAATCAAGATTATTCAAGATGATTGATTTTCCTTATCAATTCTCTCCTACCAGTCTATTTAACCACTAGACTATCTGGTCTCAGAGTAAGGAAGCCACCCTATACTTAGTGATCTGGTGGTTTCCCCACAATCAGTAAATCAGTCACAAGAGGACATTCTTTCCTCCTTCCTGCTGACCCAACCCCAGGCAAAGGCAGTCTCACTATAGCCTTGTGTCATTACAGTTGAGCTTGATGGTTGATGGTTCAGGTCCAAGATGAGTCAAAACAATTCAGGCATTGTACTTTATTTGCTCGAAAATTCTGCAGAGATAGATAAAAATTGTAATTACATAATGACAACATACCTAAATGTCCTAACTTGAGTCATTTATGCTGTACATAACAATTTTTCACGGTAATACAGATAGCCTTCTTCACTGTGTGCACCAGTGAAACTGAGCTGGGGATAATAGCGATTGTAATGCATAAGAATGGTTTCTCTCTTATATGCCACTCATCATTAAGAAATCCTCTTCATTTTACTTCCAAACGCAACCAACAATTAGTGTCAACGGAGAGATGGGATGCCACTCAATTGACAAAATGTCACCGAGCACGTGTCTCAGTACAAGTGCTTTTGCTTTCAGCGAGCGCACTGAGTAATCAGAACACAATTAAGTGAAGTGATACACGAAAGGTAAATGGCAGACAGGGTTCACTGCAAATGTACTGTGCATTCTCTTCTTTTCATTCATTATCTACCGCTTATTAGCGGTGCTGCTTATTCCCGTTAGGGGTCACGGGTGACTGGAGCCTAACCCTGTTACTTTCGGGCCATAGGCGGGGTACACCCTGCACTGGGGCCAGCTAGTCTCTTCTATTTTGCCGGCTGTTATAGCTACATATATCTACATTGAACAACGCATGAGGCACTTTATTTGCGTAACAAATAGCAACTGAGTTCCACTCCGTGTTGTCATAATTGTCACTGTCAGAAAAAAAAAAGAAATCAAATCAAACCTTTGTCCCTGAAATAGAGGAAGACATCCTCATCATGTCGCTAATCCCCATTCGAAATAATGGCCCGTTGCTTGAAATGCAACGTTCAACAATGCCCTCTGTTGGAGAAGATCTGCACTACATTCAGTAAGGAGTTGTTTTTGAGAGAGCTTCCTAGAAATCTTAATGGGCACTTAGCAGAAACACCTGTTGGACAAGGCCCTATCCCTCCCTCCTCTTCTTTAGTACATTCTTACTTCCTGTCTATTTCTCGATCCGTCTCTCTCCTCCCTCTCTTCTGTCCATCTATCTTTGTCATTCTCTTCTCTCACTCCCTCCCTCTCCAAAGTCCCTCCATTTCTTATGGCACCCATAAAAGGAATTACCTAGGTGCCACAGTAAACCCTAACCCAGCCTCAACACAAGTCTCACACCTCTTACTGTACAGACAAAGATGGGAAACCCCTCACTGTTAAACTGGTAATCATTCGGTTATATTTCAAGGGCATCTGATGGTTGTGGGGTCTTTAGACTGCCCTGGGCTCTCTGTAGGGGCTGGGGTCTTCTCTTCACCAATATGGCTTTATTTAGTCTGGGTTTAGATCCATTATACCTGGGCTCAGAGTGAAGATATCCGTTTGTCTTTCGTAAAGTTACAAGAACAACAGGTAGTTTTTTATACTGAAGTCTCTTTATGTATGATGAACAATTTATACGATACCATAAAATCTTTCAGTGTTCTGTACACTGTATGTTGTATATCGTCTCTCCAAAACAGTTATTTTCCTTCACCTCAGTATAGAGGTGAAATTCTAGACGTTAACCTGAAATACCATAGTTGGTGAAATGTGAATTGTTGCTACTGTAGTTTTTTCATTTTCTGATAAACTGTGCACTGACCCCTACTTTACCTATATCATGTGATACTTAGTCCTCTGGGATACACGAATGGGAATAGACGTTTATCATCTAAATGTGTCAGACAAATAACAATAGCACATTTTTGCAAATTGACCACAGTGCACAAAGTCTCAAATGTCTAAATCAAGCCGAACCCTTTCAGACAGCAACGGAAATTGTCCTCCTAATGTAACTGTATGTGCTGATTTCTATTCTAAATGATCACGTTTCAGACTTTGATTGAAGCATTGTTAAATATGCGTGTGTGTATGTGCGTCTGTGTGTTTGAGTGTGTGGTACGCATGTAGACCCCTTAACTCCTCCACTGAGCGTGTGGACAGAGCGCTGGGTGCTGCTGACTGTGGGAATGCAGCAGAGCTAATCCCACAGGAGAGTACAGCACTGCAGAGGAGATGCTTTAGCAGATCTCCCTTCATCCGTGTGACTGCGGCTGGCGGCTGGTGTGCAGAAGAAATCCGGAACTGGATCAAGAGTGCGTTGCCCATGTTTGTTTAGCTGAGGACTTTCACACCAAGGGGAGGAACTGGGCTGAGATAACCAGCAGCAAAGCACACAGAGACAGTGGGCTGCTACTCCTCTTCTACCTTACAATGGCTTGCAGGCGTCACTAGATAGACAGTCAGGTCAATTTACCAGACCATGCAAATGGCCTCAGGGCATGTCATTGCACGCTCAAAATCAAATAGGTTCTTTGTTTAATCTTCAATATAAATGTGGATAAGACGTGTGTACATTTGTGAATTTATGTAATAAATGCCTTTACAAAGACACACACACACATTTACTAACTGCAGAGCATGGGAAAACAGACAGCTTGAGCTGCATGGGTGTTGCAGAGGGGTCATGTTGGGGTGGGAAAATACCTTCCCATCTGAGCAAAACTGTGTAGCCTTTTCTGTAAATTTGCTCATTTAGGTCTCAAAGGACTTTGAAAGCATGGAATTAACATTATTATACTTTTTGTACAGGTGTATTTATAATTTTTGTATCATATTGTTGATGCCCATTGGGCATTTACAGTACAGCCACAACAAAATACTACACTTTACGGCTAAGCTAAACTACATGCCATATTGAAGAAAGCCTCAAAGCCATATACATCTAAATATACAGGAGTGTCAGAGATTTGACAGGTATGTGGTTCTGGAATGCACAGCTGAGCCACACCTGGGGAAGTACTGATCTCCATCCATTCCTGGGGTCTGGCCAATTCCCCTTGTACACCATTGGCCAGCCCCCAAAAGACTGTCCAAACACAGATCAGTAACTGGACCAAAAAATGCCATCGCTGAATATAGACCAATAAGAGACAAGATACAAAAGAAGCAAGGTGGGGCTAATATTAAATAAAACTCTTCAGTAGGTCTTGTTCACACAGTCACTTTGTCACTGGAGGTGAACGAGCGCTAAAAGGATATTTCTCTAACAGATTCAGTGCCAGATGAAAACTCCAATTTGAACTCGAAAAAAACACTCTAGTGCGACTTTGTTACCTCTCTTTACAACGACAAAAGCTGTATGACAAGAAGTGTTGGCTTTGATGACGTGAAGACTAGGTCAAATTTGTAGTGGGATTAAGTTCTGATAGGGTTTGGGGTCCACAATCTTCAGTGCATTCTCTTTGACAAATGTTTTGCTAGGGTGTCATGTTGTTGACCACATCTCCTTATCACTTTTTCAGCCCAGCTATCCATTCTGTATCTGTTGGACGGAGAACTGATAAGGGCATGTGTCTGACACTTTCCTTCACTTTTATCTGGACACAGTGCAGTCTGTCACTCCTAATAACATCAACCTGTCCAGTCAAAGAATATTAACTGTGGTATTTCAATGTTATAACTTAAAACATAATTTGCCATTGAACTCAGTTCAGTGAATACTTCTTAAAATCTGGAAGCTTCCTACATGTCCTTAAGGCATTATTTTTGACATACATGTTGTGCCTTAGAACAGTAATGTTGACGTGAGCTGCACATGTAATGGAGAATCTTCATTTGACTGTATAATGAATGATAACTGACAGGCAGACATAATTTATTACAGAAATCGGAGGGAAAGCACCACACTGTGTACATCTACAGGCTGGAAACCATAATCTCAGGGTGAGTGATGTGTTACTATACATGCTGATGAAATCCCCATGTCTATAACTAAAATTATATAATGCTTTTATGAGTGTTAGCCACATGGGAAACTGAGTCTTAGGGATATACATTCTGTAGGTTCTTCTGAAAATAGGACTGCAAATTTCCATTTTTTTCATCAGCAGTCTTTGTTGTCATGGCCTGTCATTCATGTGTGCCTTGCTTTAAGGTCTGACACAAATGTAAAAATCTATACTTTAAGGTCAGAACCTAGAAGAAAATACTGTAAGAACTGCTCAGCTGTTAAGTGTGTATTATAAACTGAGATATTTTGCCAAAACTGTATTGTTAATGAACTTGTTTAGTGCTTTCTTGTTGAATGATCCATAATATAGATCGGTTACATGTAAACTCAACACAATGTCAATTTCTAAATTGAATATAGTAGGTAGAGTGTGGAATATTTATGAGTAGATATCACTATTTGAACTTCATGATGCGTTTTCTCCAGGGTGATTTCAGACTGTAGTTATCTCAAATAACACAAGAGGGTATTGTTCCTCAATGTTCTGAATCTCTCCCTTGAATCAGGTAGAGTGGAGAGTTACAACCCCATCAGTAATATGGCAAAATGACCCCTCAAGTAGAGGAAACACAATCATCTTAGATTAGTCAAATCCAATATGATTGGTAACTACCTGAATCACTCCTGTCCATGACAGTTACATAGACAAGGGCATAGTTTGGAAACATGGATTATTAACCCGGGGTTTAAGCATCTCGACTTGTCAGGTGAAGTGCTATTTATCTGTGTCAGGGCTGATTTCATTCCCAGCTAACCTTATTAAATTG
This sequence comes from Protosalanx chinensis, assembly GCA_030340685.1. Lineage (NCBI taxonomy): Eukaryota > Metazoa > Chordata > Actinopteri > Osmeriformes > Salangidae > Protosalanx > Protosalanx chinensis. The sequence continues at coordinate 10,814,617 of CM059318.1, forward strand.
ATTGAAGAGATGGGGAACTAGTGATGAAAAAAAAGTCAACAACCATTTCTAACTGTGGAACTTCCAAAACGGCCAATTGATTAGGGTTTATATAATGTGATATGGTTGAACTCTCATTTCATTCCATGTAGTCTTTTATGATTGAGAAGAACCCCAAGGAAGTCATCTGAAAAGTCAGCGTGTAATCATTATGCGACATTCTTAAAATAGAGACCCTTGAAAGAAATTGAAATCACCAAATAAATGGCACTCATAACAATATATTTGAGGTGTGTGTTCCGAACTGTGCAAACATTGTTGGATAAAACACAGAGCACCTGCTTCAGACACATGCAAAATTAAAATTAAAAACACATGGCGTGAAAAACACTCAACTGGAGCCTCTTGTTCGTCATTTCTTATCTCCCCCCCCTATCCTGTAACTATGGAAACCATATCAAAAGACATTCTCGTAATTGAGAGTTTGATTTTGACGCACTCTATAATGAACAATTTAATTCATGGTGCATGAGAATTTAGAGTATGTTACATTTGAGTTTAGGACTGAAGTGACAGAGGGTCCATGCTAGGGGTCCACATTGGTTTGACAATCATCAAGTTGGCATAGAAAGAGTATGCAGTGCAAAAAACACAAGATTCGCACATTTAATAACTATCCTAATCCTAACAATACTATTCTAGCATAGTCCACGCAATTTAAGATAGTGAGTGGCAGAACTACAGCAGATATTATTCCAGCGTATAAATCCTAAACATTCCCATCACTGAACTGTGATATTGTCGACGGTTCAACGGATGTAAGAGGAGTGGACCAGTGACCACTGTGGACAGGTGTGGACAGTTTAATAGCAGCATCAGCTATACGTTAGGATTTCAGGTCGTGAGCTGACAGGCAGAAGAGCGAGAGCTCGCTCTTTAATTAGAGACACGAGGATGGAAACCCGTCACCATGACGACACAATGATAAGATAAAGGAGCTAGTGGAGGGGCTGTGGGAGTTTCTGTAAGGAGGGGGGAATGTAACATACTGTCATTATATAATTTGCATGAGGAAAATTTATACAATTATTTTGGGCACCACAAATGTTAGAATATGAGCCAATTCAGCTTTGATATTAGTGCAGAAAGAAATGGGAGATGGGAGAACTAGGGACGAGAAAGACAAGCAGAGAGAGACAGACCGAAAAATAAAGAAAGAAAGATACATTACTTCAAATTGAGTGGGTGACACCTCTCATATCAGACTAATAGCAGACCACCCACTGGTGCTTGGAGCACCCACCACCATCTGCTCCCCTGTGCTAAAGGAGTTCACTAAGGCGCCCACTCTTTCACACATACAGCACAAAACCATGCAGCAGCAGACATCTCAGAACCTCAGCAACTTCAGTCCACTTGGACCACCAGATCAAGGGGCCAAGTTCACAGTGACTCACCTACACCAGGAGGATGGTTCTAAAGGAGGTTCAGAGGGCTCCTGGTGGAACTGCAGTGATTGGACAGACTCATCACACAGATTGTTGTTGCCGGGGGCCTACCTGTTGCACTGGCTACATGCCACCATGTTTGCATAGTGTTAATGAGAGCAGGTGTAGCAACTATGGCAACTCTAACCACTTGTGATTGTGAATGTCAGTCTTCCATCACAGGCAAGTAAACACTACTGACGCCACTGACTAGAAGTGAGGTCTCTAGTAGTGGATGAATTGTAGTGGTTGAGCACACCATCATCCACCATTTACATTTTAATAATTTATTTAGAAGTAAAAATAATTTGTGGCAGAATTATGTTTTTATTATATATATAATTTATTATATATTTTGTTCAAGGTTCAACGTCTCAAAAGTGTGCTATTCTTGATTGTAAGAGTCAATGAACTGAATAGATAAAAATATACAATATAGCGTATAGCACCTAAAATAGGAGACAAAGGTTATAGTGCAATTCAGAAGTCCTTATATGCAATGCTTAAACAACCACAACTGTTATTTTAGTTCATTATTTATTCTTCCTAGAGAGGATGTAATAAGATGTCTGGGAGTTCAGTCCTCTTTTCTCCAGCTGCTTCAGTGACATTGTGTGTGTTTCTTCTCAGTACGCCCAGGGATACTGACAAGCCCCCAGATCTGGATCACAGGCAGTCTGCTAGTGACATCTTCATGCTTCTATTTTTCTACCCAGACAGGAAGCCTGGCATAGCACACACATGCTAATGAGAAATGTTCTGCCATGCCGATTTCCTCACTGAACTTCCCAGTTCCTCATGCTGATCTGTCCCAAAGCAGATGAACCAAAAGAGAAAAGCAGAGGGGACAAACCTTTTGAGAACAATGTTGTTTTCCTTTCAGGAGAGAAGTACATAGCCAACAGTGTTCTCCCGAAGAGTGATTTCTCCCCAGTGTTTTCCCTTTCCATTCATCGTTAAATACCTTTTTACTGATGGTCGCAGTAAACAGTAGCATTCATTTTGTTTATCTAAAAATGATGATGAATATTTGTGTCTGGGGATACAATGGAATACCTGGAACATTGCAGCACTGTCTAATTAAAACTCTAGATTATAATATCCATATATTGAGCCATCCCCAGTCTCTGACCATGACAGTGTCCGAAAGAGACATGCTAGATGAAACGCAATTGACTTTTTCTACTGTGTATGACATTAGGGAGAGTGGCGAGACCCTATGTAATGGCAAGTGAAGGGACCATACATGAGAGTGAAGCTATTCAATTCAACGAACAGGAAAATATAGGACTTTGTTCATACCACATCAATAGTCTATATTGGATGCTACCGCAAATGGGCTCTGGCAATGGTATTTTTGACATCATGACTTATATGTTCAGCAGGCTACATGTAGAAATACGGGGGGTCAGATGGCTCAATGGTTAAGGCATTGGCCTCATGATCGGAAGTTGTAAAATCGAGCCCAGGTTGTGGCTATATGATGTTGTGTCCTTGGGCAAGGCACTTCACCCTACTTGCCTCAGGTAAAATGTCCCTGTACTTACTGAAAGTCGTTTTGGATAAAAGCGTCTGCTAAATGTAAATAATAAAATATGCACTTTAAATATAGTATAGAATTTCCTCTGTAAAAGCCGTGTATTTTCTTGGCACTGACATCAATAATATTGTCCATGACTTAAGGCTGTTTTCATCTCACTATATCAATATTTTTGGGCTCGCCAGAGCTATCTTAGTGCAGATCAGTCAACTCAAGATGTCAGAGAACACAGAGACGAGAGGAAGCCAAACTGGCTGCGAATGATCTTGCAAATCAAAGATCGAAACGCTTATTCAAACATCAGTTTTAATTATAAAAAGGGACACCTGCAAAATATGAACTTTGAGACTGCAAGATTCTAGAGATGATCTTGGGAAACCAAAACTATTCTAATGTGTAGGTAGCTATACACACAGACAGATTCCTGGCATTATTAAGAGAGGAAATGTCAACGTGTGAATGTTCAGCATGGTGCATTTCAGAAGGCAGGGATTGACGCTGGTTCAAAATAAACATGTCATGCCCGGCAAAACTGCATCCTGTTGCGCCATATGGACTTTGTGAAACGATGCAAACAAAATGCACTCTGAGGAGGATTCTTTGGTCTGAGGTCATTTTGTTACTGACTGAGATCGAAGAGGTGAGCAGCGCTGCGGAAGAAGTGTAAACACAACATCTCTCTATCTCTCTCTTTCGCTCTCTCTTGCTCTATCTTTCTCTCTATCTCTCTCTCTTGCTCTCTCTATCTCGCTCTCTCGGTCTATCTATCTCTCTCCACGTTAACTTAAACAGTGCTGATCTCAACTCTTTTCATCTCGTCGTAACAGACAGCCTAACTAACGCATCTTTCTCATTGAAAGATCACGTGGTTCATTTTGGAAGAAGTCCGTGTAATTTAAAATGAGCCGCATCGCTTATAAGCAGATTGTCTTCCATGACATCAGACTTCAGTGCCCTGAACATGGCTCAACAGTCAATATGTCAGCCTTCACCACTGTTCATGTATGCGTGGCGGTGAGCATTGACACTCTTCATTTCATGCCCGTGTCTCACTTTGATTTGATATCGACTGGAAGACGAACGGAGACACTCGAACATAATGCTGCTTGAAGGGGGGTAAGCCAGTATTGACAGAGTCCCTGATCATTTGAAGGTGTATACATAAAGAACATACTGGAGGCTAGTCAAATTGGGACACTGGTTATTTACATCTTCATCATATCTATTCTTTGCTGAAGTATAGGTTAACGACTTTAGAACGCTCGTATACTATTAGACATTGTGAGGAATCAAATAATAGCAGGTGATCCATTTTAAATGCCTATAATATAGTGATGTAAAAAGGATGACATAATATCTGTCAACCAGTCATGCGTTTTATGATCCCATTGGAATGATTGCTTACAAAGCTAAGATTATGCAACCAAATAGGTTTGTGAGTAGTTTTGTGTGTGTGTGTCTGTCAACAAAGAAAAACACGATGTTATATACTGACTGTTATCTATGTGGGCTTCATATTTGAGTCCATATTAGAGTGACATCATAGTCCACCATTTTTGCCTGTGTGGTGGGTTGTGTAAGGTGATGATACGTATATGATATGTTTGTGTGTGTGTGCATGTGTGTGTGTGTGTGTGTGTGTATGGTCATCTCTCCCCTATGAGAAATGATCAGAGAGCTGGTTTTCTCTAATGATGCTGCTCTGGTCTGACTCCCGGCTGACAGACAGTGCTTGATTAGTTTCTTCAGGATAAACGTCTGCCATTTCACCTTTCTCTCTCTCTCCAACGCTACATCTCAAGGGTCATTGATGGCACCTTCCTTCATTTGGTCTATTTATACATCCTGTCCCTTTACCTTACTGAGCATCCACACACATCTAGGTATGCAGGAAGGACTTAGATTGATTGAAGCTGACCACAAACCACTACACAGGATAAACAATAAAAACAAATTTCGAATGTTTTTTGGGGGTTTGTTTTCATTATCAATACAGTCCTGTCAATAAACCAGCTGAAACATTGGTATGTTAGTTAAGTTTAAATTGGCATCAAATAGAGATACATACTTTTCTTTGAACTATTTTAATACATTGGAAAAGGTCGTCTTCCACCTGCAACTGTTTGTAGGTTTAGCTATTTATAAACCTTTTTTCCCCCTCAAAGTGACCTCTTTTACTGACAGTGGAAAAATCCACAACACCACAGGTAGAATCTCTGGTGTGTTGTCCTGGACATATGTCAGAGACAAAGCATTCGGCATGGAAAACAACCGTCTGACCTATTAAAAGATACAACTAATTAAACGTCAGCTTGATACGCGTGCGTTACAAGGATATTACTGTATGTCTTTTTACTGTATGTTCTTTGACTAACTTCTGTGGCGTGAGGCCTCATGTAGTGTTCGGGTTCAGCTCTTTAAATGAAAATCATTTTCATGTTAAGAGATAATCAACATGATCACACTAGTGCACTTAATATCTACAATTTATGCTCTGTCTATGACTGGATAAAAGTGTCTGCTAAATTAACACATGTAAATGTAAATGTGACAGCTCTTGGGTGAAATAGCAGAACCCTGACACAACCTGCAGTTACACCGCAAACCTAAAGAGCCTAAAGTGTTGGAGTGTCGACGAGACAGTCGATTCACAGTGCTAGACATCCATCCATCAGGCCCCCCTGTTCCAGGGCTGTTTCCCCTGCAGCAGGAGGGGTGTAAAGGAACAGTCTCCTAGCCGACATCAGGATGAGCAGCAGGAGAACTGGAGACTCAGCTGGACGGCTTTATTTATTTAGGACACATCCCTTCCATCTGGGCCTGCACCCAGGGTGTCACTGGGACAGGCACATCTTCCTAGGCTCCTGGCTGCTGCCAAGAAATGGGATATTAAGGCCACACACTGTGACTTCATCCTACTGTACTAAAATGGGAATTGTGGAAAGAGTTAATAAACATGGATCACTACATTTTCCGAGCCAACATAGCGTAAGGGGTTCCATTATCATCCACCTAGCTCTAGACGCTAGTCAGACAGTTTATGTTATTTTTCCCAGTGTTCCTGTGTGTCTATATGCATTTTTATGATGTATGTGCTTATTTGAATGTTTGTGTGTCTAAGAGCTGTATGTGTGTGTGTGTGTGTGCGTGGGAGGAGGCGTACGGTCTTAACTAAAACTCTGTATGTTGTGCAGAAGCGTCTGGAGCCTGCTGTGCTAGACTGTGACGCCTCACGGATTGTGTTGCTGTCATTACACCAAGGACCACTTCAACAATCCCGTGCATGTGAACACCTTTGGTAATTACTCATGAAAATATAACCAGCATAAGAGGTGTCTCTCTGAAGATATGTCATTAAGTAGAGGGCCTGAAGCGATATGAAGATGCCATATATCCAGGGGGAGACATGACAGTGGACTAGGGCTCAATGAGAAGACAGATAAAGTGCTCCCTACTGGTTACTGCCCAGCAATTAATAGATTATTTACACACACATATTTTCGCACATACTGCACCCTCATCAAAATGAAGACCACAATAATAGTCTGTTTTTATCAGATAACAGACCGAGGAACCATTCTGCAAAGTCTACATTTAGAGAAGGTACCAGAAGGGAAATGGTGGTGATGCGTCATCTCATTTTGACACGACAGTGCCACGCAGAATTTTCCTGAGCTATGTGTTTACCCTGCTTGTCTTCACCTCTTTTGGAAAACGTTTCATTATAAATGAGTCTTTTGAAAAACAATGTGTGGTATGTGTTGTGATATTGTTCCTCTGAGCCAATAGGGAGACAGGCTTTAATTCCCATCTGTGCTTGAGTGATCCGATGAATGATAGACACCACAAACTGCTCGATTGAGAACACAACTTGCCTACTCATACATAATGTATGACTGTGCCATCGTCTGACTGATAAATCAAAATCGATGTCCCTTTCCAACTATGAAAGAAAATGTCTGAGCACGGCTGTGCCAACATAATGTTCATATCGCAAAACATACGTGGTCCTCTCCTGCCCATAAGCAGACGCCTGCTTTGTGGGTAACACCCAGACAGACTCCATGGAGAGGTGTTCTCCCTCTGTGCTTTGAGGCGGGGATAACCTGCTCTTATCTTGGTCTGCTCAGTCAGGTATGAGAGCTCATGCACCTCAGGGACTCTGGCAGTGATTTCACTCCTCGACCCCATGAGAACGGGAGGAATTCACAAACCTAGAAGAGGTGTTTCATTACTGGTTTTGTGTACTTTCCTGCTTTTTCATTTTCAAATGGATATTCCTATACCTTGCTACTAAGCATCTGCTTAGTTCTTTAAAACAAGTCAGCAAACAAATGACCTTGAGGTAGATGAATCCATGCTGTCTGCTGTTTATTACAATTAGTTTGGGAAGATGGATTAAAGACAAGCAGGGCTGGGTCTCTGGCCGAGAGCAACAGTCTATCACATTGCCTCCTGCTGGTATCTCTGCTCCCAGGCCTGTCCCCTCCTGCTGGGACAGACAGCAGGACACCAACTGCTCGGCCAATCGTGCCACCAGCACCACTCAGATAAAGAGGGGCCAAACTAGGGTCTTAATAACAGCACATGGATTCACATCTTTCAAGAATTCCTCATTTCTCAGTCATTTCACGTGACCGTGTTCAGGGGGAGTAAAACACGTGAAAACATCTTGCCAGTAATCTACAGAAAGGTCAACGCAGATCAAAGCTGCCTGTGATGGCGTTTTTTGTATTGCTTTTTTTTTTAGGTCGTCACATTCCCCTTCTAGATATCCATCCTTCTGAGTGAATGTGAAACTGTAGACAACAGGAGAGGCAGAAGGGATCTTCACTGTGGTTGTAATTTAAGCAGTGTGATAGCTCTCATTGTGTGGCCCCATGGCCTCTTTCTTAGAGCACAGAGCAATAATTACTGACTTTCCATTCTCCTCTGGTACCTGCCAGTACTGCCCACCCCCTAACATGGCTGATTAGAGCCAGCTGCAGCAGGCTTCCTCTTCTCGCCTTCCACCTTCTCTTATCTCTGGAAGCGAACGAACAATCAACTCACCCCTCTAAATCCGCATTCACCAGCCCCCTATTGTGTGAACAGAAATATGACTGATCAAACACCTGCCTAAGAAACTTTGAAAACGAAAAGTGTAAGAGCATCTTCTTGGTTTCAGTGCATTGTTTCATTATTGATTAACGTTGATTTATAAGATGTCTCCATGTTCCAAGGTACTACGAAACCAGAAGTGTTTTATGGTCTATTGTTAGTGCTGTCACTTTAAGAAGACTGGAAGACTGCAGAGGCCACACTGATTGTGTGTTACCCTGTCATGTCTCATTCGGCAGACGCGACCTGACATCCTCGAGCGACGACGAGAACAAATGTGACGTCACCAACAACAACAGAAATGGAACAAGATCTTTTCCCTTTTCCCACCTTGCTCTGCAGAGGAGGTGTATTTTGGTCAGAGTGTCGAAGACGTCACAGTTCCTGGGGTGTGAACCGCAGGCAGACTGAAGCTCTCTAACTAGCTGTCAGAAAAATGCACGCACATGCACACACACACGGGCACACACACGCGTGGACAACCACAATCACACATACGAGTGCATATATACTCTAACACTTCCCTGACAGTTAAGGCTTTCTGAACTGCAAAGAAAAAAACAACTGTTATTTGACTCAGTTCGTTTCTTGTCAATGCAGGAACGCAAATCAGACCTTGAGGTTGAGTACCTCCTCATTTGCATACTCTGTTAAAGAAGCACGATAAAATGTCGAGCAAACACTGTACTTAGGAAAACACTTCAGATGGAAGATAGCTGTCCCCAACCACTAGAAAGCCTCTAAGTAATATCCAATCCCTTTTCATCACGGTGGTTTTAGCTTACGAATAGGTTTTGACTATTCTACATTTCTGACTAGAAGGACTCCTTGCTGATAAGGGCTGTTTGGGTTTGACAAGTCTTATGAAAGCATCCATTTGGGATTTTTTTTCCCCAACTGTCGGAAAAGCAGAATGCCTAGAGAGTATTACACCAAAAGCGAGTGTTCTAAACCAAAGCAAACCAGATACAAACCTACAATGACTGTGCTGTTCAATGTTCTGGGTGATCGCTGATGTGATCACAACTACTATTCCCTGGAAGGAATTCCTGGGATTGTCTTGGGTCAGAGCGTGACTCATTTATTATAAAGATTCGCTGTTCCATACTCAACACCTCCCAATAGGAGGAGTTTACTTTTAATGAGCAACCCATGTTAAACCTTCAGGCTTAATGTTTTGTTAAGAAGGATTTTGAAGCAAAACTGAAAATTCAACACAGAGGACATCAAAGCACCCACTCTGCAAAATGAGCAACAAACTCCTTATTAGATATTCGCCTATCTCCTAGGATACGGCCGCCACACACAATAATCACCTAGCACAATTGTTGCCTGTATAATGCTCTTGAATAACGTTCTTCTCACACAATTACGGCTTGCCAAGAGAGGGGCAGGTGTTGGTCTACACACTGTGAGATCTAAGAGAACGAAGGAAAAGTAGAACCATTTCAAGACTTCCGGCATTAAAAAGGAAGCTCATCTCAATATCAAAATTATGATACTAGGATCCGAAAAGCACTGCTTCTTCAAGACATACAATCATAAGTAGAAGACATGTGGGATGGATAATTGATTTGAATAAAAAAAATAAAAAATGGGAATATTTATCTGAAATGGAGCGGAAAGGGGATTTATCAAACTGGTTCTGTAGAAAGCTGCAGTTTGGTTCGTGGCAGTTCAATGCTGCCACAGCCCACACGTTCACTTGTTACAATCGTTGAGACACCAAATGCCATGAGAATGTCAGACTCACTTTTTAAAGAGACAATTTGCTCTGAGGAATACAAGCACCACCAATACAATATGCATGAAGTATCATAATGCCTGCTATAGGAAATACATGTTCAACAAATTTTTATGAGGTTTGTGTTAAGGCTAGGGCAAAGGTGTAGTCAGAGGCAAATTATTAATGTCAATACATGGTTGTGTTAACAATAAGAACACATTTGAAGAGGTATTTTCAACTACCTCATTTTTCTGTGGTAATTACACACTTCTAAAATACCACGCCAAACATGTTATCTTATTGTGATGGTCCATCCGAAGAGTTGTGCGTTGTTTTAATGACAAATCCCAACCTTTAACTGTCTTTGAGTTGGATCCATATATAGACCCAATGCTACTTCAGCCTTTCGAGTAAAAACTGCAGTGTGTTAGAGCAGAGAAGAAAAAAGGTTATATTTAGAAGGAGCCGATGCAGCAGGTGTGATGTGAGATATCTGAAAATGGAAACTGCTCCCATGGGTGACAGAGCTTATTCTCTCAGCTTTGATTATTTATTTTCCCTTTAATATGCTGCCGACGATAGCAGCATCGGGGCAAGGATCACGCAGAGACTGCTGACGTCCCTGTAGTTCCCCTGTTAATGAACGTGTCTAAACCGGTAAGCTTGGGGATATGGTTTTGCCCTGCACACTGATCCCCAGTCCATAATCACTTTTGCTGAAGGGACACCATTTTAAGTGTGGGTAGATGAGTCTCTAAGTAATAAAGTGCCCTTTTCCACACATTTCTATTATTCTGATATACATTCTTCAACTGCAGCAGCTTGTCTTTACCTTTATCTTTAATGTGGACTATGGAAAACATGTGTTATAGTACTGAAAGTAAGGTAATATCATCACCAGAATGGCAGAATGGCAGAAATATGGATTAAAGAAACAAAGAACAATTTACCACTGCCTTCTGCTAGCACCCATTCTGCTATTATTGCTGTCTATTAACATGTACAATGTTTTCTACTTAACTTTTTGTCCCAAAAAAATTAGAAGACTTGTTATTTCCTTGAAAACCATCCCTGTTTCCATAGGATTATGTATTCTCATACAAAGCCCAGGCATGACTGATAGCGTCTCTGATAGGAGTCTCCATCTGCAACATGTGCTGTCAGGGATGTAGGTGACTCCCTGTTGTTTTCTAAATCACCACCTTCTCCCTGTGTCTCGTAAACAACATTTCCCAGGAGTCTGATAGCCACTATGGGATGTTCATTGGCAGTATTGACTATTGGAGTCCTGAGACACCAGAAATGTGTTTAGATGGACGATAAAGTGATTAGTCAGTGTCAAGAATGAAAGGAGCTGAGAGTATATGGCTAAAGACGAATTGGCATTATTCATACAAAGAACACATCATAACTATATTTGTGTAAATGACATAAGTCTTCATGTTATTTGGTGCCGTGTTATTTGTCTGATTACCTGTTCCTTGCAGAGCTGAAAACATCATCCCGCTCATCAAAAACTGCTTCTCTGCTGTTACATAGCAACCTAAAAATAGAAATGTCCCTATTAGGCTCATGTCTGTGGTGGCAGAAACACAGGAAGTTTTGCCCCTGACTTCAGTTATCAATGAAGCAATTCATCAACATAAGAATACATTCAATAGTTCTTGAGAGTATCGTCAATATAACCTAAACAAACACGCGATTTATTGGCCATTTGGGCATGAATTTACCATAAAGGTATTTGTCCTTATTCAATCTATTTCATATCGTTATGGCGTACATTAGAGATAATGTTATTTACTGGCCTTTTAACTAAGGGGCTGACATTATTGTACGGGTGTATGTCAACCCTTAATTTGCATTGATATCTTAGGCAGCCTATAATTCCAGTGAACACAATGTTAAGATACTACTTTTTGTGTTTCAAGGAAAACAGACGCATCGCTGTTCAAACTGGGAATATCACGAGTTTAGGCAGCAACCGGTGTTTTAAGATCTGAACGGCTCAACAAAAAAATATATACAGCAACGGGGTATTATTAAATAGTTTCACAAAATGTCTTTCGATGGATGGTATCTTGTTAAATGTAGTTTTTTTTTGCGTTTTTACAACTGAACAATTATTTGATTTAGGCTATAAACAACACGTTAAGCTGCTACACGACGTAGCAACTAAAAAGTGAAAAATTTGGAAAATGTTCACTGGCAAAACGGTTTTGTTTGGCATATTACTGAGTATGACATATATAAAAAGTATGACATAGTTTCTCACCAGACGCTATTTTATTTGTGTCGAGGCCTCTCTGACGTCAGGAGAAAGCACGTTTCATTCACCAAGCAAAGTTAGTTATTTATAACCTCGCGATGTCTTGAGGTTGTGATTGTTGAGCGGGCAGTGAAAGGAATGCTGCCTATTGGACCAGTGCGCTTCCTAACAAAAGCTGGGGAGCTCAAACGGTTATGGTGCAAGAGATGTATAAGAGGCTGCCAAACTAGGACAGAGAGGAACATCTCCGAATGAAACATGGAAATATACTAAAAGAACACTGGGGGAACCCCTTTATACCCGTCCTTTATAATACATCAGGGTTGCTAATGACAAAACATTGTGGGACACCCTTGAACATGACAAAGCTGCACTCTGATCAGGTAAGACACGCACCTGATTGAAAAACTCTGTATATGAACCTGTATATATAATAAAGATGTATTTTTTTAATGTAATCACAGTAATTAGTTAATGGAAACACTAATAAAGGTTCCATACTTGTCTGACTTAGAATTTACAGCCTCCTTCTTCAACATGAGCTTTCACTAAATCAGATTATTTGACTAAATTGTGTGAATATGAATGCCTTGATAATAATTGCCATGCTGTGCTGTCTGCTATTAGCGATTTTGCTACGACTAAAGCCTATGGTAAATAGTGAGCTGCGCAAGTTTGAGCACCATGGACAGCGACTAGGTGGAGCGAAAGCGCACAAATTTCGCAGCCTTGACCTTATCCAATTGAGTTGACGCCATCAAATTATACAAACCCATAAAAACCTCAAATACCTTAAGTGTGTTTTTGCCACTGCAAATCAAATCTACGCGTTAGTTATTGGGACTATTTCTCGCTGGTCTCAGCTGGGTTATCCACCATGGGGAATGCAGCTACAAATTTAACAAAGTGTCACTTATTCCAACCAATATAATATGCATTCTGCTACACGTTTTTCAATAAAAGCCATCAGTATTACTATTATAGCTTGTCAGGTCTCTTGTTTTTGCTTTCCAGTCAGCAACAGTTACACCAGCCCTAAATAACAGGATAGTAATCCAAGATAAATAATTTGGTGTTAATGTTTTGAAAAAGTTCCGTTAACGGGGTGTAAAAAGTTAGATGGCCTTGGGTACCGGCTATTATTCTTTATCTTTTCATTCAAATCTCTCACCAGAAATAAAAACGTAAGGCGACTTCATCATCGTCTTCTCGTCACAGACGCAACCGAGTAAAAGTACTGGCTGCCACCTAGTGGTGAATTGTATAGACACATCTGTTTCCTCATGACAGTGACGACTTTGAAATTACTGATGAAGGAATGAGGAACAAACAATAACTAGACACAATAATGTGGTTGACATGTGCGATGCTTAACAGTCAGTAAACCCTGTCATGCAATTATTTCATTCTCAGGGACGGAGCTTTTAACTGCCTTTGAATACTGAGGGAGATATATCTGTGGTTGTCCGGGGCGATGGCTGACATCCTGGAGTTGCGAACAGACGGGAACTCTCTCCTGAAGGCGGTATGGCTCCGCCGCCTGAGGCTCACCAGGCTCCTGCTGGAGGGCGGTGCGTACATCAACGAGAGTAACGAACGTGGAGAAACTCCCCTCATGGTGGCCTGTATGTCGAAACACAACGACCAGCAGAGCGTGAGCAAGGCCAAGTTGGTCCATTACCTGTTGGATAACAAGGCTGACCCCAATATACAGGACAAAGCGGGCCGGACAGCTCTGATGCACGCTTGCATCCAGAAGGCGGGACACGAGGTGGTCGCCCATCTGCTGACAAATGGGGCAGACCCCAGCCTGGAGGACAGGAGTGGGGCATCTGCTCTTGTCTACGCCATCAACGCAGATGATAAGGAGACCCTCAAGCATCTTCTGGATGCATGCAAAGCAAAAGGTAAAGAGGTCATCATCATCACCACTGACAAGGGACCATCAGGGACCAAAACCACCAAACAGTACCTCAACGTGCCCCCGTCCCCAGAGTTGGACGAACGCGGCACCCCCACGTTCTGCACCTCTCCCTCTGATATCGACCTGAGAGCCTCCCCCACAACAACCTTGCCTGAGCAGCCAAACACAATCTTCAGTTTCCAGACAAAGTTGAAAACAGCCTCTGGCACGTCCGCAAAGCTCCCCAATGGACCCACCTCACCCACCCGACGCCCGGCCAACCCCAAACGGGCTCGCCTGCCCCAGCTGAAGCGCCTGCAGTCCGAGCCCTGGGGGCTGATTGCTCCGTCTGTTCTCGCGGCCGCGGCTCACGAGGAGAACAAAAGGTCCCCCTCAGACGAGGACGTTGTCACAAGCATTAACGGACTGTCTCTGAACAAGAAGTCAATGCTGTCGAGACAAAACAGCGTAGATGGCAAGGAGGTGCTGTTTCCTCCGGTCAGCGATCAGCCCACCAAGATGACAACTTCGTTGTCAGTCCCTCCAACTTCCAAAGGGGCTTATGAGCGCTCTTTGAACCAGCACCAGCCCCTGGCACGCCGCAGCACCATCCCAACGGAACATGACGGCAGCAACACCAGTGGACCTGCTAGTCTGAGAGACACGGTCCACAGAAGAAGGCTGGGCACCGACCACTATGACTCCGACTCACAGCTCTACTCAGACTCTGGCATGGTAGACTCGCCAAAGATTCCCCTGGAAAGGCGGAAACTCAACACGTCTCCTCTGGCTCTGCTGACCAGCTCCAGGGAGTCTCTGGACAGCAATGCGAGCACCTCCTCTCCCAGCACAGCCCGCCGCCGTGCCCCTGGCCTCCTGGAGAGGCGGGGCTCAGGGACTCTGCTTCTGGACTACATTTCCCATACCCGTCCTGGTCACTTGCCCCCTCTCAACGTGAACCCCAACCCTCCCATTCCTGACATTGGGGCAAGCAGCAAACCCTCTTCTCCTCTGGCTACGGGATTCAGATCAATAGCTCCAGTAGTACCAAACTCACCAAAGAGAGGCAACCTCAAGACTAAAAAGAAACTTATTAGAAGGCACTCTATGCAAGTGGAGCAAATGAAACAACTTTGTACTTTTGAGGAAGTAGCCCAGCAGTGATGACAGTGTTTATGAGTTTTCTGACCCCAATCACAAAATTCAATTTTAAATGGCTTTGGGTGTTGTTTAATTAGTACTCATTTACCACCACTTTAGATTTAAATTGAGCAATACATCATCTAATATCAGAAACCATTATAATGTTTTTTATATATCAGTGTTTTAGATTTATATTATTAATTTACTTTTCATGAACAGAATGAACACCATAAAAAGAAATCCTTTGAAATATAATCGTCAGAATCTGGCCGATTCCTCTTTGTTAATTCATTAACACCTGCAGTATGTGCAAGACAGACAGATGGCTCCATTGTAGCCAGCAGGCCCTTTGGCTGTGCTTACTGTATGTCATTAGTACAACATGGGAAATGGATTTAGTAGAGAAAGGAAAATGTGCTTGTCTTTTTTTGTATGTGGTGTAGCTTGAGTAAGACATCAGTTTTGACTGTTCGTAGCAAACTTGTAAACAGTGCCTTCAGGAAAAGAGAAACGTAGGGAATATAGAAGTTGTATTTAACATTCATAGTCATTCATTATGCAACCAAAAGGTGTAGTGTGTCAGTGCTGATGGTTCAAAGCTCATTATGATCAAAGCTATACACAAAACATGTAGTACCTAATGAATATACACAAACATGTCTGAATGGTATGCCTTAAGTAACAGATAACAAGTAGAGTTATATGAAAGAGCACCTTTGAATGTTGAGATTAAAATTAAACGAAAAAGATATTGTTGCTTCGAAGGTTAAAACCTTTTGTATAGTGAAATAAACCACATAGTAGTTCAGTCTGATGTTTTCCCGTTCCATGACAGATCAGCGTAATTCTTGTTCCAATACAAACTTCAATACAGACATTGGTGATCTTTGTCAGTTAGAATAGCATTTTACACTTTGCAATCTATCAAAGTTAAGGTTAATATTGCTTCCATGTAATTCAACTGAGAGACATTTCTTTTGTCTAAAAAGGCTCATGATTGACATATGATGCATAGTATTTTTGTATGTAGTTCGCTGTATATTCTGAATAAATGTCTCTAAAACATGCATCAGATAAATCCTACTTATTGAACACAAGCAATCACAATCACACTTCTGTGATCATATGAGCTGACCACATTGACATTTGACAGGGTGACTGCACTGCTGACTATGCTGGGGTCCCTACCCATTCATCATGGCAGACCAACCATGGAGGCACTCAACTCCCACAGCTTCTTAGCAGCTTCATCGTCCTGGCCTTGTGGAGCCACTGCTTTAGGGGCACAGTCACTACAGCCCGGAGAAAAAGAACAAGGTGTCAGTAATACCAATGACACACTGTAAAGATTTCTGTAACAGATTTCTGTTTGGAAATTGTCACTGTCATGCATACGAAGGAGCACTGAGTTATGGTGTCTGACCTGTAGTAGAGTCCGCTTTGGTTGTTCAGGCTCTCCTCTACCGCACAGTAGATGGAGGTTTGGGCTCCCTCCTTTGGGGACTTGATGAGGAACATCAGAGGCTTGAACACCACTCTCTTCCACAGGGGCATAGTGGGCCAGAAGTGGCGGCCTAGTTCCGTGCGGATGACGCCCGGGTGGAGGCAGTAGGTGGTGACTCCCGTGCCTGTATGACATGAGATATATTGTCTGTGAATCACAAGTTATTTCAAATCCCAAACTGGGTACAAAATATGTCTATGGAAACAGATCATGAAATGATTCAGTTTGGTAGACTTGATCTAAGTTTCAGTTACCATGCATGCCTGTCCACAATCAGGACTACATAGATTGACATTAAATTGTAATTACCTTGAAGTCGTTTTGCCAGCTCCCTTGTGAAGAGAACATTTGCTAGTTTACTTTGCCGGTAACTTTTCCAGGGATTATAATCCTTATCCATGTTTATGTCATCAAAATGGATTTCACCTGTCAAAAATAACGTTTTGTTTTATGACCTCTGGAATAATCGTATATTTCATATATATATACATACATACATTATATAATGTAATGGACCTTTACAAAACTGTTGTAAAATCGTACACATATCCTGTTCCATACTGTGCAATGACACAGCAAAATAAATACCTTTTTCGTGAGCTAAACTGGAGACATTGACAATGCGACTTGGAGATGATTTTTTCAGCAGATCCAAAAGGCAGTTTGTCATCAAGAAGTGGCCCAAGTGATTCACACCAAACTGCATCTCAAAGCCATCTTCAGTTTGCCATTTTGGACAACGCATAACACCTATAAACAAAACCACCAAACCGAAGTAGTCGTTATAAGTCACTATTGAAAATGTTGCAGCTGCTGTGGCATTTAGTTATTAGGTCTTAAAGAGTTTTCACCTGCGTTGTTGATGAGGATATCTAGTCTCTCTCCACTTGCTAAGATGTCTTCAGTCAGCTGTCGCACTGACTGCAGTGATGCCAAGTCCAACTTTTTGACAATCACATTCCCGTTTCCGCTCCTCTGCCGGATGTCTTCTGCAGCTTGGTTTGCTCTTGTCATGTCTCTGCAAGCCAGAATGACCCTTGCTCCTATGGGACATGATTCACAATGAGTCCAGATATAAAAATATAAAAATAAAACGTATTTAGATGCTTGTTGCAAGTGCTCACCTCTACTAGCCAAATCAACTGCAGTTTCTTTGCCAATCCCAGTGTTGGCTCCAGTGATCAGGACAGTTTTTCCATCCAGACGAGCTTTGCTCCGACACACCCCTCCTGACATCCATTTTCGCACAGCAAACAGTCCCACTCCTGTCAGGGAATACATGCACACACGTTTGTATAGTAATTAGAGATTTGTAAATTACTACCCATATCAAACATTATATTTTGTCCTATGTTCAATTTATATATTTCCTCCCCCCCAAAAATAGCTTATTCTTACCTGTAATTGTAACTACGGCAATCGTTTTGGGATACCGTGCCACAAACATCGTCAAAGAGTTCTCGTACTGCATACCTTTAAAATGCGATTATCTGTAGATATAGATGATTCACTGGTCACGTACGTTGTTGCTTCATCGATTGAATAAATGCATTCTCGCTATCTCAGTTTTTCAGAGTTGGACAAGCAGTAACTTTAGCCTAAAGTTTAGGCTCCTTTGCCAACAGGAAACAATATCAGACTTACACAAGGTAGGCTATTGTACACACAGCTAATTTCACTAAAAGCAGTAATCTACCACCGAGGTCAAACCAACCGGAATATTGTAATATCTTGCATACTACAGAGTCGCTTGGTGAGATTATTTGGGAAGGTGAAAAATTATGTATGTTACCTGGCGACGAATCTCTCACCAGGGGGGTATTGCACAAAACTAGGATAAGGGATTAAGCCGGGCTATGTTGGTTATCCTGGCTGAATTTAGCCTCAAATCGGTTGCACGAAAGCCGATAGAATTTAGCCTGGCCAAGTTACCATGGTGATTTATTCTCCGCAGCTAGCCTGCTCCGGACCAGGCTAACAGCCAGGCTAAAATTAATTAATCCTAGTGATTCACCTGCATTTCCACAGTCAATCCTGTGAGGAATTCACGTGTTTTACAGCATGTCCATGATCTTTTTAAATATGTTGCATCATTTTAATTATAATGCATTGAACATTTACACATATTTAGTATATTGTCATTTCTCATTTCATTTAAATCTACAACAGTCTTTTAATATTGATTTAAGTGGTATTATTATTACTCTGGCCAAGTGTTATATTGATATGCTGATGAAGACTGCTTGTCAAACTGCCGTCGAGGTTTCATAAATATGTGTTTAATTGCATTACAGTAAACCATCTCTATATCACGGTTCAGTACTGTGAACCCTCGCGATATCATGGTTCAGTACAGTGAATCCTCGCAATATCACGGTTCACTTCACGGATTTGCCACGTGCATTGTGTTCTGCATTCTGATTGGATAAACAGTCTCTCCGCGTCTTCTCTACCTGTGCATCAATAAAGTTGCGGTTTACTGTAATATTTACTGTGTCTGTACACCTACGTAACATTCGCAGAAAAAGTTACACTTATGCACATGCTTAATTGTAGCCCAATTATGACAGCTCCAGAGGATTGTACACTTTTTGAATACTAACGCATTAATCCGGTCCGCTATTGTCTGCCAGGTTTATTCTCTTTCTTTTATTATGGCTTGAGTATTGTCCTTTTTAATTAATATCCTTCTCCTCCTCATAAAACTCCCTCAGGAGCTGTTGTTCTGCGGCCGTGAAATATGTTGCGCGACTCTTTTCCATGTTCTGATCGGTGATTCTGTGAGCGAATGCGAGGTCTTAAGAATGCCGTGAACACGCATTAATCCTGACTATTTACATCTGGCTTGACATAGCCGCGCCTTTTCATCCTGGTTTGACAAACGTGCAACCAATTAAACCAGGATACGACGGCCAGACTAGGTCAAGCCGCGCTTGCTCAGTTATTCTGGCTTTCTTTATTCTACTTTCGTGCAATACCCCCCAGATGTCACGCTAAAACGTCGCTATTACGTGATGACGTTTATATTGCGTCAATCTTTAGCTCTGTGGATGAACCAAGTACAATTACTAGTCTAAGTCCCTCTTACTATGTAACTATAATAATTTATAGTGGTTTATTATCAAATTAATCACGAGTTGA
This sequence comes from Protosalanx chinensis, assembly GCA_030340685.1. Classification (NCBI taxonomy): domain Eukaryota; kingdom Metazoa; phylum Chordata; class Actinopteri; order Osmeriformes; family Salangidae; genus Protosalanx; species Protosalanx chinensis. The sequence continues at coordinate 10,834,406 of CM059318.1, forward strand.
TGTATTTTAAAATATATAAGGTGGTATGCTATGTGCAGATATTCGTGCAGAGGCAGTCTACACATTTTCTTGGCTAGGCCCTTACACTTATCGTATTGAATTGGATGTTGATCAATGATCAGTAGGCCTATTGTGCCATAGCGAAATTGTGTATAATATAAAATAATATAAAATGCGATTCCTCCCATCTTCATTCAATGCACTGTACATCCACTCGAATTATTGAATGCAGTTGGCTTTTTCTTCCAGAAGATGGCATTGTGAGGCGAATAGGCTAACTTTATGTTTACCAAGATTAGAAGTTAGCAAATCCCTTAGTTTTAGAAGATAACATTCTCTTACGAAATTAAATCAATTCTGGGGAACGATTTAAATTAAGACAAAATGGAATTCTGGACCTGCTTTTAAACTGGTCATTTGAAGGGGGATTTTTAACCACATCACCGTCACATGCTCTTAACAGACAAGAAAGTTTAGCTCAGATAAGTAAACTGTTGGTCAAAGGTCAAAGATATAGTTTTGACCTATGACCGCAAATTGTGCTGGTAGATACTTGAGATTGTGAGCTACTGGGGCATGTCACTAAATTGCATTCCAGACTTTGAGGCAAAACGAATGTTTTATGTATATTGGTCTTATTATAATGTAGCCTACCTACGTCTTTTTAACTTGACAAAGTATGTCAAAAGACAAATGGAGAAGTGGAAAGTATGTCCATATTCTGCACACTACAACCCAAAGCAAACTCTTGGTGTTTTATTTCGAATTATAAAATTAAAAAAACTCAGTGTGCTACTGATGACCTTTAATTGTCCGACTTCTCCCATCATGAAGACTTGGGAGGTGACCTGCCTGGTCTGAGCTGAGGCCTGTTGGCTCACCTCCAAGCTTCACTCTCACATGACTGCGCACTTCCCATTTTCTCCCTGTATGGTATCCCTCCCCAGCTAAAATTAGAGCAAGTCTGTACAAGAAGTAATGCGAGAATATTTAAGCAGTCCTTTTTACCTTTGTAATAAATCTTTTTTTTTTCTCTATAAAGTTAGGAGTTACCTTAACGTATATCTGCTTCAGTGCACAATTCCTCACTGACCACAGCATTCTCATAATGGTGTTTGTAGAGGAAATAGGAAAAGAAACTGCAATATTCAAAAATAAGTGAAACTCTCCCGACCACCTTTCTACTGAGTCAAGAGCGCTTGCCCAGAGTAATGTCGAGTCCCTCCTCTGATTTTTGACGTAACTCTGAGCCTGTTGAGAGGAGGCGGGGGAGGTGCCGTCTATATTGCATTGCTTGGTGCACCTTATCGCCCCTTTTCGCTTTTAGGTTTATCGGACATCAGCAGCAACTGATTTGGGCAGACATGGCTGGATACTTGAAGGTCCTTGGCTCTTTCTCGAGGTCTGCAGTTACCCTTTCCAAAAACCCTGCAGTGCTCGCACCAGCGACCATCCAGAGTTTGCAACAGAGAAACTGTAAGTGTCATGCAATTCTTTAAGTGACTTGGAGCGCAAGTCTAGTTTAGACTTTTTTGCCTTAAAGCCACGTAAAAGCACCATAAAATGTCATTCTTGATGAGGATAACTCAGAATCTTAAATATTGCTGAGTATGACTAGCAAAATTGTAAAAGAAAGAAAATAAAGTAAGTTGCTTTTCACCAAGAAAATCGAAAACGTATATGGCTAAATGCATGTTCTTTGTAAAGAGCAGACAGTTAGCAATTGTAAGTTTCTACCAGCGACAGAACTAGCGAGATGTAGCAAACTAACGGTAAGCAGTCTTACTTCTTCAGGCCGTTCAGAGAGTGATATGGTAGCTAGCTAGCTAGGCAGCTGCTAGTACTATGGTTGGCGAATCGTCTTTGTCTCCGTCGATTGCACGGCATCCGTACACGAACGTGTAGAACTAAATAAGAATACACCGATAATGTTTCCTTCATTCGTATTAAACCTGCCAACTAGCACGAGCATCGTCCATGTGATTCTGCACGTGCATCCATCAAAAAAACAAAATGTATGAATGTCAGACTTAACCCACAGTAAACGCAAAGATCATAATGGAAAACAAGTAACAGCCCCCGAGATTTTTCAAGCCTAAACTTTTCACTCTTTTCTGGTGCATTTAAAGCAGTTTTATTGGTGGTAAACTGATAACTTAACTTTTCCAAGGTCAGTTCTCCAACTGACTTACCGAAATGACGAGACTTCGACAACAACGCCAATGGCCGCCACAAGTGTTTCAGATCTGATTGCAGGCCATTCTGGCCACTTATTTGCGATGCAATAGGCATTTCTTTGCATTTGTCTCTATCTCGACTGTTGAAACGGCAATGCACCGATGCGTTGCTATGGATTAGTCTAATGTTAAGACTGGAAAGACTCAAAGATGAGCATTTTCGTATAAATTCATGATCTACTCAAATTATAATACTTTATTGGGTAAGTGAAATGCCTACTTAAGGTGAGATGTCCTTAATCCCAGAGTACACTCGCCCTCAGTGCAATTTTGTGCCCTCTGAGTTGAAGGGCACCTTGTTTCGCAGAATTGCTTAATGGAAAACTCAGCACAGAGCTATTTCAGAATTGTGATCTTCCTATATAATGTGTGGAAGTCCCCTCACTCACTGTTGAGCGTTTGGTACCATCCAGTTGTGCCTTTGGTACCATCCAGTTGGGTGTCAGTGAGCCTTAGCAAAACTAAACCGACTCTGAACAGATTAAAGGCTTTGCTACTGTTAAAACAACCCACGTCTGTCTATTTGGACTTGGATCCTTTTGTAGTTTAATGGACCATGTAGTTGAAAAGCAAAGCCACACACTGTAACGTCAAGTATATTTGAAAACCACCCACCAATGGCAATGGTCATCTGTTTGATCAGGTGTAATGTAATGTACCTCCCAAAAGGATAGTCATCGTCTGGAGCTGTGCACCATATCTGATGACCTTTAAAAGCAAAGTAAACATAATTTGTGACTACTTAGCATAGGTGAACGTTACCCACCTTTCACACCAATAACAAGGGGTAATTTATACTAAACCCAAGACATGGTCATTGGTGCTCTGTGGATGTCACTCTACTTGAGTGAAGTTTTTATGAATACAAAAGGCCTCCCACGTTGCTGATATCTGTTCTCAGTGCAGGTCTGGAATTTACTTTGTTGTTTGATTAAAGTTACCTAATACTATGATGATGCCAGCCCCCTTCTGCTCATTGGTGAAACTCTTGATTATTGAGATCTAGGGTATTTTGTCATTCAACTAAATCATCTGCTTTACCCATGATGCACAGCGTGGCACAAGTGGGTCATGCCGATAGGAGGGGGGAGACATGTCTGGCTGTCCACACTTCAATGTCAGTGTGTACACTGCATACCTCAAGACTGCTCAAAATACAGGTCCTGGTACATTTGCTAACAAAAGGCAATGTCTTCTTATCGCTTGGCTTGCAAACACTTTTACATATTGTAAAAAATGACTTCTCAGCACTTGCATTAAGAAAGGCTCAGGCGATATTTCTCTGTGATGGTCCAGTTATGACTTTAGCGAGGGTTAAGCAACTGTCTGTTTTCACAGGTGTTGCCAAGGCTCTAGCACTCAAGTTACAGATTAGCTCAAACGTATGCTCACACCACGTGTATCCTTGTCCTGTAGGTTATGATCATGAAGCATGCAGATTAGTTTGAAATGTGCCCAGTTTAGAGCCGAGTAGAGTGGCTTCTCAGTAAAAAATAATTTGAGGATGGTTTTGCAACCTGAAGGTTGTCTTTGTGGCCATGTTTCATCATAAAGTAGCCCAGGTTGAAGACAGCATTGTGGTATTTGTTCCAGAGGTCACAAGGAACATCACACCTATACCCTTTATTTAGACACTGTTTTGTAATAAATAGTCTATTCTTGGTGCTTGTTCCAGGCATTTTTATTTTAGGCATTTGACCATCGCAGACTCTGCAAGTGCTAGTTATTTTTACAACATTTGCACTCCCACAATGTTGCCCGCTAACCCCAAAATGATATGGCTCTTCATGGTTGTTAGAAATTATTTACATTTGTTTCAGACCTCTTTGTACCCAAAAGAAGGGTACATTTCTTGACTTTTCCTTTTCACTGCTGTGTAAGGCTTGGGTGGCTTTGCAATTGCAAACTGATGTGTTGTTTTGGTTGTGAACAGATGCAGACAAGCGTATCAAGGTGTCCCAGCCAGTGGTGGAGATGGACGGAGATGAGATGACCAGGATCATCTGGGAGTTCATCAAAGAGAAGGTGCTAACCCTGGGGGTGCAGTGTTCCAACATGCAGACATGAGTGTCTGTCTCTCTCTGCTTCGAGGGAGGATAGACCACTGCTATTTGACTGGTCTATTTTTATATCATTGACTGACATGGAGAGTGTCAGTGTAGTGTGTGTCTGTGTGTGAGAGGGAGGTAGATCGAGTGTGCTGGTAGATTATGTGTGTGACGCAGGGGAGGGGTTAGCAAGGTTTTGTTCACTCACTGGCTGATTGCCTCTGGGGATAGCAGATGGTGAGTTGGCGCTGGTTGAAAACATGGAAAATCATGGTTGAAACTTGTGGTATTTACATCAACAATATTTGATAATATGCAACAATAAATTTTTGTGAAACCTTTTTTATACACTACCGTTCAAAAGTTTAGGGTCACATTGAAATGTCCTTATTTTTTAAGGAAAAGCACTGTACTTTTCAATGAAGATAACTTTAAACTAGTCTTAACTTTAAAGAAATACACTCTATACATTGCTAATGTGGTAAATGACTATTCTAGCTGCAAATGTCTGTTTTTTGGTGCAATATCTACATAGGTGTATAGAGGCCCATTTCCTGCAACTATCACTCCAGTGTTCTAATGGTACAATGTGTTTGCTCATTGGCTCAGAAGGCTAATTGATGATTAGAAAACCCTTGTGCAATCATGTTCACACATCTGAAAACAGTTTAGCTCCTTACAGAAGCTACAAAACTGACCTTCCTTTGAGCAGATTGAGTTTCTGGAGCATCACATTTGTGGGGTCAATTAAACGCTCAAAATGGCCAGAAAAAGAGAACTTTCATCTGAAACTCGACAGTCTATTCTTGTTCTTAGAAATGAAGGCTATTCCATGCGAGAAATTGCTAAGAAATTGAAGATTTCCTACAACGGTGTGTACTACTCCCTTCAGAGGACAGCACAAACAGGCTCTAACCAGAGTAGAAAAGAAGTGGGAGGCCGCGTTGCACAACTAAACAAGAAGATAAGTACATTAGAGTCTCTAGTTTGAGAAACAGACGCCTCACAGGTCCCCAACTGGCATCTTCATTAAATAGTACCCGCAAAACACCAGTGTCAACATCTACAGTGAAGAGGCGGCTGCGGGATTCTGGGCTTCAGGGCAGAGTGGCAAAGAAAAAGCCATATCTGAGACTGGCCAATAAAAGAAAAAGATTAAGATGGGCAAAAGAACACAGACATTGGACAGAGGAAGACTGGAAAAAAGTGTTGTGGACGGATGAATCCAAGTTTGAGGTGTTTGGATCACAAAGAAGAACGTTTGTGAGACGCAGAACAAATGAAAAGATGCTGGAAGAATGCCTGACGCCATCTGTTAAGCATGGCGGAGGTAATGTGATGGTCTGGGGTTGCTTTGGTGCTGGTAAGGTGGGAGATTTGTACAGGGTAAAAGGGATTCTGAATAAGGAAGGCTATCACTCCATTTTGCAACGCCATGCCATACCCAGTGGACAGCGCATGATTGGAGCCAATTTCATTCTACAACAGGACAATGACCCTAAACACACCTCCAAATTGTGCAAGAACTATTTAGAGCAGAAGCAGGCAGCTGGTATTCTATCGGTAATGGAGTGGCCAGCGCAGTCACCAGATCTGAACCCCATTGAGCTGTTGTGGGAGCAGCTTGACCGTATGGTACGCAAGAAGTGCCCATCCAACCAATCCAACTTGTGGGAGCTGCTTCTGGAAGCGTGGGGTGCAATTTCTCCAGATTACCTCAACAAATTAACAGCTAGAATGCCAAAGGTCTGCAATGCTGTAATTGCTGCAAATGGAGGATTCTTTGACGAAAGCAAAGTTTGATGTAAAAAAAATCTTATTTAAAATACAAATCATTATTTCTAACCTTGTCAATGTCTTGACTCTATTTTCTATTCATTTCACAACATATGGTAGTGAATAAGTGTGACTTTTCATGGAAAACACAAAATTGTTTGGGTGACCCCAAACTTTTGAACGGTAGTGTACATTTAGGATTGGGGGCAGGGTTTCAATAACATTGGAGATATGGTATATTTTACACAGACTAGCATTAATTTCAGTGGTGTTTGATTTATAAAACACTTGCATACCAGTCAAATGAGTTTGGAAATGAGTTTGTGCTGAAGCTGCCTAGGACAGAATTCCAACACAGCTGTATATATTATTTGAAGGATGCGTTCCCTCATCTGTGTTCTTGACCCGTAGCTTATCCTGTCCAACGTGGATGTGGAGCTGAAGTACTATGACCTGGGTCTTCCGTACCGTGACCAGACTGATGACCAAGTCACCATCGACTCTGCCATTGCCACTAAGAAATACCATGTAGCAGTCAAGTGTGCCACTATTACCCCTGATGAAGCCAGGGTTGAAGGTATTTGATTGGCATGACGTCAGACGTTGACAAGTCAATTTGTAAAGCAGTGGGATGATGATAGAAGTAATCAATCAGATTCAAGGAATAAATATAAATGTATTTCATAAAACAGTAGTTTTACATGAAATGCACTGTAATTTAAAAAGAATTATACTATGTACATGTTATATGACTGATCTGATCAAATGCTGGCTGAAAATGAAGTGTCAGACAATCTGATCTGATAACTTGTGTTTTCCATCAGAATTCAGCCTGAAGAAGATGTGGAAAAGCCCTAATGGAACCATCCGAAACATTCTGGGCGGCACCGTCTTCCGTGAGCCAATCATCTGCAAGAACATTCCCAGGCTTGTTCCTGGTTGGACACAGCCCATCACCATTGGCAGACATGCCTTTGGTGATCAGGTCAGATTCGTTCTTTGAATCGCAGAAACACTTGCGGTGGAAGTGATAAATGCATATTTTTGACGTTGCTTGTTTTTTTTACAGTACAGAGCAACAGACTTTGTTGTGGACACACCAGGCAAGTTCAAGATGATCTTCTCTCCTGCTGATGGCAGCGCAGGCAAGGAGTGGGAGGTGTTTGACTTCCCTGCTGGCGGCTGTGGAATGGGCATGTACAACACAGATGAGGTGAGTTATACAAACAGGTATAAAAAAAAATAAAAAAAAACACTCAACATGCAGTCTCATTGTGCAGATTTTTTTAAAACATGAAATTTGTATAGTCCGTGTTGTCTGAAACCCATGCTGCTAGCCATGAAGTAACGTCCCATGAACTTGATTTCAAGCTGTTTGTTGACTGTCCAGAACACTGGTTTGTTTGGTTTTACATCAAACGTCAGGTGCAGTGGACTTTCAGCTTGTCAAGGGGGGGAAATGAAAGTGTGAAGTACCTCTGGATGTCCCAGGGGGGGGGGGGGGGGGGGGGGGGGGGGGGGGGGGGGGAGTGTGCCGAGTGTGCCGTGTGCCGTACCATTCAAGCCAATAGCGAGACGGTTTTTAACCTCTGAACGGATAGTTTGACCTCAGCCTGTTATGATTCTTCCTGTCATGCTCTTTTTGTTCCCTCAGTCTATTACAGGTTTTGCTCACAGCTGCTTCCAGTATGCCATTGGCAAGAAGTGGCCTCTCTACTTGAGCACTAAGAACACTATTCTGAAGGCCTATGATGGCCGCTTCAAGGACATCTTCCAGGATATTTTTGAGAAGTAAGCCTTTTTTTCCTTTTTCTTTTACTTACTCAACCTGAAAGGTGGATCATTTATAAAGCTTGGTCTCAAACATGATACCCCACAGTATTGTTTATGTCTTCCTGTACCAACAGGAACTACAAACCTGAGTTTGACAAACTGAAGATCTGGTACGAGCACAGGCTTATCGATGACATGGTGGCCCAGGTGCTGAAGTCCGACGGAGCCTTTGTTTGGGCCTGCAAGAACTACGATGGTGACGTTCAGTCAGATATCTTGGCTCAAGGTGAGACATGCAAACTGACACCCGGCCACGTGGCCAGAGGGGGTCATTTCCAGATACTTGTCCTGGTATTAAAGGGGCTCTGTTCATATGTTTGACCTTTTGCTTTGTTTGACAGGCTTTGGCTCTCTGGGACTGATGACCTCAGTGCTGGTGTGTCCTGACGGAAAGACCATCGAGGCAGAGGCAGCCCATGGAACCGTGACCAGACACTACCGCGAGCACCAGAAGGTTTGCCTCATTCTGTTGTGTTGTTTTTTTTTAGGTCCCATGACCGTGTCACCTTCAACGGTTTAATGTTACAGGTTGGTTTGAGTTTGTTTACAGTGACCTCCAAATGGTCTACTTGTTAGTCGTGTGTGAAGATTGCCATCTGGTGGTGGAAGTGGCAACGTTGCTATGGTGATCTCAGGGTGGAATAATTTTCTTGTTTTTGATTTATGCCTTACCTCAAAGAGTTAGGATTAAAGGAGGGTGGGGTATATTTTAAGGTCCACACATAAACCGTAACGTAAACAATACCTCACTATCTCTGTAGGGAAGGCCAACCAGTACCAACCCAATCGCCAGCATCTTCGCCTGGACCAGAGGGTTGGAGCACAGGGGAAAACTTGATGGGAACCCAGACCTGATCAAGTATTAAAATCTTTACATTTTAATCTGCATACATTTCAATAATGGATGCTTATTTCGGGTTTGGTTTCCAACACCGAATTCTACCTGACACTAAAACGCATGTCTTGCAGGTTCTCTCAGACTCTGGAGAGAGTGTGTGTTGAGACCGTGGAGAGTGGCGTTATGACTAAAGACCTTGCTGGCTGCATCCACGGCCTGGCTAAGTAAGCTCATCACCATAACATACTACCGATTTCATTCTCTACTGCAATTCATACTCTACTGGAATCCCATATTGTCGCTGGGGTTCGATATATGGGTGGTTGGGTGGCCGTGATGGACAAATAGATGACTTTGAGCAGCCCATACACATGCATGTTATGAATTAGTTGTCATCATTCTGTCTTGCCTTTGCAGCTGCAAGTTGAACGAGCATTACGTCAACACTACTGACTTCCTAGATGCCATCAAGAACAACCTGGACAAAGCCCTTGGCAAATGAAGGATTCAAGAAGTACAGCTAGTTTGAAAGTGACTTAATGTTTTTTTGTACCTCATTTGTAACTTAACAGGTCAAGAACTCCACATGCATACTGTCAAAGGAAGAAGTACCGTGTAGAGAATGATACACTGTGCCCTTACTGTAGATTCCTGCACCATCTTGAGCTATTGTTATATCTCATGACTCCTTCTCCTTTCACCATGTCCTCACCTCCGATGTTCTATTTTTGTAATGTGAAGTACTATTAACCATAAGTTGGGAGTGATGGCCATGTCAAAAAAAACTTGCTAATAAATCTACCTGGTTTTACCCTTTAACTGTGTTCAGATTCCAATCTTCTCTCAGACCATAAAGAAAATGTGAACAGTGTAAATGTAAATAAATTTATTATTTTACAGTATTGTCTGGTACACAACATTTTACATACAGCTCTATCGACAGCATATCCACATCAATGTGTAACAATACAGAAAGACATTCAAATTTCAAGACGGTTTTTTAATCCCCCTTTATTTCAGCACTACAACAGTGATGGAATGGACACAGACACTGGAGAATTCACAAATTAGCAGGTTGGATAATAAATGCACTATATCAACATTGTAGGATACCTTGTTTGCAGGTTATACATTTGAGAAGCCTAAGCACTGGGGAAATAAATATATTTTGAATATCCCAAATCCTTTTCTGCTGGGTCCACGGCCCTGTCACATGTTGGGAGGTTGTCGTTCATCACTTTGGACCAGCGTGGAGCGTGATGGATGGCGTGCTCTCACAGACACACAGGGCCACTTAATATTTCTGTCCAAAGTTTTTGGGACGATTCCTTTTGAGATTCATCCATGAAAACCCAAACTGCAATGAGCATGCAGAGTTCACATTGTATTTTGAAGCCAGGGCAGGACAAGAATGGAAAGAAGTCTCTAGAAAAAGCTGCAGTTGGCTGCTGTGAAATATTCTTTTGGAAACATCTGAGGGGTGAAGAGAAGGAACCCTAAATGTAATTACATGAGGTCTGCTATTGGGCCACGACATTGAAACGTTCCAGTTTTGCTGAAGACCAGATCAAGAAGAGGCCACACCACTGCTTTCACCTTGGCCTGGAGAATTATGACGGAATTAGATATTCTTTGGTTCAGGGGCTGCAATAACAGGACAGCTAAATTGCTATACTGTGGTGAGTTGTACAGTATTTTACACCTTATCGGGTTTTAGGTAGTCAAATTGCCTTCTCCGACTGGTTATCACTGATAAACGTGTTGCCTGCCGATGCAGGAACTTCAGATTCAGTGCCGAACAGAGAAATATACAGTTTTATTCAGTTCCATTCATCAATCCTAGTACAGAATCAAACAGTTTTCTCAATTGAGGAATATACTCATGTAAAATATAAACAAATCCTATGTAAGTAGTTTTTAGAGTCAGTGATATGTTGCTCTAACTAGTCACAGTATGTAACTGATACACAGAGTAAATTGTTTGCCTGGAATTATGACACTTGCTGGAACTGTGGCTTTGGTCAATTACAGGAACAGAGTAAAGCCGCTCATTTTCGTGCCCCAGCCTTCAATACATTACTGAGTCAGAGAACTTTCTTAAAAGTGATGGACATCTCTGACGGAGTAAGTGCATTAGTTTGTGTAAAATCTGTATGCATTTCCTTCGAATGTGCTTTGCGGAGTACAGTTCTTGGGTTGTGTCGTATTGTCCCCAGTGTTGACATTGTGAAACTGCAAAATTTGACTAAATAACGATGTTTCAGTAGATTCACCAAGTTGCTGTAGTAAATACAAAGAAGGACAGTCTACAAACCTTAGAACACGAGATGAGAGATTCCAGTGCATGTGAATGTGCATATCCTGCCATGTCAACCCAACGCTCTTACACAAAGTAAAAGCCCATTGTGCCTTGCTCAGTAGCAGTTTATGGCGCTACCCTTTTATTAGATCACACGTTTTATGCAATTTGTGTGTGTCTCTTTTTAAATAATTCATGCAGTGTTGTACCGCCCAGCACCCTTTCCATAGCTGCTGTAATACTCAATTTCAGACAGTTTAGCGATGTCTGGCGTATTGTTGCTTGCCAGGTTCTCTCGCTCGCTGAATTCAAAGCTCTCCTCCTCGTAGTCTTCCTGACCCTCCATGTCTGCAGGGGTTTCTGAGGAAGGAAACACAAGGACAGAACATATGAGCCCACCCTGTCCTCCTCCGACACACATAAACACAGCACTGCCACCGCTGACACCCAGTGTCGTAGAAAGCCTGTGGAGAGCTCCTCCTCCTTGGCCTCCATATCACTCTCCACTAATAGAGACAGGCATGTCTAATCCAGGCACTGCTATATTTACTAAACACACTGGGAAGGAGCGCCTGAGAAAGCACCAAAACACTTGGCCAGCAGATTACAGTATATGCTGAGTCAAAGTGCATTAGGGACTGGCTAAGTGACAATTAATACAACATAGCTGTCAGGGGAATATGCAAATATGTGGGAGACACGTCTTGTGTTGCTGTGTCTGCTGTTGCGAAAAGCGTATCAAACAAAACACATTCTTAAGGATTGACTGGTTGGAGAGGTGTAGAGAGAATTCTGGAATCGAAATAGCTACCTTGTTCCTCTATGGAGGCGTCCAGTATGCCGTGTTTAACCTTCATGTGTCGGCTCAGGTTGCCCTTCAGGTTGAACTTGCTGGTGCAGTAAGGACACTTGAAGGGCTTGCTGCCAGCATGGAGGTGCATGTGGCCCAGGAGGTTGTACATTCGGTTGAAAGACTTCCCGCACACCTGGAGGGAACCAGGAGGAGAGCGCAGGTCAACCTCCCACCACTGTGTCACAGCAGGACCCGAGGAAAGTTCTAGCAGGGTCGGCATCTTACCTTGCATTTGAAGGGCTTGACGGGCAGGTGGACGATCATGTGCGTCTTGAGCGTCTGCTTCTGGACGAAGGTCTTGAAGCAGACGTGGCACTGGAAGGGCCTGATGCTGGTGTGGATGAGCATGTGCCTCTTCAGGTTGGCGGAGAGCGTGAACTCGCGGGCGCACACTTCGCACTTGAACTCCTTCATGCCCTGGGGGTGACAAGAGGGGCCTGTGTTTTAATTCACCTCGGTTTAAGGAAGCATCTCCAGTCGTCACAGGTGGCTTCAAAAACTCAGCCATTTTTTTAAACACAAATGGCAGAAAACTAAGAAACCTCATCTACGGTGCGTTACTGGACTCATACACACTGCTGGCTCCACCATGTGTTGGCTTCAAGACGGAGTCGCTGTCTAATGAGCATATTATTTAAACGTCAACACAGATTGACATTTGAATTGAATGCTTTATCTCACGGAGACAACAAATCACAACGGCGTGAAGAGATTAAACCTGACAGGATTTACAGTAAAGGTGTAAGGGTCTATGTGTATTTACCATGGCTAATCTGACACTTGAACTGAGACCAGGGCTCTTGGACTGGGATTAACCGGCAGTCATAAAGGGAAGTATCTGTTGCCATACACACATGGGTGACACACCTTACAACACAAAGCACATGTACACAGGAGGAAGATAACACAAAGAAACAAGGACTTTAAAGACTGTTTGCGTAACAGCAGGTTTTGGTTGGATACAAGGTCAAGGTTTTCTGCGGTAAATTGTGAATAATTATTTTGAGACTGATTGTACTTTAGGTCTGGCAATCTTAGGCTGTGCTTTGACCCAGTCTGAATTTTGGCCTGCTCTATATATGATTTATTTTCAAATGCAGTCAGGGAAAGGTATTCAGTATTATGGTCTGAGAACCATGGGGTTCAAGTACCTGGAGTTCAGGAGCCTGCGTGGTCAGTACCTTGTGAGTGAGGGCGTGCTGTCGGAGGTGGTGGATCTGAACAAACTCCATGCCACATTCTGGGCACACATAGGGCCGCACGTTCTGGTGCTTCATCAGGTGGTTCTGCAGCTGGCTGCGGTAGGCGAACGACTTGTGGCACTCGGGGCACTGAAAGGTGGCGGGCCCTTGGTGGCTGGTCTGGTGGCGTTTGAGGTGGGCATACGTGGGGAACTCCATACCGCACTGCGAGCACACGTGGCAGTGGCCATTCTCGTGCTTGCTCTCGTGCGTGCGCAGCTCGCTGGGGTAGGCGAAGCCGCGGCCGCAGAAGCGGCAGCTATAAGGCTTGACGTCCGAGTGCTGGAGCATGTGCCTCTTTAGGTGGCTGGTCTGAGTGAAGGCCTTCTTGCAGACAGTGCACTTGTGAGGCCTGGTGCCCTGGTGGGTGAGCAGGTGGGTCTGGAGGTGGCTGGGCTGCTTGAACAGCTTGCCACAGTGCAGGCACTCGTGGGGCTTGATGCCGTTGTGGCCCAGGATGTGGGTGACCAGGTTGTACTTGGACGTGTAGGACTTCTCGCACATGCGGCACTTCCAGCGCTTCAGGCCCTCGCCCACATCCACACAGTAGGACTCGTCGATCTGCACATTGATGTCCAGGCGGTCGATCTGCATGCGCCGGGCCAAGTGGCCCTCGGGGTCGGCCCACAGCATGGCCTGGGCCCCATCCTCGTAGTCCCCCGGCAAGGCAATGTCGGCAGCCTCGTACGCCACCTCGCTGGACTCGTAGTAGCGACTCATGGGAGGACTCTCGCTGTCCCTGCCTGTCTTTAGGTTTAACGCTTCCTCTTCCTCCTCATGCTCCTCCTCATCCACCGCCAGCTCCTGGGTCCCCCGCTCTGCTCTCTTCCTCTCCTTCCTATCCTCTAGCCGTGAGTCCTTGGGCTGGCCGGCCGTCTCCTTGACACAAACTGGGCAGCTCCCACAGGTCTGTTCCTCTTTTACCGGTCCCCTGTGGGGGAGAGCTTCCTCCTGTTTTCTCGGGCTGCGGCCGTTCATCATGTGAACGCAGGGAGGGAGGCTGGTTGAGTCCAAACGCTCACCTTTCACCTGAGGGGCGTGCGGGCTAGGGGGCCTGTGAGAGGGCTCCCCTGAATCCCCTTCTCTCCTGGCCCTCTTGATCCTCCCTCGGGGCCCGGGCCTCCTTCTCTCACTGCCGTGAGGCTGGCTCTCCTGCTCCCCTCCAGGTTCAGCCAGGTAGTCCCCATTGGCCCCAATCAGCTGGTCAGTGCACTCGTATTCCGCCCCCTCTGGAGGCGCAGGGGGCCCCTCCCTAGGCTCTCCCATGTAGAAACCATTGGGAGCAATGGTGGCACCAAAAATCTCGTTCTGAGAGATAAGGCCCAGCACGGCAGCTTGGGCCAGGGACAGCACAACCACAGGGTCTGTCTGGGTCCCCGCGTCCACCTGACCCTCCATCACCTTGGGGTAACACCGCACCAGACGGCCACTCTCCTCCTCCTGACAGGAGAACAAATCACGGTCATCATACAAAGAACGACTTACAAATACTTAAGACAATAATGAAACAAGCAAGTAGACACATGCCACTTTTCTTGTGTATGTATAAAACACATATATTACACACAATATAATACAGAAAAAGGTTACAATTTTACAAACAAAAAACTTTGATGTATGTGATACTTTTTCTGTAGGCAGGAAAACAGGCAGGGGGGATCAGGAGAGAAAAAAATACTTTGAAGTGTGGTAACACTTGAAGTATTTGCACACTTAATATTATATGCGACTCCTTCCTATTCAACTACCGATGATAGAAGCTTTTCCAGGGGTAGCCAGAGAGAGCTGCATTCTGACAACGCCTTCCTTCTTTGCTCTGAATCCACTAGAGAACATTAGATTGAAGAGATAAGTCAGATCTCTGCTAGCTAGCGCCCTGCTTCCTTCCTCGACGGGCTGGAGAATAATATGGAAACACAGAAAGGGATGCAGGTCCAAACAAGGAAGTGGACTTCCGTGGACTGTCCACAGGACTTCCTGTGGGGTCTGGGGCAGCTCTTGTGACCGTGTTGGGCTCATCGCTGGGCCAGCCCCATTCATAAGGAGCATGTCAAACTAAACTCAAACCTAAGAAATGCTTGTGTCCACTACATGTTTTCAACGAGAATAGCAAAGAGAGTGAAAAGATTGTGAGCTGCATCCTTGTGATAAACAAGAGGTAAATAGTGTACCCTTGCGCTTCCAGGTCATTCCACACAAGAAACCGGGCTGAAAAGAAAATATATGAGGGAGCTAAGACTCCTGTATTTTCTTCATACACCATAGAGACTGTGCTTGCCTGCAACCTTTCATGATACAATACTGAGGAGTGAGACAGGGAGCGAGGATGGAGATAGAGAAGAAGGGAGGGAGAGATAGAGGAGGAAAGAAGGGAGGGGTAGGAGTGTGTGTGTGTGCGTATTTCTATGGGGGGGGGGAGAGAGTAGACCTGGATGCCCTGATAACCACGTCATTTATAATTACTGCTTTTAAAGTAGTCAGACAGAGACAGACTGTGTATTTGTGAGAGAGAAATACAGAAAGAGTGAGTGTGTATTTGAATGTGTGTGTGTGTGTGTTTGAGAGTGTATGTGTGTCTGTGGGAGATTTAGTGTGTTTGTGTGTGTGTGCGCGCGCGCGCGTGTGTGTGTGTGAAAGAGAGGGAGGGAGACAGAAAGAAGGAGAAAGAGATGTGGGCGGGGGAGGAGTGGAGGGAGGGAGAGAGAAATGAGATGGAGGGGCTGAAAGATAAAGAAAGAGTGGGGAGGGGAGGGGGGTAGATTGAGTGAGCATGTGAGAGAGAAGGGAAGAGAGAGAGAAAGGAAAGGGAGAGGGAGGGGTGTGGGGGAATAGGAGAGACAGAGAGACAGAGTGAGTGAGAGAGAGAAAGGAGGGGAAGTAGAAAGGGGGAAGAGGGAAAAAACACGACAAAATGAAAGGCAGACAAAATGAAAGAGAAAGACCAATGAGGGGGACACAGAGAGGTAGTATAGTCATTGTAAGTGCATGGCTTAACATTTAAAGTTGTATAAGGAAAAAAACAGTTTTGAACAAAAAAACTAACATTTCTTTTTTTACCAGAGGTGTGACTAGACTAGTCTAGTTACACGGCTACTCTCATCTGTAAAAGACGTTCTTGCTGCAATATTCTTTTGAACGTGAAAAGTAGTCTTTCTACCTTTACAAGAGAGAGAGAGAGAAACACAGCTAAGAATGATCCAGTAAACTCCTCTCTTAATTGCATTTGTAAACACAGTCAAGACTCTCAAGGCAACAAACTCACCACATTGTTCCTGGTGTGATGTTTGAGGTGTTTCAGGGATCTCATCCTTCAGAAGAAATGAGTGGAGTAAAAAAATCCAGCTCCTATTTATATCTGTGGGAGAGTGGGGCGGTCCCACAGCTCATCCTCCTCCTACTGTTGCTGTTATCAGAACTGACTGTGCCTGCCCCCCTCCCCCCGCTGCACCACCCCTTCCACCACAACACACACATACACACACTATCACCCCATTTCTTTCTCTCTCTCTCTCCCTCTCCCCCTCCCTCCTCTCTCACTTCTCTTTCTCTATCCTCTGTCTCACACACACACTCTATCTTTCTCTCTCTCTCTCCCTCTCGTACTCACACACATACACACACACACACACCTTATCTCTCTTTCTCACCACATACAATTCACCATGACCCTTCAACACACATTTCTCTTTAAGGCACATAGAAACACAGGCACTATCTTCTTTTAATCACTTATACTTTGAAATTCCTTCTACGAGCATGTACTGAAAAACAAACAAGTCTAAAATCTAATCTGAAGCTGCTCCATGTGCACACACAGACACACGCGCGCACACACACACAAACGTAAGTGTGCGCAAACATGCATGAAAAAACATTGCACACAAACACATTCAGTTTGGCTGGAGGTGTGTCTGTAACTGGCTAACTGTCACACAGATAGTGCCTGAAATATGCTAAAATACTAAACTTCTGGGCAACATGTCATTTGTTGGCTTAATTCCTTAATTTTATTGAATTAAATGGCAAGACTGTCTGAAGTGAAACATGTCTGAGTTCCAGTAAAAATGAGTGACAAAAGAAAGAGAAGAAGAAAGGAGAGAAAAGCAGTTAGGAACAGGAGGGAGGGAGGGAGACAGACGTGGGGGAGAGAGAATAAGGAAGAAAGAGGGAGGGGAGCGAGTGAGGCAGCGAGGAGGCAGGAAGGGGGGTGAGAGAGACAGAGAGAAAGAAAAAGAGTGAGGAAAGAGGGATGGGGGAGGGGGAGGGAAGAGGAGAATGCAGCAAAAAGGAGGAAGAGGGGAAAGGAGAGATGGGGGAGGGAGTACTAAAGCCTAAGAAAGGATGTGGTACAAGAAAGAAAGAGAAAGAAAGAATGAGAGAAGAGAAAGAAAGACAGAGAGGAGGGAGGGGGGGTGCTCACGAGGGGGTGGGGATGGGAAGAGAGATAGAGAGAGGGAGGGCTGAAAGAAAATGCAGTGAAAGAAGAAGAGGGGGAGGGAGGGCCAGAGGAAAGAAGGAGAGAGAAAAAGAGAGAAGAAAAAAAAGGGGGGATGGTGGAGTGTGAAAATAAAAAGAAGAGTCCATCAGCAAGAGAGAGAGAGGGGGAGTGCAGAATGAAGAAGGGGTGGGGGGGTGTGGGGGGTGAGAGCAGGGGGAATGGAGAGAGGAAAGGAGATAGAGAGAGGGAGGGAGTGAAGGGAGAGAGACTGAGGAAAAGGAAAAAACACCAAGGGAAGACATTAACTATTGAACTTCCAGATTTCTTTCAGGCTGTGTTTAGACACAGTGCAGCATGGTACCTGCGGACTAATGAAAGGGTTTGTGTGTTCAGCTCGTCGCTGTTTAGATCGGATCTGGGTAACGAACCAGGTATGCCCTCATGACCCATGCTCACCTTGAGCTCTCCCCAACACTACCTAAAAATCCATGACAAAGTCCTACTGTGTCACAACATTCCATACATGTTCAGTAGCCTATTTGCTATAGATGGACACACGTCAATCCTAATCCTGGCTGTATGGTAACATGCTATGCCTAAACAGTTTCCACTAAATAACAGGAAAGGGCAAACCTTGAAAACCTTGATCAATCATCAGCGGCTGGGAGTGCTGTGAGAATGAGAAAGTCAGAGAGAGAGAGGTAGGGAGAGAGGTGGTGAGGGTAGGGGAGGGGAGCGGAGGAGGGAGGAAGGGAGAGATAGGGAGTGAGAACGAGCGAGAGGGAGGGGGAGAAGGAGAGATTGAGTGAGGGTGTGAGTGAGGGGGAGAGATAGCAGGAAGTCGAGGGGAGAGAATGGTAGAGAAAATAGAAGGAGAGCAGGGGAAGAAACAAAGAGATAAGAGGCAGAAAGACAAAGAAACCACATGGAAGAAACAACAAGGGACACGTACATAAAACAACACACAAGCAGCCTGTGGGGAGAATGAAGAAGAACGAGAAAACTAAAGTTTAGGAGGAGGAACACACTGTATGGTGTCTTTCCAGACCCGCTCAGTCCAAACCACAGGACCTGTCCACTTGTCTGTCCCGCTCAGACATCTGGGACAACGGTGAACATGCGAGGAGTTGTTTACACACAATAAATAATGAAAGTGAACCCCTGTGTGTGTGCGTGTACATGTGTTCTCACAGGTTTCTACACACAAAGAGAGACAGAGGGAAGTGAGCCATAGCTCATCTCTCGATTGTAAAAATGTAGGGATCTCAACTAACTCTTTTAGTGTGTGTGTGTCTGTGTACAGTATAATAATAGGAAAGAGGCCAGACACTTTCTGACACCCACCCACACACACACACACTTTCAGTTCTCTCTGTGACCCTGTGTCTCAAACACAGGTCTAACGTGTAACTGACTGTAACCATGTCCTTTTACACTTCCAAAGCAGCATGCTCTTAATGTGCTGTAATCTGGGAAAGGGGATATAGATATGGATCAGATTTTATAACCTCCAGAGGGAGAGAGACAGAATGAAAGACAGACAGAGTGTGTGAGTGAGAGAGTGAGATAGCTAACATTGGTTAGCTTCACCTTATGGGAGGTGATTTGTAATAAAGAGGAGGTGGGTAGGAGGAATGTGTGTGTGTGGGGTTGGGGGTGTGTGAGAGGGTTGGGGCGGGGTTGAGGGGAGGGAGGGCAACGCTGCGTATGTGGGTGTTAAGAATCCATGGTGTGTGCGTCTGTGTGTGTAGTGTCTGTGTGTGTGTACACCATTCATTGACTACACAGGGAGATCAAATATACTCCTGTCTTTCTGCAGTACACTTGGACAAACACGGATATGACAATGCTGAAGTGGAAACAAGTCCTCTGGCTTCAAGTTAGTCCTTCATCATATATACGGCTGTCTCCCTGAGATCCAGACAGAGCTCTAGACATCATCACACAGCACCGCGTCACCACCACATCACCGTCAACACGGATCGTGCTATAAAAGCTTGTTATGGATGAGAGCAATGCTATGCGATGGATGATGAATCTCGACCTGCAACGTTTTGCGTGCCTACCTTCCGTCTTCCAGAAAGGGGCCTGAGATGCATGTCTAAGAAATCTGTGTAAAAGTCAACAGGGTAATATGGGGGGGAACCAGGACAGGTAGAAAAACATGGTGTGCTTTTGATGGCCTATAACCTGGGCTTCTGAACAGTTCACTGTGGAGATCCCTCCCCATCCCTCTTACCTCACACCCAGGAAGAAAAGTAACAACCTGGACCTTCATCCACGGCCATCAGCTCCACTACCAGTGAGAACCCTTCACCTCTACATGGCATACCGATATAACACTGTGCCTCAAGAATGATTAGCTGCTGCAATTAAAATCCCGCCCCCCTCCCCCCACACGCACTCACCCTCCCCGCCCCAAAAAAACACAGCATGCTTTTTCATAAGCAGAGACAATTGCACAGCTTGAGTCTAAGCGACGTTGACGGAGCATTGCAAACTGTCTAGCCAGAGCCACACCCAGGCAGGGCGCTCGTCTCCTCTCAGGCCAAGCCCAGCCAGGGACAGACACATGGACAGGTGGGCACGGGCAGCGGTCGTTACTGCCTTGCTAATGGCATCACCATTAAGCACAGAGACAGTGCAGAGACGGCTGGTGACAGACGGACGTGAATCCTCCACTCAGAGTAAGTTGGCCTGTTGGTGACTCACTGGCAACATTTAGTTATGCAAACAAACATGCATTTTCAGAAATCCCAGCAAACCTGATTCCATAATGACCATTTGAGTATATGTATATATTTTTTTGTTTGTTTGTTGCTTTCAACCAAGTAGTGTTGCATTCTTTCTGCAAACCATTCTCACATAGAGAGACAGGATGCAGAGATGGGCAAAGCCAAAAATCCTAAATAAAAGATTACGCCCCTCATTCAGTTCTGGGGTACTAAATGGAAAGACAGAATATTAGCAATGAAATTGCTCTGCTTGGAGACAACATTGGAGAAAAGAGTGTGGGGAGAGCTTGAAGAAGAAGAAAAAAAGACTGAATATAAAGGAGAAAAGACAGAGTTGAGGGAGGAGAGGAGAAGAGCATTCAGCAAGGAGGATATAAAAGGAACAGAGAGGGGGGCGAGGGAGTGAGACAGAGAGCTATGGAAGGAAAGAGAGAAAGAGGAGAGAGAGAGCATGAGAGAGCAAGAGAAAGAGGGGGGCCATGGGAGAGCAAGAGAAAGAGCGAGAGTGGAGAGCGAGTGAGGAGAGAGAGAGATCAAGAGACAGGGGGGGGGGGAGGGTGGGAGGGAGGGAGGGGGAGTGAGTGAGTGAGAGAGAGAAACAGAGACAGAGGACGAGAGAGAAAGACAGAAAGGAGAAAAACAGAGAGGGGGAAGGGAGAAAGAGGGAGAGCCACAAGAGACTCAAAAACCACAGAATAAAAACCCTCTGTCTGCCAGTAACTCTATATAGATATACAAATATGAATCTTCATGTATATATACATGGTATTTGTCCAGGGAGGAATGACTGTCCAAAGAAGAGCCCACCGCACACACACACAACAAGTTAATTCACTACGTCACTAAGGAAGATCTTCATTCTCACTCAAATTGCAGTTTCACGGCAATTCGAGGCTGGATAGAAAATGACCACGGTGGTATGCTCGCTTCTAAAGACATGTTAGTCTCTCCCTCCACACTCTTTATTAAAGGTATCCATCATAATCAAAGTACAGTGTTGGCTATCACTATATCTTCCTGTCATTACGTGTGGAGGACCCAACCTCGCGCTCCACCTTTGGAAGGTGCAGACAGTATGATGTAATTGTGGCCCATGCCCTACATTGTACCAGGGCTCCAGCTTTACTCAAGGTTAGGCCCACAATGAACCAGTGAAGCCTATTAACACTAGAGGTCTCTGCAGCGCTGTATATTGGGAAGAACCGTCCACCTTCACACTGGTCTCTAAACAGAGGGCATAGGGACGGAGCTGATAGCCCTCTGTATGGCCCTCACTTCCCTATGTTATCCCTTCACCTCCCAGTAACAGATTTCAGCCCGAATTACTTTTCTTTCGTCCAAGTTTCATTCTTTTAAATCAAACCCTTTGTCTATCTCTTCTTTTGTACCTTCCTCCTGTTTCCATGGTTACCCCTCTCTCTGCTCTGTACACTATCTATCTCTTCCTCCGTTTCCCTCTCTGTCTCTCTCACTCTGTTCTTATCTTTCTCATTTTGCTTTCATCTCTGCCTCCCTTCCTCCTGCTTTATCCCACACCCTCCTCACTCCGGCTTTTATCTCTCTTCACTTTCATCTGTCTTTCACCTTTCTCTCCCCTTCAAGCCTGCCATTCCATCATGCTGGTTTTCGGTTCTTATGGAGAGAAAGTTTTATCGGTTTCCCTGTCAATTCTGCATTTTTAATAATTTCCAATTTATCCTACACACTTTCCAATGCCAAGGAGGTGTGCATTAAATTGTCCGAGCCAACAATGTGTGTGGATGTAATACAGAAACGTCTGGTGTCACTCATTCTTCCATTATTATGAGCCTGCAATGGTTTCTTGCAAGATCATCTGTATGGAACATTGGTTTGGTTTACTATCCCCCCTCTGTATTTGTTATTTTCATCATATTACATCTATCTGAACAGGAATTTATTGTGCTTGTAATTTGGTTTGGTTTACAGGTACTGAGTCAGAGTGCAGTCCAAGATGTGTCATCTGAGTGGAGTCCCATTGAGACTGAGGCCTTCGAGGACGGAGTGCTCATATCTGTGGCAGATATTTCTGCCTCCTGTCATCGTTCTACAGTGATGAAGATGTTCTTGTGAAGCCTGCAAGCCTCCCTCTACCAATCTCTGCCGGGAGATCCAACATTCACCTGAAACTGTGGCAGTTTAACATACCGGCCTCTGTCACACCACGTCGGACCTGCGACACTGAACCCAACACTGGGACCTTCTGGCTCTGAGCAATATGCCACGTTGATGTTTGGGATGGTACATCACCAGTAAATTACAAGTTCACATAGGTGAGGTTGTATTATCTTATGAAACCCCTTTTTCTCTTTAACTATATCCGTCAACCAAGGTGGTGTACATGAGAGGGGGAGTGTGCCTTCCAGTCAGTGACAAACTAATTCCAAGAGACACTGCATGTGGTGTGGGAGGAAGTTTTGTGCTGCAGCTCTGACTGAAACTAACCTCCCTCCCTCTCCCTCTCCTTCCCCTTCCTCTTAAAGTACCACAACTATTCAGAAAAGAGAATAAAGAAAACCTGAATAGAGGAAGAGAAAAAAATTGGGTCCCAAGGCGAGGGAGAAAAGAAAAACAATGAAAGAAAACAGGAATGAAAAGAGCTATAGAGAAAGAAAAGAGAGAAAGAAGAGACAGAGGGAGGGTGGGGTGACAGAAAAAGAGACAGAGCAAAGCAAAGCGAAATAGGAAGAAAAATGTTATGAAAGATAGACATGTTTCAGTGGAAATACATTTTGAAGAAGGAAAAAAATAAACAAATAAAAAGGAGGAACAAATAGCAAAGGTGATGCGCGGAAATAAAGTCTAGTTAGCAAGATAGTGCTGTCAAAAGGAAAGATGCTCTTAGCAGAGCACATGATGTGAAACAACACATTAAATGTTTGACAAACAAATTTGTATACCTATTATAATAGCCAATACTACCAGTTGCCAACAAAACCCATATAAACATGTAAAAACAGAGTCTGGCAAAATGTTGTATCTGTGGATAGAGATTGCCATACAGTCAACCTGTGCAATGGAAATATACCGTACACTTACGAGTGATGGATGCAATCATTTTAGTCCATCTTCTTTCTATTTGACAGTCCTAGTAACCATATTCACTCCTCAGCCAGTGTGGCCTCCAGGAGGTTGACTCTGTCTATAGGCACAGATGATGTCATGATCAAGAATCTGATACTGGATATCAGCAATGCAATCTGTAATTGAAAACACTGACCTTCCAGCGCTCTACTCTGGCAAAGTTGCTCGTGAACGAACAATAATAATTGGCCGTGGCTATTATGAAGTATTGAGTAATGAGAGAGAAACATGTAACCTGTTTTTTCAGCTATTCACACTAAGGCCAGTCCTTGAAATATCACTCGTATATGATGTTTCGTAGTGTTATGCTGCTGGTTATTCTTATTTAGGCTAAGGATCATAGTGTGTTTAGCAAACAATTACATACAATCTTATTAAAAAAAATTCCTTCCAATGTTTTGACCCTGTAGTGAGATCCTTATTGTTGATGTGTAATGACTCTATTCCTTCTGAACTACATGTTGTGCTCTGAGCTGACAGAAAATCTTGGTCAAGCATGTACGGTAAATTAGTCACAAATATGCACAATGTACATACATAATTTAATTAATAATTATTAATAATCATTTTTTTTCTTCTGTCCTATGTTAAGAGACGCGTTTAAATCTGAGAATTGTAATAGTTGAAAAACACTATTTGAAAAGTAACTGATATTCCAAAATATTTATACTAGCTGTACAAGGCTGATTACATAAGTATGTGGATGGGCGTGACAAGCACAACAGGACTGGATGGATCCACCTTGGTTGCTGCTGCTTGGCCTAAAAGAAGATCAGGAAAGGGCGGTTTGCGACTAGTAGCTATAATACATACCTGACAAACATAAGTTGTCAGCGTATTTCTGTTTACCTGTGTAATGTGATAGTTAAGGTAACTTATACTAGTTAGAGATAGCTTGCAGCTATCTTAGCAGTAATTTGCCTTGGAGACTGATTTTATTTCCAACTTAAACTATTAGTTGCTCGCTTTTGCTAGCTAATTGTACTATTTGTAGAGCTAAACGTATTAGCTATACAACCGCCTTTTTTATTTATATCCATATGATTTAAAATATTTATTAAAAGAACCCATTGCAACACTGGCTTCCCATCAACAAGCTTTCTCTCAATGAACCAGTCAAATAAGTTTTACTAGTTAAATGTGGGGGAGGCTTGATGGCCCCAGCAGTGTTGTGCTAATCATGGATTCTACTGATGTGCAAAGAGACTGGGGCCTCTCGGCTAAAACAGTCTAGTGATGAGTCACGTTGCGGGTTCATAGATATCAGAAACTGAGTTTTCGTGGTTGAAAAGTTATCACATTGGGTGCACTTTCAAAGTAGTCATGCTCACCAAAGTATTTTATTGTTTATTTTGTCAATCTTACCACTAGACGGGTGCATTAAGGGGACATCCATGAGATGGCGCTGGAGCTCCTTTCAAGTCCTGCCGGTGTTGTGTCACCTGAAGCACGGCTGCCACTACAAGCACCCCCTCTGGAGCGAGCACACTTGAAACAACAAGTTAAGGATTTCGTCTGGCTATCGCAATCAAACGGAGGGGAGACATATCCCACTTAATAAAATAAAAATTTGTCAAGGGATGCTGTATACCTTTTTGACTTGAAAGGCACCCCCTGCTTACTCTGTCTAGGAATGAGTCCCAATAGTGAAAATATCAGTGGCCCACATGGTCGTACTTTGTATGCTAAGCACATCTTACATTTCGTGCATTGGTGGTAAAATTGTGCTGGTGTGTTGGGTAGGGCAGAATTCTTGAATATTGTAGTATTATCAGTCCACCAGAGGGAACTCTTTGCCCTGTTTAACTGTTTTTAAGTGTTTCCAATCAAGAAGAGAAGCAAGTAGTCTATTGGTGAGAGAGACGTTTAGGAAACAGCAGTTTACAAGAAACATTTGTACCACATTTGCATAGCGAGTTTCGATCATACTTTTAAAAGGAACCAGATAGGATTGCACAGTTTAAGTCAAGTTGTGACTTCAAACCTACATAGTTTAAAAAATGATTCATTCAGAATGCGAAAGGAAAACATGAAGGTCTGCCTTGGGTCCATCTACTGACAGGATAGAGAACAGAGATATGTGTTTCATGATAAATGAACGTGAGCAGGAATTGGTGATAAAAGAGACTAGTGAGACTGACATTGAACAGATGAGGAGGTTTAGAAGAAGAAAATGCATTGGTTTACCTCAGATCATATGACATGCATTGCCTTAGTGGCTTGATATATCAGGACAAGGGTAGCAGGCACAGAACATACTGTGGACTTGTTGGTTCTGTACTACTGTATTATGCATCAAAACAGAGTCATGCCTGACCACGGCAAGCCACAGTAGGCATGTAAATACACTCATACCAAATACTTCTATTGACTTATGTAGATTTAGCATGTTTAATACAATATTATTTGCATTCCCTTGCTGTAGAGGTTAGTCATAATGAAGTAGTCTGGTGGATGGGGATAGCTCTGTATGATGTCATGTCCTGCAGCTAGAAGCTGTGCAGATGCAGATGCGTCCTAGACATGACTACTGTTGATTTACGTCCACGCTGCCTAAAGGGTGAAACCATCAAACCAATACAATATTTAGAACTGTTGGCTTGCTTTCAGTAAACACACAAGTTATGTTTATGCCAGGAGACTGAGCGGTTAGGGAATCGTGCTAGTAATCAGAAGGTTGCCGGTTCTATCCCCAGCTGTGCCAGATGACGTTGTGTCTTTGGGCAAGGCACTTCACTCTACTTGCCTCGGGTGGAATGTCTTTGTACTTGCTCTAAGTCGCTCTGGATAAGCGCATCTGCTAAATGACTAAAAGTAAATGTAGGGTGGGAGGCTAGACCCCATAGTAGTGTGCTGGATGGATTGTTGTGTAATAGAAGGACAAAAAGAAGATTTAATGGAACGTTTATACCATGTTGAGATAAAAGACAATAAAAAAGCCATTACCTCACCCACCTTAATTTGGACCTAGTACCCACCCCTACATTCTCTTGATGAAAGCACTAATATACAGCAATTCCACTGGAATGAGTCTGTACCAGTTTAGACTCTTTGACTATTTAGGGATTTCAGAAACAGTTTTGTCAAGAACAGGCAAAGGACACCAGTACCACCACCTTTGCTTTGTTTTTTAATAAACACACTGAGCTTTTATTTTACTCACCTGAGTGTATCCAGCAATTGTTAGTCCTCAGAAATAGCTTTTAGAAATAGGGTATATGTGTCTTTCTGTGTGAAAAGAAAGGGGGAGTGTGTGTGGCGGAAGGATGTCAGTACTTTAATCCCCCTAAACTAGCCCCCCCATGCTATCAAGCTCCTGTAATAGTATACATTGCAACACTTTCTTTTACAAGGGATTACAGGAAGGAGTGCATAGATGATGGGTGTTTCAGATTTCCATTGCACCAGTGCCTCAAAGGAATGGAAACGTATAGGTTTGAATACAACTAAACAAATAGTTTTGTGTATCATAAATATGTAGTGGTTGCTTAATGTCTTATCAAGCAGCGGTGCGCATCAGGTATTCTGTCCATCAGCGTTTATCGACTCTCACAACGACGTCTTGAGAAAAGCCCTAGGCCCTCTGGGATGGAGAGAGGATGAATAGCTGTTAATTTAAATGTTTTCAGTAGATTCCATGAGAGGTTTCCATGGTGAATTCATAGACATAGCATTTCTGAAAGACCACCTGACAGTCCGAAGAAAAGAAAATCCAGAATAGAATAACATCTGTAATCAGTGTAGTTCTCTTTTTATTGAGTTTTGGAAGATATATATAAACTATTCTTGCAACAAAAAAACATTGATACTTCCGTCACAATTTGTGGACCAGCCATGTTTACATGAAATGGTCAAACTCATGTTTCCAAAGCAAGCATCAAATAATGGTCATGCAAATCATACTCAAACGCAGTGGGCATACATTGTGTGTAGTCTAGCTTTACCAGCACTGAGGTAAATACCTTGATCCTGAAAAGCGTGGTGTGTGGATAGTGTGTGTGTATGTGTGTGCATTGTCTACATTCAAAATAGTCTTGGGGATCTATAAAAATCATGAAAGTGCCTGCATGAAATCCCAATTACGCAGCAAATGGTTTTTATCTACATGTATCCCAGTATCTTCCATATGATATATTTCAAATCAGCCGGAACATTCTTGCGTTTCTCTCCTGTATAGTCACTGTTCCATTTCCACTGGCAGCTAAGCCTCCTAACCATGACCAATAGACAATAAATTGTCTCCTTGAGTTACACAGAGATGAAGAGGATACAATGTTTACCATTAGGTCTCTTTCAGGTAAATGGAGTGCAGCGATATACTGTATGTCACAACTGAAGTAGTCAAACCATCTGACTACCTGCTTTCCATGGTGTCCAGTGAGGTAGCAAATGTTGACGGGTTGAGAATGGGGTGCGTGTCTGTAAAAGTTAGTGTAGAGTGTGTGAAACTACCACGTCTTCCATCCGACAATACATGACGTGCCATCGCTGAGTTTTTGTGCTCAAGAAAGTAGAGACTCGAAATGAAAGCAATAATAAAAGGACTGTAATTGAAGAAGGGGATCAGATTTGCGGGCAGAGTTTGAGCACAAAGGGTATTTAGATTTGCATGCTGTAGGCGTCCATGCATGGATGTGTAATTATACCGTGCAAAACAGCGTTATTGGCCCTGTAGGGGCCCGAGCAAGCGTGAGGAAGAGGGAGCTTGACTTATAAAAAGAAATCCGCAGAAATCATCTCTGCAGGCTCCCCCTGACAGTCTTCACAACTAATCCTAGCAGGTTGAGTCCTGCACTGTCAAAATAAATCTGCTCTGATGACGCCTCATTGAGCCATTTCAGTAAACACTGGAGGGGGATAGGGGGTGGGGTGTGCGGGGGGAAGGAGGCGATGAGGGCATGAAGCATGTGTCCGTCAGACAGACAGAAAAGAAACCGACGGGGTGTTGGATCACAGTCTTCAAGGCAACGCTATGACATCTCAGTGCTGATACTCACTTTTACTGCTGTGCCTTAAATGCGTTGTTTACGTCAGTGTTCGTAGCAAAAGACCTTGGAGCATGAGGGCTACTGAATGAGTCATTGTTTTAAAGATATTTTTTGGGCCTTATGTTGAGCGAGGGGAAAGTGGTAGGAGAGAGGGGAAGACATGCAAGAAGTGGCCCAGGAAAAATCAACTCTGAGTTCCTGCACTATGGCCTCAGTTTCAGGTATAAGCCCAACCTTTTGAACCACCTGGCCACCCTATGAGCTGGCGTTTTAGACAGAACTTTGCCAGCGTTATGTACAAATCTTTTGGAAAATACTGTCCTGTTTGTAGATGGTTGTTCCATGGCATGCTAATGATTCATTTTTGGCCTCTCATCTTACAGAAGACCCCACAATGAGACTGCTCTTGGAAGTCACTTTGGATAATGGTCATGTAAATAAGATAATGTGAATAAGACATAATTGTCGATGCAACTGTGTGAAGGTGTCCTTGCGAGTCTTTCTTTTCTTACTGAAACCAACTCAACTCTTACCGAGTTCTTTGATCACCTAATATGTTGCAGAAGTCCGGTCCCCAAGTGGATGTCTCTGTTTGAGAAACCACTGAGAGGGTTATACCAAGGTCTGTATCCTTGTCTTTGCAGCTAATGTCTAATGTGGAAGACAAGGGACTGCATTTGACTTCCAGAATCCACCCTCGGTGCTCTCAATCCTTTGAATGAAACCAACCTGACGATATGAGCGAACAGATCAGACATTGTGTTTGCTCAGTTGTCTTCAACCACATATAGCCATAGGGAATGGACATGTCACATCTACCACATTCTCAAACCAGACAACTCCCTTGTACATCAAGGTCACAGTCGTGCATTTCTGGATCATTCTCAAACATCCTGTTTAGGAACAAACATCAATTATGGAAGGTCAGGGTCAAGATCTACCGGTTTTTAATGTACATAGTCTCATCATTTGAACAGCAAAGATGTCTGAGAGCATTTGTTGTTTGCTTAGAACACGCATCTGTCCAGTCTATGATAATGTCAACACGGAAAGGCAGCAATAACTCTGCCCTCCACTCAGACCATTGACAACGCCTGCAGCTGGACTAGTTCCTCCTCATTAATCAGCATGACAGGATCAATATTGAGCCTACACTCACAGCTCTGGCCTGTTCCTCCGCTAGTCAGAGGTCCTCAGATGACAAGCACCATACATGTTTCCCTGCTCCAACACTCCCAACTCAAATGGTTGTTAACATTCTTCTGCAGAGGTTGATAACAACCCATTCATTTGACCCATTGGAGTGTGTTGGAGTTAAACAGTTATGCGGTTGAAACATCAATCTGAAATGGAAACCCAAATACTGCTTTCATGAAAATGGTACACCGATATTGTTAATGAAATTGGGCGAAAGCTACACTTTGCTTTATTTTCAACTCAAGGACAGAAGTGCGTAGAACGTTTCTTTTGGAATGTCTAAATGGGTTTCTCTGTACCAGTCTCCCTCGGTCGAGCTCTCAGAGTTACGTATGCCTCACAAAATCCTGAGCTTGGTTTGAGGAGTGCAGTCGGTACCTTCAAGTTTGAGTGGTTCAGATCAGGATAGCCCAGCGTGCCGCTGAACAGCTTATATGAGGACCCAGTAACGCACAGCATTTTCCCAAGCCCACCATGGTTCCCAGGGTTTCTAATGCTGAGTGACTATGTCCTGGTGGAGAGCATACTGCCTGCTGTTTATGTACACCACATACTGCGTGTACTTAATATTTCAAAAGGAAAGCTTGGACGACAATGACGAAGCAGCTTTTATAGGGAAGTGAGACGAGGCACCATGTGAAGTCTAACAGTGTTCAGCTCACCTGAAGCAACTGTGTTTGCATGCCTATGAAATTCGGCCCTGGAGAATTTCTGTAGCATAATTTCTTTCTGCTGCTCGACTATACTGGATTCTCTAAACCAATATTTTATCTGTTTACTTTGTCTCATTACCCAGTGTGTTGCTGTGATTTCATACTGTAATTAAGAGATGTCTCTCTGGGGTTCAGTTGTTAGTGTTTGTACAGCTGCAGTATGATTGGTTCGGCTCTATAATTTTATTTCAGATGTTCTCAATCCTCAGACTCAGATTTAATCGTCTTCACATGTGAAAGGCATTGCCATTGCTACTTTACTCTCTCTCCCTGCTCTCTTCACTCATCCTACACTCTGCTCTATCGACTCTGCTTTCTCTCTCTCTCTTTTTGCTCTCTCCCTCCTCTCCCTCTGCTTTGATCCCTCATATCTCCCTGCTCCCTTCCTGCTCTCTGCTCTTCCTGTTCTCCCCTTGCTCCCTGCTCCCTTCCTGCTCTCTGCTCTTCCTGATCTCTCCTTGCTCCCTGCTCCATTCCTGCTCTCTGCTCTTCCTGATCTCTCCTTGCTCCCTGCTCCATTCCTGCTCTCTGCTCTTCCTGATCTCTCCTTGCTCCCTGCTCCCTTCCTGCTCTCTGCTCTTCCAGATCTCTCCTTGCTCCCTGCTCCCTTTTTGCTCTCTGCTCTTCCTGATCTCTCCTTGCTCCCTTCCTGCTCTTTCCCATATTTCCAGGGGGATATATCTGACTGTCTGCAGCAGCTGTGCAGACACCTGCTGTTATCATCAGCAAATAACGGAACAGTTCTACAAGGGAAGCTACTGGCTGTGGTGTAGCTCAGTGGGAGAGCATTTGACAAATCTAGAGGTTTCAGGTTTGGAAAAAGTGCTAAATTAATCAATTTCCATATATATAGGTGTGTCTGATATACCTTGAGGGGAATCACTCCTGAACAGGCACACACA
Source organism: Protosalanx chinensis (assembly GCA_030340685.1). Taxonomy (NCBI): domain Eukaryota; kingdom Metazoa; phylum Chordata; class Actinopteri; order Osmeriformes; family Salangidae; genus Protosalanx; species Protosalanx chinensis. The sequence goes on from CM059318.1 coordinate 10,865,606, forward strand.
AGCCTTCTGAGCATCCGACTGTCTCAGATGAGTCAGGTCACATTGAGGAGGCAGATCTGCAGCACAGCTTGTTATTAGAACTGCGTTGGGCAGACAGGCGTGTGAGCAAATAAAAGAGGCTGGCATTGTGTACGTAGCCTTGACATACCTGGTCTTTATCCCAGGCCCTCAAATTACCAGCACGCAAATAGCCCACCTTGCTCAGACTGAGCCGGAAAAACAGAAGAATGTGCAGTTTTGGAGGGAGGTGTCATGGAGATACGAGAGAGGGCTGGATCTGAATACAGAGTGAGAAGGTTTCATCTTGCCGGGGGAACAGTTGCCCTCATCAAATTTTGTTAGTTCCTAATCTGGAGAGAGGCGAGGTGAAATCAGGTAAAGCACCCTGACAGGGCAGAGAAACACTCGCCATCAGAAGAGAGACAGAGACTTACCATATGTGATTAAACGTGAGGTACACGCAGTACGCAATGTTAAATAGGGGAAAAGCTCCATATAATGCAGCTAGCAAAAAAAGAGGAGTATGATGTTGCCTTTGGACATTGTTTGTAGGAACTCTCCTCGTGTTTGTAAACCCTTGGTGTCATGGTTTGTTTGAAGTCCTCCAGGAAGTAATATGGGCCACTTCCAGGTCTCATTGTGAACCTGACAATGTTTGTGGTAATGGGACTTTTTTTTACCTCAGAATGTGACACGTCTAATGTTCCTTAGGGGGACAAAAGTGCTGTCTGAATGGACTGTGAACACTACTACTGTGTTGCCTTGGTAACATGGAACAGGACACCGCAGTGTGAGGCGGTGGAGGATGAAGTGTGGTTACCTGAATTTGCTATGCAGTTTAAATAGAAAAGACTGCATGCTCTCACCTTAATGGTCTCATATGTACTTAACAGCAATATAATAAGACAATGTTTTGGGACAACTTTACTATAAACACCCTGAGTTGTTATATTTGTGCCAGGTAAAGATTGACATTCATTTATGTACCTGAATGTGTATGAGATTATTTTGAGAATAGTTACAGTTTTTATTTTGGTAAAACAACCAAAACTGTTTCTCTAGCTCTAAAGAAAGAGGTAAACTGGACAGTATATTATTACAAACCAAATATGCTGGAATTGTAGTTATTTGAATGTGTTAAATCAGTGCAAGAACGATATGAAATGTATATGATGGACAGCTGGACAGTGTGTCATGTGTGTTGTGTATATGCTTTCAACTCCTCTTTTTAACCTCTAAGACAGCCGATGTGTCTGTGATGCTTCCTGGCTTTGAAGGACTGTGCTCGGCGGTAGATGACAGGCATTGTCGGAGAAGCTATGCTGTGCAGATCCCAGCTGTCCCACCATCTGAGGACCTGGAGGTCACAGTCAGCCTCACTCCCTCCGCTGGTGCCCCCCAGCTTCAGGCAAGGGGAAGGGGGCTTCTCTGACACGGTGCCAAGTGTGTGGCTGTGTTATCTCCAGGCCTGAAGTGCTGCTCACGCCAGGGATTAAGGTCACCATTCCAAGCAGCAACTGTGGCTCCTCTGCCTCTTACAGACAGCACCAAATGCAGGCCCACCCTGTCTTCTGCTGAGCTCAGAGCTCATGAAAGGAGAATGGTTTAGAGCCTTGATGTCCTATTGGATGGTTAGCGCCTATCTACTAACTTAGATGTCATCAACCCTCACAGTATTGAGTGACAAAAGCTGAATTGGTAGCTGATGACATCTGCTTGTTGTAAGGCTTTATTTTAACAGCAGTTCTGGATGTTATTGAAGCAAGAGAAGCACATTTGGATGTTAAATCAGAAGTCCTTGTAGAGACAGGATATTCCATTTGTGTCCTGGACAGAGAACAAGGCGGTCTGAGACTGAAGGACAACAAACAATGATGCCATATCTGTTGAAGTTACTGCAGCCGAACCCTCTCCACGTCATATCAGAGGGGACTGACATAGAGATACTTATTCTTATCAAGCAAGGAAGGTCAAACGTTTGGAACATTTAATGTTTTTTACAGCTCCAGATCTAAAACCAGATTTAGAGATTTGCAGTTTTACTGTGGTAAGGGGACTTTTTTTTGCTGTTGTATTTGTTCAAATACATCACGAAAACCATTGAAAGAAGAGAAAACCAGAAGCATTAGGTCAATACTGGCTCAGAGCTGAAACCCTAATCCAGACTGGGACTGTGTTCCCACACTATGGGCCATCTTTGAGTTTGTGTTCTGATGTTGGAGCAGGACAGCCCTGTACTATGGAAAAATAAAGAAGGAATGTGTAAAGAATTTGTAAAAAAAAGTCCCTTTGCGATCCTTTCGTTCAGAGAAGATCTTATTGACTGTCTGTCTGGAAAACCTTTGAAAAGTGCGTGGATGCATTGTGTCAACCATGTGGCCACTGATGTAATGGGCTTATCTCAAATGATAGATGCATGGGATGGCCCAGACATCACTACACTAATGATCTGGTCGCCTCCACATCCTCTCGTGTGAGAGGGGATGTTGAAAGTGGACATGTCATGATGGTTGATTGTTTTTGCCTCGGTTCAGCGTTAACAGAAGGGGCCAACCAGTCACCTTTGACCTTTTTAATTAGGGAAGTACTCTCTAGGATACTACTGCTGAGTGTGATCTATCAGTACTGTGCTGTGCAGCGACCTAGCCACTTTTCACTCCATGTGTGAAATTGGGGTAAGTCACTGATTTCCAAGTCACAAAGGGATCTGTATTTCCATTTTTGAAATATTCGCTAATGCTCAATAGCCACATTTTGGTTAATCAGAATCAGTTTTATTTGCCATGTAAATTTGCACAAACACATAATGTGTTACAGAACCTATACCTTAACAGTATCTTAAGATTCTACAATTTTGCTGTTTTCTTTTTGTCTTACTTGTCCTTAAACGCTGTAAATGTGAATGAAAGTCAAGCCATAAACAGGAGAAATTGTATTATATTTTGAGAGTGATATTTCCTGCCTATATTTCCTGCCCTTCAATTTCAATGCTGTCATTGTTTTCAGTTCAGGCTACAACGCAACTTTGTTACAGCGCGATTCATTGAGTAAGTGGTTTTCATTGCAGTGAGAAATAGGACACTATGTGTTGTAGCAATAATATTTCAAGGTTGCTGTCCCCTGCGGTTACAAGGGTTCAACCAATTTGTGGTAGCAGGGGTCAGGTCCATCAGGGGTGCTGTTTAGGGGACCCCCTTCCCCGGGCCATGTCATCGAAAGAATAGTGTCCCACACGGGATGACATACAGTCCTCTTGTCCTAGATCAGTTCAGCATTCCAGTCAGCCTACATCACTCAACACGATTGGAATGTGAAAGAGAAAGACACATTGAATAGACTTGGCATGATGTTCTTCGTAACCGGTCATACTTATTAAAATATTACAGTTCACACATAACGCACACACAGGGCACCATTTATTATACTGTGGCTCTGTTTGGGACATGTTATCGCTCAGATCTTGTTGTTGTTGGTCCTATGTACAAGGTCAGATCTGATGACAGATATGAATTCCATCTTTGACAAAATATCAGTAAAGAAAGAAATTTGAGTCTCACTGATTTGAGACTGTTCAGGGACTTCTTTCAAAACATCTGGCAACATTTCTGACCCTGGCTGCCATCTCATTAACACTGCAGAGATAAGCAACCTTCAATTTTAACCCCAGTGTGAATACAATGGGGCAACTGTGTCATTCAAACAAAGATGCGACAGTTCAACGACTTGAATCGGTCTAGTTGAGTAAAGTCACCGTAAGTGTAGATGTGTGTCTGGAGTTGATCCTGGGGGGGTTCTGAGGCTGTAACCCAGTGGATGTCGTCCAACTTGGAACAGCGTAACAACTTGATGATTGACAGTTTGGAGGTTGGAGGCTCGTCACTTTCTCCAGGTGGGTGAAACAGGGACAGCGGTGCTTTTCACACCAAGGTCCCCAGTCCCTCCCACTCCGAAATGCCAATTGATTCGGTTCTTTCCAGTTGAATCAATATGACACAAGCAAAAGAGAGAGAAGTTCAAGGGGTGTCAATACTTACTGTAATCTCCAGGTAATAATAGCAGGTTGACTGAAGGTTGAAGGTTGCCCGTAACAGCTGGCTCCACCTGAGGGGAGGAAAGAGGGCTATTTCTTTTACCATTTACCAAACGTGCTGTGTCAGGGTAAGTAAGGGTAAGTGTAGGGGTGTGTGTGTGTGTGTAGGGGAGTCTGTGTGTGTAGGGGGTTAAACAGCTGATGACTGGGAGGGGCCATGGTGGGTCCCTGTCTCCCCAGCCAGACGGTCCAGCCTCAGCCCCATCTGAGCCTCAGACACACACTTCTCACCCAGGACTGTTCACTCTGCAGTTTTTTCTCCAGCTTGAGCATATTGACCAGAATTTGATGTGACAGGTTGCCTTGAATGCAATCAGCTTGGAGCAGATGCTGACAATCTACAATTCAATCGTTTCCATTCTCCATTGATGGAAAGGAGTCTTCATTAATCTTTCCATAAGGCACCTAGCATTCATTGCCAGCGCCATGCTTTCACTATGGACCGCAAAACTTTGTTTACTGTAGGAGACGACTTACATATCCGCACACCAAAAGTACACACAATCTTGCAATATGGATTGTCTGGATACCCAGTTCTAATGTGCATAGTAATTTAGACGGGAGTTATGAGCAAAAATGGCCACAGCAGACTTGTTAATACCACAGCATACAGCTAGACCACAGTGTTGATTATGGGATCGTTTTGGAAGGATCAGCCTTTTGTAATCAAGCCAACTGGCAATTAACGATGTTGTGTGGGGAGCCTGCCAGGGGTGGAGCCTGGCGAGGGGTGGAGAACAGGGACCTCCTCCTCCCTGCAGCCCTCTCCCAGTCCGCTCCCCCAGCCTGCTTCCCAAGCCTTCCACTGGAGCTATGATGTAATGCGCCTTGCCGCTGATAGAGCAACCCCCACCCCCCACTCTCTCTCCTGCTTCTGATTTCTCCCCCTCCCCTTTTCGCTCGCTGCTCCTGCCAGTGCTGGTGGCTGTGTGCCTCCTGCCTGCCTGAGCGTGCGTGTGGCAGGGTGCTGGTCCAGCTGCAGCCCTGGGCACCTCTGGGGAACCCTGCACAGCTTCTGTTCCCTCCTGTTAGCGGCCGAACCACGAGAGCCGCTGCTGCCGAGTTTCTGCAAGATCTTGTCTTCTGCTCAAGGTAAATCCTCTGGGTCCTGACAAAGACAATGCATTGTTACTAGTGGGGAAGATGAGGGAGGAGATTGGAGCGATACCAGTCTCGCTGGGTGTCCAATCAGCTGCTCAGTGAATAGGTCTGGCTGTTGAAAGCTTCTCGTCGTGGCAACGCTGGCTGCTATGGCAATAGATTGAATCCTCCCCGTGGCTTTCTGCGCGTGCACGTAATAAGCGCATGTTGGTTTTCATGGGTGAGAGGAGAAGGACTTCTGTTTTTAGACCTAAATCAGCACGTCTCCTGGAAAGGTGAGCCCCTTTTTCTATGGAAGCTTTCATTAAGAATTACAGTAAGCTGTTAGAGACAAGATAACTGAACATGCGCCTCGGAAATCTTGACTTTACTTCACTCAGTTGGTATTTACGTTGACTGACCTTTGTTTTGTCCTTTGTAACCATTTCATGTTGAATGTGTACAATGTGTGAATGCTTTAGATTCTACGTAAATAGGGCGTGTACATGAGATAGTCAGCAACAAGATTTAGGTCTTCATTTGAGTCCAGGGATGTATTCTAAAAGTAGAAGAAGTTCCCTCTCAAAGTGCTTACGTCATCAGTATCACAGAAAAACAGGGATTAGAATGTTTTGCACAGTGGCGTCCGTGACTCTCGTTTAAAAAAAATTGTCTAAGAAAGATCTGTGGTTGTCCTGTGTTAACTATAGTGCCATTGTGGCGACGTTAATATTGAATACCTTGTCTGCTCTACATTTATTCATCACCTTTTTCCTGTTATATTAGCAGTGTGGAATACCTTTACTCCATACATACACATTTTTCATCACACAATAATTACATTTAATAGCTTATCATACACTCTCATCACTAATGCAGGTACTGAAGCTATCATTTTCCTTATATGGGTGTGAGTTAATTGAGCCTAATTAGTTGCATCCTGAAACAAAATTGCAGGAAAATGTGGAAATGTGTGGGGCTCTTTGTGCAAAAGACAGCAGGGAGCCAGTGGCTTGGATTGGTCAGATGAAATCATGTGGTTCTTTGGGGGGGGTCACGTTTATGATTTCCCCATAGGGAAGAGGTCATGTTTACGGTGAATGTAATTGGTTCCTTGAGACAAAACAGACACCATGCACAGTGTCCTTAGGCTGTTTGCCAGATCCCCATCTTTTGCCCTGCAAGAGAAAAGACCACAACCTCAATGTCTGTAATAGACAGCTCAAATTAAGAGCCAGAGTCCTACTTGTCATTTTAACCTTCATTTTTATTGCCTGACGGGCAAAGTGATGTTAACCGGGAGTGAACCAATTGAGTGCCCATTAAAGTATTTTTTCAGCCAGATAAATATTTCAGCTCAGATTGCTTTCCCTGGCAGTTTTGACAGAGTGGAATATGCCTGCGGTGGTAATATCCTGGAGCTAACCCAGGTCGATAGGAGGGCACACTATTGAACTGGGCTCGTCACATCGACATCACTCCTGCTCATCCTCCAAGGAGACGATTCTCTGAACTAAAATGTTTACTCATTACACTGGACTTACTAAATATAGAAGTATGGCAGCAGGTGTTTTGAGTGAATCTGCTCTTGGGAAAGTGTCTAACCCATAAATAGATCTTTTATGGAAGTATTTTTCAATTGTTGAGAAAATGCCTCACATGTTGTAGAATTGTGTACACTGTTGCTGTCTAGACGTAAATAGCCTTTTCAGTTTTATTTTTCCCAGTCTCATTTATATTTTACAAGCAAATCTTGAATGAAATCTAAATGCAAACTTCATCCTTCAGAAAGATTTGCGTTAGCTTTTTGGAAAGTGTTGAGTTGTTGAGTGTGTTCAGAAGAGAAAGTTGGTCATTGATAAGGTGATATCTGTCAGCTGGATGAAGGATGCGTGACACTCGAAAATAGTTGACTTTTGTTTATCAGGATGAGCTCGTATCAGTCATCCATCATCATGATTCTGAGTTTATTAATGTTCCATCCCAGGGCCCCCAGACGCATGGGCTTTATGACAGACATCCAATGGCTGTGGCCCCTCGAGTCCCCATCCCCTCGGGTCTCCATCCCCTCGGGTCTCCATCCCCTCTCATAAGCCTTCACCTCTCCTGGTCCTCCATTGATTCAGCCAGCCGCCAGCAGAACTAACCCCTCCTCTGAGCTCCAGGCATGAGCAGCCCCAACTCACCCTCCAAATGACGACCTGGGATTGGATGTCTCCATCCCACCTCTCTTCCGTACGCGTTTTTTTCAATCGTTTAGGGATCGTCAGTATGTCTCCAGGATCCCGTGACAGCAGAGTCTGGGGGGGGGACTTTACTGAGGCAAATATATTTCCCTCTAGCTCAGAAACAGTGTGTCACACAATGCTGTGACGTGCTGGCAGCAGGGTTAAAATAGCGGCACATGAAAGGGAGCGGTTGTTGCCTTTGATATGGACGTGGAGGGCCACCTGAGGAACAGATGAGCTTCCCCCGCCTCCTCAACACCTTCCGAATAGTGAAGCAGGAACCCTTATGGCCCAGGCTGATGACTTTAGATGTCAACAAACAGTTGTACACAGACAGAGAGCAAACAGAGAAAGAGAGGACAAACAGAAAGTGCTGTGGTGAATACTTAACTCATGACTGAGAACGGCACTGGTAACTTACTGGAGTGACATAGTGTTTGAGTGACAGAGGACAGGGACGTGCCGTAGGAAGTGTAATGAAAGGACACAAGACTGACTTACCATAAACCTCTTCTCACAGCACCATGGGATGGGGCATGGGAATGTCTAATTTGCCAGATGGCATTCAGCCTATAAACTACCTCTCTTCGAAAGATCACACAGGTGTTGAAATAAGGCACTTGGTGCGGCAAGATGAGAATGTGGACATAGAAAGGACAATGTGACCAGTGAGGAAGTTCAGACACCTGACTGATGTCACATGCTCATGTTGACTCAGCTCTGGGGAACAACATCCTAGAGAGAAACCCAGAATCGCCTCAATGCCATTTCAACAAGCACTGTAGGAGTGGATCAAACATCCTGTGCATTCCCCTGTCATCTGCCTGTGTGACACCATCTGTGTTAAGCCACATCGGGAAGGACTATTCACTCAGGCTTCTGGCTTATGAGTCACTTACCTAAAGCGCTGTGACACATTGTCACTCACAAGCACTTCTTTGTTGCAACAGAGGCGTATTAACCTAAAGTAGCGAAGTTCGGAAGTTCTTATGGTGTTTGTGGATGTAGATCCATTCTAGTTAGTCTTGCTTTATCATTGTGAAACTCTTCTTCCCGATACTAAGTGGCACTGAGTGGTTGGTCAGGGGGTAAGAATGTGTTAGTGCCTGCAGTTTCGTTTTCAGCCTACAGAGGGCATGCTTATCGGGACAAAATATCTTCATTGAGGATGTAAATTGCTCACAATTGCATACATTTATGTTTTAATCAATTTGTTTAAATTTGATGAACAAGATGTAAAGACTAAGATCAGGGATGCATCGCTGTTCGGGTGTCACTGGTCTGATGATCTAAGGCTGCCAAGGAGTAGGTGAGATGGAGAGAGGAAAGCCATGTTGACGGGTAGAGGGTTCTCCACAGCTGTCTGTAACACCTTCACGCTGCATCAATCACATGGCGATAAAAATATCTGTGTTCTTTCACGTTTCAACCTACAGTGTTAACACTGTGTCATTGAAAGACAAAGCCTGAAGTGAAGACTTGCACTGGAATCTGAAATGACAGGCCTGGGAGACAGATGTGATGTCACTCAACTGCTACTGTACCAGTGAACCCCCCGCTAGTTCAATTGGTAACCTGTTATCTTGGGTGTTTTCCATTAGGCCAACACAGCATTATCGCAAAGGGTTGAATCTGTGTACTGATTGTAATTCATCTGTCTGAATGGAGCCTTTCTTTCTGCACGTGGTATACACTAGATCAGGGTTCTCAAACTTGTGCCATCGAGGGTGCAGGTTTTCATGTCAACTAAGCACTACACCAGCTGATTTCAACCAGTAGAGAAACTCGTTAGTGAAATCAGCTGGTGTAGTGCTTGGTTGACATGAAAACCTGCACCCTCTTGGCCCTCAATGGCACAAGTTTGAGACCACTGCACCAAAGAATGCTCAAATTAATGAGCGATTCAGTGTGGATATTGCACTAAAATAAAAAAATAAATCTTCTTGTGTCAGGACCTTGCGAGCCAAGGAGTTCTAGAGAATTTACCATTGCCTTTGCAAATCTTTCAAAACAGTCAGTGAATAACAGTTTTTGTTTAACTGTCTATATTTTTTCAGAAGGCTTTGCTAACTAGAGCCAACCTTGGAGGGTGTTAGGATAACGTCTCATGAAGGGGTTCCAACTCAGAGGCAATAAAAAGCCCACCAATCACCTCGGTCCACCTCTGTTTGACTCGCCTGATCCGTATATTTAGACTTCCGCCAGACTTCCTTCTGTTCAGTAGACTGTTTACATTGGAGCGTCTGTAAGGCTACGACAGGTGTTGTAGCTCAAGCAGCCTGACAGGCGGGTGTTAGCAGAGGTGGGTAGTGCACCACGCCAAGGTCTCCTTTCCCTACAAAGCCGACAGGCCAACGTCACAGCCGCCCTCTCAGTGACCGTTTACAAGATGCCTGCTAAGTTGCCTTGCCACTCCTGTAGTCCTCGTGACCAAGAAGGCATCTCGGCTCTGTCCCCTCTCACCGACATGCCCAGAGCTGGCATTCCGACTCCTGACGCTTCCAAACCTGGCATTCCGTCTGCCTCCTTAGCAGTTCCCAAAGTATATAATTAGCATGCTATTTTAGCCATGGGCAGTTCTGACCCTCAACGACTTGCTATTTTACACCTCTGTGTTCAAATTGGCTAATGCCAATCCCTGCTTTTAAATTAGTTTTAGTCCCTTTTCCGTTCCTATTGCCAGTTAAAAAATGACTATAGAGGATTCAGTTTACGATAAAAATATATTGTGTTTATTTAAATGTTTTTTATTATATCTCCTTTAGTTTTTCAGATGTATTTAAGAATATCTAGAGGTCTCCTCTCAAGAATAGTAAAGTCTACTAATTGAAAAGAAGAGCCAATCCAAGTTGTGGCTGTTTAGCATGAATCGTCTTTAGTTTCACACGAAGACAGTCACCTCTTTTCAGTAGATACGTTTACGAACTAATTAAAATGCAAAAGTTAAACTAGATGGGTTGTGATGCAATTCCAAAATGATCAAATTGTTGTAAACTGGAAATACTAGTCTGCTTTGGTTACTCCCCACACACATACTGTATATAGATACAGAAATGAAAACCAAGCCAGGATGATTGTGTGGGTGTGTATCCTGCCTTCTCGTCTGTCTCCCTCAGCCCCCCCCCCTCCCTCTTTTTCCCTCTCGCGCTGACAGACTGACTGTGGGGGGGAGGGGCCTGTGTCCAGAGGGAGGCAGGTCTGTACTACGACAGCGTGTCAGACATTCAGAGAGAGAGAGAGAGAGAGAGAGAGAGAGAGAGAGAGAGAGAGAGAGAGAGAGAGAGAGAGAGAGAGAGAGAGAGAGAGAGAGAGAGAGAGAGAGAGAGAGAGAGAGAGAGAGAGAGAGAGAGAGAGAGAGAGAGAGAGAGAGAGAGAGAGAGAGAGAGAGAGAGAGAGAGAGAGAGAGAGAGAGGACGCAGACACAGAGCAGGCAGCCAGGGCTTGAAACACTACCTGCTCCACGTTGGATAATCTGTTTGCTTTTCCCCAAGGGAACTTCTTCTGACTCAAAAGGAAGGACATTTTTGTATTTCTGAAGAGAGCTTTGGTCCTGTGCTGGGAAAGAGTGAGTACAATCCCCCCCCACACACACACCTCTAGATAGGCTGTTCTTGTGCACTCATTTACTGTGCTGCGTTAATCATTGATGTGAGTGTCCTGGGCTTCTGGTTACCTTAGTGAGATGACGACACTGCTGGAGCAGTAAGCCTTATGGGCAGCTCAGGGTGTGTTGGTGCTGCTTCTGCTCTTCTGCTCCTCTTCTCCTCTCTCTCCTTTTCTTTCTCTGTCTCTTTTCTGTCTTTCTGGCCAGTACACAGGGCAGAGTGTGCGCTGACGTGAGACAGCCTCTCTCTCGTCCTCTCCAAGTTTTTATCACAAGGTGATAGCAGGGCAAAAGGGATTGTTAAAGAGACCGTTCTGGTACGACATGTCGGCTTTTTGATCAAGCCTGGTCACCTTTTTATTTCTTCTGGGGTTAAAAAGCGAGCTTTTCACCAGGGTGTATTTAAAATAGGCTGAAGTTGTGCTTCAGTTGATTCAGTATCTGTAGGAAAGCCATGGTTTTTCTTTCTGGATTTGATGGCTCAGTGTTCCAGCTCTTTTCAGCCGGGACAGGACTGAAGGCAAGGCAAGCGTGTGACTGGGAAGGGGGCCTCTCTCTGCAGATAGGACTGAGTGAATGTGGCAGCCAGCGCACTCATATCCTCTCCCTGCACGAGAACTGCCAATGAACTCTCAGGCATGTGGTAAAATTGGCTTTTTAGAACTAATGGAAAGAGCAGACATGAAATTTAAGGACGAAACTGCGTTGCTGTGGCTCTGCCTGGCCTGTCTTGGTGGTTTGTGGGTAAGTGGAAAAGGATGGTTGCGGCGGTTAGGCTTGGGATGCCAGTCAGGGTTTGGATGATGTGGGGCTCGCAGAGCAGCTGCAAGTCAGAGGCTGCAGGTGTTAGTCAGGGATTCAAACCTCTCTCTTCCGTTGTTTTCGAGGGTGAAGACATAAATGCAACAGATAATGGAATCAGACCAAATGCTATTATGAGACCACAGGGGTTTCCAAGAACTTAACAGTTGAATTTGGCCTCAGTGTGAGATCCACTCAGAGACAGGAGGGTTACAATCCAGATAAGCGGTTTAGACGAGAAGAGCCAATCCATGATATGTGTATCAGATGTTTTGCTCGTTTGTGTCATAAAACTGTAATGTGCCCGCACCAACGCTGGTATATACTGTGACTGGAACTAGATGAGTGTGTGGCTTGCGTGGCATGAGGAACTCAGAGCATCTTCCTAAGACCAGCCCATGTGATCTTGTGGGTGGATCCTGCTGTAAGGGAACGGACAGCTGGACAGGAGAGCAGCAGTGGGTTGGGTCTTTCTAGCTAAGGACCTGGTTGAATAGACACATGGCGCGAGCATATAACAAATGCAGATACAATTTCAGAATCGGAATAAAGAAGCGCATTCATGCCTTTGACTTACAAAAGGGAGTTCTTCTTACTGTGAGAGGGGGCGGAATGATGGATTTCTTGTTTTTTTCTTGTCTTTTTTTTTTGTGGACAAAGCAAGCAGTTTGTTTTCCAGCCTGGGCCAATTGGGATACTTGTTGATTCTGTCGGACTCTGATTTGCATGGAGGGAGCTTGTCCAGTACATATGACCTTGGCCCTGTGTTTTTTGGGGTCTGATCCGCAAAAACAACAGCTGGCAATGGCATTCTGGGTACCAGAGCCTTGACAATGGAACTGCCTGTATGACACAGTCAGAATGAGTTTAGCTCGTTGGTAAAGGACGGTGCCTGCTATATCAATACAACTCCAACAAGCAAGTCACTTGCTAGCATCCCAAAACAGATGGAAATGCCATCATGCAGCATACAGTCAAGTCTTATAGGAGTGTTCAAAGTCCAGTGTAACAGAAACAAAATATATATCCAGGCTGGACCATCTATGTCTTAAACAGGCGTGAAGCAGTAATACAGTATATACTGCTGTAACAGCCAGCTGTCGTTTGGAACAGTGTACGTTTGATGTTCTGCTCCTGTCATAAGCAGCTGAAAGAGCTACAAAGCAAGAACGAACAACAGTTCGACCGTGGCCTGATGGGCCCCACACTGTTACAGCCTTGGATAACCTGCTACAGAGGAGACATTTCCAGAGAGAAAAGGCGTAGAAGAGATAGATCACTGGGCAGTATCAGTATCCTGGTATAATCCCATATACTCCAGTCACACTCAGACATGTGTTTCCAATCACATTACAATCATATCCCAGGATCCGTTACACTGATTCCTCTTTTGTCTTTTGACAGGTGACAAGTGATTACTTGTGTGCAAACTGAGTTTGTATTTGAGTCCAGAGGTTGTGTTGTGGGATTTAACCACAAAATGAGGTCATGGCAGTAGTAAAACAAGGAATGTAAACAGACTTCAGCTCTCACATTGCACTAGCCCTGTAGTTTTCAGTTTTTTATTGGTATCACGCTGTCTCTAGATAAGATGTCTGTGAACAGATCTGTTCTGTTAGATGGCACTTCATATCAGTGAATTTGATTCAGTTGTCTGACTGTCGCTGTGAGAAGCCAAGCGGATTGGCAGAAGAATGACTGGTCACTTACAACCTGATGGTTCAACTAGGGCCTTCAACGAGTTCTGTTACTGATAATGATACTAACAAAAAAATCAAATCACTCTTGTGTTTTTCCCAGTTCAAGCAGTGATTAGACACAGGAAGTGACTGTGGAAATGGAACTTAGCCAGGTAGCTATAAAAACAGACGCCCATAAAAACAGTCCGCTGATGGATTGGGTGTGTACGGTTGCGTGGGTCTTTAGTCTTAAAGTACACTCGCCTGTGTGGAATCGTTTGGAGAAGACATGTGGAATGTGTGGACGCTTGCGCCAGCGTTTCTTAGCGCGTCCAAGTGAGAATCGCAAAAATGCCCTTTTCAGAGGTCAGCGACAGTTACCCTCCACATCACACCTGTTCTTCTGACATGTCCATGTTACACACATTACACGCTGCTATTTTAAACAGGGCCGACAGAATGTGGATGGCTATACTTCGCTCTCTAGAAATGTGCGGCGGTAAAAATGCATGCTGCCGCACGCATCAAAACTGTGTTTTGTATCGTTGGCAACACCAACTGGAGACGAATAACGGAGTCAGCGCTACCAGGGTGTTCCCTTCTCTGGTGACATAATATCTCTCAACATTCCAGGTTGGGTTCTTTATTCCACCAAAGGCACTACTGACCCATACAGGGTCCTGCTGCCAACCAATCAGAGCAGGCTAACTCTGCAAACAAACCCTGGTTTTAGTGAACCAAGACACTAGATGCATAGGGTTTCTATAAAACCAGACCCTTTTTATTAAATACTGGTATTACGCGGTTTCTATAAAACCAGACCCTTTTTATTAAATACTGGTATTACACTGTCCTTTCCTAACCTTGACTGACGGTAACAGCGAGTATAGTGTGGTGTGTTTAGCTGTCCAGCTCGCAGAGCGAGGAGTGAGAGAGGAGCTCAGGGGAGAAAAGGGGAGTCAGGGATGCTTGGATGTGTGCATGTCACGCATAGCTGGAATGCCCAAACAGAGGAACATGTAAGTGAGTGGATGAGGAGGGTGCAGGGCCCAGTGCAACCTTACTCCCCCAGCCCTCCTCTCTGTCTTCCTCTATGTATTGCTCTCTAATGAAGAGTACATATACAGCTCTGTGCGCTCCTCTTCTCTGTCTGCCCTCTAGCTGAGTGGTTAGGACACACGCACACAATCATTTCACTCCTTGCCCCAAAATCCCTTTTCATCGTCATGCCAGCAGACTATGACTTCAGTTAGTCTGGCATTAGATTAGCACAATTTGCGACACAATTAGGAAAGCTTGGCACACAATGTCTCTTCCCTCCGTAATCTATTTCAGGTTCTGCAAATAGATATTGAAGTGTTTCACAGCATAACATGATACTTCTTTGCCTAATGCTTTGCAGCCGGTATACAGAACATGAAACACTCGAAAACAGAGAGAAGCTGAAGTGGAGTTCTGACATACAGACAGCGACAGACTAAAAGCTTCTTGTTGTGAGAGTGTGTAACCCATCGCAGGCATGATTTCAGAACGCTTTACTCTGAATAATTCATCCGAGTGGATCGAAGATGGGATATATGAAGACACAGCGTAAAACATCTTCTGTATGAAGATTTTTTAATTTATAAAACGAAACATGCTATGGCTGTGGCTCTCTGCAGTGTGTGGGAGAGAGGCAGGCCTCAGCATCCTGTCCTCCCCTCTGGCAGGTGTCCACCAGCGCCGGGACTGATCCAGATATGGTGTAGGGGAAGACATCTGGCAGGGTGAAGCTGCTTAGCATGCAGGTAGCAGCTCACAGGAACCAACGCTGTTGACACTTTGATGCTCATTTCTCCTCACTGCTGCCGGCGACGGTTGACAGAAGAGAAGGCCTATGGTCCGATTGGTTCAGGTCACTAAGACGTCTTAATACAGCCTTTCAATGAGACTCTGCTTTAGCCTGATGAATATTGTTCCCACACTCATTTGGATTATGTAAACCAAACAGTTTATGAGCAAGCTTGAAATTCTTCTTTCTACAAAACGAAAAAAACTTTTATTGTACTGAGAAACAGAACTGTCTAGTATGGAATATTTATGACTCCATAACTTGATCATCTTCACGATAGATTTTTTATATCTGCTAGTAAAAAAAAAAAAAATTTACGTGACTTCAGTTAAACTGACAAAATACTTAGTTTTCATTGTGTCTTATCCCTCTCATTCCTCACTGGCATGGACTCTCCAAACGTCTGTTTGGAGAGATGACACAGCAGCAGACAAACCTTGCCCTCCAAACATGTGAGACCAGGTGAAGCAGTTAAAACATGTTGTGCTCTGTGGGACTCTCTAGAGTTATGACTGTTTTAGCCTGTGTTCTGCTCTTCACTTTCTCCAACCGTCCCTGGAGGAGGGGATCCCTCACTGAATTGCTCCTTCCAAGGTTTCTTCAATTTTTGGTTCCTAGTGAGTTTTTCTGGGAGTTTTTCTTTGTCTTCCTTGAGGGTTTAGGTTGGTTGAGGGGCAGTTCTATGGGCATATGTGAAGCCCTCTGTGACATTGCTTGTAAAAAGGGCTATACAAATAAACGTTGATTTGATTTGATTTGTGGGCTCTTTAAGATCACTCTGAGGCTTTCCTGGAACAGATTGTTTCTCATCTCTCAGTGATATCAGCTCCCTCCTCCATGCATTCAGGACATCCCAGGGCCCAGGCCTCTGTGTGGACGTCCCAGGGCCCAGGCCTCTGTGTGGACGTCCCAGGGCCCAGGCCTCTGTGTGGATGTCCCAGGGCCCAAGCCTCTTTGTGGATGTCCCAGCGCCCAGTCTCTGTGTGGTCGTGTCAGGTCTGATTGAATCTAACACGCTCTCCTATGTGGGCTTTTCACAGCAAACAATGGTTAGAAGAATTTCAAGGACCCTCTTGAATCAGAATCGGAATTAGCTTTATTCACTATGTAAGTTCACACAAACAAAGAATTCACAGTGCCGGTAATGTGCATGCGGTAAATGCGAATCTTAAATAGAAAAAGTTGAAAAATTACAAGTCTAAATAATCATAAAACAATACTATAATACAATACTAACGTAAGATCTCAAATATAAAAAAGGTATAAAATAAATGAATATGAGAGTGCAATATGATAACGCACAAGTTGCTATTGAGGACAGAGTAACCCACAGATCTATTGGGATTGCTTGTCTAACACTTAACTTAACAATTTGAGTGCCAAGATCCTTTTCTCAGATGGACTTCAAGCCAAGCTGCCCTCAAGGGTCAAACCTGGTTGTCTTGGAGTGTGGATGCCATCGATTGGAATTTCCCCTAAAATATCTGCGTTATAAAGGATTCCCAACGTGGCTCGGATGACTAAGATGCCGACGCCTTAGTAACCTCTGAATCTTAATGCTCAGGAATGTGCAGCCCGTCATTGATCCCTACAAGGGAGGTCACTGAATGTGGAGGGCAAACACCCCTTCCCTCGACCTCACATAAGGAACCCACCCCTACCCCCATCCAGACCAGTCAAAATGGCCGTCTGTTTGCAAGATAAAAACAAGAAGGAGCTTTTAGCTTGGGCCTCCTATCAGCCTTTCGCACATGTTGAGCCAGTAGCCAGGGGGGGCAAACCAGAGGATCAGAGAACAGCCCCAGGTCTCTACCTCAGAGGGGTAACTCTTTACAGTTGCATTGGTCCTGTAAATGTGCATATCTTACTTAAAGGGATTATGTGAACGTTGTTTGCAAAGAATATCCGATGACAATCTCTGTAATGCAGCGTACTTTGGGATTTCTTCATGCGTGTGCCTCTGGACATCCTGTAGCACCAGGAGCCCTGAGAAGCTTCTTATCGTCCAGCCGGACTACAAAGGGAGACGAGTGTGCTCACACTGGAGTCACTATTCTGAAGCTCTTCGGACATTTTAGCCGGGTGCGAATTCTCGAGAGTAATGGAGTTATGGTCAGCTGCAAACCTGCGCGTCGACATTTCCCTTCTTTCGGTTACAAATGAGAGCAGGCACCACCACTGGCTGTTTATTGGGTTAGGTACCGTGATGCTGTTTTCCCACCCAGTGTTTCCATTTCGTTTTGACTTCAGTTTCCACCAGGTTTTCTTTGAAGACCGCGCCGAATGTTACACACGCAAGCTTCCCAACAGAGCTGTGCCTCTGTAATCGCCATCTGAAATGCCATATTATGACATCGGCGGTCTGGCTACTATGTTTTCATTTTCGTAGACACCAAGGTCAACAGAGCAGCGGGGAGGACGTGTTCTGAGATGGATGAGGCGGTAGAAACGTCTGGCAGGAACAGCCAAAAGTTGGTGATGGAGGTATGGAGAGGAGAAAAGTCTCCTCTCCTTTCCTTCCCCCCACCCCTTCATCCCGTCCAACTGGTGTATGAGGAAGGTGTGAGAGGGTAGGCGATGGGAGGAGACGATAGGAGGAGACGACATTCGGATCGCTTTATCAGCCGTACACAGTGATGGATGGGTTCAGCACCCTGCCCAGTAGCCTGTGTTTGCCACTAAGATACTGGAATGCGTGCAGCTCTTCTCTGTTCCCAGCGAGTGATAGCAGCCTTGTTGCTTTGTTAAAGAGGGACATCTCATCCCAACCCTTTTCAAAGGTGAGGTTGGGAATATATCTGGCATTTTCCCTTCAGATTAGGTGACTGTAGTTTGTATTACTGTTCCAACTCCACATATCTGTAATGCTGTTTTTGCAGGTCGGTGTAGTGCTTGTATGTTGTCTAAACAAGATAATTGTGTTTTGATGTCAAACTTGGGATAAAGTTTCACGTTCAGTTTAGACTGAACTGTTGCAGAGTGTATTTCCATAGAGAAAGTAAAAACAGGTGTGATCGGGCCTCATTTTATCAGGGTCAAAATTCAAATACAATAAACAGAGAAGGATGGAAGTGGGATCGTTCAAAACAGTTGGAGACCTGCAGTACAGGAGCAAGTGTTTAAACAGGCCTGACGTACTTCCAACAGCTCTTTACCTGGGTCTTAGCGATGGCCCAACTCCTCATAAAAACGGCTCAGTTAGATCTCTTAAACGGAACGCCATGGAAGTTTTCATAGAGGCACCTATTTAGGGTCATTGTACTGCATGCAGACTGCATACGTTTTGTTTTTCTTCTTAGGAATGACTGAATCAATGTCATATTAAGCCTTAACATGCATACATTTTGTTAGATAACCTCCAATATTTATACCTGTTGGCAGCATTCTAGACAGAATTGACTATATGAGGTCATTTTGGTGAATCCAGCCCTCATGTTAAGGAATCTCATAGCCCAAATAATGGAAGGGTTTTTACTTTTCTAACAACTGTGAATGGACATCTTAAGAGGTGATGTATAACCCACAGCATGCTTTCATACAGTTGAATATAAAATTAAACAATAAAAAAGAAAATCCAGTCGTTTACAATATTTTATTGCCTTTAAAAGGGCAATTATTCAAAGGTCTGACGCAATTTCTTATTGAGAGGAGAACATGTGAATTGTACTAAATGCATGTGAACTTGAATTATTAGCCTATTGAGTTTGGTCACCTGTTATTAAACTCACTAAGCATTGTTATCGCACAATACGGAACACACCGGTGACATATCAAATAGCCCTGGATCTTTATGTTGCGCTGAAACGGAAGGAGCTGTAGATGTTTCCACAATACTAGGCGTGACCAGAAGGAAACACACAGAATAAAAGAATCAGGCTACTTTCAGATAATCGACCGTCCACCTCTTAAAAATAGAAAAGCTTAGAAAAAGACAATTCTTAAGAGTTTAAATGACAAAAATCTTTAACATATCCACAGTTTTGCGCCGTATCCCAGCATAAATCCACTTTATTTTGAAGCGTTATGCATGACAACACACAAAAGGTTTTAATCCGGGTTTAGACTCGATCTGATGTGTCATGACAAGGAGATTTGGACCCGATGCCAGGAAAAAGAAATCTTGGCTGCCAAAGGGGGGGGGGGAGGGGGAGGCGAGGAGCACCAGTTTACTCTCTCTTAGTTCACACTCCCTGAAGGATAAACCTTGATGAATGTTATTTGTTTGGTCAGGTTTTTTTAAAACAATGCGTATATCTAATTAGGCTTTGAGATACGTATTATTTCTGGGAAACGCTTCAAAGAAGTCCTTCTACTTTGCTGCCCCCTGTCAGGGGCACAAACACCCCCCCCCCCCCTCCCCTCTGTATCTGTGGTATTAATGCACAAGGCTGTCTGTGAAGAGGATCTCCTGCTGGCGTCCTCCCTCCACAGAGATGATAGCAATAGCAGTCCATTACATATGCAGCACTTCTACTACATTTCATCAGCAAGCAGCTTGTGCTGGCTCCACATATGTTATGGAAATTTACGCAGAGGGGAAATGGAATGAAATGGAATATAGCATTTCAAATATTTTCATTTTTGAGGGCCGGGTGATTTGGAAAACATTCATTTCAAAGACACAGGTGATGAAATATTCTAGTCCACTTTCACAGACATATATTACATTAATCTATCAATGCCCTCTGAATAGCTGATGGCTTCAAATTTAAAGGTTTTTATCTGGTCAGCAGTGCTGATAAAATTAAGAATTACTGACCATGTGTCAAAATCCCAGTGGTGGAGAGAGCTTGATGAATTTTACCCTCACAATCCTTAAATTCAAGATGTCCCCCATCTCTGTTCAGTAGTTAATAAGACTTTAATTAGGCAATTAAAGGTCTTAGAAATAGCATATGGTCATAATTACAGCTGGATGGTTCACTCAGGAATGAATGAGCCATTAATTATTTTAAACTGGGCCTGGGGATTGGGCCAAACACAGGCACTTTAGTCACCTCATCACAGAGATTGACTGCAAAGTTTCCTAAAGAGGGGGTTTTGTATAGCCATTCCAACAGAAAACAAAAAAGCATGTGCCACTGAATAATGCTAGGTAAATATGGAAAGTACTTTTGTTGTGTGAATCACTCTGACCCCGGAACTGTGGCTTCCTGGACATGACCGTTCTCTTGCTCCCTGGTATCTGTAGATGATAGCGACTGGTACAGAAAGAGCACTGAAGTTTAGTCAGCACTGATCTTCTTTAGGGTCAGGCTGTGTTCACACAGTACACACTGCTGCCCTCTCCCATTTCCGACCCCCCCCCAGACAGTCTGACGCATTCACTACACAAAGAGCTGATACACATAAGAAAAGCGTTTGGTGATGAGGAGGACACGGGGGGGGGGGGGGGACTGCAGACTGCATCTGGAAGCAGGTGGTGGAGGCAGCTCAAGCGCTGGAGCAGCCTGGGTGTTGCAGGTGTGTTTACGGATGACAGATGTGCCGGAGAGGTCTTATTTATCAGTCATCACGTTTCCAGTCAACAGACATGGAGTGGAATTCAAGAAAGCTTGACCCCCTTCCTCTCCTCTTTTTTTCCTTCCCTCCCTCTCCACTCCAATGGCAAACCTGATAGTCACACCACCTGTTTCTGTTGCTGTAGAAGTACTGCTATTTATTGGCCTCGGAACCTCATATCTGTTTTGCCATTCATTGACAGGATTTTCAGTGTACCCCTATGTATGCTGTTTTGATACTGTGGAAAAGAGACAAGGCTATTCATACATTCTGGAATATCGATTTCTCTAATGCATTAGACAACATTTGATAGTATTTTATACCTAAATCGAATTAGCCTAAAGGCTTCACCCCATTTCGTATGAACTCATGTCACTCAACCACTAACATTTAATGGCTCTGTGGAAAAAAAAAAAAAATAATTCTAATGTAGGAATTCTGAAGTGGCTAGCAGGGAATCAGCGGAACTTCCCTCCCCACAATAACACATCTCCATTGGGCTTCTTCATACGCCTGTGATGGGTTGTAAATGAATTGTTTTCCCTCAGTGCCTGTTCTCCAGTTGCCCCCAGACTTTTACAGACAGTTAATTTAACAGTGAGGGAGGAAGGATTTATGGGTCCCTTTCCCCTCCCTCCCTCCCTCCCTCCCTCCCTCCCATCTCCCTTTCTCTCTGTTACCATGACCAATACATTGTGTTTTTATCTCATTGCAAGAGTCATTTGTAGAACCATTAAAGGGTTATGTTATGTTTGGTCTTTGAAGTTCTAGTAAAGCATTGGGGTGATCACTCATAGGCAAACTTATAAAGACGAAAGAAGAGTTTGGGAATTGCCTGTAAATCTTGCTGTCGAAGGCCTTGGGTCCCCCACCCCCAACTCCCCTCCGCCCCTGAGTGCCATAGCCAACTGTCATGATAACTAAAGGAGTCTGCTTTTGCCAGGCTGTCATACAACTTACACAACAAAACATCCCTAACATTGCTAGAATGGGTCCTAGCTTCCTGTCTCTACCAACAAGAGAGACTCATGATGTGACAGCTAATGCGACCGCCTTCCTCTCCAAAGGTCTGTGGACCTGGATATCACATGCTACAATTCACCTAAAGCTTAGCAGGAAAATATGTTGAACTTGGCCAAGTTTGGGTTCCGAATGTAGACATACACATGGCCATAGACATACACATCACATGGCCATAGACATCCAATCATCCAACCTGACCCACCCTGATGAATTGAGTATAGTGAGTGAGAGCGGGCCCTTGTGAGGTTACTGGGTTTCAATAACCTTAGGGGGTTTCTGACATTGATACAGTTCTATCATGTCTTATTGTGCTCTACCAGTGTCATAGCTTCTTAACAAAGATCCTTGTAAGGCACACTTTTATCGTGGTACTGTAAGGATGGCGACTGGTTTGCTCTCAGAAAGGAGATCACCCTGTTAGCACTCTGTTATTCCTAAACACATGTGCTATGATTTAAAGAGCTGTGCAGTTGTCTCTCTGCTATGTATCCACGTTTATTTCATTCATAAATTTCCTGGTCCGTGTGTAGCCATCTCGGCCACACCCCTTTCCCAGGATGCTTTGTGTCCCCCACTAGCATCATGAGCACTGATTTGACTGGGCCTCGGAACAAAGTCAAAAATAGTTCTGCGAGTGTTTGGCATTGAAAATATCCAGCGTAACAGAAACTGCCTTGGATGTATTTACGGTCCTCCTCTTCCCTTGCGGCAGCAGTCATCGAAACCACCCCGTTAAGCTGAGCAGATGCAGTGGCCACGTGTGTATCCAGTTCAGCTCTGTCACTACACTATAGAGGCCTTCCCCTTTGCACGTAACACCTTTATAAAGTAGTCTGTTGGATTTGTAGCGGTAAATTGTCCTAATGTCATTGTTTAATACGTGGGAAGAATGGTTAGTTTGTGTCTGACATTGGTCCTGGCAAGCGATAAGATTTATTATTATAGATCCATATTGATTTGAGACTTGGTGTAGCTGTGTGCAAACATCTTTAATCACATGGACTTCTCCCGTGGGGTTTAGATCCACAAACCTCTGTTCTAATTTCCTTTAATAGCTTTTTCAGTGGTTCATAAGAGACAGCAGACACAATCAAAAGGAATTTGCTGCACTGGAAAGAGTCTTTGAATTACGACAAGCAAACATGCTACCTTACGTCTTCTGTCAATAACTTCTCATGGAGAGTAATGTACCAGTTAATTCCTTATACTGTCATTTTGTTATTTAGTATTTTTGGTAATTAATTCCATCATGTCACAGATTTGGTGAGTGTCCATACCAGAAAAGTGTCTTTTATATTAGCCTTCATCTGAAAGGGACAGATTTTCATTTTCCTGAACAAGATACTAACTGATGTTTCAAGGAACCATTGCCTACTCCTATTACATTAGTGACGCACCCACTAGTGACAACCCGAGGGTATCAAATGAACCAGACGTTTTTTTTATCTCACACAAAACAATGCCTGCTCTAACACAACGCAAATGTGCTGTTTAGAGTAAAGTGCATCCATAACATGATAATACACACATTCATGATCACATTCGGGAGATGTTACATTAATGGTAGCAGGTTATCATAGCTTCATAGTAGTAAAGCCATAGTAACCTTTGGTCAGACAGGACGTGTTGTGAAAAGGTCAGTCCAGGCTGTGTTCCTGTCTCGCTGTCAGATCTGATCTAGACTAATGGGACTTTTAAAGGGAACAGATGGCATGTTTGTTTCCATCGAGGGAAAGAGGACACTCTGGCCATTCACAGATGTGCAGACATGGCCACAGGCAACAAAAACAATATAGCCCACATGCTCTCATACGTACTTGTTTGTATCACAAGCCGAAATGAAAAAAAAGAAAGATCGAAGAGCACTGTGACCTTGCAGCCAAAGTCTTTCTTGGTGCTGAAACCTGTACGCACTGAACTTTCCACGATAAGGAGAGAAACCCTGAGAGTTAGTGCGTACCATACACCCATGTCAACGATTTCTTTTATTTGTGTGTTTACAGATCTCGGCGAAGAGCCCTGTCGTGTGTGCACCCACCGAAGTTGATTTCACAAAGCCTGGCTGTCCCGGGAGACTCATAGTGGGGTCAAATGTCACTGTTCCTCACCTGGCGTTGTTGACCACAACAAGGAGTTTCCTCCAACTTCGCATTTCACAACAGCGCCCAGGTCCCGATCCCACCCCCCCTCCCCACGGTCTTCATGAATTCTCCAAAATCCTGAAAGGTGAACCGTGTGAGTTGGCTGGCAACACCGAGGAGCCATGTGGACAATAAGGATGGCCCGGCTCTGCATACCGGCCCTGACGCTCCTACTGACCATCTTTGTTCACCCAGCTGCACCCCAACACGATGTCACCCCTCGCCTCAGCTTCTCCTACAGTAAGTGTCGTCAGCTTCCCGAGTCCCGTGGGGGATGTTTCTCCTCAGTCCGCTGCGTGCGTCATCTCTGTCAGGCCCGGTTGCAGTGAGAAACGCCAGAATTCCTCGGCAAAGCAAAACAAAGACAGATGCCTGTGTTTGCCCTGACACCGTGCCCCCTTCACTGACCCGTGTGCTCAGATCATCCATTTACTGGAGAGTGTAAGAGAGCAGGCTCCCAGGGGCTGGTACTATAAATAAGGGTAGTGTGTGGGGTGGGGGGTTTGGGGGGCTCGCCTCAGTCTTCCTGGGGCGTTGAGAGCTCTGGAGGTGCCTTGGGCTCACCCATGGCTTTGTGGAGCACTTTAAACAGAGACAGTGGTGTTGGATGAGGTGTTGATAAGCAAACAGAACAGAGCAGGGCTCTTAGCTGCGACTGGCTCTGTAAAGTAGGGCTGCATTCTCAGCAGCACTGAGGGGACGCGGCATGTTTACGTAAGTGCAACACTGCTGCCATGTTTCTGCCAGTCTAGAACAGCGATACTCTCGCTACGAGCACTCCCTCTCTGTAAAATAATTCCTCTACAGTGATTATTGATTGTTACTCTGTTCAAGACACCATAGCCTATGCCTAATATGTGTGCTTTCTAAATGATATCAACTATGTAGGCACACACATTGATGCATTTCAGTTCCCAGTGTTTAACTTCAAAGTGAATGAATATTCAGACAGGCTCTGCGAAATGAACTAGGCTCCTTCATGTACCGTAGTTTGAAATGTATGTTTGTCTAAACCTTAACGGCCGTAAAGCTAGCTAAATCCTGAGCCATGAATTTCAGTCCTGTCAGGGTGGCTCTGTCAAGTTTCCACAGGTCAGAGGGAATTACTTCATGAACAAGGCCTTTGTGCTGTTAGACCCACTCAGGGTAACATATCACCGCTTCCACTAGCATACAGGGGTCTCTTTTGTTGTTAGCCTGTTATGCTAACACTGGTGGTTAGTTGACACTGTTTACATCGTTACATTTACATAATTAGTCTTAATCATCATTTTGAATATGCGCATCCTCAATTTGGTTGTATTTTGCAGGTGATGCAAGTGAACTTACCCTGATCCTTACCTGGATCAGTGACTCATCCTCTGGCATCATTAATAACAAGCACGAGTTTCAAGAGAAGGAGTTTGCTGAGATATCTGCATCTGGATTAAGGCTAAGCCTCTGGTCCTGTGAGGCCAGGCAGGGATTCGAGCAGGTCAGCCAGCATGGAGGGTTGGTGGGGCTGGGGCTCTGCCTGCCTCAGCTTGCTACTCTGCTCTAGAGGAACTCTATAGCACCAAGTAATCTCTCTCACCTGCCAACCTTCACAAAACATGTTCCAGACAAAGCATTTCACAATGGAACTCACCATCCGTCTCCCAGAGAAAAGACCCTTCATGCGCAAACACCTTCGTGTTCTGACAAAAAATTATTGCTTTTGGGTTGAGACAACAATCTAGAACGCAAACATAAAGCTCGTCAAACTCTGGAACTCACGTCAAACTCACTGGCCCACTCAGTTTTTCCAGGGGAAAGGTTGTGGGATGAATCAAGTTTGTTCCTTGGTACTGACCCTCTAAACTGCAGAATTTTTTATATAGTGCCAATCATAAACATTTTCAGTGGTATTGGGAAATGCACGGCTATGAGTAAGTTAAGGCTCATGCTCTGTCACCCTATCAGCCATTGCTTTACAACCAAAGTAGACAGTTCAGTTTAAAAGTGACTTTGCGCTCATATACTTTGAGAGTCTTACTAGTACCATCCCTCTGTCTCAGCATGCAGTTACCCTGTTACGATCTTATAAGCATTTACCAGCTTAATGGAGCACTAAAACGAACACAAAAGCACCTTGGTGCCATTTACACATTATTTAGAGAATTTAATGGCACTTAACAATAGCATGTCATTTCACCTGATCTAATGTATTATGTGTTGTATCTCTTGCTCTATATTCATAATCGCTGTTGTTATGCATTTATAGTTCTTCCTTTGGCACTTATTGGTTCTCATGATGTATGATTCACGATCTAAAAATCCGACTGTGTTCGGGGTCTATCACGTTGCTTTGCTCAATGACTGATGCTCTTTGTAAAAGCTCTCTCTTGTAAGTCGCTTTGGATAAAAGCGTCTGCTAAATGAATAAATGTAAATGTAATGTACATTTAAACACATAAAATACTTCAACAACCAGCTGAGTTGGAGTTAACTGAGGCCTAGAAAGTGATGGCCAATGTATAGTAGATTCCACTGTTAGTAGTTTCCACTGGTAGATGAGCAGTTTTCCTGGTGGGGAAACTCTGAGCTTGTTTGTATAATGCTGGGGAAGGCAGATAGCTTGGGGCTTGACAGTTGGAGCATGGCTTGGCATGGACACATCCTCGCTGGTACACCCGCCCCTGCGTCTCTCCCTGTTTCCTGTACTGTGATTACAAGGCGACACCCGCAGCTACAAGGCACAGGGGTCTTGACTGCCCTTCCCCCATTCCCCTGTCCTGCCTGGATAGCTGTGCCTGCTGGCTTCCCTGCATGTGGATCCATGAAGAGGGTTAGACAGTTCCTTCACGGTGGTTCCACCACAGTGCCATTTTCCTGGACATGCCCCCCACCCCCAGTCCCTATTCTCCCCTCTGCCTTAATGAAGAAGCTAATCTACCATGAATAATGAATGGGGATTTGTGTGTGTTATGGTGTGAACATTCGTCTGGTTCTCATTACGCGCCTATCAGGACGGATCATGAGTTCAGGGAGGAGAGACTACATCTGCTTTCCCCTCCTCTTTTGTTCCCAGACTTAATGCAGACCATGCCGCAGAGCTTAGTGCGCAAGCATGCTATTTAAAGGGACACCTTTAAGCGGTTTACGTTGGCTCACTTAGCTTGTTGATCTGTTCATCCCGCTCTCCAGCAGCAAGCATGCAGTCACGGCACCGTTGAAGGTGGAGGCCCTGCCCTCCGTTTAGATAAGAATGAACATAATTAATTTGCAAGCCGCAAAGCAAGCGCATGCATCACAATGGGCTCCCCTCCCTGTCCTACAGGACTGCATGGAGGCCTGTTGAGTCGCTCTCACTGAAGTGATTCGCAATGACAATTACGTCAAGAGAGATAACTAGTCTGCGAAAGCTGGGAATGCAAAATACAGTGATTCTTGCTTCTTACTGTACTATAATTTGTGTCTTGGACTGTGGATTTGGACTGTGTAGATATGGGAGGGCTCTGGACTAGATGTTTAGGCATGCACCACTGAACCAAAAGCCCTGCTCATAGACTTAGATCTAGAGCTGTTTTGTACTGCAGATAGTGTTCTTCAAAAGAACAGCATGCCATTTTGAGTGTTGTGTGATACATTTAAGACATGTACCGGAGTGTCTAAAAGTCCACGGCAGTATCCATCTTTTATTTGATACAGAAAAGTGAAAAACGTGGATCTGGAAACTCACCAGTGTTTTCTCCAATACGCCAGGGAGCAGGTCATAAATCACAGTCGACAGGCCCTGTGAAAACACCCCTGATCTCATCCTTGCTCTGACATCCAAGGTGTTGAGGCGATCTCCCCCCCGCTGCCCGGCCCTAAACGCAGCATGCCCAGAACCCCACAGGCACGCAGACCAAGGGGACTACATGAGGTCATGACACGTTAGCGATGCTCCTGCGCTGCTCTCTCTGGAGTACAGGGTCAGGTAGAGGTCCTCCAGCAACGCCTGGTTCACAATGTGCTAGACCGTGTCATTGTTGAACCTGGGTCAAGATGTAGGTGGAAGAACAAGAACAGCATTCCTTCGCTGTGGGTATCAGTTTATATGTCACCCAGGGACAGCTTCGCTGTTGTTTACAGCTGAAATACTTCTCCTTTTTAAAATAACTTTAATTTTAGTCTCTCATTAAATGGGTCTCCTGTTCCCTTTAAAACCTGTTGTTGCACCTCTTGCCCTAATGAATACTCAGGGAGAATCACTTAATTGCTTTCAACGCCAGATACTGGGCTTAACTTTATAGATTCTTTATGTATTCTTCCGTGCAGTCACCACCTAATAGCAAACAGCTTTCCAAACCTCTGTTCATTAAAGGTCATGTTTAGAATGGCCGGAATTCCCAGCATCACCATGGTATCTCTGCTACCGCTAGTTGCTATCATGCTAACAAGTGGGAGACCAGGCATGCAGTTCACTAAACAAACAGCAGGCTCACAGCTTGCCTAATGAAGCTAACGGTCAATCCCTCCTCCTGGCTTGAAGTCTTAATGCATTCCAGATGCTTCTGTCTCTGTCTTCCCCTTTACCCCGGCCCTGCAGCCCTCTAATGTCCACAGCACTATCACTCATCAGAGTTTGTAGCAGATTAGCACTTGTGCCAGTAAAATAAAATAACAAAAAGTGGCTTAATTCAAAGCTGTGGTGCTGATAGATACATAAGCTGATAGAGACACAGTGATGAGAGGTGGAAGGGAAGGGGTGGGGGTGGGGTGCCAGTCTGGTACAGGTGGAGCAGAAAGACCCAAAGGGATTCTGAACAGCACAATGCTCTTTTGATGGCAAATTCTGTTTGGTGTTTTGCGGCCGTCCCTGTCTCACAGTGTTCTCGTCCTTCTGTCTCTTTCCTACCATGACTTGACCTTCCGTAGCTTAGCCTAATCTTCAATTAACCTCTCTTTTCCTCACCGCACCGAATAACTCCCTCAGGATGTGTAGTCGCTGCATTTGCAGATGGTGGTGAATGCTGTTGGGGTCTTTTTCTGAATGGCTGGATTACTTTTATGTCTAGAAGATGGTGTATGTCTCAGACT
The DNA here is from genome assembly GCA_030340685.1 of Protosalanx chinensis. Lineage (NCBI taxonomy): Eukaryota > Metazoa > Chordata > Actinopteri > Osmeriformes > Salangidae > Protosalanx > Protosalanx chinensis. The sequence continues at coordinate 10,894,628 of CM059318.1, forward strand.
TGCACAGCCCTGCAACATACTAACTCAAAAAGCACAGTTACTCTTTTGTAACTGCTGAATGAAAACAGTTCAGTTAAAGCGACAGTAGATTTCATCACGTTTACCAGCTTGCAGTAGATCTCTTCTTCTGCTACTGTGGAAGGTTTCTAAACTGTCGATTCATGACAAGGCACGGTTAGTTTACGTAACATATTTGGAGTTGCCCTGCTCCACCATGTTTTTGTTGGGAAGGCGTGTATGTGTGTGTCGGGGGTGGGATGTGTGTACGTGTACAATGTGTGTGTGTGTGAGTGGTAGGCTTCGCTCCATCTTAGATTAGCATCTGCGGTGCTCGGCTGTGCCCAGCTCTGTGCAGCTGATACGCTTGTTCTGCACCACTTAACGCTGATCTCCTTTTGTCCTGTGCGGGCTCTTGCTGAGTAAGCCTCCGTGTTCCTTCCTGGAGGTGAATCTAGGCCATGTTTACGGACAGAAGGCTGTAAACGGGGCATCAGACATCCCTTAAAGATGTGCCATCAGGACTCAGGCGGGATCTCAGTAGAGACATGAGATTTATTTCCGGGTCATCTGTTGGTTGGGATCGATGAAGAAAGCGTTGTTGACTACAGAAATCCCAATTTCTTCCATAAGATGGACCCACACAGCTCAAGCAGTTTCAAACAGAGTTACAACATTGAAGTGATTGTCACTGGGGTATGAGACACTTTGCAATGATGTCATGACGGCATACTTAATGAAACAGGAAGTGAAGGCGTGTGAGAAGATGGGAGAAGAATGATGGGAGTGCCTTAAAGAACATACAATAGAGGTCCATACACCACATCCAAGACCACCGGATATTTCTCAGCATTCCCTCTAATGACTGTCGTTGTGGGCTAGTCTCCATCGGCACAACACAACACCGATTCTAAACAAGCTTCCAAACTCCCGCACACACAGCTGTGAACACTGATACAGACATCAAGGATGATGATGATTGGATCGGCCTGCCTTTGTTGAATGCCCGACAGTCCAAACTGAAGCACTTTCATCTCCAACACAGATTACTTCATGTCTGCCTTTAAAGAAGATGTTCCATGACAGTAATTAATTTTGTGCCTTTTTGGACTGAAATCTGTTGGGAAATCCACTGCAACAGAATAAAGAGGGTTCCCTAAAAGCCCACAGAATAATTAATTTAGCCCTAAACAGATTAACGAGCAAAGCAGGGTGGATACAACAATCCTTAGCAGTGTCATTTTACAAAAATTGCGCTTAATTGCATAATGAAGATAATGATGGAGCATTGCTCACAGCTGCCAGGACCGGGCCATCCCCACACTATGTGTTCCCCAGAATCCCCTGTGTGTTAGCGGAAAGGGATCACACAGGAAGGGCTGGGAGCTGCATAAAGCTTCTCTCAGTTAGCCCTGGCCTGGGATCAGGGGCTTGGGAATGGCGGTACGGCGAGAGGAAAACTGCTGGCACCCGCAGACAGGAAGAGGCGAGGTGTGATTGGCAGGTGTGATTGGCAGGAGCGTTAGGCGGCGTCTCCGCAGCAGCCAGCGGGTGATGAATGTGATCCTGTCTGAGGAACACACTCTGGGAGCTGTGATCTAGTTCAGGATGTCCGTCCCAGTGAATGTTTGGAAACGAGCGCTGCCCTGATGGAAGCTAAAGGAGTTGGACTGTCATATCCAAGCTGCACTCACGTGATCGTCAGACGATGGCACAAAAAACTGAGGCTTGTTGCAGTTCTTCGCCCGGGTCTTCCCAGTGTGCTCCTGTTCAGTTTGGCGGCATCTATTAGCTTGATTTCCCCTGTTGGTTTTTGACATTGTGGGCCTTGGTAATGTGATGTCCCCTTTGATAAGTCATCCTTTGTGGAGCGCTCTGGCAGGACACTTAATGCGCAAGCCTGTAGGGGCCAGCTGAAGGGGGAGGGGGTTCAGCAGGGCGAGGGCAAACTAGTTATGATCTGTTGATGCTCTCAACTTGTTACGCAGTGCCCCGCTTTCCGGCGCTTGCTAACACCCTCCCCCTCTGTCCCTTAAGCTCCAGTAGACATTTGCAGCTCTATTTTCTTATTCCTCTTTCGTTCTCTCACTTTCTGTCTGTCTCTGTCACCCGCTTTCCTGAGTGCGTCCTCTTTTACCAGACTCTTCCCATTATTGGGTTGCACCGTCATGGAAAGGCCCCCTGGCAGTCAACCTCAGACGATCCAGGCTGTGGTCGGTGTGGAAAAGAACATAGGGCAAGTTTAGTTCCGAGACACGCAGCCCCTGGAAAGCTGACCTGAGAAAAACCTGTGTCTGAACTACAGATCGTTGATCTCAGTGTGGAGGTTTGCAATCCCAGAGCCGGAGTCTTTTATTGCCAAATCATATCAGTTTTCCAGAGGTCATTGTGGTCAGTTGGGGTTTCACTGCCGTCCAATGGTGCAGTAGTACAGGCAGCTCTTTCCCCATAGATGACTGGAAAAAAGTGAAAAAGTAACCTTGATGATTAAGCAAAAAATTCCCTTCAATGTCAAACCTTTTTGTATTTTTTGCATGGTAGTCTTTTCCATGAAGAATTTAAAAGGAGGTCTCTTTTATAGCACATCTACAAACTCCTCCTCCTACTTATTTCCAGAGGCAAATTGGATCGATCAAATCAGGGATCCTGACATATCTTGCAGTAGTTCTTTTTCCTTTTGGTATTCCATATTTATTCTGTTGAACTCCTGAACAGTTGACAGTGCGTTTTGAGCCTAGCTTCTTTTGGATTGTAGACAGAGGCTTTACTGTACTGTCCTCCCACTGTAAGGTCTTCACAGCCAGACACAATGTAAAGACGGGAGTGATTATGGCTAACGTGAAATTATAAATGGAAAGCCGTCCACTATTTAAAACCCACACACATCTCTTTAATGATACACAATGAAGAGCCTCATGGTGTGCTCCCCTAAAGCTGGTGTCTGAGCGTGACCGTGGAGATAGTGGGCACTCCGGAGGCTCGGCGTGCAGATTTCCTGTGCCGCGCAAATCCTTCTAAGCCCTTGTTTTGGTTCAAGCGCTAGCCTTTGTCTTAGCTTGTGTAAATCACTGTTAAATGTGCCCAAATCTCTAAGAGGCAACGGAGAGGAGTGTGGAAGGGGACGTGAAGGTCCTCTTGTGGTTCTTAGAAGGATTTCGTGGTAACAAGGCTCCCTGTTGCTGTGGTAATGCCTTGCTTTTATTGTGTTTACTCAAGGGATGTTGTTCCTGCCAACCCTCTGCCCTCTGGGACGGGGTAATGTCAGGTTAGCGGCAGAACCACACAGCCACCTGCTCCGTTTCAGTGGCGTTCACTCAGAGATTGGAAATGGTCCTCTGTAGTGGTTTGGCTCATACTTCATTGCTACTTGGCAGGCCTGTGTTTCCTTAGAACCTCAGGACTAGGCTTGCATAAAGCGCATAAAGTTTTCATGACAGCATGTCCTTTCATAATATTTATCCTGGGTTGGAATACTGTCAAACCCAGGCCAGCTAACAGGACATTGAGCATGGCTGAAATTAGAGCTTTGAGAGGTTTTTTCTGCACTGGGCTGTGAGAGGTTTCAAAGGGGTGTGAGTGTGGCTTGAGAGAGTAGATGCTTTTTCTCTCTTTCATGCTATCTTTTCTCTCTCTCTCATGCTATCTTTTCCCTCTCTCTTTGCTGACTTCTTCTTGTTTGTCTCTTTATCTCATTCTTTTTTTAATATCTCTTTTCTCTGTCTGTGGCCGTCAGAGGTGATGAGAGTGTGTGACTGCACTGGGGGGTATTGTCTCTAGTACCATGCACACACACACACACACAGTTGACTGAACACACAGACTCCACCAGCTGCTGTGTTCGTCTGGAATTCCTGAGGCAAGATCTGAGCGATTCAACAGTATCAGCTGTGGAGCACAAGATCGCTGCGTGTCACACTCTAGCTTGTCCAGTGGCAATGCAGTCACCTCAGGCGCAGCGGCAAGGCCAAGCCAGACAGCGTTTCATTGCCATGGCAACTGGCAAACAGCTTGCAGGCACTGTGCAAGTAATGACATGGTACGCCGGTGTCTCTGATTAAGAAAAAACATCTGTCTTCGTGCCACATATCATGTTTTGCGACCACACGCAGACACACGCACACTGGAGCGTGTTTGCACAGGCAGGCTTGACAATCTCATACACAGACACGCGCACACACACACACACGCTAACTCATGTATTAAGAGTCCTGTGTTGAATGTTTCGTGGTTCATTGCCATTTGGATCAAATCTTTGTCCAACTTTGCTGTGACACTTTGCTCTTCTCCACTAATTGTTTTTCTCTCTGCCTCTCTTTCTCCCTCTCCACCTCTCTTTTTGTCTCCTTCCTTTGCAGATGCAAAGGAAAGGTCAGCCAAAAGATTCTCTGCAGACGGTGTCTTCAATTACACCTCGATCCTCCTCAGCAAGGAAGATAACGTGCTCTATGTCGGAGCTAGAGAGGTTCTCTTTGCTCTCAACCTCACTGATATCAGCAGGGCCGACCTCCAAAGGAATGTGAGTCTGCAGTAACGTTTGTCTGTGAATGTCTCCATCCCAGTTCGATTTCAGTAGCTGGAACGTTTTACAGGAAAAATGTAAAAGGATAATATGAATGCGTAGAATATCTTCACTCTTCTACAGCTGACATGGAGCACGCCAGAGAGCAAGAGAGATGAGTGCGGTTTCAAAGGCAAAAACCTACAAGTGAGTATCGAAGAAGTCAACACGCAGTGTTTACACTTACAGTTTACACTTCCATGACCAGGCTTCCAGGGGTTTCATTTTTTCTCTCTCTGAAAAACACCAAAAGTCAGAGTCAGAGGCGTCCCTATGCCCTGAGAAGTTTCCACGGATACAGTCCGTTTCCATTAAGTGGTGACAGCCTAGGTCCTGATTACACACTCCTGCTGCACAGTCAACTCCATAACTTGACACCTGGTAATTGTAGTCCAATACACACCCTGTTGGAGGAGTATCATCAGGTGACTGAACTGGATGAATCATTAATGACTGAATTGATTGTGTTGGAGATTCAGACTGTAACCTTGATTAAGTCACTTCAGTCTTGAAGAGCAGGCCACTCATAGCTGCCTAAATATCCCCTAGGCTGTTTAAAAGATGATCATTCCTGGAAGTGTAACGTGGAAATGTCTGCGGATTACAGACCAACGAGCCATTGCACTCCATTTCTGAGTGACTCGATTGTACAAGAACGAACCTGCAAATCCTATTGATGCTTGTCTCTTCCTGTGTGTCTTCAATGCAGATCGACTGCTTCAACTACGTCAAGATCCTACTGCGGCTGAACAGCACTCACCTATACGTGTGCGGAACATATGCCTTCAGTCCCACCTGTGTGCACATAGTGAGTGTGTGTTTGATTTGGGCAGCTGCTGCCTCCATATACCGCAGCCCCACCAGGTCCTGCTGTTGAGAGCTCTAATTAGCCGTGCGATTTCCTCTGTCAGTCAAGACACTTCTACTTTCCTGAGGCTAGCTTAAGATGGCATTGGGAGGGACAGATCTGAGGGCAAGTGTGCTGTTCTTTTTAAAAATCTGCACGCAGATGTGACCCCTAGCCTCTGCGCCATAACATTGATATTTTCATTTAGGAAACGCATCCACGGGTAGAGAATGTAGGACCTACGTAAGAACCGAAGTGTCTCCTATGTTCCACTTAGATTTAGGACTGTGAGGAAAGAAACAGAGTCCTTTGGCAGTACACACTGTCTTGTTTCTGACCCTGAACATCAGCAGGCTTGTCCTCCTAGTTTGGAGCTGTGCTATCTTATCAGAGTAAGTGAGTCTCAGCCCACACAGACAGAGACCTCCAGACCCTCCTCGTTGCAGGCCGCCATCCACGTCATCGGCCCCAAAAGAAACTCTGTAATGACAGCTACGGCAGACGAGATAGAGCAGAAAACAAGGCCATCATACAGAATGGCAAAAAATAAATAAACTGATACCGTTCCTCAGTAGCGGTTCACCACCCAGGACACTGCTAAGGATGTGGCCATTCGGCAGCGGTCATTGTCAGTGTTGATTACAGCCCTCCTCTCCCCTCACAGCTGGGCGTGCTTGTGTCTTGTCCTTCAGAACACGGCAGACTTCTCCCTGGTGCGGAGCCGGACGGGGGAGATTGTGACCGAGGATGGACGGAGCAGATGCCCTTTCAACCCAGAGTACAAATCCACCGCCATCATGGCCGGTAGGGTCACCGCGGGGTCAGCCTCTGTCAGAGACTAATTCCTAACAAGATAGACAGACCGCAGAGTACAAAACCATGCAAATGGTTCCTTTGATGCGTCCCAGAAGCACAAGGGAAAGCATCTGAGTTGTAGATGAAATGGCTTATTGTGGATAAGATAGAGGCTGATTTTGTTGGTTGAAGTTTTGTTTATACATGTCTCTTCATCCCTTCGATCTCTTGCACTTTAGAGGGTGAGCTGTACACTGGCACGGTCAGTAATTTCCAGGGGAATGAACCTATCATTTACAAGAGCCTTGGTCATGGAACCTCCCTGAAAACAGAAAACTCCTTGAACTGGCTTCAAGGTAAGGGCTCTGGCTCTGCTGAATGTCATGACTGAACACTAATATACTCAAAAACAGCCTGCCCTGAACATACAGATGACATATCTGAAGACTTGAGCCTGCATGTAGTTTTTATATATATTTTTGAACTGTCTCCATTTAAAAATAATTGTTGTCCTTAAGTGTGTCCAGTTTTTCCAGCAAGAGACAATACATTAGTGCCTCTTACAGTGCTACTGTATGTTCTGTGTATACATTAGTCACGGTAAATCGGGTTTGTCCCAGAATCCATAGATTGTGGGTTGACATTTAAACTCTGCTTCCTTTGTTGTCTCCTTAGAGCCAGCTTTCGTGGGGTCTGCCTACATTCAGGAGAGCCTGCCCAAGGGCAATCCAGTGGGCAACGACGATAAGATTTACTTCTTCTTCAGTGAAGCGGGAAAGGAGTTTGATTTCTTTGACAACACCATTGTATCGCGCATCGCTCGCGTGTGTAAGGTGAGAGATGCTTCAGTGGAGACGGAGCGGATCTTTCCCCTTAAGCAAGAGACGTCACAGCCTCTCTGCGCGTTCCATGCGTGCGAGTATGTGTGTATGTTGGAAGGGGAATGGCAGCAGTGGCTGTGGATGTGACACTGTGGTGTTGTGCCAAAGCACCAAATCTTCTAAACATCTAAATATTCCTCTCAGACCTTGTTGTGGTCCAGGGGCTCTAATCTGAAATGGCTGCCTTGCTTTTATCATTGACAGAAATCTTCTGTAATATTGGGCCAGTTATCTCAAAATCTGAATGTTAACCTTATCTATAGAGGCATCAGAACCGTGGTCCCCACCTCCAATCCAGACACTGTTGTGAAATACTAGTTGACAGTTTAATAGTCTGCTGTCCTACCAGGCTCCATACATCATGCAGTCAATCTGTGCTGATACTCATCCCATTACTTAGCATATGTATCTGCTTCTTCCTTTTATGGTGTGACATATTCCATAGGCAGTGCTGCCAGAATGGAGCTGTTTTTTCAAGTGTCTCTGTTTGAGTCTCCCACAGCCCCCCCCCCATATTGCTAACAAATGTAATTAATCCACCCGAGCCCATTATCAAACTTAATTAGAAAATATTAACCATGATGAGACGTGAAATAGAGCCATGCTTTGGGGCCAACTCTCAAGTCATTTTCAATTGCATCACTGTTTTTATTATTATTATTTTTTTTATATTAAATTTCCTCAGACATACTCTTGCTAAATTCATTAAAGCAGTCTACACTTAGCATTGCCATGCATGGTTTGAATTTTAAGAGGCCTCATGCAGTGCTATTTGAATCGTGAGAATTTGTTCTGGGCAGGTAGCAGACAGTCACTTGGAAACGGTTTGAGCGCCTATATATTTCAAACCTCAGCAACCTGAATGTACTTTTTTAGTGTTTGAGAGGCATAGCTGTATTCAAGTGTTTGTCCGGACAATTCAGCTGCTTTCAGGACAAGACAAGCAAGACACTTGCTTTATTCTCATCTCAAATACAGGCCTGTATTCTGGAACATTCAGCTGTCAGTGAGGGGGTTCAAACAGCATGTTTGCAACACAATACTATAATATCATGTCCCTCCCACGTAGCTCTGTACAAGTTGCAGTTCAAATGGTACTGGAACGATGCTGGAAAACGGGAAAGGAATAACCAGCTAAACTGGGAGTTTCCTTAAAAAATATTTTTGTAAGGCTGCCTGCGTGTGTTGGTGAAATACGAAAAGTAAGCAAAGGCGTTGTCAAAAACAAAAAGTATTACAAAAATATACTATGGCTGGTAGAAGCTTCCTTACTTACTGGAAGTTGAACGGTGGCTTTAAACAAAAAAACTTTTTGTGTTGTTGAGTTCCATCCTTCTCTCTCCTTCCGCTCCTCCTCATTTTCACTCTGTGTCTAGTTCTAGAAGATTCTCTGTTGTTTACTCAGGTGCTTCATTGAGGCTAGGAGTTCTACTACACTGAGGCTAACCACAGAACAATAATTGAATAAACACAACTGTACTGAGAAAAACAAACAAAAAACAAACACAACAGTAGCATTCTCCCAGACCATTCTGCTCTCTGTCCTTTCAAACTCCAGGATTACCTTGAACTACAGTACCTGGCCTGACCTTTTTGCTGTTGTTGTTGCAACAAGTACACCCGCCTTTCAAACAGATGCTAGCTTTATGAGTTAATGAACGGGGTGTTATTGTGCTTCAGTATTCAGGGTTGACGGTAGGTACACTCTCTGGAATCAAATAATAACTAGACTAAGCCAGAGGGAGCAGGGAATACATGTTGCTCATTATCCGGCTGGGTTACAACAGCAAGTAATTGCAACTGAAACTCAGCATTAGTCACATGTCATTTCCTTTTCCTGTCCCGTGATGCTGTTTCCTGGGGGTAAAGCCACGCTGGGGGTGGGGGGACTCTGATGAAGGCACATATTAAAGGGCTTGGGGTTGTTTAGACTAGGCAACTAGATTTGTCATTGTGTTTATTCCAAGCAGTCCCTATTTGAAAGTCACTGTGGCCTCGATGGCTTCTGAATCTCTTCAGATCTATGTTGATGAAAGCTATTGGAATAATTGCTGAAATGACTTCCAGGCTCAGTTGAATGTAAACAGATAATGGATTCTGGCAACGGTTCTCGGTCTCTCTTTCAATAGTATATGCTCTAGTATTCAATAGTATATGCAGCCTATCACAGACGCAGAACAGCAGAGCTGTGGGCTGGGTATCACCACAGGCACCGTCTCAGAGGAGTGGTAGTGTCAGTGAAGAACCATTGTTTGAGAACCCTGCCCCTTTTCTCTCTTTCATTCAAAAGCATTTGGCCTCTCCAATGCTTCCACTGTTATTCTTCCTAGCCAGTTGTGGTGGCGGACAGTAGTACTGTCACAGTACATTGTTTCCTTGACCTAGATCTCCACAGCCTCCGGGGTTGTTTGTAGGCACGAATAATTGTGTTCTGATGTTCCTCGCTGGGAAGAAAACGATAATTGAGACAATGATGACTCCATACGTAACAATAATAGCACTGTGTATTGAACTTTTAACTGTTATCTCAGATGCATGTTAAGTCACAAGAGAACTAATCACACCAAGTGCAGATTTAATCATTAAGTAGTGATGGATTCCACATCCTCAGTCACCGATGAAGTCCATTTTCAACTGATGTGACTGCGCCCCCCTCTGGCCATCCGCTGTATGACCAGTGGGGAATGTTTAACCTACGACTGAGACAGTGTCATGCTCCTATTGCAGGGCGACAAAGGAGGAGAAAGGGTTTTGCAGAAGAAGTGGACCACCTTCCTGAAAGCCCAGTTGCTGTGCTCTCTGCCTGACGACGGCTTTCCCTTCAACATCATCCAGGACATGTTTGTGTTGACGTCCAGCCCAGAGGACTGGAAGAACACCATGTTCTATGGAGTCTTCACCTCACAGTGGTGAGGCCTGCCTCCTCTCGTCCACAGACTTATGGCGTTATAAAAGCCTCCTTTAGCACTCATGTCCTCACGTAGACACATTTATAGTGTCCGGCAGCCATATTGTGTTTTTATTGTTCAAGTATGATTCTTTCGAGGTCAAGGAATTACTTATACAGAAGGCTTTGTGCATATGTTTACTGCATGCTTGTTATAGTCATCAGTCTTCAGGGTGGGTAAAACAGTCAGAAGTGCTTAGGTACAGTATAACTGTGGTGGGATGTCACTCCAGGTATAAGGGAGCCTCGGGGAGCTCTGCTGTTTGTGCCTTCACCATGGACCAGGTGGAGAGGGCCTTCAACGGGCGCTACCGTGAGGTCAACAGAGAGACACAGCAGTGGTACACCTACAACCACCCTGTCCCTGAGCCGCGGCCTGGAGCGGTGAGTGCTGCCCTCTGCTGGACAACCACCACCCCTGCCGGGGCCTGTGTGCACAGCTGCCGTGTCCTAACCGGCCCCTGCCTTCCATCCCTCCCTCCATCCGGCAATCTTGCACGAGCATCAGTGCTTGAGCAGATATCTGTCTCGCTGCAGTCACTGTCAGACCCCTTCCCAGAAGACCTGATCTGTATCAGGGAGCTCCGCTGCTTTCATTTCCTGGCAGCCTTATCGCAGCCCAATCAACGGCAGCCCACAAACACGCAGCCTATTGATGAGACTGGCTGGAAGGAGGAAAGGAGGGGGGAGGGAGAGAAGGAGGGGGGGAGTGAGGAAGGAGGGAGCTGCAGAGGTGCATGCTGGTGTGTGTCTGTGTTGGTGAAATGAGCGTCTTCTTTGCAGTGCGTCACAAACGCAGCCAGGGAACAGGGCATCCCCTCATCCCTGCACATGCCCGACAAGGTGCTGAACTTCGTCAAGGACCACTTCCTGATGGACAGCGTGATCCGCAGCCAGCCGCTCCTGCTGAAAAAAAGTGTGCGCTACACACAGATAGTAGTCCACCGCGTCCAGACCAGACGCAAGGCCTACAACGTCCTCTTCATAGGCACAGGTAAACACGCCACAACCACAATCGACGTTGCAGTCATCGTAGAACTGTATGACCGCTTACTGAGCATGGTGTTCCGTCATGTCCATTCCAGATGATGGGAGACTTCACAAAGCCATCAATGTCAACAACAAGATGCACATCATTGAGGAGATGGTGCTGTTTTCAGAGCCCCAGCCTGTGCAACACATGGAGCTGGATTCAGAGAAGGTATAGCTGTTCAAGCCTGTGAGACAGGACAGTTGATTTCTCAAGCCTTCCTGGTTGGGTGTAATAATGACTTCACTAAACGCTGCCATTGGCAGTTTATAGATCCCTCTAAGCCATGGAGAAAGTCAGAGCCCTATAGGGGGAGCTCAGGATCATTTAGATAATTACAGAAAACTTCCTGTCGGGAGATCTGAAAACAGGAACACACACATCATGTTCTCTGGAGCTTTGATTACAAAACGACTGCCTACATCTGGGCTACAAATGACTGCCTACATCTAGGCTGTAAAGTGGGATTAATATTGGATTGTCAATGTGTACATTTGATTTCTAATGGAAACACACACATGCACATCCTCCCCATCTGCAGGGGACTCTCTATGTCTCCTCCTACTCAGGGCTGGTGGAGGTCCCAGTGGCCAACTGCACCAACTACCAGAGCTGTGGGGAGTGTGTCCTGTCCAGGGACCCGTACTGCGCCTGGATGGGGAGGCAGTGTGTCGACATCAGGCAGGCTCCGCCAGAGAGGTACGCCCACAGTACAGCCTTACTCCACTGGGTCGGCTGCTGTTGCTGTAACCAGAGAGACACGCCCTGACCTACCGTGTGTTGTTTTTTTCCAGCCAATGGCAGCAGGATGTGGATGAGGCTAACACATCAGTTATCTGTAACAAGTCGGTCCTTAGCCCGCGCTCTGCTAAACCTCCTCACACACGTAAGACCTGTGACCACCTTGCTGGTCTTTGTTTTTCTACCGCAGTAATCTGCTGTCAAACTGCTGCATGGTATGTCTCTTTTATAACATGTTATAGCTCTTAACACATCTTAAGGATTTCCACCGCAAACTAAATCTCCCCCTTTTGTTGTGTACAGGTACGTCTTCATGTCAGGTGATATTGATACCAGCCAACACCTTCAAGGTACTGCCCTGTAAACTGCGCTCCAACCTGGCTGAGAGGAAGTGGGAGTACAGCGAGGGCGCAGGTCACTTCCTGTACCCCAGCCCTGAGGGCGGCCTGGTGGTGGTGGCCCACGCTGACCGCCAGGAGACTTATGAATGCTGGTCGGTAGAGGAGGGCTTCAGACAGCTGTTGGCCAATTACTGTGTGAGGGGCGAGGCCAGGCAGGAAAGCACCACCCTGATTGGCCGACCTCGTACTCCAATGGTAGTCCAAGAGGAGCCCATCATCTTGCCTGGAGAAGCTCGCTCGCCTCAGATGAACACTAAAACCTACTGGAACGAGCTAATCGTGGTGTGTGCCCTCCTGGCTTTCTCTCTGGTGGTCTTCTCCCTGTTTGTGGTCTACAGGAACCGGGACCGCATGAAGTCCATGCTCAAGGAGGGCGAGTGCCCCAGTATGCAGCAGAAGAAGCCCAGGATAGTGGGCAAGCCGGTGGAGAACTTACCCCTGAATGGGACCACAGTGCCGGCCTCTGTCCCAGACCACAAGGGCTACCAGACCCTCAACGACAACTACATCTGCAGCACCCCTCCACACGAGTGCTCCTCTCCGGACAACAGCAAGAGCTTCTCAGAGTCGGAGAAGAGGCCGCTGAACTTGAAGGAAAGCCACGTTGAGATATCACCCACTTGCCCAAGGCCTCGAGTTCGACTGGGCTCTGAGATTAAAGACTCCATTGTGTGAGGAGGGCTTTGATGAACTACATGTGAGAGTTTTTCAACACTTGCAATCGCGTGGAGGGACTAGCCTTGAACTAAAAGGAGAGTGCACTTACTGAAAAGAAGAAAGAAAACACTGAGGGGAAACATTGAGGAAACACTGAAAAGTACATGCCAAGTACATTTCATGACACTGACTTTACACTCTGCCTCATTTCTTTATGTCCCTGTTACCAGTGCTCGCATTCTTTCAGTCAGGAAGCTGATCAGGTTTGGTTTCAGACTTGAGAAGTTCTCCTGTGATGCTTACCCTGGGCATTTGACCCACACGAGAGGCGGCAGTGACCCAATTCCTAGCTCTCTCTAGCGTGTCTGGGAATTCTATTTCCAAGCACTGTCCCTCCATCCGTCCAAGTTATCTACTGGTATAGCTTGGAAGGGCAGTAAGGTTATGTAGATGTATCGCTAAACCGATGTTTTCTCACCTAAAGCAGCAGATCAACCTGTCCTCTACTTAAGACCTTTAGAGGAATAAAGGGGCGGGGGGACTCACATACTCCAGCAAAGATGTGCTAGTATAACAGCTGGTCAGCCATGGTAGAATATACCTTGGGTAGATTAGAGAAACCATTGGAGTATAAGAAGGGCTGGCCGCTGTAGAAACTCAGAGAAAAGAGGAACCAGTGTCCAACTGGACTAAATAGATCAACAAAAGCACAAAGCTCACGGGACACCTGATATAGAAGACCCTTTGCTCTCCTTGGAGCTAATAGGATTAGGAGAGGTAAATCAAAGCTTAATTTCTTCCACCTGTTATAATGGTGGAATAATGGCAAAACATGCATTATCTACCAGGAAATGCAGATTAATGCCAGTGTTTAAGGATCGTATTTCATGAATTAACAAGTTGTGTACATTGACTCAAAGGGTTTAAAAGTACCCTTGTATTAAAGGGTTACCCTCATTCCAGGTATTGTACTGTTAAGCTCCCAGCAGGCTAACTATGCAAAAAACATAATGTGAAGTGGGGTCAAAATTAATGACATAACAACTTTGCAAGCACACATGTGTTAAGCACAGTTTTTTTGTTACTAATTAGTTGCATCTTAAGTATCATAAAGTCTGAAAGTAATTTTATGGCATTATCTGTTTTGTAAAGTTTCGGTCAGTTAATACAGTACGGTACAGGTCTGGATCTTAGAGCAGGGTTAGTAAGGCACATCTATGAAGATAGTCACTGCAAACACGAACCCATTAATTGTATCGTAAATGATTTTTTTCAAGTATGACCAATACCATCCAATATTGTACAAGGTGTAGATAAAACGACCCTGTCCCTATCAGATGTAGTTAACCAGAGGAGGTCTGTGTTTGTGTGGAGTAACAAAGCCACATGTGTAAAAACTTTTTTGTTGTTGATTGTGAGAAACAAAACTAGCTATAATTACAAATGTTCATGCCAAAAGAAACAATTTTGTTTTAATTATGTGACTTATAGTAGCTTGCCACCAGGCACTACAGTTTTGCTGATCTCAATGTGTTACAGGCTCGTCAAAATACTGCACTGTGGAATATGAAAGTTGTCATACCCATTCGCTTTTTTCATGACAATAATGACTGTAATTTTGGGGGGGGATCAAAATGGTCCCTAAAATATCAGAACAGTTCTTGATCAGTATTGAAGAATGTTGGTTTTTGATACTAAAAATAATCTGACTAATAAGTAGTAATCGTATGAAATGCTTAATGTGCTGAAAGCATTTAGCAGATCTTAATTAGGAATGTATAGACATGTCTATATCTATAAATAATTCCAGTGCACCACTACAGTACATTATGACAAGGAATACTCTCCAGAAGTAGTGTAAACGTACAAGTATTCTGAAACTTCAAGTAAACACTGTTTCATTTCAAGTATGTTTTATTTTAGTTTATATAATATAGGGAATCACAGTTTAACTTTTGACCCCAAAAAATGCAAAAAGGCATATTGATGAAAGACTGAGTGTACTAAGGTATACTGTACATTATGTACATTTTGTATTGTATATGATCTGTGTAAGATTGTGGTTGAAAACACCTTTTGTCTGAATGCATTGTTTTTGCACAGAATGTTGGAAAGCCTTAGTTTGGTGCACATGGTTCAATTTGTTAACTATTCTAGTTCGGTAAAGCCATATCCCCTTGGAAACCAGGTAGTGGCTGTAGGGGTGGCAGGAAAGCCTGTAAACAATACAGTGAATGCCTTTAGATTGTGGCCAGTATGAGAAACCATAGATATCTTATAACAGCTTTGTTCTCAGTCAAAATAATTGTCATGCTTTAACAGTGAATCATACAACTGTTGATACCACTATAGATGATGAGGGAACTAATGGAGTCTGTACTAATGTTTCTAGACTCTTTTGCAATCTCAAATACTTTTTACCTACGTACTCACTCAAACATAAAGTAAATGGATGGTTATGTTAAGTGATTGTTATCTGGACAATGCTACATTTGCAGAATGCAAGAATTATATATATATATATATATATATATATATATATATATATAAAACTGAGATTTTCATGCAACATTTACAGTACACACATGGAGATAGTGTCACAGCAATTATACTACATCACAGCTTCAAATCAAAGTACAAATCATGCATACATTCATGAGACTGCAGCTAATGCCACATTGTAATATGTTATGTCTTTCTTTCTGTTAAGAAACCACTCTCATTCAAGCCTTCTATTTGTGACAGTGTCTCAGACTCATGTCATGTGTTGTTAGTTTGTATGTCAAAGATGTTTTGTAAATTGAGCTGCCAGTGTACAAAAACTGTTGTGAATTATATTTTTTGTATTATACATCACTACTGGTTGGTTCTGTTGTTTGTATTGTATTGTACATAAAGCACTTTATTTAAAACAAAATCTAATAAACATTTTTGATTAATAAATCCTGGTCTAAAAATTGCCAAGTGCAAAACTAGAACATTCCTATCTCTCTTGGGACTGATCGACTGTCTTGAGCGATTAATTAGATCCATCTGCTAGGTAATTTTTCTACAGTCCCAACATGTGGCTCAAGTGTCATTCACCTGAATCTAAACTGACATTGATCTCATACCATAACTGATCTTACGGTCTGCCTTAATCAACAGATGATTAAAACACACTTATTATGTATTATGCAGACACTTTTTATCCTGAATTTGTTTACCTTCTTACAAATGAAAATGTGTTGTCGCTGTTTTTCTGAGTGTTAAACTGAACTTATTTCACTTAGTGAATGTCAAAAACACGACCCCGTGGTTCAAATGTGTGAACTGCTCCCACGTTAATAGCGGTTGACTGTCTTCAGTCAACATCTTCAGTCAACACATAAGTCACATTTAAAGTGGGCGGAGTCACTGTTTACTGACACGGTCCTCTAATAATTCATCCATCACAAAGCAGCGTAAAGGAATTTACTGTCTGGTTCAGTTTTATACCGTTCTACGTCTATAACATATGGCAGCTCGACGTGGTAGCAACAACTGGTAAAGTGTTCTTTGCACAATGCATTTACTACGGGCAACACGGTTAATGCAAAGTTGGGTACTTAGGTAAAGTTGGAAAGATATTCACAGATTCGGACTTCCGCGATCAATAAGTAAGAGACGAAACGTTGTTCAAACACAAATTATGCCTCTTTCACATCATAATAGAATATACTACGGGCTATAAGAACCAAAAAAACGTTTTGTAACAGAGCAAGCAATATTCCGCGCTTAATGCATAATTTTGATCACTACGAGCAGCCAGCGGCCAGACAGATTCACAGGGAGCGTCTGCAAAGTTCTCTTCCAAGAGAGAAGCTGCAAACAAAAATCAATAACTCCATTGTTACACTGTATGTAGACACCAGAATCACTCCACACATCAACTGTCTCCTACTGGTCATACTACAACTGCTGTTTTGCTTAATTTTCATAACATTTTCAAGCAAAACAGGTTTTGCTTAATTTTCATGGATGGGTTTGGAAATATTAATCAATAGCTCCACTGTTATGCATTATTTTCACTCCAAAATCACCCCACACATCAACAGTCTCCTCCTGGTTATACTACAACTGCTGTTTTGGAGAAAATAGTTTTTGCTTATCTTTCATGATTTTTTTAAGCAAAACAGGTTTTGCTTGATGGTCATGAATGTGTTTGGAAATATCAATCAATAGCTCCACTATTATGCATTATAATCAATCAAACATCACTCCACACATCAACAGTCTCTCTATTGTCATACTACTACTGCTTTTTTGAGAAAATTGGTTGTGCTTAATTTTCATGATAATAATATACTGTATATGTACTTTATATTTCAATAACTCTGCTTTTATGCATTATTATCACTCCAAAATCACTCCACACATCAACTGTCTCCCTCCTGGTCATACTACAACAGCTGTATTGAAGAGTCTGACGGCAGCAGGAAGGAAGGACCTGAGCAATCTCTACTTCACACACCAAGGGTGAATCAGCCTATTGCTGAAGATTCTCTCCAGAGCGGACAGTATGTCCTGCAGGGGGTGTGACTCATGGTCAAGCATAGCTTTGCCAGGACTTGTCTGTCACCAACCACCTGCATTGAGTCCAGAGGGCAGCCCAGGACTGAGCTGGACTTCTTGATGACCTTGTCCAGCTTCTTCCTTTCCCTCTCAGTGATGCTGCTGCTCCAGCAGACAACGTACATGATGGCTGAGGCCACCACTGAGTCATAGAAAGACTTTAGGGGTGCCCCTTGCACTCCAAAAGACCTCCGTCTCCTCAGGAGGTAGAGTCTGCACTGACCTTTCCTGTACAGAGCAGTAGTGTGGTGAGTCCAGTCCAGTTTGTGGTTCAGGTGAACACCCAGGTACTTATAGGACTCCACTCTCTCAATGTACATTCCCTGGATGTTCACTGGTGGGGGGAAGGTCGGTGTCTGCGGAAATCCACCATCATCTCCTTGGTCTTGATGAGGAGGTGGTCCCTGGTTCTTACAAACTGGTGTGTATTTGTGAGGAATTCCAGGTACTGCTAAACAGCTGTTGTAGTATGACACTGAGGAGACTGAAAAAATGCAAGTATGTAAAAAAAAGAATTACATGAAAATTCAGCTAAACATGTTTTCTCTAAAACAGCAGTTGTAGTATGACCAGAAGGGAGACTGTTGATGTGTGGAGTTATTATGGATTGATAATATTGCATAACAGTGGAGCTATTCATTTATATATACATATTTTGTATGTTATTGTTTAATATTTTACTCAAAAAAACATGAAAATTAAGCCACAAAGCCTATTTTCTTCAAACAGCAGTTGTAGTATGACCAGGAGGACACAGTTGATGTGTGGAGTGATTTTGGAGTGATTATGTTGCATAACAGTGGAGCTATTGATTGATATCAACACACTCATGACAATTAAGCAAAACCTGTTTAGCTTAAAATATTCCTGAAAATTAAGCACAACCAATTTTCTTCAAAACAACTGTTGTAGTATGAGTATGAGTATGTGTGGAATGATTTTGGAGTGATAATAATGCATAACAGTGGAGCTATTGATTAATATTTATAAACACATTGATGAAAATTAAGCAAAACCTATTTTGTTACAAAATTCCTGAAAATTCAGCAAAATCGATTTTCTTCAAAAAAGCTGTTGTAGTATGACAATGAGGAGACTGTTGATGTGTGTAGTGATGTGTGAGTCATCCTAATGCATAACAGTGGAGCTATTGATTCATATTTCAAAATTATAATCATGAAAATTATGCTAAACCTATTTTCTTCACAACAGCTGTTGTAGTATGACGAGGAGGAGACTGTTACCGTGTGGAGTGGTTTTGGGGTGATAATAATGCATAACAGTGGAGCGATTGATTAATAATTTAAAAAGAAAATCCATAAAAAACAAATTTTATCCAAAACAGCTGTTGTAGTATGACCAGGAGGAGACTGTTGACGTGTGGAGTGGTTTTGGGGCCCGTTTCAGAAAGTAGGTTCAACCAACTCTGAGTTTAAACTTGAACTCTGAGTTGCCAAACCCCAAGGTGGGAAACTCTGGGTTTTCGGTTTCAGAACAGCTGAAAATAATTAGTTTTATCAACTCTGAGTTGGCTGACTCTGACTTAAGCTGTGCACCGCAACTATAAAAGCCATTATCAATGGAGCGTAGATATAAGGATTCACCATGGAAACGGCGTAAGGGAAGCGTATTTCTCCCAAACAGAACCGGAAGTGCTTATCCAAGTTTATGGCGAATATGAACAAATAAATTATACAGTGTTGGGTGTAATTAATTACTAAGTCATCTACATACTGTAATTCAAAGCCTTTACAAATGTTTTGTATAAAACAAGAGTGGATGTAACATCAAATGTAAGTAGACCAAATTAGAAAGTAGACCAATACTTTCTAGAGATCGTAATTATTACATTAACCTGAATAGACTGGTTAAGGATGTCATTTGTAGTTAGTAATCAAGAACTGTTTTACCGTACATTCTCAACTGTTACAAAATCTGAGGTGAAACTAGAAGAACAGAATTGTTTTAAACCTATTAATGTAATATTCATGAATAGGTGCAATCCTGCAGGCATTAAAATAACATTGCAGCAGATTAAGATGAAATATTATATATATATATATATATATATATAACTGTCTACATAAAATGTAAGAGGTCTAACTACAGTATGTTTAAATTGTTTCCATATAGAATGATATTTCCATTTATATTACTTCGGATAGTTTTTTTTGTTGATTCTAAAAGATTCACATGGTAATATCTGTCTCTTGGAGCCTCCTGTCCAAACAGAACCCCTGGCAGTTGTAAGTAGCCTACTCAATATACCATAAATTATTACCAATAGTGTTATGAAGTGTACTTTATGGAATGCTCATCTTTACAGGATGATGGGGATGAAGAAACTGTTTGTGCTGCCACAGAGGCCTGAGTTGCCACAGTTTCACTCTGTAGAATTTTAGAACTACTATTATGTAACCGTAAATCTACTGTATTTTCAGTTGCCAATTAAAGAGTTGTATAGAATTCTTCTTATTAAAAAAATCTAAAATCAGATCTGGAAATCAACATTTTGAAAGAAAAGCTAAAAGTGATTGTATGGTCATAGGTGAATTCTGGGAAGTATTGAAACTATATTAAGATCTAACCTTTTTCATTTGTCTTTTTTTGTTGTAGAAAATAAATGACACCATATAAATTGCTGTGATTTTGTGTTTATTAATTTTGTTTTGTGGTGGATATCATTATTAATGTGAAAAGACATTGTGGCATATCATATCCTTCCATCCTGGATATCTGCAGAGTTAATGGGTTGTCCTCAGGATCTTGTAACTTTAGGGCAGGGTGTTTCTCCCCTCTAATTATGGAGAACAACACATGCCACAATAATGTCACAGGCCCTTTCAGGGGTGGTTCAGGTTCTGGGTAAGGGGTAATCAGAGTTTGTCAGCATGGGTAACCCCTATCTCCCAGCAGAAAGTCATCCATCTCTCCTGTAAGAAAGTTCACATTGCTCTAGAGCTGCACATAATTTCCCCTGTAAGTGTGTAGTGCATACATTGAAATATATAGGACATACATTTACTTACCCCATTCCAGTCTTTTACTCAAGGTTGACTTGAGTCATGAACAGAGCCAGGCCACTTGGCCTCCACATTTATGATTATATGTGCAGCATCACATATGATCTGTGGACAGTGCAAAGAATAAGACATGTACAGTATTGTGATGTCTTTGACGATTAGAAAAAGTAAGCTGTCAGTGTACCTGCACATTAATACTGTGGATGGACCTCCTGTTCACATAATCTGCTTCATTTTCAGAGGGTGCAATGATCAGAATATGTTTGCCATTATTAGGTTACTTCCAGGGGTCGCAGCAAGATATTCTTAACTGAATGTTATTTATCAGGTTAGCGTTATTTAAACCCATTTATACACCACTTACCTGCAATCCTGTAGACCTCCTTTGATGACTCACTGGTTTGTGCCCAGGAAACTACACAAAATGGTCAGAAAGTGCTTCAGTGCAGAATGGATGAGATTGTGGATGTATTTTACTGACTCCAAAGAAAAACGGTACCGCTCAGATAAAAATGGATATGGGAGTGACAACATTCACTTTGGGCCTCAAAAATCTCTCCCAATATAAATGTAACTCCAAAAAATCCTAACTACGCGTCTTGTTGTCTGCGTCGCAAGCGCTGTGACTGGTCCGCTCAGAACGTGACGTAGTTTTGTAAATAGTTGAGATACGTGTGTTGTATCGTTTGAGTGCAACGTGATTTTTAAATTGACTTATTATATTACATTTATACATACTACAATGCATATTGTTGTTGTATTGTTTTAGTGCTGTGATTTATATTATACTTTTTGTATTACATAATACAGTTGTTTTGATATTTATTTTCAACACACACAGCACAACACAGTTTACACACCATGCATAGTTCACAGTTTATTATCACTCATTGAGTGTGCTTCGGGACACCATCGTGAAGTTCGAATAATCGGCCACCACTTTTCTCCACTCGCCAGGCTGTATACGGTGAAGAAGCTCGTCAAATCGGCCCGCTGACATTCGAAAGTATCGAAAGTGCATTTGTTCATCCAGGTCCCTCAGTGGGTGAACTAGTGTTGCAAATTCACCCGTTTCCAGCCTCGACCGGTTTAGAGATCGTACAGAACCTCCGCAAACGTCTTCTCTGTCGCCTGCACTTCCACATAATTTGCAATATAAGCATTTGCTCTTCAATAATGAGCCACACAGCCACACCCCCCTGGTGGCATGGCGGTGAATTGCAGAGTAACGCGGACCCTCGACGCAAAACTTTGAATGCTCAACAACCGCGCCACGCCCCACGCGTAAGGTTAGACGCGGAAGCGTAAATCTAGTTTAAGAGTGAAGCTATTGATAAATAAAGTTATCATTAAAATTAAGCAAAACCAATTGTATTCAAAACAGCTGTTGTAGTATGATCAGGAGGACACTGTTGGTGTGTGGAGTAATTTTGGAGTCTCCATATTTTATAACAGTGGATTTATTGATTCTTGTTTGCACATCACTCTTGGAAGTGAACTTTGCAGACGCTCCCTGCGCACTCTTCGGTCGCTGGCTGCTCGTAGAGATCAATAGTATGCATCGAGCGCGAAGGACGGCTTATTCTTATACAAAACGGGGTTTTCTTTTTTGTAGCGCGTAGTATATGATATTATGATGTGAAAGATGTATCATTTGTGTTTGAACAACGTTGCGTCGCTTACTTATTGATCCCGTAAGTCCGAATCTGTGAATATCTTTCTAACTTTACCCAAGTTCCCTGGGTGGAGTTTCAGCCGTGACCTTCTTTGCACACAGAGCAACAAAGGAGGCCAGTCATGAACTGCTGATAAAGAACACAGTCCACACCTTGAAGGAAAAATAATACGACACACTTTAATATCGTTCTTAAAATGGAAGTTCTTTCTCAACATTCAAGGCTTAACTCTTTCCAGCTAAGAAGCAATGCCGTCTGATCTACAATCGTGGACTATGGTATTCACCTGTTGGACCAATTAATAGCCCAGTTCAGGTTACTTGCGATAATTCCTTAATTAGGGCGACAAAGTTTACACCTCTACTCCTTTTGCCTACCTAAACTCGCGGAAATGGTCTGGTACTCCTGTTAAAAGGTGGAGGGGAATAGGTCTGTTTTTATTTTCACGGGAGTCTTTGTTGTATAAATGCGGTAGATTATTTTATCACATGGTAGTAATTTTTTTACGCACGTGGGTTGATACATTTGCACATTGTACATTTCGTTTCCGTAATGGACAAAACCAGTTTAATCAGACTTTTTTCCGCGTGTGATGTTAATAAATCGGGTATGATCGAGTATGAGGACTTCACGGTTGTCTGCCGAGAGCTTAATGTACCTGACGATGAAATCACGTCCTTGTTCACAAAATTCGGCGCCGACGGCGACGGATGTATCAATTACGACAACTTCTCATTAAGGTTTCAAGAAGTTTCAGAGACATTAGATCTGGCTTCTTTCGGGGAGTTTGTGCAAGGTCAATCAGGTCCATGGAATGAATTTCAGAGCAGATTTGACGGGGCAGGAGCTGCCCTTTCAGAAAGGCAAGTCTGATGTGGAAATATTTAGTTCAGTGCTTTGTAAGTACATCTGTGAATCGCCTCATTTGATGTCAAATTCGTGTGCCCCTACAGGCTTAAAGAAAATCTGTCCGACTTCTACCACGTCCTTCATAACTCCTCGCAATTCCAGTTGTTACAACAGTATGAAGATGTCATCCAGGTTTTTATAACTGAGTGGATGGAGCACACGCTACAGAACCAGAAGTTGGAGAGCATTTTGAAACGGTAGGACCACATGCTTTGGTGTGTTGACCAACCGGTGCAGGATTAAGAAAAATGAAAGATGAATGCAAAAGCATCAAAGCACTTTTTACACATCCGGAGAGGAGTGGTAGGCAGGCATCATCACTAGAGGTTCTTTAGACTGTAATGCCTCCAAGGTAATCCTTCCTGTTAACTTAAACTGAACCAACAAGGCTCAGTCTGCCTTTACGGTTATAGAGTTTCTTTGTGAAGGAAGTAGGACGTTTAATTTAAGTTGCTCAGCCAGTTCTTCTCATTCTCTCTTCAGTGTAGCATACAGCTTTTTTCCCTCTACAATGAATGTTTGTTCCGTCAATCTTATTTTAATGTTCATTATTATTATTATTATTACGTTAAAAATAAAATCCCAGTATTAACATGTTGCTATGGCGTGAGGTAGTGCAGTCTTGTCTTGCGTAAACTCCCTGGAGATTCAAGTCTCACCTGTGGAATCTGTACCAGTGGGATATTAAAGTAGCATACTGCTCTGCCTTTTGACAGAACAGAAGAGATGAATAGCAGTCAGCTGGCAGAGCTGGAAGATGACATGCATCAACAACTTGCCCGGGTTGAGGAGAGGGTGAGAGAGGAGGTAAGTGGCATAGATAAATCCAAACAGCCTATACCATATCAGAATGATGAGTTATCCACACTTGCTTTGGGGTCATTTGAAAACAACTAAGAAACAAATGGGTTCAGATCGATGAATTGTATCGTTAAGGAAGTTCCTGGTAAATAAATATGGACCGTGTGAGAAATGTTACTACACATTTAAAAACAGAAGCAAACAAGTCTCCCCCCCCCCCCCCCCCTCCTTCCTGCTTATTGTGCATGCAAGAGTTTACCTGAGAATGTGTAGCAGAGGACATAGCCAGTTCCACCTCACAATGGTGCCTCTGTGAAGCAGCGGAAAGTCATTCCACTGAGCTGTCCTCTCTTCCTCTCCCTTCTTGGGTTTTGTGACTGTTGTAGGAGCGCAAGAAAACAGAGAAAATCATGGCAACCCTCCAGAGGAGACATGACGATCAGGTGGCAGACCTACATGCAGCTGTGGACCGCTTGCTGAAGGTACAGTAGGCTGTCTGTTTCCCTAGGAACTCACAGTGAAGCTTCTTCGACTCTGAAATCTTAAATATACTGCATTTGTATCACGTATATATGCCTGTTCTAGTCCCAGGAAGAAACTGAAATTCACATTTCAAGGGAGTCTGTTGACAGATTACATGACCAAATACGTGAACTCAAACAGGTATGTGGGGATCAAGTCATATTGGTCATGTTGTTGTGTCCTAAGCCAATACAGAATATCTGTACGTGTAATATCATAATATCTGATGTGTTTCTGCAGGAGAACGAGCAGTTGCGAGGTACTTTGCTGAAAGCGAAAACCAATATCTCCATACTGCAGGTAGAAATTGACAAAATGAAGAACATGTACACGGACCAAAAACTTCAACATGAAAGGTGAACAGAGTGAACAAACGTCATTCTTATATCTACTGTTCTCAGCAAATTAATTATCTGTATTACAGGCCATGAAAGCTCAATGTATTTTTTCC
Source organism: Protosalanx chinensis (assembly GCA_030340685.1). Lineage (NCBI taxonomy): Eukaryota > Metazoa > Chordata > Actinopteri > Osmeriformes > Salangidae > Protosalanx > Protosalanx chinensis. Next base: position 10,919,457 of record CM059318.1, read on the forward strand.
ACAGAGAAAGTGACGAATTGAAGAGGATGGTCATAGAATTCCAGTCTTACGCAAGCCACGTCGAAATCCTCCAGTAAGTCTGTCACACCACAGTTGTCAGTTAGGAATGGTTTTGTTCTATTTCAGTGGAGAACATGTCACACATGTTCATTGTTGGGTTCTGAGCACAGATCTTTATCAGAGAGGTGAGGTGCTGAAATGTAGGGAGAGTGTATGTCTGACTGACTGACTTGTATCAGGGACATGAACAAGAAGCTCTATGACAGCAACGACGGGTTACGCTCTGCCTTAACCAAGGAAATGGTGTCTCCTAAAAGAAGAGTAAGTCAACAGTTTTCCTTTTGAAGTCTGGATAATGCAGTCGCCTATTTGATACAGAGTCTACATTTGCTTCCAAACAGTTGTCACCCAAGAATGAAATCCCAGCCTGGCGAATGAAGCCCCTTAGACAAAGCACATTTAACAAAAGCAGGTACAACGACTACATTTCCCACAGTACCTAGTATATATATTAGCAAAATACTTTTTTGTTACACAGATCATGTTATTTTATGTTTTGGTGCAGCTCAGAACAAGATTTCCCAGCTGGGAGTAAATTAGAGTACTCCCATGTGGCTAGTTGGGCAGACACATACATGGACAGTGGCATTAGCATGCCCATAGACATCGCTGAAAGCTCAGTCAGTGATTACAACAGTGATGACAGCAGAGTTTCTTCGGAAACTGTGCACCACAGTTACTCCTACGTTCCATCAGAAATTGAGGTATGTTTTGAGTATACCACACAGGACAGTACTGGCTCTCTAAAACCATACATATTTGGATGATAATGGAACTATCTTGATCCTAGATGTTGGAAATGAAATCAGCAGCTACGTTATCAGTAGTTCCCAGCAGAACCGGCTCCTTGGCTTCTTCTATAAGAAGACGCTTGTCTGCCTTCCCCATCAAGGTTTGTTGTGATTGGGTGTATAATCTCAGTGGTAATGTATGAATATACCTGGCGTAGAAATGCCCCATTCTCCCATACTAATATATATATATATATATATCCTTTTGTTAACAAGCAAACAGATTCACTTGACTGTTTTGACACTGATGGCCTGGTGCCAATGTACCGCCTGGTGTTAGCGGGAGATGCAGGATCAGGGAAGTCAAGCTTCCTGATGAGGTTGGCGCTTAATGAGTTCAGGGGAGACATGCAGACAACTTTGGGTAAGGGCATACAAAGGACTCATCACAATATTATTGAGAGAAAAACATGACTATAATTATTAGAATTTTCTTAACCATCCCCTGACCTGGCTCCCAGGAGTTGATTTCCAAATAAAGAAGATGTTGGTGGATGGAGAGAAGACCAACCTTCAGATATGGGACACTGCTGGACAGGAGAGGTATGCATACAATATTCTATTGTTTTTCAAACCAACTGTATTTGCTGTGGACTTTAAATTGTGTATGTAAATGTAAGGCACAGGCTGTTTTGACACTTTCTGGTACGCTACCTCAGGTTCCGTAGCATTGCCAGGGCTTACTTTCGCAAAGCCCATGGGGTGTTGCTGCTGTACGATGTGACGTCTGAGAGCAGCTTCCTCAATGTCCGAGAGTGGGTGGACCAGATTCAGGTAGTATTTATCTCTCCATCTCTAATGGCCGCGAATGGTAAACTGACCTGTGTTTAACGCAACAATTTTTTTTAAAGCATAAATAAATACAGCCGATGTTTTATAGAGCATGTTGTTTCCCAAGGAGTCCACCGAGGAGCATATCCCGATGTGTGTGATTGGAAACAAAGTGGACCTGCGGACAGAGCAACCTGAGGGCAGCTGTGTGAGCACCGAGCATGGGGAGAAGCTGGCCAGGGTATGACTTTATTGGGATGAAGACATCATTATACCTTGACCCGTTAGCCATACTGATTTTTTTTTCTTTTTTTACAGACTTACAGTGCTTTGTTCTGCGAGACTAGCGCCAAAGAGGGAACCAATGTGGTGGAAGCAGTACTTCACCTTGCGAGGTAGGATTCAGCATGGCAGAGCCAGCAAGGCAAAGTCACAGTACATTTTAATTGTCCATAAAACGGTTTTGTATTCTTATTTTAGAGACGTGAAGCGAAATGTGAAACTGAGACAACAATCGGAACAAGTTAAGTTGAGTCTGGCCAATTCAAAAAAGAATTTAAACAACTGTTGCGGTTTTTAATCATTGAGATGCATCTGATGTAAGCATGATGGTGGATTGTTTAGAGATGCTGATGGATATTTTATCTTTATTGATTGATTTCTAGATTGATGCTACACAAATGTAATTTTAACCATTTGTGACACCAGGTCATCATTGTAGAATGCTAGTTTTTAAGCTTTTGGGAACTCATTTTCAATTATGCAATTTAACATTTTAGCATGTACAATTTATTTATTTAAAATAGAATGTAAATGTATTTTTGAATAAAATATTTACACTGATGCTTTGATGTGTTTAGAACAGGACTATGTACTTTGGAGGATACAAAACAAAAATATAGGTAAAACCATTGAATAAAACAAGAGCTTTTATTCATATTTTTGACATGAAATATAAAATAACAAGAATTTCCAATGCCGAAAGAAATTCTTGCTCCATACATTTACTTTAAATACTGATTAACAGTAAAGCCTGAGTTCTTTAAACTGTTGATTTTCCAAACAGTGAAGTACAACCTCCACCACAAACTGGACTTCAAAGTGGTTTTATAAACAAGAGTTTGGGATGAATGATGGATTTAATGGGTTATATCTCAGGATAAGGGCGCAGTCTTGAACAGCTCGTCACCCTGCTGTTATTTACTTTTCTCATCTCCAGGTTTGTCATTGGCTTTCTTCTGTTTCTGCTGCATTATCTCAGCATCCCTGGAGCAAAAACAGACAATATAAAGTAGCAGGTTAAGCAGCAGCTAACCAATAAGAATAATGGTAAATTATGAACTTCAGTCTCATACAAGATAATAATCCAAAGCATGATTCTATTTGAAGGCAAAGGTCAGTGGACAGGAACTTGAAGCACTTGCCTCTGCTTTCTTGCTGCCGCAGACAAGCCATCTTCGGACTTGCCTTTGGTTTTCTCAGTTTGCTTCTTTGCATTCTTTGCACGGGCAAGCTCACGCTGGTTTCCCCCTATTGTAAAATAATTATAAGAAAGTATTGTCACAGACTAACAAATGTAATGTCCGCGTGAGAGAGAGAAAAAAAAGATTCTATAGTTAAGACAGAAATGCACGCACACACGCACACCGATGTGCACGATGAAGTCCCGATGAGGATCCTCTAACTCAGTGGTTCTTAACCTTTCCCCCCCGAAGGCCCCCCTTAGCTATGAGCAAGACAAGCCGCGCGCCGCGCACCCCCCCCCCCCCCCCCCCCCCCCCCCCCCCCTTGAACTTGTGGGTTACATGTTTGACGCTCAAGTTACCGACATTTAACCGAGAGCATCCGGTAATTTTTCGAAATAAAATATTGTTATTAATTATAGTATTTCTTCGGCGGCCCGATAATAATAATCCCGATAATTATTTAGGGGGGCTGAAGAACATTTTAGGGGGGCTTCAGCCCTACAGGGCTAACGACGCCCATGGCTGCACTGTGAACGGCTCATCGTCATGGTAACAATACACGAATGCTTACAACTAGCTCTTCCTCGAAAAATATGTTCATGAAATTGCATGATGGAGACTTAACTTGTTTGCAATGAATTTTTACATGTTTTAATTTTGCGCACACCATTTGGATGTGTTGTTAGGATTCTGTAATGTAACTTAAGAAATATAATTTTGGTAACGTGACGTCAAAACCTCACAGCAGACAAAATTCTGCGCACCCCCTGCGATCTCCAACGGCCCCCCAGGGGGTGCGCGCACCCCAGGTTAAGAACCACTGCTCTAACTCAGAACTGTTCTAATGTGGAGTTCCTGCACAGTGATGCTGGTCAAGTAAGTAGAACTACGTGAAATGGGCTGCAGTACGTGGCATTCATTTAGGATCCTGTCTGTGTCCCTGTAATATAATATTCGATTATCAGATATATTAGCCAAATAATACACGTTCAAAACAATACACAAGTGTATATTTTGAATTACATTGAACTATTTAAGCCTTAAAGACTGTTGTGTATTTATATTTCTCACAACAGGCATCCCGTTAACGGTAAGTTAACTACTGCAGCTACATTTGAATGTTTTCAGATTGTTTCAAAAGCTGCTTCATGTCACTGATCAACCTAAATGATTTAGCGACCTAATGGAGCTGGTTAGTTAAGTTATCAAATCATATTCAATGTACTGGAATTTAGTGTTTCTTATTTTAACTAGTTAGCACTAGCTTGCTAAGCTAACTTGTTCAGCTGTTATTAGCCTGAGCCTTTGTTGACATTCTTATTTAGCCGAATATTAGCCGAAAGAAAAAATATGTGAATCTAGATTTATGATTACACAAACGGTTACGAGTCCCCATCGTAGCGTAGCTGTCACGTACTTGTCATTTCTGCTGTTTATTGTCCAACACGGTTTGCCACGATTGCAAAGCCAGTCCAGCTGATCCTTTTTTTCCCTTCTGCTGCTTCTGCTGCTTCTTCTTCTTCTTCCTGTTCTTTTACGGCGATTTGGCATCTATCTAACTGGTCTTTACCGCCCCCCTTTGGAGAGGAGAATAAAAACAATAATAATGTTACTACTACTAATAATAATAAAACACTGTTCTTCAGTGGAGTTCTGTGACAAAGGATATTACCCAAACACGAGAAGTTACCTCCCCCAGCGGAACTGGAGTCCCTAAAGTCTTTTAATAAATACCTGATGATGTCAGTGACACATTTCTGGAAGTACAGATTGTGCTGTGATGCAGCTGGTGATGACAGTTATTCTCAAATCACGAATTACATTTTCTGTTGCTGTTTTCTAAGTTATAAATGGCCTAAATGTTGATCAACATTTATTGGTTCTTTGTTGAATTGCTTTACTACCACAAATATGTGGACATTTGGTTCATGAACTATATGTGTTAAGTTTTATTTCATTCATAAACTATATGTGCTAAGTTTTATTTTTGCAAAGGCCTTTGTTGATCGAATTAGTTCACTGACAAAACAAAATTCACTTAAATTATCAACTTATCATACAGCCTCAAATACAGCCTCCTTGTTCAGTCGCTACACGGTGAGAAGGAGGATCTAAGGAACACGTTTGAGAGAAAGGCACCCATCATATTTAAGGGGCGTCATATTTATGAGTTCTCATGATGGTCGTAGAGGCAAATGAAAGATGGGGATGGTTTTTGAAAATATCGAAATACTGATTCAAACGTCAATTGCGGCCTTGCTCTCCTTTGAAAGGTATACCCGCAAAATATTAGCAAAAAAAGAAAAGAAATATAAGATCATAATAAGATCGCACACAGACACATTGTGTGACTAGCTCTATTCAAATAGTACGATTGCTTGTCGTGAACAAATTTAGGTATGACAATATGTAAATATCAACACAAATGCTTTATTTGAGTAGAATAGAAATTGCAGAGAAATGGAAACGGCATACATTTTCAGGTGAAGCACCATGGTTCTACAAAGTAATCACAACACAATCTGTGGTGCATATGTCAACGCAGTAGCGGAATATTAGGATGACCTTTTGAGACAGTATATGTCATCGTTCAATGCACCCTGTCTCATATTCTCCACAGTAGATAGTTCACTTCTAATTAGTATTCATGAGCTGGCTTCGTAGACGATAGCACTTTTGGAGAGAGGACGTCAGTTCCTTGCAGTCAGAACCACTGACGTCACTAAACTGCCCAAGGCCACCATCAGAGCTCCAAGCAGGAACTTCCATGAAATTCCCTGAAACACCAAGTGACGCATTTGTCAAAAACAGTCAAATCTTTCTCTTTTTTTCTTTCTTTCTTTGAACTGAATAAAACTCAGCTAGATATACATTTCACCATCAAACATTTCACCATCTGTGAAATGTTCTCATTGGCTTACAGGTGGTTTCTTTTTAGAAGGAGTTAGAAATGGTGCAATGTTTTCTCCAAGCATCTGGGCAGGTTTGGCTTTCCACTTTTGGGAATCACTTCCTCCTGATTGCCTTTTAACTAGTTTTGACAGTTCAACATGGATTGCCTGTGAAAGGAAAACAAAATTAAAATGTAAAAAATTCAACATTGTTGCAAGCTGTACTACAAGAGTTATCCAGCAGATGACAGTCTAAATCAAAGATTCAGAAATGAGGAAGTCATGTTGTTTATACCTGGGGATTAAGTTTTCATACTTTGATCAGTATCCAAATGGTGACTAATGTTGTCTTTTGGTAAGTGCTAATATAAAATGATTCAAGTTGGACATACAGCATACCTTTGTGTGTGTGTGTGTGTGTGTGTGTGTTGTGACTCAAGACCAACTTTCAAATGAGTGTAAGATCTGTTGGAGTGCACTACCCACAAGAGCAAGACAGGACAGGTTCTCATTGTAGTGAAGTAACACAATGATCTACAGAAAGTCTTTTCCTGTGTTTAGGCTCAGTTTGTTTTCATGGTACTGCAGTAGTCAACATTGAATGATTTGATAAACCCAAAATGCTTCAAAGGTGTTTTGTCTTTGGTTTGATCTGAGCAGCTCTGTGAACATTTTCAGTCAGTCAGAGTTTGAAAATCATGTAAATACAGGTGAACATGAAGGAAAGCATGATTCACTTGTGATTTAGGCTTCTGGCAGGGTATACGTCTGAAATGTAATTATAGTGTGACTCTTTGTGAAATGACCCTTGATCTGTGCGCGGGGGATGGATTTCACTAACAGGACACAGGGAGGTGCAGGTGATGAGAGAGCATACATGCCCTCCAACTAAGGCTATATATCTCACCTTGGTGGATGGCTCCAGTTTCAAGGCCTTCTTCAGTGTCTCCATTGCCTCCCGATACTCCCCCTTGTCTGACAGAAGCTGCAAGCACAGAGCAATACCTTCTAAAAACACCCCCTTCATATATTGAAATAGCAAGAAAAACACTCTCTTGAATCGATTCTGATTCACAAATGGGTAAAAACCAGCTTTTAAACTTTGCTGTATTCCTATGAACTGGAGCTTTCTCAGTGTTGTATTTTTTGCCTCACGTCCCTCACCTTCCCTGCCCTGAAAAGGGCTTTGACGTTGCTTGGGTCAAGGAACAGAACATCCCGACTGGTGTGCAATGCCTCTTCGTACTGCTCCAGTTTCAGCTGGGCAGCTGCCAAGTTGTTGAGACATTTCACCCGGTACTCCTGCACCTCCTCCTCTTCTTCCACGACTCCAGCTTTGTCACCGTCTGCAGGGGATCAGGGCCACACAGACTCTTACACCTGGCTCAATGTCACATTGTCATGTATATTTCCTGTGAGCCTGTCTCTCTCAGTATCAGGGGTTGAAGTCTATTCACACAAAAGACCTGCGAGGAGGAAAGACTGAGTACTTGATGTAGGCACATCTGTCTGTTTGTTTACCCCTGTTATAAAATCCACTGCCACTATCATTGTGGAAGTGCTGACTCTGACACTGAGATGAGACCCTGAAGTCTGCCTGTTACAGCCCACACCAGAAGTGAGAGTTATTAGTCTGAGATGTGTGAGAGATTGTCGTTAGCAGTTTCATGTTAGGTGGAGACTATGGTCAAGGAGTAGCTATTTGGGGCTTTTCAGAATATCTTTGATACGGTAGAGATCACACAAAGTTCAGTCAGTGCCATCATGATGCAAAAATCCAAGTCTGCATGTCTGTGATCTTAACAGTAAATTACTTTGAGGGACACAAAACAATAAAACAGAGTTCATAGAATTCTAACTGTGCTGTGCAGCTGAAAACATTTTTAAAACAACAGTTGAGATATGGATCGATCTTGCACCCCACTTTCCTGTGCTTTCATTTAAATGTGCAAGATCTGGTTGGATTGAATACAGTCCCTTCCTAAGTGCTGTAGTGAATTCAACCGTGGCCTCCATCCTCATTGATACATTTAAAAACACCCCATGCTCCTCTCCTCATTTACTAATTTATCTCAAATGATACTCTTGGGTCCACCCAGCCTTTCCAGCAATTAAAGTGATTAAGTACGTTGAAAAAAACATGGAATTTGATTAGGTTTGTTAATCATAAACCATTTCAGAAATTTCTCACGACAGTCACCTACGCTGAATGTGGCTCCGCATTATAAGCCTGTGATTAGTGCAGTGATGGACTAGCTGAAATCAAAGAGGAGACTATCATGCAATTTGGCACTGGAAATGTGGAAATGATATTTCTGTGGATGTGTTCACCAGTACTGATGTGTGTGTATGCGTGGGAGTATTAATACTGAATATGAAACTAAAGGCTTACCCATGGTGCGTGTGGTGAGCGTATCCAGAGCCATGCAGTAGGCCCTAGCAGCCATGCTGTACTCCTCCCTCTGGAAGTGAAAGTTCCCTCGCTCGCGCTTCTGGTTGCCAAAGCGGATCCGGTCAGAGATGGGAAGAGCCAGGGGGTCTGGCTTGTCTCTGATGTCCTGGAGCTGCAGCTGGTACAGGAGAGGTGCCCAAGTTGGAATATCAGGCTCCCTGTCAAATACAAACACACATACACACACAATGATCAATGGACAACAGGGGAGAAGCACCTAAATATCACCTTGAAAAAAACATTTAACTTCCTGATGCTGCATGTTAGGATGTCTGTCAATCCATGTCATGTTTCATTTTCAGGTTTAGCACACGATAGTTTTAATCGATTTACAGAACTGGTTGTTGAGGTCAGCGGATTCGTGAACCTTTAAGATATTCCAGTGGTTCTAAACATGTAAGGAATTTAGTGAGATAAACCATCACCTGCCTGCACGTGGTTTGAGAATGTTTGTTTCATTCTGGTCTCAGTGAACAAATGAAAGACATGATGAGTTACTGTGGGCAGCACTGATTCCAGAGACTGATGGTGTGTGCAAATGAGCATGTGTGTAAGGCATAGAAACAAGAGCATGAAAACAGAAAAAGAGAAATAACGACATGCCAAAAACATGCTACCCCACAAAGAGCCAGAACCAGCAGAGAGCCAGGAGTTAAGCACGGTTGTCAATCTTCCTTGCTTGTGGTGCAAGGCGATCTCTCTGTGTGGCGTGTCACATCATGAATGATTTAAACTTGCTGCGTCGACGACACATTTTCTGTCTGTCCAGGAGATTTAGTATACCTCCAGCGGCCTGGGTGCAGCTGTGTCAGCAGGTGGGATCAGGTTATCCTTTCACCTATCCTCTCAGAGGACAACATCCGGTCTCATGAGATGAGCAGAGAGCCCAGATAGGCCTGGTAAGGTGAGCTGGCTCCTTTAGTTTGGGACCAGAGGAAGTAGGGGCATTCAGAGATACTTATCATTCGAGGTCAGAGATGGAAACATAGAGAACACATTTGTGTAGGTGCATTACTATTGCAACACACATTGAAATTGTTTAGCTTCGGCAAAGATTTTTTGAAATTATTGTTTAACCCTTCCACACACAGCAAAGGAATAGAAGGGGGAAAGGTTGCTGAGCTGATCTTAGATACCAGTGAACAGTGAAAAAGCAATAAGACTAAGATGATACTGATTAACTGAATTTTCTAACCATAACAAACAATGTTAATTCAGTTTTCCAACCCAGTTTCCTCTCGCTCTAACGTCACTGTGTTTCCCAATAATGTGAGAGGCCATGTTTCATAACATGGGGTCATATTAAATCGTTGTGTTGGAGGGTTAGTGTATCAAGATGTTAATGTACAAGACCATGAGATACACGTACACGTGGAACGTGTCAACGCTGATTGACACACGTTGATACACGCTGGCAGCGCTGAGTGAACAGTTAATACACGATCTAAGATCTTTGTCATTGTCATGCATGTCAATTATGGAGGGGAAAAAAACTGAGCACCTGTAAACAATCTTTTAGTTTTTACAACATGTGAAAAGATCCAAAATCTGAGACTTTATTAAGGATGAGATTACACATCAGTGTGCCAAATTGTCTTTACAATTATGCTTCAGCAGAACACCTGACAATAATACTGAAAATTCAGTGTTGGGTTCTGTCATATAATCACACAAACAGGACTATAGAGGTGTAAAGTCTCAACAATGAGTAATTGAAATACTCTGCCTTATTATATTGGAAGTGCCCCTTGTTTCATGCTCTCTGAATACATAGTGCTAATGCAACCACATGTTTGATGGATGAGTCATTTTTTATTAATCCATTCAGGTAGCTGTATAGTACTTCCTATTTGCTACTATCATCTACCACCTACTACCATAAAAGGAAAACAAGAATGCAGTCACAGATGTTATACCAAAAACATGTCACTACATACACATATAAACACACGCAGGAACACACAATTGTGCCTGAAACACTGCACAATCAATTATTCAAGTTAATTGACCATTTTAATATTAAACAGTTGACCTTACAGAGAAAAGGTTTGTATTCCTTTTTAAGGTATTGTTTGCCTTGTACAAACAGCTCCTGGATTATCTGAAACACTTCTCATCCACAATCCATTTCCAATCTTTTAAAACCATCCTTTTGTCTCTAATTAACCTAAAACCATGGACACCAATAAACCTTAAGCAATCAATCATCTCATTTAAACACAAAAAGGGGCATTCGAGTTATGTCGTGTTATCAGAAAAACACAGCTTGTTGAATGATCTGTAAGGTTTTCAGTGTCAGCCAGGACATCAGTGATTAGGACCATAGCGGTCTGTCATGGCGTGGAGCTCCTTGAACAAGCCCCCAGGGTCTGATTAGCCCAGAGTAGAAACAGGCTGGTCAGTGAGACAAATTCATCTACTAGTATATCCTCAGCTCCAGCCTCCTAATGAAATGTGATCCTGGAACTCTAGCTTGGGTTAACATCCTAAAACTCTGTCTCTAAGGGCAGCATGGGTCACCGCTTCCCATGCTTAGAGACATCTGCATTTAACCATGAATAAGTACTAATGGAGTTAAATGTAACCCCTTTTATTGAGAGTCTAGAGAAAAGGTGGCTTAATTCAGATGTGCCATTAATTTTAGGACTAATGTACCTCATTACATGAGGTACAATGGTACAATACAACAGGTTGTGTCTCGCCGTTTAACTTTAAAGAAACATTATGAGCTCAATAATGTGGTGCATTTTGTTTGTTATTTATAGTGCAGTAAGGGAAGTATGCATAATACTGCCAGCTACCAGCACGAGTGAGTGATTAATGAGTGCAACGTTCAGAACTTGATTTAACTGCATAGTTGTTACTCAGCTGACGTGAGAGACGGAAATGCTTAGAAATCCAATCCATGGTCTAAGTCTAAACATATTTTGGTATTTTTTGTCGAAAACAGCGTAATACGTGAGTTCTAAAACATTATGACCTGTTCTCCACCATTCAGAACAGCAGACTTGACTAGGCCATGGTGCAGAGGTGGCTAACGCGAGCACTATAGTCAAGTCACTCAAGATTTGTTGAGGGAGTAAGGATTAGCCCAAGGCTAGACGCTAACAGTAACTCCAATTATAGTTTCACTCATCATCGTAGAGCAGGAATCACCCTCTAACCATTGTGCCTGCAGAATACAGTCCTATTTCTGTAGTATATCACTCCACATAGTAACGTACTCCACACATCCTAAAATGTCACTATGTTCCAGTGCTCTAGAGACTACCTACAAGCCTCTATTAACACTGTTTCCTCTTTCTCAGTCATATGACCTCACAGGATACACAAACCTTAAACCTAATCAGTTCAAGTCGTGCATAGCTGCAATGCAAACTTCCACCTCCTTGTTTATGAAGCAGACTGCAGATGATACAGTCACATTGTTATCTGTCAAACAGGCACCATGTGAATGAATGAGGGAAAAATACTCGGCTCTGGCTGATGTCAGACACCTCATTTTGTCTTGTTTATCGTAAATGCCGAAGATTTCCAGTAATTACCTAATCATGGTTGCTATGGAGATAACCTCCCTTTGTAATTTAAACACTGCTAATAAACATAACCATTTTACTAATACTAATTACATATTAACACCTGAGTAATATAAATACTAAATGTGTTGGATTTAGGATGCCTACAGTATGGTGATAAACAGATGAATTGGATAGGTTGCCGGCGTTTATTTTGGTATGGCTTCTGATCCAGAAGAGGATGGACAAAACACAAAAACAAGCACACAAAGGAGCTTAAATCTAATCCTGCTCTCAGTGAAACGTCACAGCTGTTTTTTTTCCCTCCCCTGCCTCAGTAGTTCATTTACTGCACACCAACCGACTATTACCGTCCATAATCCAGGAACTGTCTGGCTCTAACTCTGTCAGCCACTTCTGAGTGAGCCACTGTTTTCCCTGTGTGTTTACTATACAGTTTGTTTTTATTTGCTCAGCCAGCAAATCCAATGAGGGAGAAAGCAGCAGGGATCAAGCAAAGGTTCTGGCTAATGCCTGAGGGTAGAGCTCTTCAAAAAGTCCTCATATAATCTGAAACAGGCCTCTTCAGCCTGTTAAAATGCCAGTCTGAAACTGGGGCCTATCAGGAGTGGTTGTGCCAGCTTTTATAGGTAGTTATTTCTGCTTGTCCTCTCACTGAGGCAGATGCAGGCTAAACCACAACTACATCATGCCCCTTTGGTCAGGGGTTTGAAAGAGACATGGGTGAACTGAAGTCAGTGTGACAACACAGGACTATTTTGAGATAGGAAACTGATCTGTGGGTGTGTCTCAAACCAGTGATTAAAACTAAGTGCTGTGATGCAATGTTTTGATCTTAAATCCTTGCTGTTATCCCCTGGGTTAGGATTCAGTTCTCTGGTCTTAAAAAGCCCAAATTAACTTTGTACTCTGGGTGTGCTGTGATACTGTTTAGAGGTGTTCCATTGTGATCCAACGCTGTAGATGTCAGCCACCTTTGACACATATTCTAGACTGCATAAAAAACTAAGCTCTTCGGTGAAAAAAACTAACAAAACTGGGCAAGTGATACAACAGAAGTTGAACAGCAAAGTCTAAAATGCTGTTGCTGTGCACTCTGCTACTCTTTTACCTCACACCCTTACGCCTGTGTGCTTTGATGAGACTGTGTGCCATTGTTGCTAAAGAGTTTCCCCTCAGGGTTTAATCAAGTATTCTGAATCTAAATCTGACCACCACTGGGGAAAATTTGATGAGGTTTTCGTGTGTTGCGCCTTCATGTAAACTGTGTATAAGACCAACAAATCAAACAGCAGATATTGAAGCTAAACAGTACATGTAGCGTAAATTTCCTTCTGGAAGGCTCATGTCAACAATCAGTGATATGGGGGTAGACAGATGCTGTGGTTTGGGTGATCTCAGGCAGGAGGTTCACTCTTGTCCCCAGACACTGAATTGGTTCGGCAGATTCCTCAGTGATGTTAACCGCTAAATTAAACAATACTGACAGCTCTGCTCTCTCAGATAATGTCTATGTTTGTGGGGCTTTCTATTTCCAAGTTTAAATCTTTTTAAACCTAAGAGCCAGGAAGCAACAGAGCAGCATTTATGTAATGTGGTCTCAACTAACAAAAGGAAGTAATACTGATATCAACCAAAACTAAATTGTTTTGAATATAAACATGTCTCATATTATATGATTACCTTCTGTGATTCATTTAATATTTTGAAAACTTTAGGTTGGGGGGATGTGAGTGATTAATTTAATGATAATTAATGAAAATGTATCTCCATATCCTATTAAATACATCAATCTTAGTTACATCTTTCACTAACCAAATATGTATACATTTACACATTCAATACCTCAGATGTCAAAATATTGAAATGTTAGGTGCAATTCAATCTTGTATGTGTGACATTCTGCAAATGAAATGAATGTCACAGTCTTCATCAAAATATCATTTCCTTTCTTTCAAACTGTGAATCGTCATTGCTGAATCAAACATAGATTAGAACCACAAAGAAAATGGCCATCAAAGAATTGTCACTGTTCCTGGAATATTAGATTTGTGTATTGAATACATAACTAGTAGTCAACTGGAGTTGTACTATGGATTCTGCATTTATGAACAACTGAAATATGTTAATCTACAGTTTTCCTTGTAAATTTAAGCAAACTATAAGAATATGCTCTTGAATAGGCTAATTCGCATTAAGGCTGTCAAGTTTATCTGACCTCTCATCAAAACCTCTCAACTTAGTTAGTTTGGATTCAGTGTTCAGTTCAGCTAGATCTACCAAACCTAGAAACAGTGATAAGGCCTTTTCTGTGCCTGTTACCAGCAGGTGCTCTGTGTATCTTGTCGGTCAGTCAGTCTGACACTGCACACCCACCTGCAGCTTTAACGAGGCAGCCGTACCTAGTGTTGTCATGGTGGTGCGTCACACATCCGGACGGTTTAACGTAGCCCTCCTGTTAACGTGCCCTCGCAAACCTCCCGTCACGCCCCCCCCCCCTACCCTTCCTTCCTCCCCCCTCCCCCCACCCAACCCCCTCTGACGAGAGCGGCCGAAACACTCACTAGACTGAAAAGGAAGGACTTCACTTGACCGGTGACGGCGGCAATAATACAGGGTCACAGTATTCACAAGGCCCTGCTCTGCAGCTGCTGCAGTCAATTAGCAGGAACTGCTGCACTGATGACCAAAACCACTGAAAGGACTGCCACGCTCTCTGTACTGTATCAAATAACTGGAACGAACAAAACAACTAACTGACTGGAAACTTTGACCAATAACCTTACTGGTATGAGGATGTTTGGCATGGATTCATTAACAACCTTCATTTTGCATACAGTCATTAAAGGTATAAAGTGAGGCTGCTGCTGCTGCTCATTAACAGGAGATACATGGAGGAAATATTGAAAGCTGTGTGAACAGTGACGGACTGCTGCGCTGATGCAGACGGCAGATGACGGGCTTATGACGTCCATTAGAGATGAGTCACCACTCCTCGCACGTCTCTTTTCCTCTCTCCTGCCTGATCACACTGACACAGACAGACTGCGAGTTCATAGTCCACGGTCTATTCTCTGCACGTACCCTCTGGCTGTGGTATGCTTTGCTATGCAACCCTTGCGCTGTGTGTGATCCATTCAACATGCTCTTAGATACAAATCCAAAGGTCCATGCTAGACAGTCAGAGCCACTGTACTGAGCTCTGTGTGTGTATGAAGTGCGATTGTACGTGTGTCGCCGACACGCTTTTACTCTCGTTTTAATAACAGCTGGCCTTCCACTATCCCATTTGCTTCCATTATGGCTGGTTGTGACAAACAGAAAAAGTCATATACTGGGGTTGTGTTTATGAGTTGCCCAGCAACTGTGATGTGGCTATCACAGAAGGTCAGGTTAAAGTTAGATTGTCTGAGTGGTAGATTCTCAATTAATGGATAACCTTGCCTCCAAGAGCATTGTAAGAGCTAAGCTGTGCAGACCTGGAGAGGAGCATGGTGGCCCCAATACCGAACGTGCCCCAGAAACACCTCCTGTGCATAGAAAATAACAGTCTGGATTGAAAGCAGCTATGAATACACACACATGGGAGAACCAGGTCTCCTGTTACAGACTGGAGCTTTTAAAAAGTCTCTATGGATTTCACTTTAGAGCACCAGAATGGCTGGTTAGTGCTCAGAATACATTCACTCAGAAGGAAGATCGTTGATCGGCTATGATTGCTTAATTTGCCAGTTGTACTCGGCAAGTATTGTCTGGCATCCCTGAGATCCAATAGATAAAAAAATTCAAATATATGGGGTGAAAAAAAGATATTCACATTGCATTTGAAAACGTACAAGGTATACAGCACAATGCAACCTCTCTCTGGAAACCAAAGCACGTCTGAGATCCTGAAAAACTATCTGGCCCCATTTTGTCCGGTAAGAACTTTGGGTTTCTGTGTCTTTCAAAGGTTTTGGTTTGATCCTGGAACCTTGTGTCTCAATTCTGTGCCATGCGCTACTAATCCCCCTTCCTCTCATTGGCTTTCTGCTGTGCACAGCAGGCGTGGAGGCTGCGAAGCTGCGTGTGACTGAGGTGAGAGAAGAGCAGACGGGAGCAGGTAGGATTGATTAGAGCTGGAGTGGCTGTCCATGTGGGCTCCACTGTCTGTCTCTGCAGTCTGCACGTCATCGGCTGAATGCTGTGCCACAACGTGGCCCCTTGTGGAGGAAGCATGTTGTCTCTGTGGGGACAATGGATCCATAGGGACCATTGGTGACCTACTTTAGAAAGGTCCCTTGTTTTCTGTCAGCCTTGGTTCAAACAACATTGCAGTCCGTCACAGACAAGCAAAGTACAAAGTAGCTAACTGGGATATTGAATGGAGAGGAAAGCTGAATGAAGAGGGTGGGTTTGTACACTCACATGCTTGGACCCCATCCATACCAGAGCCGTGTTTAAAATGCATTTGAGCAATGGAAACATCGTAGTAAAGACTTGCTGTAGTATATTAAAGCATTCAACACATTATTTTAATGTACACAGATGTTGACATCATTTGAGCTACATTTAAATCAATTTCCTTGATAGTACACAAAGTATTTTCTTCTCTGATACACAAAAGCTTCACTCTGGGTGATTCACTGCTCCTGTAAAAATCTTCTGACTGCTAACTTTCCCAAAATAAAAAGCAGAAGTCGACAAGCTGAAGGCAGGATCATATTACAGAAAAGCCTGTGTTGATTGGAGAGATAAGCAGGGTTTGCTGCCAGTGAGGGATGAAGGTAAACATCCAAAGATTAGATGAAGCACATGCACAGGTCAACTGCACAGCCTGAACACTGCTGAATATAACCATGGTTAAGAAAGAATACATAAACACTTATCAACATCTCATAGATGTGTGTTTGGGTCACAGGTGGTACCTGACAGGACTGAGGCATTACTGACCTGAGGCCTTCGAATGCTGCCTGCAAATCAGTCGATGTGTTCTTTAATGGTTTGTGCTTTCAGGCAGACGGCTGATTCATGAGGGCTGGGTGGGGCTTCTAGACAGTTGTCGCCGGAATACCAGTAAAACGAAACACAAACTTGCACTTTATTCAAGTCACGTGATTCAACTAAGTTTAAGTGAAGGTTTGCTGAAGTGTAAGCACTAGTTAAGTCTTCAGCAAAACTCCAGTGACACGTGAGAAAAGTCCTTAAAGCTGCTCCTTACTACAGGTCTTTACTCCTAAAGGCCATCTGTTATCCTGTTACAGTCTGTGGAACTGTCACAAGTGATTTTCTCTCATCCTGTCAAGGATGTTTGGTTGGAGGATATTGCTCATATTGATCAGGCTTTGCTCAGTGGTCTCCAATAACTTTGACCTGGATGTTTCTGTTCTGGATTGAGAAAAGGTCATTCCACACAGAGTGAGAGCCTTACCAAACATGCATAACACTCGCTCACTGTGACTCACAAACACACTATTTGAACACTGATTACACTCATGCGCACGCATTCACTTACACATACACACACACACTCTACACTCACACTGTAGATTTCGAATCCCAAACTGACCTGCTAAAAGCAGAAGTACCGTGCGTCATCCTATTCCCATGAAGTTCGGATCTGCCTCAAGTGTGGTTCAGCCTCCGCAATGTTGGTTCACAAGTCAATGTCAACACTCACAATGATGTCCTATTACTCATCCTCACATATCTCATTCATCACCAATGAGAGTTCACACCCTAGAGTAGACGGAAAGTGCCCTGATGTTTGGTTTGCAGCCGCCTATTCTCATGGTTCTTCGCTTTAGGAATGGCACTGTGATAGTTAAATAGCCACATTCTCTCTTCCGTATGGGTGTGTGACCGAAGGAGCCGATACGCTAACAATTACATGTCTGTTCAACTGTCTACACTAAGGTACCCCTGAAGCACATTCTCTAGGAAGTTGAAAGGTGCTGCTGTCTCCTTACCCAGTATTTACAGTGCAGTGAGCGTTCTGTACACAGAGAGTTTTGTAGAATTTTTACCTTGCTTCATCGTTTACAAGTTGGGCATGCAATGTGTGAGGGAAATGTTTGGAAAGCTAACAAACTAGCTAATGTAAAATCAATGTAAAATCAAGCTACCAATTTTACAGCTAATATTGTTTGACTTACACAAACATGATGACCTGTCCATTGCTCCAGCTATACGTAACAGCGATTCTGGCCCTTCAAGATGACCCTAATACTGACCCTAATACTGGTGAATACTCACCAGGCACAGTTAAACTGGCGGTGATGCATGAAAGACTACCCCTCCCCTTGTCAAAAGTGTTTGCTTTTCACAACTGTGAAATCTGATTGCGATGGCCATTTATGTCTGCCCTGAGTTGCCAAGCTCATGGCAATGAATACAGTTATTGAAATATAATAAATATAGTTGGGGTTATCAGTGTGTCTGAGTGTTGAAAATATAAACAGAATTAATCAACATGTGCCTCTCATGTTACGCTTCTGTTAGCTCCAGGTTTCTTTTCTCCCCAGGACAAGATACTGTAGTTATTACCCTGGTTATGGTTCATAAACACAGACACAAACTGCTAAGCATACTCTACTGGTATAACTATCTCTGCCAAAGAGATATTTCAGACCCCAAAAATGTATACCCTACTAATGTGCCAATGGCACTCTTATGCAACTTTCTTTTGGAATCTAGTGTCTTGAAAGTAAAGCACTATGGCTGATTCAACTTAATGGCACTGAATAGATTGTAGATAGTGTAGGTTCAACAGGAGGATTGTCAAACGTTACCTCACCCAGGAAAATGCACAACAGCTGCCAGAGATGCATGTTTATGTTGTTGAGTTTGGGTTTGTAAGGGAGAGAGCTAGACCCCTCAGTCCTCCATTGGCTTTCAAGGTTCTGCCATCAGATCCGGTGCAGAAAGCCACTTTTGGTCACCAGTAGTTTCTGACTAGGTACTGTTAACTGACAGGATCCCATCTGGGCTTTTTTCCCAGAAATGCTTTGACCCCATTCCAGAAGGACACAAGTCTGGAGGCAGCATGACTGTGCAGAAAAGGTTGAAGGAGTCTTCTCGTTACTGCATTGCTGCATGGCTCATTCACACCCAGTCTGGCAGCTCAAACATCAGGGTTCTTATTCTTGATTCACCCCAAATCTCACCAGCCTGTCTGCCATGATCCGACAGGTAAAATGTTAAACCAACCTAGCTCCTGTTCCATCCAGTATGTTAAGGTAGGATGTACCAGTAGCACACACTGTGCATCCCACCCTGGAAAAATACTCTATACAGATAAATAGCAGTGCTCTTACCTGACATGGTAGCACTCTCTCCAACAGGCACCCGGCAGCGTCTAATCAATATACTGTATCTAACAGAGAATGGGAAGACTTTTGATAGTTATGCTCTCTGTCTTGTTGTCATTTTACAGCTTAGACATCCTGTGACTTTCCCATTCCTCTGGGAAATCGAACCATACAGTCAGTGCTACACAATATTCTTCAAACATTTTCAAAGAGTGACTCTGGTACAGCGGCTGTCTATTGACCTTGTTTTTAACGTAACTCTTCTGGTTGTTCAACTTCTTAAATTCATGAATTCACCCACCATATGTGTATACACACAAATCTGTCTCATCATGAGAATAATCATCCATACATGACTGTCTGTCTTTCAACATCAAACTCATCATCTCTCTAATCATCTCTTATGTCTATACATGATCTTAAATGAACTGCATCACAGGTACTGTGCACTAGTCAAATCAAATCTACAGACACACAATACCAACAGCAGCCTCAGAATTTGTATCTATGTTGACCGTGAAAGGGAACTCTGTCACAACACTTCAGGAGTCTGGCAAGCTGCCAAGGATGTCTATCGTGAGGCTAAGGACTTAATTTGACTACACTGTACACAACCTTAATCAGAAACATCCAAACAATCATTAACCAAGCTCCTGCCCATCTCCTCCCCACCCTGTTCTGTTGCTCTGCTTTTTCTGCTAAAGACATGTTTAACAGCCCCTCCAGACCTATTTCTACAGCTCCAGAAACTCAATACAAACAAGACCTCACACAGGGACCACACATGGGAGAGGCCAAGATGAACATGCACTCCATCTTGGACAGGGGGACCACACAGAGACCTGACATGCACAAAGCAGGGACACTGTTGCTACTGGACAGTAAACAGTTTCTGGATATAAACGCATCGTTTACAACAGCACGTGTTCAGATCATGTGACCTTGCCATTGAAGTTAACCACAATGAGTCATGGTTTGCTGACATCACCAAGACAAATACATCTGAAAAACAATCGCACTTCTTTTTCATTATATGCAAGCAGTTCTGTGATTTCAAGTGAGCCTCACAGGTATCAATACACACAGCTCTTTTATAATGGCAGAACCTTGTTCTTGCAGGCTGGGTTTTAGAGGCAGGCCAGTGGATGTAACTTGAGTGGGGTCCTCCCTCTGGAGGGCTTGCAGGGTTGAGGCCTCTAGCCATCTATGATTGCTGTTTGGGAGGATGGCCATCTGCTCCTCTTTATGGTTCATTAGCTAGACACAGGCAGGCTGCCCTCACATCAACAGGTACAATAAGGGCAGACTCCACATTGGAATCAGAAATGTCACATCACTACTGACAGATGATGATAAATGGTTAAATCTGTGTTTCAGGTTTACACTAAAAAAACAATAGACAAGTTATGTGTTTTGTGACCTTTCTATACGTCACTTGCTGATCTCTTCGAATGGAAAGGGTTGTTGTGATGCTATTGCAGGAAATAACCTTGTTTTCAAAATCTTACCTTCCAAGAAGTCCATAGGCATACTGAGAATCTGCCAGCAGTAGTGCAATCTCCCCTTTCTGCATGGCTATGGAACACTCCTCCAGGGCCTAGGGGTGACAGTGCACTGGGTCATGTAGGTATTGCACAAGTCTTTAGGTTTTAACCACACATGTTTTTAATTGATTAGTATGCCTTTCTGGCTATCAATAATCAGTACCCTGTTCTATGAAACCACTTATGTTTTCCATCCCATTAAATAATTAGCTCAGGACTTAATCGAGAATTATTGATAAAATATGAATGCTTAATAGGATCATGTGATTACACCATGGTGGTGTTCCTTCCTAGATTAACCTGCCTTTCATCGGTAGTGAAATCATGTTTGTACCTGGTTGACATCTCCCTCTCCTATGATGAACACCAGCTTGCTGTCTTTTTCCACCATAGTCCTGTCTTCCAGTATGCCCTGCATTTTGACAGTGACCTCATGACCCCAGGCGGGGTGAGGGGCCTGCTTGGGGGCAGACAGCAGCACCTTCTTTCTTAACAGCCGGTCATCTGGGAAAGGGAGGGCCGGTCGAGGGGGGGGTCAGGAAGGGGAATGGGGGTTAATCTGCTTGCTGTTCATCAACAGGCGCTCAGAGCTGTGACTGCTACGAGGAGAGCTACGTTATTGAGCCAGGTGGCCATGCCGCAGAAGCTGTCACATGCTGTTGTTTGTTAAAACATCTTAATAAGATTTGAGAATGGGTTCACATCATTTAGGCACGGTGGAAGAAAATGTGTAAATAAATACATTTACAGACACAGCAAAACAGCCTAAAATGCTGTTTTATGCCGAGTGAATTGTATATGTGCTACACAGTACATGAAACGTGTAGACATACCTGTGATATCTTCCCAGTCCTCAGCCATGAACAGCTCCTCAAAGCTGGAGGACGCCCACTGTTCCAGCTCGTAGTCTGGGAAGAGACTCTCCTCTGAGGCTGCCCTCCTCTCCACCTTTGCTTCAGCCGGCTCCGAAAACCGGACTGTCTTCCCAAAACTATTTGTCTTCCTTAGCTTCCTTTCATGCTTCCCTCTGGTCTCCTCACTTGTCTCCTCAGGATTGGACAGGGGTGTTTTTGTTGTGACCTTGCTCTCTAGTCCTTGGCTGTCTGTTTGGACCTCTTCAAATCTGTAAGGATGTTTGCCTTCTTGTTGAGGATGAGACAGCTCCTTCTCACCCTGGTTGTCCTTGTCTTCAGGCCCAGAGCAGTCATCCTCCTTCAGCCCTGTCTCCACCACATGCTCTCTGGGTTCTCTGGGACTCGGCTCTTGTTCCATGTCGCTGGAGGGAGCCACGGACACCATGGGTGAAATCTTCCCAGAGGGCTGATCCTCCAGCTTGCTTCTCGTCACAATGCCGGACTACTCTGCAGGATTGGGGTGAAAACACTCCTAGGGTCTTAGTTACAGTGGAAAATGACTTCCATCCATCTGAGGCAGTCACTAGCTTACTTACAGAAATCCTGGATCCACCGACTTTTACTGAATAATACTCAAAATACGTCCATAACCACAATAATCCTAATTGCACTAGTTGTGTTAAAGAAGAAGTGTTATAAATCCAAGTGTGTAGATAGGGCAGTTTCACCTTGACCAACACCCCGATCCTGCTACTTGGCCTACATATTCCAGAGACGTTGAAGCAACAAGAAATGACCAATGTAAAGAAACGTTGCAGCACAACGAAGCCCAGCAGGCAGTCAGCAGGCTTGTGGGACGGTAATCTGTGGGATTAGAAGAGCAAAATCTAATCTACCAGAACGTCTGTAAGCTTCTTAATGACTTCATTGCGCTGCCCTATAATGCTGTTTCCACGAATACGGTCGACCAATAAGATCTCAGTGAAGTCTCTAACTCAATTTAGTCTTATACTGTAGTTTGATACCTAATTTTCACTTTTTAAGAAGCCAAGTGTTCAAAAGAAGGCATGACGTTTGCACTACAGCTAAAATAACCCGATAACCATATGGTTGGGGGCCAGATTACTGAGTTGAGTGGATTTCCCTTTAAATACTAATCAGCAGCAATGTGTGCACTTCATGTCACTGATAGGATTGTCTTACATTTTAAGTGAAAATGTAAATATCCAAAAGGAAAATTTGCTATGCACAGAAGACTATCGTAGATGATCTAATAGGATCGCAGAATAATATCAAAGCAAACCGGTTTTTCTAGACTTTTGTGCCAGGCAAGCCAGTTAGCAACAAATTCAAGATCAGACAGGCCTTGGTGTCAGCATACTGTCTCATCCATACCTACTTGGCAGTAATCACTCATTTCCTGGTATTGTACAGAGTACTGTACCTCTCATAAAACCACTCTAGTTCACAACGCTCACACAGAAGGAAAAAAAAGAACTTTGCATGTATGATGTTTTTGTTTCTTGTCATTTGGTTCAAACTGTCTTTCCTTGGACTCAAACTACATTCACTTTTTTATACACAGAAGGGACAAAGGTAATTATACGCAAAAAGGATTCCATCAACCAATATGTCTAACTTTATGTATTTGGGCACCAAATACTGAAACTAGAACGTGAGTCATTTTACTACCACAAAGTAATGACAACTTAAAACAATGTTCAGGGGCTGATTACCGATCTACATGGATAGACACAGCTGAAAATGGGAATTTACAGATTTACCATAACTTTGCATTTTCATATTTATCATAGAGGGATCCTTAATACCCTTAGAATTAGGTTTTGGGATTCTCCTGAGACTCCAGAAGCTGGACTGAACTGAACACATTAAACAAGGATGTTTTAAAACAACATCATGTCATTAGATAATACAAATATGTATTTTTCTGTTGTGATGGGCATTTTGAAGAAACCCAGGTTTGAGACAGTCATAGACATAGCATAGGACCATATGGTTAGAACAGTCTGCATTATTGACTAAATCCAGAGCCACAGCATTGTGTCTGTTAGAGATTAAGTATTAAGTAAGTATTTTAATTAACCCAAATAAAAAAAAATCATCATTCTCTTTTTAAATTTGTTTGCACAGGATTTCCTATCCAAATCAATTTAATACCTGTCTTTTTATCTCTGATCTCGAGATTATGTTTGAATATATTTTTCGTTTCAATTTGGATTTCTTCTTAATTATGGCATTAGTATTTGTTAATTAAATACTAGGATAATAAGGGACTTGTAGCCTGCTGTTGATTACTGACTGCAGTTGACTTGACAAATTACAGCAGTATCATCTTTTTGTTGCATTTTTGTATAGTTTATATTTTTGTGGAATAGATGAAACTATTCCATAAAAAAAAACATGGAACAACAACAACGTTATTGTTGTTTTCCTTTTAAAGTGTGTGCGTGTGTGCGTGTGTGACGTGCTTACGTAGTCGCTGGTAACTCCGCCCAGGTCAACGTGACGTTTCAAAGAGAATGTCGCTTATTCCCTACAGTTGTAGACATGGCAGCGCTGAAACAGGAGCATCGGTATGGGCTCTCCTGCGGAAAAATCACCAAAAACACTCCAAATAAAACTTTGTATCATGTGAAGCTAACTGACACTGCCATCCGGGCGCTTGAAGCCTACCAGAATCTCAAGGTAAGATTTCTGTTTCATTGAAAATATCTTGTAGATTTTTCTTAATCCGCTCTGAACTCTGAGCCGAATATAATTTGAAAAGTTCCATGAAGTTCAAGAAGTGGTCACTAATGTGTCTAGTTAATAATAATTGTGTCAGCCAGATGTTATATTTACAGGCGTAAGCTTTGCATCCGAGTAAAAATATGCGTGTGTTATCCTATTGGATTGACAATAGGCTACTGTATTGACATGTAGCCAAAAATCCAGAGAAATTGTATAGAAAAGGTTTGCATGTAAACCTTCATCTGTATGATTTCACATATTATGTGGATTGTCCAAGGGAAATCCGTTTCATTGAACGATGGAACTACAATGGTTTATGAATATGATCATCTTAATAAAATGCATTAAAAAACGAAATAGCCTACAATCGAAAAATTATTTCAACTGCAACGCAGTCATACACTTGCGCTTTTGTCACTTCATTAAATGTGTATACAAACAGTTATTACGAATCTTATTTTCTAAGCACCATTCCGATTGCCAACGTTTAATTTGCGCATTGATCTGAATAACGTTTATTGTTTAGCTACTCTCCAAAGAGTCCCACTTTAAAGGCAATCATTTTAAGGATATCCTTCTTTTTGAGCCTTAATGTACAAGTTTCGGAGGCTGGTTCTTTACTTTAACTCTGCCTTAACTACCATTTACAATATTGGCGTTACTGAATAAATTAAATATCCTTCAAGTTGCAGTGTAGTTCGAGGTGTATTTGTTTTGATTGAGCAACAAAAATTGCTCAGCTTGATGTGATCGCCAGCTGGACGTTTCGCTCTGTCAGTTTCGGCCGAAGCTTTGCTGTGGCTCTGGAAGCCAGCCCGTATCATGCAACGTTAACTACTTCTCTTCCTATTAATGCATTATCTTATCTTCTGGTGTTCGCAAGAAAAAAAGCAAGGTAGCAAAGTGTACTTGATGTTTAAGGATCAACAGTTGTGGAATTGTTCAAGGAGTTGATAGTATTGTCTTCGACATTTTGTTTAATAATATAGTTTCTACAGTTGTTATAGGCCCGAACAACGGGATGCATTTTACTGGTTTTACTGTGGTTCATGGCTCACATATAACAAACATTTTGTTGTAAACCAGCTGTAAACAGGTCAGTGGGACAGGATGAAAAGCTTAAATGCTGATACAACGTCAACGGAATCGAGCAATGACCAAACAGAAATAAGAGCAACCTCTCCCAAAAACTATAGATAAACAAGCCTGTTGACCATGGCTGCAGCTGGCCTTTAAAGATAATGCGTCCTATCTTATGTACCCTTTAACATCACAGCTGACAAGATGTTGGCGTTTCTTTCTCTCTCCTTTAGTTTGTTTCGCAAGAAAAAAAAACAATAACAGTGTGGAGATTTTATAGCTTTTTTTTTTATGGTAATGCATTTAGGAAAATATGGGGCTGTCATCTTATAATTGACTTGCCATTTGACAAAAAGGATAATTGGAAAGGGGTTCCTGTGGTCTCAATTGATTAATCATACACATTTATTTTTTGTTTAGTATGGAAACCCCTTAATCTGTGGGCCTGCTGTGGTTCTTACACAATATAGAGATGTAATTGCCAGTTCATTATCCGAATTGTATTCATGAAAATATAAGCTAAGGGGGGGGGGAATATTGTAAACAAAGTAGCATAAATACACAAATTAAATATTTATTTATAGCAGAAAACATTTATTGCATTGTATTAGGATCTACAAGGCTTCAGTCAATTGGTAAACATCAAACAATTTTTTGTTGCATTCTTCTCTCTCCCTAGGGATCCTTACCAAATCACCCAGCCATTTGCTTCAAGGGGAGCCAAGGGGTAAGATGAATGCGTTTTTCATACTCCTTTCTGCTTCAGAGATGAAATGATTTAATTAGTTCTGATTTGCTGTGCAGCATACTCACAACAATCAAATCTCTGTTGGACAGTTGCAGGCATCCACTATAAAACCCTGAAGGCTTTCTGTGTGAAAATGTGTTGGTGAGGATGACAGTGTTTTAGTTTAGCTGTCGACGTGGCCTCCATATGGAATGTAGGTGTTTTCGTATTTGTCACACATATCTTTTGTAAACATATATATATATATATATATATATATATAAAAATAAACTCATGACGTGCAATTTGTATATACGGAAAACCCTAGGATTTCCGACGTTAGGGGTAGGGGAAAGTGGATGTAGTGTGGCTTTGATTTAAATGAGTTCCCATAGTGTCAAATCATCCTGGATGGTGATAGTTGTCAGGCCGGGTACATAATCTACCAAAATACTTGGCAGTCAGAGGGAGAGGACATTCCTGTGAAGCACCAGTAAAGAAAGATGCCTGTGTCCAACCAGATTAGCCTGGGCCGCAACAGCACCCTCCCCAGTCCAGCCTGTTCGCTCCGTGGCACATTTACCACACAATCAGCCCTGTCTAAAAGGAGCTGCTCTAATCCCGGCAAGAGCCGATTGCATGGACGAAAGTAACTTTGCTCTGTGCACAAATGCCAGCCCTGTGTGCTTCCACGGGGCCCTGGAAGCCTAAGAGAAGGTACCCTATACGCCAGGCTGCTCCCAGGTTACTGGGTCAGGCTGGCGACTGGGGAAGAATTGTTCAGGGGGGGGGGGGGGGGGAGGTCGGGGAGTTGGTGAACCCCAGGGAGTTGGTGAACCCCAGGGAGCTCAGTGTCTCCTTGCCTCCTTGTCTCTGCTCAGACATAAAAGAGCTTAAATGAGGAAAGGGGGGTGTAATGGCAACTATGAAATTATTCTCTCACTACATAGATCTTCACAGCAATTTTTTTATTTTTTATTAATCAAATACAGTATACTGTAAGGGCGACACCATTCATTGTGTTTACGCATTTTAAGATTGTCCTATTTAAGAATGATTTTATCATAGAATTGGATTGGGTGATTATATCTTGGTTGGTTATTACATATTCAAATTGCTTTGGAAATCAAGCATAGCCCCCCCCTTTCCAGTAGTGGCTGTACCAGTCCCTCCAGTTGAGCATTAATGAGCTATCTGCAACCGTTGGAGAGGGGGAGACCAGATGAGCAAGGGGAGACGGTTGGTGGATATATGGCAGTCTGGAAAACTCCACACTGGGGGAGGGGGTCGGGTGGTTGGGCCAATCAGTGCACTACAATCACTGTTATCAGCTGTATCTGCTGTATCACTGTATAACAATTGGTATTCTTATTTTAAAATACTTGGTTTTAAGGACAAGTCTTTAGAGTTGGATTGGATATGGTTTGGTTTAGTGGCAGTGGTCTCTCTGTTCTCGGATGTGCCCCATTTTACCTTTCTCAGTTGCCACATTCCTGTAAAGGGGCATCCCTTGTGCCACAAAGCCAAGGGAATTCCCACCACTAGTTATCTGGCTCTTCTCCTAGCTAGCTGCCCGCTCCTCTGGGACTGGCATTTTCTCGAACTGTCTCAGGGGTAGTTTTAGCACCAGTCCCCCTGTGCCTGTGGACCCAGCCAGTCCACAGTGACAGTTTAAACAGCACAACAAAAGTCCTGTTTAAAACACGAAAAAATCTAAATGATGAGCTTACTTTCTTAGCCAATGTGTAAAATGAAGCTAATGCAACCATGAAGAGGAAAGAGAAAGCGAGTGGGTTATGTGAAATTCCTTTGATGAATTATGGTATAGATTGCTTGTTTTTTAATAGATTGGGGAAGATATTCGGTTCGGGTTCCCATGGGCTGGAATTTCACATCTTGGTGCTTATTTTCCTTTAGAGCTAAGCAGTTTGCTGACTGGCACGTTTTATCTCAGCGAGTCTAAATGGAATGCTGCATTAGCTCTTATAACTGGCTTCTTATTGCCAGCAAATATTGAGTATTTAGCAGTGATCTGATCCAAATGAATTGGGCTGGTTAATTTACAGTGATCACATCGAACTTCAGTGTTGGTTAAGGCCTGTTAGTAATCACAGTGGAGCTTTTCTTCTGCATGTCAGGGCTGTATTGAGGTTTTAAAAAGTCTGGAAGTGTCTACGTAAAATTTAATAGATTCTAATTTGCTTTGGATAAAAGTGTCTGCTAAATGAATATTAAATTGATGGTGTTGGTATTTAGCTCTGAAGTGGTACCATGACTCTGCAACCAGATCTACTACAGAATTTCTTTTTAACAAAAATATTTTTCTATTATAATCTTTTCTATTCAAATAAGACCCCAGGGTCGGCGGTGTCTTTGTGCTAGGAAAATATGCTCTTTTTCTCCAGCCTAAAGCCATTTGTCCTAACATGGTTTATAAAAGCTAAACATTCTTCACTTTAAACCCCAAAATAATAACAGTAATCGACGTGGCTCGTGTGACAGTCTGCATGTGCACAGTTGTTTCATTAAATATGCTTTGGTGAGAGGAGGTTAGGTAGCAGTCTACCCACAGAGCATTCACATGACAAGGGTGTGTGATAGCTCCGCTCGCGCTCCCCCCTTCCCGATGATTGGATCGTTTCCCCCTGTGCTTCGCCTGAGTCCTTGCGAGACTTCAGGGCCTCTCTCACTCACACGTGGCTGCCCTGGCTCTACTCCCATCTCTGCTCTTAGCCTCCCGATACCCCTGCAAATGAGCCTACGCCGTGTGTGTTCGCGCGTGTGTGGTGCTCTGGCCCCTGTGCTGGACCATCACTGTTATTTTTCCTCTAAAGCTCATTAGAATAACAATAACAGGAATGTGGTTGGGGAGCAGTTCTGTCTCTGTGGCACAGCCGGGGGAAGGGGGGGCTTTTGCCCCACATGTGTCTGAAAGGGCACACGCCACTCTATTCATCCAGATGTGTCAAGTGAGGCACAAGGCTCTGTTTTCGTATGAGGCTCACTGTTTTGACTGGCAAAGCAGTTGGCCTCAGGGATGACGATAACTGATTTTTGTCTTAACAGAACATTGAAATCATATTTTGTCATGGATTATATTTCTCTTTGTTACTTTTTGGTTCTGGTTTTTGTATTTGAAGATGGTTTGATGCAGTTCATGATAAGGTTTTGTTTTGTGTTGTAGAACTTCATCTGTGAGTTGTGGAGCACAACACAAGGTCGTCTTAAGAGGGCTTTATTTGGTTGGTGGCAGGGATACATGTTAGTTCGTGCTGACGCAACTTCTGAGAAGTTAGATGAGTCTTCTCACCAACATGACAAAACATTACCGGATGTTTTAGTTCAGTTCCGAGGGAGTATAAACTTGAAATGAAGTAGAAATAACATGATTCAGACTAATGGTAGATAATAGAATGTTAAATCATGTTATGGAGTGAATCCTGTTTGATTTAGTCTTATGTACTGCATCCCAGGGCCCTAACTCTGCTGTTAACTCAGACATATAAGCCTTAGGACCTCAGATACAATGTTCTTAAATATCGGTGACAAGTTACTTTTTGGGGGGGAAATTGATATTAAGTGTATTTTTGTACAAGGTTATGACAAGGTGCTTTTCAGCAATGCAGATCATCTTTGCCTTGGTCATGGTAAAATGTTTAATCTGACTGTCTGTAACAGTATTGGTTTTCCCACATCCTTTACTTTTAAAGTATTCATTTTAAAATGAATTGCAACACAGGATATAAGCAATACTGAAGCTGTAAACAAACAGGATAGGCAGGAAGTGGAGGAGTCTGGGCCAGTATGTGGAGACAGTATGTGGTTGTGCCATTTAAAGGCTCCACCAGAACTAGTGAACTATTGTTTAACCTAAGGAGGGATAACAACCATATATAATGCTAGCCATACATATACACTGTACAAGAATGACCTTTTATGATTTCTTAACTGTATGTGCTGTATGTTTGTTCATGTGAGCAGTTGTTTGTCATTTACCAGGACTTAGCTCTACTCTGTGCCATGGTTTTACCCGACACAGCTTGTTGCAGTTTTAAGACTTCTGCTGGATTCTGTGTGAGTCTGCATTAGTTAATCAAATCAGGGCTGGCTGTGATTTCATATTCACAATCTGGAAATTGTTAAAGGATTAAAGCTGGAAGAAAAATACCAGTAAATAATTCGACATATTGGTCATGTTCACCTTGAATCAAGAGCCACAGATTTCTTAGAAACTGACGTTACAGTACTGTTTGTATTGGATCATAACTCTTAATAATGTATTAACGTTGTTGCAAAAACAAGAAAATGTAGGTGTTACATCATTAAAAGACACAAGGTTTCCATTGATTTAATCGCATGAAACTTGGATGTCCCAAAACAATTAACATGGTCAGGAATCAAGTAGGCCCATTTTGTTATTGGCATGTTGAATCTCTGTGTGTTGTGGATAGCCTCCATTACTGATTGTGTCATGTCTGTCTGTGTTGGCTACGAGCGGGGTTCTCCATCCCCCAACATGCTATCAGACAGGGAGGAACCATGGAGTGGTGGAGAGGGGATGGGTGGGGGTTGGAAAGTGTTTGTTGAGGTTGACAGATTAGCCCCAGCCTGGTGGAGGAGAGCTGACTTTACTTGGCAGGAGAGCTTATACCTTGGGGGATGTTGTATCCACGACAATTGCCTGTCCCCATTTTCTCTCTGTCTCCCTCCCCCACATCCACCACCAACACCGTTTTTTCCAACTCTACCAACCCCCTCAACTGGCTGGCTTCAGAAAAAAAGAAGCCATCTTACTAAAATAACTATTTCAAACTAAAGGTTGACCTCGCTCATTTGTATCCTTAACCTGTGAATCTTCACAAAATAATTGATCACATGATAAACCATGGGGATTGTGAAGAGCTGGAATGAATGTGACCACCGTGAGGCTTTGTCTGCCGGTGTAACCATCCTCAGCTGTCAACGTGTGTCACTGAAATAATGTCTCCCTTCCAACTGACACTTGTACGATAACCTTTGACCATTGGCTTGAATGGAGTCAAAGCAGAATAAAACATGGCATTGCTTTCTCCACATAAGTATAGTTTTTTTCAGAGCACTGGTAAATTAATTTAACTCAGTGTAGAGTGTTTAGTGGTTGGTAACGCATGGCAGAGGGATCTCTAATACATCTTGCTCCTGGAGGACTTCTCTGTGTTGGTGCCCCAGCTGTGTTGGGGGTGTTTAGTAAATTCCAGAGAGAGGAGGTCTATTTCCCATGCTGGGGCTGAAACTAGGATCCCTACGCCTCCCCTCCTGGCCCTTGCCACGCAGCCACACGTCCCCGCTGTTCATGAATAATCCAGGCGGGCCGTCAGACCGCTGCACTCAGCCCTGTGGGGGAAGACGCCGGAACAAAAGATGGGCGGCTCAAAGCAGCCATGGCTGAGCAGACTGGGATGAGGGACAATGCCTTGTAGTGTGGCTACAGACAGGGGAAGGAGGCCCAGACTCCCGAGTAAATCACTAAGATTCAGGCGCCTGCTTCCATCACAGAGCTGCCACGCTAAATACCAGAGCTGTTACCCCTGCCTGCAATGCTTACATCTGCAGAGCCAAGTGGAGGGGGAAAAAAACAGGCAACTTTTTCATCTTTCCTGGCAGATGTGTCTGACAGAAGCAAAGAGAAGACAACTCCTTAGTAGTTCCTCTCAAATGTTAGGCTGAAGAGCATTATTTACAAGTGATCAAAGATGGCGACAGGGTTTTTTACGCTGTGTGTCAGAGCAAGGGGGAGTGTTTCATGGACACCACTGAAGGTGCTCTTTGTCCTGTTCTAACGGCAGAGCCCCCGCTAAGTTGTTCTGTTCCAGTCCAGTTCACCCCTTCCAACAGCCTGAAAGTATTTGACATCTCTAAACACACTGGGACTGTAGGGCTGCAGATGGGCCAGGCATTGGGCCACAGGGGCAGTTATTTTATTTGCCTGGACACCCTGTAGGGAGGCAATCTGACAATGTCCTATGGATTGCCAATCTGATGCCATTTGGCTGAGATGACCTAAAAACTGTCCAACTGCCAAACACAGCAAATCTATGCATGCGGTCGGCTCTCATCTTAAGTTTTAGATCATGTGAAATGTATTTGGAATTTGAAAAACATATGTTGTCGATAAAATGTAAGCTCTAATTTTCCATGTTTGAGGGACTGTTGAGGACCAGATCATCTATTTAATAGAATTGTGTCATGTAGTGTAATCTGTGGTGTATCTTAAACATTTGGTCTCAGTCCTTCCAATGTAACCTGTTTCAATGTGGGTCTCCTAGAGTATACCAAAGAATAAAAGGTCACACACAAACACGCACCCACACACGATGCTGGAGTCCTGAAGGGCTCAGTCTAGAAGGCTTCAGCTATATGGAAGGGCATACATGAGTCAGCAGCTCTACAGAAATCCACACCTCTCTCTGACAGTGGACCAATGATGACTAACTAGTCAGTGTGGGTGGTAGCTCCCAAACACATCACAGAGAAGGTCAGATTCATTCATTCGATAAAATGTTTTACCTTAGCAAAAACAGATTTTCTATTTTGTTTATATTATTTGTACTTTTACGCTGTGATACTCTATTTTAACAGAAAAAGACAGGAGACGAGGTGGCTGGAAGCCAGAGGTTGTTTTAGGCCCTTCATCTTCTAGCCCTGTAGGGTCTAAAAAGCAGCAATGTAACCAAGGTGCCAGGGGAGATGGGCTGTTCTCCAGGATACGAGCGCTGGGAACTAATGGGTTAAATGACATATGGTTAGGAAGATGGAGAAGGAAGCTGTGAATAAAACAGGGTCAACCTCCGCACGGTCTGACCTGAGTGACGTTGATTAGAATTCAAATGAGAAGTGTGCACCATCGCGGGGCTTGGGGGGTAGGGAGGGTGGGGGGGGTGGGGGGGTAGGTTCGACTGGAGGGGGCTTGCCTAACACCGTGGGCAAGAGAGAGAGAGAGAGGGGGGGGGGGGGGGCGTGTGGGAGCAGAATGGGGGTAGGGACTTCAGGGTGTGGGGGTTGCCTTCATTGCACACAGCCAAGACTGTAAATCCTGAGCTGTGCTTTGGCCCCGGGGGCAAGCGTGCTTTTGTTTATCAGCATGCCCATTTTACACACGTTATTCTCCATTGCAATGCAAAATGCCTTGACCTATTTCTCCAGCTCCTGTTTAATGACTTGTTGCTTGTCATTTGGGTTGAGACAGTTAGCCCTACCACCTATTACATGCCTAGTATCTGATGGTACAGGGTCCTGATCTGCATGCTCTATTTCTCCTCTTTACTTTTATGCTTGGTTGAAAATGGTTCATTAGCAGAAACCAAACAGAAATATTGTTATAATCTTGTCTCACCCTTTCATTTAAAAGATAAGTCAAAATGAATGGTCAGTTTGATATCTCAAGTGTCAACACTCTTGTGGACTGCCTTGTGCTTTGTGTTGTAGCTTCTAGGTTGTGTGTTGGGTGTTGGGGGTAGGGTGCACAATGTGGGGTTTGGAGGAGGAGGGAAGGGAAGGGGGGTTGGGTGGGTTGAAATAGGCCCTGTTTATTGGCTCCGTGCTACAGATACTGCTTATGGCTGTGCTGCATGACTGGGCATTTGTGACAGCTCTCCTCCTGCCTGCCACATGTGCCTACGGCAGTGTGCTCTCTGCCAGCAAGCTTAGAATCAATCACTTAACACAGATAACTAAAGAGGCAGTTTCAAGCTCCACTGCCTGCCATTTGTTTGTCTTATAAGACAAGTACAAAAAAATACAAAGGAGTGGTTACTTCTCTTTTGTGTTTGTAACTGTGTCTTAACATCATCGTCATAACAAGATCAGAGGAGTGAAGGTACCAGATATTCTGCTGGTTTGACATAATTTCCCTTAACAATCTACAACAATCAAGATAGTAATTTTCTGGCCCAAGTTTTCTGCCTCAATTCATGCCACAGCATCAACAATAGCATCGGTTTCAGGCTGAAACATGGTAGGCCACACACGGGAAAAAAAGACGACCCAAGACATAATAATACCTGTTGTTTAATGAATTTCACTGTTGGACTGGCTTTCTTGTGAAAGTAGGTTTTTAGGCCGTTTTATGTAACTGGCTACCTACTGCCAACTACCTACTGAGTCCATCAAACGCAGGTTGTAGTTGGTTGCTAAGGAGCAGGGAACAGTCCATGGCAGAGGGTTGTCACCCAGGTGTGAGTCACATCCAAATAGAGAATCCCAGTGACGCAGACGTCTCTCGTGGTTGACCATGCTTTTGTTATTTAAGATATCCAGACTGGCCTCTGGAATTGGAAGAAAATCATTAGAATGTCCTTTTTACAAACCTTTTACATTTTGAGGCCTTACTTGCATGCTGCTCATCACACATCACATCGCACAACACTGGTCCAAAAGGTCTGCATGTTTGAGGTGCTTTGCTCAATTTAGGCTTGCGTGAAACTGGTCAAAACATTTAACTGTGTCAAGCTTTATTACATAACGCTGTCTTATGTCAGCAACACTAGAATAGCAACATTGAAAGACAGGCTAGATTATGTGAGAGTGTAATCCAAACGCATGATTTCTTGGCCCAACGATGATAGAATATAAAAAGTTATTTCCCTGTCATACTACACTTGCTGCAGTTTAGTATTTTAGTAGTCATGTATTACATAAGCTCTATTCCTAATAGAATGTACTGTACTGAACACTCTGTACTCTACAAGAGTGGATACTGGAACAGCCAGTACAAAGTTATGAACCAAATTGCTCTGCAAGGACATAGCACTTAGACATGACACTGGAGGGGAACTGGGCTATACACGATACCAACGCAAACACCAGGACTCGTGGAATTTAGCCAAACATCTGTACCATGGTCCTTTTAATGTTTACATGTTATTTGTAACTTATTTTTGGACTACTGTAGGGTTACGAAACATATTCCAATGACCTCAGTCTTAAAGGGTTGACTCATTCATACATATTTTGTTTGAACATAAACACACACACACACATATAAGGATATAAACACGCTATGTTTCGATGTTATTTAAAAGTAGTTAAAGTGTCTCCATTGTGGTTTGGCCTGTGATTTAATACCGCTGGTTTCCTCTGCCACAGTACATCAAGATCCCAGCCCCGTCCCCGGAGTCTCCTGATGCCCTGCGAATCTTTTCCTTCTACCTGTCCAGCGACAGCAAAGACAAACCTCAAGCCAGCTTTGACTGCATTCACCAGTATATCTCAGGGTGAGTGAACACATTGCTCTGTTTTCATAGTCTGCCACAGATGGAATTCGCAGCCTGCTGGCGGTCAGGTTGTGACCTCAGGACTTCCTTGACACTGCGCTCTCTCAGTCTCTCCTTCCCTCTTCCACCTTCCTTTCTTTGCCAATACAAGTAGCTCTTGTCCCTATGTGACTGCTTGACGCATCTTGCCGCTCCTACTGAAAAAATTATTCTAACTATTTATACATTTGTTGATTAAACAGCTGTGCTGTAATTTGAGGCTGCTACTAGCTTTTTAAAGGTCAATACTGTACGCTACTGCTGGGAAAGACCAAGCTTCAGATAACCAAAGTGACCACTGCCAGAAACAGGAAGTTAGTGGAGTCAAGCAGGGTCAAAAGGCTGGGTGAAAGGATATGCTGGTGCTGTTCTGCTTGCCCTGAAGTTTAAATAAGTCTTGTGACTTTCACAATGCCTCTCCTGTTCCTTAGCATACTTTAGTTTTTTTTGAGGAATGAGCTGGAAAATTTAAGTCACTTAATTGATCATAGAAGTGGAGCCTGAATTATACCTAGAAACAACAAGCACATTTTTAGTACACGCTCATGTACTGATTAGGGCAAGAGGAGGTATGTGTTATGTCTCACGGCCTATCTCCTCTTCTCCGCTCTGTAGGGAGGGCAAGGAGCACCTGGAGGGGCAGGGCTGCATTCAGGACAAGATCACGGTGTGTGCCACAGATGATTCCTACCAGATGACCCGGGAGAGGATGTCTCAGGTGGAGAAGGACATCTGGAGCCGCTCTGCCATCGAGATCAAGCCTGGCTCAACACGTCCCAGTGAGTTTGTTGCCTGAGCCAGTCCCACAGCCACATCACATGGGCGTCTCTGAGCATGAAGCGATCAAGGGCAAACTACCGAGGTGCTTTATGTTCCCAGAGGCTGTCCAATCCATCGCTTCATGCCATCTTTTCCTGCTGATAATTGCCATATGGTGTGGAAGTTATCACATAATTGATAGTAGATTGAAGTAGCGATTTGCAGTTATTCATGCAAGAGGGACGCCTCTTTTTTCTCTTCTATTCCCGTCATTCTGACCAGATTGTTCAGGCATGTTGCCAACTTGCCTGCTGGCTCCATTAACATGATTGCGTTTGTCAGAAGTATGCGCTAACAAGTCTCACGCTGAGTGGATAAAGTTCTGCTTGAGAGTTTAATCACAGTGAATGGGATTCCCTTAGTTTTAACTTACCGAAATATTGCTCAAGATCCTTTTAAGCACAAAAAGTGCAATTCAAGCAGTGCACTTAAGATGTGACACAAGATCTTTCAAATCCCGATGATCAGGCTGACAATAACATACTTGCCAACAAACCAACATTTAGAGGCCCTCTGTTAACCTTCTGATAGGATCATTAATGAAGTGAAATGTTGTGTAAAACACTGACACTAACAAGTAATTGCTGTTCCAAACTATTATACAGCTGAAGTGAGACAATATATTACACTCGACCCTCTTCTGCTAAAAGGGCTCTCTTGTGAATGAACAGTTCCATAATTGAGCTGGCAGAGTGACATTTTTACTATATGTAATATCTGTGCCATTTCCATAAAATGAAGGATAAACACTTGATAGGATTCACTGTTTCCTGTCATAAAGTTCTATCTTAGATCCTGATCTGGAATATCGAGTGAGATTGCGTTGGATGTGTAGTCATTTTAGCTCAGAGCTAAACTCCACTGTTCATAGACTCCATACAGTCAAATGTAAAAAATACAGCGAGTGAAAGACATGAAACCATGCAATGCGCTCAACAAGCTCCCATGTGGTGGATGGGCAGTGTTTCTGTGGTACAGTAATTCTATACTCGTCTCCAGGTTTCTAAATTGACTCACAATCATAGAGAGCAAAGATATGTGGGGTCAGACATTATGTAGACCTCATATTATCCAGTCAATCTTTTTAGGGCAAAACACTACAAACATTTCAGGCAGCTCCCCCTGTTAGGGAGAATCATTCTGTTGTTGTTTTTAGCTGAGCTTTTAACTTTTTCTTAAACCACAGGTTGAAACAAGCTCATGATGCTAGTTTCTCAAAACCAGAATTTTGTCTCGGGGCTGATTAAGATGAAAACCTTTGATCCACTGATTTCTCAATGTTAAGATGATCCTTTATTTTATGCCAAGTTAAGTGGTTTGGTTTTCAATGTGTTTATTGTAAAACGTCAGCAAATCACAACACAGGGAGATGATACACTAATGACGCAATGCAGTAGATGCCCACATGTCCCGTATAGAATCTGCACTTTCTGTTTGTCCTGTAGAAACCTTCAAAGCAGAGCTTAAATTTATAATAAGATTATGGTCAGTAGATATCTATAAGCATCGCCATGTCCTGCTTACCCGGCTCTAGGTGAATTAGCACGGCCACAGGAAAAAAAGAACCTCTCTGTATGACTAAGGTGTCATTTGCTGAGTGTGTATAGTTTGTTTGTCTGCTGAGCACTTTACAGTACTACTTGTATAGACTGGGCAAAGTGCAGATGTTGTTGATGTGGACATTGTTTCACCTTTAAACCTGGCTTGGCATAACTGGCTTGAGGATTGAATCAGAGCAGAGACACAAGGCTATTCCGGGGACTGTCACAGTACTGTATGGGAATCCTACATAGGCTGTCAGAACAGGCTCAATCCTCTCGTCCCTTCTTGTCACATTCACTCGACATTACACTGTGCGTCCATCCACTAAAGCTTTGGATTATCCTTGCGATAACTGTGGTAATCGCTTACACAGTCTCTGAAAAGTAACGTATACACTTAAGGGATACTAGCTTAGTTGGGAGGAAAGTGTAGAAAAAAAGTGTCTTCACTCTCTTCCGGAATCTTCATGTAAACATTGTTTCTTTTTCATCTGCAGATAAATGTGTGAAGATCCAGAAGAAGCCAGGCCCGTCGCTAGGCACAGACAACAGCAACAAGCACTCCCCCAGCAACAAGAAGGGCAATGCCCCTAGTCTTTTGGCCCATAGGTCATTGAGGGAACGCATCATTCACCTGCTAGCCTTAAAACCCTACAGGAAGCCTGAACTACTGTTATGGTTGGAGAGGGAGAAGTCCAGTCCCAAGGACAAGACTGACCTGAGCTCTGTACTAGACGAGGTGAGGAATAAGGTGGGGAAGTATATTGGTCATGTTGGTTTATAACGCGCTATAATGACCCATTCACTGAGAGGAGAGGAACTGGATATGTTTTTGAGCTCATGCTGAATCTGAAACTTCCATCTTGATAGAGAGAATGTTGCTCTATCCACGTATAGATAAATCACAGCAACATTTAAAGGCAATTGAAATCCCTACAGGGTTTCCAAATGGAATGTAAATAGCTACTCTGCAACCACTTTAGCTAATGCTTCATTTACCATCAGACAGGCGAAAATGGTTCTCCCAGTTAGTTTATTTGAGGTTAGTTCCTGTGCTCTGCCTGTTTTGGAGTCATTGCACTCATCAAGGAAAGACGTGTGCATCCGCCGCCGGTAACTGTAATTAGGGTCATACTTTCATTCTTTATGGAGGAAAAGATTGTGTTTTGACAAGGGTGTGGTATCACTAGCAGTGCCCAGACTGCTCTGAAAAATTGATGTCTGAGTAATATTCTGTTTCGATTGGTCCTGCAAAATAATACATTAAATACGTTCTTACGATCTTCAACTTGAATCATTAAGAAAACATGTCTATAGATAATGAGAAAAAGATGCATGCTGTTATTTAGAAAAATAATGTGACTTGATGACTAAATATATGTATGTAGTGTATATACAGTGTACAGTGTGTCAGCTAACTATACATCCCTCTCACACTAACATGTGACCTATCATTGACTTCTAGATTGCAAAACTGAACCCTAAAGACCACAGTTTCACTTTGAAGGATGAGTTGTACAAGCACGTCCAGAAAGATTGGCCAGGATACCTCGAAGAAGAGAAACTGCTTATCCACAGGCTTCTGGCCAGGTCAGTGTTGTCCCTGCATTCAGAAACTTGGTTTATTCCACTGCATGTGACGCCAGGCTCTTCATTATGAACAAAAGAAAACGTTACAATCAACCATAGAGACATAGAATTGGTGTCAGGAAGGGTAGGGTACCGTCTAGTCTGAAGTCTTTCTACGTTGAGCCTCTCTAATTAGTTGATCACCTCTCCTCAGTTGCAGCGAGCACTGATGCCTTTTGACAATGTGCTTGTGTTAAGTCTGCCAGACAGGTGGATTAATGTGACCGTCTGCTGTGATCATGTTGAAAACATAGCTAATAAATGACTATTTCTATGCACTGATGAATTTGTTAATGGGCACATCAAAGCAGGGGGAGAAATATTCACCACAGGATGTTGCCAAATACAATTAATGTGCCAGGAGCAATGCGTTTTAGAATGACAGTGTCATCCTATAGACAGGGAGCACTCTGGTGGTGGGATTCTAAATCAAGTTTCTGAAAACTGTCTTCTTAGAAAGCTTCTCTACTGTAGGTATGCATTAAAAGCCTTATCAAGCTCAAGATGAAGGGTGGGGGTGGGCGGTGGTTTGCTCATAGTTGGAGAGCCCTGTTAAACAGTATATTATTCTGCAGGACTGCCAACTTCATCTGGTTATTGTGCAACTGAATATTTCCCTTCTGTCCGTAATCCTGTGTAATGAGAAAAAAAAGGAATACGTTATTTGTTTCCAACATGCAGGAGGTACATAGCTCCTCCTTGCAGTAAAACATAATATTAGATATTCACATAAACGTCTCTATAGATACTGTTTAGAAGTGTTTATGTGTCCTGGTTTGGTGGTTTGGTCTGTCTGTCGATCTTATATCAAGAATGCTATGAAACCCAGTCGAGCTTGGAGTGGATTCCACTGATCATGCTGTTGAAAAGGCTGTATGTCCCTGTGGGACGAATGACTGAACCCTGGTTTGACTGGGCTCTATCTAAGGAAGGAGCTGTAGGAAGCAGATTGCTTGTAGAGTGTTTGGGCTAGCAGAGTCTGCATCAGGCACCATTGTTCCTCCTTACTGGACACTACTCTGTTCTAGTGCCTGCCTCCTGTAGATTTTATCATTAGACACAAGGGAAAGCTTAAAAAGAACATTTGTTGGGACTGAATTGGCCACATGCCTAAATGTGTTTACTCAAGGACTGTGGTGTTAGATATTTCAGGGTCAAAGATCAGTCTCAGATGACATGGCATGTTTCTCTGTTAACTGACAATTCTCAGAATAGTCTGCAGACTTTCGTCATTGCTTGTAAGTGATCCTTGATTCTACAGTTAATGTAACCAGACGGTTCTTCCTGTTTTGGCTCTGTTTTCTTCTGAAAACACAGCCCCACCTTCTTTACTTTGCCGATTTCAAGACCATGAAAACAGCACATTATCCACCATGTCTAATCTGAACAAAAAATGACAGTTTTTTCCATATCAATGTTTCAGGAAGCTCCAGCCACTTGGAAGTAGCCAGTCAAAGAGCTTCCAGCCCAGTAATTCATTCCTTAAAACAGCAGGGAATTCTCCTTCACAACTCAGCCCTGTCAAGAATCTCCCTGTGGTAAATATTCACCTTTAATGAGTTTTACCTAGCTTACTTACTGCTCCACTATTATGGCAACGAGTTTTGTAAAATGTTAGGCTTTAAATAGTGCATTTGTTGCAGGGTTATTTGTAATCCACACCATTTTACAACAGTTGAGTTTACTGCTAAATAAATGTGGTGAAATGAAATGTTTCTAGGTGTTGTACCATCTGCTTTTTATTTATGTCGGTGCTGGAGGCAGTTCAGACACTGCTTGTTTTTTAAGGGGCCAGTTCAAAAGCTTTCATGTAGTATCATTTACATATTTTCTTCTAGAAACGTCCAGTGCACTCTGATCCATCGGATTGCCAGACTCCTAAGAAACAGAGGCTTCTAGACCAGAGTTTACCCCTGCAGTCCCCCTCCCATGGACATCTTGGCCCCAATGGGGCTCGTAGCACCCCTGCTCAAGGAAACACTAGCGTACAAACTAAAACGGAGTTTGAGAGGACAAACAACCACATCCAGGGGAGCCCGAATGGTCTTTACGCACGGCACAAACTCAGCGGCTCCTCCAGTACTCCTAAAGCCGAGCAGACAGAGAAGACCCCAGCAGCACCCAGCCCCAAGCCCTCACAGACCAAGACTCCCATTTGCACTGACCAGCAGCTCACCAACAGCCAACACAAGAAGAAGAAGTCCAAAAAGCACAAAGACAAAGAACGGGAACGCTTAAAAGCAGACTGGGATGAAAGCAGCCTTGACCTGAAGCATAATCAGGAAAATCTTATTGGTAAATGACCGTATTAAGTAACAACAGAAAATCTAAGAATTTTGGGGGTTTGAATTATTGATGTAATCGAAACCTATATTTTGTATTTGTGACTTGAGTTCTATTTTAGTGTCTAACACGTTGGGCTCGCCCCCCCCTCCCTTTGAGGGATAGTCTGTAGATGATTGCCTGTTAAACAGCTGGGTAACCTATGGTCCAGCAAGTTAGCAGGCAGTTCTGCCAACTGTGATGGGGTGCTGGCGTCACCACCTGCCTTGGCCCATGTCTCTTATCAGTAGCAGTGATAAACAACCCCATCAGCCTTGGCATGATGGGAGCTTTATCACGTTTGCATTTGCAGAATACATTAACCTTTTTCTGTGTGTGTGTGTGTGTCTCCAGACCATGAGAGGGCCAAAACACCTGTCGCTCGTACCTCACCTGAGGAGCTGCCTGATTATTTAATGTAAGTACCAAGGCCATTTTATAATCAGCCATTTTATAATTGCCACAGGTTTCCAGGTTAGACTTGTGGTTAAAAAGTCATTGAATATGCAAACTATAAAAGCAGTGTAGCTGTAGGTAATTTCTTTACCTTTTCTTGCAGTTTTTTTTCTTCTTCATAGTTAGGCAACGTCTTATTGAGAAAAGGAGCATATTTTCTCCTAAAGAGTTGAGCTAATATTGAAAACAGTCGTATGAACACTGGAAAATGTGTAGATCCGATGCCCAAGAGACAATTTACTCAAATGGCTTGCTAGCAAACAACGTCACCTACTGGATAAAATGAGGAACAGCTACAACTCTACTTTCAGTTTCAGTCTGTTCAACGTGACAGACCTGTCTGGGTGACATTCCTTAAGTATGTTTTCTTATTTTTTTCTTATTTTTTAAAGGAAATACAACACCATAAAAGCATCAGACCAGCGTCAACAGTATAAGGACGATTTTTGTGCAGAGTACGATGAATACAGAGCCTTGCATGACCGCATTGGTACTATCACTGAGATGTTTGTTCAGCTGGGCTCCAAGATCAACACTCTTTCCCCTGGAACACAAGAATATAAGGTATGGGATAAAAACACATGACACGTTAAGCACAACCCCTTTCCTGATAACCAAGATGTTATCATTTAGCTGTAAAAAAAAGTTTTTCTCTTGCTTCAAATATGTTTCGTCTGTAATACTCACAGCTTATGGAGGACCAAATCCTGCAGAAATACAGAAAGTATAAAAAGGTAAGTTATGGTTGGGCAAAGACATTTCAGGCCAAGAGGTTTGTTGTGGCTGCTCTCTCGTTAAGTCACGTCAGTAATCGCAAGTCTTGGGATTATTCGTTTTCTCACCTCTCTGTTATCTTTATGTCTCGTTGTTGTAGAAGTTTCCTGGGTACCGGGATGAAAAGAAGCGATGTGAATATCTGCATCAGAAACTATCGCACATAAAAAGTCTCATTCTGGACTACGATCATACACAGACCCACTCATAGCTACTGGCGTCCCCCCTCCCAAGGTGCTATTAATGGACCAAATGTCTCTTCTCCACCCCCTTGTGGACCGAAAGGAGAACCTGGAATCACACATTCACTTTACTCCTCCCAGTGGAAAAGGAGCGCAAGGTTCTTTTGATGGAAGTGGGGCCCATACCACCATTGTTTGATGTAACGAAGCCCTTTAATGCCATCTTATTTTGTGCTGTGTAAATGGTTAGCTTGGCAACCCGATTAAAGCTACACCCACGTCTACCTAGAATGCAAAATAATAGACATAACCTCTCTGGCCCTAAAGCTTTTAACGTTTTGTTGTCTATTGCTATGACGCATAAAGGCCCATTGGTTTGAGGCTACAATCATGTGGATGGATTAACCCAAATTTATAATACCCAGTTATTTAAAAACATAAATTGTCTATTTAAGTACTCTGTACAATTTGTTGTTTCCTGTATCTATGATTGTATAAATGTAAGATAAGGATAGAGAATAATGAGTCCTATGGAGAGGGTTTTAATCACTGGTTGCAGAAACTTGGAAATAGGATTCTGTGAAAATATCTCTTGACATCATGTTCATGACCATTCCTTTCAAAGCTGATTATTTAATTTGAAGGTGTACAATTTGCATCAAAGTACATAGTAAATTTCTACATGTTACAAAAATACCAGATTTGTCTTCCAAAGGCAATGTGATTGTGTGAATGTAGTGTTATGTTCTCTTCTCGTCAGAATTGGCTCAATAGTAAAGAGGAAAATATCAAGTACATATAATTTTAGGTTTTTAAGATTAAGTTGGTCAATATACTTTATCTTATGCCATATTACCCATCCTTTTTTTTTGCTCTTGAAAAAGCTCTGTTGGACAATGCTATGGTAACATTGTATCCCAATTTTTTGGTATGGAACACAATCCTTTACGTTCAACTCATGGTTTCATTGGATGGATTGTAATGTGAAATCAGTGAATGTTACTTTCCATCGTTT
The DNA here is from genome assembly GCA_030340685.1 of Protosalanx chinensis. Lineage (NCBI taxonomy): Eukaryota > Metazoa > Chordata > Actinopteri > Osmeriformes > Salangidae > Protosalanx > Protosalanx chinensis. The sequence goes on from CM059318.1 coordinate 10,963,697, forward strand.
AGCAACTGGACATGTTAGTAGAGATGCCTTCATTCTAACTGGATCGTATCAACTTAAACTCTATGTATGTGTCTGTCAGTGATGCAATTACTAGTAATTTCATGTAGCTCATGCGGTGTCTTAAAATACATTTTCAAATACAGTAACTACTAGCAACATTTGAATTTGCCAGTGAACACTATCTTACTACTTAAGTGCTGTCTTAACGATGGGTGGAAATGGGATGAAACTTTTTGCCTTACAGTGACATACCCATCGCACATTTCTATTTTTGTGATACTGTAGCCTGTTCCCTGAAACAACTAATCTCAGTTTTGTTTATCTGCACAGTTGAAATGATCTGATTATTTGTATTCTTTGTTTTTTTTTTGTCTAGGGAAATAATGAATTTAAGTTAATGGATGTTTGCAAGGATGCATTTGTTTGGTCTCATTTGTGTAGTGTATTTTATCAAGAAAGTCTTAATCCTTTGTGTATGTCGTAGGGTTTTTGTAAACAAGAAAAGTGATCAGTGGTAATCATTTTGATAATCATGCAAAATATTTTTACTGTGATGTCAGTGTTGATTGTCTGATTCTATCAAACCATCAATGTCTAGACACTTTTAGAGTTACCACACAGTATAGTGTCAGAATGGTTTTGTGACATCAATTAATCGGCAAAAGCGAAAGTAAGTGCTGTCATAATTTTGTAACATCATAGTTCATGACTTCTTTCTCCTTAACTAAATGAGATGTATGTTACTGTCTTATTTTAGGAAGCACATTAGGCTGTATAATTTGATCCCAAGACAAATCGTTATTACTGTGTGCAGTATTGGACTTGGCCATAATGGCTAATCATTTAAATGAGTGCTAATTGTGGTGTATGCAGAAGTTAGCTAGGTGCCTTCTTGGGAAATTATGAGTGACATGGAATTAATGTTGCATTACTGTTATGACACAATTGGATTGAATAATATGCAAACAAAATGTTTGCTCTCAAATCTTTTTGAATAGTTTCAAGACAGCTATTTATGGTATGCCTTTAAAATGCTAAATATATTGTCAATTAATAGAGGTCAAATTGACTATTTTCAAGTAAACTTTTTGATGGTATGTTTACTTTATTTGTTGATATTGGAAAATACACGTAAAAATTGAAATGTGAAATCAGACCCCTTGTCAATATAACTCACAGCAGTTTGTCTACATATGAGAACAAATGTGTTACTATTTATTGCTATTCATGTGTTTTGTTTTCTCTTTTGCACAAGTTCCTCAGTCTATTGAATGGAGACCGAAGATAAAGTGAAAGGGAAATGGAATATATTTTTGCAAATTTCTGTGGGAGATGCTTGGTCAACACCTCTTTCTCTTGGAAAAAGTCAAACAAAATGTATTAGTCTTTGTAAAAATTCAAAAATAAAGCTCTTTTCAATCAATTGTTTCCCTGATAAATTTCAAGAAATAACATGTTTTACAGCATGACAACTCTAAACTTTTACAAAGCCTGATGGATCTCATGGAGTATGGAGTATACCTGTAAAGGTGTTTCATTTTGACGCAGTATTGAATTATAATTTATATACTATATACTATAAAGTACACTACTTTAAAAGCAACTACTGTCACATCGGTTTTACTCTGTATTTATCAACAGAATTATGCAATTTCTAAAATAACTGAATAAATGTAGCCTATTGCTCATTGTCAAAATCACAGTATCTCAGTTGATCATTAAAAAAAAAATACTGTGCTTTATAGATAATTACATTAATGTAAATAAATAACTATTTAAGTCTGTAATGACAGTAGTTACATATTACATATGCATAAATATATTGTAAAAGGTAATTTGTTCCACTGCACAACTTGGATGGTTGGGGTGGTCATCAAAACAGTTGAGGACACTGCACTCCCAGGGTGTTAGGCATTTGAACCACAAATACTGAAATGCTTAACCACTGAGCCACTGAGTGATATATAATTACAATGCACTTTAAATCTTTTCTGTTACAGACTAAAAACAATATCAATGAAGCTATCCTTTGTTGTAAGTATGTATATGTTTTCTTTAACATTAATAATGATACAGTGTTATGCAGAGGTGTACTTATACAATTTTATAGACAAATAATAGTATTTATAGTCACTCGCGGAGAGTGGAGGGGCGCAAATTCTTCTTTGTAACAGAAAATAATTGAGAAGCACTGCAATAATGACATGTTAACATTATAATTTTTTTACATTTGAAAAAATGAATTTTGTTTCATTCGGCACTTTTTGCACTGGTAGGCTACTGAAGGTTCTTCAATTATTGGAGAAATTAGTTGCATAGAATAAATATTCAGCTACCCTGCGTCATACTGCAGGTGGCCATAGAGATCACTTGATTTTAAAACACTACTCATTAAAAAGCTTCGGCAAGTCATGGAAACACTTACTTTAGAGTGAAAAAATCTGTTACGTGATCATTGGAGAACATGCTTGAAATAAATACAAAATTAGGCCTGACCATAGAAATACGTAACCTTTCACATTACACTAGAAATTGATCTGCCAACGTTAAACAATGTCAACTTCATGAGGTGTATGCTGATCATTACACAAAGGTTCCATGGTGACTAAAGTTAATACATGGTAGTAAGGTCAGTATTTTCAGCACCCTACCAATTGTAATTGAGTTTCATAAACAAAACAGAAAAATACAGTACCCTTGATCTTATATATATATATATATATATTTTTTTTTTAAACATATTTCACCAATTAAAAAATTGTCTGTTCTGTTATCAAATTAAGTAACCAAAATAACTAAAGCAGCAATATGTACTATTTGTCATATACATATTGATCTGTTCCACTGAACTTGATGGTGGTATAAATTCACACAGTGCCAGGCGGTCAAATTGTACTCCCACAGCTTGTTATGCCAGTTTAAAAATCACATCTTGGGGACACATCAGGAAGAATCTGTCAGCACACTGTAAGAAAAAAATAAAGTACTGTCCATGTACACTGTTCCCTTTAGCAAAGAGACTATAAAAAAGCTAGACATCCAGAAAGTGCTATTCTTAGCTTTATTAAAATACTGATGTCATGGTTTACTGAGGCTGTGCTGTGTTGGCTTTAAGGCTTACGTTAGTTAAACATTAGTAGTTTTCAGGAACGTCCCTATCAAGTTTAAGAACTTCCCAGGATAACAGTAACCTTGGTCATTCACAACTACCCTATTGCACACAAATTACTGCTAGCTGTTCCCTTTAGAACATAGGCTGATATCAGTGAACTAAAGTTGGTCCCATTATTAAATAAAAAGAACATCCTAGTATTAAATCCATATAATACTTCCTTACTTTCCCATCTAGCCAAAACATTCAGGTTTGTTTACAAAACTAATGGGCAGCAGCAGTCAATGCACATTGCAGTAGTTTCCCGACATAACCACTAGATCCAAGCCACCATGCCTCAATTTACTTTCTAAAAGCTTGTCTATGGCTTCATCTTCAAGCTGGGTCGCAAGAGAGACAAAATTCCTAAGAATGAGGATATCAGGCCACAAAAGCCCACCACCCCTGCATTTGACTGGTAGATTCCTAACTTGTCCAGTGGAATGAAAATATCACATATGTTTTTCATCGTGTCCAGGGCAACTTCAGGATGGCTTTTCAGGCTCTCGATAAGAACAAAGAGAAATGTGTCAACCTGGGGGATGATAACAGGGGCAACCTCAGGACTGTCGTTGAGGTGCTGATTGATCTTCTGTTGAAAGCTCTTATCTTTTGCTTTCTGCACCATTACCTGGGAGATTACATAAACATCTCTTGTGAGACTCATAACTAAGGACAAGAAGTAGTAACGAGAAGCATTCAAGCTCCACCGGTCCTTGTTAATATCATGTATTAGGCCAACATTTCGGGCCCAAAGCACATTATCACAGATAAAGTAGAGGGCGCGGTTGAGGTTGGCCACCGTAAGGCACAGGCGAAGAATTGGGTCAGAGAGTTTCAAGGTTCGTGCTGCAGCTTCAACAGAGTTCACGGTGTTCCCAAGTCTAAACACTGAAAGACAAAACAAACGATTAAATTCAGCATATTCCCAAATTTGAGACCATGCTTATCGAAATGAATCAAATTAATGTTACAATACACGACAGTAAACTCAAATGTATTTATCAAACGTTAAGAATGTAGGCTTACAAACATGGTGAAAATAAAATACTCACGTTTTCTGCCAGAACTCATGTTTGATTCCAGACTTTTCAGCTTCATCACTAGTTCTTTCCGAGCTGAATTATTTCGTAGTAAATACTTCGTTAAAGCACAAGCATATTGAGTTGCCCTATAATAAACAACACAGGTTAGTTAGAGCTAGCTAACTACATAGCTGCCAAGTAAGTAGCAACTACACTGTTTGAATATTAAGCTTGGTAATAATAGGTAGCTCGAACTACAGAAGTTTGAACATGCCACCATGTAGCACATGTAGTCTTGATCCAAATTCACTGACTAGTTTTCAGAGAAGGTAAAGTAATATAGGCAACATTAATATAGAGCTAGCTAGTCTAGCTCTAGTGCTACAAACTGAAGCAAACCAGTGTTTTCACATACCTGAAAATACGGTCTCTCCCTTGACTTTGATTTGTGAACTTAATGAAAGACTCCATTGCAATAATAAATACAACCACGTATTTGTATCAAATTAACGTTAGCTAGTGGTTAGACAACTCCAAAACAACTGGGTAGTAGCAGCCTAGTACTGTCGTGCACAATAACAATTTGTTCTAACTTAATCACACAAAACGTCACACCCTGTATAGCGCCAGACAGACAATTGAATTAAGTACTATGTCTGCTTATCAATTAGACACCACTACGTAAAGTTTAAACAAAATGTCACGTCTCATCCCACCCGAGTCGGCCAGGCACTGACTGATAGTAAATTAGCCCAAACCTTAAACCGGTTGATAGTTTCGTACGGAACGTTTTAGCAGACGGACAAGTGCGTCTGTCGCAACCATTGATCTATTATATTAACTAGATAGGGTTTTGAAAAATGGCGGCCATTGATTTCAATGAAGTTGCTCACCTAGCGCATGTGCTGAAATTTTTTTGGGACTTCCTGGTTTACTTCCGTGGTATGGGGAATGGAATGATGGGAGGCTGATGACGCTCTGGGGCAATGACAACGAGCAACTTCCTGTCCCAATACCCGCACTACGCCCTTGCGCCCTTTTGTGAAGTGCGGAAGTGGTAGAAGTGCGGGAAGGGTTCGAAGTGCGTAGGCTACAAGCGTGCGAAGATTAGAGAATTGGGACAGTGATGAATACGTCATAGATTTAGCCAGCGCGTCATTACTACGACATCTAAAATGGCGACACCGGTTGCTGTTTTTGCAGTTTTGCTGCTGAAAATCATATTAAAGCTGCGCCAAACAATTCTTTTGAGAAGAAAGAAGCTCCGAAATCGAAGAAGACGTATGCGTCAAGCTCGATCTATGCTTCTGCGATTTGTTGCCCGCATTGCTCCGCCGACAATGCGGACCCTCCCGCATTGCCCATCCTAACTGCGCGTAGCGTTGTCGGCGTCGAAAGCGCTGTGATTGGTCCGCTCAGAACGTGACGTAGTTTTGTAAATAGTTGAGATACGTGTGTTGTATTGTTTGAGTGCACTTTTTGCCGTGATTTGCCGCAACTTGACTTTTTATAATACATTTATACATACTACAATGCATATTGTTGTTGTATTGTTTTAGTGTTGTGATTTTTTTATTATACTTTTTGTATTACATAATACATAAGAATAAAACACACAAGTTTGTTTTCAAACAGTTGTTTTGATATTTATTTTCAACACACACAGCACAACACAGTTTACACACCATGCATAGTTCACAGTTTATTATCACTCATTGAGTGTGCTTCGGGACACCGTCGTGAAGTTCGAATCATTTCTCCACTCGCCAGGCTGTATACGACGAAGAAGCTCGTCAAATCGGCCCGCTGACATTCAAAAGTATCGAAAGTGCATTTGTTCGTCCAGGTCCCTCAGTGGGTGAACCAGTGTTGCAAATTCACCCGTTTCCAGCCTCGAACGATCGTACAGAACCTCCGCAAACGTCTTCTCTGTCGCCTGCGCTTCCACATAATTTGCAAAGTAAGCATTTGCTCTTCAATAATGAGCAAGGATTCGGCTATAACCCTTGAAACCACACAGCCACACCCCCCTGGTGGCATGGCGGTGAATTGCAGAGTAACGCGGACCCTCGACGCAAAACTTCGAATGCAGAACAACCGCGCCACGCCCCACGCGTAAAGGCCTATCTATGCTTCTGCGATTTGTCGCGCGCATTGCTCCGCCGACAACGCCGACCCTCCCGCATTGCCCATCGCGCGCCTCCAAAAAATCCTAACTGCGCGTAGCGTTGTCGGCGTCGAAAGCGCTGTGATTGGTCCGCTCAGAACGTGACGTAGTTTTGTAAATAGTTGAGATACGTGTGTTGTATCGTTTGAGTGCACTTTTTGCCGTGATTTGCCGCAACTTGACTTTTTATAATACATTTATACATACTACAATGCATATTGTTGTTGTATTGTTTTAGTGTTGTGATATTTTTAATTATACTTTTTGTATTACATAATACATAAGAATAAAACACACAAATTTGTTTTCAAACAGTTGTTTTGATATTTATTTTCAACACACACAGCACAACACAGTTTAGACACCATGCATAGTTCACAGTTTATTATCACTCATTGAGTGTGCTTCGGGACACCATCGTGAAGTTCGAATCATTGGCCACCACTTTTCTCCACTCGCCAGGCTGTGTACCGCGAAGAAGCTCGTCAAATCGGCCTGCTGACATTCGAAAGTATCGAAAGTGCATTTGTTCGTCCAGGTCCCTCAGTGTTGCAAATTCACCCGTTTCCAGCCTCGAACGATCGTACAGAACCTCCGCAAACGTTTTCTCTGTCGCCTGCGCTTCCACATCATTTGCAAAATAAGCATTTGCTCTTCGATAATGAGCAAGGATTCGGCTATAACCCTTGAAACCACACAGCCACACCCCCCTGGTGGCATGGCGGTGAATTGCAGAGTAACGCGGACCCTCAACGCAAAACTTCGAATGCTCAACCACCGCGCCACGCCCCACGCGTAAGGTTTGACGCAGAAGCATAGATCGAGCTTAAGGCTTGACGCGGGAGCATACATCTCAGACTCTCGCTGTCGTGACAAAATAAAATAAAAAAAGACCTTTGATTGTTTTTACGAAAAGGTGTTTATTGTATTTCTTTTTTTTACAACTTTCAATAAATATAAATTAATCAAATTGACTCGAATATTCTGGAGCAAGTAATAAAAACAAACTCAACAACTGAGCAAACTATGCTGCAAACTCATTGAATGGAAATGTATGAAACACTCAACTGAGCAAACATTACAAACTGACTTTTTCAGGGGCAACAAAAATCAAATTAAACTTGTTGACCACCTTACTTGGTAAGACACTTGTTTACCGCATGAGCGGGCCGACCATAGACATGTATATGTACCATCTATATCACAATATTTACCATAATAATAAGGCTTTGCGGGGGCTTTTCTGGCCTTTAGAATTTTTCTTTGACGGTTTAAAAGTCCATTACTTAAGAATATGGAATAAAAATATTTGCAATTAATAGTGGTTACAGCTGTAGATGTCCTGAGAACCTTTTTTACAGGCTTCTCTTTTACTATTACGGTCTATGGGAACAATGCTTTCTGGGCCCCATGGGGATTTTATGTTGCAATACCACGAGTGGCCACCGGGATAAATCAGCACAGCTGCTGAGGCAGACCCGGGGCTTGGCCTACTTGCCTCCAACCTAGATCGAAAAATACCTGGGTTGCAAATCTCAACAAATGTCCGGGTATGATGGAGAAGTTTGGACAAACAAAGTACCGAGAATAATCTAAATTGGTCTACCAAAAGGTTCAGTATAGGGAAACATACTTAAGAAGTTGGTTACCACTTTGTTTCTATAACTAGCTTAATTTTTCATGGAAGTTTTCTTGGAATCTTTTCCGATAGACTGTTCAGGCTACACAAGCCATTGTGGACAGTATTCACTGTAGAGAGACACTCACATTTTACATAACCAACTGCCAACTCTTTTGATACCTCATATCCTAACCTTGAAGAAAATACATAGCATTAAGAAAGAGAGAGAGAGAGAGAGAGAGAGAAAGAGAGAAAGAAAGAACATTTGAGTGTTTTTGAACAAGAACAAGACTGTGGTAAAGGATGTCATTTTTCTTCCCTATCACAATCACAGCATGTGAAAAACGCAGTATATTTTTTAATGCACAATATCTGCTAGAATACCCATGGGTTTGAAATAGAGAAAAGTTGTCTGCTAATAAACATCTTAAGGAACACTACAGGACATTTAATTATCAATAAACATGTTCTGTAAGCTAACGTGGCCCCTCCCTGAGTTGTTTAGCAACCCAGACATCTCAGTGCAGATGGAATGTCAACTATTTTTAGAGCAGGCTGCTGCTTTCCATCTAATTCTGGTGATCCTGTTCCAGCCAATCACTTGAGAGGATGCCTGCCTTCCCTGGCAAGGTGTATCTATCCTTCCCCTTGGTGTATTGTGTCAATCAAGCTCAAGGAAAGAGCAGGTCAGACAATAATTAAAGGCACTGTTTGTTGTGTTTAAGTATAATTTTTTTGCTACCTAGTGCAGAGTTCAGTGCAGATGTATAATATACGTTGACCCCTTCCTTGGCAAAGGTGAAAGGTGTATTACATGTTTAATCTGTATCTCCCAGTACAAGATGACTCTAGACTACGTGTTTGGATGGTTTCAATGTTTCATTGAGTAGGCTAGACCTTATTTATCATACAAATTAAAGGTTGAATAAATTCAAACATAGAGAGCAGTGACTCATTGGAGTTATGTGAGCTATTCCTAGAGGCATTGTCCCTTACCCTTTATCATGGCTAAACTATTTGGTTCAAGCTCTCGAGATGTAAACACAAACATAAACTGCAGTGTGTAGAGGGCATTAAAAGTAATATTACACTTGGAACATATTCACTTTTCCAGCAGTATTTATCACCCTTATCAACAGATAATAAGGGTGTTTAAGAACTTTTTTCTTTTAAGTTATTAAACAATATAGAACAATACGTGTGTCGGTCATTCCACTCATTCCACTTCCAATATTGTAGCAGTGCACTACTTTTGAATGTTAAGAATATCATTTCAACAGGCATTCCATCCATGGTCTCCCAGAGTTCAAAGGAGCAAGCCTTTTTCTTGATGTTTTCATCTGCAGGGAGTAATGTACATGATCATGCAGCTAGCAAAAGATGCTCAGGCAGGTGACATAATAAAATAAATATTAATTCAGCTAGGCATATACAACTTATTTTATTGTGTACTTTAGAATCATTATCATAGCCATCTAACTGTCTAATTGTGATTAAATGTATTTGAGCCAAGAAATAGCCACAATATTTAAAAGAAATATATATATCTATGATCATACAATTACAATTTGGCACGAGATAAGTACTTGCGATACATACAAGACTGATTTCAAATGGATATTTCATTTCAGATATTTTATTTTTCAACTTTTGTGATCTTGTATCATTGTTAATGTATGCTATTGTGCACCTTGTTGGCCACTATCCCTTACATAATGGAACAATGTGCACCCCTTTACCCAGCCATCTGCTCAGGTTTCCGTTTGGGTGAATTTAAATGGTACATTCATGAGATTGGATGGGGATTTTCATCTGGAAAGGGAAACAGCATAATAGTTTGCTGTTCTTTCAGGTGAAGACTGTTAGAACTGCATACCATGTCCAATACCTACCTCACACCATCAAGTAGTAATATTAATGTATTCAGTGCACCTTATTTCTAAGAATGAACATTAAGGTAATTAACCTGATTGTTATTTGGAATATCAGGGTTGGATGGTAAATTCACTCGAAGGTTTCTGGGAATTTCTGGATGACATTTGGGTGACGTCAATATTTCAGACATCAAAACCCTATATTAAAAGGCTTTGAGCTATGATTAAAATCTAAATTTCAAGGTAGTGGAGTTTTAACAGGGTGGCAAAGAAACAATTGAGTTCTCCTCTACATGTAAAATAATGAGATGCACAATTATCCACTTAAAAAGATGTATAGAAGCAAATATAAAGCCTACATTTCAAATACTAGGCTATCTCTTGTTCATAGATAGTCATTTTCATGAATTATTAACAAATCAGCATTCAAACAGCATGTATTATAGTTTTTCTGAAAAAATATATGTACTGGCAGGATGTGTAGCTTTGGAGAGTCTGAAAAGTCAGAAAAATTCCCAGTCAACCTGGTTTACAACATTATTGCCATCTGAAGAATTCCACTGATCTGATTCAGTCAGTAAGACTCATTTACGGTTTATTAACTGTACAGACACTTCATGTTGGCAGTGTGGTTTTGCTCTAAACATCCTCAATGGAGACCTTTTCCTCTGCCAATAGAGGAAGACAGAACCAAAGGTGAAGGCTGGGGGAGGCAAAGCAAGAAGATAAATACATGACCAATTGTTTGTCTTGGAGCAAAGAAATATGTCGATATTTCTACCTCTTACATTTTAATCAATGTACCACAGACATTAACGAAACAGTCTGAAGCTTTACACTGATTCGTTTTTTCACTGTAAAAAAGATAAGAAAATCCTTTATTTGTCCCCCAGAGGGGAAATTGCTAAAAACTTGTGTGACACTGTGGGGATCTTTTGGAATATGGTTGTAAGGATAGGTTGCATTTAGAAGTGTCTATTTGCAACACATTTCTGTAGATATTCAAAACATTCCTAAGCCTACATGTGAATATATCAAAATGTTACACAATTATAATTCAGTTGTCAAACAGGAAGCAACTTTTGCACCAGTCATGCCTTTTTTTTCAGCGACATTATACACGCAGGCCTACATTGTGTCTCTGCGTGTGAGTGAGATGAAGAGAGTCTGCATATGAGGAGTTACAGTAATACCATGTAATTAATGCAACAGTGGGAACTGAATTTATTCTCAACACACAGTATTATTAAACTGCCAATAGGCAAATTGTTTTTTCTTTAGATTTACTGTATGAGAAGGCTAACAACTTGAGCAAGTAAAGCAGTACTTAAAAGTTTGACTCAAACTACTAAATATCCGGTGCCCCAAATAAAATATAAACCTCTCCAAGAGAAAAGAAGACATACTTGAGTTACAAGATAGGACAAATATCCCCCCAAAATAATTTCACATGAAGTGCCATTTTTTATGTACATTTGCATTTGTCTCTTTTTATGACGAATACATGCATTATCCTAATAATTTGAAGAGGGCTGTTGAGAGCTCAGTCCTAAGGCCAATTTCTCTTTTTGTGAAGCTCAATGAGCACACTTCTGACTGAATGTTACATCCAAGAAGGGCCAGGGACAAAATTAGTTCCTGCAGTGGAAGGGCAGCTAAGTAAGCTTAGCAGGTCTAAGGAATCTATGTCCAGACATATTGCCACTCCTGTTATCATTGATATTAGGATTCTAGTAATGCCACACAAACCATGTGACCTTACTAACAGAGCAAGTTGTTTAGTCCCTACTAACGTCAACTTCAGGGAAAGTGGGACTGCATGACAGGCAAATTTAATGAGTGCACTTGTATGTGTGTGGTGGGTGGGCTATGGGGGGGATAGTGGTGACCCACTCTAATGATCTGCAGTACACAATCATTGCATACACTAACCCTGGTGTTCTTCAACGAGGTCTTATTGATATATAGTTCCAGAAATATTCAACTTTAAGTGTAAAACAATGACCAGGGGGAATGCTGCTGTAGCGGGGGAAGCTAACTGGTTAGCTCCCAGCTACATTCTAGCTCCCAGCTACATTCTGGCTCCCCATTCTAGTCACAGCTACATTCTGATGCCCTGTGTAGGCCTTAGCAGATTGAAATGTGCTAATCTAATACGAGAATTCCCTTGTTAAACCCTCCCACCCATCCCTTTGGTTAAAATAACTAAACGTTGATTTAACTGTTTGTGTAAAGAGACTGTTTAAACTCCGTTTGAAACTGCTCTTATCTGTTGGCTTTGTGTGATTTTCGGACTTTGTGCTAAGCTAACCTAGCTAAGCTAACCTAGCTAAACTAACGTTAGCCGGAAGCTAACCACGGTCCACGGACCCTCGTGTAGACCTTGTGCGCGCGCAGCAAACTGCGACCGCCCCTAGTTCATTGCGCTTGCGCAAGAACTCTTCCCTTATAGGCTGAAAGTGAGGACCTCAACCAGGAAGTGCCTCTGTCTTGTTACGAGATAACAGACTTTTCCAATCAGTGGATTGAAGAGATAAAAAGCTGTTTAAGGCGTCACATGTTGTAAAGACAACCCTGACCACCCCAAACAAACTTTTATTCTGTAAGAGACTAAGCAATCGGTCAAACGATTAAAGAATTGTTTAAAACCTAACTTGCTTCTATAGTTGTTGCGATTAAACTAATACATACATAAAATAGTTACTCAATTAACTTTATGTGATTACTTCCCATGTACTAGATTGGGAATTATTTAACATTTAACTGTTGATTGTGTCATAAATGCTATTTTGTCCTTTGTCAGAGCCCAGTTAAATTCAAACACATTGATTTAACCCAGCTTTCAAACAAAGGCTTCTCCTTTTCTTTAGTTTAACCCAACTAAAATTAAATCAATTAACCCAATTGATTAATATAGCTTTATTCTAAAAACGGATCAACAGCTACAATTAAATTGCCTATTCATTTATAGATATTCCAATAGGATTACTATACTTAAAGAAACCCATTAAGTAGATTTGAAATGTATTTTTAATCTCAATTTGATTAGAATTTTACCTTTGATTCTTAACATCAAGTTAGATTTTGATTAACATTTTTATTTCACGTAATTTTTATTTTTTATATTTTTATAATTTTTTTGAAAAATAAAATAAAATAATAATAATTGGGGGGGGAAGACGCCAACCCAACCCTTAGTAGACTAAAAATGTCTCATCTCACAGACACTGAGAAGCTAAGAGCCCACATCTCTGAAACAGAGAACCCAGGTTATGTAAAAACACTGACCAATTTACCCTTCGATGATGCCTCAAAGAAGACTCTCGAAGTGGCTGCTGGAAAAGCAGGACAGAAGTTGACCAATCCCCAGATCCTAAATTGCCTATCCAGGTTTAATCTCTGGGATGCTGCAAAATTGAGCAAAATGATGAAGACGATGGTAACCGCCCACACACAAAGGGCACTAGCCATCCAAAAGCAAAAAGATGCTCTCAAAGTGATGGAAAATGAACGCCAGCAGCAGGAACGACTGGAACAAGAAAACAGCATCCTGGCTCAAGAGCTGGACAAAGCTAGAGCACAGCTAGCGGAAAAGGACACAACCATCAGGCATACCCTCAGATATATGGAAAGAGAACAGATGCTACGTGAACGACACGTGGGAACCCTGTCTGATGAACTGGACAATGCTAGAATGCGACTAGCTACACAGGAAACGGCCCTCAAGGAGGCCCTGACTTCGAAAAAGGACCTGTCTGAAGAGCTGAACACTGCTAGAACCCAACTGGCAGAACAGAAAACAGCCCTTGAAGATGCCCTCAAGGCAAAAGAAAAGGAACAGGAAGGCCGGGAGAGACTGCTACAGGAAACCAGCGACCAAGCTCAAGAGCTGGAGAACCTGCAACAAGAGAACAAGAAGCTGGCGACGGAACTAGGAAACCTACAAGAAGGGAGTCAGGGGGTTCAAAAAAGTAAAGAGGACTCAACTGTGATACTGGGAAACACAGAAAAGGTGTCGAATGAAGCTACTAGGGAAATGACAGACTGCGTCCATAGAGAGGGAGAAATCAACTCTCTCAGAACCAAAGTCCAACTCCTTACACAAAATCTCATACACAGCATGACTGACCAAGAGACGATGAAGGAAGACTTGCATGAGATAAAAGCGAAACTACTCCCTACCAGTCGTGAGCTGGAGAAAGCGAACGCCGCTATCCAGTCCACTGGAGACCCGAATACCCACAGAAAGGGGAGAACTATCGACAAAGAAGTCGATCAGCAGTCAACAAGCCAGTACAGAAGAGAACCGTGCTCACCTGAACCACCCCTCCACCCCGAGTATAACGCCATAGAACCATATGCAGAGGCCACCCCTCCTAGCCAATCCCCAGTCCATGCTGACAGTGTCCCACCAAACAAGAAAAGAACGGATGAGATCAAACAGCCAAGCAGGAGACTGGAAGGCCAGGAAGGCCCACTACAGTTCCAACCTGAACGACGCGTTCAGACCACTACCCCAACCAGACGGGATGAGGAAGAACCCTCGGGATCATCCGAGCCACAATATGCAAAGGAATTGCACAACCTGCTGCCAGCAGTGCCCCTAGATCTGCTATCGGAAATTAGCAGGAACATAGAGAAGTTCGACCCAGACAACCCCACCCAAAGCGTTGAAATGTATCTAGGACAAGTCAACTTGAACCTAGAACACATGCCTACAGCTACAGATGCAGACAAGCTGTACCTGTTAAAGTCCACCTCCTCCAGCTCAATCAGAGACCTGCTGGCCAGACAACCAGCTGAAGAACACAAAAGCTACAAGATGGCCTGCCAGACCCTCAAAGCATGGCACTCAGAATCCAAGAGCTCCAGTTGCACTACTGCCCTGCACACAAAACAGAAAAGTACAGAAAACCCGAGAGCATTCTACGAAAGGTTCAGGAAAACCTACTTCGCCTCCGACAACCAACCCGGTGGAGAAGACACCCCCATGTTCAAAGCGATATTCATAGACAACCTCACGCCAACCCTAAAGCCCTTCATGCAAAACGTCGAATTGGACACCATGACAGCCCTGCAGCTGAGAAACATGGCATATAAATCATGGATGAATCACAGAGATCAAAGATCAAATGCCTTCACAATCGAATCCGAAGCACACCGCCAACTCGAAAGCAGGGAACTCCAAGGACCCCAGGAGTGGAGGCCTGCCCACAATAGACACGACGCCCAGGAGAGACACGACTCAATGGTACCCGACCAATACCAAGATGAACACAGACCACAAAGAACCCACAGGACCCAAGAAGAGGCCGTAGAAGACCTAAAGAAATCCTTAGACGAAATCCTGAATAAAAACAATGAAAATACCAAGAAGGATCCGACACGGCGAACATGACTAGACGACCCCTACACTGAAAACTCACCGCAGGTGTTCCTCATCAATCAGGAAAAAAGAAAATCTTCTCAAGACCAAAACGACTCCAAAAGAAGAGGACACCCAGAACCAACAGCACCCCTCTTAGACTGCAGCCTCAACCAGATGTGGCCACACGTCAAGAAACCCTATCCACTGCCACAGCCTGAAGTCAAAGACTCACTCCTCACAGTGGAAGGGGGGGGACATCCTACGAGTGACCCACATCCCTCAAAAGAAGACTCAACACATGGTCCCCACCGCTCCAGACAAACACAGAGCGAGACCATCAACCCAGTGCCACACGGAAACCAAGCAGGTCCGACTAAAGAAGAATGGCCGCCAACTCACCTGCTGAAAGGCAAAGAAACAACCCTGTGTGCTCTGCGACCCTGGGAAAAGGAAGACCTCTGCCAAGAAACAGAAGGAAGAAGACCAAAAAGGAAACACTACAGCCGAAGATGTAGCCATCACCTCCTGGTCTGAAAAATCAGCCACCAGCCAACAACCCTGTGACTCCATGAGCCAGAAAGAAGCAATGGTGGCCCACGCCGTAGTCACTGACACAGAAGTGACGCTGGCCCAGAAGAAAATAGACCAACCACAGTCAATCCATAACCCAGAACCCTATCTCTGCTTCGAATCAGAGATGACACAACAGCTAGGAAAAGCTGATACCTGGGAAGATGACCGAAGACAACCACTCAAAGTGTCCTGGAAAACCTTCCCTCCAAAAAAAAGAAAACGCCAAACGCAGAGGCAGCGTCACCGCCTCCTCTGACATAGAACACTGTCCCAGAAGTGATGGCCAAAGAAGATGTGCCTGTCACCCAAGCAGACATTATAGGCACCAGCTGACTATCCCTCACCCTCTCAAAATAGATAACTCCATTCGGGATCAGATACTTTAGTTAACCCGATCAAACTTGAGCTAACCAATAGTTCCCTCCGAGTTACACCTGTCAACTAAGGTCTAGAGACCTCTCTTTAAACCATTCATGGAGCGTGCCTGACACACTCCTATTTAGCCTCTAGCTTACGCCCTCTACCTGCACAACCAGGAACTAAGACGTAGCATAGCATCTTACCACTTCATCAGGTCAAAGGACATGATGATAGCTTTACAGAGAACACCAATAACCAATCGATCCAGTTCCCTTACGAATAAAGACCACTACTCCAGGAAGCCAGAGAACCCACTTCCTGTCCCATTTATCATTAATTCATTTTTCTTTTCCCTCTCTCTTTACCATGCTTAGACATAGACCCTTTTCCTAGTGAAACTTCAGCTACTAACCAAGTCAGCACCCATAGATTCCTATCCTGTTTAGTTCACACTCATGCCAATGTTTACGGTAGAAATGCTGTTGCAGTTGTGTTTGTTCTCCTCTGCTCTTCTTCATGCCAACAGTTCGCCAACATCGAGTCATCGAACGTTGACATCAGGGGGATATGTAGCAGAGTCTCCACAACCATTCCCTCGTCAGTGAGACACACTGACGAAACCAGGGTTATGGATTTCCAAACCAGTGCTGAAAGGTCAGGAAGGCCTTGGAATAGCTGGTTCACAAGTCTGAACAGAGGATTTATCCCAAAACAGACATTTAATGGATTACAAACATCTCACAAAGACAATACTGCTTATTGGACACTAAAATGATTGGAACCTTGTGACTTTATCTTTAAATGCTGTGTTTGATGTAATGTGATGTTTAATGTAACTCCCTTCTCCTTTGTTACAAATAACTCATTCTTGGTATCTAGATGATCGGACAAAACTAACAATGACATTTCTGAATGTTACAATTGTTAGTTATGGAAGTTAAGCACTCCCACTGACATTGAAAGATACCCACTCCAGAGACTTTCACAACTACATGCAAATCACAGCATGAGACCATCTTCAGATAAGAACACCAATAACCCCCCTTTTTCTTTGCTGGTATAAAAGCCCCAAACAGAGAAAGATTCTCCCTCTTTCGTCTGCAGTTATTCTGAGGAACAACCTTCGGATGATCTGTCATATTGAGCAAACCAAAGCTCTTTCGTCAGGACCATTCTGGGAATAGCTACCTCTGATGACCTGTATATTGAGCAACCTCTGGATTTACCTGAACCCTTCAACGGAACCAAGGACCATAACGGAAGTTAAGGAAAACTTCCTTTGATTTCTTGGACACCACACGGAAGATCAACTACCTCTCTTCAACAGACAGTAACTGCTATTTAAGCTAATTTCTTACGCGTAGGCCTTGGCAGTGTGGTGAACTGTAACTGATTTAAGTAGTCTTCCTATCTTAGCATAACTGTTCTTTTGTCGTACCCCGGCCTTCCTAACCCCTCCCCTCCTTGTCTGCCTTTGTCCTTCACATTTGGTATAACACACTGTATCAATTATCCAACTAACATACATAGGCTCTAGTATTTGTTACCATCAATTCATTTGCCTTAAATAAACCTTTGTATAAACTTCTCGTCATCGGATATGCACTAATTCTAAGGAACTTTCATGACTTCAAGTTAAAGAGACTGATCAAAAGGCTATTATTTGTTCATTAATCAATAAGGTTTCCTCAATCCCTTTACAAATATTGCGGTGGTGCCCTGTTATTCGAGACTTCCCAGATATGAGAGGAATTAATTAATAGATTAATTCCATATGCAGTACCCTTTTTCACCAGTTAGCTCCCAGCTACATTCTAGCTCCCAGCTACATTCTGGCTCCCCATTCTAGTCACAGCTACACTGTCAAGGAGCAGCATCAAGATCGCTTGGCACTTTTAATGGATTGTCAGAAGACATAAATGTAGAACAAGGGAGTTTGGCAACATTCAAACAATGTCTTATTATTTCTTGACTATAATAAGTAAGTAAGTAAGTAAAGTTTATTTATATAACGCCTTTCACAGGCATGAGGTCACAAAGCGCTTCACAATGAAATAATAAAATACAGATAATAATAATAAAATACAGTTACAAAGTGCTTTACAGTGATAGTAAAATACTACTACTAATAATAAAATACAGATAATAATAATAAAATACAGACATAAAGTAATGACTTACTGATGAGTAAAGACTTTTGAATAATTTACTGGTAAGTCTTTCAAACCATTTGTAGAAGCAGATATCGCAGAGCATTTTTATTGTAAGAGTGTGATGAAGGAAAGCAGTAGCAGTCATATCAAGGGATTCTTTAAACACTAATTATGCGTTTCCTTGAAATTTTTGGAACAGATAAATAAATTTAAAACTCTGCAACATTACAAATTCCAAGCTGTTTCTTCTTGTTCCTTGGAAATATAGCTGATACAGCTGTTGTGTAACACATTTTTTACATCTGACATGAGTTCCCATGTAATTTCCAATGTTTTGCATCAAATGCCAAATAAGGGGCCTACTACTTCGGCCTACTTTAAGATCTCTGGTGTGTATTTGTATGCATGGGCACTGAATAGGTCCTTGAGCTTCCTACCTGGGAATAACTATTTCTCACAAGCTTTGGGATTTTATTTCAGAGACAATTCAACAAGCTTTACTATGTCATTCAAGAGGTTGACGGATATGAGTTTTCTTTTAAAAGCAAACATATACAATATACGTGCAAGATGCTTGTACAAATGTATAAAGTAGATTACCAATCTACTGTAAGACAATATACACTTGTATTAATAAGGCAAGAAAATCAATTTCACCTTGGGTTCTGAATTATGTGACAGCAGGAAAATATTCATGTCTGTCAGTGATACCTTAAGAAACTCACACCTCCTACAATATGTTGTTTCCAGAACAGGTGGGAAGTTATTTCTCTCCACCTTTTGGTCTGTGCAAAATAGCCTGTCATATCTCCTTCTTTTCAAACTAACATACATGCACAGCATAGCGAGAGAGAAATAAATCATCTTACAATGCACCACTAAAAAACCCACCTCTTAGTCACTTTTCATATGGTGCACTGGTGAGATTAGAGTACCAAATGGGCAGGTTAAAACAGCGAAGTCCATAAGATGTATTCCAGTACTGACAGGACTGTTGCCCTCAGCACTCTAGCCTGAGAACTTCCTGCCAACAGTACTCTGTATTCTCTTCTCACGTCATATGCTTGTCTTTGACATGGCAGCTGTTCACCTTTTGACCTTTAATTGGCGCGTCAGTGCTGCCATCTTTTCCTGCTCCTGCTCTTGTTCAATGCTTGCATAATGACGGGTCCATGAAAACATACACATGCATGGATGTTAAGTGACTCAAGCACAAAACTCCTCCAATAAGTCTTTGCTAAACCTGGGTGTATGGAATGTACATTTTCATATTTAGTATAACTCAGTTTACCAACTCAGATTTAACCTAGGTTTCTTTTTTGGTAAAGACTTGTACATCTTAATACACTCCCGTGTTTAAAAAAAGAATGTATGTCTTATCATAGATTTCAATTTTATTAATCATGAATACAATCCAAGTGAGAAAAATCCTTCCAACAGTCACTTGGTAGGTGGAAACACAATGTACTTCAAGCAGAATCTTTAGGCTTTGATTCTTTACTCATAGGATAGTACTTACCAGATCTGATACAGATGTAGTCATATAGCAGACGCTGTCTTAGTACTTTGGGATTGGTGTAGATTGTTTGTTTCCGTAGCACAATTTAGCAGTTTTGACATTGACTTGCAGCTGTGCTGTATTCAGCAGGTGAATAATGTCATCAATCTTCAGTAAAAGTGTTCTAATGTTCTAAAAGCGTACTATTGAGAGTTACATTGTTGTACCAAACAATAAGATACATTTAATAGCTATTTTTGTGAGGAACAGATCATTGTTATCTTCACAAGAAGATATTAAAATGTACCATAAGAGACTACATGTTACTGACATCATCGAAGAAGACATTTAAAACTGAAAGAGTCAGTCTTACTACAATACTCTCTGGTCATACTATTGAACAATACATTTCAATATAGACCAGGGCCAGCAACCCTGGTCATAGGGAGCCACTGTCCTGAAGATTTTAGATGTTTCCCTGTTCCAGCACACCTGATTCTAATAAAGGGTTGTTATCAAGCTCTGTGGAAGCCTCATAATGACCCTCCATTAGAACCAGGTCTGCTGGAGCAGGGAAACATCTAAAACCTTCAGGACAGTGGCTCCCTAGGACCAGGGTTGCCGACCCCTGATATAGACTGTCTGGTTTGGAAAATCCCCTCTCACTCCAATTTCCTTACAGGTTTGTCTTCCTTCTGCTTTTTGCTTCCTGGTGGATGGAGTCTTGAAAATCAATCAAGGTAGCCAAGTCACCTGTGGCAAATCCTTTCCAGAACAAAGCTGTTTAGCTTCATGTAAATAACTCACCCTCCAAATGTTGAGTCTGTTTTAATAACTAGTTTCCTTAGATTTAAACACATTCATAGAAGCTAGGTATTTGTAATGTTTTCTGTATAATTTATATAATTGAGTGCCACTTAAGTGGGAAAGCTATTGTATTTATCTGTTGGTTTACCCGGTCTTAGATGTTTCATGACCTTTTTTAGATTATTAGAAGCGGGTGTATGCATATTTATTCCTGAATATGCTTGATTTGAAGTCTTTTGTTTGAAACATCTTCAGGTGTCAATGAAGATACACAGCACAGTTAGAAAAACCATCTACTAAGTGCAAAGAAGAGTAAGCAATGCTTGTTTGCAGGCATTCAGTGAATTTGTTGTTTGAGGCTGGCATTTATGGCACTTAGAGACTCATCATCACTTCGGCAGGAAGATACAGCCAGCCACTTATATTCAACAATTTAAACTATTTTTAATGAGTTAGAAATTTAAAATAAAAAAAGATTGACTCCTGTTAATCAAATATTCCAGTTGCATGTGGCCTTTCACAATACCTTCACTCAAACACTGTAAGCTACTTTGTTCCTCCTTGAAGAGACTCTGATTCATATAGACATGCATATATGTCACATGGCTTTGTTACATACTGATCCAACTGAGCCTGGAAGAAAAGTAATCTGGTCTGTATCTATACAGTAGGCTACATTTCTAAGAACGCATCGCAGATCGTGGGTGTTTTCTCATCCCCTACACATCTACATTATATATGTGGTTGGCAGTGGCCAAACCACTAATTAGTTGTTTGAATGTGTTGTCTTTTATGGACAGCTTGAGCAGACAACATGTGGAATCTCATGTTTCATGTGGAACACTATGAGTATTATGGTAAGCCTCATCTGTACCCACTTTAGTACATAGTAGTATTTATTTAATTAACTTTACATCTACACTATGTAGAACACAACAATTGAACTAAAAGTTGAATAAGGACAAAAGGTGAAATATCAAAATACAGGGCCACAATGTGCATTAACATTATATATACTACTACAGCAATATCAACAGTAAAAACATACACATTTAAAAATGTAAGCAGGAAAAGTATGAGTGAAGGGTGTCTGTCTGTATAAGATCCCGCCGTTGACAGTGCATCACAGTGCTCATCACCTGAAGAATCTGGGGAAATATTTCAGGGGCAGGGTCTGAGAGACTAGTCAGGGTCCAGGGAATGATGAATGCAGCAATGATCAAAGACATCCTTGATGAAAACCTGCTCCAGAGCGCTGTGGGGCAATGGTTCATCTTCCAACACGACAACGACCCTAAGCATCCAGCCAAGATAACAAAGGACTGGCTTTGGGACAACCGTTAATGCAACTGAGTGGCGGAACGTCTCTGGAGAGATCTGAAAATGTCAGTGCACCCCAATGCTCCCCATCCTAATAGAGCTTCAGTGGTTCTGCAAAGAAGAATAAGAGACACTACCCACAAAAATAGGTGTGCTAAACTTGTCCGATCATATTCAAAACCACTTGAGGCTATAATTGCTGCCAATGCTGCTTCAAGTACTGAGCAAGGAATGTGAATGTACATGTTATATTTCCATGCTTAATGTTAGATGTATTTATTATTATTATTATTTATTTTAAAAGGCTGTAATACAGTGTAGAAGAAGTGATGTGATGTGAATACTTTCTGGATGCAATCGCGGCATCTGTTATCTTTTATGTTTCATTTTTGTTAGCAATGCACTGCTGTCTGCGTTGACCAAGAAAGTAGATTATCTAGCATGCATCAGTTATGTACAGTTTTTATTATTATTATAGCACCCCATATTTCCATGCAAACACATATTGTTTTCTTCATTTACTAATTCAAACAACCATTAACTATTACTGTAAATTCATACATTTCAATGTTCAATTGTTAAAAATAAACCTGAATTTCAAACCAAGCACAAATACAACACTACAACATTACTTCCTCTAATGACAAGAAAATTCACTTTTACAGTTGATTTGTTTCCAAATTGATTTCTCAACTCCCTATTCAGTCATTTATCTGTAGTTGTAGACATCACCAATGATCATGAACAGATCACCAAAGCACCAATACTTTAGAATGTACACACAAGTATATAATAAAAAAATGTCTGTCAAAATGGATTCTGACAAACTCCTTCAACAAACTTTTTATTTCACACCTACTTATTTATATGCAGTTATTCACAGGCCCAATAAACATAATGATGTGGATGACCCTCACTGATTGGAACTCTTATGCTTAAAATATGCACACATTTGCAAAGCCACTCAAGTTTACCAGGCTTTGAAATTATTTGAATATTTTTGTTGAACATGTCTGAGATTCTGAATGAACGTAAATGAATCTAGGTCCAGATACTTGAGGTACAGAAATAAGATGTTATTGTAAAGCTTAACCTTGGGGAAGTTATACTGCTTAAGGGTGACCTTGCTATTTTGTGTATATTTAGCCTCGTGCAAGGCTCTCACAGCTCTGACTGTTTTCACCTTATTTAACTCAACATTACTTAATGTTTGCTTTTCAGTTTTTCCATTTCATATCCGTGACAACACTTTATAAAAAAGAAAATCAAGATGCAAAGATGCCGGTGGGCATAATTGGAATCACATCTGTACACAATTTACAAAGATTTGGACATGCAGCATGCATACACAGTAATGAGTTATGAAATGCTTGTAACTGCTTGTAAATTCGCTCATAATCTCACATTTGGATATCATCTTTGTGTGAAACTTGTTCTCCTTGGACACATTCATATAATCTTGCATTTTGCTGTAACAATTTCAAATATCATGATGTTGTACAACAAAATCACTGGTATTCTACTCATTGTTATGGAACTGGAACTTGACCTTCCTAGCAGTAAACGGGACTGCCCCGAGCTATATCAACTCTCTCCTCCGGCCCTATACCCCCGCCCGCCCGCTCTGCTGACAACCGTCTACAGTACCCCCCCCCCCCCCCCCCCCCCCCCCCTCAAGAGCGCCAAAGCCCAACACAAACTCTGCCACTGCCTGGCTCCCCAATGGTGGAATCAACTCCCCAGCTCCATCAGAAGCACAGACTGCCTCATTACTTTCAAAAGAAGGCTTAAAACTGACTTATTTCAAGAATTTAATGGCATTTAGGAATAGTATGATACTTAACATAATCTAATGTTGCTCAGAACTACTGTCGGTCCCCATATGGTGACTCGCCAGTGTTGTTGTTTTCTTGCTTTATTGCTCGCAATCGTTGTGTTATACTTTTATAGCTCTTCCCTTGGCACTTATTGGTTCTCACAATGTATGTTTCACAATCTAAAAGCCCACTGTGTTCGGGGTCTATCACGTTGCTATGCTCAGTGACCGATGCTCTTTGTAAAAGCTCTCTCTTGTAAGTCGCTTTGGATAAAAGCGTCTGCTAAATGAGTAAATGTAACTGGGAAAATTTCCATTTTAAACTTGTACTGTGTTAACATGTGACAGCACTTAGTCTGCACTTGTGAAATGTGAAGTGATGCTCTTGAGAAGAAATCGTCGAAACCATTATATTGTGCTTACAGGACTAACTTGTCTGAGTCTGGGGTCACCTTCTCCAGAGTTACTTACAGTAAGATAATTGCTATAGCGACACGCTATCTTGGTCTGTTCCACCTCTATGTTATGGCCACTGCTCAACACTTGGTTTTGATGTGAGAGTCGTGTCATACGAACAGATGAGCATCTAAACGATCCAGTTAGTGTTGTGTTGTTTTCAGACTCTGCGACATTATGACAATGACGTTTGAGGCCATGACGGAAATGGATAGTGAAAAGCCCGTAGGTGATAGGGTCCAAGCAAGCATTGAAAAGACCAAAGATAAAGAGCATGTGAGTCAGTGAGTGGGAGACAGTCTCCTCCAGATCATCAGGGAAGAACCAATACCACAGTCCCAGAAGGTAGTATGGGGTCCAGCAGACAATGAAAGATGTCACAATAACTATGCTCATTTTTAAAGTTCTCATTCGTGCTTTTGGGATGTTGTTATTGGACCGACGTAGATGCACCTCCCTAGATGAAACTGAAATAAAGAAATTGTTTATTTCTGAGAATGAAATATTGAATAAAAAAATACACTTTTTCAATGAGATACACAATAAAAAATAGATGGGACTGCTGTCTCTACTGTGCCGTTTAAAAGGCCACCACCACCATATACTGACAGTAGGAGGTAAAGGAAGGAGATGTAATAAGACTCTTACTCTTTCCTCGACTCATCCGGCTGGATATTTCCACCAGGATCCTTGTGTAGCAGAATATCATTATCACCAAAGGGAGCAGGAAGAGACATACAAAAGTAAACATGTTGTACAGCGTCTCCTGCCAGTGGTTGGCAAAGCTTCCTCGAGTGGTGCACTGGGTGAAGTTCTCTGGCTCTGTGATCGTCACGTTGTGGAACAGAAACATCTGCAGAAGAGCACAGTCATTGTTTTTTACTTCCGTATCCCTCTACCAAGATCCCTCTTTAAAATCCCAACAAACACATTCAGAGATATGCATGAGATCATAAAGTGTTTTTTTTCTGTTAAGGTTTAAACCTTAACGAACTGCACAGACAAAGTAATGACACTAGTGCTCACCACCTTTGTGATATTGCTATTGTTCTGTTAAGGAACCTTAGCTGATAAATCCCTCTGTGACAGAGCATTGTAATCTCAATTAAACAGAGCAATGGAAGATAGTTTCAAAGCCGTAATACGGCATCTGTTTTAGTTTGCTAAAGTAGCAAAAATGTACTGCAAGAGGATTCTGAACAGTGCAGATTTGGACATTGTAATCCATGTGTAAATCCTTCTTTTACATTGGCTCATGACAAGCATTACTGGAAACCTTGAAAGTTTTTCACTCGCCACTGAGGATAACTAGCGTGTCATGATTCATACATTTGTATTCATATAATCGGATTTTGTTATAAATCCATCTGTAATTACATGGTTGATGTTAAGAATGAGAAGTAATTTAATGATGTGAGCCATGGTGGACAGTAGATCAAGCTCAGTGGTGTTATCTATCTATCTAAATTGTAAGTCGCTTTGGATAAAAGCGTCTGATAAAACTAAATGAAGCATTATCTATGTACAATGTGACAAATCCACTATTAAGTCTATTAAATTATACAGATTGCTAAAAACTCTAGTCTAATTGACAGGTAATGACTAAATTTCAATTAGGAAGCAATCAACATTTCTGCTACCTGGGTTTTCAGTAGACTTGAAAAACTAGCGAATATGTAATAATTTTCATGCCCTGAAAGGTCAGACAGCCTTCATGAGCAGAAAATAATTTGAGTTGTCTATTCAAATTCATTTCAGAGTCAACATCCACAAATTTTGCTTTCTCACAATCATACATAGGCTTAAAGGTTACACACTCAATCCAAACACCTGTCATCAATTGCAATACTTGTCTCTCGGTACAAATAAAACAATGCATTCCCTCGAGAAAGCATCTTCTTCTGTCCTGAATTTGTCAAAAATGTCCAACTTGACAGAAAAGCAATGGCTTATACATAAAATATGTCCTTGTGTAGTCAATGACAATTGTTTTTGGGTTCTAACAAAGCATTTCACATAGCATCTGCATCCCTTAGTGCAGGGGTGGGCAATTCCAGCTCTCAAGGGCCACTGTCCTGAAGGTTTTAGATCAGAGGTCTCCAATCCTGGTCCTCGAGGGCCACTGTCCTGAAGGTTTTAGATGTTTCCCTGCTCCAGCACACCTGATTCAAAGGACTTGTCATTAGCAGGCTTCCACAGAGCTTGATAACAACCTGTGCATTTGAATGAGCTTTGCTAGACCAGGGAAACATCTAAAACGTTCAAGACAGGCCCTCGAGGACCGGAATTGTCCACCTTTGCCTTAGTGTGTCTAGTTATCTTGCGATTACCTCCAGTTTACACATCGAATTGTGGTGGGTTTCCTGGCAAGCCATGTATTGCTGAATATTGAATCGCAGTCGTGATGAAGCAATTAAGTTTTATATAAATCTCTACTCAATTTGTTTCATTTTGGAGTATATGGAGTATATACTTAAACAGATGTCGGTGTTAATTAAATAGGAATTAGTTTATATCAGATGTGGGTATTTAATGTACAAAAACAACTAAAAAAACAGACACACAAAATCCCCTCCAACCCAGAACCTTACCTGTGGAACCGAGAGAATCCCACTCATCAACCAAGCCACAGTCAACATGACTTTGCTTCTCCTTTTGGCCTCACTGATGCCTAACGGGTTGAGAATAGCAGACTGTCGGTCCAAGCTGATGACGACAGTTACAAAGGCACAGGAGTACATTGCAACAAGTTTCAAGAACATCATCAGTCTGCAGGCAACGTCCCCTGCCTGCCACTGAACGGTGATGTTCCAGAAGGCATCAACAGGCATCACGATGAACGTCACTAACAAGTCTGCAACGGTGAGGTTGATTATAAGGATCCTGACATGAGATTTGCGCTTGCCGTCTGTGCTAGCTGCCCATAGGACAGCAAGGTTGCAGACAGCTGACAGGATACATAGAGCAAAGGTAATGATCACTCGGACTTTGGCAGCAGTGGAGAAGGTGGGAAGCTGGAGAGCATCTCCAGTTGTACTCTTGTTGCAAATGGGTGCATCGCAGCTGCTGTTCTGTGCGTGTTCCATTATTTGATAAAACATGGTTTAATATGGGCTGTCAGTCATATCCTGCAGGGGAACAAAACAGAATGGATTTGGGGTTTCTACTTAATCAATGATGTCTTCTAAGCACTAGTTACACTGTTGAAAAAAATCTTTCTTCATGCGACTTGGTTCTCTAACTGAGTTTAGTTATCATCTCCATGTGAAAATACTGTCAATCTAATCCTCAATGTCAACGAAAACCATAATTTTATTGGATTAAAATGTGCGGAATATTATATTATTGTTAAATTAAATTGTCACACAAACACATGTTCGTTATTTAGATAGACTTTTCTTTCATGCTGGAATGACATATTGCACTAAAATGATAGCCTCTCCTACCCACCTCTAATGCTTACATAAACGGCACAGTCAACTAGTATACATCCTGAATATAAAAGCAGAACGTTTAAAAAGTCGTACCTGATCTGCAACAGAAGCCAAGCATGTTGAATTACCCTCCAAATATGATGACCTTGACAAGAAACCTTGTGCAATAAACCTTTTTCACGTGGGCATAGTGATACTGCCTTCCACGCTTAGTGACTCACTGAATAAACGTGATAAATCATGATATACCGGAGTCCACCAAAACGCACCTGTTTGTCCCTCATTAGCTGCGTACTTTGAAAAAGAAAGTCGACACGATTAAATGGTGTTTTGTCGTTGTAGGTTTTTAATCCACTTTAGAACAAGAAAGTTTGTGATCCTTGTGATGTTAACTGTTAGTCGACAAATCTTGAAGGTTGTGTCTTTCAATTGTATCCCGTTTAAGAAATTAATTATAATAATTATGGCAAGGAGCGAATTTATTAGGTACAGCCGAAGACACCCGTGATAATATCAAGTCGTTTCAGTCCCTTTGCTTCAGGCAGTTTTTTTCAGCGAACGTATAGAGCACCGTCCACAGTCCAACGTCTGAAAGGAGAAAGATTGGAATTTACGCACAAGTTGCTCAAATAACTCCCTTCTATCACCGTTGCAACAGCTCAGTCCCACCTTTAATTCATTTATGGCATCTTCAAAATGACAAGCTGCTATCTGAACACACGATTCATCAACTACCTTCACGAACCAACCTTCAAATGGGTTGCCTTGGAGACTTGAGCACAGAGCTCATGTCAGCCAGTGTCAAACTTCAAGGAACATTTTTATATTGATACTCTTAAATGTTTTTACAAAGAAAACCTTTATTCAAAAGGAATTCTTATAAACAATTAATTCAGTCATCTTAATGCATTGGGGGGAAAAACTAGGACAAGGACAAACACTAGATCTTTACACCTTTGTGGTCCCTTATTTTCTTCTTCCTGCATGGATTTCATCTGAAAATCCATACAGGAAATCAATGCAGGCGTAACTTGAATTTCGGTGGATTGTACAACTATGTGATTCAGAAGCATAAATACTTGCATGGATACTTCAGGCTTAAAACCTTTCCTCTTTAACAGTCAACTTCAAACTGTGAACCAGATCCTGTTCCAACTCTGCTACTGCGAGAGTTTCCTGGCAGTTCTCTGCTGTCTGCTTTTCAATCTAACCAAATTCAAATATGTTTCTAGAGATTCCATTTAGAGCTTCCAATCCACTTTCCATTGTGAAAGTGCAGTTATATAGCAAACAGCAATTTTACTGGCAATGCAATCCATGCCATGGACAGGACATTTTCTATAACTCTCATTTGTGTTGTATTGTATAGCCCGGCTGCAAATCACTCTTCATCCTTTCATCTTTGATTCTTTTATCCTGGTAATGATGAAAGAAAAGTCTGGTAATACTATCTTTAAACTGTACTTTACCAACCTCAAGCAGAATACTCCTGCTGGTCAATATAAATGCCACCCCTGGATTGCCAAACTAATGGGAAGGGTGGGAAGGTTAAAACCTATAGCCATTCTAACACCTCAATAATAGCTTTTGCCCTGGGACAAGGCATTCAGTGGTAACATGGTTACGTGGTTATATTCAGCCAATGTTGAAACATTCTTGGGGTTGACTTGGATCAGATTCAGCAAAAAAAATAATACAGCATAAATTCTTTTTAAATTGATGTGTTCACAGTGCCTTTGTGTGAGCATTTCTCTTGTGAGACAGTTGTGAAAGGGGGTTTCAACCATTGTGTCATAGTGAGTCACTGTAATCCTGCTCTTCTATAATATGATAGGTATGGGGAAAGAAATCTCTGTTGAGATGAATGTAGGTGAATCCAAACGGTGAATCACAAAGAAGAGAATAATGAAAGAAAATCGTTCTCTCAGAAATAAACAGCATATAATACATATAGCGTATTATTAAAAACATTATCCACGAGATCAATTAATATTATAGTAATACTTGATTACTTGGTGTCATGGTGTGGATGAACAGACATGGAAACTAAGGAGTTGCTAGACCCAAAGCTCTACAAGGCAAGGTAATTTTATTTGTATAGGACAATTCATACACTGGGTACATGCATGGTCAGTACATGACCACACACCAATTTGTATGTGAATGTAGCAAAAAGTACAACCGTGTTCATAATGGATACTTCCATGATCAGTAAACAAGCTCACTGAAGAGGATGAAAACCCCTTGAAAAGAAAATCATAATGACTAAATGTAGCTTCTGTCACCCACCCACCAACCAGAGGTCTGCTAAGTGTAAAAGCAAATGTAATCTTTTTAATGAACATCATCCAGAAAATCCCCCCATTGCTCCTCTTCACGACATTGTGGTTGTTGGTCGTCCTCACAGTTCTTCTGTATGGCCGGAAAACGCAACTTCAAATACTTTGAAGACCACTTAATAAAAAAATGTTTAAAAATCAAGCCAATATATTGAGGCCCTTATCTCTGGTCCAGCCATGGATTGCAGCTGCTCTAGAGTTTCCCTTTTGGCTCATATGAGTACATCGATTGCTCTTTAATTTGCTGTGAACATGGTGAAAAGGCAAACATTTGTCTTTAAAGTTATCCAAGTGTGCAGGCATGGGTTTTTAGAAACACTGCTCCAGACAGGAAACAGTTTTTGTTGTTGTTGCAGCATTGGCTTCACAGCACTGTATTGACAGAAATGATGAAAGCATACACACTTGACTTTCAATATGGACCTTTTGAAAGAGCTGATGTTGGCTTATTGGCATGCATTGCAGGCTACTGTTTTCAATGACAGGCACAACTATAGAATAAGGATGCAAGAACAAACTTCCTCATAATAACACTCATTGTCAAGCTCCCATTTGAATGTCATCACTGACAACTGCAAGGATTGAAACCCTGTATAGAAAATGGGAGTGGTATATGCTAAAACAATGACATATGCCTTTGTTTTCTCATCAGTAACTACAGTACAATATAGGATATTGAAATGGTGAATATCTGTGCTAAAAATCACAAATTATTGTTTTACAATGTTAAAGGTTCCATGTTTGAATGGTTATCTAAAGGTTCATTTGTATTAATCTCTCTTGCTGATGCACAGTCATCTCTGGAGTCAGGTGGCTCAGTGGTTAAACCATTGCGCTTATGATCTGAAAGTTGCAAGTTTGGTTCCTGGCTGAGGCTACATGACATTGTGTCCTTGGGCAAGGCACTTCACCCTACTTGCCTCAGGGGGAATGTCCCTGTACTTGCTGTAAGTCGCTCTGGATAAGAGCGTCTGCTAAATATATGGGCGAAGCTAGTTCTGGCACGGCACTCGGGCTGCCCGCGTCATCACTCAGTCATCAAGTACATCTCATCATTCATTCACATAACTCATCATACACTCAGCATACACTTCAATCATTCAGTACACTGATACTCATCACACACCGCAGTTCACATACATTAACAGTTCAAGCAAACAGGTAGTGCAAACAATCAATCATGAACACACCTGACCTGGCTAGTGCAAGCCCATTGGGGCTCCGCCCGGTAAGACTGCCTTAAAAGGCTGCACGGATATCCAACACTCACACAGAACGGTTAGGATCATTACTGTTGCCAGGTTCATGGCGGGCGGTTCTGTGTTGCTGTCGTGTGGGGGTCGTCATTACTACCGTGTTTTGTTCTTGTTGCTGAGATATTGGGTTTGTTACTTCAGCTGTGTCTCATGGTCACGTCGGGGCTTGCCGTGGACGATCCCTCGAGATCTGCAGTGGAGTGTTCTGTAACTATGCTAGCAGCCAGGTTCCAGAGTAAGGTCTATCGAATTGCTGACTGCTCATGCGGACAGGGTGCTTACCTTAGCGGATGCAACTTTAGGGGACTTGTTTTTCATAAAGTACGGCGAGCGTTTCCTTCTGCTAATCCAGCCGCCCCGGTGGGGACAACCAAAGACCGAAAAGGCCCGAGTTCCGGCGGGACGCAGTGTTTTGGAGCTGCTGGATGTTAGGACTTCATGGCAGAAGGGTAGGGCACCGCTTCCATTTCCCGCTGCAACATTTCCGCCCTTCTGCGTGGCCAAATCCTCACAGGTACGGATGCTGATAAAACTTGAATTTGCTGTGCTCTTCCGACTTGGTCGGTCGCGGGGACCCGTGCATGTTCCTGGACAATGAGCCCCGGATGCCGACCTTGACTCTTGCCGAGTTCTGCATGGCTTCAGTGTACCGTGATACGCTCCGCTTGCCCAGATCAACGTGTGGAGCTGGATGGACGTCTGGCTCCGAGTTCCATTCAGCCACGCGGTGTGGCGGGACGTCGTTTGGGGTTTACGAAACTGTTTCTGCCAAGGAAGCGTCGTCTTTGCACAATTTCAGCTTAGGAGTTCGTTGCCATGCAGGTGCAGGCAGGATGGTGAGCGCAGAGACTGTATACTGAAGCTAAGTTGGTAGCTACAAAGCTAGACCTACAGTGGTCGCAAGTATTGAGCTATGAACAGGACGTGGAAGCGACGATCCGGTGCCATTTCTTAGCATTCACTTGCCACATTCAGGCTGATGATGACGTCACAGGGTCGGTTCTAGTGTTGTTACCTGCGCTCTGGAATCGTTCGACAGTTGGGTTAGGTGGCAAGGTAAAATGTGTTCATTGTCCACCCTATTGATGGATCTTTATTGTCATTGTCACAAGGTAAAACGAAATGGTAAGGAATTTCGAAAGTATTTGCGGGCGTTTGGAGGGATTAAAGTGATGTTGAGGCAGCAAATGTACAGCTGTATTGTTCGATATGTTACAGTATTTTATTGGATTTACTGAATCTTATATACGGTAGCGCACATGATGCTATGTGCTAAATGAACGGATGGGGCAAAAGACAAATGATGCAGTCGTACGTGTACGGATGGTGCATGTAAATATAGGGTGGCATGTAAAGTTTTCTATATTTCTATGGTATAGGTTATGTATATTGTGTTAGGCTGGTTAGGCTGGTCTGTTCTGTTATAATGTATGGCGTTCTTTTGTGTAGTTGTGCCTTTAAAGGAAGCTGGGAAGTGGGAGGTGCGCATGCTTGAGTTTTTGGGGTGAAGGCGCATACGAGGGGGATTGAGCGGGAGTTTGGTGAAGGGGTTGTTAGAAGTCGGACTGTTGTTGAAGTGCTAATACAGCGTGAGTTGTGGCTAGAACAACAGCTCAGGCGGTGTTTATTAACCGCAGTAATAAAGCGAGCTTGGGAGTATTACAAGCTTGGGAGTATTAACTGCTATGTGTCGTGGTCTATCATGTTGTTCTGCTCGGTGGGCGATGCTCTGTTATGGGCTCTCTTTTGTCAATTGCTTAGGATGACAGTCTGCAGGATAATATCGGAGCGCGTCTGTGGTATCCTGACGGTGGCTTCAGGCGCCGTTTCAATGGGTAAATGCGACCTGCTTTAGGCCGGGGTATTTCAAATTGCATGCGCGTCATAAGCCTAGGCAGAACATTCGTTTCCCGTCTGTCGGACATGGCAATGGGTTACCTAATCTCACCGATGGTGTCCTGCTGGTCAGATTGGCTTTCTAGGGATCATCGTGCACCTGAGGAACGGCATGGGTTTCTATCTGTCGGGTTTGAGGGATGTTCGGGGACTAATGGTTCACAAGTGGCCAGCAGAGACGGCTTCCCTGGATCCAGAGTCTTTGCCACAGCGCTCCACGAGCTGTATAGCATTGTGGGGTTGTCTGCTTGTTGACTAGGACAGTGCAAGACTAGGCCCATGTGCCCCAGAAAGGAGCTGCATTGTTTACCATGGAAACAGTGGACGCGGGCATTCAATTTAACGTCCAGTGTTGGGTCCGTCTGCGAGCAGCGCTCGGGAGCCCCCGTATACGCCTGCTGATGAAGGGGCTGCTGAAGCAGCGTTTTGTGGCTAAAGATAAACGACTGCCAATAACCCTACCTATTTTGCACTTATGGTGTCTAGTTTAAGATGAGGGTGGCTTTGGGCTTTCTGTTGACACTCTCCTCGAGTCGGTGTTTCTCACGGCTTACTATGGGTTTTTGAGGTGCAGGGAATTCACCACCAGGTGTGCTACTTTCGATCACTGTCGTGACCTCTCCATGTCTGATGTTTTTATGTCTAATATACGTTTACTGTGGTCCTTAAACATTCTAAAAGGGGCGCGCGTACGGCAGAAGAGTGTGGCAACTACCGGTTGGTCCTTTCCTTCCCTTTCGTTTTCCACCTCGGTGGATTGTCGAAGTTGGTGCTGTATGCACTCCCCTAAAAAAGGATGCATTGTACTATTAAACAGTGGGTGAAGAGAACAGGCACCGCTGGCAGACCCCTTACTGACGTTTCGCGGGTTTCAGGACAGAGGCTCCTGTCTGCCGTTTCTCCTTCCCCCCACTTGTGGTGTGGCGTAGGTTCGGGCGCGGCTGCCTGTGGACACTTGTGTCTGCTCGCTGCCCGCGTTACGGATGCGCCATGCCGTTAAGCAAGCTGGGGAGTCTGGGTGCGGCAGCAGTCCTCTGCCTGTCGAGCGTTGCGCCGGCATCGCTTCCCGTCTTCTCTAAGAAAGGATGTTGCTCATTGCTCTGTATACGCTGCTTATGAAGGGGCGTCCTGATATTAAAGACTACAGCTACCTATAACCTCGCATCTTGAACTAATAAGGCTGTAGGTCTAGTTTAAGACGAGAGTGCCCTGGACGTACATCGATACACTTGAGTGGGTGTTTCTCAAAGGTCTTAATGGGTGGGGGAATTAACCAACAGGCATGGCACTATTGATCCTTGTTGCGACCTCACTATTTTGATATAGCTGGTCTAGCATCCAGCGACATGTTCACGTTGTCCTGTAACATTGCAACTGATGCTGTTTCTACGGTACTCATATCGTGATTGCTCAAACTAATTGTGCATTTTGCCCACTTCTTCTATGTCACGGGACCTGCTATGTTGCTCCCGGGCAACGCCATCTGAGCCCCTGTCCATCGCAGATGCAGTCAGGCCATGACGAGATCCTGGTTGGCACAAGGACTCCGCTCTGCACGCTCGCCGTGGATCGTTCCCGGAGCCGTCTACAGCTCGCTAATTCGGTTTGTAATGAAGCATTGCATTTTGGCGGTTGGGTTGGCTTTTTTAACCCATAAAGGTAGAATATCTCTTTTGATTCTGGTTCGGATGTGGTGATCCGCAGACGTGCGCTGATGGTGGCTCCATCAGAATCCATAGTTCTGAATCAGGATATCTCCAGAGATGCCCTGTACTACAGGGAACGGCAGACGTCTGTCGACACATTGTTCGATCATTTACATTCAAGACATACCCCTCGCGTACATCCTGGGTCATCGACGGGTGCTAGAGGAATTGGTCTCTAGAGGTAGCAGTAGACCTGCCCCTTTGGATGAGAGGGTTACACATAATGGTAGAATATTTCTGTAAGATCTCGGCTTAGTTCTGGTGGTCCGCAGACGTGCTCTGATGCAGTAGGCTACGATCAGAAGCCAGTGTTCGAGTCGAGATATCTGCAGAGATACCTCGGGATACGATGAGGAACGGTGGATGTCTGCCGACACATTTCGTAGTCCATTCTGATTTTCATATAGTTACATTGGGTGCATACACAGCCTTGCGGACATCCTTGGGGTCACCGACGGGTGCTAGAGGTCGTGTTTCTAGAGGTAGCTGTAAACCTGCCCCGTATGGTTGAGAGGCTACCGGACCAATATGTAGTAGAATGTTTCCGTTAGATCTTGGGCTTGGCACTGGTGATCTCAGACGTGCATCTGATGCAGTAGCAACGATCAGAAGCTAGCGTGCGAGTCAGGATATCTGCGGAGATACCCTGGGTACCGGCGGGGAACAGCAGTGCTGCTGACACATTGACTTCACACTAGATAACATATCTTTTGTGTTCCAGCACTTCAGCTGCCTTTGCGTACATCCATGGTGGGTCGCTGACGAGCGAGAGGGGCAGCTCCCTAGATATCAGCGATATCAGCCCAAGGTCGGATGAGAAGGGTACCGGGGAGATGCTCGGTGGATCTGGCTAGCCGCATGTTCACCTTCCGTCCAGCAATAGTCTGGACGGAGTGTGTTCTTCGGACGGTCAGGTGAACCGCACATCAGATGGTATGTAACACAAAAGTTATGCACACTTGGTTTAGTCATCGTCTATGCTAGCATGACCCAAGCATCCAGAAAAACACTTGTTTTTCGCCACTAGTACCAAGTGGGATGTCAAGGCTCAGGAGCAGTGGTGCTCCGCTTACACATAGTCTGGCGGAGTGGTCGTATGTTGGGGATTATATATCTATTGCTCCATGCCTCATGTCATATATGTGTGCACGTATGTGTCGCTCGAGGCGGTAGGGAGCGCTTCCCCTTAGACATTCCACTCCGCCAAAGTCAAACATATTCCATGTACGGTCATCAATAAATATTCTTTATATCAATCATCACGTGAGTGTCTTGACTGAAATGGGCGAAGCTAGTTCTGGCAACGGCACTCGGGCTGCCCGCGTCATCACTCAGTCATCAAGTACATATCATCATTCATTCACATAACTCATCATACACTCAGCATACACTTCAATCATTCAGTACACTGATACTCATCACACACCGCAGTTCACATACATTAACAGTTCAAGCAAACAGGTAGTGCAAACAATCAATCATGAACACACCTGACCTGGCTAGTGCAAGCCCATTGGGGCTCCGCCCGGTAAGACTGCCTTAAAAGGCTGCACGGATATCCAACACTCACACAGAACGGTTAGGATCATTACTGTTGCCTCCCACCACCGTCCCCTTTCTCCCCCGGTTGTCTGTCTGTCTGAATTTATGCATATCTGTATGTCTGTCTGAATGTATGTATATCTGTATCAGGGGGATTATATATCTATTGCTCCATGCCTCATGTCATATATGTGTGCACGTATGTGTCGCTCGAGGCGGTAGGGAGCGCTTCCCCTTAGACATTCCACTCCGCCAAAGTCAAACATATTCCATGTACGGTCATCAATAAATATTCTTTATATCAATCATCACGTGAGTGTCTTGACTGAAATGGGCGAAGCTAGTTCTGGCAACGGCACTCGGGCTGCCCGCGTCATCACTCAGTCATCAAGTACATATCATCATTCATTCACATAACTCATCATACACTCAGCATACACTTCAATCATTCAGTACACTGATACTCATCACACACCGCAGTTCACATACATTAACAGTTCAAGCAAACAGGTAGTGCAAACAATCAATCATGAACACACCTGACCTGGCTAGTGCAAGCCCATTGGGGCTCCGCCCGGTAAGACTGCCTTAAAAGGCTGCACGGATATCCAACACTCACACAGAACGGTTAGGATCATTACTGTTGCCTCCCACCACCGTCCCCTTTCTCCCCCGGTTGTCTGTCTGTCTGAATTTATGCATATCTGTATGTCTGTCTGAATGTATGTATATCTGTATCAGGGGGATTATATATCTATTGCTCCATGCCTCATGTCATATATGTGTGCACGTATGTGTCGCTCGAGGCGGTAGGGAGCGCTTCCCCTTAGACATTCCACTCCGCCAAAGTCAAACATATTCCATGTACGGTCATCAATAAATATTCTTTATATCAATCATCACGTGAGTGTCTTGACTGAAATGGGCGAAGCTAGTTCTGGCAACGGCACTCGGGCTGCCCGCGTCATCACTCAGTCATCAAGTACATATCATCATTCATTCACATAACTCATCATACACTCAGCATACACTTCAATCATTCAGTACACTGATACTCATCACACACCGCAGTTCACATACATTAACAGTTCAAGCAAACAGGTAGTGCAAACAATCAATCATGAACACACCTGACCTGGCTAGTGCAAGCCCATTGGGGCTCCGCCCGGTAAGACTGCCTTAAAAGGCTGCACGGATATCCAACACTCACACAGAACGGTTAGGATCATTACTGTTGCCTCCCACCACCGTCCCCTTTCTCCCCCGGTTGTCTGTCTGTCTGAATTTATGCATATCTGTATGTCTGTCTGAATGTATGTATATCTGTATCAGGGGGATTATATATCTATTGCTCCATGCCTCATGTCATATATGTGTGCACGTATGTGTCGCTCGAGGCGGTAGGGAGCGCTTCCCCTTAGACATTCCACTCCGCCAAAGTCAAACATATTCCATGTACGGTCATCAATAAATATTCTTTATATCAATCATCACGTGAGTGTCTTGACTGAAGTAAGTCTCTGCTTTATTTCATGTTTGTATTTCCTCAAGAGACTCTCTTACTTTCTTCATAATTTCATCCATTTGGAATATGACCCACTTTCCTTTGCTGACATTTACTGAATGTTTACTGATATTGCTTAACATAACGATGAATGTTTGGTACTCGCAGTGAGGTGCATTGTTATTGCTGTTTGCTTTCCTACAGGTACACTATTGCCATTGGAGATACATGTCTTACAATTCTAACTTGTTCGGCTGAATGCTCTTATAGCTCTTCCCTTTTGCACTTGTTTGGTTTCTTACAATGTAAATCTATAAACCTGTAAATGTAAATACGGTGTACTGTACAATTTTACATTTACATGTAGCATATAACCATTAAGTGGCAAACCGTACTTACATTTTAGGGTATACGTCACATACATAATGTGGGAATGTGTGAAATACAGTCAATTTTGAAGGTATAGCCTATTTAATGAAGCTTGGGGTGGTTTAGGGAAAGACTTCCAATGACTATCCAACAGCCATATTTGCTCATCCTATTCATCTCAAGAATTCATGAGTTGGACCTTTGGTTCAAAAGTTAAAGCGTACTTTATGAATGCCAATTGCAATTTTTCATTTGTATTTCAGTCACACAACTATGGTACAATATGTCAGACAATGTGTTACTGGATCCAACCTAGATGGTACAAACTATACCTCTATGTTTATACTGTATTGACAAATACACAAATGTGTGTGTGTAAACTATAATGTTGTACAGTTTGTGAGGGTCAGTATACTTGAAGGAGGGACCTGATGGTGTAAGTAGATGAGCCCAGAACCATGATGTTTGAACCCAAGAGACAGTAGGGAGCATTCCTTAGGGTGGATTCCTGGTATAAGTAGCCTCATTAATAGGTGTGCCCTCCAAGCAGTTATCTAATTGAAGCTTTTTTTCTCTCTTACTTCAGCCTTAAAACAGTGAAGTAGGCTATAACTTTAAATATTCATTGGAACATACATCTTATGAAACACATCCTGAAAGAGTCAGTAAAAGTGCACTGCATTTTGCTATTCTCAGGACTGATGAAGGACTTGGCTCGATAACGATGACCGAAGGTAGATCTGTTGTAACTTATCTGAATTCCTGTTCTGGGTCCTGTCAATCTCCGTATGATCAGTGATCAATGCTCTTTTGTAAAACTCTCTCTTGGAAGTGGCTTTGGATAAAAGCGTCTGCTGAATGAATACATGTAAAATTTCGTTTGATTGCGGATTGTAAATTGTAAATGTAAATGACTGAATGTATCTTTAGAATCAGAATCAGAATCAGAATGGGGGTTTATTCGCTATGCAAGATTAACAAACATAGAATTCACTTTGGCAGGAATTAGCAAACATAGAACATATATGTGGCATACTAATAAAATAAAAATAAAAATGAATGCAATGTAAAATACACTATGGATACAAATAATACAAGTGATGCAATAGTACAAATGATACAGGTAACGTGGAAGTACAAAAAACATAGGTACAGAGTGGAATGGGTATATATAGTACGTGGGGGGAGGGGGGGTATATACACAGTAGTGTAAACAGTGGTGCAGA
Organism: Protosalanx chinensis; assembly: GCA_030340685.1. Lineage (NCBI taxonomy): Eukaryota > Metazoa > Chordata > Actinopteri > Osmeriformes > Salangidae > Protosalanx > Protosalanx chinensis. The sequence goes on from CM059318.1 coordinate 11,003,158, forward strand.
ATTCACAGTAGTACGTTTTTAAAGTTAAAATTCACAGTAGTACGTTTTTAAAGTTTAAAGAGTTGTGTGCTAAAGTGGCAGAGTGCAGTGGGATTCTGGAGAGGGGGGGGGGGGGGAGGGGGTGGGGTGTTGGTGGATGTCTCAAACTGAGTCCTTGGCCTTGTTGAAGAGGGCAATAGCAGAGGGGTAGAAGCTATTCTTGTGGCGAGAGGTTTTGGTCCTGATGGACCGCAGCCTCCTGCCAGAAGGGAGCAGCTGAAGCACAGAATGTCCAGGGTGGGAGGAGTCGGCCGCAATCTTCCTCACCCGTTTTAGAGACCTTGCCGTGTGCAGGTCCTCAAGGGATGGCATGTTTGCAGCCTATCACCTTCTCAGTGGCACGTATGATACGCTGCAGTCTGCTCTTGTCCTTGGCAGTGGCAGCAGCAGGGGCGTCGTTAGCCCTGTTTTAGGGGGGCTGAAGCCCCCCTAAAATGTTCTTCAGCCCCCCTAAGTAATTATCGGGATTATTATCAGGCCGCCGAAGAAATACGATAATTAATAACAATATTTTATTTCGAAAAATAACCGGATGCTCTCGGTTAAATGTTGGTCACTTGAGCATCAAAAATGTAACCCACAAGTTTGAAAAACGAGTAAAAAACGGACGTCTTTAGGAATCGCTGGCTAGCTCGCTCGCGAAAATGCCAGGGGCTAAGCCCCCCCTCTCTTTCAATCCTAGAAACGTCCCTGGGCAGCAGCGTACCAGACGGTGATGGAGGAGGTGAGGATGGACTCGATGATGGCAGTGTAGAATGGCCCATTTAAGTGTCCATTTATAGATATCACCTTGTAAACTAATATTTTACTCCAACCTGTGGTTAGGGTATGGTTTGTCACCACTCCAATGTTTAGCAACAAGTTTAGTCAGAAAACCACAAACCACTGCATTTCCTGGACACCAGGAACAGGAACTTCGCAGTCAATCAGTGGTAAATAGTATTTACTAAGCACATTACAGTCATGAAGACATCTAATCACAAAATATTTTGCTTTGGCAGATTGAGGTCAACTATGGATACGGAATTTTGAACATTGTTGCTTTACGATGAATGACCATTATTGACATTGGATGCCCTCCTGTGGCCATCGATGAGGGCTAGCAATGGCTCACGAACCTATAGACTCATGTACGTCACCGTTGCGGTAGCCTATGGCTTCTAAACAAAATTTTCATGTATCCACCATCGTTGGTGTGATTCCGTATAGCGGTATTCTACCACTTTATTATTTCAGACAAGAGAATACAGGGGGTGGGGTTTTATGTTGAACATGGTTGGAAAATTCTGAATTCCCTTTTATGTAGGTTTCAGTATTTCATTCCTCATATGAAGGGTTGATGTCTGTGTGTTAATTTCTTGCAATAGAAACAAGGCTTTGTTAGTGTGAATATGAAAGGCAAGACCTGGAGCAAGTCTTTACAGTATCACATCACAACCAGTTTCCCCCGACATGACTTGACTAAGCTTTCTTATTACACAGCACAGCCTCTAGAAAGATTGTGTTTGAGACTTAAATAATGCAACTTTGAATCAACACTACCATGCCTTTAAACTTGGATTGCAACATTTTCATCCCTCTACCAGTAGACTTTTAAATTGAGCAGTCCCATAAACAAGGGCTGCATGTTTTACAAATGTCCTGCTCCTGTTTTACACTGGTTATTTAATTTAAAACAAAACCAAAGGTTATCATAGCCTTTATTGAGGTTTGTGATATAGTATGTCTTATTTAAAATGTTCAACAGATACGTTTGCTTCTGCTTTTAACATTTACTGTACTAGCCAACCTGTTAAAAATGATTCACCGTTATCGTTTATTGTGACTTCCAACAGCATGTAAAAAACTGGCCCATCTGGAAGAGAAGAGCAATATTCCCCAGAGAAGATAAGAGCGAATGCCTCAGTGTGTCTGCCCTGGAACTGTTCCACATGATGATGTCTTTCCTAATCTACTCCCTTGCGTTTCTGCTTTAGCTAGACTCTGGCATTGTGGGGGCAGTCACCATGACCAGGTTCCGTCTGACTAGATGTGCCCTTATTGATGGTTTCCACTACTTTCAGAGCAGACAGCGGGTTCATCTGGCAGAGAAGGCACTGAATCGATGCTGCGTACGAGGCTTGTCGGCTATGTTCTGAAGAAGATTTCATAGGTATGTTCTGTTTATGGCAATGCGTCTGGAACAAGGTAATTGTTCTGAAAGTGTGTGAGAACTTTGAGGCTATTTTAAGCTTTTGCCACAGTGAGGCAGCCTAGCACTTAAAGATGACAATGGTGCTTCTGATGGATATAGCTGCTGGTAAACTGTTCAATCAAAGATAGGAGTGATTTAGTCCCAGCACCAGCATGAGAGGCCTGACTGATAGAATCTCTCTGAAATGCCTCAGGTCATATGTACAGTCATGGCCAAAAGTATTGAGAATGACATAACTATTCATTTTCACAAAGTCTGCTGTTTCAGTTTTTATAACGGCAATTTGCATTTAATCGAGAATGTTATAAGGAGTGATCAGCTCAACTGCAATTAATTGCAAAGTCCCTCTTTGCCTTGAAAATGAACTTTACCACCAAAAACACATTTCCACTGCATTTCAGCCCTGCCACAAAAGGACCAGCTAACATCATTTCAATGACACACAGGTGTAACGCCGATTAAGACAGGTGTGGGTGTTGATGAGGACAAGGCTGAAAATCAATCTGTCATGATTGAGTGACTGGACACTTCAAAAGGAAGATGGTGCATGACACCATTGTTCCTCATCTGTTAGCCATGGTTACCTGCAAGGAAACACGTGCAGCCATCATTGCATTGCACAAAAAGGGCGTAATAGGGAAGTTTATAGCAGCAAGTAAGATTGCACCTCAGTCAACCGTCTATCGAATTATCAAGAACTTCAAGGAGAGCGGTTCTGTTGTTGCCAAACAGGCTCCAGGGCGCCCAAGAAAGTCCAGCAAGCGCCAGGACCGTCTCCTGAAGGTGTTTCAGCTGCAGGATCGGGCCTCCACCAGTGCGAGCTTGCTTACGAATGGCAGCAGGCAGGTGCATGCACAGTGAGGCAAAGACTTTTGGAGGAAGGCCTGGTGTCAAGGAGGGCAGCAAAGAAGCCACTTCTCTCCAGTAAAAACATCAGAGACAGACTGATATGTACAGGGACTGGACTGCTGAGGACTGAGGTAAAGTCATTTTCTCAGATGAATCCCCTTTCCGATTGTTTGGGGCATCTGGAAGACGGCTTGTTCGGAGAAGACGAGGTGAGCACTACCATCAGTCCTGTCTCATGCCAACAGTGAAGCATCCTGAGACGATTCATGTGTGGGGCTACTTTTCGGTCAAGGGAGTGGGCTCTCTCACAATCTTGCCTAAAACCACAGCCATGAATAAAGAATGGTACCAGAACGTCCTCCAAGAGCAACTTTTCCCAACCATCCAAGGGCAGTTTGGGGATGAAGAATGCCTTTTCCAACATAACTCTCCAGATCGTAATCCCATTGAGAACTTGTGGTCAATCCTCAAGAGGCCGGTGGAAAATCAAAAACCCACAAATTCTGAGAAACTCCAAGCATTGATTATGCAAGAATGGACTACAATCAGTCAGAATTTGGTCCAGAAGTTGATTGACAGCATGCCAGGGAGAATTTCAGAGATCTTGAAAAAGAAGGGTCAACACTGCAAATATTGACTTATTGCATAAAGTCTGTGTAATTCTCAATAAATGCCTTTGATACTTATGAAATGCTTATAATTGTATTTCATTATACCATAGAAACATCTGACAAAAACATAAAAAACCCTGAAATAGCAGACTTTGTGAAAATTTTATATTTGTGTGATTCTCAAAACTTTTGGCCATGACTGTACTCAAGCAAATGGAAGTAGGCACCATATACTTTAACCTTCCAAACATTAAAGCTTGTTTTTCACTCAATTAAATTAGAACCTTACCCCTTGCTCAAAAATGAGAAGACATCTTTTTTTATGTAAAGATATTTCTACGATTTGTATGAAGATTTTACTTATTTTCTTCTGAAAAGACAAGAATGTTTTGTTGGCATAGGCGAGTAAGGTTCAATTTTTCTTAGACTCCATCTGGCTGGTCCTTATAGGCAGCAGACAGTGGAAGTGAGAAACCACAGGGGGCTGCATCAGAACTTAATGCAGGAGGATTGGTTGCTTGATGGTCATCCTTACTACAGCCAGACTACCAATAAGTCATGAGGCTGTATGTACTGCCTCCATTGGTTCATAGAGGTTCCATGGAAAATGAACAAATTGGCCTGAATTGATGATGACTGCGCTATAACTCTTATGGACGTACGCTGTGGACGTGCAACATCACCACTAGCCAGGCAGGGCTGGTCAGAAGACTAGTACTCTGCTGGCATAGAAGGCTAGGTTCAAGTTGCAGTTTTAATAAATGTTCTACTATTTTACTGGCATTTTACTGTCATGCTGCATGAAAATGTCATGATGAATAATGGGTCCAGTCTGCAGAGCTTTACCCCATACTCATACCAGTCCCCATGTCAACATCCTGAGGCTGCCAGTCAATTTCCCATGCTTTCCTTATACTCAGCTCTGTGTGTGTTTGCCCAAGTGCCATCTGCAGGGCTCTCTTAAGCTGTTAACTTTTCATGCCTTATCCCATACTGATGAATAGAATCTGCAACAGCATTTTTGTCCAACAAATCACATTTAACAAATATGCAATACAAGTGTAACACAAAATTGCTAGTGCTTTTCATATTATGAAGGTACACTGTCTATTCACTGCAATGATCTGCTTTTACCTGACATGTTAGTTAGAATCTTGAGACAGACAGCTTTCAGTTCTGGTAGTTGGAGGCTCTGCAACTGTCAATTTTCACTTGAGAGCAACAGTAGAAAAAATAGTGAGGCAGATTGGGAGCTTCTGAATGTTAGCAATCCACACCAGACAACATAGATCATAGGCTCTCACTGTTTCTGCTACAAGTGTAGCTCACAGCTTTATAACCGAAGTGATGGCTGTTATGTTTGACTCTCTCTGTATGAACTCTGATGTTGCACAACATTGCTCCCTAATAATGAGGTCCTTTGTGGCAGACAGCCAAGACTGGAGAGATAAATTATATGTTACAGCCATGCTGTAAACACCATGTCAACATGTCACCTTTGTCCTGCCTTGCACTGCAGTTGTTATTTATTTATTCTATGACCTTCGGATGGGAATCATGAAAGCAACTCAATGGTAAAAGTGCACTTATGGTTCAGAGTGAAATACTATGATTATCAAGTTGTTATTGTAGAATAAACATCCACTAAATCTGTTTTAAGTGATTAGGGATTTACAGAGTGACCCTTCCCCATTCTGAATGGGGGCATGACATATCAGTAAAGTCCTGGTTGAGGACTGACCCTCATGTCCCTGTAGTCCTGACCAGAAGTGGCCTGGACTTTCTGTCTGAGATCCTGGGCAATACCATCTCCTGTTACAGTGTCAACCACTCCATGACCTGGTTTCATTTGTCAGCTCACGTGTAACTTAACTCTGGCACATGTCCAACTCGATCAGCCATTATCTTCAATTGTGCCCTCCAGAGATGTCAAGGCAGTGGGATAATCTGATAAGTAACCCATTTATTTATACTGCTGGTTGTGGCACATTATTGAATGACTAGATTCTGAATGGGGTCAACATATAACATGGGCTTTGTCTACTAAGCCTTGATAAAAATATATGTTACCGCATGTAGAAACATGTTGCTAAAAGTCGCCATAAATATATGTACTGTTAGTGTAACTGTATAAAAATGTAAGTCCAAGCAGTGGTACATATCATATACGTTTTATGTATCAGGTAAATGGGCCTTTATGTTCAGAATGTTCCCTCCAAAAAATACCTGCATTGTGCAGTTTGTATAGTTATTGTTAACAGTCTTCCACAAGAACAGGCATGGGCATGTCTGATGTTGGCCATCATATTTATTTACCCATATGAATCTACGAAGACAGGGGTTGATTGGCTATGACAAAATACCATGTTGCTTTCATCTGTGAACTAACATAGAGATGGCATCTCATGTTCATCCACTCCACCCAAAAAAAACTTTCTCCACACTGACAGCACATCAAGGTCCACTGGCAGACCATTCAGCATGTTGACTGTGTCTGGTGTCTGCATGATATTGAAATTGGAATGATGCATGACCTTAATTTGCATGACCCTGAAAAATGGCTGTCTCTATAATAGCTCTCATTTCCATATTGAGCCCACACGGCATACATTATCGTCCTCATACAGCACTGTTCTGACAGACAGCTCTAAACCAGAGGGCTACACTTATCTCTTGTCACCTAGCCTCACTTCAATTTCTAAATGTCTTGTCTGTCATCTAAATGCCCAACAGTATACACACAGTGTACTCATAGTGCATGCATACTGTACCCAGTGATGATGTCGCTGAGAGAGTGGCTTGAAGGGTACAGTTTGCACTGGGTCATGTTGTTGCTCGACAGGTAGTGACAATCTAGGCCGAAGTCAATTACGTGTATAAGCTTGTTTCCAGACAATGACATACTGGAAGTGTTGTTGAAAAATCTGGCCATAGGAAGAACATACTGTTGATGTGTTACAAAAAATACAATTTTGACTAAAGTGAGCTGTTAATGATTTGATGTTCAACCAACATGAAAGATCTGTGTGTAGCACAGTTCCATCGTGTGCCTGCCAGGAAAATCCATATTGGGAGTTGCTTTGAGGGGACTAACTCTGCAGGGGGCCGTTAATTCTCTGTGTGGGACTTTTGGAATGGCACAGCAATTTGGGATTGTTGAGACTTCTGAATGGTTAAGGCATTTCTTTGGTAATCTTTAGCAAGAAAAAGAGCCACTTAACTGCTGTGGTTTTACAGTTGACAAATTCCTGACCCCCTGCGCAGCAAAGCCTTTATTGGGAGGTGAGAGCCACAACATATTGGCTGGTGGTAGTTTTACATTGAATTCAGGAGGGTCCTTAATTGTATTTCATGGACAACTTAACCTCATGCTTTTTTGTTAAATAAGGGCATACATTCTTTAGAAATTATTACTTTGACTTATTTTCAAAGCCAACAAACTCATACATATTTCTGTTGGTGAATGTTTGGGGGATAATACAGTTGATTATAGATTCCTTAGATAGTTGAGGAAATAACACGTTATTGACTAAAATCCCTTTTTAGCCGGAAACAGGATTTTTCAGTGTTTTGCTCTAGAAGATGTTTACCCTATACATCTTAGGTGTGAAAGGCTTAGTACCAACAGTTTTCAGTTGAAAACATGTCAAAAGTAATTGATGTTGATGCCCATTTTATGTTTTGTAAGCAATGGTTGACTTTTTGTGCACTTGTGTAACTGTTGTGCAATTAGTCACTTACTTTCCGTCAAGAGTCATAATTTATGATTGACATATATTTTTGATGTCAATGTTAATAAATTCTAAATCAATTGTCACACAGAACAAATTTTTTAACAACTATTTACTGATTGTTGTATTGATACCGTTCCACCTCCAGCACACAGAGTGACCTCAACATAATGACGTTGCTTTGACAGTAATGAGACCTGGTTGTATTCAATAAGTATTAAGAAAATGGTAGTGTATGAGGGAATTGGCCAGTTATGTCTCAGTGAAACATGCAAAGCAACAAATTACATACATTTCCATCTTTCGTCATTGATTCGTGTGGCCACGGACCAACAATTAGTCAATGCAAATATGAGTGCACAGCAACAATTTATCTGTTAAAATCAATGCAAGATGGGTCCAAATTGTTTTTCATTCCAGTGTAACTCTCTCCTCTGCAGGTGTTCTTGTCTGGTTATGCCTTTTTTTCTTTTTGTTCAATCGATTAGACAATGTTGGTGTTTTTCACAAGAACAATTTCAACTGTCAGCAAAAGTTTCATTTTTTTCTTCTTTTTTTTCATGAAAACAGCATCCATGTGTCCTGAATGTTAACTGCTCTAGGGCGTTTTTTTGCTGGGAGTTTTTCCTTGCCTTCCTTGAAGGTTTAAGTTGGTTGAGGAACAGTTCTGTGAGCATATAAGAAGCCCCCTGTGATGTCTGTAAGAAGGGATAGCCCAGCATGTTCACGTTTTTGTTAATAAATCCTCTTGAGATTATAGCAAACGTCATCATAATGATCATGTTTACTTTTCTTTGCAAATAAATTTCACATAATGTTCTGTCAAGAGATCTCAATAAAAACAGGCTGATGCACTCATCACAACTTGTGCTGGTTTGTTCTTTGTGACTGCAACAGACTATTTCAAGGTGAACTATGTCACGTGAGGCACGTGAGAGTCTGTTTAGACTTCTACCATCTAGTAATGTAAGTGTATCTGAGAGAGGGTAGATTAGAAATGACAGAGTGTCTGGGAAGGCTGCAGTTGTATTCCCCTACTGAGTATATTGCCGCTTTGAGCTAGCCAGGCGGAACGAGGCTACACTGGAATCTCTTTCCTGTTTGTTTTTGTTAACCTACATAGATTGGACTGATCTTCATTAGATTTGAGTAAAGACACCTAAGAACTTTAACTCTCATATTGTGTGCCTAAGTCTAATTTTGAACCACACCACACATCCATTTTCCAGATCACATGTTCCCTCTATAAAGGGGACCATTTAAGTTCAGTTTTAGTGAAGAAAACATCTTGGTAGTCTGACAGGTGAAATTAGATATGTAACACCAGTCTCCTGAGAATTGGGCTGAAATGGGTCAGTGAATGTGACAAAGAGCTGTTTAGGTCACAAATGTATGCATCCCTCCTTCATTAACCTGTGACATCTCCCTGTCTGATATCCTCAGACAGATCTATATAAAACTGTCTGGCACCAGACTACATGCCATGTAACCTCCAAGCCCGCTAATTCCAACCAGGGAGGGTCACTCTCACCTACTCCAGGACAGGGTCAGTGTCTTGAAGAAAGTGTGAGGGGAAAAGTGGCCATGACTTCTCACTGGTCTGGAGGCTAGTCCAAGTTCAGTAGAGCAGATCTGGAGACATTCCACAGACAAATTGTCTCCTGGTTGCAGAATGGAAAGGATAACCCTCCCCCACAAAGAATCCTTTGCAGGAAGATTAGTACATTTCCAGTAAGAACAAAACAGGTTAGCATCAGATGCGTCTGAAGTATTAAGTCCCTGAGCATGCTCAGTGCATCTATTGAAGGTACGGTTCATGGTCTGGCTACCCGCGATGTTTGGGGCTATCTCTGTGTTAAAATCAGTGACCTATGAACTTTTGTAAAGCTCTCTCTTGGAAGTCGCTTTGGATAAAAGTAAATGAATAAATGTAAAAGTTGTTTAAAAAAGTGTTATCTTAACATCCCTGTGCACTACACTATCCGGAGGCACAGGTTCACTTTAAAACGTAAACGGTACACAGCTAACCTTGTCAAAATACCAGCTTCCCCCTCTTCCCCCCTTCACTCTGCATAGGGCTCTGGAATTGCCAGTCTGCTGTCAAGAAGGCCGACTTCATCCCAGCACTTGCATCCCAGGCCTCTCTCCATGCACTAGCACTAACTGAGACCTGGATCCGCCCTGAAAACTCAGCTACACCGGCGGCACTCTCAGTGAACCACTCCTTCTCCCACTCTCCACGCTTCACCGGACGAGGAGAGGGCACAGGCCTCCTCCTGGCTCCTCACATCAAATTCACGTCCTCACCACTATTCCCTACTACCAAAGCATTCGAACACCATCATGTGATGCTTCTGGATCCCATCAAAGTTGCACTAGTGGTCCTCTATCGTCCCCCTGGCCCACTAGCCGACTTTGTGGAAGAACTGGACATGCTCCTCTCCACACTCCCCGACGATGGAACTCCACTCATAATCCTCGGTGACTTCAACATCCACCTAGAAGGATCTCAGGCTGCTGACTTCTTGTCCCTTCTGACCTCTTTCGGTCTGGCGCGACTGGACACACCAGCGACCCACAGGGCAGGAAAACAGCTTGATCTCATCCTGACACGAGACTGCATCGCGGATCTAACATCAGTAACCCCTCTACACATCTCAGATCATTTCCTCATCCAACTCTCCATCTCACTCCCTCCAACCCCTCCCACTTGTGACCTTCCGCCGCAACCTTCGCAGCCTATGTCCCTCTCGCTTTTCCTCTGTGGTAACATCATCCCTGGCTCCCATTGATGAGTTCACCTCTCATCCAACGGACGCAGCCACTGATGCTCTGCTCTCAACGCTAACTACGTCCCTTGACACCCTCTGCCCCACGGCAACTAGACCTGCTCTGCCCTCTCCCCCCTGCCCGTGGCTATCAGAGGTCGTTCGGAAAGAGCGCTCCTCCCTCCGGGCTGGAGAGAGGTTGTGGCACAAGTCCAAGGATAATCAAGACCTCAACAAGTACCACTCCCTTCTCAAGAACTTCTCCACTCACATAACGGAGGCAAAAACCGACTACTTCTTGAAACAGGTGAACAACGCTCCTAACCCCCACAAACCTTTTCCTCACTCCTCAACCCTCCTCCCCCTCCTCCTCCTACTACCTTGACAGCAGACGACTTCTCCCGCTTCTTTGGGGATAAAATCACAGACATCAGCAGCCAATTTCCTGAACCCGCTTTCTCTCCCAGAACAACCTTCTGTACCCTAACCAGTCGGGCTTCAAGACCGGCCACTCCACTGAGACTGCCCTCCTGTCAGTTACCATGGCCCTCCAGTCTGCCAGAGCAGCCTCAAGGTCTTCTGTTGTCATTCTGCTAGACCTCTCCGCAGCATTCGACACAGTCAACCACCAGATCCTGCTCGCCACACAGAGATGGGCATCACTGGCACGGGTCATGTAGATTCCCCCTCTACAACATCAGGAAAATCAGACAATACCTCTCTCGACATTCCACCCAACTGCTAGTCCAAGCCCTTGTCCTCACAAAGATTGGATTACTGCAACTCGCTACTAGCCGGCCTTCCTGCAAATGCAATCCGTCCCCTTCAGAGGATACAAAATGCAGCCGCTCGTCTGGTTTTCAACCTACCCAGACGCTGTCATGTCACCCCACTCCTCATCGCCCTCCACTGGCTTCCCATCATGGCCCGCATCAGATTCAAGACCCTGGTGGTGACCTTCCGGGCTGTAAACGGGACTGCCCCGACCTATATCAACTCTCTCCTCCAGCCCTATACCCCCACCCGCCACCTACGGTCATCTGCTGACAACCGTCTAGTGGTACCCCCCCCCTCAAGAGCGCCCGAGCGCAACACAAACTCTTCCACTGCCTGGCTCCCCAATGGTGGAATCAACTCCCCACCTCCATCAGAAGCACAGACTGCCTTCTCACCTTCAAAAGAAGGCTTAAAATTCAGTTATTTCGAGAATTTAATGGCACTTTGGAATAGTATGGCACTTCACATAATCTAATGTTGGTTAGAACTATTTGTTGGTCCCCATATGATGACTTGCCAGTGTTGTTGTTGTATCTCTTGCTTTATGTTCACAATCGTTGTGTTATGCATTTATAGTTCTTCCCTTGGCACTTATTGGTTCTCATGATGTATGATTCACGATCTAAAAAACCCACTGTGTTCGGGGGCCAATCAAGTTGCTATGCTTAATGGCTGATGCTCTTTGTAAAAGCTCTCTCTTGTAAGTCGCTTTGGATAAAAGCGTCTGCTAAATGAATAAATGTAAATGTTCAATTCACAAAAACAATAAAAAATGCATGCAAAAATACCATGATTTGTCAGTCTTTACATTCAAATTCAAATATGCTCATTATAGCTCCGCTCAGGCAAAAACGGTATCCAATCCACAATCATTTAGTTTTGCATATCTTTGCCATTAATGAGCTAAATAAAATGCTATCAGCCTCATTAAAATAAATCCAGATGCAAATGTGGAAAATTAGATACTCAAAATGTGTCTACGTTCATGTCAAAATGTACGTCACGTTTTTTCTTCATTAAGGTTTATTTCAAATGGAACATTTACAGTTTACATTCACATACATTCTTTGTACTTGTTTTGTGACTTGGCCTGCTAATAGACCTCACACAGTCAAGGGTTGTGGGGCTTGAGAAGTAACAACAGCATCACTCTGTTGTCTTGAACTTGAATACCAAATAACCACATGAACTGGCACACAAGTCAGATTCAATCAAATTCTGGTTTATATGAAAACCTTTCAAATCAATGCAAATCCAGTGCTTGTGCAATACTGGAAATGGTTAAGCCTTTTGCTGACGAATTCCAAACTAAACTAATATATCAGGTAACATTGATTAACTTTATTTTACACCCACATAAGGATTTCAGATTCACACAGATTTCCATTTAAGTGCTTAAGGCAGCTTTATGTAATCAGAGTATTCAAACCGTCAAACCGCCTTCGAAGGAGTATCCCCCGGGATAAATAAAGTAATCTGAATCCATCTTTGATGTAGGCACTTTTTGGGGAAAGTGTAATATTCAAACGTCTTTAATCCTGCCTAGGCAGTGTATTCCTCAAGTAAGTCTGATCTGTAAGCAGCAAGAACAGCTCTACTGGTCTCAGTTCCACAACGACTTCCAAACACCCATCTTCCCTGCATGGTCGTGTCCCAGCCTTAAGGCACCCAGCATGTTGGGATCTGAGCACAGAAAATAGCACGCGTTGCACGACAACTGTGTTTCCCCCCTTAGCTTCTCCAATAAATCAAACCCTCAAAGCGAATCTGTCCGTCTTCTCATGAACACTGCTGACATGCTCTTGACTATACCTTTGATTCCCACTGGCTTCTTTATGGCAGACTTGGCTTCCTGTACTCTGTCCACAAGTCCATGAAATACCATGAGGACACTGTGGTAGTTTTCCGCTGCCGACACCTCATAGAACTGACAGTCTGTGGTGAGGGCTAACAGCCTGCCCTCCTCGCTGAGGACTGTCCGTTGATGGTGCAAGTCCCTCTTGTTTCCCACTATGACTATGGGCACTTTCTTTAGGCCCAGATAGTCTTTTGTGGACTTGATTGACTGGATGAGCCTAGTAACAGTGTTGAAGCTGGCCCTGTCACAGATGCTGTAGACGAGGACAAATCCTTCCGCCCACTGCACTTTCTTCTCATATGCAGAGGACTCAGTGGCCAAGTCCTGGAAGATCAAACCACATGCAGTACATCACTCCATGCAGTACATCAAGTTGTCCAAAAAAACAAACATTATCTTATTTTGATCTACAATATAAGAATCAGGTCAATGTGGATCTAAATGTGTCCATGTAAAGTACAAAGAAAATAGATAAACATTGTAAAGCATGCAATTGAAGATGCATCACACAAAACTGGGTGTGAACTGGACATTTTCCCGTGATTACCTGAGAATACGGAGAATCCCAGATGTGAAACGTGATGTCCCTACCACTCACAATAACATTGTGACTGTAGATAGATTCTAAAAAGGGGTAAATGAAACTGAATTACAATCCCATACAGAAATTACAGAAAGCCTTATAGTTAAGACTATAGAAATTTACCGATATTCCCGTATTCTCCGATAAATCTACGAGTCAGGAAGCGGACTGTCAATGCTGTAAAATGATTATAATTTTTGTGTGATTAAAGCATGTTCATCGTTCGTAAGTAATACTTTCGCTTAAAAAAATAAACTATTGCTCTCACCTGATTTTCCAACGTTATCTGTTCCGATAACCGCAATATTAGCATCCATTTTCTGAAAGTTTACTCGGACACCTCTTAAGTGCTTAAGTGACAACGATACCATGGAACTGCGGAGCAGTACTAACAGCAGTGACCGCTTGTCTTGTGCTGCTGGCCCGACTTCAGTGCATCTCCATGCCCTCTATTGAAGGGGCGTGGAAATCCACTGGTGGGTTTGCACACAGAAAAACTGTTGTGTTCATGGGCCTTAAGTTTGATATCCACTCGTATCCGTTATGTCAACAAGTAAAAATCAGGAATTAGCATTTTGCATCGATGCGATTTTGGTGTAGATACGACTACTATCACAACTTTGTAAATCCTAAAACCTTTTTGTTTGTTTGTTTATTTCAACCTATTAAATATACTATCACGCGAATTCAGCTCTTAAATTAAGTTTTAATAATGATCAATGGCCAAAATGTTTTTGTTGTAGTTGCATTGGAGAGACGCAAGAGGTCATTTAACACCAAAAGATGGGCATGTTTTTTCTTTGCACTTCAGATAAGTAATAGTGAGACAGGTTTAGGTTTGTTTTTAGAAGCAAGTGGGACAGGTTTATTTATTTTATTTATTGAGGATGCAGACTTAATATACAGTAATCCTATTTGCCGTTTTCAGTGAAGAAATTAAGACACAGACTGAGACCATTCCTGTTAGTCCTTTACGACCGTCCTGTTATTTTTGTTACAACGATAATCTGATGGTCAAGGATGTTCATCCCAAGCGGTAATTTATAACACAGTTAGTATTGATTTGTCAGTGGTCAATGCAGATGTTCCTTAAAATTGTAATTTACAAGTTCCTTAGCTCAGTCTCTGTGTACATATTTATGATTATAGAGTGAATATTTGAACCAATGTTGTTTTGTTGATGCTGTTTCCTAGAAATATTCAAGAATTGTCATTATACAGGCCGGGACAACGTTTCAGCCTCAGCCACATACTGCCACGTACTGCAGTCCTCATAGAAAAGGTAGTTTTTGTAATGATCTGCTCCTATCCTGTTCTTCATCCCCTCCCTTGTGTTTCTCTGGATCTCCCTGTCTGGGGTTGGCTACTCTTCTGCACACCTGCCTTCAATTAATCAATCTCCTCCTGTACAAGAAGAGCAGCTCCACAGCCACTCATCGCCAGTTTGTTTGTCTACTTACCTGTTAGTAGCTTAGCGTTTGATTTAGCGGTTTTTTGTTGCCTAAAACCTTTTGTTTGCCCAGATCCTACCTGCTCCATTGCTTGCCTGTCTGCTTCATTTCCACTGCCTGCCTGCTCCGCCTGCCCTGTCCAGTTTTTGTCAATTTTTGCAATTAAACTTGTTTTCTAGTTTCATCGTGTGTTCTGCTTCTTGCTAACTGTGACAGTTTTATGAAAAGACGGTTCACAGGAAGCTCTTCTCGCTATGTGTGCTTATGCAAATTCATACCCTTCTTACAGACTTTACATGTTTGATCATTCCAGTTACTCCCTCTTTCAAGGATAAGAGCATCTGCTAAATGACTAAATGTTAAAGGGCATATTAGGGATGGATAGGCTCACACAGCATAGTTGTCTAAGTAATTTTGGCCCCCAAAATACTTGCTATTAGGCTCTTGTACAGTTAATATAGAGTACATTTGTGTTGGCATTTACAGCTAGGATTGCCAGTCATCAGATGGACCAGGACCACTGACCTAAATTATAGCATCACAAAGGAGTTTTAGTCTGTGGGAAGCGATATGTTTCCTTCACCTAATCTAATGCCTAATGGATGATGCATTATTTAGCGTTGTTAGACGTTCCCTTTTTCACATCATGTTCAGACCAAAACCATTGAGATAGGACCCAGTTGTATATCTCACCTCCCTCCAAAACGCTACTTTACACAATTACAGCCATAAAACAGATTGTTTCTTATCCCAGTTGGTCTCGTTCCATCTGTCCCAGGGATGTACAGTAAGGTCCATAAATATTTGGACATTGACACAATTTTCATCATTTTGGCTCTGTATACCACTACAATGGATTTGAAATAAAACAATCAAGATGTGCTTTAAGTGCAGACTTTCAGCTTTAATTTCAGGGTATTTACATCCAAATCAGGTGAACGGTGTAGGAATTACAACACATTTTATATGTGCCGCCCCCCTATTTAAGGGACCAAAAGTAATTGGACAATTGGCTGCTCAGCTCTTCCATGGCCAGGTGTATGTTATTCCCTCATAAAGGGAGTTCCTTATTTCATTGACAAGGAGCAGATAAAAGGTCTAGAGTTAATTTCAAGAATGGTATTTGTGTTTGGAATCTGTTGCTGTCAACTCTCATTATGAAGTCCAAAGAGCTGTCACCATCAGTGAAGCAAGCCATCGTTAGGCTGAAAAATCAAAACAAACCTATCAGAGGGATAGCAAAAACATTAGGTGTGGCCAAATCAACTGTTTGGTACATTCTTTAAAAGAAAGAACGCACTGGTGGGATCAGTAACTCCAAAAGACCCGGAAGACCAAGGAAAACAACTGTGGTGGATGACAGAATAATTATTTCCCTGGTGAAGAAGAACCCCTACACAACAGTTGGCCAGATCAAGAACACTCTCCAGGAGGTAGGCGTATCTGTGTCAAAGTCAACAATTAAGAGAAGACTTCACCAGAGTAAATACAGAGGGTTCGCCACAATATGTAAACCATTGGTGAGTCTCAAAAACAGGAAGACCAGATTAGAGTTTGCCAAAAAACATCTAAAAGAGCCTGTACAGTTCTGGAACAACATCCTATGGACAGATGAGACCAAGATCAACTTGTACCAGAATGATGGGAAGATAAGAGTATGGAGAAGGGAAGGAACTGCTCATGATCCAAAGCATACCACCTCGTCAGTGAAGCATGGTGGAGGTAGTGTTATGGCGTGGGCATGTATGGCTTCCAATGGAACTGGTTCCCTTGTATTTATCGATGATGTGACTGCTGACAAATGCAGTAGGATGAATTCTGAAGTGTTTTGGGCAATATTATCTGCTCAGATTCAGCCAAATGCTTCAAAACTCATAGGACGGCGCTTCACAGTGCAGATGTACAATGACCCGAAGCATACTGCGAAAGCAACCAAAGAGTTTCTTAAGGCAAAGAAGTGGAATGTTCTGCAATGGCCAAGTCAATCACCTGACCTAAATCCAATTTAGCATGCATTTCAGTTGCTAAAGACAAAACTGAAGGGAAAATGCCCCAAGAACAAGCAGGAACTGAAGACAGTTGCAGTAGAGGCCTGGCAGAGCATCACGAGGGATGAAACCCAGCGTCTGGTGTTGTCTATGGGTTCCAGACTTCAGGCTGTCATTGACTGCAAAGGATTTGCAACCAGGTATTAAAAGTAACAATTAGATTTATGATTATGTTAGTTTGTAAAAAAACATTTGGTCCCTTAAAAAAAAGGGGGGGGGGCAGGCACATAAGATGTGTTGTAATTCCTACATTGTTCACCTGATTTGGATGTAAATACCCTGAAATTAAAGCTGAAAGTCTGCACTTAAAGCACAGTATTTCAGACCCCTTACCCAACGCACCCACAGACAGAAGACTGGTTAATGCTCCCTCTGTTGCCAGTGCTTTGGGTACAAACCTTTGTTGTCCTAAGTTTTGCTTTATTTATTACCTTAAACCTTTGAATGTATCCAACATGTGTCCCGTTACTCCAACAAGGCCTGTCATATTCAACTATACTACTAGCTATTTGACCTATTTGTGAATTAAAATGAACATTTTGCTGTCTTTTAAGAATATCAACTGATACCCACAGCTATTATCTAGCTCAGATGCTCAATTTGTATCTGCCTTCTCTTACTCTGTACTGGTGCTGGTTAATTGACCCAGATCAAAGATTTCTAGTTTGAATGCAGAACTACACTACCAGTCGAAAGTTTGGTCTCTCCCTCCAATTCAATTTAATGGGACAATGTGCCCAATCTTTTGACTGGTAGTGTATGTACATTTTCAGCAATATGTTTGTCTCCGGCATGTCAGGCAGGACCCCTGTACCCTTGACATTTGGTACAATACAATGAAGGAATTGTGACCTATACAGTATAGTACAGTTAAATACAGCACTGGTTGCATCTGGTCCAGATGCTACTTTGTCTGTCATACAAGGAAAATAAGTACTGAAAAACTTTTTTAATATAAATGTGAAAAGTTGGAAAGAATATGGTGCAGTATTACATTTGATGGAGGGACGTACAAATTAATCTTACTTAACATTTCCCACAAAAGGATCTTTTAGACTGAGACTTGAGAGCATTTCATTGAGAGCAGTTGATAGCTTTGAATGCATTCTTCAGCAGCAGCAGCTGATGCTTTTATGCTTTCATTGGACAGCTGCAGAGTAAGGACATGCTAGAGGGAAGAAGAGGCCATTACTGTGTCATTTTCCTGTCAGGAAGGAAGCTCTCAAACTGGCAGCTTTAGGATTACTAGCTGAGGAGAAAAAGATGGACCAGCCGTTCTCTTCAAATGTTGCTCAAAATAAACTCACAATTCTCTGAGAAGTAGAATACCCCCCCCTAGATTGACACTCATTTTTGGAACTGAGATTTCGTCTTAATTTCTTCTCCTTTTTACTCTGCATAACAGTGTAATTACAAAGTGATTGTATGAGTAAGAACACGGCTGAGCACTACTGATGTAGTTTGAATGGATCTCTGATAAAAAAACATTCCCATCTTCAGCAAGCCTACCAACCTCTGACTTAAGCTTTTTCCTGACAATGTTCACATGTTGCTTTCCCTTTGCTAGCAATTTACTTTAGTAATGGTTGTGAGTAAAAGTAATACATTTTTAATGGTTAAAAAGTGTTAAGTGGTTTGTAATGATCCCTGAAGGATCCCTTCAATTGTCCTTGACGCAATTTACATCACCTCCATGATCTAAATGTGTGATTGATTTCTTACGTCTTACTTACTTCCATAAGGCCCTGGCTCTTTGCCACTGTGTAAAGAGTTTGAAAAGTGTGAACCACCAACTCAAGCTATGTTGGGGTACTGTTATCACCTAGCCAGTCTGATTTGTAGGGACATCACCAACACAGATTTTGTGATTTGTCTGTTAAAACAGGTGAGCACAGGCAGGGGTTGATAATGGTAGAAACAGTAAACAAAGGCCAAACGCATGTCTAGAATCAATAAACTGAAAATATTGTTTTATTTAATTTGAATGCCTGACTAAAAGAGAGTTGATGGATGAAAGACAGGCAGACCTCTGTCACATTGCTGATAATGCAGGCTGCTTGAGCACTGCACACAGCCTTTCCATTATTTGCATAACTTTATTTAAATGGTTTTGGGACTGATGGAGTTGACAATCCTTTTCAACCTGCACAGTTGTCATGGTGAGGAGAAGCAGCTCAGTCAGCAGGCTCTGAACTTCTGTGTACATTTACAGTGGATTTCTTAAGATTACAAACCCCTGATTCACTTAGAATGTTGCTGTCCTCATCGGTTTACAAGGAAAACAAGTACATTCATCAACTACATCAAGTTGATTCTTTACCTCCCTATATGTGCTGTGTGTTACCCTCGAGTATATGCTTCAGTATGTAGCTAACACAATGAAGAAGTTTTGTTATGAGTAAAAACCATATTAAAATTCAGGTGTTCAGATGTATTGAATTTATTCACCTTTTCAATGGAAATAAGCCACAGGGTATTAGTTTGGTGGATGATGTAGAAAATACATTTCAATAAAGTACACTAACAACTTTGCTCAAACAGAATATTGTTTTCCCCTGTCAATTTTGCAACATATGGATAAAGGTTTCATGTATACTGTTAGCCAAGCTTAACCTACGAATAGCTGCAATTCCTAAATGGTTACATCTACATTTTCAGTGTTTTAATGGACTGCACAAGAACAAAAATAGCAGTCAAGTAAATTCTATCGCTTAAACTGCATTGCATCATGAAACATTCAGCAGCAACCTGGCCAACATGTTGGGTTATGTGTCTCCAGTGACTGTGGGCTTTTTAGATCTGGTGTCGGATCAAATAAATTATCACCTCTGCCTCTTGTCACATACCAAAGTCACACTTAAGAGCCAGCCACTGACTAAATCTGGTCCTTCTAGGGGACCAAGATTTCTTCAGAAAATTTGATTGTAAGCCTATTATAAAACATCAGTTTTACCATTTATATACAGGAGGCCTCTCATGGTCGGGCACCATGCTGCACTAGTATGATCCCCACCACTCCCCAGTTGATTGCTGTATCCGACCCACTTGGTGGATAATTCCATCAATCTCACAAAGCTGAACAGGAAGTTCCTCTGAATCCCTCAGAAGGTTCAGGAGATTTTGAATTTTAAGTGTGTTGCTCTACAGTTGCCTGCTCGAGAGAATCTGGGGTTTAATTAAAAGGATTATTGGTCTGTTTAAGTGTGAATTTTGGAAAGCATCCAAGTTGTAGAAAGAAAATGTCACAGTAGAAATATTATTCTTGCATTTATAACCAAATAATTCAATACCATGCTTTTCTGATGTTTCATTAGTGCAGTCATCAAAATATGCCACTGCAATTAAAGCATTTCAAAGAAAATTATTCAGTCTTTTCCAAAACATAATGATATGGGCTTTAATAGATGAGTTTATGTCTTCATTTGTATGGAGTGCTCTTTAATGCCATTGTTGTTGAAAGATCACTTGTTGGGAATCTTGACAGGGGTTGAAGTAAATGTAAATGCAGCAATTTATTCCGTGCCATTTTACCATACTGGATTACTGTAGCAGGTAAACTAGTCTCACAGCATATTGAAGGTTTCCTACAAGCATGATGATTCCCACTGCCTCAGTTTTTGAGGAGGTAGTCCAACTTGTCTACCTGGTTTTGTGGACTTTACATTAGTATGTTAAGCATGGTGATGTTCCATTGTAATTTCCTTTGCACAAAGCTGTCTATTGTGGAAGATGTGATCCTTAATACAAAGGGTTGTCAGCAAAAGTAAAAAAGCATGTTCATGCTTGGTCATTTTGGGTGGACCAATGGCAAAACATTGAGCGCACACCGCATACACCATATACGACTACACATCTCCAAGAATTTTGTGAGATCGGGGCTTGACATCTGAGGGCCCAGTAAACAGCAGCGACATGTGGAGCTGGAACGAGGGAACAGCAGGCTCTCCATTGGCCTGGAGCTGGGTTGCATCTGAAAATAAGCACTGAGCCCTATGGCTTTATTTACCCTGGGGAAGAAATCAGACCACATTGCTTCGTACGTGCACTGCTCTATGTTTGAACCCCTCTTTCTCTAGCCGTGCAGCTGATAGTATATGCTGGTCTCTATCAATACTGGTGTAAAAATAGAAAAAGGTCTCAGCTTGCAATGGTTTGAACACTATTTTAAAGCCGGAATCATGATGCAATGCTACCCTCCTGACATTTTTTGTACTTACTAATTGAAATTTTTAATGCCATTTGACTCTGTTAAACTCATATAGTATTTATGTGCCTTGAGAAACTGCACTTATATGTGAGAGAAACACTGATTTCCATTCACATTTATTCATTTCACGTGAAACTGCACTGTGTTCGCTAGAATTGTGTGTATTTATTTTTGTTGAATCAAATTTTGATTTTCACTTTGATTTTGATTTAGAAATTGCTAGTTATAGTATGTCCAAGTCTTTGATAAACACTTGTAAAAACAGCTCCATTAGAAGGGGTAGGGTTGGCAACACTACACTCTGCAGACCTGTAGTAAAACCTGAAAGACAGGAATTTTCAAAGTACACAACCCCCAAACATTTAACTATAACTTTTGATGCTGACTCATATGTAAATATTCACAAAGCTTGTTGGTCATTCAGAGTTTTAATAATCTGCGCTCATTGGGTTTAAGATTACCAGTCTGACCATCCAGCTCTTGCTTGTTTCAGTGTAAAAAACTTGCCCATCGCACTCTTCATCGTAACATTTATGCTGTAGATCTACTCTGATTATCTACATACACCCACAGAGCAGTGTTACAGTGTTTTGGTTTCCCACTATGAGCCGAGTTTTCCCTGGTTCTATGAGCACAGGCATATTGAGAGATCTTTTCTCCCTGTAGGTGAAATTCCAGCCCTGCTGTGGAGCGCTTGATTATGTAGTGCCTGAGGCTATATTGGCCCAGCACCTGTCTGCAAGAGACAGCTCTGTGCATGAGCTGAGGAAGAGGAAAGGAGTCGTAACCTACACATGGACATAGAAATGAGTCTCTATCCGAGACTGACTTCAGTCAGAGCGTACCGTTTCTGACTGCATGCATACCACCACCAACTGTCATGCACAAGCAGTGTATAGTTTAACTGACTACAGCCAACCCTCTGTTGGGGTTATATATAGTATTATCTAAAATACTTATTGCTGTGTAATCGCTGGCAAGAGAATAACGCTGTCCTGTGAGTGGCGCTTTACAATAGTAATAGTCATATGAAATACTGCTGGCTATAGCATTAAAATGTCCTTCTGCACCATAGCGGGCATTAGTGTAATGTCATGCATGAGTCGTCTTTCTGCTTGTCAGTGTTTCTGGTTGATGTGCTTTTTTTTCCAATGGCTCACATTTTGATTCATTTAAGAACTAAGACCCATACATTGGTGATTGCAGTACAATAACAGGGCTGCTGAGAAAGGTATCCTGAGAACCATATGAACATTAAGGACCCACAGACCTTTACTGTAGGTCCAGCATCATTCACTGAGGCAGACTTGAAAGGAGGTATGTTCTGTATCCAGTTGGAGGTTGGGACATGTTGTCAGAGCAGCCCCCCTTCTTACCCCCCTCTCGAACACCATGGTAACCAAACACACAGTAAACAAACACACAGATGGTGTGCACATGCCAAGCACCTGGACTACTGCAGATTTAGCTGCTCTCATCTAGAAGTAAACAGTCCATTAAGTAACAGCTCTGCCTAAAACTGTCAACAGTCTTACAGTATAACCAGATTGTCAGCAAATATTTTTGCATCTGATGTGACGAGACATGTTAGTATTTATAGTGCATAAGTACAGGCCACAGTGGTTGTCTTTGTGCTGTGTGGGGCAGTAGCGTAGCTAGCTGTCCAAGTCCAGTCTTATGGTGGGAAAGCTGGTTCAGTGTTAGAGTTGCCACACCTTATAGTTCTCTTATATGTGTCCTCTCCAGTATGCCCTTTGTGGTGACACTGCATGGCCCTTTAAAAGCTCAGCTGGTGGGCAGTCAGAGGTTGTATAGGTTGGGTCAGATCGCTTGTTCCTGGGTTCTCAGACAATATAGTTTTCAACGGCAATTAAATCATTATGGGGTGTTGTATGTAGAATTTTGAGGAACCATTTTGGAATACAGCTGCATGCCAACATGTGGAAGTCAAGCGCTGTGAATACTTCCTGGATGCAGTGTATAGAAGTTAACGATTATATTTATAAAGGACCTGTTTAAATACTGGATAAAATACTAAAACCATCAAGAAAATGATCCATTAGATTGTTGACAAATTAAACATGAATTATGTAGTTATATATAACCTACTCTTGAATATTCCATTATCTACAAGGAGACAAGATCATTGAGGTCAATTTTCACAGTGCACAGTGCAGGCTTGCACACATCTCTACAGTAAGATAATTAATGAGCAAACGAAGGTCCCATAATCCTCATTTCATCTGTCACGGGATACTAGCTTCCATCCAAAATCTTCAGCCCTGCTCTAATGCCACTGCAGTTGCCATGGAGACGGCTTTCTGAGGGATGGGCCAAGCGGTAGTATGCAGGGACTTTCCATTACTTCCGTGAACTGTCAGTCCCGCAGAATAAATTTGTAACTGGATGTTATGGTTTAGTGCAATACTGAAGACATTAGGGCATTTTAACCTTGAAAGTGCTTGGTTTGTATGGCATTGTCATTACAATGTAATTATGATAACAAGATGAGCATATCCAAAACGTACAGATATTAATATGTAGTTGAACTGATATTTTTTTCTTCAGATGTGTCCTGTCAGACATGAGTTTGTTTTGCAAAATTGTTTCAACATCATCCTTCCCCCTGGGAATTTATGTTGACTAACAGGTTAGGTAGAATGTTCAACATTACCATATAGTGTTAGTGACTGATTTAGCTTAGCATTTGCAACTGACTATCAAGTCAAATCAACATTTACAGCCATTTGTATATCCCTTTTTACAAGCAATGTCACAATACCTATAGAACTGCCCCTCAACCAACCTAAACTATAAACCTAAACTATAAGGTGTATGTCCATTCACTTTTGTCTCCTTCTATTTATTTATAGGGTTTTCATGCCAACAGAATAGCTGGGCTGCTTTACTTTTGGGAAGACCCACCCTATTCCACATCCTATAAATAACAACAATTTCAAAGACCAACCCAATTCTAGTCAGATGTGTTCCATTCATACATTCCTGGCTAGACAGGTCCATCCCCACCCACTCAAACTGACTCATGTCTCAACAAGACCGCTCATTAAAGTGGCATGTTGCTTAAATGCACATATTCCATTCATTCAATAACCAGATACTTTTGTTCTTCTCCATTTCACTTAATTTATATATTTGGTTTCATAATTATTGATAAGTCATCAATAGATTCTATTATACTGATCTTCGTTGCACTGGGAAGGCAATTCTGGTTCAGCATAAAGAACACAAAAGCACCACTTTACATAAAGTAAATTCACCAATTGCATAGTATAAACAGTGTATGCCAACAAGTAAGAGCAAACATCAAGTTAGCAAAGTGTAATAACCCTGTCATTCAAACTGAATAGATAAACGTTTTGCAAAATGTATGTCACTAAATATGTCGAAAGATAATCAGGCTGAGTCAAAGCAATAAATGACCATAAGAAATTATACAAATCCATACAATAGCCTTGATACATGTGGTCATTGTAGTCCCAAGTCCTGAATGAAGTGGGCAATATTTAAGTTTGATGGCACAGTTTGTTGAAGTTTAAATTACACTGTGTTAATAACAATAAATCAATGTAGTCTGGGTTCACGGCTAGGTAATAGGCAGGGCCATATACAACCCTGTTAATTTGAACTTCATTTTACCAACAGATGTTTTTTCGACCAACAGATGTCGACTGCTCACGGATAAGAACAGCTAAGGCCTCCATTCAATTACATGTTAGAAACTACTGCTCAGAGGTGTAAACGTGTCCAGACTGACTTCCTCATAAATTCAGCTGACAATTCAAAAGGTAAAGTCCTACTGAACTCACACAATATTACCCTTAGCCTCGGGGAGTTGATTTAATATATCAGGATATATACGATTTCATTGTAATTTAAATTTATATAAATTGCCGAAATTAGAAAATCTTACATTGAAAATATTATTTGACAAAAAATTAGTTGGGTGTAGCCTACTAACTGAAATTAAAGACGGATCATCTTTGCTTCTCCAAGAGTTTTCTAAGTGTGTGTAGTGTCTACCCTATATTTACTCTGTACGAACGCAACTTGAATAGAAATGGGTGCCAGCTACACAGCGCCACCACAGTCTGTCTAGTGGATGGACGAGGCGCGCAGTCATACTGTAGGTCCAGAAGTGCGGCTCAGTAAATCCAGAGCAGTCATGTCAAGCTTGTAAGTCGAATTCAGAACCTGAACATTGTGACGCACACCAGCCTTTTTCGTAAAGATGCAACCTGAGCGAAAATTCGACGCTTTTCATTCACTTGTTCCTGGGGGATGGTCGCCAAGGAGTTGTAATGTCCCTGCTCTTCTTTCTGTTACACGACGAAGCAATGTTTAGATCTTGCTGAAGGGCAGCCCCTTGGAAATCTGGCTGTATATTTGCAGTCATAGTATTGTCAGATGCGTGGAATGTTCAAGAGAAAATAAGAGACAGTGGAGACACTCTGAATGTAGCAAATAAGGGACGACAGCGGTGTTTTCTATGGTTATGTTCGGGCGAGCCGGTTACCCTCTGTCTTTCGTTTCTCGCAGTGCTACAAAGTAGCCGCTCAAAAAAGATGCAGGAGAAAAAACAGAGGGGGTTGGAGAGGAACTGTGGAGACATTCAACGTAACAAGTCATCATGCTTCTCAAACATCAAGATATTCCTGATCTCGGAATGTGCCCTGATGCTTGCACAGGGCACCGTTGGAGCATATCTGGTGAGTTGATAAATGTGCCCCAAAGACACATGTTGTGTATGCTACGTTGACATTTTCTGGCCAAAAACTACTTCATTTAAAAGTTCAGACGCAGTTGTATCCCCAGGTAACATACAGTAGTCTTCAGTATCTCTCATGAAACGTGCAACGACTATGACATAACGAGATAAATGTTCAGTAACCGGCTTAGGTGACTCGCCTTGCTTTGACACAATAAAAACACAGGCTAGGTCTTAAGTAGGGTTTGGAGTGACAATTGACAATGTCCAGCTTGAGTTTCGTTTCTCCAATAGTTCACCTGTGATATTATTGGCCTATTCAGGTTTACATACTTACTTAGTTGATTTGATAAACTTACAATGGTACATCAGTTCTTGGAAGTGGAAAATGGCTTCATTGACCATATGTATTTATTCAAGCACATTGCAGCTTTGCCGCAAGAAAATCGCATGTAAACTGACACGGCCATATTTGGAGTGGAACATGTTATCTATTATGTGCTACTTGGAGAAGCAGTTACCCTCCTAACCATGGGAACAGAATGATTGAGGCATACTGGTTTCATGCGTCAGAATTCCCTTGCAGGGCTATTAGGACGCTAATTGAGAACAGAAGTGAAAAATAACCCATCATTTCCTGCCATTAACCATTGAACCTAACTGGCCTATCTAACAAAACCACCACGAGGGGATTTTATTTCTTACTTTCTCTTTATTTTCTATGATTGACTGATTTATCATTTTACCGAGCCTTTCAGTTCTGGTCAGAGTTTTTGTGGTTAGCTAAAGGTCACACACACCTTTCTTCGGAATCAAATTGAGTTTCAGTTACTTCACAGTGAATGGGACGCACATTTCAGAGCGATGGGAGGTGTTTCTGAGCTATGTGCATGTGGTTGAAGGAAAATAAGACTGCCAAGATTCCTATCAATCATTGTCTTTGTGCACATTTCACTGCTCACTGTTGTTTTTATCAGATACATAAGTGTGTCTTAAAACAATATGATTAAAAAACAACTTTAAAAAAAGGTTAACAAACAAATGATGGATTGACGAGGAGGCAGATGACTTGCATATTCAAAATATTTCCCATTGTCTGAATTATTTGCATGGCCTGGGAAATGAGGCACCTGCAGAAGGACAACTTGCTTGTGACATTGCTCAAGGTTCTCCTGGAGGAGCTATTGTTGTTGCTGTGATAGGATGAGGGGACTTAAAATGTGCACTGGTAGCCAAGGCTTCAAACTCAAGGATCACAGTTCATGCTTATTGCTCCAGTGTGTGAGCTGCTTAGGCTTTTCTCAACTTGGCAGATTACTGTCCTGATTTAGGCCTAGTTGTGTTGCAGTTAAACGGTCAACACAAACCTGCATGGACAAAAATACGTGAGATAGCCTTTGTAACCATGCTGTTAGCAAGCATATTCAGTTGCAGATAGTTGCGCTGAACAATCTTTGTTAACCTGTCTGGGGGAATACAGGAACTGGGTTGTTACTTTCAATTCACATGAATTTCACTGTACTTTGCCGTTGATGTTTTTTTTTCTTTTTCTTCACACTCCATCAGAGAATCTTGCACATCTTACTTGATTTCACTCTCGTTAAGGGCCAAAACCCTGGGTCCTTCACAAACATCTACAGAAGTTTAACTTGAAAGGTTTATTTGGTCGTTCTCAGTTATTTGTTGATAGCATTTACAGAATGTAACACGTAACAGTACTGTAACATAGCAGAAGGACAGTAAAGATGATGAACTGGCAACCAGTGTCTATCGAAAAAGGTCAGCAAAGGAACCTGAGCTATACTTCAACCGTTTGTTTAGCATAAGTCTGTATTTATTTCTGAAACAGGAATTCACTTTGCTGGAGCTGGTGTTATCCTTTTGTTTGAGAAAAGGGTTGTAGATGTATGTTGATAGTGACAGTCATGCTCAACAGGTGAGGTCATGTTGAGGCTAAACCTTGCTAATGAAAACATTTTCTTTGTTAAAGCATACTTTTCTGGCAGTTTAGTACTGACAATATACAGTAAGCCCTAGATTTAGTCTAAATAGTTCACGGTACTTTCTCAAGCGAGTGTATAATTTGTGCAGTCTTGTCATATTACATATGACATTGCTCTATTTCTTCCATTTATTTACAAAATATATTGGAATACTCTCTGTGAAAGTCAAAATTATGGAAGTAATCAGATGTGACATTTCTCAGGCTGCAGTACCCGAGAATCTCACTTCAAACTTAAACAACTTCCACACAGGGTGATGAGATCTGTTCTCACAAAGTGTGCTGGTGTGTATTTCAACAGGTTGCATTGGCTTTGTGTTTCTCTTAGGAAGGCAACAAATGACAGCATTTTGAGCCTAGTTTTAACCAAGTCCAAGATTGTTGTGGTTTGGAAGCTACATTGCATTACTCATAAGCTATGGTAGCTCAGATGTGACTAAAATATCAGGATGTACATGTAGACAACAGCCACTACTGGTTGGTACAGTGAAATAAATGTGGGTTAGGATTGTATCTGCATGCTTGTTGAGCTTCACTGACAATAAACTCACTGTATTTAGCATTAGTTAATCAGCACTTAAGCCCTTTGTGTGGTTTCCTACCACTCACCAACACAACCTTACTCTCCCAGAAAACTACTGACATATTGTATGAAGTGTTAAATCAATACAGTTAAAATAGTCTGTCCTGATATTCATACAGCGTTAAATTATTGTAATCCATATATTTATATTCTGAAATACTTTCTGTATTGCAGAAATGTTCATAGGTTAATCTAGTTATTGATCCTTTGCATGTGTAGGGCTGGGTTACAGTTTCTTTGTTATGTTAACTATGGACCACATTGTGTTTGCTGTCGCTGTTTTTATGGCCTGCCCATTGTCAGACCGCTCCTACAAACGTTTCTAGTCTGCACAGGTTTGATCAGCGTATAACGTGTATGTGGCTGTACCTGTAGTATTTCAGAGGGATCATCCACTGAATGTACACTGATAAGTTACAGTAATGTGAAAACATCAGTACTGGCACTAGCTTCGTGCATTACAGCGCCAGTGGTACGGTCCATGACAAACTGTCTACTAATTCATACACATAAATGTAATTTATAGATGTAATAAAAGATTCAATGTTTGTGTACAACTAAAGACAAATGGTTTGGAAAATCCTCCACTACCCAGCCCCAAACCCAAAAAAAGTTGAATGCTTAACTTTCATCTTTCAGCTGCACTAGAAGTGAGTGCCAAGCTAATAAAAAACAGAGGGCTGGTAGTGGAACAGGATTCCTTTTCTCAAACCACATTATGGACTATGTGAAAGGGTCACTTTATTCCAAGGGAAGGGATTACTCAAAAGAGCATAGCCTTGATAACATTGTCCTTTCAGAGGCATGAACCATTTATTTCCGCTGTTTAAAACCCACATTCAGCCTACCCTTCCATCATATATTGCTTTGAAAACAACATTTTGTTGGTCTATGGGTCATGTACATCTAAATGAGACTCTCGGATAGCAAAAAGTTAGTGTGATATTGAACTTAAATAGTATTTCTGACATGTTGTGCTTTTCCAGGTGAGTGTCCTGACCACCTTGGAGCGACGTTTCAACCTCCAGAGTGCTGACGTGGGGGTGATCGCCAGCAGCTTCGAGATTGGCAACCTGGCTCTCATCCTATTTGTCAGTTACTTTGGGGCCAAAGCCCACCGGCCAAGGCTCATTGGTTGTGGGGGTATTGTCATGGCGCTAGGAGCTCTTCTCTCTGCCCTGCCGGAGTTTCTGACCAGCCAGTACGAATACAACCCGGATGAGACGTGGATGGTTGAATTTGGACGAGACGTATGCACTAACAGGACGGAAAGAGACGAGGAGGAGATCTGTTCCAACAAGGCCAACACCAACATGATGTACTTGCTGCTGATTGGAGCTCAGGTCCTACTGGGGATAGGAGCCACCCCAGTCCAACCCCTTGGTGTATCCTACATTGATGACCATGTGAAGAGAA
Organism: Protosalanx chinensis; assembly: GCA_030340685.1. Lineage (NCBI taxonomy): Eukaryota > Metazoa > Chordata > Actinopteri > Osmeriformes > Salangidae > Protosalanx > Protosalanx chinensis. The sequence continues at coordinate 11,033,001 of CM059318.1, forward strand.
AAGACTCCTCCCTCTATATAGGTAAGTCAGTTTCCATTCACGTACAGCCTACAAGCACCATGACAGCACACGTTTTTTGTTCAACAAGTGCACAGGAACCAAACATTTTGAGCATGTTCATCTCCCTGGGTTACTGGCGAGTCAACAAGAGCTTGAATAACATGACTGTAATAAAGTGCACCAAGAATTGGTGGCGGATTGTCAACACCCTGGTATTTACAAATCAATTTGTTGCAGCACATGAGAGTCTCGTGAATGAAACACAGAAGGCAAACACATTTCACGGTCCATCGCTTTAGCTGAACTTCATGTTTTCCCTGCCAATGGCAGGTGCTGTGTTTACACAGTCCTGAATCATATGAATGTGTGCTCTGTGTTCCGCTCAATCTTTCTTTGTCTACTGTCCTAGGCCAGACCATGTGACGGCCAGGTGAACTGAACAGACCCATGAGTTTTTATTTATTTATTCATGTCCGTGACACTAGGTCTGTATGAATGAATGAATTGAAAGAGGGATGAAAAACAACTGAGCTTGGTGTCTCCTCCTTTGGCTAAACAAGTCTGCTGATGCAGCTTTTCGATGTTTACCACTCCATTCAAAGCATTACCAGAGCAGCCCTTTGATACCGTAGGATTGGTGGATGACATACTCGGGGGTGTGCCGGGGTCTCGGCCTGTTTCTCTGCCAGCGCTCTGCTTCCTTTTCAGACTTTTGGAAATTTCACGGGTTTTGTTGCGGCATCGGAGGTGTTTGGAACTGAGATGCGACCACAGTCGAGCAATAACTACAGTGGGTCTGTTTGTTTTAAGAAATGCTTCATCATCACCACCTTGGCATCTAGAAGAGAGACCTGCTGCAGCACATCAAATCGGGCTAGAGGCTGGTGCCTTATGGACAACTTCGTCCAGACAGTTAGTTCACAGTAGCATTACACAAAGATATGAAACGTAAATCATGCACATCTCCTAATAACTGATTTGCTTTGAAGATCAACAGTTGTCAAGGTGACAACGCTATGTCTGAAGGATAATTAGAAAGGCCGCTGCAAGATGCTGTCTTTCTACTTTTTTATGACGACTGTAATGATGGTTATCTTACTGGAATCAGCAAACAGTGGTTATCACAATAGTCCTGGGTTGATAGACACCTGTTAATTGCTGATTGCCTGTGCAAACTCATGGCTTTGATGGAAAAGAACAGTGTATTTGAGCAGTATCTTTGTTACTCTGCCTCTTCTCTGAAAATACGTGTAGTAAATACGGCAGAGCATTACCCATGTCCCTACAGATGACAGTCTGACCTCATGTTATGTTTCTTTGAAACTAGACAAACAAGCTGGTCAACCTTTTGGACAAAGTCTACAACGTGCTGTTATTGTAGATTTCCGGCCTAAATCGTATTAGCCTAATTGTCCTCCCATGAATGCACAATTCCCTAAATCTCGTATTTTCCCAGTCCTTTCCACCTTGTCTGAAATCAACAGGCAACAAACAAGCTCTGTGAAGGCTTTGACGTTCGGAACCACCGCTGCGCCTCGTTAGCATTGTACAGTCGGAAGTGTGGTTGTGTAGATTAAAGTTTGGTATTCACAGAGGGAGATTTGGGGCTGTTCTCTTCAAATAAGCTGTGAAGAAAGTTGGGGGTGAAAACAAGCGGTGAGCGCCAGAGAACAATGTTGTATTGAGTTGAGAGCATGTGCTCAGCTGATCATTCTAATCCTCCTGCAGCATGCATGTCATGTGATTGGAGCAGCATGAATGGGGGAGATTGTCCGAATCTCTCTAAGATGTCTTTTCACGCACTGATAATATATTCAGTGATTATTCAGTCATGTACATTGTATACGGCCAGGCACCCATTGTTTCGGTACCCGGATCAAGTTGTTTTACCAGGCTCCTTCCTCTCGAAACATTCCAGTTCCTCTCCTTTTAGACTCTGGAGATTGGCACACGCCATGACACCACCTATTTGACCAAGTAGCTGGTGATAGCCAGCCAAGAATAGCAGGCATGATAAAGTAGATGCCTGTACATCATCTGTAACCTAAATAGGTATCAAAAATACCCTTCTTGATGTGTGGTATGCATGAGAACCACCTGATAAACAACCTTTGTTGGTTGATGTGTTTTTGCATCTACATGCTACGTGAAATGTGAAAATACTTTTTATCAGTTTAGTGAAGATAGAACCATACGTACCATAGACCTTGGAGGGATTGATGTTTAAGATATGGGGAGGTTAATTGCATGTGGTCTAATTGATTATGTGTGTCTATGTCTCACATTTGTCTGGCACAGGATTTGCAGGTTAAATCTACAACCATGGCTTGAGTAATCAACAGAATCTTTGAGTAACAACACCTCTTGACTATTGTACCGACAACCAGAGTGTAAATGAAAGCAGTGCTAATTGGATGAGTGTAACATGAATGGTTAGGGTATACTGGTAGTTGATATGATTATTCTGTCCTTGTAGGGGAGCTGGTCATGGGACATTGCAGCAGGGCCTAGGTTTGTTGACGACGGTGATATTTGTATAATTAGACATTCTGCTAAAGTGCTAGGTAATGAGAGAGATGGAGAGAATGAGAGAGCAAGAAAAAAAAGAGAATGATAGAGCACGAGCGAGAATGAGAGAGAGAGAGAGAGCGAGAGAAGGAGAGAGAGACAAAAACAGTGTGGTTGGTAGGAGAGGCAGAGCCATAATTACAGAGAGAGACAGGAATGCCAACCAGCCTGCCATGAGGTGGGTCTGAGTGGTACGACTGCGTATGCATTCCACAGAGCTCTGTGAAAAACAACTCCTACTGAGTCCCAGTGGCAGGCGCAGGGCTGGGCTGGCTCACTCTCCTCACTGTGTTCTACACCAGGCCCGGCTCACTGCAGTTCATACAAGCAGAGCCCCCCCAGATATTTCTACATTACACTTTGATTAAGTATAGGGGTCTGCAGTGTCCTACTTATTGTTTATAAACTGCTGTAGTTGTGTCTGTAGCCCCCCCCTCCCCCCTTTTTGTAAGAGAATCAGCTGTAAGTCTCCTTTTATGTGACTCCTAACGCAACATGGAGGAGAGACAGGACTTCCCTCACCACAGGGTGTTTTGGTTATCATGTCTGGTCCAGAGTGGTTCTGTGGATAAGCTGTGTTTTAAGAGATATTCTTGTTTTCCATGTCTGGACGTAGGTACTAATTTGTGCCAAAGGAAACAAATATGATTGGAGGGCTTGCGTCAACAGGATTTCTCTTCTCAGTACCCTCTGACCTTTCCCTTCTCAGAGCTAAATATGGCTCTTCCCACAGGACCTTTGGTTGCAAAAATATACTGTACAGCACATGCATGTTCAGGGTGGAGCTTGGCTGTGACTCTACACAACAGAAACCCAAGCCACAGGCCTCGTCCAGTTTGGTAGGTTTTCTAGCGCCTGAGAATTACACTGTACACTTGACTGAATGGCTCACACCATCCATTGAAGTCAATGTCAATGCAACTTAAAATGGATAACATAATACATGTTTTAAATATATTTTATGGATCCTTTATTTTCAGTATATACCCACAGATAAGTGAATTATTTTTGTAGAAGTGCTTCCACTGGTTTGCATTAGATACTTGCTGTGGTATCTTTATAGGCAGTATATCTTGCCCATTATATTTATTTTAAATAAGGGTGCCTCGAATTCAAATGTAAGGGGGAGGGGGACAAATGGACAGCGTCACATTCGGCTTTGAAGTAAACGGTTTGGTTGCGAACGCCAACAGTCTGAGGCCCTGATGGAGGAGGAGCCCAGAAGAATACTGCGTCTGTTCCAGCCATGAAGCCGCCCCTCCTTCCCACAATTTCCGCACACACTCAGACATACAGATATTCCCTGGGCTCCGTTGTGCTAGTAAGTGATGCTGAACTAGAAGTGACAGTCTGGCTGAGGGACAACACAGAAGTCCTTTTTTCCCCACCACTGTGGCCACATACAAGTCAGGGATCCACTCTTGGGGCATAGAAGCTACAGAGTCTAGTCTCATTCATACCTGACACATGTAGCTGCCCACAGCACTTGCACTACTGTGAGCAGCTGACATCACACCACTTTATCTTGATCTAGACCAAAGCTTGCGTCTTAGTTTCAGGACGTTTTCTTTCTTCCCTGCCGTAAATGTGCATTTATAAATTGAGTAGAAAATTATACCGTATACATAACCATGGGTTTAAGTTATGATGAATGTACTTTACACCACAACAGAAAGCTACATAGTTTAACTTCACCCCACGTTTATGGGCATTTTCAGGATGCCTCAACCGGGAATCGAAATGGGGACCTTTGATCACTAGCCTGACGCCCTAACCGCTCAGCCACCTCACTCCCTGTGTTTTAGCCCAACGTTAGAAAGCCGGAGTGGTCAGCGTAGTGACAAAGGCCTCAAAAAGGGACCCTCAAGGGTCTTGTAAACATCGCTGCTCGAATGTTCTCCATGTGGCTGCAGCAGGGCGTGTTTATATAAGCTACTTAAACTTAAACTGTAATGTCATCTTGAGGGATTAGATTCTAAATGGGTTTTTCCATCTCTGCCATAAGCTGCATGCTGAGTGTGTGCCTAGCAACAACAGTTTGTTTTATTTCAAGACAATAAGCAATTTTTTACGTGTCAGCAAGCCAGAGCTCTCTATTCCCTCCCCACCCTACCCCCCCCGGCCCTTCGCCCGTCCCGCCCCAGTGTGGGAACATGGCAGTCTCCAGCAGAGTGGCAGTGCTGCTCTGTCATCAGCAGCGTGGCTGCATGGTTCCCCAGATGGTTCACCCTTTCCAGGCTCTGGGATTAGAGAGCTGTTGTCGGGCCACACTGGCAGTGGACGTTGTAGCCACTGGCCCATTACTGGGGCTTGGTCTAAGCAGGTCGTCCCCACCACCGCAGCACGTCTGGAATCATCTGCAATTACATCCACCTATGGATAGACAACATCAAATCACGGAAAGCAATCACTTAAGGGCAGTGCATAGATATGTTAAGACAATTAGCTGTAGATCTAACCGACTCTCGCACTCTGGACGAGTGGGTCTGGTGTATGGAATTCTGCAGTGATTGATAAGGACAAGCCAGTATTAAGTGTCTCCATTAAACTATGTCAGAGACGATCATTAGTGTTGAATCTGCCGTCTTTACTTTAACCCTAATGAGATCATTTATCAAGGCTGCTGAACAAGCAGAACAAATGCTATGGAGGAACCCTCCATGCCCCTGACTAGCATGGACGTCACAGAACTGTACAGTATAGCCCGGATGTTGGACCAATCTCAGCCTAACAAACTGGGTTTGGTTGATTGACCAATGCTGGGTTCATAGATAGATCAATATGTTTTACTAGATAATTACAGATGTCAAGAGGAAGACTCGGAATCAATTTGTCTGGTGGGAAGGTTAACTTCAGCAAGTTTAACTGCCTTAATCTCCTTCTGTCAACTAAGCGTTTTGGACACATCATTGTCGAACATTTTATTTGAAAAGGAAGCTCGCTTTTTGCATCGATGCCAGTTTTACTATATTTGGCAGGGATCTGATGCCACTCTGTTATAGTTTTGCTATTTAACAGACCATGTGTCAGTTTTGGTTAAAACACAATTCATCACCCATTTATAACGATTGGGTGAGTCTTCTCACTTTTTGATGCTTTAACAGAATGAAGGGCAGTTTCCTTTAAAAAAAAAGCCAAAATAATATAGATTTTCAAACAAACGTGTGTTCAGCTATTTGTTCTCTTTAAAAAATCCTGATGAATACTTTTGGCAGTGGAGTCCACAAGGGTTGTAGCTGTGGGTGACAAGCGTGTCATGTGGCACCAATGTTGACAGAATGTCAGCATAGGGCATGTCTCCAAAGCTGTGGACTATCGTCAGACCTGGTATGCTGACCCATCTTCTGTGTAAATCGGCAGTGGAGTTTCATCACAGCAGAGAGAGATAGAAAGAGAGAGATAGAGAGATGGAAAGAGAGATTTAGAGAGAGATAGAAAGAGATAGAAAGAGAGAGATATATAGCGATATCGAGAGAGAGAGAAAGAGAGGGAGAGAAAGAGAGAGAGATAGAAGAAGCAGAAAAGCCCAGCCTCAGCCACGTGCAAACTGAAGTTTCTCTGGAATTCGTGGATCTCTAAGACCGAACTTGCCCAGCCCCTCCTACCCCAACCTGCTGCACTGTTCTTGTCTTGTCCTGTCCAAATGAGTCTGGTGCCCTATAACTGTACACACCAGAGAGGGATGTGAAGGTTGGAGCTGGCAGCCACTAGCCACTAAATGGGTCAGACTTCTGAATGATGTGGGTCAGTGCTGGAAAACAGACGGGGCCTGGAGCCCCCTAACATCAGAGCAGGCCTGGGCATGTTCTCCAGCCCTGTGGCTGTGCCCATGTCAGCCCACCATCTGCAGGACCAGCGGCCCTGCCCCTGCCTCTGTGTCTGGCTGCATGGACAGCTTGGCGGGAGGGCAGGAAACCTGTGGTAAAGGGGAGTCAGCCATATAGCCTCATCATCACCTCTCCAATCTATGTCCAATTCATACGGCCTCAGTAAACCTCAACCGCCTATGCAGCCTTCTGAAGGCAATCTGGGTCAGCCCCTGTCGCCCCCTGTCGCTGATTTTTTGTGGTTCTCTGGTGGAGTTGGGGGGATATACAGGGGGGTGGGTTCAGATCATAAACACAAGGAAACCGTTGCCACGGAAATGTCTGTCAGCCTAGCGTTTTTTTGTTGTTGTTACTATCAGTTTAGGATGCTCATTCGTCTACCAGGTAACTGATGTCCCCTCCCTGGCCCCTGTGCCTGCAGAGAGGATGCAGCTGTTAAAGGGCTGGGCTACATCAGAGCACATCAGAGTCCAGCATGGTGCTGCAGCACAAACAATACTTAGCAAATCCCTGGTCGAGTCAGCGAGCGGCCAGCTCCCCTCCTCCGATTAGGTCAACAGACCCGAGCCTCAGGTGGACAGTGTTTTGCGAGGGACCCAGGGCAAGCAGTATTTACCATGCGAGGAAAGGTCAACAAATTCTGCCGAATCACCATCCACTCCTGGTATTACCACAAATCCCCAGTCTCATTTATTGAGTGGTGTGTAAGTAGTGGCTCTGGCTGACTCTTAAGATGGCCTAGTAGCATGTTCAGCACTTTATCCTAGTATCAGCGCTGACGTGGAGCGCAGGCAAACAAAGCCTAATTAAATGGACTCGGATCGATAGGGCGGCTAGCAAATTTTTACAAACGATTAGAGGGTTGACTGAATCAACTTGTTGGTAGCCGCAATGAGTAGGCCTCTGGAAAAGCTAGACGCCGGTGGATGTTTTGCTTAACACAGCTCCAACTTTTCAACATTGGATGCAACAATTCTGCCGATCAGCGTATCATGGTACTCGCAACATCAGTTCCCAGTTGCACAACCCTCTTCATTTCCTGAAGATGCAGTGCAATTAAGTCTTCTGTGTGGTCTGGAGCAGACAAGCTGGACGTCCAGCCAGCTTCATTATGTTTGCCTGGTTCTCCAGAACACATTAAGAAGAGGAGGTGGTGGGGGCATGCTCCTGGCACTGTTATCCTGGCAATTAGGCCAAGCCACCTGCTGAAGGAGCTGTTAGCAGCTGCTGTGAGCCTCAACCCCTGCTCCTCTCCTCCCCTGCTTGGAGAGGGCAGCTGCGGCCTCTCCAGTAAAGCAGCCTGCCTGAGCCTGCCCTGCCCTGCTCCGCCCGCGCCCTGCCTTCCACCCCAAACGCACAAAAGGGACTGTGTACGACACTCGCCTGGGCCCAAGTACGACATCAGAGGCGGCATTACAAACGGATGGCTGTACCAGGGATCCTGACAGGGCACCTCGCTGTCTGGACGCCTCCTACTCATCCCCTCTCCATTTCCCTCTTTTTTCCTTTCTCAGCCTTTCTTCCTTTTCTCTTCTTCTCCTCCTCCCTCTCGCCATCACTGACCCAGCGCTGACAGCGCTAGAGGTCTGGCAGGGTCCATTGTGGTTCCAGTTCCACATCAGTGGCGTGTTTGAAAACAGGTCTAATCTGTTTATACAATCTTATACCCAGAAAGACTATCATTAACGTGGTAAGTTAGCATTATCAACATAATTGCAAATTGCAAGCTGTGCGGGAAGACGAGATGTCCTCTGCTAGGACTAGTTCAGGCATCTCAATCTCACACAGACCTGAAAATGCTACAAATAATCGCAATGAGTGACTCTGATCTGTATATCGTGAAGAGAATGTAGACACTTTTTTTTCTTTAACTTGATATTTTATTTAAAGACCTTCTAGCGTTTTGAATATGTCTGAAAGTATTTTTTTAACTGTGCATGCTTCTGAGCCATAAATGAACAAGATGTCATTTAGGTTAATAAGGACTTTCTCATACTGTACCTAAAATAGTGGGGGAGTAAAGACACAAGGTTAACACCCAAAGATTATCTTACTATATCGTTTGCCAGGTCTAAGCAGGGTAATGCAATTGACTTACTATTTTTAGCAGTCTATGTAGAACACATATGCAGGTATGAAGAAAGCATCAAACATGTTGTCAAAGCATATGATGTTCAATTGACTGAGTTAAACATATGACAGGAATTGCGTAGTTACATTTACATTTATTCATTTAGCAGACACTTTTATCCAAAGCAACTTCCAAGAGAGAGCTTTACAAAAGAGCATTGGTCTCTGATCATATGAAGGTGATAGTCCCCAAACATAGCGGGTTTACAGATTATGAGACATCCATCATGAAAAGCCAATAAGTGATTTTTTTTCCACAATTTTATTTTTACACTAATCTTTAAGCACATCTCAAGTTTACAAAATTGGCAAAATATTTTTCCTCCAAAGTGTTAGCTGAGTTGTCAGGCACTGCTAAAGGACACTGCTATGAATCTGACTTCATTGAACTGACATCCAGGCGCCGGCTTTGGGATTAACACTTGATATGACACCTCAGTGACTCATCTTTATCATCAGGAACACTATGACTAGCATTCCTTCATATTCTGTGTGTGTGTGTGTGAATGTGTATGTAAATTACACTACCAGGCAGCATCTCAGTGCAGGGCAGGCCTGGGAAATACTGTGCAAAGAAGTGTTCTGCATCGGGAACAGGATGAGGAGATGGAGAAATCAAGGACAGATATGTTACGGTACAAAACAGCTTTGAAGCATTCTGGGAACTGAAGCAAGTTCTTATTGTTAAGAGCCAATTGGCAAACCCATGCAAGAGTTTAGCCTTCAATGGTAACACCATTAGGTTTATTTATGGAATGAAATGTCTACTGTCAATCTTTGATTCTTCCTCGTTAAAATAGATCTACTCAGTTCTCCCACAAGCAAATATGAGCAACATCTGAAGATTCTGGCTTTGTGTAAACATCTTATAAATTTGAGTTTGTTATAGATTCAGAGAGCATTTATTCCATGACAACGTCTCAATTGAACAAATTAATGGATCTCACTCAAGTCATTAACCTTTTCCCACTAAAATGTAGTTTGGTGTGCCTTATTGTGCCTTATTGTTTGTCCCCTTTATTGCCACATAAAGCGACATGAGATGGCAGTTTGACTTTTGCAACTTCTGAATGGTAAAACAGGACACATTTCAGATATATATTTTGGTGTTTGATCAACTCAGTAGCAGTCATGGTGTCACGTGCAGGCAGTTGGTTGCATGTTCTTTTGAAAAACCAGTTGGTGACAGAGGCCAATTCACAGTGTCAGACTAATGTCTGCAGCTCTGCACTGCATACAGCTTTTAAATAGCAGCTGTTTGGGGCTGTGGATGTGACGCATCAAAGCCATAAGCGAAGCATGACACTAAACTCAGGATCATGACGGTCTCAGATTCGGTCTAGCCGTACCTAGCACCCAGGTTCTGAATGTGTCTTGTACAAAGGCTAGCTAGCACGTGGTTTGTATCTAAGCAACATGGAAGGCTGTATTTAGGACACTGCCTTGCATACCTCTTTTGAATGTATTGACATTGTGTTGCTCTGTGCACTGTTAAAAAAAAGAAGCTTTGACATCCACGGTATAGGCCCAGGCCTAATGCTGTTACTAGTGTCTAGTGGATCACTGCAGATTTGGCAGGCCATAATCCCATTTTACATGGTGTACTTAATCCAAAAAGACTTCACCTTAAATTCCCCTCAGGACGTTACCCCACGTGTTTTTTTTTTGTTTTGTTTTTTACACATCCCAGTCATCAAATAACTCCAAGAATTGCTGTTTGTTTGTATGTCTGTTCATGTTAGTTTACTATTATTATCTAGAGAACCGGGCAGTCAGCAAAATGTGGAATTTTCTTTTTATAGTTCAACGGCGTGCAGTGCCAAGATTGACATTTTTAAGACCGGCAGTGCAACATTTTAAACAATCTTCATCTTCCCTGAGAACAAGACACCAAGACTGTCTACAAAAGAAGATACCAAAAACGTCTGTTCAGTATCTTGGCAGAAGGAGAATGCTTTTACTCCACATTTCATTTTTCCTATACTAGGTTTGATCTAACATTTCTGACCCTATAGAAATTATAGTTTTCTTTATGCACTAAATGAAGCCTATGTACAATCTATATAATCTAATCTATACAACGTTTGTGTCATCTAGTGCACTGATTTGGCAAACTCTAACCATGGTATTAGCACAAAGTTTTTCAGGCTGTGATTTAATAATCAGAGGTTATGCCATCACATAGTCTACTACCTTCTTGAATGACCGCCTCAGAAATTATTGAAGGTGGAGCTGCTAAAACCATCTAAAATAGGAATCCATTTCCTAATAAAACCTTGTTGCATGCAAATTATGTAATGTGAGGCAGGGATTTGTTGACTTTTTGATGGCTGAGGAATTGTAGGTCAAGAAAGCCAGTTGAAGTCTGCGGTTGAGTAGGATGTTGGGAGGAAACATTTAGTCTCATAATACGCTGAAAACCCAAACAGTATTAAAGGGTCTAAAAATAAAGTGAAAGTGGCACCTTATGGAGAGAAGGTTTCAGGGGTTCTGGGTGAGTTGCTCTAGCCATTCATCACATGTAGCTGTCTGCTATTGTCATGAGTCATGAACAATGCTTACAGTAGTTCATCCCGAACAGGACACTGGGAAATTACTATTGGTTGGGTGTTCCAAAATCACCAAAGCCACCAAGTAAAATAGCTCATTTCAATCCCTGTTTAGTGGAAGACACGGAAAGCACTCAAAAGGATCTTGAGCTCTGAAAACGGTCAAGTTCCACATGGGCTGGACCTGACCTTATCGACGCAAAGTGGGGTCGACTGTTAAAAATGCACTTGCATCCCCTTAACGGTCCATTTACCAAAGAGCTACAGGGTATAAGAACAGCTACATTACTGGTTTTATTTGTCCCCAAGGCTCTGAAGAGCCTTCACGAGTGAATGCAGCTGTATTTTGGTATACGACAAGTTCAGGGTCTGTAGAGGTGAGGGGATGAAATACAATCATGCAAATACCTTTGACTGAAATGGGGGGGCATGTTGGGTGTGGCATCTCAAAATATTATTTGTTATCTGGCCTCACATGGCATTAGCAGCTTTCTGACCCATAATTCCTTGCTTTGTGATGCCCTGCCCCATCGGGTTGCAAAAACTGTCCGCTCCTTTTCATTAACTGTCATCATGAATGTTGTTCCCTGTCAGTTCATTCTGCACAGCAGGCAGAACGAGGGCCTGTGTGCCCTGAGTCCCTCTGTGCCCTGAGTCTCAAAGGCTCCACACTCCCATTTAGGGCTTTACCTCTGCATTCTCCTCAGAGTCTTTATAAGGTCAGAGCTCTGCTGTCTGGGTGGTTTACCCATTGGAGGAAGTTGCAGCCTGGCTTTAGTTAGTGCAACAAGAGGATGTTGTTTGAAAGATATTTGGATTTACAGTCGGCAGTCTTTACACATCGGTAGAGGTTTGTTTACAATTGGTTCAGGTTATCTCAATCCATTTCCCCCCAGGTCTTTTTGGACTGCCAGCATTGTATTGCATTGTGTTCCTACTTAACCCACATCTGCACTGTGCCGCCAGGTGGTGTTTGTGAAGGTGTGGAAATCCGTGAAACAATACTAGGCAGCTGTGAAGTTTGGTCCAGTGCTTTGACCTGTAGCCATGCAAAGTCATGCTAAGCCTCGGGTCCATTCTAACCCAATCCTGTCCCTCTTTCCTGTCGTGTCTGTGATCACGTGGAAGATGTTCCCTCAATTACCACAGAGATGTGATAATCGAAATGCCTGGCATTCGACTGATCCTTGGTCAGCCAGTACTGCTCGAGAATTCCTCTCGCGCACGGTGGCCTCAATCTGGCCCCCCTGTGAAAGTGGCACGTGCCATTGTTTGGACAACATCGCCCTGTGTCCTCATGCTCTGATTGAGCTCAGAGGATTAGCGAGCAAACTTGAGCTGGATTAATGAAGGAGGACATGGAATCTCCTCTGCACAGTGAGAACGAGACGTAAACAGAACCCATGGGCAGCAGCCATTTATCTGACAATCGTGTCTCTGAAAATCTTACCCCACTAGAGTCTTTATTAAACCCCTCCCATCGTATCAATATCCCCAACGCTGCACTGAAGGGATACAAATCACCTTTGATTGTCTGTGACCAAAACAAAACTTTGGTTTGCCAAGTGTGCATCTGTGTGCATTATTAATGCCACTGTGTTACCACAGGCTTACGTGCAACACAGTCCACCACTCTGTCATAATTTACGTGTTAGGTTGAATGCTCTTTAAGATGTTGCAGATGTCTGCCTTGAATCTGTCTGCACACCATTTAACAGGGTCCATGGCGATCTTGAAAGGAGTGGTCAGGTGACTGTCGTTTATGGGGTGTATTATGGGTTAATCTTTGCACTGTGTTTGGACGAGCAATTAGATGGAGCTCCATAAACTGAAAGTTCCTGTAAAAGTGGCCCCAGGTCTATGCTCTAATTGCTAAGAATGGGGATAAAGTTGCTATCATGTTGTGATTAATGGTACACTGTTAAACATGCTCTTACACTAAATGACATTCTAGATTAATATTCCCTAGATCTTCTGAAATATGATGGCAGGGCCATGAATTGAGCTATGCATAAAGTGACCAAGGTTTCCTTGCAAAACACCTTTGTGTTCATGCACAGCATTTATTCTGTTCAATCGCTGAGTTTAAAAAGGCAAACATATTAACTCAGTGAAAAGCACAGGTCATAGGATGGACTTCCTGGTCAATTAATATCACTATAATACATTACTTATGAGCAGCAGCTTGAGGGGCCTATTCTACTGGTCTCTAAGCAAATTAGAAGCAGACAAAAGCACAAGAGCCCAGCTTTGTTATTGAATTACATCGAGCAAAGCTCTGCTGAGAGTATTATTCACAGGATGCTTAAAGGCTTGGGGATATAAAACAGGAACAAATTAGTTTGTTTTGTTCTTACTCCATAACAGGACTAATTGAGAATAGGAATAGGATGTTCAGTGCTCTGTCATAGAATATTCTTCTTGATGATGACCAACTACACTGCCTTAAAACAATGCTAGTTCCTCGTTTCTTCTTCTTGCTTATTACATATCTGTATATGTGTGTGTTTGTGTTTGATTAGGTGCAGGGGGTTTCTTTCAAATGACCTTTCTCTTATGACTAGATACCACCTGCCTGTAATCTATACTTGAGTCATATGAGAACAGAGAAATGGAAACAGTTGGAAAATGAATGAGAGAGAGAGAGAGAGAGAGAGAGGGGGGAATCGAGAGAGCAAGTTTTAAGGGTCTGTTAGATGCACCTGCTTCTCAAAACATATATTCAGACAAAATCAGTTTGTCCATCTCCTGTCGAGCAGATTATATTTCCATTGGGGAAAACAGACGCTGCAGGGGATCTGTATTCAGAAAACCTGAAAGTAAAAATTGTGCAGATAGCTTGGCTATGTTTTTAAGTAGCAGAGATGGCCTGGTAAACTTCTCAAAATTTTATAATTGAGTGGAATGATTCAAAATGCTTGAATAATTATTAAATTCGAGATAACTATTTTCAAGTCTGAAATTGAACAGTGTGCATGTTTAGTAACTGTAACTGTTGAATGAACCTAATGTATGGTTCTTACACTGTCAAGAGCTGCTTGGGCTGGATATAGGAAAGTGAAGTCATGTCATTACCAAGGAGACTATGTGTCAAACACAAGCGGAGAAAAAAGAGAAAAACAGAGACGGTGGGAAAAAATGAAACTGAGTGTGAGAGACCTTAACATTTATAGTCTCTGGTTTTGGACTGAGCATTGCCGTCATCTCCTGGTAGGTGTTTCCTCTTTGAGGCTTCCTGTGGTGAAAGAAATAGTGGTGTTGCTATGAAGAGACAACACGGTTTCTAAGGAAACACTTGAAACGTAGACCGCATCACACTCATTTGATGCACCACAGCTCAGTTAGCATGCACACACCACGGTGCATTTCAGAGTGAATTTCATTGGTATCCATTGGTAACCATTCCTTTCCTTCTCTCAACTTATTGTTTTAGAAACCCAATAATGTCCTTTATATGTAGGATTCAAGTGAGTATAAAACAGACCTAGTCTAAATCTCCAGAGCCATATTGGACCAGAGGGCTGGTACTAGTGCGGTGACTGTAATGTTTACCCATGTCTCTCTTCACAGCCGCTCTCCTGGAAATTATATTTTCCTGAATGGTCAAATTGAGTCACGTTTCCATGTATGCTCATTAATCGCCTGCTTGGGGCATATGAGCAACATCTGTCCTGCTGACTGGAGCCTCCCTCCTGCTTGGGGTGATGCAGGCCGACCGGGAGCCCGCATGAGGCTAATGTGGGGCGGCTGGCGGTCTCGGTGTGAGTCCCCTCCCCACCATGCTTCTCCCAGCTCATTAATGGAGCTGAAATGCGGTAGAATCATCTGGAACAGCATGGTGTAAGACTGCTTCAGAGCATCTCTTTTGGAATCAGAACAATTAGTCAACCCAGCAAGGGACTAACGGCGCACCCCGTCCACTAAGTGTTTCCCGCATTTTAAATATAAAACACCACTTTTTGCCTCTCAAGGTTCTTGTTTTGCGCGTTTTCTTTCAGATATATTTGACCAATTAATTTAAGTTACCATTTTGATTCGATGTTTGTGTTAAATAGTGCAGTTATCACTTAAAAAAAAAGTGTCCAGCTACATATCGTGCCCACTTTAATGCAGTCAAAAGAGTTTCTGGACCAGGAGATACTGGTGGCTGACATGAGGTCTTCCTGGTGTCAGTCTGTCTGCCCCTGTGTGTGAGTCACTGTGCCAGGCCCCCACCCCCCTGACAGATAGCCGTTGTTAATGAGGATTTGTGACCAGGCTACATATTGCAGCTCCAGCTGCTCACTCCATTAGATTTGGAGCACAGTAGCTTTGTAGCTAGCTCCCCTCCAACAACGGAGATTATATTTCTATGTAGACTTCACTGTTGTGTGTGGACTATGTTGCCTTTCTCTCTAAGAATAGCTGATATTTCTGAGACTGTGAGGTTTGTCTGTTGATTTAGTTAACCAATAGCTCAAAGCTACTCCGTTTCATCAACATCCTTTTCAGTGGCCATACCTCGACACATTTGTTTTGATTTGTCAGTCAGCTAGCGTGCTTTGATCGGGATGCTTTTTTGTAGTTGACACCGTTTCTAGAACTTTCTTAATGTTTTCTCATTAGTGTCTTGTGTATTGCCTGGATTGATCGTAAATCAAATGTGCCACCTTGTGGCTGAGAGGGGAACACACAAGATTACACTTGAAGACGGTATTTGGCTGACTGTTGTTGAGAATTTGAAGTGCTATGAGGTGTTTGAGATAAGTTATTCATTCTGTAATGTAATTATATGTTTCCTTGCAGGAATCCTCTTCTCTACGTTGGTGTTCGGGCCTGCCTGTGGTTTCATCCTGGGGTCTCTCTGTACCAAGTTCTACGTGGATGCTGTCTTTATAGACACCAGTGTGTCAACGTTCCAAGTCTCCACTTTAGTAGTTTGTGTCGTGTCATTTGTGTTGACTTTGTGTTTCTTTGCCATAGGTCGACTGACTATCACCCCTGACGACCCTCGGTGGATCGGGGCCTGGTGGGGGGGGTTCCTCCTGTGTGGTGCCTTACTGTTCTTCTCCGCCCTCTTCATGTTTGGATTCCCCCAGTCTCTGCCTCGCCGGGACGGGGAAGACGGTGGGGAGAGTGAGCAGGCTATGCTCTCCCCCTCTACCTCCATGGACTATAAGCCCAGCAATGGTGCGGCGCATAATCACGAGCCGGTCAACAGCCCCACCTGCTGTCAGCAGCTCAGAGGTAGGAACAGCCAACACAGCGCTAATTCCAAATGGCTACTTTCAATATTTTATTAGCTTTTTATCCACACAAGAACAAATGGCCAATACCCTGTGTTTGTCAACACACATCCCTCTGTCCAATCAGTTCCAACTATTGGGCAACCTGTCATCTAACACAATCATTCACAAACCTACCGACTGACCTTGAATTTACACACAAACTATCGGAGGTATGCACTAGGGAATCTAGGACAGGAGCAGAAGTGACATGTGACCTTCTTTTTGGGTATGTCAAACACATTCAATACAATACATTCAATCAATCTACCTCACCTGGCGTTCCTATTATTTCGGCATTTTTCTGGTAGCACACTTGGATCCAACCCGCTTTTGGTCCACTAGGCGCAAGCTGCCACGCTTGGACAAACCAAATGACTGGAGGGGTTCATATAACATATGGGAGAAGACTGACAGTTTAGTGACACAAAATAGCAACATACTGCATAAGAATATCACAGGGCTTAGAATCTTGTCAATTTTGTGGCATTAAGCATCTTTGCTCTTCCTCCTCTCCTCAATAGTGATTCCCAAGGTTACCAAGCACCTCCTCTCCAACCCAGTGTTCACCTGCATCATCCTGGCAGCCTGCATGGAGATTGGCGTGGTCGCCGGCTTTGCTGCTTTCCTGGGGAAATACCTGGAGCAGCAGTTCAACCTCACCACCTCCTCTGCCAATCAACTCCTAGGTCAATTTCACCAAGACTATTTCTATCTCTCTCTCACTTGCTGTCTGTTCTGTCTTCATTCTCTCTATTAGACACACAAACTGCAGTATGCTAACCAGGTCACCCCCCCCTCCTCCCCCCTCACAGGTATGACCGCTATTCCCTGTGCCTGTCTGGGGATCTTCCTGGGAGGCCTGCTGGTCAAGAAGCTGAACCTGTCAGCCCTGGGGGCCATCCGTATGGCCATGCTAGTAAACCTGGTCTCCACCGCCTGCTACGTCTCCTTCCTCTTCCTGGGCTGTGACACTGGCCCTGTCGCTGGGGTGACCGTCGCCTATGGCAACGAGTAAGAACCCTGCGTGCCTATTGCTATGCATAGCGTTTCTGTTGTTGAGGTCTTGGGAAAGAGTGTCTGTGTAGTCACTGTACTTCGTTGTTAATTTTATGTGTTTGTGACATTACATTATTGAAATGCTCATGACTAAGTACTAACCGTGAACTTCATCCATAATTATCATTACAGATCTCTAAATTAATGATTACTATGATGATTACTGGGCAGTTAAAGTGGCCTGGCATCTTATTTTTCACTAGGGGGAGTAATTTGTTTATAACATAACAAGCAATAACATAACATAATCACGATGTGTGTTTCATAATCTATAAACCCGCTATGTTTGGGGTCTATCACGGTGCTATGATCAGTGACCTATGCTCTTTTGTAAAGCTCTCTCTTGGAAGTCGCTTTTGATAAAAGCGTCTGCTAAATGAATACATGTAAACATAAACAAGTGTTTATAGTGCTGAGACAGCTGACATTGCTTACCCACAAGCTTGTTAATATTTTAATCCTGAAGTAGCAGGCGTTCTCGTGTCAGAACACACCCTTGATTACATGTGCATGTTTAATGAATCAATGCAGTACAACATAGGCTAGATACAACACAAAGGGGAAGGAACACAGATATCACACAGTCTTAAAGCAGCCATCTCCAGCAGGTGCAGTATGGGCACACTTGCCGAATCCTTTATACATCTGTCTCACCCTCTTCCTCTCTCCATCCCTCACTCTGCCTCTCCCCTTCCTTCTGTCCATCTCTTTCTTTTATTCTCTTTCCATCCTTCTCCATCCATCCATCCCTCTCTCCCTATTTCTCTGTCTCCATCTTTCCTGTCCCTCCCTTTGTTTCTCTCCCTCCCTCTGTCCCATTTTCCCTCCCTCTCTGTCTCCCTCCATCCTTCTCTTTCTCCCTCCAGGACGCTGCATGTAGGCCAGAAGCCTGAAGCGGCCTGCATCAGTCACTGTAACTGCTTCACGTCGTCCGTCAGTCCAGTTTGTGGCTCCAACGGCGTCACCTATCTGTCCTCCTGCTTCGCCGGCTGCAGCAGAACAGTGAGCACAGGCACCCCACCCCCCCTTGCTCAGGTCATTACCCTGGCAGGCAGAACCCCCCCCCCCCCCCCCCCCCAGCCCCTTTCACATAGTGCCTTGTGATAGAGACATTTAGCCCAGTCCATATGCTGTAGTGTTTAACCTGCAGCTTTTGGGGGGACAGTCAATATCATAAATGGCAGAGGTCTGACAGAAACAAATATGTATCTATGTATCACTCATTGACGCTGCCCTGTTACCTTTCACTAAACCCGAAGAGGCTTCATTCATGTCCTCTCATGTTGAAAAACGTCCATCGGGGCCATAATTGTGTAGTTTATGGCTTGTAAGTTCAGGCAGGTATTTCTCCCATGTGGAACAGATGCTAGTTTGCAGACAAACGTTCTCTTTATTCAAACCACTCGCAAACATCTATGCCCACCATGTGTGCGTGAATCACTGTTATCCTCGCTTACCTTGTCATCAGTCAGAGCACTAACCTTTCCACAGACGGATGTTTACATCAACGCTACACAGCCTGCGGCCCAGGAAAAACGGCCCAGGAACTGTTACTGCTCCTCGCTAACGCCAGCCCAAGCATGATCTAGCTTTGCTGCTTGTGTTTAGAATCGGACCGGCTGCTCCTGTATATCCAGCGAGAGTGAGTTTGCCACGGCCGTCCCAGGGAAGTGTCCCAGTCCTGGCTGCCAGGAGGCCTTCCTCATCTTCCTGTGTGTCATCTGTGCCTGCAGCATGATCGGAGCCATGGCCCAGACACCCTCTGTCATCATCTTGATCCGGTACCGAAACCCTCAATGCTGCATGTGCATGCATGAGTAGCAACTTGGTAACCTGGTCAAAAATATGCTGACTGTCCTTTGTTTATCCCCCTCAGGACCGTGAGCCCTGAGCTTAAATCCTACGCTCTTGGAGTTCTGTTTCTCTTGCTACGACTCATAGGTAAGATGTGATCCGACATCTTTCCCACATTTTTAAGCTTTACACCAGTTTTTTTTAAGATGTTTTACATTACATTTTCTTATTGTTATTCTTGCTCCATCTAATTCTTCGCTAGCACAGATGTGAGAAACAAGATTGATTAGTTCACCTGCGGAGTTGAGGAGCATGTGCTGACATTTGAATGTCCCCCCTCGCACTTGTTTTGCAGGATTCATCCCTCCTCCCCTGATCTTTGGTGCTGGAATCGACTCAACATGCCTTTTCTGGAGTACAGAGTGCGGGGTTAAGGGTGCCTGCCTGCTGTATGACAATGTAGCTTACAGGCATCTTTATGTAAGCCTGGCCATCATTCTCAAGGGAATAGCCTTTCTCCTGTACACCACCACCTGGTACTGTTTACGTAGGAACTATAAGAAGTACATCAAAAGCAACGAGGGTCACTTGTCCCCAACTGAACTCTTCCCTTCTTCTGGGCACACCCTTGACAACATGGGGAAGGAGGGAAGTCATAACCCTGACAGCCGGACAAAGTTCATATACAACCTAGAAGACCATGAGTGGTGCGAAAATATGGAGTCAGTTCTATAGATTTCGGCCCATGATAAGGAGGAACTGTTCTACTTGGACTTCCATCAGGAGATCGTCCTCTGTCTTCTGTTGTTAGGATCAACTTTTCTCTTCCATTAAAGATAATCCTGAGGCCCAAGTCAGGGCCTTGAAAGACTGTTGCTGCTTTCTGCTTCACATCCTCGGTAACTTTTGAAGGGTCCATTTTGATAGATGAGACAGTCGCTTGTCAGCAAGGTGTTGTCCAGTGCCAGTAAATTCTGTTGTGATTGTTGGTAGAACACAGGTTTCATCTGCCTCAGTCCAAAGCTCCTAGTTAGGGGTCATTCGTTTCCATAAACCATAGGACCATTAGTTTGTCAAGATAATGCTACTGTTGTAGTTGCCATATTTCTCAACTCTGTAATGGATCCAGTCCGATACCAGACATAAAAGGTTCCGGTCAGTCAAATCAATTCAGTGTGTTTTGTGTATGACAGCTTTCTCTCTTGAAAAGAGATGACATATAGTTTTAAAACTATTGAAAAGACCTAATAGTTGCCAAGAGTTTACAAATCTAGAGATATTTCATTCTGCATTGCGTTCTTTGCTATTTATTAAGAGGGAAACACAGCCTCATGTACTGTAAAGTGGAGGGTAGAGAATGTTTTCAAGTAGCCGCCTACTATGTGCTTTCAATGTCAGAATCAAGTCAAGTGGTAGTCAGTAGAATGGTGTTTATTGTTTCAACAGCATACACTGTTCAGAAGCTGCCCTCTTGCTGGATCACAGACACTACTTTTGACTAGGACTTAGTGCATATTTTTTTATTAACTTGAGTCATATCCAAAACTACCATCTATCAGTTATTATTTATCAGATTCAATTTGATAGGGTCTTTATGTTCTTGCTTTTCAGATTTGCTGATTATATTTAACCCTAATATGTCTTAATATGAGGGATTATTCCGAGAAAATGTCTAATTATCTTGGATTTGGTATTTTGCACCCAATAGAAAGCAGGTATTTGAAAGTACCGAAAGTCTTTTTATGTGTTTTGATTACATATTCAAGCAAAACGAGATTACAATTAATATATTTGTATTTGGTAGTTTCTAAATATATATAGAAAGACTACTGAGTATAAAAGAAGATTTAAGTAAACAAATGTTTTGTTATAAATGTTGGTATTAAATTGGGATACAAATAATATCAAAGAAAAATAAGCATTTTCAAATAATGCCATAGAAAATGTTTTATTAGGCATGCAAATTCTGCATGTGAAGTTGGAATAAAATGGTACGCGAGGTAAATAGCTTTTGGCAAATAGGTTGATATCCCACTAAAATAAAATACAAAACACTTGATTACCTCTATTTAAACTTCTTCAATTTGAGTGGGCACATACTGTATGACTTCTTGTGTTACTAATCAAAGTCTCTGCAGATAAGGTTTTAGGCATTGTCACTTTTCTTACACTTTTTTGTATGGCAAAATATCATTTATTTTACTCTGGAAATAAATTATTTTTCAGAAAATCAACCTGTCTCTTGGTGTTTTGCATGTTGTGCTGCCTGCATTCTGCGATACAATGTAATTATCTTTACATCTCATACCATGCAAACAAACTTCTGACATCTATAACTGACGTGCTACATAGTCTAGTGATCTATAAAATAGATACTTCAAGTTCATGTGATTAACGTGATTTAAACAAGAACACGGGACACAAAGTTTAGTTTTTGCTGCCATGGTTCTGTCATATTTTGGCTAGTTGGTCTGTTGGTCTGTTGCTGTTGTTGCTGTCAGTCCAGATATTAGTGAGGAGTCAATACTTCAAAATGCTTTGGATCTAAAGAAGATCTTCACTCAGTGATGGATACCGTAGCTGTCTGTGCCGTGGTTCCATTAGTAGAATTCTATTTCTACTTCACTGCGGATTCCAAATGTGTTGCTGTTGTGCCTACAGACGTTTGTCTGCATGCAGTGATGTCTTGGTACGATTCTGACTGTTCTCTGAATATCACAGCGGAAAGCCACACTGCTTTCATCTTGTCTGCTTGCAAAGTAGATTAGGGTTCCCATTGATATGGATAAGATTATCTTTTTAGCCATGACAGATGAACTGGGCTAAACTGGAGGAGGAGTGAGTGCAGCAGTTTGAGAAGATGCCTTCAGCTAATCACTGACGCCCTCAGAGCAATTGGACCACATTAGATTAGATAAACCTTTATTTGTCCTCCAGGGGGTGGAAATTACAGTTCACAACAGCAGCAGGGTAAAGTACAGCACACAGAGTTGCAGGGTAATATAACAATAATGACAATAGCAATAACAATAGGCGGGCACGATAAAGTCCAGTACAAAAAATAAGAAAATAAGTAAGTTAAGTAGTCCAGTTAAGTAGTCCAGTATAAAAAAAATATATACAAAATAAGTAAGTTAAGTAGACATATAGACAGTTATTGCACTTGAGGAGAATTACAGAATTACAGTATTGCAAAAAAATACTTCAGTTAAGTAGAAATATTGCACTTAATACAGAATATGAATATAACACGAGTATTGCACGTAAGTGAAGTAATAAAGTACAAAAAGTAATACTGCATGGTGGTGAGGTAGTGATGGTTATAATAATGATAATGGTGTGTAGCACATGATAGTGGCTATGGACAGCAGTATTTAGTGATTATTAAACAGTCTGACAGCAGCAGGAAGGAAGGACCTGCGGAATCTCTCCTTCACACACTGAGGGTGAATCAGCCTATGGCTGAAGCTGCTCTCCAGAGCGACAGTGAGTCCATGGTAGAAAAGAACAGGATTCATGTCACTCTCTCGCAAAGCTTCAATGTTTGCACAACTTTTCAAAGCTGGAAACACGTTTTCATGTGTTTTATACGGAACCTTTGTGTATGTGTGTGTGTGAGATAGTGTCTGTGTGTCTTCACATTGCATCTGTTCTGCTTCCATAAATTGCTTGGATATTGTTTCACATAAACCACAATAAATTGGGGAAACAGGGCAGTGGGTAATTTCTCTAGATTAGTTTAAGGGTTGGGGTTAGATAATCCTCATTTCTCTAGTTTGTAAAAGTGCAGTGCATTTTAAATCACTCAAGATGGTGCCACAGCACGTACTGCAGAAAGCTTCCCTTAGATCCAGTCAGTTGTAAAAGTACCTGGGACCTTCATGAGTTCAGACCATAAGAAGTGTCAACATCATTTTTCAAACCACATACCACAGATAAAACATATGAAAACAAACAACATAAAAGTTACCAATGTTCATCTGACATGTGTCCAAATTTACCCCTTCTGTTTAAGTGATTGATAAGAACGTTTGGTTTGTTTTACAGGTGTGCAGTGGGAGATGGTCCCACACTTTTGCTATGTCAAAGTGGAGTGGAAAATACTTTAATCTGGTACTCATACCCATTAATTTATTACCATGCAACCTTAACTAAAAGTATACATACTAAATTATAGTGGAGCTTTTGCTCCATTTATTTATGAATTTTTTTCCGAGGGGGTTTAAACCATAAGGTACTGTCAGCCAACACAATTACTTTCCTCCACAAAGAACATAAACTGAATGCTAATTATATAAATTCAGCATCACAGGCACCTTTATTACAAAGACACACTTTGACACGTGCCTCACTCAGCATGCTAATGACACCCTAGCCTTTAAACACAATGACTATTCTTCAAAACAAGGCAACATTTCAAAAGGAACCTACGGTAAACCATAAGCCACAAACAGCTCTATCAGAACAGTATCCATATTTGTAATTGCCAAGGTATCACATGGACAATCAATCATGGAATGCTTACAGTAGAAAACATTCTGGATACTACAAAGCTTTTTATTACTGTACCACTTTTTTTTCAGAGCAAGGAAATTACATGTAATTCTTATTAGAATACAGTTAATTGGAGCAAACAACATTGTAAGTATATTTATAGGCTACACCAATTTGAACTGCGATTAATTCATAATGGGTGGCAATCTACGTTCATGTACAGCAAACATGATATCTACACCATAATCGGTGTCCATGTTCATTGTTTCAAACCGGGAGAGCGTTGAAGACTTATTTGAAGTGCTGTAGCTTTAAAATCCAATTGTTCAACATAGGCTGCTGCTCCCACGACAATGTCAATGTAGATGGTTAAGCACTGGCTTTAAAAGTTTGACTGGGGAATAGAGGTGCGATACGTAGCAGTGTCGTGGCTGGAGGGACAAACAGGAACGGGGCTTTGAGAGCGAATCATATGTTCGTTGACCGACTAAGATATTGTTGAATATGATACTAAAACGCGTTGAGGTTTCATAGTATAGTGAAGCTATAGAATAGCTTGAGGCGAGCTATTAGCTGCAGGTAGTTCTGAAAAACAGTCATGCTCTTAGAATATCGCACATTGATGTTCGGAATTGTATCATTGCTAGTACTGTTTTTAATCTTCGAGGATATTTCTGAATTGGAGGAAGAAATTGCGTAAGTAGCGATGCAGAGACAATGTTTATTTTTTTTATTTTTTTACCATGTGTAACGTTGTGCACGCTTTTAATTCCAATGCTTGTTGGGATATTGCACTAGAGAGATAGTCAGAGAGAGAGAGAGAGTCTGAGAGAGGTAGTTCAGATACATGGACTTCTTCCTCCACATGTCAGACTAATCTGAATTTGACTATGATGATCTACTAATTTTGTATGTACACCAGTATAAAAGTGACTTTAACCTCTACAGTTGACAATGACATAGGACATTGTTTGCTGAATTACAATCTAGCCAAGAACTGGAAGCCATTTTCTCCCCAGACCCAAACCTTGAATCAATTGTTCATCATCAAGAACAGCAGAGCCACTTCTTTGTGGCCAAATGAATCTCCAGTTTGGTTCCACACTCCATGTGTGTTTGCATATCTGCTTACTTCATGTCAGTCTAGGTTGATGTGTGGTCAGCTGTGCAGACAGGAGATAACAGTTTGATTGGTTGAGATCAACACACTGGAGAAACATGGAAGACTTGTGCTTTATCCAGCCATAATGGTGCCCTGTAGAAGGCAATCTAATTGTATTTTGCACATGGACAGCACTTACAGTTCGACATCTCAAACACAAGTTTTCTACTCTTCTTTACTTATGTAAATAGAAATTGTTACAAAATAGCCCTTTTTCCCACTCTCTCTCTCCTAGAGACAGGAGATAATAAAGTAGTCTTAGGTTGTTCTCTACATTTTACAGGACTGGCAGTTAGTGAAACACATTAAATCTGTTGGCTCATTGTCTGCTGGCACATTTGTATTTTCACTGGTATTACTTGAACAGGGCACTAATTGACATGACTCATTTGTGTTTTTCGCACTTAATTAGAAAACATCTTATCACACTGTGTATCCTACTTAATGATTTTTTGTGCTGGAATCTAAGTAAGAAAGAAACTCTCTAGTTTGGTATTGAGTTGATGTTAAAAGTCATATATATATATATATATATATATATATATACACTGCATGATTCCAGTGTGGCAGATAGGTCATCAAACCAGTTGAGTAGGGCGGTATTGGGGAGGTGCTCCAAAGGACACTGCTGCTACAGATGTTATGTCATGAATAGCAATTAGCTTTATGATAAATAAAAAAAATTGTCCCTAGTGTATGACTGTGCGAGTGAATGGTTGTCTCTATGTTGTCTGTCAATGTCTGTGTGATAGCCCTGCGACTAGCTGTCCCCAGTCCAGGGTGTACCCTGCCTACGGCCCGAAAGTAACTGGGATAGGCTCCAGTCACCCGTGACCCCTAACGGGAATAAGCGGAAGAAAATGAATGAATAAATACCCAACAAATGATGCACATACGGAACAGTTGCTCATTTCCCATCTGATGGATTTTTACAGGGCTTGTACTCATTTAGATTCACAGCATTAGTTTGACGGATATGACAGAATGCCCCTTATGATGAAACAAGCCGTCACCACATGCTTTGCATCTTGTAATGGCTTTTCTGTTTGTGTCAGGTACTTGGTTCCTGGTATTCTAGTGTGCCTAGTGCACTTTGCACTATTTTCTAAATAATTCACCTGATAATAATGTGAAACATAATTCTTGATGGTGGTTATAATGATTTATTTTTTGGTCAAGTAACATCGGAGGTTCCAGAAAATTCTACTGGCCCAGCAGCATACCCCAGCCACACAGGTTAGTTTCCTTTGGCAGGCCTCCAGAGTTTACTGGGATTTATATTTATCAATACAGTTCTACCAGCTTTGCCATCCTACTAAACTAAAACATGCAGACAAATAACTACAAGACTTGTACATTAATATTAAATTACATTACTTGTACATATCATACCATAATCAGATTCTTCCTTGTTCAAATTCAGAGTTACAGCAGCAAAGATTAATGCAACACCATTAGCCAGTGAGAGCAAGGATACCATTAGTATCCCTCCTTCAAGCTGCAGTAATACAACCAAGCTCCCTCTGGATAACTGGACCTTCAACAAGACCCTGTCAAGAATCATCAGGTACAGGATTTCCGCACCTAAGTACAACATATTCTCAAATTTAACCAAACTGGAGAATCGTATAGTCATGTTTCTTTAATTCTCCCATCTGTAGGAAAAACATCTTGAAATTCTTTGATCCCGAGAGGGATATCTCCATTCTGAAGGGCACTCTGAAGCCAGGGGATGTCATCCACTACGTGTTCGACCGACAGAGCACTACAAACATATCAGAGAACCTATACCACCTGCTCCCCACTGCGTCCCCCATGAAGAACCAGTACCACCATAGGTGTGCCATAGTGGGGAATTCTGGAGTCCTGCTGAACAGCAGCTGCGGCCCAGAGATTGACTCTCATGACTTTGTCATCAGGTAAGATTTCCACACCAGCTGTCGAATGAGAAAGGAGATTACACAGTTTAGTGTTTTCAGGTCCTTGTATGCTGGTGACATTTCTGGTGCCAAAATAAGTTATTTCAGCTAATAAGGTTTCTTTTGGGAGATTATGTAACAGCACCAAAGAAGCAGAGTCTTGAGTTACAAAGCCTTGCCTTCAAATTACGTGCCAGTATAGTAATGTACCCATCATTATAAGTCGTCCAAGCCATCTCTCCTCAAACTATTCAATGCGTTCAGGTGCAACACTTGGAGCAACTTGCTGGGCATCTTTTGAAAAAGCTTCAGTGATCCATCACAAGTGTAATGGGCTTCCATTAGTCCATGGTCTCCGAAACACATTTATCAGAACAGAATTATGTATACAGATTCCCTCCTTCCATCCTTGCCCCATTCATCAAATCCCTATGATGTATGATTAGACAAGGATCAAAATAGGGAACAAATTTAGAAGTTCAGCAATGAAGTTTTAAACCAACTAAATGAACGAAACAAGGGTTCAATCCTTTGAGTTGGATCTGTCTGTTGTTGATAATTGGTGGCTACAGGATCCTTCAGTTTCAGTGAAAAGACAGTATCAAGTAACTTGTGTTGTTCCATGAGGCTCGCTCCATTGGAAGACAAGGCAGCAGAGCGTGACGCCTGTGTCGTCTGTTTCTCAACAGATGTAACCTGGCCCCTGTGGAGGAGTTTGCTAGGGACGTAGGGCTGCACACCCACCTGGTTACCATGAACCCCTCAGTTGTCCAGAGGGCCTTCAAGGACCTGGCTGATGAGGATGGGAGGGCACGGTTCCTGCGCAGGCTCCAGAGCCTCAGCGGCAGTGTCTTGTGGATTCCGGCCTTCATGGCCAAGGGTGGAGAGAAGCGTGTAGAGTGGGCTATCCGACTCATCCTCTTGCACACGGTGGATGTGCGAACTGCATTTCCGTCCCTCCGACTGCTGCATGCTGTGAGAGGGTAAGACACAGCACAGTTTTGAAGGGACACAATGCACATTTCAGAGCGATTGGCACGGCCATGGCCCTGTTATTGTTTCGGTCTGAGTTCCGAGTTGATTTTTCCCAGCCCTATCAGGACAGGTACCTATGTCTTAAGGGTCTGCATCAGGTTTGCAGTTTGCTCGCTTGTCTCACATGCTTTGGTCTTGTGTATGTAGTGTTATGTGTGCGTTAAGTATATACCTGTTTTTTGAGAATTAAATACTTGCACTACATTTTCTTGATGCTGCCTTGAGACAAAGATGATTCCATTGGATCTCCATGTAGGCTACACCTGTAAGCTCCACAATCCAGGGCTTGGCAGCCTCTAAATCTGGTCCTCTCAGCGTCCACTGATTCTATTTTTAAACAGAGCATTAAAGCTTCTCTCCAGACGCTCTTGGTGACCAAGTAAGTATTGTGTAGCCTCCTTGGCTGGAAGGGAGTTAGTCAGGGACAGCCATAGGTGTATTCTATAAGTCTCTAGTTAACTATACTGTATCCCTACCATTTCTTTGACAGTAAAGTAAATCCTTAGAATGTGATGTGAACGATTTCATGAATGCAGTGCATGTCCATGGCCTTTACACTGCTGTGTCATACATTCCCAAAAGGTAGTCTTGGTTACTGTGGTACTGCATTCATGAGCGCTGGCTGTTCTTGAAATAGATCAACCTTTGCCTCCACCTCTGACCTCCTGTCTGTCTAGACCGCAAACAGCCCATCTCCAGGTTCCCAAGTGGCCGGTTTGTGGGCCTGTGACTGAGGACACCAGATGGGACTTTGATGCTGGCCCTAGACCTTCACAGCACTTATCAAGATATGGGTCCTCTCTGTGTGTGTTAAATGGCTGATGTCAGACAGCACATGACCAGAGAAAGCATGCCTATCAGGAATGTTAAGGGTTCTTCCCAATGGATATGCATTCCTTGCACAGTTTTACTTGATAGCTTGGAAGAATGAGTCTTATTAAAGATCCCATTTGGCTTTTTCATTTCTTGAAATATAACAAATAATATTGATATCTGATTCTGAAATCAGCTTGTATACAATACAGCCTTATTCGATATTCACAAAATGTTGTGTTGTCCTGTTTGTCAACAGGTATTGGCTCACTAACAATGTCCAGATCAAGAGGCCAACCACTGGTCTGCTGATGTACACAATGGCCACTCGTTTCTGTGAAGAGATCCACCTCTATGGCTTCTGGCCCTTCTCTCATGACCCACAAGGAAAACCAGTCAAGTACCACTACTACGACACTCTTACCTACGAGTACACATCCCACTCCAGTCCACACACCATGCCACTAGAGTTCAGGACCTTGAACACTCTCCACAAGCAGGGGGCGTTGAAGCTCCACACTGGTGCTTGTGAAACAGGAAAAGAACTGCAGAAAACTCAGCATGGAGTTTCACCATGATGGTGTCCTCTGAGCTTTTAAGGGAAATTCCTCATCGAACTGACCATGTTCTTTGGTCTCAGAAGAAAGTGACTGTGAAAAGCACTTCAGTTAATCTGTGAATAGTAGTTATTACTGTGTGTGTGTTCTGTAACTTTTTAACATCATAAAATATGCACCACAAATGATTCTTCCACCATTTACATTTCCTACAAAATTGTGTTTAGGAGAGATGTGAAGGCTGTTCCAGTGTTGAGAGAGCCGGACATAGCATTTGATTGATACCAAGTTGCTAAAAATAGGTGCTTATGATAACAGCTCACACCATGCAATCGTTTTTTTTTTTTTTTACGTTTTGACTTGAAGTTGCTGGTTTAAAAAAAGTACTTTCCTTTCGAATACATATGATGTACTCTCAATATAGTTCTAAATTATATTAGATGGTTCTACTGCAAACTAAAAAGCCAAAACAATCCTGGTAACTGTCTACAGTTCCTGATGTCCAAGTCTTGTACATAGATTACCTATAAAAAGGTGCACATAATTTAATTTAACAACTGGAATGTTAATTTTACCAATTCATTGTTCATATACTGAAGGTCCAGATTGAGCTATAGCCCGTCCTGTAGTCAAATTAGTACTGATGTTAATGTATGATTTGTACAATGATTTGTGTAGTTGTTTGATACGCAAATTATTTGATCTGTTATCAAACTTTATACTTCTCAAAGCCCATATAAAGAGATTAGGTAAGAAACCACACCAAGTGCTGCCAAATAGTTGCCTTACGAGTGGACTCAGTAGGAGAGCCAAGAATTCGAGTCAATCAGGATAAATATTTGACATTATTAGTTTACCTCTGAGTGCATTGAAATCTGAGGCAGTAGTGACTTGACAAACTGGCTGAACTATTCAAACTCAGTCTTACAGGGAACACACCCAGCTGATCACACAGTAGCGTTGATATAGCCCAGACCAACAGCACACTGGTTGCCTGGAGAGTAGACAATATGGCTGTGGAATGTCTCTGTTATTAACCATTGTTGGTGTACTAGGTCAACTACTAAAAACTATAATCAACCAAATGTTATTTGTTCTACTGAGAAAGGGAAGCCGTTGAATAGTGTTGAAGGTCTGAAATATGCTGAGGCCCGCCAAAGTTATGTATTTAATAAGATTAAGAATAAACAGGCTGGTTTTGTGTCTCTATAATTCTTATAATGCTATAATTTGGATTTGCTTTTCTACTTGCGTGGCGAGTTGTATTTCACTTGTATAAGATTTTGTTTGAGATTTGCTTTGGAACAGTGAAAATGTTATCAGGGTAGATGTTAATTGCATTTAGGAGAAATATTTGAAATATTTGTTGAGTACTCCAGTCAAATAAACAGCCTCTCATGTGCTCTGAGCCATGTGATTTGTCTGTGAAAGAGTGTTGTTTTGACAAGATGCTCCTGTTGACGTACATGCAGCTCTTATTTTTTGCTGCCAATTAAGTTAAAAATAGGTAACATACTGCAGACGTCAGCTGGCCATTCGGCATAATCAAAAAAGCAAGTCTGTGTTTAGCTAAAATAGAAAGTCTGTGACTAATACCTTTTAAACTATTTAGTTTAGTCAGTCATGGGATCACAACTTGTAAGAGACTCAAAGGAAAATACTCAAATATTCATGGCTATCATTCAATGTTCATGGCTTGGTGGTATACAAGATAGGAACACTTGTGTCTGTCTATCTCCTGGCTGAGTTCACATGTACATTTCACAGTGTAGCAATGTAAGGGTTACTTATCAGATCATTTTTTATGGATGTTAGTAAGTGATAAAATGGAAGGAAATCACCCCAAAACTGGTTTACAATTGTTGAGAGTTGGGATTACATTTATTATGTTTTACTTGATTGGGACCATGGAGCCAGCCAATGGGTGGTTATCATTACTATAACATTGAATGTCTTTTTGATGAAAGTATTCAGATATGATATTCAGAGAATTACTGTGACTTAAAACCATAGGAGTTGGGGGAGGATCA
The DNA here is from genome assembly GCA_030340685.1 of Protosalanx chinensis. Classification (NCBI taxonomy): domain Eukaryota; kingdom Metazoa; phylum Chordata; class Actinopteri; order Osmeriformes; family Salangidae; genus Protosalanx; species Protosalanx chinensis. The sequence goes on from CM059318.1 coordinate 11,064,202, forward strand.
AATATAAATAATTAGCTGCAGGCTTATGTAGGAATACAACCTTGAAAGAATTAACAAGAAGAAAAGCTGCTTGAACCAGTTAATTCATTTTTTAAAGAAACATTTCAATAAAGCCTCTAAGAAACATGGCGAGACATGATACTATAAAACTATATGAACTATAAATACATCCAAATACAGCACTGGAAACACATTCTCATCAGAGTATCATTAGTGTGAGAGAACAAATAGGGGTGCAGTAGCAATCCGCAAATTTATAAACCACATAGGCAACAGTATAATGAAAACTTTGGATAAACATTTTTAAGAACAAATAATCAACATGCTAATCAATGTAATACTTAGGTTACATAAGTATTACCCATGACTGTCTTTTCATGATTTGAATTTACATGAAGGAAGTCATTTTCCTTATGAAAATCTCAGGTTAATCTAAACAAAATATTTAAAAGAAAAACACAATTTACTCCTTACATACTTTTCAGAATATGTTATATATATTTTCTCCCTCTTCTCATGACCTGACTCCAGGCCTTGATAGTATAACCCTAACCCTACGCAACTTTCAGTGTGCCATTTGTTAAAAACAAAAAGTTCTACAGTGAGACTAAACAGAGGAGGCTTCAATTTCCAGTGTGAATCTGCTGCATACCAGGATTCTAAAGATAAAGTGTTAACTCAGAACATGAGTGCATTCTTTTTAGTTCCTTGGGAATTAAAAACAACATACTTTGTCCTACATGGGCTTGATGACAAAACTTGCAACACGATCGATTGGAGAAGATATCTAAATGTCCACGATAAAACATCTGTCACTCTAAAACAAGAGTATATCACCTTTAAAAATAAATACTCATTTCCTAAACTAAAACTAGAACCTGATTTATCTGAGAGCCCCACATACGAACATAAAACACTAGCTTAGCAGCATAAAAAGGAAACTCTCACGTATACAATAAGAAATATCAATGAGGACAGAACGAATCAAACGGTATACAGTATCAGCACAACTAGTTGATTAGCAGGTGAAATTTGGTATTTCTGACACACTATTATTAAAATGTTTAGGAATGTGGAATCTTATATTACAATACAATTACTAGAAGCGTTAGGTGTGGGATCCTGTGATGAAACCTAAACATCATCATAAAATGATAACATTCTGAGATTATATTTTACAACATGACACCACAGGATCAATGTTTTTGGGAAATACTTTTTATACTTTTTTTTATAGAGGGGTGCTTCTTTAGTCTCCCAATGTACAAAACAGTGTTTAAAGAAGTTCATGAACAATCTGTAGGTAAAAAAATAGGGAGATTTAAAGTACACCCAGCTGAAGATTTAATAAACCAGTAAACTGTGTTGTGTGGTTGATATATCTTACTTCCATTGAACTGGTGAAACAACCTCTTGACCATAGAGTAGAAAAGTTTGTATTTGTTTGTTACTGTAACTAACAAAAACGGTGTCACCAAAATATCCAGTTGTCATCATGTAGTTTTTATCTTCACCTGAAAAAAGAAAAGGTCTGTGTAAGGATAATTCATCAATTCTTACACTGTTTTCAACTAAATGTAGTTATACTTGGTATAGTAAAAAGCTCTCCTAGTTGATTTTTTTGACTTTAGAATTGGGAACCTTTGTTTCTTGTGTACAGACAAAACTGTATTAGTAAAGTTGTATAAAACAGTGTATATTGGTTAAACATAAATCTCTGCATACATTTATGATAAACTGAGCCTTAATATGTATTATTATTCTCTCAAAATAGTTAGCTGTTCACAAATGTACAACCTTCAGTCATAAAATCTGCTCTGACTTGGGTTTGGGTGGAAATAATTCTGCACATGTGTGGTCCATGCAAGCTTAAGATTCCAGGTAAACAGGGGGCCCCATTTTTCCTTAAAGGAAGTTGAACTTGTGTTGAGGAACAATTGACAGGACGGAAGGGAAAGCCCCAATGTCAACACTCTTGCTAAATTCGAATAAACGCATAGACAGAGCTGCTGCTAGCATGCATGTCATATCAGTGGTAATCGACATTAATAATTGTTGGTGTAGCCTGTTGACAATTCAGTCAGGTAATTCAGCATGAAATCTACTTCATACACGTCGTTAAGAGTGGAAATGTAAACATAGCTCTAGCCATATTTACTAATTGCATGTGTGGGTCTTCCCATGCACAAAACATGATTGTAACCTTGACTTCACATGGATATGTCCTTGCATTCAAAATTGTTCCTTATGTTTTCCAAATTGGATGGTATGAAGGAAGGCCTCCTTGCGCATGGGTTTTGAATTATGATTGTGCGTACCACAGAAAAAATCCTGTTCACAGGAAGAAAACTTGCATTGGACAAACTTTGCCACGATAATGTTGTTTGGCTAGTGGTGTGACTAACTTCATACAAGAGTCAAATACACATTAACAGTAATGAGAATACACCCATCAGAATAAATTCAAGTATTTGCAGTTGAGAGCCATCTAATTCATATTCAACCCTAATTTAGTCCTGTAAATTATTTACTTGTATTTGACGTCGAAGAGGGTAGAGTCGTCCTCATCCTCATTTTCCTCATTCAAGGGCGCCATTTCCACTCTCTCCGCAGGTGTAGTGATGATGTCATACTTTCGTGTTTTTCTGATTCTCCTTCCAGATCTATGGTTCAACATAAAATTAAAACATTAAGACGTCACCCAAGGTTGCTTACCATAGCTGTGCCCCATAGTTGGTAGATAGACTGTCTGGCCATATGTTGCCTATGATTTCCAACTCTGGGATACTGCTTCAATATATCTGATGTAGTCTATTGTGTATCAGTCGCATAAATACTGCTGATTTGTAAGTTTAGGCTCACACAGCTTTAACTGAAAAGTATAGCTGAATAAATAAAACATCTGAAACCAACTCATCTATTTGTCAGGCATCAAACACAGTGAGGCAAAATCAACAATGACGCACAAACTGGATTGTGTACAGTTATGGTATACCCATGTTACAATAAATAAATGCAAATCAGTTACAGAATGTTATAAGTAGTCAACAACAACTGTTCTGAAGTATTGGCTGTAACCTTACCTGAATACTTTGATGACCAGGCACGTGATGAGAACAGCTGTTAACACGCAGATCAAAATTACAGTATTTTTCAATGTAGGCAGATGTGTCAATATTGATGACATTCGTGATTCTGTAGTTGTGTTAGTGCCGTTCTTGGACAGATCCTCCTCGTGGATGGATAGTGTTGAATTAAGATGCGTTGCTAGTGAAGGTATTACTTGTGGTTCACATACAACTTCCCAAACAACCGCAATGATGAACGAGAGAACTACATTGTATGCCATCATCCTGCAACTGTAATATCCCCCGATTAGTCTCTCCTTCATTCCTTTTACAGCGATATATGTAGTGAAAAGCTGCACTTAATGAGACATTTCACAAATATTTCCAGTGAGGATTTTCAATATCCTTTATCCATGCCCAGTATTTCATCAATCCAAATTATTGCGGTTTTCTCTGGTCGCAGACGTAGTTCCTTGTCCTTGTGGTCAACGCGCACCAGGATTCGCTGTGTTTCCCGATTGCATTTTGTGCGCAACCAGGGTTGGGATTATGTCCAACCGGAAGAGATCTGGCGGTCACCGTTCCTGACGTTATAGAGGGGCAATAGTCCTGTGGGTCCTTAGACGTTTGTTCGATGGGTGACTTCGTGTGTGACTATCGTGAAATACAATTCAATGCGAAAAAATTAATTGTGAAACGTTGTATCCTACATTTAAATTTATTCATTTAGCAGACGCTTTTATCCAAAGCGATTTACAAAAGAGAGCTTTCCAAAAGAGCTTCAGTCACTGAGCATAGCAACTTGATAGTCCCCAACATAGCGGGCATCTAGGTTACAAAACATACATCATGAGAACCAATAAGTGCCATGGGAAGAACTATAAGAGCATTCATCTGAACATTATACAAGTTTTGACTGTCCTGACTATCCTAATCTAATCTCAGAAGAAGAAAAAAAAATCTAAAATACAACACCTGAGCAACTAGAAACACCCATCAGTCACATGTTCCAATACTTTTGCTCACTTGAACAGTGGGTGGGTTCAAAGAAAAGGTCCTCTGTCCTGAGTCGTTACATCTAGATGTAAATATCATGAAATAAAAGCTGGAATTTTGAACTTTTGTTTCATATTCATCTTTTGATCTGGAACCCAAATGTACAAAAAAAGAATTGACCTTGCCGTTCCAATACTTTTGGAGGGGACTATATTTTCAAAATGGAGGTCCATCTTCTTGTTACTGTCTGGAGAACACGTCAGCGACCATTATATTTTTTTATTATTGACGTGTAAAACAAATGTCATCCCATAGCTCTGCCGGCCTATGCTTTTGTATAGGCTACATTGAATAGCCTAGGCCTGGCACAACTAGCATTGTTTGTGTAAAATATGTTTCTGTTTATGTCGGTCATAACCATTTATTGACTGATAAAGCTACGCTGTAGTTTATTATTGTGTTCATTTTTGTCATTTTCCATCGTATAGATTCATTGAACAGGCTACTCGTTTGGCTTGTTGGAATATTCAGTTAAAAGCAAATAATTAAATCAATACTGTGTGGTAAAGGGAATAAATAAATGTCTGTTGCCTAGGGTGCAAGTGCGTTTCATTCGTTTCTAAGAGCGGATACGTGGAGAGGGGGAGAGAGAGAGAGGAGGGGGCAAAGCTGAGTATTACAACGCAAAGCTAGAGGGAAAGACAGCCAGAAGAGGACAGCACTGAAAAGAGACGGAGATGCGGTATACAGCTGTAAGAGGCAAGATTCTACAAAAACAACCAGAAATGTCCAAAAATACAGCCGCCGACCGTGTAGATGAGAAGGGGTAGCACATTCCCAGGAAATGGGTAAGAAACACATTGATAACTTACTTTAAATGCTTTGAGACGAGTTGAAAGGATAAGCCAATATGGTGGAAAGAACGACGATCCACAGCCCTGTAGTCAAAATGGCCATGGTGTTTCCTCAGCCAAGAAGTGAAAAACATTTGTAATGTTCGTGGTAAATTATTTTGCGTTTGTAATTCACGAAATGCTTCGAGGAAATCGTTGTGTTCAAAGAGTGCTATGTTTACATCCAAAGGACACACATTTGTGAGAATACTTTCGAGTTTTACAACCTACGCAGTTAAAATTTGCTTTGTCCTTGAAAGGGCATACGCCCTTGTCAAGATCTGAGAAGTATGAAGTATAAAATATGTAAAAATCACTTGAAAGAGGTGCATTATATAGTGTAAGACTGATCATAATGTAATGCTCTGGTAGGATGTCGAATAATTTTAAGTTTACTACAAATTCAGATTAAAAAAAATAATATTATATTAATAAAACTGAGTAACTACATAAACCAAACTAGTTTGAAAACGTAGTTTTCAAGGAACATGGAAGTCATGCCCTGGTCAAATGAAGGTAAACATGTTTTTAGATTTTAATACTGTTATATAAATAGATATCAATATATATTTATGCACTTCATAAATATATATGTACGTAGATTTAGCATTTGGACCATGTCAAGTTCATAAAACTAATAATGATAGAAAGATCAAGATAACAAAAATAAATTGTCTTGGAGAATAAATATGTTTTGAATGCAAAACAGGGTGTTGGCTGTTAACTCTTTGTGGTACTGATGGAAATAAAGTCACTTAAATAATCATTGATATTATGGGGGGTTATTCTTAAAGTTTGGGAGCCTATTACAAGTAAAATGTTTACAAAGATGGCAAATGTTACTGTGAAAGTGAAGTAATTTATAAAGAAAAATGTGATTTGCTAATATTTTCAAATACCAAGGTCACAGTCAACAGATTAGATTAGATTCAACTTTATTGTCATTACACAGGTACAAGTACAGGGTAACGAAATACAGTTAGCATCCAACCAGAAGTGCAAAACAGTTAATCCAACAGGATATAATAAATATGGGTATACTCAGAATAAACATAGTATGAACAGTATAATCAGAATATTTGTGAAATATCTCTACACAAAATATGTATTGAAAAGTAGTATAGTGTAGGAGTTTACCATTTTAAAACTGTTTCACAGTAGTCTAGATGCAAGAATGTTGATATTAACATTTAAGAGTAGTACAGCTTGTTATTTAAACTTAAAATGCATTTGAAAATATGACAAAAAAACTCAATGTAATGTAGCCTAATACTTGAATAGGTGACTTATAAGAAAACGTGAGTGGAATTCAGACGGTAAAGGTAATTTTCATTGGTTGGTAAGAATTGAGCTACAGTTACACAACATAATAGCCATATTTATTTTTTTAGGCTGCTGCCTCTTCGAACGTGTAACAGAATAAGAATGATCAGACTGTGGAATGGTAAGTTAATGTACAATAACGAGTTGCGATAGCAAAATTTTCGTTTTACGTTAGTATTTACCGTTATGTAAGGTTCACCAGTAGGTTGTGCTGTTCTCCCCTTAAATTTTTTGGTGTGTTTCCTCCCCAACTTTTTAAGGTTTGTCAATTCTGCCATTGGCCAGATTGAAGACTTCACGAATTGCTTTGACCAATACGTGTAAGTATAAATCTCCACGTTAACCTACATTTAAACTTTAGTTATAAGTCGTATTTTAGGTTGTATTAAGATCTAATACGATCTACGATCAGATACTTATATTTATTATTTATAAATAATAATAATTACAATAAAAATTAATCACTGGACTACGAATGGTATTGAACCCAATTATTAATTGGATTATTATTTATAGATATTTTTTAAATAAATCTTCAACTGGCGTTTGGCTGTGGTACTGTTCCTTTTCCTTTTTGGAGTGAATTTCACTTTCTAAACATGACTAAATCCCTAATTGTTGCCTCAAGCACTTTGTGCATACAGATTCAGTCGTCAAATTAAATGTTAATAAACGTTCATTTGCATGAATCAATTTCAAAGGTTGGAATTTGAATATCATAGTATGGTATTGGAAGATTTATTTAGTTCCCCAAAATGGAGTCCACTACAATAGCAGATTGGGTGGTTGCTGTTATTGGAACCCCAATTGGGTATTTTCCTAATGCACAGTGCTATATGAATAAGGAATGGTGGAATCAAACTTCTCATTGGTTTTGACTATGTAGTTTATAGAAATCCATCAAAAAAACTCCGCCCCTTTTTAATTCACCTTTTAAAGGGTCCGCGCGCTTCGCGTCTACCCATTAGTCTCCACCGACTCAACATTGACGATCTCTATTCACCATATTCGCAGAATCGCATACGACTTAAAAATCGTTGGTCTACATTTTTACTAAAACTATTTGATGTGCAATACTTATGAAGTGAATTGCAATTGTGTATTGGTTGTTATAAAATACACCTTTTCAACTAAATGTATAATGTTGTTTTATTAAAGCAATATTAAGACCTGGAATATAAAATATAACAATTTAATTTAAGATGCAACTACATTATTGAATGCATGTAGGCTACTTTGTACACAAGTCCAAACTTTGGTACAGTCCAAACTATTAACAGCACCTATAACGCCCCTAAGAGATAGCAAATTTAGCAAATGTAAGACTGGTCCCAATGGTAGTGCCCTCTTTTTGACAAATCAAATAAGACAAATATGCCAGGTAGGGCTGTCACGATTATGTCGACGAACAAAATCGTCGATTTTAAACTTTGCTTTCCTCACAAAATTGCGGCAGTGCGTCTGCCTTGTCTCTCACACACACCTACGCACATGCGCAGTAGTGGTAATCGGCGTCAGGCCTGACTTTACTATAAATTAATCTATAAAAGTATCATGGCTACCCGGCAACGAAGCTCCAAAGTGTGGGAGCTTTTTTTATTTTTAAGTGGCGAGAAAAGTGTGCAGTGCAACAGTTGCAAAGCTGAACTTGCATTTCATGGAAGCACAACGGCTATGCATGAGCATCTGAAAAGAAAATATCTACTTGTGGATGATTCTGAAGAGGGTCCGTTGTCTTTGTAAGTTAATCGGATAGTTAGCTGCCAATATTAGGGTAAATAGTTAGCTTTCTTGCTACTTACTCATCGTTACGTGTCTAAGATGGCTAAATCTTTTCTTTGCATCCCTGCAACCTCCACCCCATCGGAGAGGATTTTCTCTGCAGCAGGAAACATCTGCTCTCAAAAGAGAGCAAGCCTTTCTCCAAGCCATGTAGAAATGCTTACTTTCCTACAAGAGTAGTGTTTGATATGTTTGATGCCAGAGCCATGGCAGACACACCTGAAAACTTGATTTATTTTTGTGTTGTTGAGGCCAGTGCCTTGTCCTTATTTTACTCAGCTGTTTGCTGCTCTGTTATAGAATTGTTTGTTGATACAAGGTTTGTTGATTAAAAGGTTAATGAGCTATCATCTTAATTGTTTTTATTTTCAGTTAGAATATACCTTAAACACTTCAAGCTGAAAGCTAATGATCTGATCAGCTGGTGCGGTACGCCTTATGTTTTACAGTCAATTTATGTATGATACGATTAGTCGACTAATCGGAAAAATAATCGGTGATTAGTCGACTATCAAAATAATCGTTTGTGGCATCCCTAATGCCAGGTCACTTATTAAAACCTTTTTACTTGTTGGCACTGTTACAGTCAATTTCTTTTTCACATCTTACTAATTTTATTTTCACTAAAACAAATGCTACAAAATGTACAGACAATTTCTGAAGCGTATGCAACCATTTCAAGAGCATTTTTAAGCCCTGAGTCATGTTTTATTTATTTGGGCAGATTGGTCTGGCCACCCCAGTTACAATTGTTTATCTGATTTTTTTGGTACAATATGATGACCACAGAGTGGCGCTGCTTTTCCAAACAGCCAAGCAAACAATTTGTTTCTCCAATTGGTTTTGTATATCCAGTTCCCTCCAGAGGTATTTTGGTCTGCGTCCATCTTTTCTGAAAGGCTTTTACACTAATTCACGTTAGTGAATTCTTTTGGTGATGCTATCTAACCGTATCAATCTGATAACACACAACATATGTCCAGAATAGAAGGGATTTATTACTACATCTTAAAGTGTATAAGCAACACACAAACCTTTGCACAATTTAATAATTTCCATCTTATCCCATACAGAATCATGAGGACTTATTCTTGTTGTCATCTCCATTGAAACTGGAAGACGTCTCTGTAAGTCTCAGTAATTATTATCTGCTAAGATTATAGAAGATTTAATTGAATGTTGTCGCAATTTTAGGCATCTAAAAAAACGCGTTAGTAGATAGTGATGCTTACTACCTTGCGTGATGCATTGTAAGACAGGGTGTTAGTGACAACTTGATGTGGGGAGCATCATAGCTATCCAGATTTTTTGTTTGTTGGCAATGGTACATCCACAGCAGCTAGCAGTGCATTTTGTTTTAGTTTTTGTGGAAAGAACCAGTTAACCAGCATGTATATTTTGCCTACCTTAAATACTGAACATATTAAAGACCACGCAGGACTTGTAATGTCCAGTGTTTTCTTGATTTGAGCGACTTGAGAAGGTAATTAAAATACCTTCTCATACTTTACGGTCTTAACGGTCACTTTGAAACACCTAACCTTCACTTAGCAACTTCGTAAAAGTTGAGGATCACAAATTCAAAACATCCATCTTTGGCTTAGAGAAAATGGGCAAGAATTTGATGTTCTACGGACTGCAGTTGACTTCAAGGGTATCATATTCATTTTCAACAGATATGTAAACAATTTGTAATTGGTTGAGTTTTTTCTTGGGTCAACTTCGTTTTTTTCTGATAAAGTGAAAGGATTTCCAACTATTATTGAATTTTATTTTTTAGTCTGTATACTTTTTCTTTGGGAACCTTGTTTGCTGGTTTTGCCAATCACATTTGGAAAAGGTTCATGCAGTTTTCCATCATGCTTTTAAAACATATTTTTGGTGTTTAATAATTGGTGTTATATATTTGTGCCGCTATCAAGGCAAAAATCATGCTGCGCTATTTAAGAAATGCACGGAAGGAAATGTTTTTGTTCAACTCAAGTTTGGCTCTTGCCAAAACCTTGCTTTAAGCGAGCCCCCTTGTGGTCAGTAAAGGTATTATTGCTTAGCTTGAAAATAAAGTTGGGCAAATACGACATACTATAAATTCATACCGTTCGCCATTTCAAAAGTTGGTGATTCATTGTATTTAATAAAATATGTATATATTACTGTATATATACTATGAAATTATTAATGTTGCCCAATGAAAAACATTGCTGAACGCATTCAGTGCTTTAGCATGCCTGATCAATGCTTTAACAGAATACATATATTTTTGTGGTTTATTATGTATTGTGATGTTAACGCCAATGGATATTGTATTTATTGACTAACGTGTGAGTATGTTACTCAGTATAAGCATAGTTATTTAGATATAAAATTGTATGCATGTTATTAAGAATTTATAACACTGTATTAACTGAATGTAAGATAGGTGTTCATCTGAATTTCCTTTGTTTTTGATTCCATTAAGACCCCATTGAAATGGACACAATGGACGCAGAGGCTTCACGCGTTGAGATCAAGATGGCGGCTAGGATTTTCAGTTTTATCGTATTTTTTTAAAATTGAGTTTTATTTTTTATATTTATTTTTTTACATAAAAAAAAAACATCATGGCTTTTCACTTGGGGGAAACCTATCCCCTTTGTTGGACTCTTGTGCATTAGAGAAATATTTTTTTACACGTATGTTCCTCGTGTCTTGAATGCATAAAAATTGTAAAACACAATTTCAATTTTCTGTACATTTTTTATTAGAATGTTGAATAAAATGCACATACATTTAACTTTTCTGATTTTGTTCATATTTACTTATGCAGGAACTCAACATTTTATTGGCGATAGACAGTTTTTTTTACTCATTAAGTTTATCCAGAAATTTTGTCTTGACGAAGGATACATTACATTTACTTACATTTTTCGAATTACGAATGTATTTCATGTAACTTTCCTAACTCATCAGGACTCTTCTGCCATCCCCTAGAGGGCTAATCAAACCCCATCAAAACGCTTTTGTTGCAGTCACCATTGGTTAAGGTGCTTCCCAAAAACATTTATTAAAAAAACAAATTGGGATGGTGGCTACTACGCTAGCTAAAATATTTTTTGTTGGATACTTTTATCAGTTTGAGGATCACCTACTGTTATTCAGCAGTAACCTCTGTTGTTGGACCTCTAAGATGTGTATTTCCACTAGCCAACCCTTGCGTCAGGTGTCCAAAGTGCATATATATTAAAGCTTCCTACACTTAATAATGCTTTTGATTAATTTAAAATAAAGACATCTGTATGGAAGTTAAGCACTGGTTGAATTGAGAATGTAACAACAACTGTATTATTCCCCCCTAAAAAATTCTACCATTATATTTTCTAATATGTATTTAATGATGACCCAATCATTTTTACTGCTGTGTCTGTAGTGGGCCTAAGGCACTTCAAAATGGCTTCTATAGAACTAGTTCCTGTCTGAACAGGAAATGATGTCTACATCTCAAGTAATGTATAATAGTATACAATACTAAGACTTTTTCATATGAGTGGATATAACTCTATGTACAGGCATGCTCATTATCTAAAAAGTGAACAAATACATTAAAATTTATCATGATTTAAGAGAGCATTTTTTACACAAAATATAGGGGGGAGGGACTATGCAGCATCACCTGAGTGTGGGTTAAATGGAAATAACGTCAATCAAAGGCAAAGCTTTTCAGAGCTAGGAAGGAGCTCTAGATGGCGGATGAGCCTTGGGAAGTGGAGCTGTACATTGGGCTTTTGTCAAGCTTTTTCTCTTTACAGAAATCCCTCAGGAGGGGGTATATTTTGAAATTAATATTTGAAAAAGGTTAACGATTAATGTTTTAATCAGTTAGAGCATATTTGTATGCAATTTTTGCTTTATTGTGTCGTGTAAGGGCGTCTTTGGTCAGCGTATGCGCGAGTCGTTGTTTTCTCTACCCTGGGTTGGCAGCCATGGCGCGCCTCCATTTATAGTGTGCTCCGTGAGGAGCCCAAGCCTGACCGTCTCTCTCGCACTGTAGTAGAACTGTCTTTCTTTAAAACCAATACATATTTTTTCTTATTAGTTTAAAGTAGTTTTTCGCTTTTGCTCAACCTTATTTTATAATATTTTGACTATTATTAAATAAGTAATATAGCGGAGGTGAATCTAATATCGCATCATACCTTACTGTACATGGAATAGGTATGTTTACATTTTACTACAGCTGTTTTCGAGTGATTTATAAATTTATAGCACGTTTTCATAGTTCTTTGTCTGATGACGCAGTTAGAAATAATGCATGTGGCTTGTTACGTGGGTGTCATTGAAACACTGGATCACTGGATTTGAACCGAATCAAATCATGTCATGCCATTTGTTAATCATTATAATTATTAGGAATAGCTCAAATAATACTTTCGAGACAATGCATTTTCCAATCCATGTGTTGCAACATCATAGCTTTTACTACACTATGGGGAAAAAAAGAAGCTTTTGGGACCTCATCCCTGTTCTAACTTTTTACAGTAAATACCAGGACATAAGGTCACCTATTGAAAGTTTCAAGATAAATAATGATGAAGAACAAGAATAAAAAGCAAGAGGATGAAGGTTCGACTAAAAGCAATGCATCAAGGTACGATACTTTACATTCAACCTTTTTGACATTGTTTTGATTGTTTACATTTCCAAGCTTGGTTGATCACCTGTGGACACACATTACATATTTTCAAACAATTTCTTACCGATTTCATATAAATGACCTTGGTTTTTGTTTTATAGCCACACCCTTATTTTACCCTGCATTTCTGATAGTTAACACTGACAACTCAGGCCCATGTAATGCACATTGTCAATAGTTTTGACATAAGTTGATCTTTATGGCCTACCTTGTTCAAATGCATGGTTCCAATTGTTTTGACTTTTGCTACAGTGTACTATACGACCTTGTCTTATTAGTCAGCTGCATTGCACCATTTTACCATAGTATGTTGACTTTATTGTGGATCATTGTATATACCATTTTCATTCATCATCAGAAACGTGCCCAAAATACTATTGATTGTCAATGTGTTATGAGGGCATTTACAATTGATACATAGGCTTTAAATATGCTTCATAATTGATCCTTATTGAACTGTGAAGATAAAGATTTTCATTTATAAAACCTTATGCAATTGAAAGGACAGTTAGAAAGAGGTACGTATACCTCAATTTAAGTGAGTTAAAAAGGTTTACAGCAGCATTTTGGTTACATAACCTCCAATCCTTATTCATATGAACTATGTGAGCCAAATTTCCTGATTTCCTACCTTGGCAGAAGGTAGAATTGTCTTTGATTAGGATAGGAAGTGAAGTGTTGCACAATGTTTTGGGACTTCCATTCAATCCATTCAAAACCATTAGGTTTGATTTGAACTAGGCTATATGTATACCTACCATTACAAAGGCATAACTGCCTGTTTTTGCTTTGAGAAGGAAATATGACATAATTCATTAAAATACCATAAATTACATGGGGATTTTACTTGCCAAGAATACATTTTTTACGTTAACAGTAAGATTGTGGATGTTGACAGCATATTTTTCATAATTTTCATTGGGCTATTTATAAAACATGCCTGGTCTACTTTGACTTAAATATACTTCGCTTGGCGTTAAGTTAGCAATGGTTTCAAACTCCTTAATACGAAGTTCTTATACTTAATCTACACAGTCTTGAGTGATTCTCATTCCCACTATCACATAACATGTAGTGTGATTATTTTTTTTTTCACTGCATTCATAGTGCCTGGCAGTGGTTGGCGTATTTTATCTAATCTTATGAGTATTAAGTACTTTTTCAATGTGAAAACAGAACTAACATGTATTTTTTTTATCAATAAAGATTAAAGAATTATTATGACCTCATACTCATGTTATCAGATTATTTGGGTTCCGCGTTAAGAGAAAGTTTCTTGCTCTTGTGACCTAAGAGCCATTGTTTTCAGCACAGACAATTAACAGACTGAATTCTAAAAGGGTAAGTGCAAATGGTTAATGTGTAAAGTGAAAATTCAGGCTTTCAAGTCTACAGTTTTGGTCCTAACTGTTTACAGCACCTTTCACAGCACAGGCCTGTCGTTTAGCTGATTATTAACAAGCCGCACCAGCAATTTCACTCTGACTTTAGTCTTAATTTCCATATAAAGTGCATGTTAAAAGTCATTTGTGCTGTGTTGGGGCTGTTACTGGGTGCTTTGGCTATCAGATGGCAGCCATTTTAGTAACCTAGCACAATTCTGAAAGTCCTGCAGCACTAAATTAGGTCCTCTTTTACTGCTTGTCCTTGGTTTGTGATCACTTAAGAGTCACACAGTAGTTGATTATTATGAGAGACAGTAGTTTAACTGTTAAATGTAGGCTACCATTTTACAGATTGTACTGAAAGTCACTTAAAAAAACACAAAATGGCCCTTGCATTGTGCTGCATAGCTAGTATGACTTTCTGCTAGAAAGTACCTAGAACTACAGGAAGATGGAACAGGAAGTTGGTTCAAAGGTCGGAAGCTTGTACTTTGAGCTCGGATTGGCTAACGTTCCACCTAGTAACCCACAAGCCTATAGTAATTGAGTTTAGGTTTTTGTCCCTCCCTCTTGTGACCTCACTCAGGAAGGAGATGGTTTTGTGCTTGGTCAGCAGGAGCCACATTCTCAGTCGCCGACAGGGAAAGTGGCTGGATAACCTAGATGGGAAACACATGTATTTACTTTAGTGTGAAACTTTGGCTGATATCAGTGTTAATAATTTTGAATAATTTTCCATTATTCCATAGGCTCCTATAAAATACTATTTATGATAGATGATGCAAGCATATACTGACAGGTGTATTCCATATGCTTAAATTGACAATGAGATGCAATAATACAGAGTAGTGTGTCTGAATATTAAGCATTATCACAGTCCATTTTGGGATGCATTTTGAAATGCCAGCTTGTGTGCACCCTCCAGTGTTGGTTATGGGTACTATGTTTTTTACAGCCAGATCGAATCAGTCAACTACTCGACTGCCAATGTTTAAGTCGTCATGTTTGATACGTAAAGTTTTGTCAAGGTATCGTTTTTATTTTATAAATTTATTACAATGACATTCTGTTCTTTCTTTGACCTCCAGCAGGTTAAAATTGGGTTCAGGTTTTTAGGAAGTAATGATTAGATGGGTTTAGGAGGATTGGTTTGTCTTTCAGAGAACAGGCTCACATTGAGACTAATTTAAGCACATTATATAATTACATGTCCTTTACCCCTCTTAATAATTATTTTTATGATTGTAGTCCCTCAGTGTGGGGCTGTCATAAAGGGTTGTTATTAACATTAGAATAATACAATGTTGCTGTCAAATTTACTGCAAATCTCACAAATCTATACACTTAATTTATTGAATACTGAGTATTAAATGAAGAGCCTTGCGTTGTTCTTTGTTTTGATTTCGAAATGCATAATCATCAGTATCCAGCTCTTATCAAAGGGGAAAGTCTGAATTACTGCACCTATTTTTGACACTGTAGCAACTCGGCTTCAGAAGAATCCAACCACTCAGAGTCGGAATCAGGCAGTCACTCAGAGAGCGAGCGTGGCAGCGTGAGAAGAACATCACATCACTCTGCTTCCAACAGCTCCTCAGAATCTGAGAGCCACTCGGAGTCCGAGAGTGAATCTACAGGGTCCAAGTCCCAGCAACATTCCGCAGATGTGAAGGACAAGCCAGTTAGAAAGAAGGACAGTCTGGCTGACGTAAAGAAGGTGAACAAGTCACTTGTGGCTTACCGGCCAGTTCATTAAGACATAGGCCACTGCTTTCCTGGAATTACCCCTCCCCCTTCTCTCTCTAATCATATTTTCATAGGTTGCAGGCCAACTAGGCACTAGTAGTCTAAATCACATGGCCAGTTATGCAACAGTGTTGTAATAGTTTGACAGTGTTACTGTGTACGTTTAGAATATTAGTAGGTAGGAAGTGCGGATCCGTTTCGTGACGTTTGACGTTCTGATTCCAGATGTGGGAAGAACATCCTGATGTCTATGGAGTCAGGCGCTCAAGTCGTAGCAGACAGGAGCCTGCCCGTCTCAATATCGGAGCTGGGGTAAGAGATCAAAGATGGGACTAAAATGGAAATCCACAAACCTTAATTCAGAATTCTGAAGATGACATATCTGCTAACTCACAACACTGTACAACATGCCAAAATGGGAGCGACAGTAATACTGTTTAGTTTTTGCTGGACTGAAGATATAAGAAGTGCTGGTGGCTCTAGTGGCACCATCTAGTGGGTTTAATGTGTAAGCAGTGCTTGTAACAGATTGTATCAGTTTTTCATAACCATTTGGCACCATACGTTCCAGAGTCTTAAATCCCCTTAAACTAGGTCAGAATGGGTGTATACAGTATCTCCTGCAGAACAGTAGATTTTATTTGACCCGGTCATCTTGCAATCACAATTTGGCCCTTGTCAAAGTGCTCATCATGCTATGGCTGCTTGGTTTATATTTCCTTACAATATAGGATAAACTATCTTCCAGTAACCATTTAGTTGAGATTGAATCAAATATATACACATTTTAGGGCAGCAGTGATTCTGAAGGTGAAAGTCCTAAACGGAAAGGACCGCGGTCAAAGAAGAAAGAGTAAGTATTGATGCTGCAGCAATGTTATTCTCGTTCATTATTCGTTATTCTCGTTCATTTTTGTCATTCCTGTGGGAATATTACAAGCACTTAAATCAGTCGATAATTATATCGGCATACATTTTAAATGAGAGGTTTTATATTACATTTACGTTTTCATTGTATGACTGATCGCAGTTCCTTGCTCACAAAATATTACAGTGCCCTCTGGATCTGAGTGCTTTTTCGTAATAAGTGATCATTCACTCATGTTCCACAAATAATTGTTCTGTGTTTGTATGTTATCCCTGTCATTGTGTTCATTCCAATTTTGTCTGTACCCCCCAAAAAATGTTGGGGAGTTTCAGCTGGCTACACTGAGACAGCTTGGCCAACTTAAGTTTGTTGGTAGTATGATTAGTAAGCCTGTTATAATCCAATTCGGCATGATAGATGGACTCCAATTTTCACTAGATAGATGGACTCCAACAATTGGCCTTGAGGGTGAACTGTTGGTATTTCTTTGTTAAGAAATACCTGGAAAGATGATGACTCAAATGATGATGAAGAGGAGGATGAGGAGGCCAGCAGTGCAGACAGTGAGCAAGAAGACAAAAAAGTTAGATCCAGACGTCTTCCTGCTCGAAGGTAAGAGTGTAGCAAAGGCTGGCCCTCAGATCGCTCATCTAGTCTGTCTCTGCTCACTTCATTGTCATTGTGCGATCAGTCGTCTTTATGTCACTGTGTTTTGGGTTCGGGAAGCAGATGCGAAAAGCCTGTTTAGGATTCTCAACCATTTCCAAAATGAGACGTTGCTAAATGTAGAGTAAATGATGAGAGACGTTAGTGAGTATTACATTACTTTGGGGGTCCTTAGCAATATAAGTACCTCAATCAAAGCACTTCAATATAAACATTCAGAAATTCAGTTAAATGAATGAATACCTTGCCGATTGTAGTTGTTTGAAAACATCTGATGGTGGCCGGCTTGTCCTATTGTTGTGATATTTTACAGGCCTCAGACTAAATCAACCCCCGTGAAGAAACAGCAGCTTCAAAAAGGAAGAAAAACCAGGAAGTCATCCGTTGAGGAAGATGACGAGGACGATGACGAGGACGATGACGACGATGACGATGGAGATGACACCCCAAAGAGACAAACCCGTCGCAGAGTGGCAGCAAAAGTCAGGTGTGACACATAACATTGTGATACATGCTGGTGCTCACCAGACACCATATTGCAGTTAACTGGTTGTGGGAAACCATTTTATTTCTTTGTTTTGTACACTGCTTCAGACCTTTTGTACTGAAGCGTCCTTGTCTCGTTGCTTATTCGCCCATGTCACATGCATGTTTCTTGTTGCAGTTATAAGGAGGACCAAAATGACTTTGAGACAGACTCCGACGACTTGATAGAGATGGTCGGGGATGTGGCAGAGGAGCAGCAAGATGACGACAGTGAAACCATAGAGAAAGTCATGGACATCAGAATCGGCAAGAAAGGAGGTAACAAATCTCTACATGGCTCACTTAGAGCTCCAGAGCAGATGTGTATATTTTATTGATCCTTAGAGTATACCGGTAAGTCTTCTAGACAGACTGGACTTGCATGTAGACGTTATGTGGCATGGATACGAAATGTGTTCATCATCCTATTGCATATTGTTTGACCACTGAAGTATCTAATTTTTCGGTTTTCTGTTAGTGTCAGGTGCTTCCACTACTCAGTATGCTGTGGAGGCTAACGGGGACCCGGGGGCAGACTTTGACCCCGAGAAAGACGAGGGCGAGACCCAGTACCTCATCAAATGGAAAGGCTGGTCCTATATTCACAACACCTGGGAGAGCATTGACTCGCTCACTCAGCAGAAAGTCAAGGGCTTAAAAAAGCTGGAGAACTTCAAGAGGAAAAATGAGGAGCTGAAGGCATGGTGAGGAGCTGAGGCCAGCACCATTTTTAAGTCATTAAGTTGTGGTCTGTTGGTTGTCTATGTCTATGGGAGTCAGGTGGCTGAGTGGTTAGGGTGTTGGGCTAGTGATCAGAATGTTGCCAGTTAGATTCCCGGATGAGGCAACTTGACATTGTGTCTTTGGGCAAGGTACTTCACCCTATTTGCCTCAGGGGGAATGTCCTTGTACTTTGCTGTAAGTCGCTCTGGATAAGATAAATGGCTAAATGTAAATGACATTTGAAACCCGGTGACACGTGTTATCTTCCATAGGTTTAGAAAAGCATCTCCTGAGGATATTGAATATTACAACTGCCAGATGGAACTGACCACTGACTTGAATAAGCAGTTCCAAATTGTGGAGAGAGTCATTGGTAAGAACACTGTGTAAAAAGTTTGTAAAAGCGTATTTTCTAATTGCCTTTAAGTGTGTAAATAGTTTTTACGGAAAATAGTCATGTTGAAACAGTGTGTAAATATCCCAATAGTTGATTTAAACCTAAAATATTCACGTGCACACTTTAATTTAGTTTTTTCTTCTGAACAGCAACTAAAACAGGGAAGACGCCGGGGTCCATTGATTTTCCCTGTAAGTTGGTAAAATCCACAATGTTGGAAGTGTGTTTACTGCTGCTATGTGTACCGTATGATCCCCACGTTAAACAACGCTCTCTTTCTCCATGATCAATAGCTCACAGTCATAAGACGGCGTCATCTTCTGATGAACCAGAGTACTTGTGTAAGTGGATGGGCCTTCCCTACTCGGAGTGCAGCTGGGAAGATGGAGCCCTGGTTCAGAAAAAGTTCCAGCACTGCATAGATAACTTCAGCAACAGGGATTCCAGCAAAACGATCCCTTCCAAAGACTGCAAGGTGAATATGTGGTCAGCAGGAAGTTCTAAAGAAAGCAGTGCCACCTGATCGATGGCCAGAGTGACATGCTGTGCTGTGTCCTAATCCTGGGGTTTTCTGTTGTCCATCTCAGGTGTTAAAACAACGGCCTCGATTTGTTACACTGAAAAAGCAGCCATCTTACATTGGAGATGAGAACCTGTTACTGAGAGATTACCAGTTAGATGGAGTCAATTGGCTGGCCCATTCCTGGTGCAGGTAACAACCTGAAAATCTGAAATACTGTAACTGTGCTGCATTATAGATTAAAAAACTATATTTGCATACATACACTACCGTTCAAAAGTTTAGGGTCACATTGAAATGTCCTTTTTTTTTAAGGAAAAGCACTGTACTTTTCAATGAAGATAACTTTAAACTAGTCTTAACTTTAAAGAAATACACGCTATACATTGCTAATGTGGTAAATGACTATTCTAGCTGCAAATGTCTGGTTTTTGGTGCAATATCTACATAGGTGTATAGAGGCCCATTTCCTGCAACTATCACTCCAGTGTTCTAATGGTACAATGTGTTTGCTCATTGGCTCAGAAGGCTAATTGATGATTAGAAAACCCTTGTGCAATCATGTTCACACATCTGAAAACAGTTTAGCTCCCTACAGAAGCTACAAAACTGACCTTCCTTTGAGCAGATTGAGTTTCTGGAGCATCACATTTGTGGGGTCAATTAAACGCTCAAAATGGCCAGAAAAAGAGAACTTTCATCTGAAACTCGACAGTCTATTCTTGTTCTTAGAAATGAAGGCTATTCCATGCGAGAAATTGCTAAGAAATTGAAGATTTCCTACAACGGTGTGTACTACTCCCTTCAGAGGACAGCACAAACAGGCTCTAACCAGAGTAGAAAAAGAAGTGGGAGGCCGCGTTGCACAACTAAACAAGAAGATAAGTACATTAGAGTCTCTAGTTTGAGAAACAGACGTCTCACAGGTCCCCAACTGGCATCTTCATTAAATAGTACCCGCAAAACACCAGTGTCAACATCTACAGTGAAGAGGCGGCTGCGGGATTCTGGGCTTCAGGGCAGAGTGGCAAAGAAAAAGCCATATCTGAGACTGGCCAATAAAATAAAAAGATTAAGATGGGCAAAAGAACACAGACATTGGACAGAGGAAGACTGGAAAAAAGTGTTGTGGACGGATGAATCCAAGTTTGAGGTGTTTGGATCACAAAGAAGAACGTTTGTGAGACACAGAACAAATGAAAAGATGCTGGAAGAATGCCTGACGCCATCTGTTAAGCATGGCGGAGGTAATGTGATGGTCTGGGGTTGCTTTGGTGCTGGTAAGGTGGGAGATTTGTACAGGGTAAAAGGAATTCTGAATAAGGAAGGCTATCACTCCATTTTGCAACGCCATGCCATACCCAGTGGACAGCGCATGATTGGAGCCAATTTCATCCTACAACAGGACAATTACCCTAAACACACCTCCAAATTGTGCAAGAACTATTTAGAGCAGAAGCAGGCAGCTGGTATTCTATCAGTAATGGAGTGGCCAGCGCAGTCACCAGATCTGAACCCCATTGAGCTGTTGTGGGAGCAGCTTGACCGTATGGTACGCAAGAAGTGCCCATCCAACCAATCCAATTTGTGGGAGCTGCTTCTGGAAGCATGGGGTGCAATTTCTCCAGATTACCTCAACAAATTAACAGCTAGAATGCCAAAGGTCTGCAATGCTGTAATTGCTGCAAATGGAAGATTCTTTGACGAAAGCAAAGTTTGATGTAAAAAAATTCTTATTTCAAATACGAATCATTATTTCTAACCTTGTCAATGTCTTGACTCTATTTTCTATTCATTTCACAACATATGGTAGTGAATAAGTGTGACTTTTCATGGAAAACACAAAATTGTTTGGGTGACCCCAAACTTTTGAACGGTAGTGTATGTAGTATGTGAAATCTGTCAATTTGTTGTTCAGGTGCAACAGTGTAATCCTCGCTGATGAGATGGGTCTTGGGAAGACCATCCAGACCATCTCCTTCCTGTCCTACCTGTTCCACCAGCACCAGCTATATGGGCCATTTCTGGTGGTGGTGCCCCTGTCAACACTCACCTCCTGGCAGAGGGAGTTTGAAACCTGGGCCCCTGACATGAACGTGGTGGTCTACTTGGGGGACGTGATGAGTAGGAAATCGGTAAGATGACGCGTGCTTGTGCCACTCGTGCCCAACCTGCAGTTTTTTTAACAGGTCCCAAGATGGCTCTGGAATGTTCCACTTCCAATGTTTTTCTGTCTCCACCAGATTCGCGATTACGAGTGGGTAAACCACCAGACGAAAAGAATCAAGTTCAATGCACTTTTGACCACGTATGAAATTTTACTGAAAGACAAGGTAAGGCAGGGGATTATTTTGGGTTATTTTTTTCAATAACTTGATTGTAAGCAATTGCTTAAAAAAACACAATCAAATCATTTTATTAGTTTGTCTTACCTGTATTGGACCGTGTCTTGCAGGGGGTTTTGGGGAACATCAACTGGGCCTTTCTGGGCGTGGATGAAGCCCACAGACTGAAGAACGATGACTCGCTGTTATACAAGACCCTCATTGACTTCAGGTCCAACCACAGGCTCCTCATCACAGGCACGCCTCTTCAGAACTCTCTCAAAGAGCTGTGGTCTCTACTTCACTTCCTGATGCCTGACAAGTAAGGACTCTCTCGTTTTCCCCTTCACCTGAGAACTCACCCCAGCTTGCCACCTCGAGTCACAGCAACACCGCGTGCGTTGTCCCGCTCCTGTTCCCAGGTTTGACAGTTGGGACGACTTTGATGAGGAGCATGGGAAAGGGAGGGATAACGGCTACCAGAGTCTCCACAAGGTCCTCGAGCCCTTCCTCTTGAGGCGCGTCAAGAAGGATGTGGAGAAGTCCCTGCCTGCCAAGGTGGAGCAGATCCTCCGCGTGGACATGTCAGCCCAGCAAAAACAGTTCTACAAGTACGTGCCACCTAAACCCTGTCCAGATCACCCCTCCATCTCTCTCTTCGTCTGACAGTCTTCCTCAGCTGACGATGGCTGTCACATCTAAAGCTCGCTTCCTCTGTTTTTCCTCCTCCATGTTTCCTCGCTGCGTCCCGACAGGTGGATCCTCACCAGGAACTACCGAGCGCTTTCCAAAGGCACTCGAGGCAGCTCCTCCGGGTTCCTGAACATCGTCATGGAGCTGAAGAAGTGCTGCAACCACGGGTTTCTGATCAAGCAGCCGGAGGAGGCGGAGAATGAGACCCAGAAGGAACACCTGCAAGTACGACTAAGATTCTCTTAACAGCTTAGTGGCAGCAGCAAACGCTGGCGGGTGCCCCCAAGACGTAGTTTTTTTGTTGTTGCCTGTTTTGACTCTCGTTCCCTCTCTTACTGTGCACGCTACAGAACTTGGTGAGGGGCAGTGGGAAGCTGGTGCTGCTGGACAAGCTGTTGACCAGGCTTCGTGAGCGAGGCAATCGCGTCCTCATCTTCTCCCAGATGGTGCGCATGTTGGATATTCTGGCGGAGTACCTGGCCCAGAAGCGCTACCCATTCCAGGTGAGTCCATCCCCCCCCCTTCCCCAACCAGCCCAGAGGAGACATATTTTATTGTTGCATTTTGAACACTCCTGTATGGCGTCACTCGAAAATGTCACTTGTTTTTAGGTCCTCATTACGTCTATTCTATCTTATCTGTCGGCAGTGCGTTCATAATATGGGTGCTCAGAGAACTTTGGCAAGCTTGACTTAGGAGCCAACTCACAGGATCCGGTTTCAGTGTTACAGCACACATAACCAAGCAGACTCGTAACACATCAGGTTTATTTTTATCCTAGAGTTATTTTTTGATGAGCACTGGAAGGAACCCAGATAAACAGGGAAGCTTGTATACAGACTTGCGTTTAAGCATGGGCGAGCTGTTGCAGTGCTCTTTAACAGTAATTGAGGTGATGTATTCTGCGACACCATGTTTAATGTGGTGGTGCGACAAAAAACCTTAAGAGTGTAAGCTTGGAAATCTCTATAGGCATAACTTTTCGTCTTCCTCCCCTCAGCGTTTGGACGGATCCATAAAGGGAGAAATCCGAAAACAAGCCCTTGACCACTTTAATGCCGAAGGATCTGAGGTATGCTACACAGTATTTCATTGATTGTGGTGTTGTACATGGTAGCTCTGAGCACGGACAGTGTGCAATACTGGGAGAGGAAAGTTATAGCTCCTATCAAGCGGAGTTGTTTCTGGAGTTGTTGATTCAAGATGGTTGGTGACGATTTTTGTAAAGTTTTTGAAGCTGCCATCTTCAACAAAGAAGCCACTTTCCTTGCTTGTGTATAAACAAATGTCGATACTGGATAGTGTTTCTGTGATACTATACCTGTGCAAGAAGTTCAGCATTTGCTAATAATCATCTCTACTTTCCAGGACTTCTGTTTCCTGCTGTCTACCAGAGCTGGAGGTTTGGGGATTAATTTGGCATCTGCAGACACAGTGGTGATCTTTGACTCTGACTGGAACCCCCAAAATGACCTGCAGGCTCAAGCCAGAGCTCACAGGATTGGACAGAAAAAACAGGTAGGATGCAATTTAAACCTGGATTCGCTATGACTATGGAGGACAGGTGATTGTCAATGTCATTTTCCACGTTTACAATTTTAAAGATGTTCTTCTGCTTAGGTGAACATCTATCGATTGGTCACCAAGGGAACAGTGGAGGAGGACATTATTGAGCGAGCCAAAAAGAAGATGGTTTTGGATCATCTTGTCATCCAAAGAATGGACACCACTGGTCGAACTGTCCTGGAGAACAACTCTGGAAATTCAAAGTGAGTAAACCAACTGAATACTGAAGAAAGCGAGCCTTTGGAATACAGTCTATCAGACACTCATTGTTGATGCCTGCTTTACAGTTCCAATCCTTTCAACAAAGAGGAGCTGACCGCCATCCTGAAGTTTGGAGCAGGAGATCTTTTCAAAGAGGCAGAAGGAGAGGAATCGGAACCACAGGTATACACAGATAGGAAAAGTTTGAAGGTTTTGCATAGATTTACAAAAGGGTCACCCAACACGCTTGAAAACGATATACTTCCGCAAGCAAATTATTTGACCACAATGTTTTTGCCCTCTCAGGAGATGGATATTGATGAAATCTTGCGATTGGCTGAAACCAGAGAAAGTGACCAGGGATCGAGCGCCACCGATGAGCTCCTCTCTCAATTCAAGGTGCCCAAGCAGCTTTCTCGTACACTCTCCAGCGAGGCCTTTGGTTTGAAAACCCCTGTCGCGCTACGACCCTGCCCTTGACACACCCTCCTCTTTTCCTCCTTGCAGGTGGCTAACTTCTCCAACATGGAGGAGAGCGCCCCTGAGATAGAGGGGAGGGCTGTGAAGGACTGGGACGACATCATCCCCGAGGACCAGAGGCGTCGAATAGAGGAGGAGGAGAAGCAGAGGGAGATGGAGGACATCTACATGCTGCCCCGCAGCAGGAGCTCCAACAAGAGGGTAAGCAACATTAATGCAGGCTCCTTCTCTCTCTGTTTCTCAGTATTTTTCTTTGCTCTCACTGTTTTTCTCTCTTTCTCGCTCTTTTTCACTTACTTTCTCTCTTTCTCTTTTTTTCTTACTCTCTGTTTTTCTTTTACTCGCTCTTTCTGTTTCTCTCACTCTTACACACACTTCAGTGCTGGTACCTCTCTGTAATGTTCCCTTGGGGATGGGGGGTGGAGGGTGAGCTATGCACCGTCATCCTGTCCCGCTAGCTGCATGTATGATGTCGGATTTTTTACGAGCACTCCCTCTGCATGAATTCCCCCTTGTGGTGCTCCAGTGCGTGTAGTGTAGGTCTGCCTAATGTGCCGCCCAAGACGTTTCCTTAACGAATAATACGCTTCTGGAACGAATATTCAAAACTGCAAAATAACTCGGAAGGTTTTGCCTTCCTGTACGAACGGAAAAAGGCTCTGTTCAAAGAGAAGCGGTAGTGGGTTGACCATGTGCCTGTGCTTGTTGCCAGGCTCAAGCCAACGACAGTGACAGTGATGTGGGCTCCAAGCTGAAAAACCGCACGTCAGGCTCTGAGAGTGAGACTGACGACAGCGAGGATGACAAAAAGCCCAAGAAGAGGGGCCGGCCCAGAGCTCGCAAGAACAACGTGGAAGGTTTCACCGATGCCGAAATACGACGCTTCATCAAGGCGTACAAGAAATTCGGCTCTCCTCTAGAAAGGTTTGCCTCCGCTCTGCCACCACCAACACATTAAGTTGGTCAGCTTTTGTTGCTCCGTTGTTTAAAACCACAACGGGGTCTTTCATTCACAGACTAGAGGCCATTGCCAGGGACTCTGAGCTCGTGGACAAGTCCATAGCAGACCTGAAGAGGCTGGCTGAGCTGGTCCACAGCAGCTGTGTGGCTGCAGTGCAGGAACACGAGGAGCACCTCAAAGAGAACCCCAGCGAAGGTGTGTGTTCTCGTATTTTCCTTGGTGTGAAAGCACCCGTAGTTTTTGTTCATTTTGATTTAAACGGCTGCGTTTGCTTCTTCAGCTAAAGGTCATGGGAAGCGCCGAGGGATCAACATCAAGATCTCAGGAGTGCAGGTCAACGCCAAATCCATCATTCAGCATGAGGAGGAGTTTGAGCCACTGCACAAAGCTGTACCAGCCAATCCTGCCGAGAGGAGCAAGTAAGCCCGCCACCCACAAGAACAATAACATAGGGCTTGCAAAACCCAAGTTTTAATGTCACATAAATGACTGCAGAAAAGACGTTTGACCATCTTCTTATGACCCAGGTTCCAGCTGACCTGCAGAGTGAAAGTGGCTCATTTCGACGTGGACTGGGAGGTACAAGAAGACACACAGCTCCTGCTGGGCATCTATGAACACGGTTACGGCAACTGGGACCTGATCAAGACCGACCCCGACCTCAAACTTGCTGACAAGGTACGTATCTGAACGGACAGCTTCATTTTTGACGTCGTCACTGTATATGTGAACGCGAGAGTTGGAGTGATTGTTTAACATTCGGTTTGTTTTTCTAGATCCTCCCTGATGACCCGGACAAGAAGCCCCAGGGAAAGCAGCTCCAGGCCAGAGCAGACTACCTCCTTAAGCTACTAAAGAAAGAGGCGGACGCTAAAGATCAGTCCAAAGCAGGAGAGGAGGTGAGTACAAACACAAGTTCCTGTCATGAACCCGCAGAACGGAGGATGAAAGAATCACGACATGCATGGAGGGAGCTAATGTACCCGTTTACCTCTCTTTCTCTCTCTCTCTCTCCCTCCCTTACACACACAATTAGACCAAGGCAAAGAAAAGAAAGCCCCGTGTTAAGAAGGAGAACAAGGCCCCTAAAGATGAGCAGGGCAATGACATCTCCTCCCCCCATCTGTCAGACAACCCTTCAGAGGAAGGGGAGGTGAAGGTGAGTGTTGTGCTTTGAGAAGGTGGAATTCCGTACTAGTACACTGGTGTCACAGCTGTCAGCAACATTATTCCAATTGTATTTAAAGGTTGCATGATTCCAGCTTATTTACGTTTCCATTTCCTTGTGTAAAAGGATGACGGAGCAGAGAAATCTCCATCAAAGAAGAGACAGAAGAAGAAGGATAACAAAGAAAACAAAGAAAAACAGGGAACTTCTAAAAAAGAGAAAGAAGGGGACAAAGACAAGCGTCCCAAAAGTAAAAAAGACAAGGTATTTTTCCACCACATGTCGTGCTCGTATACTGTTTCACACTTACTAACCTTTCCTGTTTCAGAACAGTTGTGTGGACCGTTTTTTGTTTCTGGTGTTTGTCTTTGGACATTGTCGGGAGATGAATGTGGCTTGGAACAGGGCACGTCATTGTGTTGGAGGTGTTTGCATGCAGTGTTCTGAGGTTGTTTTTGTGGCTCAGGTTAAAGGAGCCAAAGGGAAGAAACCTCAGGGGCCGGTACACATCACTGCTGGGAACGACCCCATTCCTATTGGAGAGGAGGATGAGGAGCTGGATCAGGAGACCTTCAGCGTAGTCAGTTATTTACACTCACTTCTGTTGCTTAAACACATCCACTATGGAGACCAAAAGATCAAGACAAATTTCTCAAAAAAATTGTTACTATGCATAACAACTAGCTTAATATAATTGACACAATTTCATTTGAGTAACTTCAGACGTCCTCACTCATGTAAGTGTTAATGGGGGATGTTGAAATGTTTTAAACTGTATTGTTTTTCCCCAGTGCAAGGAGCGCATGAGGCCAGTCAAGAAGGCCCTGAAGCAGCTTGATAAGCCTGACGAGGGCCTGTCTGTCCAGGAGCAGCTCCAGCACACAGGAACCTGCCTACTGAAGATAGGAGACCGCATCACTGAGTGCCTCAAGACCTACAGCGACCCAGAGGATGTCAAAACTTGGCGTCGGTAAGCTGTGGACGAAGCTAAGAACACGTGCTAGTTGTCTTGTTAGAGGAGGTTAATGTTTATTTCGAAACCCCGTTGTGCGGTCCTGTCTTCTTCAGGAACCTCTGGATCTTTGTGTCAAAGTTCACCGAGTTTGGCGCAAGGAAACTTCACAAACTTTACAAAATGGCTCTGAAGAAGCGATCACACGAGGAAGATGTGAGTAGCTGTTTGTGCCTGCCAGTGTTCATATAACCTCAGTACTAAAGCAGTTAGATGTTTAAGACTTAAACATTTGAGTCGTACTGATTGATCTTCACATTCCCTGGGACTCATCCAGAAGGACCAGAGGAAGAAGGATGACTCCTCGGGTAGAAAGAAGCCCTTCAGGTCGGAGACCTCAGGCTCTAGTCGGGAGTCTACGGGAACCCAGCCATCCTCCAAGTCTAACCCGGGCATGGCCCACTCTTCTGGGCCAGGTCTGCACGGACACCACAGAGAGCCATACAACCAGGCCACCAAGCGACACTTTGGAAATGATGGTGAGATGAAGACAACCTTCCCCCCCCCCCCCCCCCCCCATCAATCAAATGTCTCATGAAACTTTACTGATTTAATTCTAAAAACATGCATGTGTTGTGGTTACAGACAGGGGAGACTGGCAGAGAGAACGTAAATACAGTTATCCTGGAAACAGCAACCAGTCCTGGCAGGGGGATCGGCATCACCCGTATGACCAGCCGCGATACAAAGACCATCACTATGGTGACCGTCGTCCCCATGGAGACTCCTATCGCAGCTCTGGCGGTTACCGTAGCAGCAGCTCCCCCCGGAAGAGGCCGTACGACCAGTATGACAATGACCGAGATCACAGAGGTCACCGCACCTATTACGACAGGTGAGTGACTCACCGTTTTCCTCAGAATCAAATCCATGCTAATTTCCCCAAGATGGTTTTTATGTGAATGGAAAGCTAGTATATTACCATGTACCCTGGTAGCTCACCGGACTAATGCCCACACTGCAGGTTGAGGCCACGGTGGCTTAGGCTGGATCTTTATGGTTTTTCATCTTAATTGTCATTACAGGCACCCGGACCCCAAAAGGAGACGCTCGGACGAGTTCCGTCCTAACTACCACCAGGGAAGTGGAGGAGGTCATCCCCAGGACTTCAGAAGGGGGCCCGAGCACAGGCCCGGCCAGGCCCCAGCGGGGCCCGAGCACTACCGGCCCGCACACCCGGACAAGCCTCTCCCTCCGTTGTTGGACCCACGCTCCCCACAGACCCACAAGTCCCCCCAGGACTCCCACTCCCCGCTCGAGCGGCCTGCGGAGCAGAAGGTGGATGGACCAGACGGGACCTGGAACAACAGGAAAATGTGAAGCCTGTCGCGGCAAACGGAGGGGCTGAACTCAGAGGGGCTAGAATCAAATGCTCCTGATGGCCCAGCCTGGCGGGGGTACGATCGTGCCCTAACGGTTGGAAATGGAGATGACACCAACTCTGAAAACCAGCAAATCCACCCCTCCTTCCCCGATGTGTGATTGTGATCATATACTATGCTTGTGTTCCCTACAAGTGAGGAAAATAATATGTGAAAGATAAGCTTTGTGACTGTGTGGTGTTTTTTGTTCCGTGTTTGGATAGACCAGGTTATGCTTAAGGAGGATTGGTCCCATGGACTGTTAATTACGAAAATGTTTTGATGCCTGAAAAATGAATGATGAACTGATACTGAAACTCTTAAAAGTGCCTCAAGTATTTGGCCTTTTGAATGGTATAGATATGGGAGTATTCTCAAAGGAAGAAAAATGCCTTTTTTGTTAAATGATATGACTTTTAAAAGGGTGTGATTGGAAGATATCCAGAATTGGATTATGCGAAATATTCAGAATTGGATTGTGCGAATCACACCTTCACCTGTTAAATCATCTTCATCATGGCCAGGTTGTTTAGGACTATCATATTACAAATCTCAACTTTTTCATGATATCTAAATGGTGTTGCGTCCTCTTTTAAAAATCAACAAGGAATAATTGGTAATCAAAACTACGTAGTCCTCAAGAACTATTCAAATTGTTTTAGGACATTTTGTATATCTCATAATGTATCATTGCAATCTTAGTCAACAGTGACCAAAGTATTTGCTGATAGGTTAAAAACCTAATGCGGGAATTGACCTCTTATCATCAGTATTAGGGGTGTGGAATTTAATGTGCAAAGGTCTATAACACTATCATTTTGTCAACGATGTCCACTGAAGCTTTACTTTGTAGGTGAGAAAAGCAATTTCTGTTACCTTTCTTGAATCTTGTATGTCTGGTACTTCAGCTTCATGTTATTCTCAGCATTGCACTACTGCTTGGCTCCACCTATAAAGTATTTAACATGTCTGATAATCTCGTTCACACTTTCTTTGGTTTGATTACATTTTGAGTAAAACGGGGATGATCATGTAAAAGTTCTGTTGATTGTTCCAGGAAGAATGGAGTGGATGTGTACGCCATTGGTAATTGGTTATCATTGGTCCTTTCATTTTAGTGCCAAACCAAATACTGGCCTCAGATCCTTCTGTGTTATTCTGCGTGTTTCTCCATCTGTGCCTTATTTCAGTGAATATTGCTTCTGTAAATGGGTTTATGGATGTCACTGTTGTCACAGACACACGTAGATGATTGCGGTATTCCGCACTTCTATTGAGGTTTTTTTCATTTTTCTCCCCCCCCCCCCCCCAACAGTTGAGTGATGCTTATTGGATTGGATACTGGTGTTTGGGACGAAATGATTGAGTTTGTTGTGCTTTTGCTGCATCCCTTTGAGAATATTGGGGGAATGGCAAACATGATTACACAGGAATTTGTGTACAATGGCCTTTCTTGAGAAGTGGCAACTCAGTTGCAGTAACAAGCCATCACCACCTTTTTCATCTTGTTCTACAGCTCCTAGATTCTATGTTCCTGAAAACATGCCAGAATTATTTATATTTGTGACATAGCCACTCATGTGACTGTAAATATGTTTATAAGGCATAAATGTAATAAACGTTTCCTACATTATGAAACTAATCCAGGGTTTATTGCGTTGATTAGTAATGCGTTACATTAGTACACTTTTTATAACGTGACTCTTGTTACACAATCTGGTCATATTTGAAATAAAAAAAATTATACTTGGCAGGTGATTGGATGAACTATCTGTCTGTCACACACTAACTGGGACCACACTCACATCTGCCAATAATTGCTCATAAGATGCTGATTGGTTTGGCAACAAAACATAACTTTGAGCTTGGCAAGATGGAGTCCTATATGATTGTGTTCCACAATTCCAGCTGTTTTGCAAAGTCTCCAATCTTGCAACAAACTGGCCTTGATAATTCATTTTAAGCATTTACTCAGCGGTACACCAGGTGGCAGTCAAATACATAAATGTTATTAGAAAAATGCTCTAAGATTGGCTGAGATAATTAGAACAAGAAAGAAACTCCCCAACAGCATTAACAAGACACATTATATTTTATTCAATAAATAATTTACAATATAAACAGATGGTGGATTGCACCACTTTTTTTCCTACATACAAACACAGTTTGTTCTCTCAGGCATTGCCTATTCTGAACATGTTTATTTTTTTCCCTCCGTAGTTTTAACATTACAACTCTTACAACCTATATTATTCACAATCAAGTTCAAACCTAGTAAGAGCTGCGTAAAAAAAAACATAAAGTGCTTCAAAATCAAACACATGAACCCCACAAAATACTCTTGTTATTCCCTTTTTAATTATCAGCATGAATGCTATCCAAGATGGTTTGGTTTCATCTCAAGTGGAGTGTTGTAAACCTAACCAGGATGTTATCAACACTACACAGAGATGGTGAGGTATGATCCCTGCAACTTGTAACATTTTGTGGTGTTCATGTCTTTACAAATTCCTCTTTTTTTTCTATCTTTTTTGTTGTTGTTGAGAGGTCATTCACCAAACCCTTTCTCAAATACAAAACTGTAGTCGTAAATTCTACGCAACGAATAAACACAATATTCAAACTGAAGAACAGCTTACAAACGTATACAATCTCACATTACACATGTAGAACCATACGCAAAACTCACAATGCAAATTACATCTATCGACATAGATTCAATGTTACAATCAGTTTTGTTTCTTTGATCATTTCATCGATATTTTCCCAGACTAAAGACAATCTGCACCTGTCCATGTTCCCATAGCAGTTAGTTAGACCTGCCAAATACTTCAGTGTAGGGAATTATTACCCTTGAGCTTTGTCTCAGAAATACTGTGTATTGTACAGAATAATTATCATATTGTGAAGAAGACAAGAGCTCAGGGTGTGTTGATCTGCAGAGATGGAACAGTGCAAAATGAATCCATCCAAAGTGACTATTTATTTAAGCGGAGAAAATGTAGTCTTCCGAGTAATTAATGAAATGACGTTGAAGTAGTTCAATCGATGTTCTGGTGGATCAATTCCACAGAGTCGTCTAAGTAATGACAAAGTAGAAAGCTCCAAACCAAGGAATGCCTCCTGATGGGATTTGAGCCTTTCCACTATGTTAGTACCTTGAAAAGTTCTAACACTGAGCAAACAGTAAATGACTAGAGAAAGAGAGAAGACAGAAAAGAGATGAAAGAAAAAGAATAAAACCGTTGGCACAAGGGCTAGCTCTTTGGCAAAGTTTAACGCCATAAATTCACAGATCTACAGACAGATGCAAGTCATACGTTCCCTACAGCATAGCCATGTCAACACCCTTTTTTACAAACACGCCTAACTCAGGTTCTTGTCTGAGTTCTCAGTGTGACCATACCTCCCTCAGCTAAAGGAAAGGCTGGCTGCCTCCGCCTATGCTGGTAAGTGTTGATGGTCGACATTGAAGAAACAAACGACAACGTTCACTTCAAAGGACTTGCCCCTCTCTCATCCATTGTGTAAGAGTGTTGGTTGGTCAGTGAACAAAACAGATGAGATTCTACTCCGTAAACATTACTGAGTTTCTGCATTTCCGTCCCCCTATCCAGGATTGGTCAGGACTATATTCTTAATGTTGGTATAATTTACATTCTTAATTACATCCTTTAGCAGAAGACAGGTATCACTATAAACACTGTTTGATCACAACAGCAATATTTGGAGAGTAATGAGAATATTTTTTTTACGATCGCTTGTTCACTTAGAAGTAACTACTTGGCCAACAGAGGCAGATTTAAGGTACCCTAGACCACCATGTCAGGTCTATATGGGAACCTTGGGTGCCATATTAAGACAGAAAGATTTATGTCTCCAATGAAAGTTTCTTGCACTTTTGAGGCGCACACACCACACACACACGCACCAGCACACTGTATGTAATGACGTAGACACAAGCACATGCATACACACGTACAGAAAAAATGTTACAAAAGACCTGACAATATGACCTGTTAATCTCCACAGCAGACAACGAGACTCTGCTCTGACATCCGTTTGGCTGAGTGCTGTGCCCCCCCGCCCCCTCTGCCGACACCCGTGCCCCCCCTCAAAAAGAATCAAACAGGGAGCGGCTTCTGGCCAGAGGTTAACAAAAGCCCCTGTCATGTCCTGTAGCCCCCTCTCATTAGCCACAGAGAGCTCCTCTGGCTTGGCACCAATGAGAGGGAGGAGATCAGCAAACTCTTCTTTCTGCAAAAGATCATCTCATCTCGCTTCCCATAGGCATGCAGCCCCCGGTGGGAATGTGGGATTTAATCCCACCTGAATGTCTAGATGTCTGGGGAGTTGGGTTCTCTCACCACTGCTTTTCATCAAAGAACTAGTCCTTAAACCAACTGAATACCACTCTATCATACTTTAGTCGGGAGGAGGGCTCGCTCCTGCCGCTTCCATTACAACCTGCACTGGAATTCAACGCCCAACAACAAAAACAATGAGACGATGGCTGAGATCGAGTCGAACGCACATGAGAGGTGTGGTCGCCCCTGCTGGGAGGCCTACTCAAGTGTCACTCAGGACAGCTGGAGCAGTAGAGTGAGCTGACGACCAACACCGTGAAAGCATGGTTTCACATCCACTCACTGACAGGTAAAACATGAAGATGGAGGTTAGTGGAGGTCTATGGATCAACACAGCAACACTGAATCCACAACAAGACAGCCAGGATGTTGAGCAGGGTGAATGGAAGGGAACAATATGGCCTCCTTGGTGCAGCGTTTCCCGGAAATGCATCTCTCTCATAAAGGTGGTATTTGTCCTTGTTCGAATGGAGCATTTTCACGTCCTCGAAGGCGTAGTAGGCCGCCATGGTGAAGTTGATGTCACCAGAGGAGAGCAGGTCAAACACACAAGAATGGAAGTACAGGTCCTCCACCGGGAGGCGCTCTTTACATTTGCTCATGGCTGACTGATAGGTGAAGCCGTGGGGAAGGGTGCCAGTCCGGACCCTGCCTGGACCATGGGTCTCAGCGGCACGGGCTCGGAAACTCCTGAAGTCGATTCGCTGGTTGGCAGGGCAGCCGTGGAGGCAGAGGTACAGGTCCTGGTTGTCCCGGTCTTCCACAGAGTTCACAACTTCCTCCGGCATCCGCACGGCGAAGGTCAGGTAGCGGCCCACCTGCCGGACCACGATGGTGGTACCGATGTAGCGTGCCTGGATCTCGATATGCTGACCTGGAACTTTCTCCACCACACGCAGGGCGCCATTGCGCTCCCCGCCATTCTTAGAGCCATCGGCAAAAGCCGCAGGCAGCTCGTCCGTCTCAGCGTGATACATCTTCTGATCCACACATTCCTGGAAGTTCTTGAAGATGACGGTTAGCTGGAAGTGAACAGAAAAACCAAAATTAGATTTTCTGCTGACAGAATAGAAAGGATACATCTTCATTCCTTGTTTTGGTGAATAAACACAGCAAACATTAGAATTTGATTTTGACATCTGACATTTGCTTAAATGTATTTTTAGCTTAGTGTGAATTCTAAATGTAATCTATATTCCAAAGCACAAATCATTGCTTTATGTAGACATGAGTTGGTAGTTGTGCTCCACAAATAGCTCAGGGGTGTCTTGTGCTTCTGCACCAAGAACATCACTAGACCCATCTAGCCCACCACCTCACTTAAGTGTCACATTTCAGCTACAGCTCAACATGGGGGAGGCCAAAGTAAACGCCCTCAGAAAAACATGGGTCTAGGCCATGTTAAATCAGGCCTCAGTTTGCAGACACAAAGACGAGCCATTC
Source organism: Protosalanx chinensis (assembly GCA_030340685.1). NCBI lineage: Eukaryota > Metazoa > Chordata > Actinopteri > Osmeriformes > Salangidae > Protosalanx > Protosalanx chinensis. The sequence goes on from CM059318.1 coordinate 11,099,339, forward strand.
ATAGTGCTGAGGAACCTGCCTCTGAACCCCAGAACTGTGCTTCGGGGAGTGGCAGCGAGCCAGGAGGGAAGAGCGTGCTCTGCAGCTAATTAAGTAAGGCTGGACACTACTCGGCTTGCATGGTTTCATTAGGATGCCAGTGAGCCGTTGTCACACAAGTGACCCCAGGACAGCCAGAGGGCTCTGATCTGGCAGCTCTGGGGAAGGAGGGTAAGGGATGGGGGAAGGGGTAAATAGAGCACCATAAATGCCCTGTTATTACCTAGTCAAGACCTCCACTAGCCCCAATCCCTCACCACATGGTTGTCTGCATTTGTTTGTCCACTCTTTTATCTTCAGACTTAGCTCTATTAACTCGTAATGAAGTTTTTTGTGTTTTTTTTCTTGACGTCTAAGCAATAATCTCGACTCAACTAGTATATCTGTTTATGAGACCCACATTTGATTTCAGCCACAAGCCGTCTCCTGAGTGAAAGTACTGTTGCTCCAGACGGTTTCCTCTGCAGTAGGGGTCTGCACAACACAGAACTAATGCCTCTTGTTTGTACAGGTGGCATGGGGCTGCCTTGTTTTCCCTTTATCCAGACTGAAGAACTTAAAAACCTGTCTCCTCTGCTTCCGAGTACAGCTATGTAAAAATATCATTACTTCAAGTGCACGAAAAAAAGAAATATAGAGTCTTGAATGCTAAATAGAGCATCGTTAGGAGATCTTGATTATAGAAAATTGGTCTGTGCTCTACGTGATTAGGAACAAAGTCCTCTTGTGTCTGGCTGTACAGCCTCCAGTCAGGATACTCTGCAAGGGACTGCCAAAACTGGACCCACTGTGGAGAGCATATAAGTGAATTTGCAGACTACAAATGCTGCTAGCGCTTTGTTTTCACCTTATGTTCTACACACAGCCATTACAGGGGCAGCCCTACAGGCTGCTCAATGTACCGTGAAACAAAACAATGATAATTTATGAGGTACAAGAGCCAGCTAATGTGGAGAAAATATCTGCAGTTTCCTGCAGGGTTTGAGCACTTAGTTAAAACAACAGTTTTTAAAACGCACATACACACAATGATAGGGGATTAGATGGCTAAAGACAAAGCTGACCTCACATTACTCTTTAGTTGTCTAAAGTAAAAGCAAAAGAAGAAAGTGCCTGATGCCTTCCTGCTCATACAAAAGTAGAATATCATTAGTAAAGCTTATCAAGATCTCGGCAATTGTTTGGACCCATTGCCTGTTCTTCGACCGTGGACACAGTCCAACACTAACCAGAGTCCCTGCTATTAAGAGTCCCACGACTGCTTCAAAAAGTTATAGAAAGACTTCCATTTAAAAATAGTGTATGCCTAAGCACGACTCTAAAGAATTAGCATTGTAAAATAGCTAAGATTCTGCAAATACATTTATATACTATTATTGTATGACAATAAATACAATATAACTGCCTGCCTGTACTACATACTAAGTATATATGCAGGAGAATAAAATTACCCAGGTACTTGCTTTGTATTCATATTGAAAGAGAGTTGCATCAAACAAAACAGTACAGAAGACCTCACCTTGCTGGTGGCAGTAGCTGAGGAACCAGGCACGACAGGAGTGTTGGTCACCTGGACAGACAGATACTTGTTGTGGATGAGAGGCCAAGCCCCCTCCACCTTGCAGGTCTGGAAGTCGTCACTGAAGGTGCGAAGATGTGGGTCTCCAAAGAAGCCACAGTGGGTGTAGTTGGGTGGAGCCGCATGTTTGGGAAGGCTCCGCTCGTAGTGGCATACCTCCGGCCCGTCAGAACGCTCCTGGCTGTCTGGCTCGGGCTGAGTTGGGGGTGGCGGATGTGGGGTGCGGGCCCGAGGTTGTGAGGTAGGCCCCTCCTTGGAGCAGTTGTGCTGGCTCATGAGGTCTTCAATGCCATGCTGGGCTGAGTGGTAGGCCAAGTCACCCCTGCAGGTACGTGCTGTCCGCCGGACACAGCTGTTGTAAGCTCGCAGCGCTGTACAGAACTCCTCCTCTGGGCCAGAGCTTGATGTGGAGGCCCAGAACTCAGAGTTGCACCTGAGGATCTTGCACTGCAGACTCCCTGTGAGGAGGACAGTTAAGAATAGACACTGCATAATCCATTTAACGTCATGGTGATAGGTATCCCTCGTCTACGTTTGAAAACGGCAAACTAAAACACCTGCTTTCGGAGGTCTTCAGAAAATCAAAAGCTGTTCTCTGTTTAGAAAAAGAACAGAGCATGAACAACTCTGTTCAATATTAAAATGAAGAAGTTTCCCCAAAGAAGGTTTTTACAAAGTGCATGGAGTGACAGACTCTATTCAAAATTATATTTCACATCTACTAAACGAGATTCAAAAGACAAAAGGCCAAATTCACAAAAGGATCACTGTTCACACACTTGAACGTGTATAGGCATCTGGTGCATAAGAACCCTTGAATGAAGACATATGTTTTAACAGAGCAGATTGCTGATGTCAACATGTATAATAGCAATAATTCCATACACATGACAGCAGACAACTACATAGGTGGGGGTCAGATGGCTCAATGGTTAAGGCGTTGGCCTCATGATCGGAAGGTTTGTGAGATCGAGCCCGGGCTGTGGCTATATGATGTTGTGTCCTTGGGCAAGGCACTTCACCCTACTTGCCTCAGGGAAAATGTCCCTGTACTTACTGTAACTCGCTTTGGATAAAAGCGTCGGCTAAATGAATAAATGTAAATGTACATAAAAGGTTTGTCTTGGTTAAAGAACCATAAAGAATACTAAGAGACACCGGTGACTGAAGGCTTGGGAATGGGGGTGGGTGGTGACTCTGCATCAGTGAACCAGGAGAGGGGGGGGGCGGTTGTCTGTGAATGAAGACAATGTAATTTGCCATTGCAAGGATACCAGCAGAGTCATAAATTAGACCTGTGTGAAGGGATTAGGTTGAGTTTCATCAGCATTGAAGTTGGGGTGGGGGGAGGCTGGAGGCCCTGAATGCTCCCTTAAAAGGAACAGGATATCCAGAAAGAAGCTCCAGGACCAGAGGGGGAAACAGAAAGGTCTCACCATTTCACAGGTCAAACAAGATTTCCACCTGTCCATTTTAGAGGACGGTAATCTAAGAGTAACATAATTTCCCCCAAAATAATTCTCCCTGATGGAGAATTACATTTTATTACATGAAATAAAAAGTAAAAGTTTCTTTAAGTGGTTTCAAAGAGAGGGAAAAAAAACAAATGCAGTTCTGCGTTATGACTAAATCCATAAACTTTTTTGTGTGTAATTTTTTTTTGATTTTCAATCATATCATTTCATATCATAATATGCTTTCTAACTTACTGAAATAAATATATTCACATTGACGAAGAACATATTTATCAACACAACAACTTAATTTAAGACACAAACACAAAATAGTTGAAGTGTTCCATTCTACACTAAACAGATGATATCAAAAAAACGGATTTAATGTCTCAACACCTTGAAGTCTCACGAAGCTGAATAATGGCTTGCTGATGGCTTCACAACACGCACAACTCCTCCAACCCCCACATCGTCAATCCTCCCGCCTCACAGCAACAAAAGGCATTTACCATCTATCTGATAAATGGCAATAAACTAATCTTAATCTTAAATGAACGTAAACAACTAGCATTATCACTCTTTGTTTGACAGTATGCCTAAGTGATTTGAGAGAGAGGACGATAAGAGTTGCCAAAAGTGCAAATTGAGTTGAGTGAAGCGACCCTTGAGATGTTGAGGCATTTTCAAGTCTTTCAGGAAGATTAGTTAACAATTTAAATGAACCAACTCCGCTCATTTGAAAATAACACACTGAACGGGATACATGTGTTCCGTCCACAATATTATATCTGCCCATTTAGTTCTCAAACAAAAAGGGAAAGAATAACACAAGTTTAATCTGCAATCCTTTAGTATCCCCCTCCCCCAAACAAAACACAACCATGGGGTTTTAGAAGTTGAGGGTCCTACGCTATGAGGCTTTGGAGTAGGATGTTATGAACAAAAATTCAGTTAATTTAAAAATAGCTCTCTCTATATACAATATATCTAGTTAAAACCCCCCAAAACATAGTAATCCATATTTGACGCGTCTTGAATCATCTCTAAAATCAATCGAGTTACTTAAATATTAACTTGAATAACATTCCAGGCATGTGAACCATACATAACAAACCACACACCCTGACTATTTGTCAATGCATGTTTTGTGGCAACAAACTTTTATTTTGATGTTGCTGCGGATATTGAAGAGCAGGCAACTATTAGGCTTCGTATTAGTCTCGTAGTGGGCAACAACGCTCCACGAGGGTTAAAATAATAACGATGCTTACTTGAATAAGGATATGAAACATGTTTTGTTTTTTTACAACACTTTAAGAACTTACCCGACGGAAAGAGGGAAATAAACAAAACAAGAATCCTGCCGACTTGAAGCGCCGAGAATCCTGCTCCTTTCCCCATAACCATCCATCCAGATCGGGGTCGCACTTCGCTCCTATCCCTGGCCAAATCAAGTTGAAGAGAGAAAAAAGTTTAGATGAATTCTCATAACTGTTCAAAAAACTGTCGATATCATTCTTGAAGTACAGATGAATGCACAACCATCCGATCTTAAGTGAACTCTCGACAGTTAGTAACCTATTATTCAAAGCATTCCTACTTCTCAAAAACACGGTGAAAAACTGACCATCGATCTTCCATTTAGGGAGTGTCAACAGGGTGTAGCGCACGACTGAGTGGACCAATCAGAAGGCGTTATAGCAGCGCTCAGCCCCTTCTAGTGGACCAATCAGAAGGCGTTATAGCGGCGCTCAGCCCCCTACTCAGTTTCGTTGACCCGGCCATAGTCACTCAAGGAACCTGTTTTGAATTGTTGTGTGGATTATGTTAACGTCTACATAGTAGCCTAAAGAGAGGTATTATGTATTGGAATACAATGTGACACGTTGGCATATAGTCCACATGTAGATGGTTATGTGTCGCTAAAGATGTATAAAATGAAGTCTGGACCTAACCTTTCCTATGACTATGCCACTCGTCCATGCTTACTTGTGTTTAGATAAGACTGATAGGATGAGTAATGTCACACAATGCAAAATGTACTCTTTAATAATGTTGCATTGCAGGATTGAAAAGCCTTTGGTCTCTTAACTACATAATAACAGTCGGCTAATAGCCCCAAATTATATTAAAGTAGCTAACAAATTGTCTGTCCTGACGAGCAATGTGTAATGTGGTGGATTTGACACTTAGGTAACACAAAGTAAACACAAACACAGTTAAGGAAGACGTTGTAGTTGATTGATTAAAAAAATGATCTAAATATGCCAACTGGTGTGGATAGCCTTCTGGTGTATAGCTTCATTCCCTCATATCCTATTTATGACATTAGTCTACACCCAAAAAATAATGGTCATTACTGGTATGGTATTCTGGGCTGCAAGACTAATTGGAACTACAATTGAAGATAGAGAAAATAACATGGTTGGGCTTAGTGTCAATTTTCAACAGCATACCTGTAACAGATAGTTAACAAATATTGCAATGCTGCTAAATGGATTGTCTTGGCGAGTTGGGGTGGTCATTAGTGAAGAAACATTGGGGGGGTGTATTTTAGTACATTGAAATCCATCTGTTTGTTGTCTGATCTGATCAAGCTCATCTATCACCTTGCTATTTCATGTCAGGCAGTTCAGGTGTCTAATGGCACAAAGTGTGCATTATGTCATTTGAATTGCTGGTGCTGTTCAGGAGGAATATCCGATTGATCTCATTTGTCTGGAACTATTTAAAGACAAGACGGCATCAATAATCGGTCAGATGGTGCCAGCATCCTAATCTACTACACACTTTCCATATGAATGCTCAAGCCGACTAAACTCATTATTCAGTCCATATATTCTGGGTCTAGCCTACAAGGGGGACAAGTCTCTTGCAGTGAAGTAAATCCTACATCCCCTCGTCAACAAAATTCCATAGGCATTTAGATCCGGTTCTGTTCAATCGGCAACAGTGATTTCCCTGAAATACTGTATTTGCAATCTCACACATGCTAGGATATTGCACATTTCCCAATAGATGGCGCTTATAATTATGAATAGGTAACCCCACATCACATCATGACAAACGCACATGGGGTCAGTTGATTGTCAATGTTGAGGACACGACACGATGACCTACCAAATCGCCTCTTTAATCTAATAACACAGCAATTGACAGTCGACTGACAGTTCAGAGAATATCCTGATGCATTTAGGCTACACCATTTTTTTCCATTTTCCAAAGCTTCTTACCCAGCCTTAAGAGTAGATATAGCCTATAGTCCTGTAATACAGACTTGGTTGCCTACTAAACCAGAGTGAAAAGAGCCAAGTTGATTTAATTTGCGTATTCCTAACAGGAATATTATTCCAATAAAAAATGTAGTAGTTTTCACGTAAAACTCGTTTTAGACTATAGTTTGTGGATAACGTAGGCTAATATACTATGACTAATATGAAAGATAATTTCAGATAGATTATCTTGACACTGTTGATTGTAAAATATGAAAGGCATTTGTCAAAAAGGGTAACAAAACATGTAGACTACATTGAAGATGGGTGAGTGACAGACTGACAGTAGACTTGTCCGCGCCGAAAATTTGAAAGCTTTAAGAAACGCTGAAACTAGATTATACTGACAACACAAAGCTATACTTTTGGCAGCGTATATAAAACTAATGCCATGTGCCAGGTACAAAACGTACACCACGAACCTTTGCGAATGCATGGAGCTCGTCCAACTCGGCTAGACTTTAGGCTGCTGGGGAACTGGCAACGGGCGAGGGACGACCCCAGAAACCTCACAAAAGTAGCCTAGGCGTAAGTAGTCAGATTACCCCAACAGCACATGCACAGACCGTTGTCGAAATCGGTGGAAAAAAGCACCCTTGCACGCATGGTGGCGTTCGTAATGGACCCAGGTAAACGGCAGTGACTTGAAAGTATATCACTTGATAATAATACTCAATCGAGATCTAGATGGGCTAGTCTTGGTCTCGTCGACTCATTTCAACTGTTCCATCTGCCAATCGGTTATTTAGTCCACGACATCGAGAAACTGTTGAAAATGTTACAAATCCTTTGACTCCAACTCTTTATCACCCATGTGTTTGTAGTCCAGCACTTTGGTTTGGAAAGAAAGCTGTCGACGGTGAAAGAAAGAGCCCCGGGGGCACTGCTGCTCTTCATCCGCATGCACTGCTGATATAGCTGGCTCGTTCCCTCGCCTCAGCGTTGAGAAACAGCTAGTTAGAAAGTGTGAGAGAGACAATGATCGGCTCAGCATGATGCCTCTGAAACCCCTCTCCTATAACACAGGCTATTTGATCCAATTTGACGAAACCCGTAGACGGAAATGATTTCAATATAGTATTCACACACATGCTTCTGAAACTACTTTTAATATTGTGCTCCTCCTCCACAAAAGGACTTAAAACATTGTTCAAGACTGTAGTCTACATATAGGCCTAGGTTATCCTATACAATGTATGAATCTGACATTGAGATATTGTGATTTGTGTTAATCAAACACACTTGTCAAATGTCAAACCTGGACTGAAGGACAACCAGCCAAAGGAGCTGGACATCACTGATGACAATAGCATAAACAGATACACAAACATGTTAGAAACAAGGTTTGATGCCCTATAAATCAAAGGTATGTTCAAAGACAGAAGTGGACACCAACAGAAGGGGGGAAACATATGGCTGCACCTGTGTTTAAGGATCAAACTCAAATGTCCTCCCCCCACAGCAAGAAGCACAAGGCTAGCCCCCACCCCCATCGCCGTGAAGAGGAATGGATCGTTCTGCTCCAGACTGCCTCTGATCAGGAAAATCCATTACACAAGAAATTACATTCAAACAAATGTATGTCCTCAAATGAGGGGATGGATACATTGAAGTATAAACAGCATGCCACTTTCTCTATTGGTCGGTTATAGATGTGGATGGCAAGAAACAAACTGTTGAAGGGTAGAAGTAATTTACAGTGCTGTTAACACGTAAACACATTGTTGCACGGTAATTAATTGCAATGTTTTAGTTGCACTGTAGTATTCTTTTTTTGTTCACCATGCCTGGTTGCAGATATGGTTTATTGGTGATGTGGTACTGAATACAAACTTTTCCTTGACTAACCATTGATATACTGTGGAACTATCACTTCTGAATACTTTGAATAGAAATATCTCCAAAAGGAATAAAATATAACACATGTAACCCATATAGTACACAAACCAGATATGAAAAAAACTGCTGTGTGGGTCATAAACACGTCTTGGAGACCATTTCAGGAAAGAAAATTATACTATAGCTTCTTGACAGTCATGCAATAGGAATTACAGTCTGAACCTGAATGGCTGGTGACAGCAGTGCAGTCAATTCATCAGTCACAAAACAGATCCATCCTCTACTGATGGGCATTGAAAAGCAGCATTTTTACATTGATGTAACAGCTTACACATGAAAGATTGCCACCCCAGTGTGAAAAGAATGGCTTTAGAAGTGCCGGATGCTGGCCCCTGCCTCAAACACAGCTGGTGTAGGGGCTACTTTGCTTGTGTGGTCAGTTTACCCAAATAGGCAGTTGGAAGCAGACACAGGGATTTACTGAACTATTTATTTCAACAACAAAAAAATAGGGGGAGGCGTGATGAGCTTTTGAGATGTCCTACTCATTGACTTTCAGATTGGTTCAAACAAATCAAACACAATCAACCATGTAACTGCTAGCACCTGAAATTAAAGGAGGGATCAATACAGCTCACCCTTGCGCTCTTTCCATTGAATTTCTGCTTCCTTTGAATTTCTATAAGATCCCTGCATTCACAGAGGTCCAGCATGGGAGATATTCCTTTCTTTATAACAACCTTATTGGTTGTGGCAAGGTTGGCTCAACATTTGTACCACCTTGACAAGAGCTGATAAACAGCAATAGGCAAGTAGAAAAGGACTGAAGTCATACAACAGACAGCAAAAGATAAAACGATGGTGGTAACAGATAAACCAATCACCACACAGCAGACTGATTAAGAAAAACATCGACCTCTATTTACGGAAGAGGTAGCAAGAGTGAATTTCAGCTACACATATTTGTGTGTTTAGTGTGGAGTCTTAGTCTCTAGTGAGAGTCTAAATGTGAAATGAAAATGTAGAAAATCCTCAAAAATACAGTATTAAAATAATCTGAAGCATGATTCAGTGACATTCAGGTACATGGACATTCCCCCTGAGGTAAGTAGGGTTAAGGGCCTTGCCCAAGGACACAACATAAGGTAGGTACAGCCAGGAATCAAACTCGCAACCTTCCGATCACTATCCCAACACCTTATCCGCTGATCGGCCTGATTCCCTAGATCTGTTGATAATTTACTTTATACAAATCTAAACTTGCTATGATGGCCTCTTTTAGTATACAGGTTTGTTAACATTCTCAGCCATGGCTCTTAGGGGGAATTCCTCATAGTGATTTATGTGCATGGGAATACGAATGTGTGCAGGAAACATCATTTATTTGTTAAATTGACAGTTGAACAAAATCAATTTCAATCATGATCTGCCCAATTTATCCCTTACAAGTTGTGCCTATGTTTTAAGTGCTCGTAGTTGTTTTGCAGGGATTTGCAAACTAATTAGGAAACATGACACGTTTTGTGAGCTGTCACAGTGAACGCAGTAGTATACAAGATTTTATAAGCCATTTTCAGAAAAGAACATTATGCTTCAGTAGAAACACTTCTGTGCCTACCTGTGGCTTTGTGTGACAATTAGGCTACAAGAATGAATTGGGGATGTGTCATAATTTGCTAAAGTGACAGGATATTTTCAGACTTATTCCAGACAGCGTTGTCAAGGTTGTCTGAGAAGCACACCCCCTCCTGTGTTTGCTGTGCCAACTGAAATATGTTCATTTAGATATATTCCACGCAATGAGATCATCCCTGCACCCATTGATTTCATGAAAAATTAATCAACTCAACAGTTGACAGGTGACTGTAATAAGGTTTATTTGCCAGTCTTCTTGCAAGTTCCTAAAGACAAACAAAAACAATTCCCTTTGGTACTAAAATGTAAAATCTTGAGATTCTTGAATTATCCTGGAAAGGGCAGCATAGGTCTCAACACTCCAAACTCCGCAACTACAAGCATTGTAGAGAGGTACATTTGACTGTTTCATGTTCTTGTAAAGCCTAATAGTATATGGGCATCCATTCCTTTGACTGTGGAGGATCCAAGTCTGGTCCCAGTGGCAACAGATCTTGATAAAACGTCCATTTGAACAGACACTTCCATCGTGGTGGATCAAAAGAGGGATCTGGGGTGATAAAGCAAGTCCCACAGCAGTCAGAGTTTGTGCTGAGAGTATGTGAATTAGCAGTGTTTTTGGAAGGTAGGCTATATTGTTAATCGATTCATCCCACATACTTTGCAGTGAATTTTCGTTTGGAACCATAAGACGGCATGTTTGTTATACAGCAGTATACAAAATAATGCTATGTGTTAAAATTGACATTTTTGGAGCCTCTTTCAGCTGAATGATCTCATGTTCCTATCCTTGTTACTGTGAATCTTTGTCATAGCAACCAAAAAGCCCAAATGAGATTGGTCTCAAAGGATTTATGTTAATGACAAACCTCTTAAATGAGTACCGTGAGCTCAACATCACTGTCATTGATAATAAGGTGTGAGAATGAATTCCAAAATCTATTTGCCAGTGATGTGTAGAGTTAACTACTCGAATATAGACAGGAACCATATCAATGCAGGAAGCCTGCAAATTGGCAGAGCCTTGCACACACAGAGGAGTGGGCTAGCATGCCTAAACCCTCATTATAAAAAAACACTTTCACATTCAAGGCGGTGAAGGTGAGTCCTTTTTCAAAAACCCAGACATCAATCCTGTGAGAATTATTCACACTGTTTAATTCTAGACATGCACTAAACCAGAAGGGATGTGAATAGACTGTTAGTATAATTAGTCCAAGAATGGTCAGAATGAATGACACTGCACATCCAACTGAACGGCCATGAGGTAAATGCGTAGCCACCCCAGAAAGGAATTGCTCATACACAATATTTTGTTAATAGAAGATGTACTGTACATGAGGCTATTGTAACAGCAGCTTTTTGGTGTATTTTTTATTTCCTAAAATCCACATATAAAGAAACAATAAGATACATTTTGGAATGGTCTTGAACATTATGTTGGTGATATCATTGAGCAGAAGTCATTCGTATCATAGCTTTGCACTTCGACTCAAAATGTTCGACATATACAGTAAAATGCACATGTTTGGTTTGGTTGTCAATGCTGTTTCTAATGTTAATATTTATTCATCCAACAGAAAATTTCAGAAACATAAAATCTCAAGCTCCAAAGCCTGGGATGTTAAATGAGACAATGGCAATAACCTTTCGTCACATGATGTGAAGAGGAAATTACTATGCACCACAGAAAATGACACACAGTTCACAGAAAATATATTTCTCCTCAGGGGTGTCTTGTGCTGCAATACACTGAACAGCACTATAGGGAATAATAATCTTCTGCTTCTGCTATGCTTTGCAATTCCAGTTGTGATTCGAAAATGGAACCATACATATTAAATAATTGCACACTGGGAAAACAAAACGATAAGACTGGACGCATTTGGTTGTGTTTTGTAAAAACTCCTCATGTCTGGATATGTGACAATTGGGTTTATGAGTCTAAAAGTATTGCCTATGATACAAAGACAGATAAGGAAAGCAAGAAGCTGTGATTGGCACAATACATGTTGGTTGAATAATGCATTACATTTGATAGAAATGTATCTCTTTTGATTGCTGAACGGTGCTTTTTGTGTGCTAAAGCATTCAAGTACCAGAGATTGGTTGAGAGCCTCATGCATAAGCAGTTATGGTTTCCCTGCTATCTTTAACATCCACTACTGACTAATGGAAAGACAGAGTGATGTCACAATAGCACGTCTCTCAACAAGGAAGCAGACACCTGGAAGAATGCAGATCAGTTTCAGTGGGATCCACAGTCAGTTAACGCAACAATCTGTTTGTTTCCACATCAAGTTGAACGTCACCAACATCTGGGACTTTGGCATTGGAAAATAAGCAATAGGTCTGACATTCTTTGGAGCCCTTTTATTTCTTTGTTTCTCTGGCTTGGCTGTTGAACTTTACTAGCGTCCCGTAGTGTCGTCCTGTGTGCACAGCTGCAGGGTCGAAGTCTTACCCTTCCCTTTGTGGCATCCTGTCACAATGGCTGCTGCAAAAGCTGAAGTTGTTTCAGCTGCAAGCCAATAATCGTCAGCCTGGAATTATTTAGCAGCTTTAATGCTCTGGCGATGGTGAAAAACAGGGCTTTTTCAAAGTTTTGTTTGTTTGATCCGAAGACTGATTTGGAATCATCATACAGGACTGGCTGTTCTGGAAGTTTCATCCCGATGACATCACAGCTCAGCTCAGGTTCTTTGCTGATGCTGCTTGTTTTCAGGGACAAAGACCTTTACAGCAGTAGTCTGGGCTGGTAAAGAAAGAGGCTGGACTCAAGTCATCAACCCAAAATCCAAATATGATCATGTTTTTTAAAATGTCATTTTCACACACCCATTATTGTTATAATCTTTTGGCACATCCACACTGTATATTATGATCATCTAACTTTTCTTATAGCCAACACTGTGTTCCAATTGGTTGATGAAAGTTTAGATACTATCAGCCTCAGCCAAATATTACTTTTGTAAGCAGAACTTTACATAATAAAAAAATATTTATTGTGTAAACGTTATGGTGTGACTATCAAAATGTGCCAAGTGCCAAATTCTGTTTCAGCGAAGAATTTGGCACTGACTTGTGCACGTAGTGTTGCAAACTGTTTCAATCGGATTAGCCTGCTCAGTATATGCTGTCAGGTAAATCCCGCACATCAGATTTTCCATAACATTTCAGGAAACTCCTGCTATTCTTGTCCAGTGTCTTGGAACGCTACGTGATACATGTTAATTTCCTTCAGTGCCCATGTAGTCCACTCTGTCTCCATAAAGTAGTCTGTGTCTGGTTAATGAGGCATTGAAATGTCAGCGCTCAGGGTCCTTATTAATTAAAGAGCCTACAGACAGCTGATTACAGGAAAATGACTTAGGAGATATCCACTACCCCAGCCAGACAAGAGACCAAATCATTGTGTTATTGATTGTTTTCTGTAAGGTGATAATGTAATTGCTTTAACGTAGTTTGAATGTCCCTAAACAAGGTTCCACAATCCCTATAGCTATTGTCAGTAGTCAACATAGCTCACTTAGTTATATACTGTACAGCTTGAAAGTGCAAAAATGTCAACCAATATGTAGAATGAGCTTGCATGCTGGAGTGATACATTGTAAATACACTATTAAGATGAACACTTTGGATAGGTATCTTACTTGCAGATGCATGGACTCAACCAGACTAGTTTAAAAGTATGAGGGATGGAGAGATTTGGGGTCAGGGTTTAGTCAGGTTTCAATGAAGGAAGATGGCTGAGAACACTGTTGTTTCTAACAGCTATATGTGACACAGTAACAGACACAGACAGAACCTTTTAGCCAAGGAAACAGAATGAGGTTCAAACCCAACACATCTCCCAATGCCAAAATAATACCAATGACTCATAGTTGCCTACAGGCTATGGCGCCCTTTGTCTTCTTTGTCTCAACATGTAGTCTGGTACTCTCATCAGGAAACATTAATTCAACATGCTATTTATTTTATTGTCTTCCAAATGCAGTTAGTCCAAAGTAGGTGTTGGGATATACGTGGTGTGGGTTAACGGTCTAAATAATTTAGCATGTAAGCATTTATTTAACTCCAAAAGGGACCCAGTTCAACAACTCGCATATCATCTGCAGACGTGCGCATGCTTTGGTTTTCTCTTGAGTGATATGGAAGCTACTTTTTATTCATCTAACGCGTGAGAGGAACCATTATGCTAAAACAGGAGGTAGGAACAAAGTGTGACACCCTGTATAGTTACCCACCTGCTATGTACATAATGTGACAAACTACATACAGCACAAAGTGTCGCCACTAAGAAAATAACAAATGTTTGTAGTGCCAGAACACAGTGAGTTAAACACTGATATTCGCCCGATACATGTAGCATAAATGTGTACTTCAAGGCCCAGCAAAACAAGATAAATGGTATTGAATAACTGATTTCAGATATACTGTAGTTATGGCAACATGAAACATATTGGGTGCAGGTGAAGTTGAGAAACGAGACGAAAAAGGAACAAATAGTTGCACGAAACTAAAAGGAGTCCTTTGTTTCAGTTCAGAGGATGCGTTGTGTTTGGGGTGAGCGCTCCAGATGGCTGACACATGTTAATTTGCTTTCCTGCTGCTATCAGTCTCTCTTTCACAGTAAGGTGATCCAGTGATTCCAGCTGTATCTTTGCTGTGAATTTTATTCTATTCAGCAGCCGAGGGCCTAGATCTAAACTCAACATCTCCTTGCCCAAGACCCACCTTTACCCCATTTGGCAAAACTTGGTTTTCTCCCTCCCACACACCACTGACAGAGAAAGAATGCCTGAACGCAGTCAGCATGGGCAGATCTGTATGAGTTTACAGAAGGCAGACCAAGGCATATTTGGATGAACAAAAATAAAGCCAGCAGGAAAGTGAGAGACAGAAAGCATAGGTGTGCTTGTGTGTTTGTAAGCGTGTGTGTGGGGACGTGTGTGTGTGTGTGTGTGTGTGCGTGTGTGTGTTTATGCAGCTGTATTTGTGACACATTGCCACTGGCACTACTGCCAGTATGACTCAGTGTTGAGCTCTGAAAATAAATCTGAAACTTTCAGTCAGCCCAGCCCGGAGAGGAAATTTGAAATCACACACCAATTTTAGATAAGAAACTTGATTCCTTTCAGATCTTTGAGCCAAGAAATTTACTGCTAAATACACTTGGGGAATCAGCCCATACTTGTTGCTTTCTGGTTGCTTTTATTAAATTAGTTAGTTGAAAACAAACTGTACTGTGGAAGTTCTTTGTAGCTTTCAGCAGTGTTGTCTAAAGCATTTTGAGCTAAATGTGCTCACCTTAAGTCATGCAGTTGCTTGTCAAATTTTTAACCGATGACGAATAAATCATGTTGTACCAATGTACTTCTAATGAGAAAATATTAGGTGCTGATAGTTCCATTCAGTACCGCAATTCCTGCTTGAAGAATTTTATATTTAGTGCTATCTGCACAGACATGCCTCTCATCTCGGATCGTCTCAATCTTTGCACTTGAATGTTTATTCAAAAAAGGACACACACACACATGCACACACACAAACACGCGCACACACGTGCATGCATACCCTTCCTTTGCAATTTTTCCTATTCACTTGCAAAGTCCTCCTTTTTGCACCTGCAAATCCCCTGACACAATACAGCAGACGAACAAAGAACCAAGGCCCTCGTTCTAGCGAGGCAACTGTCAAGCCGTGTCGTTTTTAAACAATAGAGAAGT
The DNA here is from genome assembly GCA_030340685.1 of Protosalanx chinensis. Lineage (NCBI taxonomy): Eukaryota > Metazoa > Chordata > Actinopteri > Osmeriformes > Salangidae > Protosalanx > Protosalanx chinensis. The sequence continues at coordinate 11,114,886 of CM059318.1, forward strand.
GAAAATAAATTCTTCAAAGGCATCCAATTGGAACCCCAGAAGCAAACAGCTCAAATAAAATGAGGCAGTGAGTGAGGACAGAGTGAAATGGATACAGACAGAGGATACATGGATACAAGGAGACAAAGTGTATATGGAGATGGGCACAGGCAGGCCCTGCTTCTACCATCCAGTGTTGCTGATGTCTTCCCAGCTGCATTCGCTCCCACTATCGTCAACAAAATGAAGAGCCAAGCTAAGGTTTATTTGGCTTGTGCGCTGAATATAATCCATTAAAGTGATGGTCATGTGTGGTGCAAAAACAACAGTCTTCTTAAATTCCCATAACAGTGGTTTTATGGCATGGTCGAACCCAATAGGTCGAATCTGTTCAGGCGTCCCAGGCTCACATCAAGTACACAAGTTGAATGTAAGGTCAAGAAAGATCAAGACCCACAACAATACTGTTTTTTCAAACCCAGACTGCAGACTGTGCTTGGTAATAGGACTTTGGCAAGAGAGATAACTAGAACAAATTCAACCCTTCTCTCTAAGCTACAATTGATAACAACCTGTTCCTTTAAAAACCTGCAGGGAATGAGTCATTAATCCTCCCCAGCTGCCTCTGGCCCCACTCTCGTAGTCTCTGCCTTGTGGCAGAAGTGTTCAGTGTTGATTGCACTTGACGGCTCTTGCTGTTTTTTGGTTGGAGAACAGGGAGAAACACCTGGAAGTCCTCTGCCCTACCCTGTGAGTTTACAATGAACTACCCCCTTGACGTTGTTAGGCAAGGGCTCACTGCATGATTTACTTCCGAAGCCAGAGTTTTACTACAAGTGGATGTAATTTGTTAATTATTTTCTGCAAACCGCCGTCTATCACATTTCGCATACATCATTCTCATTTAGTTCTGGGACTGACATTCTGATGCATTTGTTACAATGGCAGATATTATCACAGCACTCACTCCATGTCTGGAAATGTGAGAGTGTGTGGGAAAAAACGGAAGCAGCTATTTGAATGTGGCACTCATTGTGGCTTCAGCATATCTGCTGTGCTAATCCCGAACACAAAGCCTGGATGAGCACTGCCTTTGTGTGTTTCAGAATGGCAGAACTGAGAAGCAAGCCTCAGCACGCACAACGTTTTGTATGGCAGCAACATGGTGGCAGGCATGGAATCTTAGGTTACACTGAGGATATTTACCACAACATGCAGGTAGAGTGATACTAATAGAGACAGAAGTACATGCACAAGTAAATGTCAAAGCAATGCATCCCATCTGAAAGTCACATTCTGCATATAGACATTTATTATAAAATGACTTTTTATTTTGTATTAACCCAAAAGATTGGGGGGGGGATCCATTTTTATTGTGAACGGATAGACCCCGACCATTTGACTTAACATTGTTGATACAACAACAGTAAAGCAAGATTGACCTGACTGAAGCTGATGCCTTGCAGGTGTGAGCTAGCCTGGTTTGATCTCTGACCTCCAATCCTGCTAAATTTGTAGTGCATCAGAGGCACCAGACCTTGAGGGGATGAATGGGGAGAACGATAGAAAGAGGAAGATAAAAACAGATGGAGAGAGAGAGAGAGAAAGATAGCGAAAGAGAGAGAGACAGAGAGAGAAAAGCAAGACAGGGAGAAAGACATTCTCACTCGAATTCTAAAAAAGGAAGAACCCAGAAAAAAGATCAACATCAAAGCCACACCATCCCATGTGTGTCCTCACATTCATTCGTTTGTCAATCATATAACTTTCTCCAACCTTAGCTCTATACTATAAACCTTTGCTTGTTTTTTTTTTCTTCAAAATGGATTTCGGTATATAGGTACCATTTGGTCATCACATAAATAAATACAAATTCTGTGCACGTGGCAGAAGAGGATGATACTGTCATCATCTATGTGTAGTGTGATAGACAATAGGTGACCATCTGTATTTTCGTCTGGGCAATCAAATCTGTAGGTAGAAGAGGTGTAATTATGGAGGGGTCTGGTTGCATCAGATCCTTCAACTCGAAAATTGTATATTGGCAACTTTGGCTGGAGAGTGCTGGTGCATACGTGTGTATGTCCTACTAGTAGGTGTCTGATAATATGTTGCATGACAAGGGGTGATAAGGTTGGAAAAACATTTTTTTTGTTTGTTTGGCGAGATCATCAGTCATCAAGGTCAGCCATTCTTTGTCTTTTTTTGTTTGTCTTCCCTGGTCTGTCTGGTGACCCCTTTGCACCTGGGGGTGTCTGACATTCTTTTGCAGGAAACTATACCTGGAAACTATACAGAAAAACAGTGGACACAAACTATACATGGAGCCCAACCATCTTAACGAGAAGAACAAGTTATTCCTTAGGTAAGGATGTGAACCTTATGTTCTATGTTTGCTCATTCCTGCCAAAGTGAATTCTATGTTTGTTTATCTTGCATAGCGAATAAACCCCCATTCTGATTCTGAAGTCGGGGTTATATATTTCCACATATGTTCCACAGGAGAAGTTTATGAGTGAATATATTTTTGGCATACAATATATTGGTAGTAGGCTATGTTAAAAATAAAAAGGACAAAACAGCAATCTCATCAACATGAGACACCTGGCATTATGTTTTAGCTCTGTTATGTTTTGAAGAGAGCGTGGTGGAGGAAGATAAGGTGTAGAGGAAATGACTTTCACTGAGACAAGAACATGCAAATGCAACCAAAAAAAATCACTCAGTCACAGCCCAGGGAACCAAGACAGGCAAACAAAGTAAATCTCGCTCCCTTTGGGTAATTTATTGGGTTAATTTCAAGAATTAGTCAAACGTGCAAAGGTTTCTCTTCGGGGGAAGGAATCTCACACTTTTGATAGACGATCATAAGTTGAAACGTTTCTCTTCATTCAGCTTAATGGTTTTATGTATTATCAGTATGGTAGAATGAGAATGCCTTCGATAGCTTGAGAAAGTGTCTGGGTTTAACTGTTGTTGGAGATTTTAATTGTAGTGCCATTTTCATTAGTGCTGCCGTGTTTCCTCGACGATCCCTAAGGCTAACCCATTTTGGCAGGCTAACGTTGGATCAGGCCAACCACCTGTCAGCTCGTTTCTACACATGGCCTCTTCTTTAAAACACTTCCAATATTCCCCCCTCTGCCCCACACCGCACCTGTGATTGGTTTTTGTTTTGCCATCACAGCTGTCAAATTTCCACTAAGCACTAATTAAAGCGATAGCCCAAAATATACACAGCCTTGTATCGGTCCAAACAACCTCACTGTGGCTAAACTTGATATTTGTGTTGAGTGTGTATAATTATTTATTCTCTTACTGTAGTGGGCTACATGTGACAGCCATGTAAAAGGAAAATCGAAAATGTATATTCCTGTTCATGCAATCTAAACAGCAGTAAAATGAATTGGAAAATATTCTCATAACAAAATATTTGATATTTGTCTCTTCGGTACACTTGAATTACAGCGGTTGAAGATTACCTCTGAAAAATAAATGAACCAATACAACAGTGAAAGACAAATAAGGAAATTGGATTTGTGTCAAGTACCTCTCTGGAGACCTTTGTTCCCAGAAAACCATGATTATGATATTCAGTGAGATGAGAGAACAGCAGTTATACCACATTGATCCAATCAAGTCAGCCAGCAGAGTCTCATTTGGACGTAAACACAATTATATGGTGCTATTGATTATAAGACAAGCTGTTATTGACAATAATTTGCATGTGCTACCCAAAATAATCTTTCATGTCTAGAGGATACCAAGATGACACAAGAAAAAAAAAGAGCTTTAGATTGCCATTTCTGTATGAAGCATATAGGTTGGCTGGGTTACTTGTCAAAACAATTCAATCAAATATTAAAGAACTTTAGTGGGAATATACTTCAACAATGTTCCTTCTCACTTTTTCCCCTCAGCAAACCAGCTGTGCTGCATGTCTGTACACATTCTAGCCCTTGACATTTTAAAGGAAAGGGCGATGCTTTGCTGAAAGGACTAATGTGATGTGGATTATATAATCACAAGCACATTACATTCACTTTAACCAGGCAGTGCATTCAGCCTGTCATGTTTACCATGCTGGCTTTTATGCCATTTTCTGAGCTGGACAGACTCGGACCCTCACTCCAGTGTGTGCTTCAGGTGTGAGAAGTGTTCAATGGCAGGTGGAATACTAAAAATTTGGAAACAGAGAACAGTGTGCCTGAAACCTTCTGAATAAGATGGTAGATGAGCTTCTCTCTGAGGTAGTAAAATGTGTGAAGTCAAAGCCACTCTAATGCTGGAGTCTTTAACTCTCAACGAATGGTCATCATGCCAAAATCTTACTTCAAAACCTTGGTGTGAATATTGCCTTTTTAGCCACTACAACTCTGTCAAGATCAAAGACTGTTTTCATATATTAATCTCAAATAATGCTAAAGAAGATAAATAAAGATAACACAGCAAATTTAAAGAGTTTTTGACGACACACGACACAATGTTCTTCTTGGTGATTGAGTAAAGGCAAAACATTCTTAAATCAACATTTTGGGTTTTCATCATGAATAATTAAACCTGTAAAAATAGAACAAATCATCTCAATAACCAAATTACCAAATGCATTATTCATATTGTTTTTAGTTAAATAGGTCCTCATTCAAAGCAATTCCAAGTTGAGTTTAAATTTAAAAGAAATCCATAAAGCCCTCTTTTTATGTGATTCAGCTCTGACGGGGACAGACTTTGATGTTTTATTCCAAAAGAGTGTAAATGAGGGCAGGACTGAAGACAGCGACTGGGCATAACTATGTGACTGCCATGACATCCTTTCATTAGTGAAAAGCAGTAGCTAAGCAGACCCACAGCTATGGAGAAAGCATCCGGTCTTTTCTCTCACACTCTGTTGAGCCTTCAAGTCTATTTCCTATATGCAAAGATAGACCCATCATAATTATCATATATATTTAAAAAAAGAAATACAAAAAGAGCTGGAAAGCACAAATTAAGTAAGTAATGTCTACATCCCAATACAGTTTGTTACAATCAAGCAGTCAACAGGGATTTTGGCACAAATGTCAGCTGTGTTTTGTTTGCTTGACGAAGAACCACGCTCTGTATAGATGGAGGAGTTCTTGAGAAAAGGCTTGAGACGTCCGGTTTGGAAATAACAGAGAGACGCAGAGCTCTTCTGTGCTTCTATTCAGCTGCGAAGGGAAGAAAAATTCCCAAGGCCTCTGTTCTCACACTTGTGCTCGCATCTCAAATAAACCTCCTATGGATTCCCAACTTCACAGAAGCTTGAGGGGGAAAGGGGTGGGGGTTCAGGGACCAGGGTAGGGGGTGGGAGTGTTGAGGGGACAAAATGGAGTGGTGAGTGGATTGTCAGTAGAAAGAAAAAAAAGCTGGTTTTATAGAGATGCTGATTTCTTATTCAACAGACCTCTGTTAGAGCAGAAACACACAGGAATGCAGAGAGAAAGCCTTCTCACTCATTCAGGGTCTCATTGAGAGGCCGTAATGCATCCATCCTATATGAGTTGAAAAAGGCTTCCCTGGTGGGAACAGAGTGACCCCCGAACTTGCAGAGGAAAGGAGCTGCTGTTCAGGGTATGTCTCTTTACTCTGGTAGGAGGTGGCGGTGAATCTCACCTGCAGGGTGTTTACGACAAGCCCTCTTCTGTCTTTGCAGCGGAGCAAAGAAATAACAAAAAGTCCTGCTTGTGTCCGGGGAAACTTGCTGTTAGCTAGATGGTATCTTTTCAGAGGCAGTCCTGATAACAGATAACTGCAGCTAAGGACTTATACCCATTATGAAGCATAAAGATTGCCATGACAAAGAATTGTCACTCCCGATAAGAGCAAACACAACGGAGAGCTCCTATGAATCCAGTAATACAGAATCAAAGAAAAAGAAACATTACTGCATTTTATAGTTTTACTATTCATAGCAAATCAATGTTTTCTCGATGTCAAGTTTTATTGGAAACAGTTGCTGATTAACAGCTTTATTGTCTGAAATGAACATCTTTTTGAAATCATACAGCTTTTGCATGTATTGATGTTTATACACAATATAAACACATCTTGCCTGACCATAATTGAATCAAATGAATTAGCTTTCATTTGTTGCTTTGTTTCATTCCAGACAGATGTAAATTAGGGGCCAGTTGCAAATAAAACTACATTCTGGCCATGCGCTTTGGTTGGCATTTTTCTCATGTCCCCTGATTTGAAGTCAGTATTATGCATGGACATTGACAGATTTGGAGGAATTTGAGATAATTCACTTTTCCAGCTGACATGACTGTTAAGCAGATGTTGAAATAAAGAAATGTTATCCTCCATGGATTCGAGCCAAGAATAACAATTGGATTTCCACATTGTGCTAAGATTAACACAAGGCATTTGGTCAATGTGTGTGTGTGTGTATGTTAATAGTTTGTAATTGTTTTTAACATAGTATGTCATTGTATACAATTTATATTTTGAAAGTATTTGCCCTACATTGTCAGATCTACCATAAGCTGTTCTGACTTGGCTGCTTTGGTATATCATTCTGCAATGTTTGACTGACTGTGTGAAAACAATCTATGGTAGAAGGCTAGACTTGGTTGCAGATGAGACAGCAACTCTGCCAGAGAAAAAGATGAGACTGGTGACAGCCTGGTGACCATTCAACATTTGCATTCAACAACGTTTCCTGAGTGACATTCCTATTAGCATGAGCCGTGCCGTGCGCCATTTTAAAGATGCTTCTCTCAAAAAGGCTTTCGAATCCTCAGGGGAGCCTCCGTACTCTTGGCTTTCTGGGGCCTGGGGATGGCTAACACATTGTCAGTAGACGGCCAGAGGTCAGGGTTTTTCTCCTGCCCTCTCCTTTCAGTCCCCTTGTGACTGTTTATCAAGCCTGCATGCCACCCAACACTTACCTCCGGTAAGACTCCTTTTGGGGAAGTTGGATGTCTGATGTTCTAACCTTGTTTTTACCATCTTAACTGTAGCACTATGAGATTTGTTTCAAACATAAAGTGCGTAATAATCTATCATTATTATGATTATCATTTAATATATATATATATATATTTATATATATATATGATATATTTACTTCTAAAACAACATGCCTCTGCTAAGACAGATACCAAGCATGGTACCAATCATGTGTCCGATGCTAATACATGCCTGAGGAGACCAGAATACAGCATGAAGCAGAATGGGAAGAAACAGGGACCTGAAAAGATAAGTATGAAAATATATCTTTTTAATCACACATGGGATTTCCTTCAAACAGTGACACACCAAAATACTTGTCTGTGAGGCTCCCCGAATGAGGAGAACCACCCCGGAATCTCAAACTACCAACAAATCCATACAGAGACGACAAACAAGAATTTAGGCATTGAAGAGCAGCAGTCTCAAAAGCCAAACTCTTCCTAATGACTGCAATGAATATGGCAGTGCTAGGCAACAGGCTTACCCAAACACAGTGCAGGATGCAGACCCTGGGGGCTGGTCCAGCCAGGATAGGCCTCTAATTGGGCTCTCCTAGTGACAGGCCTGGCTAATACGGCACATTGTGCTCTCAGGAATAGGTTAATGTGAGAAAGTTTATTATTTCAAGGGGCTGAGCAGAAAAGAGAGGGCCCTTATTCTGGATTTACCTCTTCATGAGTCATGCCAAATAGGAGAGATACAACCATTCCCCATAGATGCACATGGCTGACACATTCAAATCGAGGACATCCATCTTAGTTGGAACATTCCTGTAAGGCTCCGTAATGCTCTATAATTTGTTTCTCGAGCAAGGGTGTTCTCCCAGATAATTATAGCAAGCTGAGCTCAACAAGATAATGAAGCAAACATTTTGTGGGGAGAAAAAATACAACAGGGAAAATTTGCTGTTTGTGTGGAATTTATCACCCCCCCCCCCCACCCCCCCACAGATGCAGAGACATCCCCTGTTAAATCAATTGTGAGCCGAATTAGAGTTCCAGTGAGAGGGAGCAACAGATGGCTTGTTGCGATACCTGTCAACAGGCGGTAGCTGGACCCACCATGGGGGGCCAGAGCTTCAGGGCCAGGGTCTTCTCAGACCTCCCAGGTCCACGCGATCTAGAGGCGTTCTGTCATTAGCAAATGCCGTTTGCTCCATGTTTACCATGTGTCACGTCACCCATATGTGGTGTCCATGACAGGTGCTCAGAAGGTTAACTCAAAATAAACCACATCGAAGAGGTTTTTACGTGTGTGTCGAAATGTTTGAGCTTGATGGGATGCTTTGGAAATAAATAAATAAATTTGTCATGATCAGGTCTTGCTATTAAAGACATAACTCATCCAGAAAAAAAGGACGTTGCGTTTGAGAACCGATAGAACGACTTCTTCCCAATATCAACACAGGTACGATAAGAAGTTAGATTAGAAGGTCCAAACTATCATCATTGATGACAGAAGACAACAAGCCCTCTGTGAACTGTTCTGACTGAACCTAAATCATATCATACAAATTGTATAAACCCCAAGATAAACAAGATTTATGTGATTATACTGATGTGGAAATAACCCAAATTCCAGATTATGTTATTAGTAGTATTTGTCTATATTTGTATTTAAAAGTAACACTAGTGTGCTGCATAGAACACCAAGTGCTATTACTGTCACCACACCAACACAAGCAACCGCAAGCACTGACACAGTCCATTCCTCGTGACGGTACGACCGCAGGGGAGATTCGTTTTACAACCTGCTCCCCGGGTTTATGCCACGCTGCAGAGTTGACGGATACAACAAAAGTGGAAGAGCGGCTGGAGGTGTGGAGGCGTGGGCCTCAGGTGTGAACAGGTGTGGAGGTTCACTGCCATGCAGGAATGGGAGCTGCTCCAGGTGCACAGCTGCAGGGAGGGGCTTGCAGGCGTGGACGCTGGGCCACCCAACCCATGTTGAAACAGTGTGTCCCTGGAGAGCAGGGGTTGGGGGTTGGTAAAAGAGAGAGGGAAAATAAATAAAGATCAAGAGCAATTGATAGGTTTCAAGTACTGTGTGTGTGTGTGTTCACGTGCTTGTTGTGGTTACCTGTGTGTGTGGGTGTGTTTGTTTGTTCTGGATTGTGGAGTATTAGTAATATAGAATAATTAAATAGTTTGCCTGGGTTTGGGTGCCCCTCTGGTTTTCACAGCAACTACTGCCCCAATCAACAAAACAAAGAGTTATTTGTTAATGTGCTTGTCCTGATGAAATACAAATCAGAGATTATAAGCAATAACTTAAATCTTTACTGGCTTTTTGTAAGATGTGAGCTTTATCAATCACAGTCAAATGACAAATTAGGTTGTAGACAGCTCTCTTCTCCTTTGGGTACAAGACTACGCCTGGAGAAAATCACTGAGGCATTGAATGCTTGGCAATCTTGTGAGTAGGCTGTGGATAACTAGGTCACTGGCTAGAGTGGATGAATTGGCTCCAGTCAAACTCGTTGCACCAGAGATAGACAGCACAGATGCTCGCCATTTCACACACAGACAGCTGTCTAGGAGAGATACAAGAACAATATCCCTCCGCATGTGTCATGGAGGTGCCCATAGTCTGCACTGTTTCCAAAGTAGCATTGTCTCCACAGTTCCGATGACAGAACATCGGTACATGCAAACCATCTGACCTTCAGTGTCTTTAAAACAGTTGACACTGTGAAATGTATTCTGTGGTTGATTATGTTTTTTTTGTTCTCTCAGCCCATGAATTTTAACAACCTTTTTTTCTCTCTCTCTGCAGAAGTGCTGAGTCTCCCCTTGTGCATCTCTGCCCTGCTTGATATTATTCCTCTGATTATCTCTCTGAATGCCAGTCGTCGCATGTGGAGTGGAGGGACAAAGCATGGGCAATGAGAGAACAACGGTGAATGCCAATTTGATTCAATTCCCTCAAAACAACCCTGTTTGTCTGCTCCTAATGTCAGTCTGCTCTTGAGGAAGATTAGCTTGATGTTAAATCTTGGACCTCGAGAGCTGAAACTTTGCGCTGAATTTATAATGAGGATTATCATCCTGCAAATAGACTCAGTGATATTGAGGCTTAGATATGTGATGCAATTAGATATTCAAGGACCATAATAAGAGCCCTCTTACAGAACACCATGACAGCATCTATTAGACAGTGGAGACCTCAAGAGCCCTTTTTGATCGTAGCTCCTGAAAGTGAGTGAACTTAAACGTGCTTTGAATATACCTAAATACTGCTGCTTTGAAAGTATTACTGAGCCGTACTGTGTCAGGATCAGGGGCGTCGTTAGCCCTGTTTTAGGGGGGCTGAAGCCCCCCTAAAATGTTCTTCAGCCCCTTTAAATAATTATCGGGATTATTATTGGGCCGCCGAAGAAATGCGATAATTAATAACAATATTTAATTTCGAAAGATTACCGGATGCCCTCGGTTAAATGTCGGTCACTTGAGCGTCAAAAATGTAACCCACAAGTTCGAAAAATGAGTAAAAAACTGACGTCTTTGGGAATCGCTGGCTAGCTCGCTTGAAAATGCCAGGGGCTAATCCCCCCTCTCTTTCAATCATAGAAACGTCCCTGGTCAGGATGATCCCATTTAAAAGTAATTGATTTTGCCATGGCTATTTCCCTGTGGCCGCTAAGTTTAACGGGACGTTCGGAATTCATATCTCAACGAGACTTCACCTCTACTGCACTCCAATCATGTCCTATAATATCACATGTAATGCACTCCCACTGATTTACCTAGGTACAACAGTGAGACTGTCATCCAGTGATCAACACCAAAGCACTGGATGCCAGACTGCCCATCAGAATCCATTAACAGCCTGGTCCTAATTACCAGTGGCTCTGAGGTTGATGAAAAGAAATGGCTAAGCAACAGTAGATGCTATTATGCAAATGAAAGCTCATTTGGAATGACAGAGTTGGTGTGGCTGGGTTTTTACTGCTCTTTGGCTTTGGCTTTTTGGCCGGGTTGTTGAAAGAGTTACAAAGGAATGGGAAGCTGAGAAATGATGGCAGCATTTTAATAGTGCTTATCTTGCCCATTGAGTTTACTGATAGGCTTAATGGATTCCCTCTCACTCAGGCCTCCTTGTGCATAAACATGAGCAGGTGAAAAGCTTTTCTAGGCGGTTGCCCTGGCTTCATAACATGAACAGTATCACGTCTCCCTGGTGGGGGGAGAGAGAGCGATGAGAAGCAAAGATTTCACTCAGGAGTGGCTCCTGAGCATCCATGAGTGACATAAATAAGTTGGCCTGCAATATATGCTTTCCATGGTAACTATCTATTTGACTATTATTAAGCACGTGTCAGGGTATGTTTACTTATTTGACAGGGTCATTTACCTTGAAAAGGACCAGATGACAACTTTTCACAAAGACATTGCATCAGTGATTTATTATTGCAACAGTGGAAATGTCAACATTTCATTAAACAAAGCCTACCAAAGTTCACATTCAGTCCTTAGCCATTGTGTGACAGAATGTGCTTGACAAAAGATAATCAGCTCTATTCAGGTGAACCACGAAGCATTACACAAACTAACAGGTAAGGTAAGACAATTGACCTTGATCAAACCTGTGTTAGTTTTGGATGTCCTCTTGTATTTGGCAGTTTTCTGTCCCTGACATGTCTCTTTGGGAACACGGCCACCTGACCACCTAATCAGTTTCTTCTATCAATTAATTATCCTAGATGCACTGCTTTCCCTAGCCCAATGGAAATGACCCATGGAAAACCCCTCCTTAAGTTACAAATCCCCAGATTTTTACCCAGGCTGTGTATCTATACTCTCCTTGTCTGACAAGGAAACAAAAGGCTAGTTTCATGGAGAGGAAAAACACACAAGGAGTATGGTCAGCGCAGTGCAAGCCAGTACACTAAGACTGGCAACACAATGAGATAAGTTAGGAATAGCTAATACTGGCGATGCACTTTGCTGTGATTCCATTGTCTCAAGGCGGGTAAACACAGTGGAAATGGAAGAGAACTTCACAGCCATGATATCAGGAATCACACACAGACGCTATCAGTTGGATATCAGCAATCCGGTACACACACAGTTTGCTCACAGCCGTGCTGTTTACACTGCTTAGAGTGGAAGGAATGAAAAATGGAGGCAGTTTTTCTTGGACTTGGTAAATAAATTGTGTGGTACAAATTATTTGGGCGAACAGACATTTCATTCATACGAAACACATTACGCTGAATGTTAATGTGTCTCAATTTTGAATGACAAGGTGATTATTTCTATTAGCAGTTCACCATTGAAGCTAACGACCCAAGTTTGTTTCCCAGGGAGAGTACAACCTGACTTTTGGGGCACTGTGTGGCTGGCTGTTTTGTTCTAGCTCCCAAAATTACTATTAGTTTCCCCGATTTCCAACCGAAGCATTAAGCATGAGATTGGAGACAAACACAGACATGTACCCACACCCTCAGCATTAGTAATGTGATCATCTTACACATAGGTGGAATCTCCCCTTAGGCTCTCATGGCAGAACCTTTATCTTGGGGACATTGCAACAGGGGACCTTGTCATGACTCTTCAACTCTAAATGGGTTAATCCTCTCCCTGAAAGAATAGCCTCTCCTCTGACTGTTATCCTGTACATTTACTATGCCTTCTATATAAGCTTTTGACACCCTGTTCTTTCATCATGAATTATGGACTGCCAGTTATCACAGTTGAGTTTTACAAGGGGAAGGAAAACACATTGTTGCCCAACCCTTGGCCTACATACACTCCTGTTCTGTTTACTCATTTCACAAGGTGTGAGACTTTTACTCATGGAGCAGATATTCACGTCTGTGTAACACCTTCACCACCTAATGACTCTGTCTTCAGACCTGAAGCTGATTTACTACGTCTCTTCCAAAGCAACCCTTGTTCCAGTAAAAAAAGTTTTAATGACTCATTATATTTGACATCCTGTAAGAAGTACCAGTGGACATCTCGATAAGTGCCTTAATCCCCTGCTTCCTGTGTTTGATGAATAATACTGCAATGCTACTTCGGGGATCATCCGTAGACAGTCACGGCCTGTGATCTACATATATTCACCCCTCCCTCCCTCTCCCTGAGCACCTGTTGGAGAGGCTTTCTCCAGGGCATCTGATAAACAGGTACAAGCCGGAGGGATCTTGGACAGCCTGGCTGTCTTTTCTGGCCCACACATCTGTGATTCCCCCCAGCATTTCCCAAATCCCCTAGGCAGCTAAGAGATCTTTCTCAGCTGTTAGCGTGCCCTCAGGCCGGGAGAGGCCTTCTATGTGCTCCAGCTGCAGGCTTTGCAATGGTCATGGGGCCCCGCTGAAGGGCACAATTGTCCATTCATAGGGTTCACTGTGTGAGAGGTCAGTTGAGGGAGAGCTTGGTTGGGTCCTGGCAGGAAATGAAGGTTGTGTGGCCGTTTGAGTTTGGATTGTGGGACTACTGCCTGGGTAAGTATGTGTAAGAGGCCTTATTTTTGAACACTAATGAAATGCCGTGCAAGTTTGTACACATTGATGTATGCTCATGCAAATCAATGAACTGTAGTGGATACACAGCACGTCAGCCTTGAAAGCAAATTTCAAAACATGGATACTGAAGGATGGAATGTACATCAATTTGTTTCTGCTATAATTAGCAGTGCAAAAAAAAAAAACCCTGCTGAAGGTCATTTCGTTTTTCTTTAGAATGATATGGGCTCTTCTCCACTAAGTGTGTGGGGGAGTTAAGATACATGGTATGGCTGAAGACCAAGGGTGCCTCCCAAATGTGAAGATAAATCTTCATTTCTCACCCAGTTAAGCAATTCAGCAGGCATGGGATGCAGCTCTGCTCTTAGCCAAAGGCACCTTGCAGGAGCCAGAGAAACTGCAGAACAAATTGGAGAACAAACAGTCACAGAGGGTCACTCCCATTATGCTTTATCTGCACAGCCAAAGAGCTCAGGAGGTGGGGAGGCCATGCCTGACAATGGGCAATAACACACATGTTGTGATAGTACTCCGCTGACACCATTTAAAATTAAAATTTTCACATCAATCATCCAGTTTTACAACCTGTCAAGCTTTGGCAAGTTAAAAATATAGTTACTGGAGACAAACCAAAATGGAAAATATGGATTAACTCTTTGTTTTCTTATTTATTATGTTGTAAATGTGATCTGAACCCAAGTAGAACCAGATTAGACTGGTTATAAAAGCTTTTAGTGGCAACACCTACATGAATGCAGAATGCATTTTTTCTTAGTTTCCTTTCTTTGTGAAACAAAAAGATTTGTATTTCTTTAAAGTTTTAATAAAACTGAACATGCAGATGCACTCCATTAAAGGTCAGGCTTACACAGATGGACAGACAGAACGCTGTACAGACAGAAGAACAGACATATGAACAGACAGATGGCCCCACCCCCACTCTCTCCTACAAATACAGACAGTGCCTGCTGCTGCTGCAGTAAATATTTCCTGGTCCATGTTTCCATGTGAGTATGGTGCTCAAGGTAGTTTGTGTGTCTTGAACATCCTCAACCAAACTCTATACTGACAACTGCCTTTTAGTTTTACAAATTCTTTCACAAATATTATATATATATTATTAGCAGAATCTAAATTCATTTTTGCGGAAATTTAGTCATTATTGTGCTGACAATTTAATCTGAATAAAATACGGAAACAGAATTATTGAGGCTTGTCTTTTGGGGATTTTTTTTTTTTAAAGCTGTCGAAATTTGCCTCAGAATGACAATGTAAGTACATATGGACATAATGCAACTAATTAGTTCTCCACAAGTAGCTCCTTTTTATCGACAAACAAAAGCAGCAAAAAGGGAGGAACATTCCTGTGTTGAGAAAGAAGGTCTGAAGGGGCTGTGGGGGATTTTTCCAAAGCACTTACAAGGCTTAACAAGATGCAAAAATGAGAAAATGGCAATTACTTTCTCATAATACCTATTGCGATGCATCTTTTTTGTCATACCAAACAAGGTCACCTATTTTCAGTCAAAGGCAATAAAAGTCCCATGCTATTTCTTAATATAGGAAAAAAACAGACCACCATGCCAAGGAGGGAAATGCTTTGACCCCCAGTGTTTCCAGAATTCTCTCCATTGAAACAGTGTGAAAGAGTGAGAAAGAGAATTAACGCACCCTTCTTAATAGAAGGGTGTAGCAGGGGGAGGTATGAATGGAGGAAGAGAAGGTTGGGGGGGGGGTTTATGGCCAAAAGGTTTTCTGAACTGGCAACCAGTTGACCTTTCTCTATGCTATGCAGGCAATTTGGTAATCAGGGGCAATTATACAGGCCTCTTGGTCACAATTCACCTAATCTTGTAGTCGGAGGTCCTGCCAGATGTAATTACTGCACAGTGGTGCTCTGACCTGGAGCCTAGCAGAACTAAGCTAACCACAACAGTCCAAAACCTCAGACTGCAGGCTGCTTCCAGGGCAGAGCACCAAGACACATCCTGTTCTCTCAGGTCGGAGCCACACTCTGCTGCTCCTCCTCTGACCCTCCTGACATCTGCTCGGATTCCTACACGCTTGAATACATCTGCACACTAAATCACTGCAACTAGAACTACTGGTAAGGGTCTTCCAAGTTACAGAACCATGTAATGATATTGTTGACAAATTAACCACTGATTTTCTCACCAGACAGTCCTACAAGCTTTTACACCTATGCTGTACCTATTCCCTTTTCTGTCTATTCCATGGAATTATCCTTGATCACCAGACTGAAAGGGGGTTGGCACCCCTGAGGTGTCAGTCTGTGAACCTGACTGATAGAGATGTATTGCTGCTGATGTGGACTGGGTAGAAGAGGGCCAAGAGCTCATCCTGCCCCAAGAACAACTAGTTTTCAGGAACTGAATCCATTTTGACTGGAGAGCAAAACATACTCTCAGTTGATTTGGCTGCAGTGACAGTGAGACAGGCAACTCCATTACAACCTGTCTAGGGCAGAGTGATTGCAAGGCCCAATTAACTCTGACAATTAGTAATGAGTATGTTTCTACCCCTTCCTTGACTCCTACTACTGTGTCTTGCTGGGTATCAGGCTTGGCAGCCAGAACACACAGGTTGTGTGCACTGCCTTGGCTGGGTAAATCATTTAGCATTGTACAATACCTAAAATATTTATTCTTTATAATCTATGTTTTTAAAATCAGATTATATAGCGATGTAGTCTCAGTTGGTTCATGTCATGGAAATATTTCTGCCAAATTTCCATGTCTATGACGAATGATTCCTGGTTTTAAGCCAAGGCAGAATGTTTACCATTTGGTGCCAGTCTGACCATCTTCTGTAAATAATACACGTTTCTTCAGACGTTTCCTTCTCTTTTTCTTCTTAAAAACAAAAAAGATCAACAAATCTATTTCCAGTCTTTTTCTCAAGGGTAATTACAAAGATCAATTGATCCACCAGTATAGGCTGTCTCTCATCAAGGCCAACATTATGTTTAACACTACCATTTATTTTGATTTTTACTTCAAGAGCTAATTATTAATTAGCTGTTGGATCGACACTAACTCCTGCATCAAGCCACACTTTAGAACTAGAAGGATTCCTCAATGGCTATTGTTCCTACACTTTATAGAGAGTATCTTGGTAAAACACTTTTGCCTGTAATACTTAGGTACCACTTGGTAGAGGTAAAGTCAGGGGGGGTCAGATTGCTCAAGGGTTAAGGCGTTGGGCTCATGATCGGAAGGTTGTGAGATCAAGCCCCGGCTGTGGCTATATGACGCTGTGTAAGTGTCTTAGTCTTGGTCCACCCCATTACCCATTAATATGCATATAAAATAAATCATGAATTAATAATAGATTTATGATCAAAAAGTCTCTCTGTGCCACTTAAGACAATGTCCCTTGGTTCCCCTAGTGTTTAGTATCCTGTGGTGAGGAGGGATCCTATGAAAATCCCCACGTTCATCTTCCTTTTCCTTCTTTCTAAACTTGCTAAAACACATTTTGTGCCTGAATCTATAATTTTATAAAAAGCAACACAGCACTGCACACAATTATTTAATATTTAATGATACACAGTTTAACAGACACACGTATGCACTAATCATTTATTACATAACACTAGATAAACCTAAACTAAATCTACCAGTTATGTATTGTAGTAAGACAGAGTAATCTTATAGAAATGGTAGTTTGACAAACTTAGGATACACCATCATTATTTATGTTCTGTTAATTAGAATAATTATGGGTTATTAAAATGCCAATCAGAATGTGGTAATTTATTGGGTATAATCAACACTCGTTCAAAATAGGCCTCAGTCTATCTCAGTACTGACACCCTTTCCCATCCCTGTATCTATTTTATAATCAAACATCAGTTACAATCTGTCTGTCACATCTAGTCTGTGAAAACCTCAGGGGAAAAACTGATCCTTTCAAAAAGCAGACAATTTGATCAGGTGCCAAAGGGTACAAACATTGACTGCGCAATTGAATTTAGGTTGTCAACATCTGGCAAGAATCGACATACACAAACTCGTCTGTTATCAGGCCACTCTAATTCATTTACAGTTTTACAGGTAGAAATTTCAAGCAAAATTATCTTTGAGCACATTCCTTTCTTTGTCTTGATCCATGATTAAATTGCACTTTAAACACATCTCAGCAAATGTACCTGGCTATTCATTAGCAACCCAAGACACCTCGACATGAGCCAAAACAGTTGAAACTTTTACCAGTTTCCCTTCTGTAAAACATCTTCAGTGTTCAGCAAAGGTCTTTGAGGGATGACATTACAAGTATCAGTAGCTGAGTTGCAACAGATGCATCTAGCATTACTGACAAACGGTCCCCAGAGCATCCTGGATGGAGAGTGAGAGACCAGGGCACACAGGCAAAAAGGTAGAGGACAACCATTAGGGGTTACGCTCTGAAACAGGAATTCCAAAATTCCACATTTGAGTGAATGGCTCTACCCATGTTCAGTTGTGTACTTGGGTCACAAACTATGAAAATGAGCAGAAACAGGTACTTTGATGTCAACCAAGTCATGCTTTAATGTAAAAGTGCAGGAATATTTTGTCTGATCAACATGTCTTTAGTATGAAGAGTGGGTCTGACTAGGTAAAAGAAAAAGATATAGCTACCCGAGGAATAAATGCATACAACACAATGGCACACTAGCCATTTTGCATTTCAATTCAGTAATAGGAGTCTTTATCCTTTCACCCCAGGGGTGAGAAAGCTTCTTGACGGTTCTTCTTTCTTTTATAATGAAAGAAAAGTTCTGCATATTGAATGAGCTTTTTCTAAATGAAGAGTGAGAAAGAATCATCCCTTTTGAAAGAAACATCAGTTGAGGTCATCATAAATCTGCAGCCACGACTTCATAATGAACCGTATTTCCAGTTAACTAACTCCTAATTCTGATTCTGATTCTAATGAGTTTTGTCTCTTTCTCAAATATAACTATTTATATATCAGTAATGCGAAACAGAAAAAGGATGATTTGAACCACAATATATGTGTGCAACATCTGCCATTTATTCAGATTGGTGCTTAATATGGTGAAGCCTCTGTACATTTCCATGGAAGACATGGAAGGGGAAAAGCAAGTACATTGTCAATAATTTAAATGTCTTTATTGTTCTTTGCCATTGGTCACATACTAAACTCGGCAGGCTTCCATAGTCAATAATTATATGAGCAAGTGAAAACAACTGCTTGCTCAGGATGAAATGAACAAAATGTTTACTCACCAGAGCATTGTAAAAAGGATCACATTATATTGGCTGACTTTTAGAACTGCCAGTTAAAAATCTATCAGGAATCTTGTCACATGAACAGCATTCAGTGTAAAATGTATTAAAGGAAGATATGAAATATTGATAGCTCATGGCACCACAGTCTGTATGAAGGTCAGTCTTTTCATTATGAAGCTACAAAAGGAGCTGTCTCACTCGGGTCTTTGTCACTGTGGGCCAAATCAATATTCTCTGACATTTGTAGTAAGGTGCAAGGCAGCAGGGGTGAGACTGGAGCAGGGTGTGTACAAAGGATGGGCTTTGGAGAGTGCTGACAAGCCTGGTGTGACCATTAGCTTTGTGAGAGACCCTGCAGAGCCGAGGGAGGGAGGTTGGCAGGGCACAGTGGGCCTGTCATTTAGGACGCTCTATGGGGGGAAGGGACCGGAACTCAGTCATGCAGAGGACAAAACCTGCTAGACAGCATCGTGTTTTCCATGCAGAATTAAAATACTTAAAAAATATATTATTTAACTGGTCTATTGTGAACAACGAAGGCCTTGTTTGCATTCCACGAGCCCCCTGAGAATCAGAGAATGTGCTTTCTAAGGACGTTTCCTCCACGGTAAGAGTCGGAGAAGTCTCAAGATAGTGAGTGAAAATGCGATGCTGATGCTGTCTGTATTTTGCAATCACAAGGGAATGGGTTGATTTCAGCAGAATTTTGCTAATACGATATGCATTCTTTAGACACCACGCACACTTGCCAAAAAGGGCATCTGTTTATTGCTGTGTGAAATGATGTCTGATGTAGAAAAACCTCATCCATGCAACATTATCATCCCAAACAATGAAGATACGCTGGCTAGACTTATCAGCTGCCCCCAGAAGTCTCATAAAGTATGACAGGTCTGTGACATTATGTTCCAATCATATTGTCTGCAATTAGAATGCACTGATTCATGAAGACAATTAAATTCAGGATGTAACGACAACAAAAGACAAACTCCTGCCTTGCTATAGTACATTTGCATAATTAGAGGGCATGCAATTTAATTACCATATCCATTTAATTACACCAAATAAATGGATTCATCTGGTTTTATATCAGCCTTTTTATGCGTACAGCAGTGGGTCAATGGATCATACAGTTCAAGCCATCATCAGTAGTCATTTCCATTTTCTAAACTGTATCCAAATTAATATTGTGACAACCTCAAAGGTAACGTCTTCTTGAACAATTGTGGCTTCTGCAGAGGAAGCAGGGCAACAGCCTGTGTGACTCCAGGATTAGAATATAGAGTTTTATCGTTATCATGCGAGGCGCATCTCAGTGTGAGGGCAAAGCCAGACGATCACATCTCTAAACAGTCATCATCCTCAGGGGGGGCAGCCGCTAACAGGTACCAAGAAATAATGAGGGATTTGAGGAGATCCGATCAATAATTGAGTGGTTTCAACCGCCTAGTCAATCATCAGAAGTTTGAGGACTGTATTAATATTACAGTTCTGCTGGTCTGTCTGTCTGTCTTGTCCTCAGAGTGAGTGGAAGGCCTCTAGGCTGCCGTAGGCTAGTCAAGCAGAGCAGGGAAGCTGAAGCCCTGTCGCTCTCTCTCACTGAATAGTAATATGACGACGCTTCACTCAGATTAGATGACTTCATTTTTCGTGGGGTCTGCTGTATATTCTCAGCAACATCACCTCCATTCTTTGTCAAGTACAGAGGGTTTTTCAACAATTCTGGCTGTCTGGTAAATGCAGCTTTTATTTCCTCAGAAGATTTGTTTGTGAAAAAGCCTCTTTTACCTCTTTTTGTCCCCCATATTTTTCTGCTTTTTCATGCTCTAGCAACCATGAAAACGGATCTAATCTAGCTTTATATTTTGAAGCAACAGCACAACCTATTTGTTTTTGAATGGATCTCATTCTCTGTGTACAAGGCTGTTGAGGCCACAATATTTCACTCTCTCCAGTGAAACCCAGGAGATAATCAATATTACATGCCAAACAATAGAACACAATGATTTGAGTTTAATACCCTTGGCTCGAGAATCACTAATGTTCCTCTTGTAGAAAATCGATCTCCTCCGCACCAAATCGGTTCTGACTTGATTCTGCAAGGTCTAAAGAGCATCAAGCACAAGTAAATACCTTAATTTCAGTGCCTTTCACACATGGCCTGGATCAAAAGTAATAGTAAGCGCAGATACTGTATGACCAACCCTAAACATCACCAAACATATGTAGCACTCCAGTAGGCCATTACTGGTAGTCCTTGCCTCAGGGGTGGATAGAGTGATAGATAGATAGGCTGTCAGTTTGAGAACAGGAGATAACGTAATGCTATCTGCTTGCCCCTCGCTTGATAGAGATACACTTTCTTAGAATGTGCTTTTTCACGTCACTCAAAAAGCAGATTGATAAAAACTCAGTCAGGAGACTCAGGACTATCCAAATGCTTGAGGATGAGTACAAGTGGATGTGTCAGTGTAAAGATATAAGGCAGCTTTTTGAACTAATACAGTGTGGTGGCCACCAGGTAATTAATTAACCATGGCCAGAGGGCGGTGGATGACAGCCACATTGCAGGTTTTCTATTTCGTGGTGTTGGATTCTCTGCCTCGGGGGAACTGCCACAGCTCAGGAATCTCACCCCAAAATCAGATACATGATAAATATTCAATGACGCATGGGCTTGTGGGTAATAACCAGCTCTCTTTCCCCAGAATTGATGGAAGAGGGGCTTGACAATGCCACCCAATACAGAGTTCTGTCTCTCACAGATATTCTCTCCTTTCTTTCTCTACCCTCAACAACCAAAGCACCAGTCTGCATCACAGTCCTCCCGGGATTCACCCCTCTGATCTCCAGAACCAGAGACGCCAGTGTGAGTAACTGATCCCTGGCTAGCCCCTCTCCAAACAGGTAACAGCATACAACAAGGGATCCCCCACCTCACTACCCCCAATTCGTACTGCACAGCAAACAGGGTGATAGTCAAGTGTTCAAGATTACAAGCCCTTGTTGCCATCTCTGTTCCAGTGTGATGGTATGATGCCCATTGCTTCTCTGCTTTCTTGCTGTCTGCAGTCAGACACTGACGGCATGATCAATAGAGCAGATTCCCACTGTCAGCTATCACCTTTCCCCCAGTGCAGGGTATATGAGCTCAGTACACAGGCAGAAAAGGGCAACAGGGAGTATGTATGACAGCGAGAGTGACTGTAAGTAATCGCCGAGACCTCTCTGTGAGCAATGAACTCACACAGCAGCAACCTCGGATGTTTTCTTCATGTACCATAGCTCTGATACAGCAGCAACGTCTGGCCTTCGGTTGGAAACATTTCATTAGTGGTGAGCAAAAGGGTGTATCATATCACAATGATGAGTGTGTCCATGTGCACTAAGCAAGCAGCCTGGTTTCTGCATGGACACATTCATTGTACCTTTGTACATTATGATGCCACGTTGAAGTACGGACACAGCTGTGACCTTTCTATCATTTTGAGGAGATGCAGCATGTTTGATAGAATTCCAAATTCCACTCACAGACGCTGCGTAAGAGAGACCACACAGTAGTAGGTTAGCAAGTGTAATGAAGCAGCACTAATGCATAGGAAATGATACAGTACCATAATCCCTGTAATGTCAGGTACATGATTTATACTTTGATATATACTAAGAATTCGTACCATCATAATAGCAATGAAACAGATGATCTTGTGAAATATACCTACTCAGACATGATAATGAGTTGCAGCCTTTACAGTCTGCCCTCAGACACTGACCCTTATTAAGTCATCAGACTGGGCCACTTGACCAAGGGTCAGTCTCCTGGCCAGCACTCTCTCCAGTAACTCACATAGAATATACCACGCTGAATTTTGGATGGACTATTACAAAGCTTCAGGGCTTCTCATAACCAGATGATGGGTTTCCCTTCCCAGATGATACAATCAGCTACGATACATCTCTTTTACATGCATACGACATGCTAAATATGTCCCCATTAACAGACTA
This sequence comes from Protosalanx chinensis, assembly GCA_030340685.1. NCBI lineage: Eukaryota > Metazoa > Chordata > Actinopteri > Osmeriformes > Salangidae > Protosalanx > Protosalanx chinensis. Next base: position 11,137,575 of record CM059318.1, read on the forward strand.
GCAAATCCTCAAGTTATTTCTTAAAACACTCAAATTCTTTGGACATTGTGAATTACTTTCCTCAGGGTTTTGTGCATCTCCAGAGAGGCTGAGATTACCATCATCATCATCATCATCATCATCTTTATTGGCAGACTCATGGTCCATATACAACACACACAATGAATATATACAGAAACACAACAATATACAGAAAATAAAAAATAAAAAATAAAAAAGGGACATCACATTAAAGATTTGTACCAGAACTTCCATAAGGAAGACTGGTATCGCACACAACTACATGCGGGATTCACCAGCATCTGCACAAGCCTGTTCTTGCAATCATTTAGGCGGAGAATAAATCTGTACATTATGTGTCTCAAGAGAGCTTCAAAGGTGTAAACATTGATACTGCAGAACAATTGACTGGCACTAGTATATCTGGGCTTTTTCAACAGGATCCTTATGGCATCATTATAGGCCACTCGAAGTTTCTGTCAACTTGCTCTCTTGTACTTACACCACAATGAAGCGGTATACAAGGGAGTACAATAGGTTTTAAACAGTTTGATTTTGACAACATCAGAGCACATATGAAATTTTCTAGCCAGGGTATTTGCTTGGGCATAGAGCATGCGACGCTGGCGATAAATATCATCATCACCCTGAAGGTTCTGTTCTCAGACTGGGTTGGACTATCGAGTGGATGAGCCAGCATGGATGGTGAGAACCCAGCAGGTCTGCAACAGCTCATGAACTTGGCAGCCCAGCACTCGTACAACATGCCTTAATCCTATTAAAATAGATCGCTTACATACTCCATAACACCACGTCAATGGAGAGACATGTAATCTCATTGCCTCTGAAAAAGAAAGATTGCCCTAAAGATATCTAAAGTGGTGTTAATGTCACTCCATTGATGGGGCCAGGGTTGGGAAAAGGGTTGATCCACTGTGGGTGAGACCTTTGACAGAGAGGAATGGATTATATGAATAGCAACGCTGTGTAAAAGAATATCCAGACACAGAGAACCTGTTAATCCTGCTCGACACGTAAGATTTGTATGTACAAGTACTGTACACCACTAGATCTACATGGCACAGAGCCTCGTTTCTGAATTGAGTCTCAAACTCTGTTGTTAATGTTATAGGTTTCACAAGAATATTTTACCTACAAACCTCCCTTTTGTTGCTTTGATAATTTTCCTTGCCAGCGGTTCTATAGCACCTCCGATAGCTGTCCCCATGGTAACTGTGGTGACCCTTTGGTGTTACCCTTCAACAGATGAGCTAGCAGGGTGCTTCGGTGGAGGGAGGGGGGTTTCACATTAGTGTGCACAGACACTGCCTGGTCTATAACAAGGGAAAATGGGATTTGAATTCATTGCATACCGATTTGTAACTTCCTATATAAGGCCAGAGGGCTAAATTAACTCTTAGCCAATCAAAAATCAGACGTATGCAGGGGTAAATGGCAAATGCAGGAGCTTAATATATCCTCCAGGTCTTTCTCTCATCAGAGGAAAACACCCCAAACCATTGTATGAATGTCTAACAAAAGCTTCGATTGGAGCCAATTATCTGTGAGCAGGGTCTTTTAAAACAATGCAGTCCTTGCATGTACAATTGAATGTAAACCCACATGGAAACCCACATGTCACACAAGACCAGTTTAATCACCCTTTTCATATTGCCACTTTGACAGTCACAGCATGACCATACTGGGCTCCCTAAAAGGGATTTGTTAACTTTCTGGACAGCACAGTTTTATTAAATGAATCTTCTATTATATGTGAAGACACTCGTAGACTTCCAAGTTGAACGAACACGTCTCATACATCATTCATCAAAACCACAAAGATTTGGTGGACTGCTTTCCCCTCTCAGCTGCAGTTTTCTGTAAATTGGATCGCAACGATTCCGAGGAGATTAAAGGCAGTGATCTGTTGTTTGAAATGTCTTTTGTGTTAACACACGTCATGGTTCAATGTCGGAAGCTAAAACTAAGGACCTGAAATGCTGTATATACAGTATCTGCTCTTTACACAAGAGCAGGTGCCCAAGAAAATTGCCTTCATATCAAAGACAATACAATAATCTTGTTTCAAAAAAGGTAATGAGAAGTAATTTTCCAATCGTTAGTTTTCAGTGCCATACATAAAGGTATAAACCTTAACATGGAACTTTTATTGTCCTACTGCAGCATTAATCCTGCTATAGGCTGTGTTCAAATTGATGAGGGGCTGGGGGGGATTTTATGGACAACCAGTTAGGGTTGAGTATTCCCTAGAATACAATCAAGTTGTAATTTGAGGGCCCTGTTCCTCCAACAAATCTTCACCTTTGAGGCCTCTGACACTGGTCAAATGTTTGTCTGACCTTGGTTGAGAGAACAAACCAATGTCCAAAACAAAGTCCTTGGCTGGGCTATTTATCACAAATGGAAAGTAAGATAGGGGTATTTATCTCAAATAAGATGCTTGCTTTGATACTCCTCTGCCCTAAATCTGCCTCAAATCTTCAAAGACCCAGTCTCTGTGGAGCACATGGTCATAGACGAAGACTTCAAACGCCTCTCCAAAACGTTAGTGTGATCCTTCACTCCTCCTTTGTGACATTTTATTTTAAATCTGACAACTCTATATTTCTTTACAAATTTCAATTGATAATATCTTATATCGCTCTATCCAATCATTTCAATGTCAGTGGGCCGATCGGTCACCTTGGTGAAAAGAAACAAAAAGCTGCCTTTGTCATCCATTGTAGGTTGATCAATTCGATTCATTCGATATAAATGCACATTCAAGAGAACAAAGAGGAAGGAATAATTAGACATCTAGCACATGTTTAGATAAAGACGAGACACTATATGCAAGGCACACAGTGATTACAGATTAACAAATTACTTGTGGAATTGGTTCATTTATCATGACTAGACAGCTCAAAAGATAGAAGTGGTATATTATTAAGCAATGCTAAGGGGTAAAGAGGTGTGCGTGTGTGTGTGTTATATACCACGTCTATCATTCCCCAATATGTTGAAGACATATCATTGTAACTTTCAAATTAAGAATGGCATTTAAAACATTGTTTCCTCAAGAAAAAAGTGTCATGTCAATCTAGTTTGATTATAATAATTGAAATATCAATGGGATAGTGGAATGTGAACTTGGCAAGAACGAAGTTTCCTTTGTAAACTATTGCCTGCCCTCTACTCATTTCAAGTTTTTTCAAATTTAAGTTTGGGTTTGCAAATGATATGTTGTTATCCAACAGAGGCGCTCATTCGCACATAGGCAACAGTATTGTTCAGCTGTCTATTCAGAGTATCCGCTGTTGATTTTAGCTTCCCTTGATTTTAGTCTCTGGAACGTGATTTATTGGATGCGTAAGGACATAAAGAAGGGCTCATTAAAGACTCTCCTGGTGTGACAGCAGCCATCAGTTTTAAGAGATATCTTCTGTGTATCACAGACATGGCGATAAGTCAGGGCACAGGAGTCTGAGACACATGACAAATGACAATAAATCTCCCTTTATATCATCCCTGTAATAGCACTGGCCAAATAGCTTTCACGTCCTTCTGGGAAAAAATCATATAAAGCTCTGGGAAAACATAAGAAACCCTAGACAAAATGAACAAAATGCTACATATTGTACTGTGCAAAGCCATCTGAGACATTAAAATGAACAAATACTAGACTGCAAATACTAGATAGTAGACTGCATGTGTAAAGGACTAGTGTATCTGGAAAGAAAGGGACAGATATTCTGTGTATGAGAACCATGTGTCTTTGCTATTAATACTCCCTCAGAACAGGAATAAAAACACTAAACACAGCGAAAGACAAAATTATTACCTTAAGCTCTGTTGTGAGCCAGGCCACCTGTCTATTTTATATTAGGATTTTGTTTCAAAACATGCATTGTGGGCCACGTTCAATAGCAATGTAATGACTGCAATACAACTGAAATCACAAAAAATCACTGTGGTCTTTCATTTAAAATGACTTAGAGAGTCACAGTCAGGTGGTGTGCTGATACGGAACATTAGGCTTTCTTATATGAGTTGCTCTCAGGTATTATAATCTGGCCAACTGATTACATTTCAAGTCAAAGAGACTGAGGAGGACCTTATCTGTGTGTTACATGACTTCCCTGGATTGAAAGCAGCTCCCATAAAAAATGTAGGTAGGATCAACAACTTAACATCAATTCATTACTAGCCTGTCTTCATTTTTTTATGCTTCCCATCTCAGGAAGGGAACAGTACCATTCCCTGTTTTAATGGTAGAAACTGGAAGTAAAAATACTTTCACTATCAAATTTTTCGAGCACATTTTTGTAACCACTACCTTCACAAGACTTTGCAAGAGTGTATCTGTAGGAAAGCAAGCAACAATAATATACCTCACAGCAAGTACACAAATTTCAATAGGTGTATAAAGAGCCTGGGTTTACCACAAATAGATCTTTGGCAAAGAAAGGTCAGATTCAAGACAAAAGACGATGTGTTTAGCCATGCATATGTAATAAAAATCTTTTAACAACAACAAAAAAGGCTTTTTTGGTATTTAGTGTTTCTGTGAAAATGTTCATTTTAGATCATGGGTGGGCTAAGAATCATGAAGGGTAAAGTGATTGCAGGCGTGCACTGTCAGTATTTCAGTAGCATTACAGCAGCCTCCCCTTGGCTGTATCATGTGTCTGCTGCTCAGGATGTGGTGGACCAATTAATCCTCAGATTGATTCACTTCCTATTGAATTGCCCCCAAACCTGAGTTGTAATTCAACCTAACGTTAATAATCCTACCGCCCTGTTTCACCCAGAAGACTTGAGATGAAGTACAACAGAGTTGACAACATGAGACAACATTATGGTAGTCTATTCTTCAAATGTTTTTCACAAAGCTTGACCTGTCTAACATACATACTACGCACAAAATAAACAAGTTAAAGACAAGGGAAATTGTGCTATATTTTTCTGCCAGCTCAGTAAAGTGACTTGATAGTTTACTGTTGCCAATATTTTCCCCTCTGAATAATTTGAAACCCATTAATTTACAATAGATTATCACTGAATACACCTCTGGAAAATCCCCTTGTCTGTAGTTAGGTGATAACTATTTATAACCTGTCAGGTTGTACTGTACATCCTGGTGAATTACAAGAATGCGAAGGATATGCTTTTGGAGTGTAATCTCCTTAAGGCAACAATATTGAGACAGTTATTCTAAATAGTTAGTGATTCAGCATTGGGAAAGTCAAGTGCTCCTGTAAAGTTTGTACAGAATGACACAGATCGCCTTTCCATTGATAAACTGCCAGAGCAGAATTTTTGAAAGTGATTCTAAAGTACCGTAGGGAGGCATTCATAGAACACGCTAAATGCAGACTGGAGCTTAGTATGCAATGAATCTGCCCCGGTGGACATGAAAACACATTTGAATGAACACAGAAAAGTAAATGGTATCACAAACATTGTTCAGTCATCCCAATAGTCCGTCAGTACTGTGGCTGTGGAAAAACTGTTGATATAACTAAAGTCAAATAAAATAATAAAACAAAATGATGCCTTCTGATGTTTCCATACACGGAGAACAGCATTGTGCAATGTGAGAAGGTATGAAACAGGTAACCCTAGTCACAATTCTGTTCAAAGGCAAAGTCCTTCAAAACATCTCATCCTTGGTCAGACAGTGCCAGGGGGAAAACCACCAGGCTGCACTTTGATCTTGTCAGGTCTATTACTTTTGATAAGAGCTTTTGAGACAGAGGAGAATAACACTGTCATTCAAGGAGCCCCCTAACTGTGCATGCAATTGTAATTCATGTATTTAATGGGAACAACAAAAATTTGGACGACAATTTCCTATTGTTGTATTTTTCAAGAGCCTTATAATCTTTAGATAATATTTTTTCCTCTGTTCCCTTTCATGTTTCTGTCGTCTTCTTCCGACATCCACAAAGAGACATTGGCCCTTATCGAAACAGGGGAAAATCCTTAGTTTACGTAGTCGTTTTGATTTTCCACCTCAGAGCTGCACAATCCTTCACTTTCTCTTCACTTCTACTGCGAAGAGCAGCGTGACAACTGACAAACAAGACTTACACTGTCCCCTGTTGAAAACATGAGCTAATACCTCAAAATATGTAATCTTGTTAAACCAACAACTGAAAAAAGAGGTCTCACAAACATTTTAAGTGTTTTTTCATGGATGTTGAAATGAGGAAACACACATGAATTGATATCAGCCAGGTTTATTTTGTTGACTTGGAGGGCAGACGGTCGTAGGAGAGAAACATCTGAAGGTGGTTACCATAGCCGTGATAAAAGAATGACATGAATAGATGAGGAATAGAAAGGGTCCAAGCACAGATCCCTGTGAGACTCCTGTAGCGAGGGCTTTGAGTTGCTAAAGTTCACCCCGCCAGTCGGAAGTTAATATCACTTAGGCAGAACCCGAACCAGGAGAGGGTGAATCCAGTGATGCACTGGTTGTGTTAAGGGTCACCATCTCAGCCGTCTCTGTTGAGATTGGTGTGGGTCTGGCAAGGTTTTTCCTGATAAGGGAGCTGTGTAGCTGATTGAGAACAGCCTGTTTCAGAGTTTACGATATGGGGGATACTGTCTGGAAGCTGTTGACAATGAACCAGTGACTTTGCATCGGCAGAATGTTACCGGATATTGACTGGAGAAGGGGACAAGGACTGGGATCCAAAGGGCAGGAGTCATTGAGTCCTCAAGTGTCTCGAAGGAGGCAAACTGCTTGCCGGGAACTCTCCGGTTGATGGAGGATGACGCAGAAGGGTTGAAGGAGTCTCAGATGCTGGCTAGCTTCTCCTCAAAGTGTACCCTGAAGTCATGAGCAATGAAAGATGAAGGGGCGGTGTGAGTAGGGAGGGAAGGTGGAGTAGATGCGGTGCGGGTTTGAGATGGAGGAGATGATTTTGAAGTTCAGAACAGAGACTTTGCCAGGTTATCTGAGGTTTTGGAACGCCTACTTATCCCCTACTGCACTTCTATCTGAACGTACTGCATCCACCAGAGGGGTAGGTTATGGTTGTATGGTCAGTGGTTGTCGACTGGACTAAGGGCCAATAGTCAATATCAAAACAACTGAGTCACATCCCATCTCCTAATTTAGCACGCTATCACATGCTAAATTCCTATTAATTTAAATAAATAGTATGTAAACAACTCTTCATTCTGTAATTGTGACAATGAGCATGTTTACCATTATTATTTGAAGGTGAACATGAAAGAATATATCAATTTTTGCAGCAAAAGATGAACAGTTCAGTGTGGAGCTTGCCTCCATGCTACTACTTGGTTAGAGGGGCTTTAGGTATTGATTCCTGTAGGCTGAGATGAGTCAACATTGCTCTAAGCTCCTTGATGTGTGAAATACTGTATGGATTTTTCACTTCTTAGAGCCCCTCTAAGTCCTTGTCCTCTACAGATACTGTACCTGAGTTACAAAATGGGATTCTATCCTGATGTTTTGGGTAAAAAAACAGACTGACACAAACGCCCATAATGAATACTCCCTCTATCTGAGTATGTATGAATAAATGACCAGCGCTGCTCTTCCTGTTTACTCTGGCACCTGTTTTGTCTTTTATCTTATATTATGATGATGACATAATGGTTTTATTGGATTTTTCATGACGCTACTAGATCTAGTGCACACGTTATTTGCCAGAGGAAAATACCATATCTATCAGACAACTAGAGGGAGACCAAAGTTAAACACAGCGGTGACATTTACAGCTTGTGTACCTTGTGATTATCGCGGCCCAGCAAGTCAATCAGACGCAAATTAACAAGCCTAAGGGCCGCTCCTGTGGAGACACAGCATGTCTACCTAGTACTATTCTCAAAAGCCTGGTATATGTGTACTTATTCAAATTAGATTAATTCCCCCATGCTATACATCTTATTCCCACACGCTAGAATCCCAAGGCATGTGAAAGAATGGTGGGTGTTCATACAAACAATTATGGATGTAATTTTCCATAATTTCCTGCAGCCATTTTTACAGTTGTCCAAGCAGTGTTTAAAGGCCTGTGTTATAAAACCATGTCCAAGTGTGAATTCTGGTTAACCTCTTGACCTAACTTTGCTGCAGCTTTATCTTAGAATTGTTTCCGTTCCCCTACGGCTTTTGAGTGCTTTAAGTGTTAATTTCACAGATTGTATTCTGTAACTGTTCATTTTCAACATGGTACGGCTGGTTGCTTTCACAAGAAATATGCCGTCCGTAGAGCCTTTCAATGTGCTGTTGTACATCACACTGTGGATCCACCTCCATTCCAGACAGATTTGGCATTGTACATGACAGAGTGCACACACGCTGAAAGGCGAAGAGGATCCAGGATGAGTTACTGTGAACATGAGATGCATAATTTTCTGATCAATAACAAGCATTGGGACATTGATGGACGGAAAGACTCAAAGAGACACTGGAGTGATAAAATGTTCTGTGCTGAGGAAACAAGGCTTCATCCAAGGTCAGTGCACTGTTAGAGGCCAGTCTCACATAAGTATACATTCACCCTGGTATAGAAAGCAGTCACTGCAGTTACAAATACTATTGCTACACCAGCCTTGTTGCAATGCCACTCAAAATGTCACTCAACATGTCACTCAAGATGTCAGACTTTTGAAATCCATGGTTTTTGGTGTCTCTATGAACTATACAAATGAATTGTCTTCACTTCTCTTGTTATTAAGCTTTTTGGAAGGCAGGCTATGTTCGGATTCATGACATATGCCTCCATTTTCTCAGAGACACAGCTGGTTCACTGGTACAGCTAACTCAGTACAACATACATTGATACAGTAATACGGTCTCATTTGTTGTGTTTTTCGCATTATGTCGACGTTGGTAGATTGCTTGTTAAAACAGTCTGTAAAGATGCATAAAACTCAGGGATGAAGGAAAGTCCTGGTCAAGTCATATCATGCTTGTGCAACACTTTTAATCATCAAGACATAAAATTTGTCTTGAGAGAGTAATTATGTTTGTTCAGCATTCTCCTATTTGGAAACTGGAATGAAGTAATCTAAAAATGATTGATGTGTTGTGTTCACCTTGTGCTCATGGACAATGTCTGTAATTCTCATAGCTATTTGACAAGACAGCCATTTCCAGAAGAAGCATCCTCTGCTTAGGTGAATGGAATGAAAATCCTCCTCTGGTATGATGGGCTTAATCTTGCTGCCGGACTGAAACAGATACCAAAAATTCATCACACACAGGAACAAAAGGACACCTTCTCACTAACACACACATTATTTCTGCTTCTCCGTGTCTGGATTCCCCAGGTAGGAAATTAAAGGATTTGATCTTGTCACTGTGAGCAGAAAATGGGGAATGTGACAATGAAATAAAATAATAGCTTGTGAGATGGTCTATCTTTGGCAGCATGCAATGATGGTTCAGAGTACCTTGGCCCAAATCCTCCAAGTGCTTTCGAGGGGCAGGAGTAAAACATCTGTTCCCTCAAAAAGATGGCTCCTTGAATGTAAGACACTCCAAAATGTAGGTTTTATTATGTACGGTCAACACGATCCTTTCCCTCGCAATTGGTCATAATCTGCTATTCTGGTGAGCCGGTGAGCCTCACTGGTAGAAAGCAGGGCTGGGTGAAGAGCTGTGGCTTGGGGCTTCAGCTGAGGCCCGCCAGCCACACACCAGCAGACCATTAATTCATAGCACACAGATGAATGTGAGCCGAGTTCTGAGCCACACACATAGACCTCCTCTGCTCTCCCATCACACTCTCTGTTCCAGAATAGCTCCACGGAGCCACATTTTGGCACCCAGCAACACACGAATGGGAAAACTGTGGGGAAAAGAGAAAAAAAAAATATTGGACTATGTTGAAAACCGAACTCTGACAGAGATTTAAATAATGCAATGTGCAAATCAGAAAAGACTGTCTAGCCTTGGAGGAGTCATAAACACAACACACATGTTTGAAATCCTTAGTAGAATATTTACTCAATTTTAGCTGCAGACTGTGTGACTCAGAATCCCACACAAGGACATGGGTGAAAGAGGTCATAACAATTTATGCACTGTATGAAGAATTCTTCAAATGATTACGAAGTGTTTGTCTATAATAGGCAGCTATACTATCCAGAATGAGGATTGTGATTATCGCAATAACCTCAACTTTCTTTCTAGTACATACATGTTTTTGTTAGCACTTCCATAGCTCAAAAGCTTTATTTATAGTATTCAAACAGACAATAATTCCAGAGACATGTTTTCTCTTGAGACTTTATGCAGCCCAGTGGTTTAATTATTATCAGTATATTTTAATTCATACCTCAACAATCACATTTGAGGATAAAGAGAGACTTGTGTGATGCCCTACTTGTGTTCTATTAGTGTTTCAAGCACATCTGTATGGGAAATAACTGTTTCCTTGAAGACTTGTGCTGCAGTAACATTCTGACACTTTCTTCTCTCTCAATTAGTGGATGTAAGTAAGACGTAGTCCAGGGGCATGTTGTTTAATTCTTGGGCAAGATTTCACCATTGCCAATTTGTAGGGTAAGAAAAAAAGTGATTTACTGTAACTTCACTCAAGACACATTAGCTAACAATTCTCCTGTGTACGGTGGGCTTGCTGACTGGAGGACAATGACTCAGAAAATAAAATCTCTCATGGGAGATGCAACTCTCACCAACAGCCAATTAGGAGTGTAAATCACATGAATCACATGATGTCATTTAGTGCAACACGTGTTCATCACCCATGCTGATAAAGAACAATTACAACATTTTAACATTTTGAAATCTTCTCAACTTTCTCAGATAATCCCTATTCTGTTCTGTCTTTTGGAAATATATATATTTTAGCAGGCAATGTATCCACTGAGACACTCGTTGAACAAAATAAATAAGGTTGTTACTTGTTAAAGGATTTGGATCATGTCTCCACTGGAGGAAGTCCTACTTGTGCGGACAGGGTGAGCAGTGAATTTAGTGTGAGTCAGGCCTGGGGATGAATAGAGTGCTCGCTGTAGCTCAAAGCTCCAAAGAGGGCTTTCAACCAAGGGCCATGCCTCCAACAAGCATATGTGCATTCTTTACAGGACTGGCATTCCCAATGGCATGCGGCTGTGGGTCTGTAGCCAAAACTCCACCCTCAGGGCTACAGATTTAACTTGACAGTGTGTTGTCCTGCTTTGACTGGACTCACAATCTCAAAGGTGCACTTGATCAGACTCATATGCAAAGAAAATGAATGGAAAAACTTGAAATATGCCCAAAGAATCTCAACAGATAATCTATTTTTTTTCTTGACATCATAGCTAATCCATAGCTCTGGATCAAAACCTGAATTGCTGGCAGATAAGAAGTGACTGAGCACACAGGCGACTGTTTTACGGGTGTGTCCGTGCCATTGTGCCAAAGCAGGTACCTTTAACTGGGATTCAATGAATGTTCAGCACCCTTAAGTCAAAGACAACACAAAATGACTAATCTTTTATTTTAACTGAGCATCTCATCTATTCATTCCAACCATAGAATTGAGCCTGTGTCGAAAGATGGTAAAAAAGGGTTGATAGTTGAACTGTGTTTAAACCTGCTTCAATATGTACATAAATGCTTTGAAACCACCCTCTTCTCCCACAGCAGAATAAATATATAACTTGCACCATCTCTCTGTCTGTGTCTGTCTCTTCCTCTCCCTCTCCCTCTCCCTTTCCCTCTCCCCATCGATCTGTGACTACCAAGGAGATAATCCAAGTCCTTTGTTACCTAATACAGTCTGATCTATTGCCAATCAAAGCTAACATCCTGCAGCAGGTTGATTGAATCGGATTCTCAAACACATTGATTATCACTAAAGAACTGACTTGGGAAATGCTTAGCAAACCATTGTGTCTTTTGCACAGCCAATACCAGAATGAACTCCAGCCATTTAACTTGAAACAAAACCCTTAAGTAAAATAGTACCCCTGTTTTAGGTATAGCAAGAAAAACATCAGATCTGCCATGTGATTAAATATTGAGCAGACAGCGAGAATTCACACATGCTGCAGGTTCTTGAGCTCCCCCACCACCCACCCTATCACCTTACAGTCCATTCTTTCCTCCAATCTCCATCTGACTGGAAATGCTGCTACATTATCCTTTGAAAGTCAAGTGAAGAGAAGGCCTTGGGCCAATAGAGAACTGTCTCTGGTAGGTGTGAGTCCATCAAACCAATCAGCTTTAGAACAAGCTGGAATGATACCATCAGGCCATGAAAGTTGATGAAGCTGGATACTTTCGCATTTGACAGCCTTGCATTGCTAGCAGATCCAGTGGAATGGCAATCCAATCTAAATATTTTGTTTTTTTCTTCTGTGCAAAGTACATTATAGGATAATTTTTTTCTGCTACTCTCTCTGTATTTCCATTACAGAGGCAATTCCTCTGCATGGAATGTTTTTTCCAAGAAATGCCCTGAGCATTTTCTTTAAAAGTGCTTTCGAAGCTTATAAGCTTTTTTCAAGATCATGTGTCATTACCTTAAAATTATGATACTGGAGCAACACACACACTTCACATTTACATTTAGTTATTTAGCAGACTCTATTATCCAGAGTACTTTACATAATTTACAAAGTTCCTTTCTGATAGAACTCTGTCTTGCATGCCTAAACCTCATATTATGAATGCTATCTCTCAGCAACCAGTTGAGCATAAACCAATCTTGCACTTGGCTCTTGTGATTGAAATCTATATTTTCTATTACATTTCTGTAAACAGATGGCAGATAAAAAAAAACTGAAGGCAGGAGGTTTTTCTTGAAGTTTGAAGGAGGTGTCTTTTCCTCAGAGGTGGTTAACCCTAGACTCTCCTGTCCTCACATAAGAGGCTCACTGGAAGCTACAGTGAGAATGACACCACCGTCTCTCTGAAAGCAGAAGCCACTGTCATCATCCCCCCCCCCCCCCCCCCCACACACACACACACCCACACACACATGCTAACATTCCGATTCCTCACTTGCTTATCCCTTAGAAAGGCTGGTGGAATCATCTGCACTGAAATACGTTACTATATTTTTGTTGTTTTGCTGTTGCGCCTGTGTTTGCATTGAATTGTTTAGGAAGGAAGGAAAAGGAATGTGTGTAATTGTATGTAGAGGGGCACATAGTATGACGTAGTATGAAGGCAGTTCATGAGGTTTCTGTTTCCGACAACTCATCTTGTCAACACGTATGCAAGTTTTTTACTTATTATTCTGTCTATATTTAACTTCCACTTTCCTCCAGATAGCTTCAGCCTCCTTGGTAGGAGAAAGTATTGGGCAATTAGGGAATTAGGATATCAGCATAAAACTCTTCCATTGTACTGTATGTAAAAATGCTCAAATTGCTAAGTATGACTTGCTATACTTGCTAAGTATGTCTGTTCTGCTTGCACACCAGTAGAAGCTGAAATTTCTTTCTTTTTTTGCTTTATCTTACAGTAGCAGTGGTCGCAAATGTATTGTAGTATATTACATTGGGAATTAAGCAATGATGTGATTAATTAAAACATCTATAAAGAATAACAGGGCCTGAGCTTAATTCACAAAGGCTAAGCATTGAGAGTCTGGCTTCAGAGAGTTTGAGTTACACTCCGCTGTGGTTCGTCCTCTGGCAGTTTGGGTTTGGATGTCTTCCAGAAAAGAACCAGTGCTAATAAGATAAATCTGTTCTTCCCCGCATCCTCTGAGGGAGGTACTGTCCAGCTTTACAATGGCAACACAAATGTGTTATGACAATATTACAGCTTTCTACCATTGTCTGTATTAGAGAATTAAAGAGTGATCATGTTACAATATGAAGCTAACAATATTAGCTGCATGTACGCAGATCTGCTTTTCATATTGTGCAAATCCAATAGCAGTTAGTTCACAACATTAGGCCACAGATTTGTTTACATTGCAGGGAGAAATTACCATTCATCAACACAAAAATCTCACATGTGAGTTGAACTGTACAAAACAAAAGGTCAAAGATGGTGTGCATTGGACATATTTTGTTAAATAAAACTGCACTGTGGAGACTTATTTAGGTCAACAGAAAAAAAAGATTTGGCTAATCATAACCCAGTCTTTACAAGAGTATCCTCAACAATACTAGACCATCGCAGTTCTTGAATAACTCGTGATTGCTTTGAAATTGGGTCATAAACAGATAATAACTTAATGATGGGGCCAATTTGGAAGCAGCTGGAGGCAAAGTGGTAAAAGCAGCTGTTTTAACTCAGTTCCACCACCAACACCAGGCCAGCACAACACTGCAGACCAAGCTATTGTATTTACACAAAGCTCATCACTGAGGTGGTGTTTAGAAAATAACTATACAACACAAACACGTGCACAAGCACATTAACTCACATTCTCACACAGGTAAGAGACACATAGCACATGTCAAGGTATGTTTAACCCAGTGTGCTTCATCAAGAGAGAATTAGCATTAACAGAGATAAATGACAATGCTGGTGGTTACAAGCTACATCTCCAGAGCTGTTGTGTATTTGGCCATTTGCCAATTTAAGTTATTGATTGACAAATCTTTGTCCCCATTCACTGAAGATGGGAATCCACCAGAGCACATGGCACCCTCTACTGGTGACAGAGGTTGAGAATGTGTGGTTCCACCAAATCATAGTCAAACTCCTCATTAAACATTTTAACTCCCATTTCCCTGCCCACAAGCTTGGATACTGTAATATTGTGGCTACGCTTAGATTAGTTTCTTGGTCTTAATGACAGACTTTCTCTAGTTAAATAAATGTCAGTATTCCATCATGGTGTCAGGATATGGATATCCAAGTTCACTACATGAACTTTAGATGTGTTATGCATTGCTGTCTAGTAATTCAATCCATTCAGTAGACAAAGGTCAGAATGAGATTTCTTTTTCAAAATGAAAGTTGTTAGGATTAATAAGTCTGTCTTTTTATGAGTATTGTGTTTGTAAATTTCCTCTGAATTAATTCACAAACATCCGTACAAACACATAACCTCAATACCCATTTTGAAGTGGTGTGGAGTATCTTGAAGGACTGAAAAAGGGAGTTAAATTAAAAAGTTTAATGAGAGTCGAAGGGGAACAACAGTTATTTAACTAATTTAGTGTCTGTTTAATTTATAATCTTCATTAAACAATGATGTGCCATGAATTGCAAAGTAATTAAAGAGCGCCATTAGCATTTTAACTCATGACAACCCAACAATCCAAAACAAGCTGAAGAAAATCCCATGTAAAACAATGCACGCAGCAAAAAAGAAATGCTTTATATATTTGATAAGGCCATTACTATTAAATATGTAAGACAAGCAAAATGGTCTGACATAAAATGACACAAATGAAATACATGTTAGACATGTTAGAATTAATTAAAACTTCACAGCTCTTGTTAATGAAATCAAGATGTCATCAAAAATGATTTGCGCTTGCTTCATATCAAATGAATGAATCATTAATCATTCACTGTATTTACTTCACTGTCCCATCTGAATGTTCCAAGCAGCATCATTTAATCACCAAAAATATTATATGGAAAGAAAAAGAGGGCTAAACGTAAAC
This sequence comes from Protosalanx chinensis, assembly GCA_030340685.1. Classification (NCBI taxonomy): domain Eukaryota; kingdom Metazoa; phylum Chordata; class Actinopteri; order Osmeriformes; family Salangidae; genus Protosalanx; species Protosalanx chinensis. The sequence goes on from CM059318.1 coordinate 11,153,151, forward strand.
AAATGAAGTCCATATTGTGGAATTCAACATGTTTAATAGCTGAAATATGGCATACTGTAGAAAGGAACATTGTGTTGTGAGAAGACTCATACTGCCAGATGGTAAACAAAGCTATAGGGCATTCATTTTCAGGGATGGTCTTGTTATGCCAAACGTCCAGTCTCACTTCAAACTGAATGCATGGGAACTGCCCTGCCCCCCATCCAGGGGTAGAGATGTCTGCAAGCTCTCCTGAGACCACTTACACTTGTACTTGCCTGAGGACCAAACCTTGTTTTTTTTATCTCCATTCTAACCTGACAAGTTTAAACAAAGCAATTTCAGGCCCAGCTGCATCTGCAGCATCGATGTGCCTCTCCTGGACTGTCTAGCTGGAAGACAATAATTTGTCTAGTTACACGGTTGAAATGAGATCCAGGTTTGAACGCCACAGGCTGGTCTAGTCACACTGTCAAGTCAGTGAAAGTTTCTAAACAAATTGCCCTAACAAAACCGTAAACTACACACTGTATGCTGGATTTATACATTCCTAAAAATTTGTGACACTGCCCTGTTATTGTGTATGCTTTGCTCCACTATTTAATGCAAAACAGCTAACTCAAATGAAGCAACACTGAGTGTAAAGATTATTATAATCAAATACGTTGTAGTACAATATGTACTAAAACGTATTGAATTAGAGAGAACATGCCACATAAAGGATGAAAGGCCAGTTGTAGATGTTCAATCTACAGTAGGGATGTCCATATTCTGCTTTGTACATGTTCAAAACATCCTTGAACAAAACTTTAGTAATTGGACACACGAGCACTAAATCAGCTTCAACCACCAACACATCTATGCAGGTATAAAAATGTATAGTTCGTTTTGTAAAAGTAATGCTGTGCTGAGTAAACAAAATAGAGAAAATAAATTGTTGCATTAGATAAGAATATTTTGTGTCCTGTGTTGAAAAAGTCCATCATTATGATATTTTAAAAGAGGATCAATTTTCCATTTTCACTTCCTCCTCTGGGCCTGAGGGCTGAAGTTGCTAGGCAATGGTGGCTATCTCTGAGGTGACGTTATCCCCCTGGGTCTAAATCTCACTCATCAGCTCTGCACAAAGAAAGACAAGACCCCTGCTCCCTCTTCTCTCTCACTCTCTCTCACACACACACGCACGCACACACAAACACACACACACAGTCTCCTGCTATCTAGCGGGCTAGTCCTCCATGTGCCTTTATCTATAGGAGCCTGTTCTCACTCACTCATTGCTGTGGTGAGAGGGACTTCCATGGGCTGGCCTGACCAGGCTAGGAGAATGCCTTGGAAACCTCTCAGGTGTCAAGGAGATCCAGATGGCAACAATGAAGAGGCCCTGAGAGAAGACTCATCAGCCAGCACCACTCTCTCTGTCAGCTCTCCCAGCAACACCCCTCCAGAGCTGTGAACAGAGTGAGGCCTCCATTCATCAAGCTTAGATAAAATGAGAATATATCATTTTGAAGCACTCAAGAATTACTCCACGGCTTATTTTTCGGTACATTTTGTTAATAATTTCACATCCATATGAGGCAGTGTCCTAAACAATATCCAAGGCTCTTGCTAAAGTGGTTGTGTGTTGGAAAAGGGGTGAGGCAGTCAATCCTGTCAGTTTTGACCAGTGGTAAAAATACTTGTTCTTCTATGATACTGATTGTAGAGCAACCTCTGGAACAAATATGCATTTTTAAATTATCAATAAATAAATAAACCTACTTTCTAGACAATTCCCGTATCAGCAGAGCCAAGCTAGTCCCATGTGATTCAAGGCTAATGTAAAGTACTCCCACACTGACACATGACAATTGGTAAGCAGTCAACATGGTTGTGTGTTTACACGCAATCCCCAGCACAGGGCTGACACCAGCCCTGTCTGGGCCACACATCCATAAATGTTACAAGCCTGCCTGGGGGCAAGGGGAGGGGGGGTGGGTGAGGGGGATAAAAGACCTGTCACTGTGTGTATTTATCTGCCCTGGATCAGGAACCACTCTCCAAGGGCCAGGGTCGACAGTGACCTCCTCCCACTGTATGGTGGCTTTGTCCCCACGATGAGAGATAGGTGCCTGGCTCCTGTGTCCATCCTCAGTGTTGACTAATCCATCTATCATGCCCTCGACTGATAACCTCCACTTTGTTTGGCCTCACCAGTCAATGGGGCTTTGTAGAATTATCAGTCATGTCATTTGATTGTGTGTTCTCCCGAAGTGTAAAATGTAGCGTGGTGGGGATGAGATGTTGTCATATGTGACCTCACAAGAGTAGGTCTGAACATGCATGCATTTTCTGTTGCTTCATGATTAAGGATTAATGCAGATTTCTAATGATGTTTATGTATTACCTATGCACCAGTCTTACATCATATCTATTTCTTCAATTTTCGATGCAGATCTGAGACAACGGTTAATCTTATTTACATAATAATTGCTGCAAATTAAACTGAGCATCACTTAAGCAGTAACCAAGTCCATTTGAACATTCAAAAATTAACAAGGCTTTATCTTTCACAGTAAAAAAAAAAGTAACATTTTTTTTCAAAACTGTTATTTCTCCTCAACATTTGTTTCGCAGCTGTAGAGAAACATCTTGGAGCGCAGGAAATGCAGCTGTCTGTCCGTGACGTGCAACAAATGTTGTAAGTGCTTTAGAGGATGAGCAGCGTATACAGCCCTTCACCCTCCAGCCCCCTTGCAGACATTTATGGAGTCCAGCAGTAACTGGTTTGTATTAGCCATGTCATCTTTCAAACACATTGCCGTGTTTGGTGTCAAAGCTGGGGTTGCACTTGTACTTATTATAGAATTTTACCTCATGTTGTGTCTCAGCTTGGCATGATCAGTATTGAAATATAAATTTGTCGGTGCATTTTCATCATGCCCATACTGTTTAACCTGCTTGGTATTTTTGTTTATTTATTGAATAGTGTTAAGTGCATAAATCAAGAATCACGTAGAGGAATTAAGAGAGATGCTGCTCAACTGGAGGTTGGTGGGGGTGGGGCAGTTGGTGGGGTTCATCATCAACACTAACGGTGAAAGCTAAAGTTGATGATATCCTTCTTCTTGTCCTCCAAACCTGCTCGTACCCCAACAGGAAAAACCTTGGCCTGGAGAACCACCCAGCATTAACAGCCTTCATCTGGTTTTAGTTGACAAAGGGGAGCCAAGAATTATCCAACAGGAATGATGGTATAAAATGTGCTTCATACTCCAGATATGGGCAGACTGCACCTGGTTTGACACAGATGTTTTGCACATAGCGTAGATCAAGAGACTTGCTTTTGTTTAAATATCTCAAAAACAGAAACAGTCTGTAAAAGCAGTTGGTCCTTTCAAAGCCAGCTTGGGGAGTTACTGTGTTTTCATTGGTTACTTCCAAGTCTGATGCCTATAAAGAAAACAGCTTTTCCTTCCTGGACTGTTCACGACTATTTAATCATTTCAAAGTAGTTCAAAAAATGTCTTACGTGGATTTCCAATTTGATCTTAAGACTTCACTTTCAAATCGTCATAGAGCTTCTTCAAGATTCTTGAACACCTTTTTGTTGAATATTCTCGATGGAATGTCTCGGACACACATGTCATATTAAATTCACACAGTATACTATACAAACAAGAGTGTTTTGTATCTGTTTTCATCTGCTGCAGTAAAATAGACCCTCTTTCAAGAAACAAATCACAAAGTGAATCTTGCAATGAAAGCATGTGCTGATGTCATGTGGAAAACGGATGCATCGATACTTCATACTTCATAGGTATCCTATTCCTTTAATCTTGACTCGTCCCATCAATTGCAGCAGGTGACTAGAACAGGTGTAACTCATTAGCTCTGCATGTGGGCATTGAGCTTTATCAAAGCTGACTCATCACGAAGCCTCATCTGTGCTGGTGAGCTGTGCTCCAGTGGGCCATGCCAGGCAGGACATAGTGCTTGGATGAAAGACTTCTTTCCTGGACCACAGTCTAATGGCTGTCCCATTATCTGGCCCTCATCTGTGTCTGTCTCAGTGGGCTTGTTCTGCCTGCCAGCCTTTTACTCAGGAGTCAAGCATGTAATCACTTCAACCACTGTTCCTCTTCACTGGAAAACTGCTTTCCACATTCTCAAAACGTTATATATTAAAGTATATTTTGATGAAAACAAGGGAAGAATCACGTTAAAAAAAATAATGTTATTGCTTGATCTTGTATATTCCATCTGTGAAGCAATGGATGGCTTTCTGCCAGTATGGTATGAGACTAAATAAAAAACAGGCCTTGCTGACAGTTTGGTGCTGGAAGCCAATGACAACTAGACCTCTCACAGATACACAGACCACAAAACATCTTTCAAACATACTTCTCTTAACGATCACTGTACGACTTTTACCATAGATGAACAGCAAATTACAATGACTTATAGGACGCTAAAGAGCACACAGTCTCAGGACACACAGTATTTCCGAAAGAATATGGCATCTCATTATTCCCCGTTCTATGCCTCAGTAGCTTGACTAGAAGCAGCCCTTGTCTCTCGAATCCTAGGCCCCCCGGTGGAATGCAAAACAGGTGCCGCACCATTGGTTCCCCCACAGTGGGGGTGAAAGAAAAACACCCGCCCCCGGTGGAACATGACTGACAGCACATCACATTCTCCAGCCAGCTGTGTCCCTGGCTGAGCACGCTGACAAACCCATGGAGCATGTAGTTGTCCTCTCTAAATACGTAAAAAAAAGGTTTGGACTTGCAAATGCTGTATGTCAATGAACACTTTGCTCTAAGGGGTTTCCATGTTCATAAACTGCTTTAATCAAACATTGAGACTTGACCTGATTTCATTGGAGGAATTCCAATCACAAATGCTTTTTTTCTAGCTTGAATCAAAATATGCTGATAAAAGGGAATTAAATCATTTTCTCCCTTCACAATCCATATGTGTTTCATTGGGTCCTCTCACGTTTATTTATATATTTGAATTCTGGCTGCAGATTCAAAGTGTTGCGTTTCTGTTTGAAACCACGCCAAAGCCTGTAAGAGTTAAATAAGTATCCTGGCATGAGCCACCACCAAGTGCACACTCATGTTGCTATATCATGTGACTTCAACTCTCTAGATTCTGATGTTCCTTTTTCCTGCCAGCCCTAAAAATAAATGTAGAACAAATCACAAATAATGAAAAGGGAAGCAACGCTGCAGTTTATCTGTAATGTTGATAGAATGCAACAGGTTTTTCAGGTTAAAAAACATTGCCTCCCTTCTGCTGGTCTGATCGTGACCATCGTGTGTACCAGCACCAAACCTTCTGCTGTGCAACAATACTCATATTTACGGCCTACAGACAGCAAATTGCTTCTCTCATTCCCCACCACGCCCTGCATTCGTTCTCAGCCACCTGCAAAACGAACCCTGCTGGAAATTTCAGTACAAATTACTCTGTGTCCTGTCAAATCCCCCAGGGATCTGAGGTAATCAAAACGCTGCAGCCGCAACCCCCACCAAAACAGGCCTTCCCTATCACCACACACACACACAAAGCACAATCATTGTTTGAATTTTGTTGTTTGCTGCATATGGACTTCATCAAATCTTTTGAAATTAGGAAAGGCTGATTTGAAAGCTATGGTGTTGTGTGCATGTCAGTTGTTTAGAAAATGTAATTCAAGTTTGGGATCATTCAGAAAAAAAGGTGTCACTCACATGTTTTTGGATGCATGTAAAAGTTTTGAATTTAAATGTAAAACCGAATTAAATTATAAACATACTTGTGTTTATGTTCGTTTTTATAGTAGCTGTTTAACATTGGTATAAAATAAGACTGCTCTAAATAGGACTTGCATTACCACCAAGAAAAGGTTGAAAACTGAGACGTTTGGCTCCAGGGGAAAATCAAACCTTAGCAGTAAATAATGATCAACAGCACAAAACCTACATCTGCAATCTAAATCTAACATTGCCTCCTGGTGGCACATCTACAGAACTGCTGTCGCGCTTAGGAATGTTTGAGGGAGGGAGCAGTGGCCAATGTGCCATAGAAATGAGTGCTGAAAGCTCCTTGGAAAAAGGATTAGAACTGTTTACGTGGCCAAGTGGCCCACTGCCAACTGCTCAAGTCTGCAAACTTCTTAAAGCCACAGTGCTTGGAGTTGGCCATGAATCTTTGCACTCTATTTACTCTCAGCCCAGACGGTGCAGATGGGGTCTGCTTTGTTCAAAAGAGGGAGAAAAAAATAAGTAGCCCCTCTACCACCAACCCCCCCGCTCTACTGTGTGATTTACAGGGTTGAAAGTTCACACGAGGAGTGAAATTACTAAACCTGAAGAAAATCTGCCTGCCTTTGGTGACAATGGTTATCAACTTTTGGCAAAACATTTGGAACCTCTGAAATAGTGCTTTGTTCGAGTCTTGCCCAATGGTAGTCCTTACTGCAAGAGATCTCTCGAGAGTATCTGACAAGTTATAACATGATGTTAAAGATATCTGTGTGTCTGTAATATTATTGATAGAAATCAGTTAGTCAAACCCTGTCCTTCAAATTGCATACTTTGCGTACACACTGCATGCCGTTCAGGAAATTAATCCTTTGAATATATATACAGAAAACTTGAATATATATAAAGAAACCTTGAATATATGTAAAGAAATCTTGAATATATATATATATATATATATATATATATATATATATATATAAAGACATCTTGAATATATATAAAGAAACCTTGAATATATATAAAGAAACCTTGAATATATATATATATACAGAAACCTCGAATATATATAAAGAAACCTTGAATATATATATATACAGAAACCTTGAATATATATAAAGAAACCTTGAATATATATATTATATATATATATATATATATATATATATATATATATATATATATATATATATATATATATATATACAGAAACCTTGAATATATATAAAGAAACTTTGAATATATGGAATGAAACTTGACTGATGTCAGACTTCACTGCAGTGTCTGCGCTGTTATGTAATGTATGGATGCTACAGCAAAAAGTGAATGACAATGAGTTAGTCCGATTACAATCTCGATACAGCAATATTAAACTGAGGACATCAGTAACACACTGGCGAAAGCGTGTGCGGCCCAAAATCACCCTGATAGCCTGCCCAATACAGTTCAACCGACAAGGAAGTTCGCTCCGTTTTTAATCGTGGCAGATCTACTACAACAGGCAGCTGTTTATCAGGCCAACCTCAGCATGTCTTCAGCCTCACAGGAGAGCCTCACAACACCCCGTGTACAATCTCCACCCGTTAACTTGATATCGTTTTCAGGTGATTTAATAAAGGTGAAACACAGTGAATGGCCATGCGTAGTGGCACTACGCTCTGACGCGGCACTTCTCCGGGGCACTCCTGAGAAGTGGAGGGCATGCTCAGGTTGGCCCGATAGGCAGCTGCCTGGGCTGTTGTTGGTCTGCCACGGTTAAAAATTGAGCGAACTTCTTTGTCAGAAGAACGGGCAGGGTATTGGGCAGGGGTATCGGGAATATTTTGATTCTGACTCGGGTTCCGATCAGGCTGACCGTTCTTCCCAATCACCCTTCTCCAGGTGTCACTGTCATTTCCCACGTGGGCGTTGAAGTCCCCCAGTAGAACGACGGAGTCCCCAGTCGGCGCACTGTTCAGTACGCCTCCCAAAGACTCCAAGAAGGCCGGGTACTCTGCACTGCTGTTCGGCCCGTAGGCCGCCACAACAGTGAGAGACCTGTCCCCGGCTTTTAGGCGCAGGGACGCGACCCTCTCGTTCACCGGAGTAAACTCCAACACGTGGCGACTGAGCTGTGGGGCTATAAGCAAACCACGCCAGCCCGCCGCCTCTCCCCACGGGGAACGCCAATATATTTATATTTATATATATATATATATTCAAGATTTCTTTATATATATTCAAGGTTTCTTTATATATATTCAAGGTTTCTGTATATATATTCAAGTGTTCTGTATATATATATATTCAAGGTTTTTGTATATATTCAAGGTTTCTGTATATATATATATATTCATGTTTTCTGTATATATATTCAAAGGATAAATTTCCTGAACGGCATGCCATAATATTTACATATATATATATATATATATATATATATATATATATATATATATATATATATATTACTTGTAATATGTACTCAATTGGGACAAAGTACTTTGTCATAACATTACACCTTGATCTTTGAGCTTCTTGCTCACATATCCACTACAGTTCATAGCTCAGAAATGTGAATGTTGTGCTGACCTTGGCGATACAAAAAACTAGGAGCTACCCAAAGATGCTCCAACTGTCGTCGGAAAACCAGGAGAGCTCTGCTGTAGTCGATGCAACATTTATTTTGCTGCACAGAAGATTGTGCATATTTTACAATATGCTTCTTAGAATAAGAAACAACCGGCTGCCATCTAAAAGTAATGTTTGTATGTGTTTATAGGTCACCTTGGTTTGGAATGACTGAACTTCGACTCTCCCAAGTAAAAATAAAGCTTTTATTTAAAGAAATAGATTCCATGCATGCTTTAAGATGTTTTGTTTGAGAACACACATTATTTGAGTACTACTTTATTCACATGCACAAATCCCTTCATAATATATCTGATATTAGTAGTATTTTCAATTGGAAAATCTCTGCCAGGAAAAATAAATATAGTATTTGCTTAGAGATCTGATTCATAATAACACTGGTTAAGGCCCTTTTAGGTTAGTTTGGGCAAATGTTTTCTTATATTCAAGACATGAACATACCTGAGATCAAGTTATGCTGCAATAGTTGTGATTCCCAATGAACACAAACAAAATGTATATTAATTGGCCAATAAAACACATACAAATTACCAGTAAGTAGCATATCATTTGGCACAAAGTGGCACGATATCTTTAAAAATCCATAGAAAGCATAACACGTCAATTCGTCCTCAGATACATGATAAAACATCCGGTACTGAAAAACTTACAATAAAAAGGTCATAACATAATATCTCTGAGAATATATTGCACTAAACAAATACTTATGCTATGCAGATATGTAAAATACCTGTTAGTTTTCAAATGCAGAGGTAATGGCACTATTGGTTAAAGACTTCTGTATTGAAAATACATAATCCTGAAACATATCTTCTGTGTTGTATTGCAGTATAAAACTCAAAAAACAGCAAACGCATTGGTTTAAGTTAGCCGTCACAAATACATGCAACAATCTCTAGTTACTGTTGAATACCGTTTGACATTGATCAATTTGATCAACTGCTAATGCACAGTTTTCATTAATCTTTCACTAAATAGCTGACCAAGGTATGTACTGACAAAAGTAGGAGAAATGATTTGTTTAAAAAATATAAATAAAATAAATCTCAAGAGGCACAATAGTGGATCCAAAGCAATTGTGCTGAGAAATGGACCAATTATAGTTTTAAAAGATTTCTTTCTTTCAAGTTTCTCCATCTTTATTACATAGGCTTATATGGTTTGTGTAGACCCAGGGACACACTGTCCTGACTGCTGTCAGTACGCCTATGGATGACTGTGTCTGTCCCTGAGCTGTTTGCTAAGGCTAAGGGAGAATCGATCCCAGTACCATCTCCAGTAGTCGAACCCGTATTTTTGGTTTTGAAATAAACAACATAGAAAATAGGCAGGATAATGCCTATTAGGAGCATGGCAACTACAGCATTCCACCACTGGATGCCCCAGTCTGCCCCATAGCTGGTCAAACGCTGACCTCGGAAACCAAACTTGGAAGTCTTCTCTGTGCTGTCAGGAAATACCTCCTCATGAGCATCTGTGGTTTGAATTAGTTTCTCAATGTCGTGGTCCACCTCTTTGAGATAGTCTGTGTAGTCCTGCAGCTGTGGCCTACCAGAGCAGCTGGCTTCAGGTCTGTCCTGAAGTTGAGGAGGTGAAGGAGAGTTTATTGTTGCTTGCTGTGGGTCTTCTAGCTCAGTATTAGTCTCAGTCAAGAAACTATGCTTCTTCACTGGGATTTTTATCAATTTCAAAGCATACAGATCCTGTTCCTGAATGAGGTTGTTAGCTCTTTTAATATCTGCGACCTATGAAAGACAAAACATAATGATTGTAATATAGATCAGACACAACATACAGTAAACAGCTTATGGATGTCCTTACCTTGCAACCATACTGCAGAGCCAGTTTGTTTAGGTTGTCCCCATCTGAGACTTCCCTCTCCACCAGCTGTAGACACCCTGTTCTGTCCTGCTCCTGCCGCCCCCGTGGTCTCAGCTCCATGACGTTCAGCTCTTCATCTGAGGAGTCAGCAGAGTCATCCTGACGTCTCCTGAACATGTACACCTGACCGTCTACACTGGCGTGTACATCCACCGGGGCCTGGAAGGCCTGGGGGAGAGAATCCCCTCGCCGCATTGTCATGACACCCTAAAAGACAAAGTGACAAAAGGTAAAACTAGTAGTGTTTTAAACTAGTTGGTTCAAATGGTTATGAACATACAACATTTCTTGACCTGAGCTCAGTTATATTCTCTCAAATATTTTTATTCTGCATTATATTAGTATGTTTGAAGATATGATATATTACATGATATCTTATTATACATATATTATTTCTTTCCTGTTAACCTTTTTGTTTTGTTTTTTACTCATGCAATAGACTTTTGCAGGGTAACCTTATCTAGATGTGTAATATATACGGACACGCACATAGACTATAAACTATACATACAGTACACTTCCACTTTACAATGGTCAGTTATCTACAGATAATCATAGTTTGGTTGTTACTTGGATGAAAACGTGGAACCAACTATGTAGAACTTAAGCCATTGAATTGGTCTGCGCTCAGCAACAAAGGGACGTGGCACATAGCGGTGAGGACACAGCAGTGAATGTCATTTTGTTGCGATCGTGTCAGCTGCGCTACTAGTGACAGTCAGTGGAATAGGGACCTTCTCCAATGTAATCACATTAGCACATATCAACTAGTTACTAGTAGTTGTACCTACACATTCGCTACAGAAACATACGTTTGCTTAAGCATGATAGACACAGCCCTTCTTCCACAACAGGAGAACTAGGGTAAAGTTAACGTTAGTTTGTAGGGGTTGAAATGTACTCACCTTAACAGCACTTCATATGCTTGGAGAGTTTAGGCATTCTTAGTTACAAAGTTGCCAGCGTAGCTTGTTATTAGTAGGCTACTATTAGCCTAGCCTGTGCTTTACCATGGACGTGCTTTACTACCGCAGATTCGCCGGAGAGTGGTTTGCTTGTACACTCAACCCGATTGGTCAGTTCGCAGTGACACTGTGGTTTGACAGCAGTGACAACCAATCACAGGCCATCTTACATTGGGGATCTGATTTCATTTCCTTAATATCCAGGTAGGAAGTTCCGGTGGATAATTCCAGTATGGAAAACGTGTGTTGTGCTTCGTATACCCCAGGGGGGTATTGCACAAAACTAAGATAAGGGATTAAGCCGGGATATGTTGGTTATCCTGGCTGAATTTAGCCTCAAGTCGGTTGCATGAAAGCAGATAACATTTGAGAGGCACCTGCCTGCAGTCCTCTGCAGGGGGGCAGCTCCACGGAGCGGCAGCTCTACACCAGGGCAGGGAGTACGTTTTAAAATAAAAGCGCAAGATTTCAGAATAAAAGCGCAAATGCATATTTTCCTCCCAAATGCATTAATTAGTAAACACATTAGATTACGTTAAATCTATTAATTCCTTGTCTATAGTTTAAATCGTTATATCATATTTATATAGTAAACTTTAGACAAGAAGCCAGACTAATATACACTGCACTGCGTAATTTTACAACTCAGTCATTACTCAGTCAATGATTTTTACCCGTTCACGCTCTCCAATAAACATCACTTTAACAACTCAGGATGGTACGATAATAGAGCGAGTATCGTCTTATAAATACTTAGGTATCTGGCTTGATGAAAAGCTGTCTCTCGGGGTCCATATTGTGAGCCTTTTAAAAAAACTTAGGCCTAAACTAGGTTTCTTTTTTCGCATGAAAAAGTGTTTTCCTCATTTAGCAAGGAAAAGGTTAGTGCAGAGCACTTTTTTATCAGTATTAGATTATGGTGACCTCATTTATATGCATTCTTCCTCATCGCTATTAAACAAACTAGATGTAATTTACCATTCAGCCCTGCGCTTCATCACAGGTGCCCCAGCTAGAACTCACCACTGTACTCTGTATGAAGCTGTACAATGGCCCTCCCTCTCCCTTAGAAGGAAACTACATGCACTGATTTTTATTGCGAAAGCACTAATGGGTAAACTACCCCTTTACATTTCAAATTTGCTTTCCTTCCGTAACAGTGTTTACAAAATAAGGTCATCAGAATATATGTTATTAACCACATCACTAACAAGAACGCAACTGGGTACAACAGCTTTCTCATCATATGCACCAAAGTTCTGGAATGAACTTCAAGTCACTCTAAAGCTGGAATCACTCCCACCACTCAGTACCTTTAAAAACATGTTGCAATCAGCTCTAAAAGAACATTGCAACTGTTTTTAACCTGATGCTTTTTATCTATTTATTTTTATTATTTGTTATTTATTTAGCTATATGTATTAGCTTGTTTTTATATAGCCTGTCATGAAGTGTAATTTTTAGCATTATAGTGTAAATTGTGGTGTACTTTGTTTGTGTGTGTGTGTGGCCTTGTGCAAATTCTGCAACTTCTTTTCTGCTGCCTGTCTTGGCCAGGACTCCCTGTGAGAAGAGTTACTGTAACTCAATGGGACCTTCCTGGTGAAATAAAGGTGAAATAAAAAAATAAAAAAATAAATTACGAAAAATAAAGGGTGGGTGATATGACTCGGGGCTCAATAATGTATTTGTAGCCTACTACAAAGCTGAGGATCGTGAAAAGATAAGGTCAAAATGCTGATAACTGAAAACAATGGAGGTTAGGAATAACATAGCTCAGTGCAAGTTATTACTCGTATTCATCAGCCTACATTTCGTAAGATGTCATAGGCCTATACATTTTATTGTGTACTTAACAATACTTCACTACCTTTTCATTATATTAATAATAAATTGTCATTGAACCTTATTGCACTGCTGTTTTTCATGTTTGGCTCTATATCTATGCCAATTATGTTCTTGTGCTGATATGTACAGTGTAATCCAAGCCAATAATTAAATGATCAGTGATAACATGTAAAACACACCAAGTCACAACATGATTAGACTTTATTCTCACATACAATAAACTCATTCATCTGTTTGACATTCAGAATAGGCCAAATATTTTCTTTGGTCCATTATTTCTGCACAGTATTGCAAAATCTACTGTGTTGTGAAATGTGAACCTGAAGGGCTCCAGGATTGTTTCCTTTTCTAGGTCATTCCACACCCTCCCATACTACCTTAGCCTGGTTCTCTTCCCCTATGCCCAGGATGCCAGGCAGGTCCACTTTGACAGAGAACAGATCTTAGAATCAACCCACTCATAATCAGAATTTGTTTTAATGGCTATGTAAGTTATACAAACACAGATTTTACATTTGCAGGGAAGTGCAACATGAGAACATATTTAACAAGAACAGAATATTGTACAATACATATATGGTGTAAAAATGTCAGGGGGGGGTATACACAGCATTACAAAACAGTGGTGAAAACACAGCAGTAAGTTATTTTAAGGTGTCAAAAGGGTTTTTTAGGTGTTGTGTGCAAAAGTGGCATGTGCAGTGGGATGCTGGATCGGGGGGGGGGGGGTTGGAGTTTGTGGCAAAGTCATTCCGAGTCCTTGGCCCTATTGAAGAGTGCAATGGCCAAAGGGTAGAAGCTGTTCTTATGGCGAGAGGTTTTAGTCCTGGTGGACCGCAGCCTCCTGCCAGACGGGAGCAGCTGAAGCAGAGGGTGTCCTGGGTGGGAGGAGCTGGCCACAATCACCTCAGGTCCACAAAGGATGGTAGGTTGCAGGTCCACTCTGCTGCATGTCTTTAATTGTGAAGAATGCGAACTGCAATTGAGTCCTATGGAAAAGAAAAAAAGATGATACCCTAGCTGCTGCACCAACGGTATCTGACCAATAGATACTGTGAAAAATCTTACCCCTTCCACTGGTGTGTCCACATTGGCAGGTCCACATTGGCAATGTCCACATTGGCAGCCTGCTTCTCTTCTTCCTGAAAATATATATAGACAAGCAAAATTTTGTAATATACAAAACACAAGCTCCAAAAAGTAAAGATCCCATCAGTGCCCTCCTCTAATATCACCATCTAGACATTAGGTGGGGGCACATTTAACATAGTCAGGGGTCTCCAATCCTGGTCCTTGAGGGCCGCTGGCTGTCCTGACGGTTTTAGATGTTTCCCTGCTCCAGCACACCTCCACAGAGCTTGATAACAACGCTTCATTAGAATCAGGTGTGCTGGAGCAAGGAAACATCTAAAACTGTCAGGACAGCCACCCTCGAGGACCAGGATTGGAGACCCCTGAACATAGTGATCAAACCACTCTTTGGAGAGTGATCTGCACACCTTTTAACATTCAAACTGGGACTAGACGTCCTTTGATTAACTGGTGTTACGCAAATGTGTATCTACAGGTTTAGGAGACAGACAGGAATCAACATTTACATCTGGAGGTCAGAGGGCCCTTCTAAATGTGAAATTCCACCCTCAGTATCAAAGAATAAAAGTACTGATGGTGCAGAAGCTATTCGTATTCGTTTAGTTTACATACTGTAGTATACAACAGAGGTAGAAAATTTAAAAAGTAAAAATGAGCCTTACTCTTTCACATTTTGTACCCTGTATATTCTGATTATACTGTTCATCCTGTGTATATTCTGAGATTAGAGTCAACTTTAATGTCATTACACAGGTACAAGTACAGGGTAACAAAATACAGTTAGCATCCAACCAGAAATGCAAGAAACAGTTATTAAAACAGAATATAATAAATATAAGTATACTCAGAATATACACAGTATGAACAGTATAATCAGAATATACATGGTAGGTACAGATTAAAGTGATTTAAGACAAATGTACAGCTGTATATTGTATGTATACAAGATGCTACAGTATTAAACATAAATTACACAGAGTAACAGAGTATACAATTATATTCTGTTGTAATAACTGCTTTGCACTTCTGGTTGGATGTGACCAATAAACCTTTCTTTAACTGGAAATAGCAACAACAACAAAAACAGAACGAGAGACAAATATAAAAAAAATTCTCACAGCACATTTCACGTGAAATTTAGTCACGCTTAGTTGCAAAGGATGTTTTACAAATAAAATGTCAGTTCCTGGAATGGGAAATGCAATTTAAAAAAGGCCTTTAGATGGCGCTACATATCTCCCCTACTCTTTGGAATTGATGTGTTTCTCTTGAAAGAAAAATAGTTTCAATGGCTGGCAAAGATTTGTCCTCTTTATTCTATTCAATTCAATTCAATTCATTTATTGAAGGCCACACAACATAGTTGGTGGAATTTGTTTTCGATACAGCAGTTAAGCTCACATCTCTCATGTGTCAGGTTCCATTTGAACAGCAACAGAAAAAGCAACAACACATCAACAACAATAACAACAACAGGAGCACACATTTATACAGGTTACA
The DNA here is from genome assembly GCA_030340685.1 of Protosalanx chinensis. NCBI lineage: Eukaryota > Metazoa > Chordata > Actinopteri > Osmeriformes > Salangidae > Protosalanx > Protosalanx chinensis. The sequence goes on from CM059318.1 coordinate 11,168,782, forward strand.
TCAAACCAGTGAGTCTTTTAAAGTCCTGATAGCTGTTGGAATGAAGCTATTTTTAAATCTGACAGATTTTGTTTTCATTGACCTGTACCGCCTTCCGGAGGGCATAAGTGTGAAGAGATGGTGGGCAGGATGTGAGGTGTCAGAGGTGATTCTTGTTGCTCGCTGAGTGATGCGTCTTTGATATAAGGTGTCTATGGATGGTTATATATTCATAACTTATTCTTCAAGATATTAAAAGTGCAATACAATTGGTAACATGTTGCGATCAGGTCCTCTAACAGTTGTTTTGCAACACCAACAGCTGAGTTCAAGTGGTATGTGACAGAATATTTTTTTAGGAGCAGCTTGCTATCTTTCTTGCCAATTATATTAAAGCTATTCTGTTCCAGGCAATCTGCCAATAATACCTTTAATGATACCTTCAGTCATAGTTTAAGGTAATTGTAAAAAAATAAAGTGTGCCGGATTGAATAGAACTGTCACTGTAATGTCACCCTCCCTGTGAAGTTATATTCCTGATAGTCCCATAATCAGTTCAGTCAATTCCTGAAATGTTGGTCCTCTTACAAAAGGGCTTAACAATTTGAAAATAATGTTAATTAAATGTAACATCCCAGGTTTTTAATGTTTCCATTGTTAGGGGATTTTACTGTAAGCACTCTGCTGTGGTATTATATCCTAGTTGATAACAATCAGTATGTTACATTTGTCAGAATACATTGGTATTATCCTATATGGGATAAAGAATAAGACATTTGCTGATAAGTAACAAAACAATATTTATTTGCCAGAATTGTTGTAGCTCACAGAAATATTATTTATGAAGGACGTGTTCAAGATCAAATCAATTTGCATGCAGTCTAATCTGGATTATATGTATTGCTGGAAGGAAAACAGATATCGGTTTACAACACCCAACATACAGTTGGAAGGTTTTGCTGCTCAACGGATTCATTTTTTTGTGGTACAATCCTATTGTTTACAGAAGACAGCAACAACCAGAAAGAATCAATGCAGAGTTCATCAGTGTCACCAAGTACTCAGGATTGTTTGTGTGGATGCAGCAAAGCAGAAGTAAACAAGCTAGAGGGGAAACCAAAATTGTTTCTGTAGGAAGACACTGTATCTCTATATTGGAATTCAACACGTCTAGTATTTACAGATTCTTTTTTTATGAAGGCAATATGAATAAAACTGTAAAGATGAATGTGAATGTAGAATTTATTGGGTCATATTGACGATCCACACTATCTGAGCTCAACACTCAACAAAGCTACTGTGTGACGCACTGTAAGAAATGCCTGGATTTCTACTGTCTTGCCTAGAGAAGAACATAGCATATTTCAGGCAAATAGTGCTCCTTACCACATCTCAAAAACATTTTCATAAAAAATACCCTTAGAAATTAGGCATATGTGCATTCAGAAACAGATTACAGTACTTTGACCTAATTTGTGAACAAGCTGTCAACTAGGTCAAAGCTTGTCTCACATTTCATGCTTGAAAAGGTGCAGCATGTGCGTATGCTTTATCGAAGGCTATGGGGTTTATGGACAGTGTAGGCTACAATATACTGTAGTTCCTTTTAACATCCTTAATGTCAGATTCAGTATGAGGTCTATGCATGATAAGGGCTAAATGCTGATTTAATAGTACTCATGCATATTTCAGTGTTCCTCTCTCCATATAAAATTCATTTGCAGCCAGCTGGAAATGGCAAGTGACCTCCAGTTGACTCCTTTAACTTGACAGTGAAGCAGGCTCAAAACAAACTTCTCTTCAATGATTTTTGGCTCCTGTGCTTCACAATCAACTGCTTGAGTCGCTGGTTAGATAAATTGTTGGTGTTTTTAAAATACTTGTAAGAATTTTCAGGAATGCCTTTACTACTACATTGTCCAGTAGCTTCGGATGAAATGGAACATTACAGACAGTCTCAGTAAACTGCTGCGCTGGAAAATTCCAAGAAAACATGATGTAAATGTTGCCTTAAAGCGATGTATCATATCATTTACATCACATTCAGGGTTCAACGCTGAGCTATGATCAACGAAGCGGGATAACACGTTGGGTTTCAGGGCCACTGAGCAGCTTGTTCAACTGACACTGAGGGAGAGATGGAGAGAGTGAAGGAGAGAGGGAAGGAAATAAACTAAGAGAGAAAGAACATGAAATGGAGGTAGTGATTCAACTTTCTACATTATGTACACATTTGTTATTAAGAACAACAACAGCATTATGTTCTATAATTCAGAACGTTGATGAAGTATGAAATTACTTGAAGGATTGATGTGAGGACATTTCTAACTATGACTATATTATTGTGTTTTTTCATTGTATACTACAGTACAATGCTGAAACATCTTTATTGCATTCAATACCTTATCTTGTTGGTCAAGCCATTGAGGATAACTTTTTGATAACATTCTCCTATGGTTTACTGGAAAACACAATACTATCAGATCTACTGGTATAGAATCGTGCTATTCTGTGGAGTTTATTTACAGTATGCATACCAAGTATAGAAAAGCTAGGGTTTACTGTTTCACAATACTGCATCTAAGAGGCTGAAGAGTGTCTGGCTGGATCAGTAGATGGCAGTGGTGGCTCTCAAAACAGAAACCCAGAAACCTAAGCCTTGGTGTGTAGGTCAATAGAAAAGATTATCCACCAACCAGGGACTAAAAATCCATGTTCAGGGTTCTGACTTCTGACAATCAGGGGATTTGTTGAGCATTGATGCCTACAGCATAGTTGTACCTGTATTGTAACATGTAGTTTATTTTTTCCCTAGTGCCTGTAATTAGGTTTTGTTAATGAATTAAATGTATATCTTACAATATGTATTCTCTAGAATTTGAATTGGTATTTCGACGTTCACTTTTTAGCTGTTCTGTCTCGATACTATTTACGTACAAACACAAACGCATGTTTTATGAACGGTAAAATTCATGGTTTTTATTGACATTTCTACATAGACACTGGCCTCATTACACTGCTTAGAGCACTCAGACCATAATCTGATTATTTGTATTGTAGAAAATGGAGCAGAAGACTGTTGTTTCATATGATTGGTGGTTGTGGACAAAAACCACGGGAGAGTTGACGATCTGCTTGGGGATGGCGGCTGAGATCAGTGGGGTTCTTGAGGAGTCCGTGTGGGAAAACAAAATTAATCTTCTCAGCTCAGGGTCATGGCAACAGGTCAGAAGTTTATTGATTAAACGTCATCTGCCCAGGTGAACGTGATTCATAACTCAGAAAAGGCCTAAGTCGACAATCCATCATTACATTTCCAGAGGAAGATTCAAACCAACTGAACATCACAACACACTGTGTTACCCCAACGTTCAACTTGCCCACATGTGGTGATGGTGGCAGGTGGTGTGTTGATATTACTGATTTACCAGGTTTGCCAGGTTCTTGGTTGTCCAGTATCACACCATTACAGTGTGTACCATTCTTTCTTTGGAGAGACTTCCCTGAACCAGAGAACAACAGTAATCAAAAGTGTATTATTGTCCAGACAGATTCTGTCTTCTGCAATCTATAAATTTTTCCAACCCTTGCCACAATATACAACAAATAATAAAGTTAATCATAAAATGTTGACGCAATCAGATGTGTTGAAACTAGACACTCCTTCAGTCTCCTTACTTTTTGACTTGAGTCATTTAGCAGTCCATTCTAAATGTAATTGGCCATCGTGTGTCAGATACAAGGTTAAATGTGTTTATCTGCCGAGATTGATTTAGCTCAAGATGTGAAAGGTTGTGATCTACACTGGCTTGAGAAGCATCTTGCATCAAACCCTTGCTGCTAAATTTGGCAAGTGGCTGAGTTTTCTGGAGCATGGTTTTGGGTGCTGTGTGTGTCTGGTGTTCAGGGCAGAGTTGGAGGCAAGACGGGCTTATAGCTAACAAGGCCAACCCCAGGGTCTTAGGAAAGCAATCCACTTTGAGGGGGGTGGAAAAGATTGCGAAGGGTAGCTTGGATCCCAAACAATAGCCTTTAGGGACCCCCTCCGTTCATACAGGATGAAGTTGCCGTTCTGATGTGAGCACTGGCAGTTGTGGTCCCTAAGCTGGCCATGAGCGTTCCGTGACACGTAACCTTGCCCTGTCACCACCCTCACCAGTGTGTCAGCTTACATTACCGTGATTGACGTTGAAGCAGCACTCCAGTTGTTTGAGTTTAGAGGCTCTGTATAACCTCACCCTGACTGTTGCCAGGGTGAGGGCATTTGGGGGCATGGCACTGTACAGTACGGTCAGGCCGTCGCTTTTTGTGTCTTTTCCATTTGGACAAGGACAATGCCTCTGTGGCTTTATAGAAATTACAACTGCAGTCAGTTTCCACATTTGTAGCTAGATTAATTTATCTTAACTTTTATGTTAAGAGCTGGAATGAAAAAGAGTATCACTATACTGATTTAAGGTCATATAATTTAAGTTTTCACATCACTTTCGGATCTGTTTTTGACAGGCATGCAAGGTGGAATGATATGGCCTATTGAGCCTGGGTAACCAGGGGACACAGCTGTATTAAACATGGATGACAGCCAGAAATGTGGAGAGCTGCTGCCAACATAGCCATAATTCCCTACTATTAAAATATGCAATGACCCACACAGCACACCAAACTGATATCATGAGCATAAAGTCCCTGAGTTAATGTTGTATGCTGTACATTTCTGTGCTACCGCTACATTGAGGAGCAGGCTTTGAAATGCTACATGGCCCTCACCCTCTCCCACTGTCCTGCTGGAGTGTCTGTGGACTTTTGTAGCTTTGTTATTTGCGAGTTCATTATTATTTTCAAGGAAATGCTTTGATAAAGGTTCAAATGGGGATTGTCACATCTGGAGTTGAAATTCTATTGTAAATAGAAAATGTCAGCTCTTTTATGTGCAAGTTATGTGCTCAGTTTGAACTCTGTAAGAGCAATTAATTATGGAATATACTGAGAATTATGCACGCTAAGGTGAAGTTTCCATTCATTTTGAATGGGCTAATTATCATGGACCTTTGTTAAAAGGCTTCACGTAGACCACTAGTTTGGGGGGGGGGGGGACCACCAGCTCACAGCCGCAAACATGCACTGGAACACACGCCAAGAACTATTGAACCGTTGTTGGCTTTAATCCCTATCGCAAGTTCAAACAGGATTCACAGGCATCACCAGCTTTCTCTCATTTTTGATAGGATGTGAGTTTGCTCATGACCTGGAGTTTTAAATAATGTATGTCTGCTGCATTCAAGCTCAGCTCTTAAGGTACCATCCTTAGTTTAACCATGAAATGACCTCAGCAGTTCTGCCTCTAAATTATCACTGAGCTGGGGAAAACCCTATGCACTGAAATATTAATTATGGTATGGACAAGGTCTTCAGTCGGTCACAGGCATATGACAACAGCAAAGGAAGGTAACAGAAAGAGGTAAACACACCATTATGGATCTCGTGTACTGCTGGGCTGCTGTATAGAGGCTATATTCCCAAAATACTGACTGTAAAGGCCACCACAGAAGCATTTGCTGTGTATGAAGGGAACATAACGTTGACTCCTAAGGAGGTTTTGCTATACAAGAGTATTTTTGAAGCTGCTCTGTTGAGAAACAATCTCAGTTTCCTTGGACCTGTAGACACACTTCAGCCAACCCTAATGTTTTCAACAATGTAAGAACACGCATCAGATAAATCTAACCAATTATTTTTGTGTTTTTGAGCTTTATTCTACTACCAGGAGAGGGCAGGATAAATATTTCGTTTAATTTCTTCACCTTTCCATCCCGCCTGTCATTCTAAATGAGTAATCCGAACAGGTCACTGCCTCTGCGTCAGTGAACCAAAGTGAACATGGTGCAGGGTATAAAGAGCTTTGAACACGTTTGTCTGCTGTCATGGAGAAGATGTAGTCTGGAACACATTGTTGTCATAGATGGGAGGGCTGGAATGGCGTAAAATGCCAAGAACATTGGATTGTCAGTTTTACTTGGTATGGGGGAAAAAAATCTGCATGACGACACATAGTGTTGATGCCCTTTGAATGAACCAGAAAGAGAGATGAGGGAAGCAGTGTGGGGGGAGGGGAACATTGGAGCAGAATATATGATTGCAATCTCATAATCCGGACTAGAACATCTTTAATGCTTTCTTTTCAGGGTTTAACTGAGGTCTCTACGCAGTACCTCACTCAACTCTTGTGAACCAAATGACGTGCAGAATGAGATGCTAGTTTGCTTCCTCTAACACATTTACGCTGAGACATTGTTTAGAAACACTTGACAAGAACATATTTATCTGCTGAGTCATTGTTACTTTAATAATGTAATATAAGAGATGTATTTTATAGCTCCTTACTTGTAGCATAACATACACCATAACACATCTCACAACAAAGCCGCACATGAGCTTGCATGGTTCAACAGGAGTTGAAGTGAGATCCCACCACTGCCTGTTCTCAGTGGGGTGCGGTGGATTAAAGTTGGGATGGAGGAGTCCAACCTGGGTGTACTAGAAGTATTACTACTATAAATGACTGACCTCAACCATACCTTACATATGCACAAACATTGTATATTCCACTAGCACTGAACTATGTGTTTGCTCAACTGTGTGTATGCTGTGCTACATCATCCATCGTAAAAAAAAAGCTTTGTGTTGAATTCCCTTTCTTTTGAGAATTTTCACCAACAGTAACACCCATAACATTAGGCTAAAGAAGGCCAAATCACACAGAGAATATTTGTTGCTGATGATGAATGACTGCTGATTAACATTGTTTTCTCTTCATATTATGGTTATGCCCAAGAGAATAGAACAATTACCAAAGGTAATGGTCAACCTCTGAAACCCTTCCTCTGCCCCTAGTCATGTACTGACATATGCCCTCTTTCTCAAGAAGACAACAGATAAAGACAGGCTATACTGGGAGTCAAATCGAAGGTTAATTGGAGCCAGGAAAATGTCAACCAATTTTACCAATCACCCAGGAGGAATAAGAAACCCCTGGCCAAAAAGAAGCCAGAATATATGTGCTCTACAGCACATTACATATCCATAATGGAGTGTTGAGGAGAGTGAGGGTGACATATCTGTCTTCCCAGCACTCTTGTCCCCCGCTAGCATTTGTGTGTGTGTGTGTAGAGGGGGGAGGGGTGTGTGTGTTTTTACACAGTCATTTGTTTATTTAGCTCTGCACATTCACTGATTGTGTGTGTGCTTACATGCAGGTGTGCCTACCCTCCTGTATATGTGTGGATATTTATGTTTTGAGTCGATGTCTGTGTTGTTATTTGAGATGCAAAGTCCCAGAGCATAGACAGGTGTTGGCACCAGATTCCCGACACCTCAGTGGTCATGACATTTCCATCCCCTCCGGTTAGACACACGCAGTGGAATGACAACAACCCTTGAAGAATCTGAAGGCATAATACTCCCTTTTTGAATAAGCCCACAAATTAAATAAAAGTAGAATCGTTGATAGCTGTGTTATTTACGGCTGTAACTCATATAGTTCATGTTTGCGTTATCGCCATGGCATTGCCCAAATAGAAACAGTACAATAGCCGTAGGAGTTATTCAGAAGATTCTACTAAAACATGACTGGAAGTGTTTACTTTTTCACTGTTCACTGGATACACAAGAAATAGATGAAGAGCATTTAAAAAACAGCAGAAAAGAAAGGAAAATAAGAATGCTCACTTTTAAGGTTAATTGGAGCCAAAATGTCACATCAATCTACCAGTTTACCAGAGGAAATTGAAATGGCCTTTTGTTGAGCAATGGTTAGAGTTGCCACATGTGGTTTTTACGCAGACAAACACTTGTTACATTTGTAATGGGCTTACTTTGTCTGTGACCTGGACCAGTCTGATGTATAACCCACCGAGGCAGAGCCAAGACCTGTTGTCCCCAAAAGATTGTATTAAATTCATATATCAGAACGCCTGTGGCTGAATAACTCTCCTGTATGAAGTTTCTTGTGAGTCATGCCCCCCCTGTTTGTTCAAATGGACTGATACACACTGGGGAATGAGTGGAGCCTACTTGGTCAAATGGATTTCATATTTAATAAAAGCTACTTTTTATATTGACATTTACTGTGGTCGTTGGGGGTCCACATAAATTACATTGTGCTCTCTTTAAATTGTTCAGTCGATTTGTGCATGCAGGTATTTGCATCCAAGTCCAATCTTCACTTCCTCTGCCTTCCTTGGACAGGAATCAAATAATTCTACAGGGCATTTTTCACATAAAATCTTAGCTACGCACCAAGGTCTTAGTAGTGTCTCAGAAGAAGGACAGTTGAACCCTGATCTGCCTCTGATGACTGGATAGGCTAATAATAATAATTAAAAAAAGATTAGTCTTGTTCTAAGAAAAGGTTCATGCTGAGATAAGGTCTAATTGGTGATTTCCTTTACAAAGTTGATCGAGTCCTAAGGCTTCCTGTCACTGAACTGGTCAATTAATCTCTTTTCTCTCATAATGAGGTGGGGGATTTCCTGTGGCTGGAGCCCCTGTACAAAGACAGCTATGGTGCCCATAGGATGTGGTGTCCTCGTACCAAGTGAGCTGCCAATTAAAATTGCACCTCCCTACCTCCCCTACCTCACCAGGTGGCAAATTGGTCTGACCCAGCCTCAAAAGGAGAAGACTTAACCATGACTTCAAATCAACTTTACAGGGAGAAGACAGGGGAAAGGGGTAATTTCCTCCATGAAATGGGATTGTTCTGGTCAGACTTTTGCCCCCACATCTGCCCTCATCATTTTTGGGATAAATGAAAGGACTTCCTGCTGTGTGGCAAAGGTTTATTCCCGAAGAGGAAACATCATGTTGTGGCTTGACATTGGATTCGGGGGTGGGGGATGGAGGGGTGGAACTTGCACAACAAAGAAGTAAGCCGGACGTTGAAGGGTTAAATGGGCTTGACCTGGTTTTGCTGTATTAAATGGAATCCATTGTGTAAAGAATAGCTAGAGTAAGGCAAAGCCGAAGTGGGCAGACATGGATGTTCTGTGCAAGCGGACAACATTTGCACTCGGTCACATCTAGCACAATATGCACAGGCATTTCATTTCTATGTGACATGGCTTCCTGTGAAGCCTGTTCATTTCGGTGGTTGCTAAGTTGCCGGCCAGTAAGAATAAGCCTAGTTGCAGTCTGCATGCCAACATTCTCGAGCGATGATTACCCTGAAGATGTTGCTATGCTTATGACTCAATTGTGTTAAGTTCAATGTTCCTATTAGTGTTGCCACACGTCCCGTTTTCTCCGGGATTGTCCCGATTTGTTGTGGTCTGTCCAGGAAAATGGAATAACCTTTCTGGGACACGTTTTGTCCCGTTTTTTTTTTACTTCCTCACATCATCTCCCGTTGCAATAGTCTAAACGAAGCTAGACTCATAAGCAACTACGACAGACTATGGCAGAGTGGCCTCACTCTCACTGAATGAATGCGCACGCAGCCAGTCGCCGTTGCTAGGTGATCGTGGTCATCAATACAACGGCGGCCGGCCGCGCGAGAATCCAAAGGAATACCGTAATACCAAAGTTCCCTTGGCTGGTGTGCGAGAGCTGGCTGTCTACTTTTTATGTTCGGATTCTGATAAAGGCTGGTTCTAAAGCCTCAGCCTGGGTCAATTTCATCAATACATTATTCATATAAATAAATAGGCATAAATAAATAAATACATAAATACAAGAATGCCCTACATTGACGTGTAGGCTGTCCCAATAGTCTAACAAAAGCACCTCTCTCGTGTGATTAATGATTAGGGCTATTTCGTATTATACGGTAGGAAGTCTAACTTTTTAAAAGTAAAGTCAGGAGTGCGTTAGCATAGTGGTTTCAAGCAGCGTCAAGCAGACTGAGAGATCATTATATCCTTATTTTTGTGTAATAATATTTATAGTGCCCATTTGGGTTAAGAAAAAAATATTTGAACTTAACGCCTAATTGCACCAGTTGAACCAGAGATTCTTTCTCTCTACTCTCTCTGGTTGAACTGTTTTATTCTTAAACATGAACATTCACATGGTATTGTGAATATGCGTGTCCGCAGCTCTCAACCCCCGCACACGTAAGCGCGCGCGTGCGATAGTGCGATAGCCGCCGTCCGATGTGTCCCGGTTTTTGACAACTCAGATGTGGCAACCCTAGTTCCTATACAAATGTCAATGGACCTCATCTGATAAGAGAATGTCCAATTATCACGGAGGTTTCTGCCACTTACAATCCCTGCTATCCCTCTGCCCTGTGCAATATACTATGGGTCGGAGCTGGCAGTGGAACAGAACATCTGCTTAAACAAATGTTGACATTATCAGTCAGTTACACTGAGCTTGTGGTAAACAGAGAAGCAAAATTGCAGATGGAATCTAGATTGTGAAAAGACAAGATGCAGCATTTACCTTGACTTCCCAGTAAAAACTTAAAGAAGTAAGAAGCCACTGTTTCTGGAAGCTTCAGAAATGAACCCAGCCACTGCAGGTCTGTGTTCAACAACACAGCTTTGAGTGGAATTCTTGGTCACCATACAGACTCGGAGTTGTATTTCGAGTGAGTGGTAAAGTAACAAACAAACATAGGCTCCCTGGTTACATTATTTCTTGCCGGAGGCCTTTCCTGAAATGATAGTCTAGCGCACAATTAAATTTGTAGCTTTGGAAAGCATGACAGTCAGAAGTCAGAAAGGGCAAAGTTTGTGTGTCTCCACCAGTAGGTGGTAGTCTCATCGCATCAGTGCTGTGTATCTGCTGTAATACCTCCATGTGAGAGGTTCTTAAAGGAAGTAAATTATCCCTACCCCTGCTGCTAACAGCTTTGAATGATTCAGTGCACTTAAGCGCTCATCAGCCAAAATAGTAAATTCATGTGTTTCCTTACACCTTGTGATGTGCTCATTGAACATTATTAAATGTTAAGATTTGTTTGTTGCCAAGATAACCGATGTTTTGATTAACGTTCAGATCTTTTTGAATTCTTTAACAATCTCAAATGATCCCAATAAGAACTACATGTCGTACACACCAGTTAACAACGTGCTACCTTGTTTAAATGTGCAGTAATTGAAGTGTTCAAAAAATAAAACCCTCTGGAAGAAGCGATGAATGTTAATGCAGAGAATACCTAGGGTAAGGGTCAAGTTGAGAGTCAAGTTTTTTGGCTTTGTGTTGTAGAGAACATCCTCTACAGAGAGTAATTATTTGTGGAGAGTTTAGGGCCCCAGGGGTGGCCGAGTGGGCGGTTGGGGCAAAGGGTGCGCTGAAACGGAAAGCACGCCAGTCCTGCTCACAGTTGATGCTCAGTGAATCTGAAAGGTCATGTCAAGTTTTCTGGCAATGGACTCAGTGGGTTTGCATTCTGTAGCATAAGGATGGGACATTGTTGAGTGTGTGTGTGTGTGTTTTTATGTTCTGTACGTTTACTGGGAAATGTGTCCTGGGGTCATTTTCTGCATTTACCTTATTACCCTGCGTCGAGATGAGCCTGCCGTAACATTTGTAATTACTCATAACACAAGACATCCTCAGAACCAAAAAAGAATCAGTGCAGATGTTCTGTCCTGTGCGTGTTACATTATCATGATCCTCGTTGATAATCCGTACCAGACCTCGAAAAACAATAGGACTCAAATACCTAACATCACTTGTTTTCAGAGAGCTTTGAGTGTATAGGCCTAGATCATAGATTCCCCGGGAAAACATGCTTGGAAAAGGGGAGATGGAGATAATTTCAAAGACTGGAAAGCCTGTCCCTCTTCCCATCTTTCCAGATCGAATGAAACAAACACAAGGCTGATCACAATCATCAAATAGAGACAGCTTACGTCCAGGAAACCCAGCCAGTCCCAACAGTACGTGCAGAGCGTACAAGTCATTTAGGATGTATTCACAGATAATGCCTCTGGCTTGCGGCTATTCTCTGAGAGTAATTTACTAGAACAATGTAATCTTAACCTCTGTCCTTTTATTCATTATGTAGGACTATACTGTGTAATCCAACTCTAACAAACAGAGCATTTGAGCGGTTGTACACACCGCTTTGCACATTCAGAATCGCATTCCTTTTATTGAATTAGTCTAGACCATTATCTTAACAAAACAACAACTGAAAGGTCCTTCACACTATGTGTACTCCTGGTGCATTTCACCAGCTAGTCGGTGGCACACAACATGGCGTTTCACCAGTAAACCTCTTATGAGCCCTCGCTGGGCCATGCCTCTGTAGTTGACTCTTGCTCTTCAGCAGATCCGTGGCTGAGCTCCAGAATCACTTAGATCATTTTACCCGGGGCACAAAGGGGGCAGAGAGGAGCCACTGACCCTGCTCTCGACAGGCAGGGCTTTACGCCTCACTGCCTTCCCTGGTGTGACATTTCTCCTTTGCCCCCGCCCAACGCCTCCCTGTGTAACCACCACCGCAGTGCAGAAAAAAGATCATTGTCTGTACAGATATCAATCAAATGAGCAGCAGCTGGGGTCAATCTGCTGTCACTGCATTCTCCCTTTGTGTCTCTCGCTCTCGTGTCAAATGACAGCAATGACAGCATGTCAGGAATGCTACCAAATGAAGTCACAGAGGGAACAGGGGCCGTCTTGATCCCTGGTGTTGAAAAACGTGCATTCTGCATCCTTATTCTTCGTGCCGCTTCACGTGACCCTAAAGCACTTCACGCCTCCCAACACGACGCGTGTTTGCCCTGTAATCCCTCCCCCTGCGAGGACAAGTACCGCCCCTGCTATGGGTCATATGATGGTCATGACATTATTAAAAGATCAATTGTGCCTTAAAACACTGCCTCTCTTCATCATGGGGATACAGTGGAACAGATGGGGCTTATGCAGATCGGCTTTAATATCTATTTAAAGAGGTTTAAAGACAATGATCTAATGCGACGTTTACATTTTGGTCCTATGGGTTAGACTAGAGGAAGCTTTAACTACAGCAGTAGTGACGACTCTTAACTCCTGTAAAAGTGTTGCATCTTCAGTAACCATCATGAAACGTGACATTTAATCTGTACTTACTGTTTGAGGACCTGTTACTTGAATGGAATGTTTATAAGATGTTTTGTATGTACACTGATCTGCTTGTAAAGGAGAATGGACATTTTCATGGGCCAGTTTTCAACTCAAAAAGTAGTTTTTTTTAATTTATCAGTCAGCTTATGTATTCAAGCGAGAGTCTAATAGGTCACAAATTTAGCTTGGCTCTGGGGATAGTTGTGTTGAGTGCAGGATATTTGAGGCTGTACCAGGGTTAAAAGAACCAGATTTTCTTCATATTCTATAACGGTGCTGCCAGGGGAGATGAGAGGCTGCAGTGGGGAGGTAAAAGCTAGGACACTGTGCTGGGATCAACATGTGTCTGCAAAGGCCTGGAGGTTCCACAACAATCTGTTCCACTTGGTTCACTCTTGCGCTGTGACCTCGATTTCTGACTGTTGTTGGAGCTTCCCTGCACTCCCGATTTGACACAAGGACAGTGGAGGCAGCTCCCCACCCGCCCAGCTTGGCAGGGGGCTAGGCTGAGAGGAGAGGCATCTGGTAAGAGAGCTCCAAACAATGAAGCTGAGGAGGAGAGGAGGAGCAAGGCGTTAACCTTCATCCATGTTGGGCTACGACAGCATCTCTTGAACTTGGCAGTCCTGAGAAATGACACTTTCAATTGGGGTCAATTGGACCCCTGCCTCTGGATTTAAGACAGCAGCTCTGCCTAAGGGTAATCGTTGGCTGCAGATAAAGTGTGGCGGAGCACTAACAAGCTTTAAAGGCAGGAGGGATGTAGGAGAACATAATATAACACTAGAGGTCAGTGGAAGTCCATGAGCTGAAAGTCTCTTGAGTACTTAGTTCAACTTTGTACGTGAGGAAATAACCTTTTACATGGGTTATTGGGGTGTTGAATATCTCACTTTCAGAATGTCATACCTGCAGACTACTTCTTACATACTAGACATAGTCGTGGGTATGCCACGAAATGATGACAAGACCCATGTTTGGAAGAGTATGGGAGGTTGAGAGCAGAGAGGGACATAAAAGGGATGAGGTGAGGTTAAGCCAAGAGGGAATACATGCCATTAGTGATGGCCCTATAATTAGAGAGAGAGAGAGAGATGAACCTTTATTTGTCCTCCAGGAGGTGTAAATTGCAGTTCACAACAGCAGCAGGGTAAAGTACAGCACACAGAGTTGCAGGGTAATATACATCCATTATCTTCCGCTTATCCGGGGCCGGGTCGCGGGGGCAGCAGTCTGAGCAGGGAAGCCCAGACTTCCCTCACCGCACACACCTCCTCCAGCTCCTCCGGGGGGATCCCGAGGCGTTCCCAGGCCAGCCGAAAGACATAGTCCCTCCAGCGTGTCCTAGGTCTTCCCCGGGGCCGCCTCCCGGTGGGACATGCCTGGAACACCTCCCGGGGGAGGCGTCCAGGAGGCATCCTAAACAGATGCCCGAGCCACCTCAACTGGCTCCTCTCGACGTGGAGGAGTAGCGGTTCTACTCCGAGCTCCTCCCGTGTGACCGAGCTCCTCACCCTATCTCTAAGGGAGCGCCCAGCCACCCTGCGGAGGAAACTCATTTCGACCGCTTGTATCCGCGATCTTGTCCTTTCGGTCATGACCCAAAGCTCATGACCATAGGTGAGAGTAGGAATGTAGATTGACCGTTAAATCGAGAGTTTCGCCTTGCGGCTCAGCTCCTTCTTCACCACGACATTCCGGTACAGAGACTGCATCACTGCAGACGCTGCACCGATCCGCCTGTCAATCTCACGTTCTGTCCTTCCGTCACTCGTGAACAAGACCCCGAGATACTTGAACTCCTCCACTTGAGGCAAAGGCTCCCCACCCACCCAGAGGGGGCAAACCACCTTTTTCCGGTCGAGTACCATGGCCTCGGATTTGGAGGTGCTGATCCTCATCCCAGCCGCTTCACACTCGGCATCAAACCGCTCCAGAGCATGCTGGAGGCCCCGGCTCGAGGAAGCAAACAGGACAACATCATCCGCAAACAGCAGAGATGAGATCCCGTGCTCCCCGAACCGGAAACCCTCCGCCCCCTGGGCGCGCCTAGAAATTCTGTCCATATAAACAATGAACAGAACCGGTGACAAAGGGCAACCCTGGCGGAGTCCAGCATGCACCCGGAACAGGTCTGACCTATTGCCGGCAATGCGAACACAGCTCCTACTTCAGTTGTACAGGGAACGGACGGCCCCTAACAAAGGGCCCCGGACCCCGTACTCCCGAAGTACCCCCCACAGGACACCACGAGGGACACAGTCGATTGCCTTCTCCAGATCCACAAAACACATGTAGACTGGTTGGGCAAACTCCCATGAACCCTCGAGCACCCAGTAGAGGGTGTAGAGCTGGTCCAGTGTTCCGCGGCCAGGACGAAAACCACACTGCTCCTCCTGAATCCAAGGTTCGACTATCGGCCGGATTCTCCTCTCCAGTACCCTGGCGTAGACCTTACCAAGGAGGCTGAGGAGTGTGATTCCTCTGTAATTGGAACACATCCTCCGGTCCCCCTTTGTCACCGGTCTACGCCAGGGTACTGGAGAGGAGAATCCGGCCGATAGTCGAACCTCGGATTCAGGAGGAGCAGTGTGGTTTTCGTCCTGGCCGCGGAACACTGGACCAGCTCTACACCCTCTACTGGGTGCTCGAGGGTTCATGGGAGTTTGCCCAACCAGTCTACATGTGTTTTGTGGATCTGGAGAAGGCAATCGACTGTGTCCCTCGTGGTGTCCTGTGGGGGGTACTTCGGGAGTACGGGGTCCGGGGCCCTTTGTTAGGGGCCGTCCGTTCCCTGTACAACTGAAGTAGGAGCTGTGTTCGCATTGCCGGCAATAGGTCAGACCTTTTCCGGGTCTGACCTATTGCCGGCAATGCGAACACAGCTCCTACTTCAGTTCAGACATAGTCCCTCCAGCGTGTCCTAGGTCTTCCCCGGGGCCGCCTCCCGGTGGGACATGCCTGGAACACCTCCCGGGGGAGGCGTCCAGGAGGCATCCTAAACAGATGCCCGAGCCACCTCAACTGGCTCCTCTCTACGTGGAGGAGTAGCGGTTCTACTCCGAGCTCCTCCCGTGTGACCGAGCTCCTCACCCTATCTCTAAGGGAGCGCCCAGCCACCCTGCGGAGGAAACTCATTTCGACCGCTTGTATCCGCGATCTTGTCCTTTCGGTCATGACCCAAAGCTCATGACCATAGGTGAGAGTAGGAATGTAGATTGACCGTTAAATCGAGAGTTTCGCCTTGCGGCTCAGCTCCTTCTTCACCACGACATTCCGGTACAGAGACTGCATCACTGCAGACGCTGCACCGATCCGCCTGTCAATCTCACGTTCTGTCCTTCCGTCACTCGTGAACAAGACCCCGAGATACTTGAACTCCTCCACTTGAGGCAAAGGCTCCCCACCCACCCAGAGGGGGCAAACCACCTTTTTCCGGTCGAGTACCATGGCCTCGGATTTGGAGGTGCTGATCCTCATCCCAGCCGCTTCACACTCGGCATCAAACCGCTCCAGAGCATGCTGGAGGCCCCGGCTCGAGGAAGCAAACAGGACAACATCATCCGCAAACAGCAGAGATGAGATCCCGTGCTCCCCGAACCGGAAACCCTCCGCCCCCTGGGCGCGCCTAGAAATTCTGTCCATATAAACAATGAACAGAACCGGTGACAAAGGGCAACCCTGGCGGAGTCCAGCATGCACCCGGAACAGGTCTGACCTATTGCCGGCAATGCGAACACAGCTCCTACTTCAGTTGTACAGGGAACGGACGGCCCCTAACAAAGGGCCCCGGACCCCGTACTCCCGAAGTACCCCCCACAGGACACCACGAGGGACACAGTCGATTGCCTTCTCCAGATCCACAAAACACATGTAGACTGGTTGGGCAAACTCCCATGAACCCTCGAGCACCCAGTAGAGGGTGTAGAGCTGGTCCAGTGTTCCGCGGCCAGGACGAAAACCACACTGCTCCTCCTGAATCCGAGGTTCGACTATCGGCCGGATTCTCCTCTCCAGTACCCTGGCGTAGACCTTACCAAGGAGGCTGAGGAGTGTGATTCCTCTGTAATTGGAACACATCCTCCGGTCCCCCTTCTTAAATAGGGGAACCACCACCCCGGTCTGCCAATCCATAGGCACTGTTCCAGACCGCCACGCGATGCTGCAGAGGCGTGTCAACCAGGACAGTCCCACAACATCCAGAGACTTCAGGTACTCAGGACGGATCTCGTCCACCCCCGGAGCCCTGCCACCAAGGAGCCCATCGACTACCTCAGTGACTTCAGCCCGGGTGATAGGCGGGTCCGCCCCGCAGTCCCCAGTCTCTGCTTCCTCAAAGTATTCCTTCCACCGTCCGACAACATCCCCAGTCGACGTCAACAGCTCCCCACCCGCACCGTAAACAGTGTTGGTGAAGCACTGCTTCCCCCTCCTGAGGCGCCGAACGGTTTGCCAGAATTTCCTTGGGGCCGACCTATAGTCCTTCTCCATGGCCTCCCCGAACTCCTCCCAAGTTATATACATATATGTAATATACATAATGACAATAACATAACAATAGCAATAACAATGGCAATAGCAATAGGCGGGCACGATAAGGTCAGATATATAAAAAAAATAAGAAAATAAGTAATTAAGTAGTCTGGTTAAGTAGTCCAGTGTACAAAATAGTAAGTTAAGTCGACAAGTCGACATGCAGGCAGTTATTGCACTTGAGATACAGAATTACAGTATTTTGCAAGAGTATGATAAAAAAAATAAGTTAGGTAGATATATAGACATATAGACAGTTCTGGAGAATGGAGATTTACAGCATTACAGTATTGCAAAAAGTAAGCAATTGATATGTTGTATTGTAATGATATTACAATTGTAATGATATTACCTATAATATGACCATGATACCACTAGCATTACTGCTCATACTACCAATGTTTATATGTTATTATTTAAATGTTATTATTATTAATTATTTATAATAATCCAACAATATCATTATGGGAGGCATATTGAGTTATATGTTGTTATATGTTATATGAGCTTTCTTTGTCCCTCCTGTTACACTTCTCTGTCTTGTTACAAAATAATGATGCTGGCTTGTATTCTCAGAGCTGTTTGTTAGCTTCTCTTTATGCGCTCAGCTTTACACCGCTACCGTGGTGACATGTTGGTCTAGTAATTATCTAATTGTTTGAGCCATGTCTTTCTTTGATTTATGGTGTTGTATCAGTGGCTGACCTGATTTATAATGATGTTCCCCAACTTGTGAAAATATGAACCTGAATTATGTGGCACAAGCCCAATTATTTCTTTGTGAAGCTCAGACTCCAGTCGACATTGATGGCGTGCATTGCAAATAGCTGCCATCCAAGCTTTCACCTAATAACAATAATGTGATCCATCATTTTAGATTGTCCAAATCACACCTCCCACCTTAAAGCTCCTTTTCATGTATGCCAGAGATTTGCACACCCAGAAACATCTATCAACATTTAGATGTTCCCCCTCGTCAGTAAGAATCGTAATCAGACATTATCACTAATGGAACAAAGTCTGATTCAGAGCCTTATGGGGGCTTCCAATGTTTGTTTTTTTTGCGCTGTCGCTGCCACAGTAGGCCTCCAACTACCAAAAACCATGTCTGAGGAACAAGGTGACAACCCTCATCATAAATCCTCTGGACCTCCCATTATGAAGTTCAAGCCACAAAGTCAAAGAACTAGGCACTAAGTGGAGCAAGTTGCCTGGCACAAGGACAAAGCTGACGGAAAACGTAAGGCTCCCACCCAGTGCCTGGACAGCAGGGGGGCTGTGTGAGCGTCCGCTGAAGAATAGGTTGGACTGTGAACACATCTACTATACAGATGAGCTACCCCTTTCAAATTAGTACGGAGCACAGTGACTACTGCTGGAGCCTGATGAAGAGACACACTCCTGCCACTATTTGTGCCGCTAAGGCATTCATCAAATTAATTACTGGTGCGTCCACACTTCTTTCTGATACCTCTTTATTTTGAGTCCTGTATATGGGGACTCAGCCTGGGTATGACAGAGAAGCCTAATACACCAGGAGTCTCTCCATGCACATAATTAATTGAAATATTTTCCAGCTTGACAAATTGGAATGATGAATCTATCTTCTATGAATAGTTTAGGAAGAAAGAAAAAAAAGCATAATCAGTCAAAAACATAGTCCTAACATCCTTCTCTTTCTGGCTTTGCAGAGCATTCCGATCCATTAGGGGAGAAGACATGGCTTTAGATGGAAGCTTCTTTTTCTTTTTCCAGCTCGATTGATAACTTTGGATCTTCAATTTAATAGAGCGGTCAAGGTGAAGAGTTCCTATGTATAGTTCAGGAGGAGAAGAATAAGGAACCTCGTAAATCAAACCCTGTTGTTGCTTGCCATATAGAATAGATGGACTCTACTGTAGTCTCTAATCTCCAATCAAAACAGTGGTCATGCTTACTGCCGTATTGTATTGTTCAAACAAAAGATGTAAACAAAAACTGAACTCCATGTAGCATCACAAATATGATTAATCTGAGGGTTGACAATCACCCATTCTCTACGGAAGATGTTGGTTCACTTGGGTGCAGTAAATAAATTGAGGCAAATCGGTGAAATGAATGGCATTATGGGACACATTTACAACCATTTTAAACCAGGAAATTTTGTATCACTTGATTAATTGCATAGTTGTCCTAACACTAACAGGATGGCTCTCAGGTGATAGCTTGATCTCTTATTAGCTGCGATTATGGAAGTTCTGTATGCTAATTCTTGAGGTAAAGTACCATTAACCAGGCAAGGCACCTTTTCCCATTTTGAATAGGGTATCTAAATAGATTTGGCAGTCCTTTATAGATTAGATAACATATAATTGGTTCTACTGTCACTAAGTCTTCCTAAAAAAGGTGATGCCTTTACTTGCCAGAAAAAAACAAAGACTATTTATTTTCATGTGGACTGAGTCTGGAGTGAAAGTACACTGGTGTGTGTGACCAGAGTCCGGTCTTGGTTTGAGAAATCCCCTATAGTGAATTGTGTTTGACAGTTGACTGGGTGGTGGACAATAGTATTAAATTAGAAAAGACAGGGAGGAATATTTAGCTGCTATTCAGTAGAGGTTTACGGACCTTCACCAAAAAAATTATCTTGTTTTTTTCAGTACCATATTATAGTTACTGTGTATATTTCCAATAGAACAGGTTTTCTGTCTGTTGTGTGAGTCCCAACAAACAGCTTTTGATCACGACCAAAAGTAGGTATCACCGCGAATATGCTGTCTAAGAATATTGGGGCCTCTCATGAACTCAACCATAGAGAATTCACACCCATGAGAGTTTGATTAAAGTGTACAAAGACCGGTGTTCAGAATACACAAGCATACATGTGTGGATACACAAAATATGTGAAGGTTGCCGCTGTGAAGGACACACCTTGTCTATGGTAAGTAGTCATTCTTAATAGGTGTGGGTATGGGTGTGAAATATTGGTGTGCCAAAGTCGTATGTGACATTACTGTCATCCCCTGGGAGAGCTGTAGACTGATCTCAGTTCAGAAAGAACCAAGACAGGACAAGGGGGCTAAATAAAGTCTCAGATGGATGAAACTGAACCTAAACCATAAAACCTGCAAGACAATGAGTTTCAGCGTACCCTCTATGAAGTGCCTACATGTTTGTCATGTGGAAATAACGATGCTGTTTGACAATACAGAATTTTCTGAAGGTAAATACCATACAGTTGGCTTGGCACATGCATCATGATTTTATTTTTTGTATCAGTTCTCTCATGATTTTGAGAATGAATTATATTTTATATCCATAAGCACACAGTCCTGCCATATTTGCGTTGGCTTCCAGTATAGACTGATCCATACTACATATCATAATATTTGAAATAATTATGCTTCATAGCATGAAGCATAGTTCATAGTTGCTTCATAATAATTAGTCTAGAACTACTTTCTCATACATTTTCCAAAATCCAAAAAGGAAAGTATGACCAACTAATGACAGAAAGACAGCTGTGTACCACATCTCACACTAAATTACAGTGATCATGTTAGTTTACAGAGGATGTGTTTTAAGATTTTCACTTCAAGTTTATATTGGACAGTGGACACAATTGATTTATTTTTATTTTATTTTAATATTTCCACATCAGTCTACTAGCGTATCCAGTGGAGTTACATTAAATGCACCAGTAAAAATAATAAACAGACAACGGGAAATCCTCGAGGAAATCTGGGAAAGCTAGGATAAAGTTTAATTGGTATGGAATGCCAAGAGATTACAAGAGCACTTGTGGGACATTTTTATAAATTATACATTTATAATTTATATTCTAATATATATATAAAAGTACACAGTACTTTTCCACTTGACGAATACCAAGACTATCAACTAAGTGACTCAAGTTTTTACAGATCACTTCCTTTTTGGTTCTAGCACCTTAATAAAACAATGATTTCAGGTGTTTCACAGGTTAGCCAAAGGCTACAAACACACCAAGATTCCTTTTATAACAATTCCCAATCTAAATCAGTAAATGCAGCATCCACAGCAGGGAAATGTAAGGTTCCACGTGTTGTTTTAACAGCCTCCACTCGCTCCGAATGAAGTAGTTCTTTGATTGAAATCCTTGCCATGGAGCGTGACACAAGTGTTTCCTCTCCGGTCTCTTATTATCAGCTGAGCCTGTGGTGCGCAACCTAATCCCTCTTCATCAAAGCAGTGTGGGCAGCAGTCAGCGAGATGTGACCGTCAATTAATCACCCCCTACCCCCTGACCAATCCCAGCCCTGGCACAGATGTGAGGCCTCATTGCTTTTAAACACTCACACTGGGAGATCTGCTGCAGATGTGAGACTGCTGTAGACTGGTGGGGGCAAAAGGCCTTCCTGTGGCCAGTGAGGTTGTCCCCCCCATGAATGGCAGGGTGCCCTGAGAAAAGGTCACAAGGAGAGTGAGCACTACCAAATTAACCACTGAGCAGAGCTTTAACTACTTCCTGTTCAAGCTTCACCTGCCTGAGACCCTCCAAGAATAGATACTTATGCCTATGACAACACATCATCTTTGCAAGTTGTGTTTTCGCAGTGCACTGGTAGTGGAATTTGTGGGCCACAAGATTCTACCATGTTCCATGTTCAGCACTCCTGTTTTAGAATATTTGTCATTTCACTGTTACATTGTGTTTTCGTCCCTTAACAACAAAGTATTTCAGAGGGTATTCTCTTAGGTCATTGTCTGTATTGCATGCCAGAAAGCTCAGTTTCACTGTCTTTCTTGACGTATTCTCCAGCTAAGCAGCTGTCTGAGAAACCAATTGTCTCATTAGAGATCATCTGAATATGAGCTAAAGCTATTTCCAAAATGCCCCAAAACACTTGGTAGATAAAACATGGTCTCGCTTACCTTACATTTCATTAGAAAGCAGGTAATCGTCATTTCAAAGAGGAGTTTTCAGTCAACCCTTGCGCTTTCAAGTCTTTCAGAGTGTGTTATACTTTATACCACCCACTGTAGCAATATACTATTCCATAAATTCAATATATTCCTTCGTAAATTTAAGCATCTCAAGTCCAGTAGCTTAGAGCACTGCAGAACAGAAGGTTCCAGAGTTCATAAATGAGTAAGAATCTCCAAATGAGTTTGGTGACCTCTTAAACTCCATGAAATTAATATAAGCAGACATCCTCCATGCTGCAGGCAACTGCAAAGCTGAGAAAGCTCACTTAAGCTCACAGAGTTAACTAAAACTTTTATAAGGTGACTTTCATGACACATTGTTGCTGTGCATTGATGACGACTGGAAGCAACGTGAAGGCAAATAAACCTTTTATGCCTTCACTTAACCCCTTGTTCCAAAATAAGGGAAATACCAGCATCACTGCCTAGAACAGCACCGCAGGTTTCTGGGCTTGAAACATAAACTCAACAACCCTGTTTTAATTTAAAGAGCCCTTTAATGCCCTGTGAAAGGGCTATTGGACTGTGGGGTGCTGTACAAACGAATCCTGTAGTTTTTCTCATTAGAGTTATTGGCTTAGTCAAGTTTCCCCTGTTGGACTTTTTGTGAATATTCTGTGATCAAAACCAATGTGTATGCTATGGAGTTCTAGTTGACGATAAACCTATGATTGCCACTGATGTGAGTTCCTGTCCTTTGTAGGTGGTTGTTGTGTTGTTATTTATAGGGTCAAACAGCAACCCATTACCATGACGTTTGTCTAAGAAGCGGTTTCTTTGAGAGGAAAGGGTGGCAATAGTGTCTTTGAACCCTTTCTTCCACCTCAAGCTACAGTCATTTTTTCCGTTGAGCTGCTTGAGTCTTTAACCTGTGCTTCTCTTCCACGAGAAGGTGTGCATGTCATTTAAAAGTTTCTGAACCATTAGTTCTTCTTATTCTATTTGAAGGAGATTGAATCACTTAACCAATGCAACTTCTAAATTTTGATATTCAACCCCAGTTGGTCAGAGTCTCACGCATCCTTTTTTTTTAACCTTTTTACCTTTAAATTCCTCATAATTACCTCTACTTTCATTGAAGGATGTACTTGAACAGGGCAGATATGCTAAAACAAGTGCTCCTGTTTCAACCTTCATGAATCTTAATGCCTGTCATAAAAGGTGCTGTATTAAATCTGTGGTGTCCCAGTGCGAGTATATTTAGGCAGCTGGGAGGATATCATCATGAGCAGGCCTCGGGAAATAAAGAGAATGAATCTACTGGTTAAATTTGATCAACAGAGAGCGATGCCATGGGGGTATGCTTAGGATGAGAAATCATAGAATAGAAGTTAGCCCAGGTTAAGCAGCCAGATTTGTTTTTTTCAAGGAAAACGGGATGGTTAGATAAAGGGACACACACAAAGGTATTTAATGAGGATGAAAATGGCTTCTTCCACAAGGATGAACTCCAACTAATGAGTTTTACCCTGAATCCTGGGAGGCGATTTACAGTAATAATCCTGACAAGTTTTGACTTCATCAGGATAGGATTAAGTACAATTTGAGGGCCAGGCAATTTGCAGGGAAGTGACTGTCTTTAGGTGTCGTCTGAGCTCCAGTCTGTAGCCCAGACGAGATCCAGAGGGTTCAGACTGGCACAGCTACGTTTAACAAGTAGTTTTCATATCTTCTCACAAATGAGGGATCACACGAAGAGCTCAGCCTGTAATTGAAAAGAGAGTAGAAAACTTCAGTAAAGTAGGTCTCCTTAAAACAAGGCTTGGATGCTGACAACCTTTTTGGAAACCTATTTCCTCTATTTCTTTTTAACACAGACGTTTCCTGTCTATGTGGATCAACAAATATTTGCGAGAATATTCATGCAGTTCAATCTGGCAAAGGAATGTTAGAGATTTTTATACATTTCCCCATGTCTTGCTTTACCAGTAGATGGCACACTTGCCCTGTTTAAAAAGCAGTTTGGGCCAGTTCATGTCCCATCACTGAGATCCTTAAAATTAATCTCTCCATCACAATCGAGAAATAATATTTTTGGACTATGAGCTAAAAATACTTAACTGTCACCCTTCTGTGTTATGTTAACACTCAACATTCTGTTGTTCCATTTCCATTTTTTTTTTACATTGCCTTCACGGATAATATAATGTCTTTGGATGCACCATTGCACCAATATAGCACACATAACCCTGGACTAGCTTTAAAACAGCACCCATAGAGAGAAGCCAGTGAGGCACATAGTTATGCTAACATGAAGTGCTATCTCGAGAGGTGCTGGAGATGGATAGGACATGGTACATTGAACACATAATGACTGCCACAGCTTCGCTGTTGTGTTCGCTCTGAATTTCGAGCAAGGTTGCGGTTTAACGGATGTGTCTTGTCAGCTTGTGTCTTGACAACTGCTGCCATCGAGACAATGATGGGATGAGAATCTGACAATTTGGTTTTTAGGAGGAAACCACAGCTTTATTAGATCCTCATTGGAGCATAAGAGAGGCTGTCACACTCTGATGAGATCTCCTCAAATAAAATGTGTTAGGGTGCCATGCTCTTCATGTTTAGCCCCCAGCATAAATGTGAAGGGAAGGTCAAAGGCAGTTTATTAGAGAGATGTTCAAACCTCACGAAACACTGCAGAGCAGAGTGCTGTACAAACACAAGAGAAAAGAGCAAAAAACTACAACTACACTTGTATGATTGCCCGTGTTTTTCAGCGTCTCTATCAACTGACAGGTTAACCCTTAACCACCAGTCATTAATTCAATGTTTTTCTCCTGCTAGAGTAGTCTGGTGTGATTGGTTTGATATTTCAAAGTTGACCAATGAAATCTACAGATTTTCTTTTTTTTTCTTCTTCCTAACCTGTATGACACATTTCAGAAGATAAGGCTGCCTTAGTATTGGCCACATTCTAAATAATGTAAGACTGGATAAATATTGCATGCTGACCCCACTTAAAGCTGAATTGTTACCTTCAGATATCTCTTTTCAAAGCATCCTCATAACATTTAGTCATTTTTCATGAGATCTAAGATCTAGATATTTTGATAAGGAATAAATCCAGCGTTTAATGTATTGCAGTCATGTTGGATGGCATCACATGTATTACTATCTCAGAACCCCTTTGTTCAGACCCAAAGTATAGCTACAATCAGTATAGGTCTTTCACAGAAAGCAACACAGAGAAATCTAACCAATTAATACACCTGACAAACAAATTATGCATTTAGGTGAGACAATGTATTAATCATACAAAATTAAGTACATTTCTGAATTTATAAAACTCAATAATATCCACTTTTACAGCAGACTGTGGAAATTACGGATGAAAGGGTTTGTTAAAAGTGAAAAGCTGTTGAGCTGTTGAATTGTTGAATTCAGATGTGAGGTTTCTATTTCCATTACATTTTGCATGTTACTTTTTAATAACATTGCTGATAATTGATTCTGAAGCTCACAGGTCTAATAGTAAAAAACTTAAGGGATTGTGTCAAATAATTACAACCCTGTATATTACAGAGATTCTGGATTAAATCTATCCCTACACACGTGCCGTATAGAGCTTGGTGTCGTGTCATAAAACCACTGTGGTGACAAGTGAAGGCAGCATGGAAAGAAACAGGTTGGCACCTGTTCCAGTGATGCTAGTTGTCCTGGAACACAGAGGGCTTGCTCCTCTAGTCAGGGTCACCATGGAGATGGAGTGTGGTGTAGGAGGGGACTGAAAGTCATAAAGTGATGTTGGTTTACACTGAATACTCCCCATGAACTGAAATAGAAAATCTTGTTTGTTATTTTATTATTTCTTTTAAGAAAAATAAACAAAAGTTTTAGCTAGTCATGTGGTTAACTTTGGCCATTCAAAGGCATCTTTTCACATTTCCTCATTTAAACAATGTAGAAATTATTTATGTTTTTAACAAGGTTTCAACTTTCATTTGAATCCAAATGCAGAAAATCTGGCAGCAGAATTCTACGAAGAATAAAAAATACGGTTCTAAATGAGATTCTGCCATATCGAAAAGAAAAATGTTCTCTTTCCCACTCCATCTTTTGAGAAATGTTTGTCCTCTATCTGGCCACGGCTTTAACAGTTGAAGGGGTGAATGCTTAGAATAGCCCAGTACAATGCAAAGAAGAAAGTGGTGTTAAAATAGTGTGATGTAGGGCATGGTATGATGAGATTATTCAGCATGAGTGAAAAATGGAGGTCATGACGAGGTCACTGTATGCAATAATCTCAGTTACATGCACCATCAGTATGGAAAATGTGCGGGTTAGCAGCTTACCTAGTGTGTGTGTGTGGCATGTGTGTGTGTGTGGCATGTGTGTGTGTGGCATGTGTGTGTGGTATGTGTGTGGCATGAGTGTGTGTGTGTGTGTGTGGTATGTGTGTGTTTCACAGACTACTGGATGCTGCAAACTCCCCTGTGGGCTAATAGATTCGAGATGACATGCTCTCCGCTTCCGTGCTGAATGTTCACTGAACTTTCTGGCGCAGAGGCTGCCTCTAAAGTGGGTTCAACCAGAGGTTAATATAAACAAACAGCAGAAAATGGAGAGCCAGGGATTATTAAATGTGGGGATGACTGACAAATCCCTCATTGCCATTAGCCCATGGCCTCCACCTATGCCCCTTACCCAAAATACAGAGACTCAACAATGTTTTGTTCATGACATGCCTTGATAAAGGTGTGATGTTGGTGCCAAATGTTCTTCATGGCTGTCTGTTCCAGAGAGGGAAATGTAAAATATAGGCTGCATCCTACTGTGTTCAAATACGAAACTTCTCCATACGCAGTGCTGACTGTAATGCAAAAATGCATGTATAACTATTGTGTTTATAATCTCTGTTAATGGAGGTTCTAGTAGTAAGGACACTACATGCTGTTGTCTATTTCATTGGGTACCAATTCTAATCGGAAGATTTACGAATAAGGTCTCAGTTTAACTGACTTTGTTTTCCTGACAGTTATGAATGAAATAAAAAAATATATAAAAACGGTTTTGTCAAAACGATACAAATTGTCTATTAATCAACGCAGTCAAAACAAATATTTGGCACAACACTCACCCTAACTCGTTCTCAGTCGGACTTCTTATCTCAATTT
This sequence comes from Protosalanx chinensis, assembly GCA_030340685.1. NCBI lineage: Eukaryota > Metazoa > Chordata > Actinopteri > Osmeriformes > Salangidae > Protosalanx > Protosalanx chinensis. The sequence continues at coordinate 11,196,408 of CM059318.1, forward strand.
CACAGTGAAATGCCTGTTAGACACATTGATTCTCCACCCATAAACAGTTAGTTGCCCTCTAGTGGTTGTTATCTGACATTGCGTATGACAAACCGTGGCGAATGCTTGCTTCTGAATTTGATATTCCACTGAAGCACACCATGAATACACTAGCAACAACATTTGTATCAAAGAACAAATAGCACATAAATAGTTCCATGGAGTCAAAGGGATCATTCTATAAATGTGTTGTGTATATACATGTGTGATATTACTTGCTTGTTATTCGTGTCTCATGTAATACATAGTTTTCCAATGCAGATTAGCCCTTTCTAGCAATACTAGACAAATATAAAAATCCAAGACATACAGGTGGACTCAAAAAGGAAAATGAGTTAAACAGAGGAAGTGAGTACTCCCTGCTGATAAGGACATTTATCACTGCCAGCACCGATGTACCCATGTTGTGATGTTGGCTGTGCATTGTTAACAGTGATTGTCATCTAATTAAATTGAGTCTCATCACAAGAGATACTTTTTATGCTGAGATAAGCACTGAGGCTGTATCCACTGAAGCACACAATCAATATAGATGTTCCCATCTGGATTACAAATTGTTTTAAGGTTACACAGGCCACAGGAATTCATTAGGATGGCATTGTAATATCCGTCACTTAAACTTTCCCTCTAAGGGGGTTGGTGATAGTTACCAGCTTAATGTTTACTTTAATAGTAAGTTTATTGTGGTTTATTAGCCTCAGTGTTTGAAGATGATGATTTTTTTAAGATATAGTGTAACTATAGGGCTGTAAAGGTTTTACATTCGAAGCAAGAACATATTCTGTCATAGTAGTTTTTTTTCCTTTGGACAGACATTTGTTTTCTGTATCATGCCTCTCTGTTTACCGAGCATGACCACTGAGAATTTAAAGATTTGTGTTTCTACCTACTGCTGTTCTACTTAACAGGTCATGAACAAGTCGAGGCAATAGTGCATTTCTGAATATCTCAAAATCCTTTTGGAATATCCCAAGAAATACAAGGTTTTAGGTTTCTGTAAAAATGAAAAGACCCCAGAAAGACCTTACTGAACTACTCACATTAGCCTCTGTATATTTTTGAAAGTCTCCATTTCAAAAACACATTTTGTAGGTCAGCTGATCATAATGACAACCATTCGATACTTCTCCATTCATTCATCCTCTCAAAGAGTACTTTAGATTCAAGGTAGCATTTGAATGAAATTATATTGGTCTTCATGATACCCGACATGGTTTGGTTTAATGCGGTGCCAGTTTTTTTGTTTGTGTACAACCACTAAATTGATACATTCCTCTTATCTATTCACAAAATAGTTTTTCATGGTCTCATTATTGTAGCCATAGAATCATAACAAAACCTCACAGCAAATGGCCTTCAGTGCATGGAAACCATTATGTTCTTTGGTCGGTGAATGTGGGCATTATTGATAAACATGAAAGCTTCATTATAGCTTACCATGGGTTTCTTCTTTGACAACAGAGCCTTTCAGAGACAAACTCAAGCACTGTCCATAGTGTTTGAATTCAGAACTGCAACCAAGGCAGAGTGCACAGACCGTTTACAGTAGTCTTGTGTGTTTCTTTTATCAAATATCCTAGCCGTAAACATTTGGGAATAAAGGTGGTTGTTCACCCCCCCCCCCCCCCCCCCCCCCCTCTCCCACTCCTTGAAGCGTGTGGACTTCTGGGCCCCCTTCAGAGCTATGCCTTCCAACGTCAAGGCTAGAGTATTGCTCTGAGGCTGGGCTCAGGGTACCTTTGTGGGAGCCACATCAGAGGCATTCAGTTGTCACCTCATGCCTGACTGACCCTGACCCTGGGGGTGAGACCCATGTCTGGGTCGTGTACAGTCCTGTGACCCACTTGCATCTTGATGAGAACCTGACAGTGTTTCCGATCCTGAATGACAATAGCCTTTGTAAATTTGACTGTTTTAAGCATTTGTTCTTGTTCTAAACTGAACTGTTCATTAAAGTGAATGTGCAATGTGCTTTTAAATGGCAGGGTATTGTTTTATTTTATTTTATGCAGTGTTTCAAATCAGTGTTTAATTGAATGATATAATTAAAAAAAATAACCCCACCACTTTGAAGTACATTCCTCAAAATGTATTTATACAGCATTGGTTTACTAGAGAGTAAACAGGATAACAGAACAGTGAATGGAATGCTCCTGTTCTATGGAACTTTACTCGAGCTCAAAACTGAAATGAAGTGTGATGTTTTTTGAGCCACATGCTCATCAAAGCTGACATGTGATGTCTCAGGGGTATGCCTGGCCTCAGAGCGGACATGGTGTGTTGGAGGGAGTCTCAGAGCTCAGCACCTGCTTCCCTGCTTGTGTCCTCTGTCCTCGGTGCTACGAGGCTCCACTGTGGCTGGTCACTGCTCCCTGAGCCAACTTCTCATCTCCCATCCCCCTCTTTGCCCTCTTGCTGGCCCCTTCCACACACGCATTCGCTCACTCACACATTCGCACACACATCAAGACTGACCTAGAACACTGGCTTACACAGCCTCTAACAGTACCCAACCTCCGACTCCTTGTTACACACTGAACCATGGTTGTCTTGTTCACTTCCATCCTTCCCTCGAGAATATTTAGTTCTAGAGCTTTGGTCTACAAACTTGTCAGACTGATAATTATCACAGCATTAATCTTGCAATGAGGTTGAGTGTTGGAAACATGTATCCATTGTACATACTACAGTATAGGGATATTAAAAAATGAATACTACAATACATGGAAACAGTATAATCTTATTTGCATTACAGGCTACCCCTGAAACACTGTTATAACAATATTAAAAGACTAATTCTGGAAAAAATAAAATACTGCAAATAAGTTCAAACACAGGAACAAAACACAAATTGGGAAAAATGTGTATTCTGCGATTAACATCGACGATGAAAGCAAAACCAAACAATGTAGTGCAGTGAAAAGCCTTTCTTCTCCTTGTGCAGTGGGGTCTATTAGCTCATGGTCATGCTACACAGCATGTCATTTGAGTCTGTTACACTGGCAAACTGCCTTGTTACCCCTGTGCCTTGTTGTGCAGCCGGACCAATTACTTTTGATGTTAAGAGGACATGACATTTGTAGGTTTTGCACTCTGAAATGACTGCACATGTTAAAAGATGCATCATGCCTTTTCCCTCGCAAATAATTTATAGCACTGGCCCTCAAGGGTTTGCTCTATGAACTTAAAGGTACAAACTTTAAATATAGTTGGGCTTTGAAAAGCTGTCAGGCATCAGTTGTATTGCCTATGTTTGCGGTTCTAGAGCATTTACGGTGTGTAGTGCTATTTGAACATGAACACATACATGGATAAGTAAAAAGAAAAAAACAATGCGGTTTCATTTTCAACTATGAGCAATCAAATTCTTTCCCTGTTTTTTTTTTTATATAAACTACATTGCATTTCACAAGTCTGGTCGTGGTCAATAAGATTACAATTATGAATGGTAGGGGAAGTTAGGGAAAGTTAGCCTGTTACCATATGGAACCTTTGATGCAGTGAGTTTAGAGTAACATTTAAAAAGTATCCCACATGCTTCCAGTGCCTCTTGTTCAAGTGAATAGGAAATACCACTGGGGAGCGCAAATAGATTTTTGATCTGTCACCAGCTTGCACATTTCCTCTTGTTTTACACGGCTAACTGGTAATGGGTGATATGATATATTGCGTGTCATGTTTGCATTATTAGCTATGCTGAAAGCCTCAGGTTTCGACTGATTTTATGCTTATTCAGCCGTTCCGATGGCGCCTTTCATCTCCACATTTGCACTGATAGATTGATGAGGATGCAAGGACTAAGAGTACAGCACATGCTCTCCGCTGATCAAATATGTTCACGTCTTTTTCTGGGTGATACAAGAACAACCTTAATTGGATGATACATGACATGTTAAAACGTATTTGTGTTTTGCTTTGGTATTTTCAATTTCTTCGGTACAATATAAAAGGTAACCAATTCCCAGGGAGGCCAGGAAAAACATGTAAAAAGACTTCTTCAAGATCAAGGTGTCTGCAAATCTACTGTGAAGCATAATTTTTTAGGTACATGTTAAGCACTGTACTGTATAGACCCAGATTTAACAGAATCCAAACTCAATCTCCATCCAAACTCAATCCAAACTCAATATTATTATTTCCTGTAATATACATATACACATTTGTTGAAACTATGCATGTAGCATGAAACCTGTGATCTGAATGCACTGCAACACAGGGGCCAATGCATTATCTTTTCAGTGTCCCTTGGACTGTTACTTTGGGTGACGGTATATTCTGAGTAAAGAAGGAGAGAACTGTGGGTTCCAATCTCACCCATCCCCTCTAGTCCACAGTTGCTAAACATGCAGAGGAGAATGTGCTCCATTGCAATTTGTCAAACACATCACGCTGAATGCTTGAAGAAACAAGTGCCCCCTGGTGGTGATCTAATGGAGCAGAAAAAATGATTGTCGAAATTGGATGTACAACCAGCCACAGGCATTCCATCATGCTTTTAAGCATTAATTGGTTTAGCAAGAAATAACAGAGGAGCATTATACAGCTCATCGCGTAACACATACTGGATTGTGTTCATTGTGTTTCAAGAAAGGAAATATTGAAATGTGGACCTAAACATCAGCCTGTGAAATGCATAATACTCTGTAAAGCTTGTGTCCGTCACATCATCTACAACCAGGATGCACAAGTCAAAATATGAAGAAAAGGTTCCGTAAGAAATACAATCCCATGGCCTTCACCGGAGCACCTTTCCCACATGAGCAAGTAATGTATATGCACATTTACGATGTCAACCTTACAGGGCCGTAAGGACTGTTTGTTTACGACACAAAGACACAGAAGTTAGAGAAGTCTTAAGCATTCACGCACCTCACACGTACCAACAAACAAAACAAACAAAAAAGCCTGTAAACAAACAAACAAGAGGTGTGACCATGGGGCCAGCTTGATGTTACCAAGCATGTGCATCTACATGTGGAGGTCATGGAAAGAAAGAGAGACAGAGGAAACGTTTAATCCCATCATCAGAACTGCATTCCCATAATGAGAAATTAATAACATGAGCATGCTTTCAGATTAAACTGAGCAGTTAGGACCATTAGATCGCTTTCATAGATGGCATTAGGGCAGCGGATCAGAATTTTTTTCTCCCTCCTAATCCTACAAAGTAGGTCAATGTCTATTGAGTATTAGTGCTGTGGCTGTGATCCTGTTGTTTCAGCTTCAGGACATGGAATTAACCCCAGGGACAGCTGAGCAGGATAGGGCGGAGGTTGTTGGAAGGGTAAATTGGGGGTGGAACTTCAGGCACCCCTGTATCTGAGTGTAAACTCTGGATTGGGCTCTTCAAACCCTAACAGGTCCTGACACATAGCTATTGCTAATCCCCAATACTTTAACAAGCATGCCCTATTATAAACAGCTTCATCTAAAGAGCATGTCACTGACTGTGTTCTCCCACTGAACCGCACAATTTAAATCATTACAATAATCTCCACTATGCCCCAACCGAGACAATAATTAATTGGTTTGGTTTTTGCATGGAGTCACACTGAAATGCTCGAAAACATGGTCGATCATCTCTTCTGCCGTGTCCAGAACACTGTATGTCTGGAAATCATATCACCGTGATAATAATGAACATTCAGATGGTATGTGTATTCATTAATATAATTTCAAATTGAATCTGGGTCTATTTAAATAATAAAACCTTGTAACAGGAACGAGTGATCCGTTTTACGCTGCGGTTTGTTCGGCCGATGCATACTTTGCTGTGTTTCTTTTTTGGGATAAACCGATTAAGGGTATGTCTTTCTGCATTCAGCTGGTGTGTTTAGTACAGTACATGTTGACCTGAGCTCATAGACTGGACTGAGACCCATCAGCTCAGAGATCCGATCCACAGCTGCCCAGTAAGGAATAATCAGCGTCCGAGCAGAAGGACCATTTAAGATCAATGTTCTCACTAACCGAAGCCGAGATCTCACGCCCAATGAGATGATGAGAGGAAGTCAGAGGTCAGGCCAGATTAGTGCTGCTTGTTTTGCTACGGCGACTAAGCCCTCTGCCTTTCACACACTGTGTGTGACTACTGCCCTCTTCCCGAGTACAGCGTTTTCAACACATACATGTTGAACAGGGAAACCCTCAATTGGTCATACAGCGATCTTTACACAAATAATGAAGTTAAAAGACTGATTTCGAGAAACGACATTTGAGTGATTGACGACGAACGATTTGATGGTTTACCGTTCAGAAAGAAAGCAGTGGTAGAACTTCAGAGCACCCTCATCAATCGCTGAAAGCATATCTACATGATTTTATTGGATCAAGAAAATATTCAGAAGTGCGAATGGGCTACCACCTTGGATGTGAGGGTTACTTGCAGAAAGTAGAACAACAATTGATATGCAATATTGAAATGTTGAATATGAATATCGATCACATCTGCCAAAGAAAAACTGTAACGGAAGAACAGTATGTGAGAAAACAGCAGGGTTTACATGACTCCATCAAACCCTTGCAATCACTGAGGAACCCAAAGCCAGTGGCTGTGGCACCAAAACAATCTATGATGTCACTGAAAGTGACAGCAGCTGCACCATCTGGCCTTGTGCATACTGTCTGTAACTCCCCCTGCCACCTCTTAAAGAGACAGGTCACTATTTCATCTATGTTCATTCACATGGAGCCATGCACATTTGTACTTACATAAGAACCTAACAGCCTACAACCAGATACTGCATTGATGACTTCAAGAGCTTAGAGGAGTTGTTGAAGAGCCACATGCTACACTTTAAGGTGGTTGAGTGTGCATCGATCTAAGGTAGTAACAGCCACCACCAGGATTTGTCATCGACCAGGATACTTTTCATACATCTTAAAGACTGGTTCAGGTCCTTCTGGTCTTGTACAGTCTAGAAGTTTTGTGTTTCATACAGCAGGATAAAAAGGCTAATCTTTGTGATGTGGCGATGAACATAGGAACTGAGTTTGATCTTGGCAAACTGAGATGTACAGTACAATGAGAGCCTAAACAGTTCATCAAATTGACCTCTTCTGCCATTCTGTACTTCACCTAGACGAGAGAGAGAGTGAGAAAGACAAAGGGAGAGAGAGAGCCTCTGCTCTATGGCCTTGTAGAAATATTACATCCTGTTGAATGTATTGGGCACACCATGTTAACAAAGACAACCTGGTATGCATTCTGAGATTTCCAGCTCTCAAGTTTGTAACTGGGACAATACAATTATGTGAACTATCTTATTGTACAATGTCTTGGATGCAATATTTGTACGTTTTCAAAGTTATCTTTTCAGTGACCTATTATGATTCATACAATATGGGGAGAATGATGTAATGTGTTCACTGCATCTATCAGTTGCAGGAATGGCAGGCGTGAAATGATCTGTTATTGACCGAATGATTCCTAATGATTTGTGTTCATGTGAATTATACTGCCGTAATCAGCTCTTTGTAATGTTGAAGTATTGACATGGCTGCATGTTTATCAATCATATTGATTGGTCTGAAGGGTAAAAGAGGTAAAAGGTGACGAATGCAAGATCTAAACCATTTAAAAGCTCATATATATATTATTTTTTTTAAAGCTTGATCAATATCAAGGTAGCACAGGCAGATGTTTGGACATTGTTTACCGTGAACTGAAATTGTGTACAAATACCAGTGTTTTGTGGTGGTCAGGAAGAATGACAGTGGATCCTCCAGCTGTTACTGTAATTCCTCATCTATCATGGCCAAACTGTACAGCTGCCTGTTCTAGCTGGGTATGAGTTACGTCTGTCCTTCAAACACAAAACATGTTGATCTGACCAGAGAATGCCATACTGATATGCACTGATAGCTGAACAAAATTCTGTATCCAATCTTTTAACCAAAAGCAGATTTGTGATCACAAGGTTGACCCAGACTGCATATTTTTGTTTACTATGTCATTATGTTGTCTTTATGTGGAATTGCAGAATTTGTTTCCCCAAATTTGAGTTGTGTAAGTCAAAGGAATCCTGATTTTGGCAAACATTAAGAGAAGCTAAGCCCTTTAGCATGAGTATGTTTGGAGAAGTTTCTTAGAACAATCCAGTGTGCAGCCTTCTGGCTCAGGGGATTTGTGTGTGAGTTAATTGCTCTTCTGGTTAAGCTTTAGGCTACTCAGGTCAATGACCTAAAATCCAGATAATCTGACTCTGTCTTCTTAACAGAGTATAATGGGTGACAGAAACTAAAGCAGCTAGCCTGCTGATGACCCAGGCCACCATACGTATGTTATACATAATGTTTATGTATGCATGTTTAAAGATATTTTGCAATATGTATGTATATATATATATATATATATATATATATATTCACAGTATATGAGAGTAAAAATAATGCAATGAGACACCATTCATCCCTCTCTGGACAGCAATTATGGGCTGTAACAATACATATAACATTTGGGTGAGGTGTCTTACTCATAAACAGAGAATGCGTCAGGAATGCGTCAGGTTGTTTTGTGGTTTTAAGCAAGGTGGTAGTGCACAACTCTGGAACAATCATCTATCCAGCCTGTAGAGGGCAGTGAAGACACACGACAGAGCTTCAGTTAGGCTCTCGTGTCCTGTCCAATGATCTGGGCAGTACCTGTCTTCTCAATACAAGGAGCTCAATAAAACATAGAATAAAGGCATTTTACAGAACAGTTTGCCTTCAGGACCGACCTTTCATTATATATAATCTTTTTTATTCATGTTCTGTTGTCTCATTATATACCTACAATTAATATATGTATTACTGTAAAATTATGTATTACTTATTCAAATATAAAATATGAAAATAAATCAGATGTGTCAATGCATATTCCTACCGTAGCATTGCAATGCCATACATTTTGGATGGTATGAAACAATTATTTTAACAACTCCTACACTCTAAAAATTGTTCTTTTGCTAAATGTATGGATTAAAAACAACAAAAGAGATCAAGTAAAGAAGAAAAGATGTGAACAGAAACTTAGTATTTGAAGAACTGATCTCCAGAAGCTATTCCTCTAAACCCAAGCCCAATCTTTCTATCATGTTCAGCCAATTTCTTCCTTCTTTTCTATATCCCACCAGCAGCACCTCTGGCACACATACTTACACACCAACATGCATGCAAAAACACTCGAACCACAAACCATACGCACTGACACACATTCATCGACACATAACAACCACACACACACACAAACACATGCACACTGTACTGTCTTTGAGATACAGTGTGGGTACCAGTTCTTCAGATAAGATTTCAGACACATTCATATAACCATTTCAGCCACAGTGACCTGGTGCACACTGATTGGTCATTCCATTGTTGCATGTCTCTCTGGAATAGAAGGTTCAGCAATCAAATCCTCCTTGGCGTTTTGACTCTGAGCCCAGATTCCCACTGAACATGAGCAGGATTAAGGAAGTAATGCCTGGTGTAGCACATTACAAGACATGAACATAACTGTTTTCTGACACAGCTAATATTTACATTCCAGAGATATCTGGTACCTCATGACAATGTCATGTCTGTACTACTTGGGGTACATCTATACTATGCATTCTGATTCCAATGGAAGGTATTTCTAGTAGAAAAAAAGGACTTAGCTTTCTTTTTTTTCTTTCTTTTTTTTTTACTGTCGTAGCTATCATCTACTGTGGGTTGTTGTTCTATGACTTCTGAATTCCATCACACGTCAGAGTGTGGTAAAACTAATCTACACAATGGGCGCTGCCTCGCCAATCGCTGATATATTACTGTAACCTGACAGTCAGCACTTTGAAAAAAGAGTTGTTGTGTCACATAATGAGCTGTTGAAGGTAAAAGATAGGAGACAAGCCTAGGTCGTCATGGCAATCTTCCAAACAGCCTTTAAACAGTGTTTGGTAATTGATAAACAACAGTGCCTGTAATTTATATTGTATGTTCATGGCAAAAATGCATTCTGTGTAATTACTCTACTGTCTCTTACCAAAATGTGCACATTCAGTAGGTATGTGAAGCACACCAGTATATCATATTAAGTCATAAATAACGTGCTGGTAGAATTAATTAATTTTATAGCTACCCTCCCCCCTGCACAACGTTTTACATTTAACTATGTCAGCAATTATTGATGCACTCCTTAAACAATGACATATCGCTAGCAGTTTTTAGTCTGTGCTGTTCTTTTGCATCTTAATTTCCAGAGATTTCTGTGCAATCCCTGAAATGTGGGCTACTGCAGAGGCTTAGTTTATCTTGTTCTTTGTTTCACCATGATAAATTGTAGTGAGCCTAGCTAAGGTTGAATTTGAGTAGAAATATTTTATTAATTTGTATCCACAAAGATTACTGAAAGAGCATTAGGAATGTCAGTTTACATGACTATGGCTCAGTACATGTCATAATTCGCTCTGTCTAATCGTTGCTCAACCTGTCTGGAGAGTGAAAGAGGCCACTTACTACTGAAAAAACTACCACCAATTTACCTTTCAGTGAGTTCTTGTAAAGAATACTTCTCAAATTTGCAGCTTTCACAAGTCCGACATAACATATGTTAGTGTTGGATTGTATTGTATGAGTCCAATTGAGCAGTATAAGTTCTGAGTGCCGAGTTTTCCTCCTTCTGTGCTTCAATACACTGCCTCAACAGATCAGTTACAAACAAGCGGTTAGCAAGGACATGTGCGGTATATATATATATATATATATATAAAATTCTGACATAACGCATTAGATTAAGTACTGAATGCAGGTACAGTTTAGAAATTTGTTGATTTCATTCAGTTTTGTCATTTTATAAAACATTGCATTATTTGTCATTGCATGTTGGTGTCTTTTGTCTGTTTTTTTCTCACAAAAAAAGAAGAGATTTTGGCTTTGATGGCTGCTCAACAAAGAGAGGGTTGTCTTCAGCTGTAACCTCTCTGCACCGGAGTCTGGAACATGACACATGTCAGGCTATGATAAATGGTGCAGAGTCTCAGTAATTTCAGCAGGAATGCCCTTGAGATGCCCAAGACCGGGATCGCAAATGTTATTGTTGAATTAAACCATAAAAAGAAATCCTTCCCCCTTGACATGATAGGAAACACACTGAAAAGAGAAAGATAAAGTCCCCCCCCCACGTACACACACACACACGCTGACTGGGCACTGGCTGTGTTGTTGATATAAAACATACAAGCAAAACAGAGAGAAAAAGAGAATAAGAGAAGGAAAGAAAGTGAGAGAGAATGGCTGAAGTTTTCTTAATAGCACCACTTGAATGCAGTACTCACAACTGATGTAAGATATTCAAAGAGATGCATGTCAACTGATGCTCCAGAACTGCTGTGAAACTGCCCTGAGAACTGTAGTTATTGGCACAACATGGTCTATCCCTTATGGAGGCAGTGTAGTCATAGTAATAAAAACAACAAAAATGATCACCGGTGCTTTACTTTGTGGACTCCCATTTGTGGTGATTTGGATGGCAATTAATCCAAAAACTACAGCTTAACTACCCTCTGTGCTATCCCTCCCATCCTTTGACAAATAGGGCCGTGGAATCTTTTAATTGGGAGGGAAGACGTACTTGCAGATGTATTAGGGCTGGGATGGGAAAACAGATGAGGCCGTCACATTGCACGGCAGGGAGCGGCGAAGCTCGGTCCCCCATCGCCCGGTCCTATCCATAATGCCATGAGTGTGCCACATGCCTCCACTGTCATCTGCACAGTGCCACAGGGGCCCCTGGGGGCAGGGGAGGACCTCCCTGTCCAACACTGGGGTTCAACCTCTCATTGGCACAGCTTGGCTTTTCCCCATTTAGAAAACCTTCACCACCACAAGGACTCCTAACACTGCGCTGCTTTGCACATCATGGAGACTCTGTGATATACGCACACAAGTTTGGAACTAGCCAGAGAGCTGCTCGAATTCCCAGGCAATATGTACTGCTGCCTCAAGGGAGATGTTATGGCTTACTGTTTATATAAACCATTCAAGAAATTTGAGTGGATACGTTTGACTGTTTACTGGTCTGCTGTTTTACATAGCGGTGTCCTGTGAGAAATGACACTGTTTTCTTTCAGATTTACTTAATCATTTTCTTCACAGCTGATGAATGGATATCTACAGGTCACAGATCGTAATGCTAATCTTCTGGGTTGCAGTTTTAATACAAATGAAAAGTAATATTTTATAGAAGATTATGTTAGCTGGGATACCCCAGGCTTTGAGATGCAGACCTTGCTTAAGGACCCCAAGTCCTCTTTTGAAATATAACCCCATTTTGACTATGACTGTTCAGCTGGCTGCCTTCAATTTTATACCTGCAAAGTTTCAATCTAGGCTTTCTCTAGCTCCTTTAACATTCAGTGCCCCCATACACCCTCCCCCACTTTTCTCTGCTTTCTTCAGGATTACTCAGAGAGACTGCACTTGTGCTGTTATTTTCAACCTTGGTGGACTGGGGGTTTGGTTTGTATTCTGGAAATACTTCAAAGAAAAGCAAAAAGGCAGCAATTTTCTGCTTGAATATCCCTCTGACTAAATCCATTGATCATCTTTGGGGTTCCTAGGAGAGAGGGAGTGAGATGGAGAGGCGTGTTTTATCCTCTAATAACTCCTACCTTCACCCCTTCCTGCCTCCCCGTTGTTGTGTTGTTGTTGGTCGCACCTCTGCTGTATTCCTTGGAGAGCCTGTGAGATTGAAGTTATTTTATGCTTCAGCTCCCTGGGCCCCAATTTGAAAACTCTACGTGTCAGTTTTCACACAATGCTGTCATATGGCAAAGGGGTATTGCAGATTTTTTTTTCTTCTTCCTGATGGCATCTAGTTGTGGATTTTCTGCATGTGACATATGGGTCAAGTAAAGTAAGCAAACTCCGAGTTCAGTTAAAATGCATACACTGGCATGGATCTCATATTAAGTCCATGTTCAAGATCATTCCATTCCTTCCTTTTTCTGTTTAGCCATCCTCTACTCTTTCATCATTTTGAAACGTAGCTAAATAAAAAAGCTCTGTGAGAGCTGAAAATGGTTGCATTTATTGAAACATAGACATGGCTTTCAAAAGTACAGTTGAGTATAGCTGTGTGGTCTGCCAAGACACTTCTTCCCTCCTCCACAAAAACACCTCCAGTCACAAACAACTCAGACCAGAAGAAAATACAAAAAGTATGTTCCACAAATACAGGTAATATTAGAAAACCTGTGTCTCACTGACACAGGCTGCTTCAGGGGTTGGGAGTGCGGGGCGGGGGAGGAGTAGGGGTGGTTGTACCTGATGATGCTGGATGCTTTCGGATGTCTGGGTCAGAAGTCAGATCTGTTCATGGTTGGAACGCTGGCACATGCTCCTCTCAAACACCTCTCCTCACCTGCCAACATGCTGCAGACTCCAGCAGACTCAATAAACTGCAGCTAATTGGGAGGTGATGACAGACAAGCCAAGCTCAATTTGCAGCAGTTTGGAGACAACCCGTTCACTTTCCCCTGTGGCTCAGGTGAGCCCTCATGGTGTGTCACAGCTCCTTCACTCACCTCTAAGCACACATTTGGCTCTTGATGTCACCATAATCTGATGGAACATTGAAACAAGCCACAAAGAACACAACCCTTGAAAACACCACATTCTTTGAGAATACATGCTGGTAGTGTACATCTCATGCTCTACGGCAGTTCTGATGGATGATAAGATCTGCAATGCGTCCTCTGTTGGAACATGCAGCCAAGGTAAAAAAGCACAGTAACAGTCTAGTAGTACATGCCGATTCCTTGACTTCCCTAGACGATTCTCACCACACAAAAAATGCCTATGAGGAAAATATAGTACCAATATATACATTTGGAGTACTGTTTTGCCAAGACCCCTGTGAATGATGCGCTCACACTAAAAAGCAGGAGGAAATACAATTATATTAAAGGACACCCAATGTCATCTGTGGACAAAAAGGGTACAAATAAACCTAGCAGCGAGAATGTAAAATTATAATCCGTTCCCAATTTCTAACAGCAATAAACATTTACCCAAATGCTTTCAGCATATTCATTTCTTGTCCTTTTTAATCTCTATGACCACAAACTGAGATATAGATAAACATGGATATATATTGAAAATAATCCAACATATTAAAAACCATAAATAGCATGAAGGCATTCATGCCATGGTAATAACTTTCTTTTCTACTGCTTGATTGCTAGAGCCTATTCCTTGACACTTGTGATGCACTCTGCCAAGAACATTAAGTATCCGAAAGTGATAAAGCTTCAATTTGCTAGACCATTAGACTAATTACTGCAATAATTAAGTAACTACTTGATTAGAACTAATGGGTACCTAATTATCCAGGAAGAAAGGATCAGGTGGTAATTAATAGAGTCAAGCTGATGTCTTCTGACTTAGCATCCCCGATTACCAGACATAAGGGATTGAAACTGGTAAAAGCAAACATTGCCACTTGAGTGTTTATGTAGACCCCTGTAGCTAAGGCAAACAGTGTGCCAGTTGGTAACAGTCTAATTTGAAAGGTAAATAACGATACAGATTAAAAACCATGTCTGTTTCATTTTCATGTGTCTAGTTATTGTTGCTGTCAATTGTGTGCAACATGATCGCTCATCAGAGTGTCTTTATTTACTTAAAAAAGTACAATGAACAGTATGCTTACTGTCTGTACAGTATGCAGCTCTGACTGGTAGGTATTAGACTTAAAGCAGAGATTAGGGTTAGAGTTAAGCATGCATGTGGTGACCATCGTCATTAAAAAAAGTTTTTATGCAATTATCTTCCTACCTGCCATAGTAATGGTTGACAATTTGCATATATTTCCATCCTTCTAGGATGCTATTGAGTAGTCTAAAAGTTAACAATAATGACAACGTGATCTATGGTCAGTTCGAATGAACATCACTTTCGTCATTGTAAAGGGACAGAAATATGGATTTCTCATTACACTTTAGAGACCCATAGATGTCATGGCTCACCAAAAATATCATTAATTGCATATGTAGTTGTTCATATCTAGTTTTGTCTAATATATCTTAATTTGTATACCATCTTAATTTTGTCACTATAGTGAGCACTTCCAGAGGACAAGTTAAAGATGGAAACCATTCACATTTCACAGTGGATATTTTCATCTCTTCAAACATTAAAATGAATTAGGACAAATCTAAAATGTATAGAATTATTCTATTTGCATAAAGAGCATTATCTAAACATGCCATGTTTAAAGTAAAGGTGTTGAAAAGGTCATTAAAATGTAACTATAGCGAATGCAAAATCTGAGCATTACCAGTCAATCCATAAATCTACTTGTTATTTAATATATAATTGTCATTAGAAGTGCAGCAGTCACAGATATAATATGCATGACTCTGAATGTGTGCCAAAGTGAAACCAGGAGCTTTTTGATGTATAGGTCTTTTTTTATTCATGTTTGAATAATATGTGCCTGGAGGGAGGGGCAAGGGGGGGGGGGGATAAGATATAAATTAGAATGGAGAATTGAGATATACATTTTTATGAGTAGTCCTCAAACATTTCCATCGTGTATTTCAAATGGAAATAATTACAATGATTCAGATTAAGCTTGCAGTTGTTTCAACTGCTAAATTTGTACATGTGCTTGGATAGATTAATGGAAGATTTGGCAATTTGGGATGCCATTGACACTGCTCACGATGTTGACAGAGTTCAATTTGTGAATATGACATGAGGAAGCCCTGTAAGTAATACATACACTACATTAGTCAAGATTGGGACCACAAGCCTAACTTTTGCTTTCCAGAAAGTTATCGACCATAAAAATGTATTGCAATGTTTTCAAGAAAAGCATCACATGCAATTGATTGTTAGAAGTGAAGGTTTGACCATGGATATTTCATATTTACGTTGCATTGATCTCAAATATCATTGTGTATTGTACTCCAGTTAGTCTTGTAGCTGTGTTAGGTGGGTGTGGATCAGCAATAGAAGGACACATAGGACAGTATAAAAGGACTGTCAGATAGGGCTTCTAGTTATGCTGCTGTAGTGACATACAGCCTGACTGTCAGAGTTGAGAGAGACCACGCTTTAACAATCCTGGAGGTATCATCCAGGGAGGGAGCTACTTCCACAGATAAGAGGACGGAGAGGCAGAGAGGGTGCAGGGGTCTCCATCCGCACAATCCTCTGAGAGAGCCATCCAGAGGTTTTAACAAGATGAGTAGGAAGGGCACACTTACAATACTGACAGTGTATGTTGTCTACCACAACAAAGTCCCTGAGAGCTGACGCCTTTGATGTTGAGACAGGATAAAAATAGTCCACTCTCTGTGGTCTTCTACCATGGTTGGACATTTCAAAAGGTAGAGCTCATTCCTTGCAACAGCAGTGTCAATTAGTCAAGTGTTACCAGAGTTTACTCATCTTCCACTCTCAATAGAGACGCGGCCGTTTGAATCACTGTGGATTACTATGCAGCCGTGCGTCTAGCCTTGATGTCATTTACAACTGGAGGTAACTAGAGCCAAATATACTAAGGAAAAGAGGAACAACCTCCTTTGGAGGCGTGAAAAAAGGGCCATGCTTGCCTGTTTATTCTAGGTAAGGTGGAGTACAGCTTTTTCTTTTGTCTTCTTTTTTTGTATCTTACAATAAAATACGTTTTATTTTGCTTGCTATCACCCCCTCCCCCCATTCTCTTCTCTAAGCTCTAAAGCTTGGGTGAATTGATATATGGTGTAATCATCTGCTCAGAGCTGATGTGATGTAAATGAAACTAATTAGGGAAATGTCAAACATAATTAATAAAACAGGTTTAAGTTGCGAAAACACTTGTCAGCGGAATAAATGAAGATACCACCTCTCCTCTCCACACTGCTGCCATGCCTCCCTTTTCTTGCCACTGTTCAATTAGGTCATGGATCGCTCCTGAGTTACCTCTCCCCTTTTCCTCCCCTCCTCTCCCCTTCCTCTCTGTCTCTGTCTCTCTCTCTCTCTCTCCGAGTCTGTCTAACACCGTGTGTTGAGGCCTGAGAGAAAGGATGGGGAGCCACTATCCAGTGGAAGGGAAATAAATTTGCCTGTCCATCCACCGCCTGGATGAAATTAATTGCGGACTCCTCATCCTGTCTGGGTACAACAGGGGCATTAACATAAGCAATTTGCGTTCGACTTCTTCTGCTGGCTGCTTAATAGAGCATCGGACCTGGACGATAAGGCTTGAGGTCCCCGACGCATTAGCATTTTCATAATATCAAAATATTATAGCACCGTGATTTGCGGAAGCCCATTCATTATTGATAAGAACAAAAGGTTTTATAAATTACAAAAGGGGAGCATGACCTATAATTATGGAAAGCAAATTAGGGTGTGCAGTAAAGTCAGTTACATTTTGAAGGAAAATAATGATGCTACAGACCTTTCTCCTCCCCTCAGGATTTGGAAAATAATAGATTTCACCACAGACCCACAAGGGGTTGAGAAGTACGCTCAAAAGATCATGAAGGACAGTGCCTGCAAAGGACAGGGAGTGAAAGGCTCTGGCCCATAGGGCACTAATTCACACATGAAACTTCTTGTCTTTCTGTCTAATGAACAAACCCACAACGTTTAGCACAGCGCCCTGTTTTTTGTGTGTGAAACCCTCTCACTGTTGAAATGTTAAATCATTGTCTGCACTTCTCAAAGTATGGCATTACTTTTGAAATGTTTGATTGCCTTCCATTGCCCTCGGATCCAAACATGGATATTTAGGGACATATGTGTAGGTGGTTAGAGGTCTTAGCCATCCAAATGTGTCACATTTCTCAGGTGGACAACCACCAGGTGCCACAGATGCCAGCCGAATCTCCAGGGAGATGGGAAAGAGAGATAATTAGGTTAGGTCCCTTGAGACCCCTCCATCATCAGACACTGATTGTTGCTGCACCACGTTTGCCCTGGACGCCTTTAAGTTCCTCAAAAGTGTCCTCTGTGAAAACGTCTTGCGCAATCTGTTGCATGATTGAACCAACCTTTAGCAGTGACAAGGCTAGCCCAGGCCTGCTCTTGATAGACTGGTGCATGTATAGACAACTTGATGATCAAATGGCACAGTTCCTTCTTACGGTTGTTTACCTGTCTAACGATTCAATCTCCCCGTCAATGTGATTTAAATAATATACCCGTAATGTGTAGTACATATACATCAAGGGTAAAACAGAAACAGATAGATGTCTACTAGTCACATTTCCTTCAAGATGACAACGGCACATGATAACCCCCCAAAAATTCCACTTGCACTGAATCTGTGTAGGCTGAGCCTGAATTGTGCTAATTAGGAACATGAATCTCCAGCAAGCTGAATACTAGGCCACTGGGGTCCCCTGAGTTTGGATGTTGATTACAGCGGATGTAAATGTAATTTCTTCCCTTAATGATTCTGTCCAAAAGCAAATGTCTGCAAGAGAGGCCAGGGCTGAAACCCAAGCTGCGTCTGTGGGGATCCTCAGAAAAAGAGGAACGCTGCATTATTCAATGACAACATGGTCGTGTTGATTGAGATTTGATGGCGATAAGTGGTGCACTGTTAGAACCCACAGTGATTTAAGACACAAAAATGTAATTAACTTGGATGATGTAGAGATAAGCAACTTAAGAAAGAAAGGGAAAGACTTGCATTAGGTAGCCATACAACATGTTGTAGCTTGATTCCTCCCTTGCTAGCAAACAAGAGTTCTTTTCGCAAATCAAGGGCTTGTAATGACAACACGTGGGATCAAGGCTCAGGAGCTCCTAATGGAAACGGTGCTCGATTGTCAGACCATTTACCCTTGCAATGCAGCTCTGCTGCTTGCTGGTGTCACTCGTCAGGCCTTGGTAATTGTTGTCACACTGTGTCCCAGAGTCCACCACACTCCTTATCATTCATTAACCTCCAGCCATGCTGTCTTTTACCCTCCCCATTCAATCCAGCAGAAGATGATGACATACAATGCATGCATTTTTCACAGCAATCACGCTATGGAAATATATTGTTAGTCCACTGCCCAGTTAAAGGTGACATCATTCTTTTTCTTTGGTGGCTCTTCAGTTAATTTCCCTGTGCAGATAAGAATTAATTAGCTTGCTTGTTTTCCTTTGGTTGTCGAGAGGCTTCCCATCTGGAGAGAAGACAGTCCTCTGTGTGTCTGATTAATGGCAGGGAGAGACAGTTGCCAGTTGTGGTGCACCACCGAAACCTTGCTATTTGGCCTGGATCACCTCCTGCAGCAGGCAGTGCGATGCTCCTCCAATACTAAGTATTCTTCAACCAAAATATCTTCCTGAGATCACGAAGCTCATGAAGCAAGAATAAACATGAGATTTCGCAAGCAACATCCAACTCAGACAGATATTTATTTTCCAGCTGCTTTACAGCTAATGTGTTCATCAGTTTGTCAGGGCCATCAGTCGCCTAATGGAGGTTGAAGAGAGGTAGGGCCTTTACCTGACATTGAGAGCAAACATACACGTTTGTGACATTGTTGTTCATGCAGTGTAGACTGGAACATATACTGTTGCATCATCTGCCGATTTAACGTCTATGTCCTAACCTCAAAAACGATCACCATCGCAAAACCAACTGTTACTGTTGCTGGTATTTTAAATAGATACTTAAGATGCATTTTGTTTCTTTACGTAAACCATGCCTTTTATCATTTTACAGGACATGATTGAATGCCCTTGAGATACAAAGTCATATTCTTATCCCTGAAGAACAAACAGAATGATCCTAGTCTGTTGGCCATCCAGACAGAGAGAGAGGGAGAGGCCAAAGGATCTTTCATGCCACAGAAGCCTTGACTCATTTGTCATTGGTGTGTCAAAGGGAAGATGACATTTACAGCCCAGTGAAGTGACTGCCTCCAGTTCGCTAGGCACCCCTGAAGTAATAAATGTTTACCTTTAAGAAAGAGGTCTGTGGGCTTAGGGTTTTTTTCTTTTGATGTGAGAGGGGGCCTTTGCACACCGGGTGCTTATTTCCTCCACCTTTCACTCACGCTGTCAAACAGAACCAGATTAATGGCACAATTTGTCCTACAAATCATATTAGTTGAAATACACACTGAGGTGAAAAACTTTTTCTCCATCCATTACCTTACTGTGATATCTGTTCACATTAAATGCATTTCTTTCTGACATTTACAAGGTTGTGCAATGAGGGGGGAAGAGGTATTATGACAATGATAAGTAGTCTATAGCCTCTTATGGCACATACAGGTATAATTCAAGTGAATATTGAGATTTAAAGGTCAAGTTACTGCACATATTTAAGCCATAAAGAAAATAAATGATTTTAACATTGTGCTTTTTTGTAATGCTCTTTGATGTGTATTAAGGTTATTCTGTGAAACATTTTACCTTTTGTAAAATAAATATGAATGAAGGCATCAAAAACACAAGAGGCAGTTTCTGAAGAACCATTTGTGAGACAGTCTTCCCTATCCTCAGTGTGAGGCTTAAGACATCCTGAGAGGAAGTCCTTGAAGAACCCCATCCTGACAAACCCATAAATGCTTAAACAACCTTAACATTTCAACAGTTTAAAGACCCCTCTCCATGTTCAACAAATACTTAGGAATATGAGAACGTAGGCCTCAGAGTCCACTTTTTACAAATGGCAGTGGGATCGGGTTTGATTAGAAAAGAGATGTGCTGTTTGCCGCCAGGAACACAGAGGAGGACAGGAATTCGGGTGGGAGGGAGAACAGTCTCTTCTAATTACTGTCTGAGCACCCCTGAGATTAAGTAATGTACTGAAGGTCTGGAGCACCGTTGTTGGGTGGTATCCAGCAACGAGCTTTTAGTTGTAGATTTTAAGATGGAATTTCTTCAAGTGACAATAACGTCCTGAGTCCTGCCAATTTCTTGGTTATTTAAGTAAAGATGCGTACCTCTGATTTGACATTAAAGAGACAAAGGAAGGGAGGGGCTAGGGAGAGGGGATATGGGTAGAAAGGGAGAGAATGAGAGAGGAAAGGATGTGATGAGAAAGGGAGAATAGCGACAGAGGCATATGGAGAGAAAAGAGTGGGTGTGGGGAGGTGTCTCTTCTGACTCTGTGTCAGATGCGGGAGCTGGGCTGTTATCTGCCGATCCCAGAACTTCCTCTGGAGCGCCAGAGTGGGTCTGTCTCACGTAGTGCACCCTGCACTGGGACTATGCTGCCGGCTGACAGGAAGGCTCGATTAGTGAGCCACAAAGAGGCCGATACAGAGGAGCGACTTCCTCAGCCAAAGGGGGTTTGTCCGGAGAACACACTCCAACCCCTCCTTCCTGACAGAGGACAGTGACAAACACGTACTGGCCAGGCCATCTCAGGAACGCTTTGCACATGCAAACACGCATGCACACAGGCTCTACCACACACAGCTGTTCATTTAAGTGTGTGGCCTGTTCGATTTTATTTGGGTTACTGAGTGAAAGAAGGGGGGAAAAAAAGTTACGTGGAAGAACCATTGTTGGTTTGGAAAGTCCAGGGTTTTGGGAGGATGCTGGTAGTCCTCCAGAGAATGGGATGAGTGTGTTTGGGCTGGCCCCGGCCATGCGCGTGCAGCGTTCACCACCACAATGGGATGTGGATGTGGAAGTGGTCCTGGGCCAGATGAGGAAAGAGAGATAGCGTGGGTGGGGTGAGGGGTGGAGGTGCGTAGAGCAGGGACCGGTGGCCCGTTATGGGACCCTGTGGCGGAAGGGCATTGTTCAAGAAAGGAAAAACACAACAACAACAATAAAAAATAAAAAAAAACACTTCCTGAATCTTTTTATATGATGAAGTGGAGAACAATTGAGCGGGCGGAATCCACTACTTTGAGGATATTGAGGGAGGCCTCCCCTTAGAGACTTGGAATGATCCTTTCACACCTTTTGGTAAAACTCAGGCAGGAAAATAAAACAATGCCGGGTGGCTGACCTGACCAAAATGCGGTTTGATCAAGTACAGTGTGTCCATTGACAGAGATTACAATGGCCTTTGACCTGTGACACATTAAGCAATGAACCAAAGGTTAATGAGGGAAAATGCAATGATGATGAATATTTCTCACTAAAACGGGTTATGTCGCCGAATGCTTTTGAGCCAAGTAGCAAGGTCAATTGCTCAATATGAAGTAAACTTTGACTTGAAATTTCACTTACCTCAAGCTATTAGCAAGGCAATTCTATGGTTCATGAAACAAGGATTGAGAAAACAAGGAAGAAAGGACTCTCTGTTATACTATGTCACTGTAGATGAATACTTGGTTTGTTTTGATGTTTTCCTGGACTAGAGAAGATACTTGATAATCAGATTTTTTGGTTGTCGTTTCAGAGAAAGAAATTCAGAAGCCAAACATTGGACCACCCACATTTTTTGGACAAGCCTTGAAATAAGATCCTCTTATCGGGAGGACTTAAAGGAGAGAAAACAGATAGACCTGGTGGTGTGTGGGTGCGTGTGTGTGTGTGTACTAGTCTGATTCTTTGTATGATTCTTTTTTTTTCTCAGCTGAGTGTGCCTGGTTGTAGATTTCACTAACCCTGGGGTCATGCACCTGGTATACCTCTGAATCATGCTGTTAGCTGGAGTGTAAAATCCTCTCAGGGGAAAGATGTATCAGGAGATAAGAGTCCACTGGTGTGATGTAGTGGCTCTGCCCCTCAAGGCCTAGACCAGGCAAGAGGCTTTTTCAACATCAGGTTCTCTCAGTATTGCAGCCTTCCTGTGATACAGCAAGGCATAGTCAGAACTAGCTCACTTTGAAGTGCTGAAATGGTAGCTTCCGACACTCATTTGTCTTATTCAGCAAAGGATTGTTGGTACTGTAACAATGTGTGTACAGTAAATAGCTTTATATTGTTAAAATATGATATAGCTGTTGTCTGGGCATAGAGTAAAAAAGAAACAGTATAGCCTCTAAAATTATGACATTTAGTCTCAATTGTTGGAGGTTTATAGTCTCAATAGGGAATCATGTTGCAAAGTTGGTTGGGGAGTCGGGCTGATAATCAGAGGGTACCTGGTTCAAACCCTGGCTGTGTCCACATGACGTTGTGTCCTTGGGCAATTCACTTTATCCTACTTTCCTCAGGGGGAATTCCCCTGTACTTGCTGTAAATTGCTCTGGATAGGAGCGTCTGCTAAATAACTAAATTTTAATTGTAGATGTAATTGTGGCTCTAGAATGCTTTCCCTCATAATATTAGAGGCAAAAGAAAACACCTTGTCAAGTTGTTGGAGCTTAATGCATTTGGTTTCCATTCTTGGCATCTTTAATAATGTTCTCACCCATTCTGGCAGGTTATCTTAATCCCACTCCTCAAGAGTCCATAGCAGAGTGATGCGATTGCTTGGCACTGAATGAAAATCCCTCTATTCTGTATTAGTACAATCCCTCTCTGTTTAAGGCTTGTTCTTAGAATGTATACTTGAGGCATAAAACACAAATCATAAAAAAATACATCTAATCATGTTAAGTAGAAACAGTTGACAGCATGGGAACTGAGGATACAAACAGTATTGTGTGCTAGTTAAGAGCTTTCTAGCGTTGGAGCCTTGAATGATTTGTATGCATAGATGTTGAAAAAGAGAAGAGGGTTTGAATGAATGAATGAATGAATGTTTTTGGGTTTGTTGGCTCAGAATGCTTTCAGGACAGCATTTCTGAAAGGTAGTTTCAGATATCGCCAACTCATGGTCGGGTTGCGGAAATGGCAGATTAATTAAGGCGATTGTGGGAGGCCTTTGGCCTCACGTAGCCTGGTGGCCCTCTGAAATCTCATTACAAGGCCACCGAATCTCCATGAGCCCACTAACAAACAACACAAGAAGCATGTTTTTTTTGTGTGGGGAGGGGTGGGGGTCTAAAAACTCAGTGTATGTCTGGTACACACAAATGAAGGAGAAGAAAGGGAGACCTGGATGACAAGAGATTCTTTATCAGAAGAGAAACTCACTGAACTGAGTAACCCAAAAATGCTTGCAATTTGAATGTCATTCTCTGTGTCAGTTTAGATGTGCGATTTCAATCTGTTAGTAGTGCTTTGTAAGTAAATGCACTTCAAACCCAGTTTAGTGCAACTCTTCTTTTGACGATAGTGCTTTTTGATGAAACTCACCTGACCATAGCTTTGTGCCATGTCTAGTATCATTTTTTAGTAAACTAAGTGACAACAATCGTGAGATATTGGATTTCCGCAGTGCAACCTCAATAATTTTGAACAAAAATGAAAGAATATTGACATTACATTATTGATCAAATGTAACCAAAGCAACGACATGACATCCATCAGTGTATTACAGTGTATTTGATGGCTTGAACATTAACAAAATGTGTACATTGGATGTGGCAGTCAACATCAATGGTGTCTGTCAATACGTAGAACATGCTGTAGCTACAATCATGTATAAGTTTACAAGTCTTTGCAAATGCACACACACACACACACTTAGACACAGCCACACACAAAGGCCAAGGATAACAGCTGTCTTGTATTTTGGGCAGCATCTAAGGCCACAGCAGAGAATCTGGGTTAGAATATTTGGAAGGCATGAATATCAAATGGAGCTCTCAAACTGGTGAATTAATATGACTTTCACTGGTGACATTTTCCAGCAGCATATGGCAGCAAGCTCATGGGAGAGCAATGCTTTTTGATGAATATTTGGTGTCTGAAGGACCAAAGGACGGTACTGGGCATATGTCGCCTTCTGTTTTTGCCTTGTGAAATGATAATGCTGTCATACTTCAACGAGATACTGAAGCAACAGAGCTGCCATTTCAGATAAAGTAGCATAAGTTAGCGTAGCATGAAAAGGAAGGTATCAGACCTCCAACCTCTCTCTGTATGCATGTGCAAGGGGTATGTGAGTGTGTTCAACTAGTACCAGCCAGGGTTCATCTGGAGTCCCCAGGAACTGTGTTAGGTATTAGTACTGTACAACCTTCCCTTCCCTTGCCTGAGGCCCCCCTCAAAGCCAATTTTATAGTAATGCACATCACTGGAAACAGCAGAGAAGTTATGGCACACCATTCTGCATGTTAAAGCTATTTGTACTTCATATATCTGCTTTTATACAGTTCAAAAATGGGAGTTTACTTGGGTTGTGATGTGGGAGTTGGAAAATGTTTGGGGTTGTAATTTTGGTGCTCTTTTCAATTGTCCGTAAAGAAAAAAAGACAGAACACTTCTCTCATAGTATAATACATATTCACCTAGATTACCCTCCTTGTGTAATATAACCTTATATTTTCTGCCAGGCTGGGAGTGTCTAATCAAGAACAGAGAGAATTCCCAGTGGACTGGTTTGCTTTTTGGGCCGCCAGGGCAAGTGTTGTCATGGTAGTGGCACTGGGTTGAATATGGACGCTGTCCTTAAGCTGCACTTCACCGCAGCCCCACTCTTTATTAATTTACCACAGCCCTTTCCCTTTTTTATTTACCGCGGCCCCACTATATTCTAATGTAGCCTATTAGCTGTTTTCTCGCATCCCCACAAAGTGCAGCCTGGCTTGCGGGTTAATGATGACGGAATTACCTTATAATTTATTATTTTATTTTTCACATCTGACGCATCAAAATGTTTTAAACTGACCAAAATGTTGTCCTCAAAACAACAACCGAAGACGAAGAGAACAGACGGTCAGGTAAGCTAAGGTAGTTAAGCAGTCTAAGATGCTAGCGGCCATGTAAAACAACTTATTTTCTTGTCACTACTCATCAGCAGCCTCTTATCCTGTTTGTTGATAACAATGAAGAGCCTGCAGGCCCAGTAACGGTACCAACGAACCCAACACACCAGAATAGGGAGTTAGGACTGTCATTGAGGACTGAAAAAGAGTCATACTCCAGCCCTGTATTCAGCACACTACACATTTATACCACCTTAGAGTAACAGAAAACTAACATAGTAGCCTACTGTATATTCTGGAATAACTGGAAAGATCAATTTATCACATGTTCAGTTCTGTTGATGACAGGCTTAGTTAAACAAGCTTTAACATATACTTGATCTGAAACCCACACAGTACATAATATAAATTGTATTATGTCTATTTTATAAGTCTATTTTAAAGAAGTTCTCTAAACACAGGCCCATAATAACCCTTTGTCATATTATACATACACGAACAGTTGTGTTCAGCAGTTTCCACAAACATTTAAATTGAAAAGGGTAAAGTCAGAAATTAATTATCCATCTAAAGCCAATGTACTGGAAAATATAATTCATGGAACAATTACGAAAATGGTTTGCTTAAGTGAAAACACCACAATAATTAAATGTATATTTACTCACTTCATTCTTAACCTTGTGATGGAATTTCGGCTTTTAAATGAATGGGACTTTCTGGGTAAAAAAAAAAAGAAGAAAAAAAGGTATTGTACTGCTTTGAATGAAATTTAAGCTTTCAAAGCCTGTAGCTATGTTGATAACCACAGGGGACTGAAATGTGGCTATTGGCAATTACAACATTTTAGAAAGATGAGAACTTGACCATCAACAAGGATGAAGTTAATGCATTTAGGCACATTATTATGTGCTGATATGTTACAGACAAGGTGTACATTTCAGTGCTTGTGTATTTGTGTTTTGTCAACAAGTGAGATTGAGTGCACCACTGTATGAGGAGGCTGTGTGCATATGTGTGTGTGCACATTTGTTGGAGTGGGGACCAGTCCCTAGCTTAGTGGCTTTTCAGCACACAGTAGCTCTTTATGTCGAGGAAGGACTTGCCCTTCTCTCTGTCACCAGTCCACTGGGAACAGTCCTCTCTGCGCATTCTCATTGGCATGCTAAAGAGTCCTTATATTTTTGTCTTACATATTAAAGAGGGAATTAAGCAGAGCTATTGAGGGCTTATGTCCTGGCCATTTAAACTTTTTTTCAGCATGGACCTAACTTGAAATCCAGCCAAGTAGATTGAAAAGATGGGAAGGTTAGAGAATGGATAGAGCAGCGCTGTGGCCAGTGCTTTGAGGGACAAGTGGAAACAATGTGCTGACTGTTAGCCAAGGACCAGCTTTACTGTAGAGCATGTGGAAATAAGTGTCTTGTCTGTTAGTTTTTTTTCTTTTTCTGTACACTTTTTTCCCCCGCTTCGAAGCTGTTACAATGAAACCAAGTCTAAAGCAGTAATTTGTAAGTCAAGAGCCTGGCAAAGTGGATATCTAGGGGGGAGGAGGGAGTTGAAAGCGAGTGGCGCGTGAAGAGAGGGCCCCGGGTCTATTTAGGGTCCAAAGGAGCACTGGTCAAATTCACATGCCACCCGAGTGGCCTCCTGTGGCTAACACCATCAGCAGCACATTGGCTTGATAGAATCCCTATGCTTTTAGTGATATCGGACCTTCCTTGGCACTTCTTACTTTGACGCACTTCTTACTTGATTTAAACATTAAGAGTGAGGAAACTGGACCTACATTTCCATCAATAGGCCTTCATTGCTCTGCATGGCTGTGGTGAGCTAAACGTGTAAGCTGCCTCATTGTGTGGTCAACAAGACTTCATGCTGCATAATTGCGTTCAGCCTCAGAACCGCACCTCTCTGTGTTACCAGCTGTGTCTGGAGGAGGAAACCCCTCGCTGAATTACTCCTCCTGGCTAAATTTCATTTTTTTCTCTTTAAGTTTTCCTTTTATGTCTTCTGTGAAGGTTTTTGATTGGTTTTTAGGTGGACTTCTGTGGGCATATGTGAAGCCCTCTGTTACATTGTTTGTAAAAATGACAATACAGACGTTAACTTATTTTTTCAATGAAGCGGAACATTACAAACAGGGATGTTACAGATGATGTCACAGGTATTTCCTCTGACAACAGCAGAATCCCTATTGGCAACGGCAAAGTGATAAATCCAGGAGACTGCTCTGCATTCTGGAAACATTCAAGGGAGGTTTGGCCAGCTCTTTAGGCAGGCGTTTATGATGGAGTCCCTGAAGTTACAGAACGATTATGAGAGCCTTGGGCTGCCACTGGAAACAAACCCACTGACACGTCGACTAAATCCCTGCCCCATGTTTATATGACGCTTTGCAAAGAAATCAGAAAAGGTAATCATGTATGGAAGCTGAGGTTAAGAAGCAATGTAACAGTCTATTAACTTTAATATAGATATGTGGAAGAAGCATATGCGGCGGACTATTAGCATAAATCTTGGTTACACACGAGTGGTGTGGCACACCCTGTTCCCTAACCACAGTGGGGTCTAATGACAAACACTGTGAATGAACTGAGCCAGCCCACTGACTCCTCGCTTGAGCTCTCAATTAGCCTCTTCACGATTAAGACCCCTCTCCAAGTCCTGGCGCCCCTATTAAAGCGCTGCGATTGGTGGGGCTTGCGCAACATCTGGGATGCAGCTGGCAGGCTCAGGGCAACGTCGACGATGATTACTATGTATGCAATTATTACGTTTGTTAGTGGTGATCATGATGATGATACGAATATTTCTGCCATTGCTCTTATTGCTGTTGTTACCACATGCAACTGGTGCTGGGAATACAACCAATACAGCTGCCGTTGAATGTGTGTGTTTTTAGAAGTTGGGAACATGTGGCACCTGACAGGAGAGAAAAAAAGAAAATAAACATTTGAAGTGTGAAACAATAGGCCTACTTGTGATAAAGGTCTTCTGTGGAAAATGGGGTTGTGAAAGGGAAGGAAATGTACTCCATTTTTACATCATGTTTGATTCATCATCAAAGACAACAGAAAGAATCTAGGAACAAGAGAGGTAGTACCTACTCAACTTTTTGTAGTTTTCCTCGGCAGAACTAGGCTCATACTACTTTGTGTTTGATGTGTTTTTTTTTCTGAAAAAGGCTTTCAAAAGAACAGATGTACTTAAAGAACCTATGCTGACATGGTTGTGTGTATGTTGCTTTAGGGTTAGTGTGGATGTTCTACCTGTGAGTGCAGGGAATGTACGTGCAAATCAAAATCAGGTGTAGCAATATAATTATTTTGGGGTCGTACTTGGTAATAAGTGGCACATAAACCTGTCAAGACATACTGATAATTGTGCCACAGCATAATAAGGGGAGAGGAAGTGATATCCATGCATGGCCCTGTATTTGCATAAAACATGAATGGGCCCTTTCTGATTTTCCTTATTTTTCCGTGCCCTACTCAGCAACGCTCCCTCAGTCCTGGACCAGTGCATACCCTGCCTGTCTGGACAATTTCCTTACGCTGTCTCCATCTTATTTCACTGACAGAGTCATATATCACTAGAAAAAAAACAATTGAGTTGGAACCCAGTGTTGCATCTTCAGAGGCTAATTGGATTGGTGTTTAGTAAGACCTCACAACGAGGCAGGGACTGCCTTCATGCATAAAATGGTCTTTGTTTTTCTATGTAGTCTGCTCTCTCCCTTCCTCCCTTGGTTGCGTTTCACACTACCTCCCCCACTTGCAGGGCATGGACGGAGTCATATTAGCACACCTTTGTGCCAGAATGGGAGGAAAAAAGAAATGATCTGGTATTAAATATCAATAACACATTTCCTGGGGTACTCCAGAGTACAAGCAATCAAGGGTTAAATTGGATCTGTAACGTATGCTCGGTGACCCACAAATCGCTTACCCATCAAACAGACTCATTACGAGCCGGCAAGCAGATGAGTGTTTGTGAGCCTTGCCTCAGAGCGGCAGGGATTGTGTGTATTACCACTAACACGGCTGAGGTATTTAAATTTTGATTTTTTCGTAATGGGTTTTGACATGTTTCATTTCCTCTGGGGGAAGCGCTCTAGACCTCCGAAAGTAAATGTTGCTAAAAGTCATCAAGGCAGAATATTAAAATGCCATCAAATAAGAATTTCGCTAATGCGAAGGGGCTTTGGCTTCAGGTACGCAGCGGTGGGGTCAGAGGGGCCTGGTTCTGGGAGAAACACTATTTGTTCCGCTTGGCTGCCTTTTTTCCCCTCTTAAATAAATTATTAAAATACTTTTACCACCCCCACACCTCCCACACCTACTCCCCATCCACCTCCAACCATCCACCTCCTGGGCCTCATGTAGTTCAGACGTATTTAAAAGGAATAACTAGTCAGAGAAGGAGACTGCACAAACAGGTCTACAAATGAACACACTGACAGCTAATGCGTGCATGCAATTGTGACTCTAAGAGCTTCTTACTGCTGTAGGCCACAGTTAAATGAGAAACGTTTGTTATACGTTTAGCATTTTGACAGTAAGATTAATGGACAGAAAGACACCAGAATGTCATAAATGGAGGGCATATTTTCTCAAAAATACTTTGACTTTTATCAGCTCAGGTTTAATCTGGCCATTGTGTCCCCTACATAGTTTTTTTGTATTCCATGGGTATTCCTTTTGAGGCCATTACCAGGCTGACAACCCACCAGCTGTCACTAATTGCCCACTAATGGGTTTTGGTGGTCTGATGGTTTGTCTGTGAGGGGCGTTCCAAGTCTATACTGGAGGTCCTTCTAGCTTGCCAAATCAAAGGGGACATACTTAAAAAGCATGTCATGTTATTCTGTTAAATCATTTGAAACTGCTCAGCACCTATTGCTATTAACGAACAATTTGCAAGGGTAAAGATGCCAATATTAAATTCATCACAATTTTTAACCAGCAGTTTAACTAATCATAATTTCTTCAAACTATTCCATTCTAATAACAACACATTAGATGATAACAGTGCGCTACGTGGACGCTATCTTTTACCAGACAGTGATATCTGTAAGAGAAAAATATATTTCCTAAGGTACTAACATTGCTGATGGTGAGATTTAGAAAGAATGCATAATATTTGTACTCTGTGTCATTGAAATCTTTGCAGGAGACAAGCAGGGCACGTGTCTGGCCTCTGCGTCAGCCAGCCTGCTAATAGATGTGAGAAGGTCATCTGGCATTAGCAGCAAAAGTACGTTAGCATTTTGCACTGAGCGTCTCTTGCCAGACTGTGTGCATGTTTGAAGGCGCTTGGACAAGCAGGCCCTTTCACAGTGATGAATGGCTTTTTTCAAGCGTTCTGCTCCCTAGTTATGAGAAGGGTGACCTGGTCATTGGACGACTTTATGAAGCTATAAAAAATGTATGTCAGTCTGCAGTCTCTAATGCCATCCCCAAACAGTAAAGGGAGGGTGGGGGTGTACCCGGAAGGGTAAAAAGGCCATTTACCGTCTCTCTAAATAGCTCTCTGACTGCCCTTCTCCACTTATCTGACAATGTCCTTGTCGTCAAGACAAAAAAAAAAATATTCTTGCATTGCTATGGAACACATTTGAATCAGTGGCAGACAAACCTGTATATCCTCCATTTGTACAGTACAATAGAGTCTGCTAATTTTGAACTGGTGTTTGATATCACTGTTTTTAAATTATTATTTTTTTGATTGAGATGGATATACATTTCAATAAGTATCTTAAGTCCTGTTCACAACCACCTCAAAGGAAGGTTCACATGTTGCACTACTACGATTTTAAAGATACATTGAAATACAAGATATGTCTTTTGTTTGGCGCAGATTATGAAGGACTGATGTATGAACATAGGAGGAAACCAAAAACACAAGACCGTGAATTTGCCTGTCTACCAGTTCTCTCATTTCCATGTGACATGGCTGAATGCCATTAATCACAAATGTCTTCCTTTTAATAAATATGCAAATGTATATTAGCCGATTGGTGTTACAGCTAATGTGTCATTAATAAATCATGAGCCTCTTTGTTGTATGGTTTATCAGGTATGGAGAAGAAAACATCCATGAAGTGTGGGTTCACATTCTACTCCTCTGTGTGTGAAAGGAGCATTGCGTAAACTTAGTGAATCTTCCTGGACTGGAATCGTCGTTTTTTAGAACACTCAAATACAGCTGCAGTTTGAAGGTGTGTCAACTAAGCATATATCTTGTATAATATGTACACTTTTCTTATTGGGAAGAAAGCTGTAGATGACAGTCAACTTCAGAGTGATAGTTTTTCAATGATATTGAGAAATGTTTTACAACCTGTATGTTCTTGTGTTTGAATCGGGGCGTTTAATCTACTTCACAGCAGAGTCAAGTGCAGTTCACCTTTTAGATCATTGGCACTGCCTGTGACTTTTTATCGAAAAGTGTACTAAATTATTTACGGACGTAATTAGGTCATGATGTCAGACATGTACAACCCAGGCTTCTCTGAGACCTCTCGAGCTAGGAAGTAGATTGTGGTTATGTTTTATTCACACGCTGAGATCGACATTATTGTTGTGAGCTTCTTGTAGCCTGTGAACCCACCGTGTATACCTGCCCAGCTCCAGCCCAGCCTGGCCTGATCAGCCTCTGATTCACATGACCTCATGCAAGCTTTTATTACCAGTGGGGAATTGAATGGCTGTTTAAGCTGTAAGGCAATATGGTATGTAGCCAACCTTTCATGGGGGCCATAGTGTTTGTTCCCTGTCATTTACTTATTCAGTTGAAGAAACAGTAGACAACTTTACACTGGACAGCCACTTCTTCATTTTGCTCTCAACACCAAGGCCTTGTACTTGTTGGACTAGTCTTAACCCCACTTAAGACTTCCCTAATATCTCTGATATCGCCAACATTCCCTAAAGTATACCAAATGAAAGAATTATTCCACTATCAGAGCGGAGAGGCAAAAGTGAGATGGGAGGGCTAAACTGCTCGTCTCTGTCTCCCTGCGTGCAATCAATCACGGGCCTCTCCACAGCCGCCTTGATCTGAAAACAGCTGTAATCTGTGGTCATTGTTGCCAGAGTAAATTGTTTGCCAAACTATTACCATAACTGTCAACCCAAATCAGAAAAATAATCTCATGGCTCTGGACAGATGTGGTCCCCTGCATTATTGATACGGTCATCTCAGAGAGAGAGGGAATTATAAAACATAGTTCTATTTACAAAGGGAGATTGGCTGGGTCCTTGAGAGTGAGTGAGTGGGACAGGCACTTCCAGGAAGTGAGATATAGGCAGTTCAGGAGAAGAAGAAAAAAAAAACAAATTTCCTGGCTTTTGGGGGTCAGCTAACCCCCATGAGCCTACTTCCTCTCTGCAAATGAATCGCCCAAATACACACTGGACTAAATTCTCAAAGTGCCTCCGCTGGCACCCAGGCCTTGACACTAAATATCTGATTTTTTACCTTCCTGTTTTTATTGCAAATCAGGGTGGCAGGGGACGACCTTCAGGACAAGGCAATTGATGTATTTGCAAGTGTTGGCACTAAAGCATACCAACATTATGCTATTTCTTAGTTGATGCATACATGTCCTTTTTGCAGGTTTAGTTCTTCCTGCAGAGCCAATTGGATTCAAGAAAATCCAACTTGCTCAATGTGACAAAAAAAAGAGAGCCCCCAGAGTAGGGAAGGAATTAAACGTTTCCATTACAGCACATGTTGAACCTGGTAGAGAGGTTGTGAACCAGAGCATGCAACACATGTTTATTGAACAGCCTTTACAACTGAATTACACTGGCTTTGTATTTTACTGTGACCAATGGATGAAAAAAATAAATCCTGTTAGATTGAAATGCCTTAAACCCTGATGGATATTCAGGGCTGAGAGAGTTAACATTCAGGTGCATGTCTTCGTTCCTTGAATAAACTACACACCCTGAAACCTGACTTGGTATTTGTATGTTACCAACTATGTTTCTCAAAGCCCAAATAATAAAAAGAACATCAGCTGACCGGTTGCCAGACTTTCCTTTGTGGAAACATGTGTCCCTTGCTGGCACAGGGCAAAATTTGGCAAGATACAGAGCAACCGATTACAAGATCTGGCATATGGAGGGACAAACAGTTCCCCACTCAGTGCATCAGGTCTGTGCCATCTTCATGGACTAAAAAAGAGACATGATGGATGTACAGACGTGATTGCTGGGCATAGGCCAGTTAAAACTAATGGCCAGCACACAAACAGCAGGATCTCCTTTTCACTTTGGTATGCAATAACCTTGATTTTACACAGGTATAAAAGGAAGGCTAAAGTCTCAGGCACTACAGAATTAATAGGCTGTTACTAAGAACTAAGCAGTGCAAAAAAAATGCCATTCAACAGTACATAGAATAAGTCAATGTCATTCAGATTAGCCACATGCTTCCACAAAGCAAAGACATGTCTAAATCGTTTTGAGGCAGAAATCAGCGATGGACCTTCAGATCAGTCATAGTACCTGCTTTGTTGTATGAACCTTCATTCTGTCCATCCTCCTTTGCTTGTAACTTTGAAAGGGGATATACAGTACATCACTAGGCATGTCAAAGTAAACTAAAATAGATTTTCTATGTCAAAACTGATCATCCGTTTAGGGTAAAAGGATGTCTGAACCAATTGAGTATTTACCTGAGCGCCATGATCGAGATGGTGGGCTGGTCTGGAGTGAAAGTCAGGTCTGAGCTTGATAAATTTGTCCTTATTATCCCTATTGATGTTTACATTTCTTCATGCCTGTAACTACAAGGGAACCAGGCAGTGACAGAGGTACGGTGACCTCCTTCGATCCATAATTTACACCTGTTAGTTGACTCCCCCCATCGTTTGTGAGTATACTCTGGCTTAAAGGTTAACAAAAGAGAGGCAGGCCAAGCTCTGCTGCTGCAACAACGGATCAATGTCAAGTAAATAACCTCTTCTACCTTATTTCGCGTCCCGTATTGATCCGTTTCTCCTCCCCTTGCCCCCTCTCTTCTCCACCCCCTCTTCCATCCCACTTCTTCTCTCATCTCCCCACTTTCCACCCTACATGGGTTGTCCAACCATGGTGATGCATAGGGGCATCATTTTATGGATGGAATTAATTTCTAAAATATGTTCGCGAATTGTTTGAGATATAATCATGACTAGTTCAGACATATATTCAATCTGTCATGAAGGTCAGATCTTCAGGGGTTACTTTGTGTTTGTAAATATTCGCTTGTAGATTTAGTTTCATACCAATTCATTTTATACACATTTTATCTGAAACCGGTTGCTTTCCAGTGTGGTATCCAATGGAAGTGTGTACGCTTGTTATTTTTTTGAAGGCTAGTGTCCAGTGAACCTGAATTGATTTCCCCAGGTCTGTTGTGATCCCACTCCAACTGGAGTGATTATCAGACCTTTTCCTTGTGATGACACTACACTGCATCATCAGATCAGCTGCACTGTGATAATGGGTTCCATTTTGCCTTTCTGTCCCTGGGTAATACATGCCATTGTTGGTTTTAAGCTTTTAGATATTTTCAGTTGCCTTATATTGATGATTTAGACATCAGATTTAGCTCTGATAAATTATTTGTCACAACCATAACAGCATGTCGCTGGCAGAGTACGGCTTCCAACTGATACAATGATCCTTGTGAGTCTGTCAGCATGATGGTCTGTCCACAGAAACAATATTTATTTGCTTGAAATTGTGTACCTGTGCCTCAGATAAAGATATAACTTGAACCGCTATAGTTTTTCTATGGGAAGAGATACACCATATTGACAAAATATTGGGATACCTGAGCATCAAATCTATATGAGTATATAGTATGTCTCATTTCAAAACTACTAGCAACAATAATATAAAGTCCTCCCCAACCCCCTCCCCTCCCTCACCCCCTGGAGTTTGGGCATTGCTGTTGGGTGATTACACCTGGTTTGCAGATGGCGTTAGAAGTGATTCCAAATGTGTTTGATGGTGTTTAGGTCAGAGGTCTGTGCAGGCTGGTCAAAATCAACCAAAAGTTTCTCTACAGACCTCACTCTCTTCATAGAAGCAAAAAAAGTATATAGTGCCTTTCCCCAGCTCAAGGATGCTTGTATAGTATTTATTGGGGAAACTGAGACTGGAAAATATTCTGTGTTCATGCTGTTACAGAGGGTCCATATTGTTTAACACTGTCTTTAGGGGTTAAAATATTTAAAGAATACGTCAAATATAGTTCTTAATAAACAATTAACAACAATTTAGATTTTGTACATACATACAAAATGTTTTTATATAATGTGTGTTTTGGTAGAAATATTAATATGTATGGAAAAGGCTGAGCATGCATCTAGCCATTTCATTGAGTGCAAACACAATACTTTGTGCCATTAGGCTAAAGAGTTTATGCTATACAGTTTGAAGTTAAGGATTTTTTTACTAAGCTATGATGACCATATAGAGATAGCAGATGTCCTTCTTCAAGCCTTAGACGTAGATAGAACAGAGTATTTCTTAAGAGCACAGTATATCCTATATGATTCCTGGGGAT
This sequence comes from Protosalanx chinensis, assembly GCA_030340685.1. NCBI lineage: Eukaryota > Metazoa > Chordata > Actinopteri > Osmeriformes > Salangidae > Protosalanx > Protosalanx chinensis. Next base: position 11,232,635 of record CM059318.1, read on the forward strand.
ACTTTGACAGAATGACATTGGGGCAAGGTCATGAAACAAAAGATAGACAGAGAGAGAGAGAGTGAACCCTGGGGTGGCTATTCTGGAGACCAAGTGTCTGCTAAAGGTCTCGTGATAAAGAGCACCTGCTGGTGTCACACCGCTCTGAGGGCATCGTGGTGTCGTGGTGTAGGGGCCAGGGTGAGAGGAGAAGAGAAGAGGGTTCAAGGGAACTGGGGAGCAAAGGGTTATTTTCCAGTGATGTGAATAGATGCCTTGTGACTTGAGGTCTCTTCCAGACCAGTGTTCAGCCCTTTAACTCTCAGTCCTCTTTACACTGTTTGACATGAAACATAATAAGCAATGTCTCGCTTTCTCTTTCTGTAACAGTTCTATAAGAACTGGAATATTTCTCACTTCTAAGAGCAACCTTTATGAATGGAAAGTTAAATACAATTATGTAATGTGTATTTATGTACATATAGTACATCTGTGCAATACTACTAGTTTTTTTATACAAAATGTTGAAGTGCATTAATTTGGTGAATGCATTTGGTAGTTGCATGTCTGCCAAGGTTCGGGTAATACAGTAATAGCTTTCTTCTTCGAAGAACCTCACCCAAAAATTCTACTAAGTGAAACCAGGCCCTCAGGTTTAAAAAAAAAAAAGAGTTCTCTGTGGTCCAAGGTCAATGACCTGTTCTGTAGCTGTCTTCATTCCACCTCAGGGCACCTGCTAATGTCAGCCCTCTTTTAGATTCCCCAAATCGTGGCTTGCCACTGGTTATTTTCAGCGGCGATAAGTGATCCCAGTGACCCCAGAGGTCTGACACGCTGCTTTTTTTTAGCCAGAAGTCAAATGCCATAGCATTGCCTCAGGATCAAAGCCTTCAAAGTCAAACTCTACTTAGGCATCTATTGAAATAAGAGCCCCGAGCCTGGCCAAGGAGTAAGAGCCAGCTCCCTGTCTGCTTCACACTCACACACCAGCTTGGTTGCTGGCTGCTTGGGTACACACATGCACATATCAGCACATATATGCCCATAAAGGCACAGACAGACAGCCAGACAGACACACTGACGTACATGCACACTCACAGCAGATCCCACTCTCCCCTATGTTTCTCTATTTCTCTCTCTCACACATGTGAAAATATCCCTCCTCATCAGGACAAATTATTGTTGAAATTTGTGACTCAGGGGGCTTACTATGTCCCATGTTAGGGATAGTGTGACATAATCTTGTAATTCCTCTCCAGGCACAAGGCTTGTGTCTCCCTAAATGACATGAAGTTAGAATAACCATGAAAAGATCCTCATCATCTAGTCTAATCTTGCCCTAAAACCGGCCAATTTATTCTTCAAAATCTTCTACAGTATTGGCCATGCTGGTGGGCTCTTCTCATAAATCATGGACGAGGGTTGGACATTGTACTCAGTTAATTCCTCCCTTTCACCCTCTCAGTAAATCCTGATCTGTGTTCCCTTCCTTTTCCTGTTGGCCACAACCCACCACACACACCCCAGCACACAGGATATAGAGTCTGGCCTCTTGGCAGATAATGTGACACACACGTGTGCAAGCGGAAGACGAGGCCATGAGCCACAAAGGGCCACTCTGGGTCCTGGACTTGGATAACATCAGGAAGGGGATCCAGGGAGAGGTGTCTGCAGGAAGTGGACAGGCCTGGGAGGGCCCACAGAATCACACTTATCTCCCATAGGAGCTACAGGAGCTCCCCCCCTCCCCATACACACACACGCACACACTTGTATGAGGACAGAAGATGAGCAACATTGACCTCAATATCCTTCCAAAATTATGAAAATAACCAACAGTTAACCATAAAAAAATACTTTACCTGTACATGTATGTACAACATGACATGTACCGTGTGAGACACACACATCCCACTAAATCCAGCTTGTGACCAACCCATAATGAGAAACAGTCGGTCGCCTAACAGGTATCCTTGTGCAGTTGAAAAACATCATTTTTAGACCTGAATAACAGAGGAGTCTGAAATAAATGTTCAGGTTAGAAAGTCCAGACGGTCTTTAAACTGTATTCCCCTACCCTAAGCACTCTTGATTTATGGCATTCTCTAATGGTATCTCTGTTCTGATCTGGCTTCCTTTCACCTTGCTCTCATCTCAAGCTTTAAACTCATCAGGTTCCCTCAGCCCTGTCGTTAATCCTGAGCTACAAAGGAAGGTACGGCTGCAGAGAATTTGAGATCCCCCCCCCCCCTTCTCTCTCTTTGCTCTGTGTAGAAACTCCTGCTGACTGATGAATGAAGAACTGATGAGCAGGCCTAATCCAGGAGAACCCTCTCCTGCTGGCAGGCTTTAAGCTCCCCAAACAGATGTAGTTCTGGTTGGAGATTTGCCATGAAATTGGGAGCTGGTTTGTGAAGAATTTCTTACATGACGCTGCAATGACTGAATGCATACAGTTGACCTCTGTACTGATGGCTGGGGGGGGCGGGGATTCTTTCTCGCCGTCGTTGTCTGAGTGGGTGGGCCGGGACAACATTGAGCTGATGTGCCAGATTCACTGAAGCCATAGAAATGGGATTTTAATGAATTCAAAATGTGACTCGCGTGATTCGGTGGAGGCAGTCCTTTTCTGGCGCTACAGCCACTCAGTGGGACAAGTGTGACCAGTTAAAGTCAGAATGTAGCAGGCTGTTGAGTACTGATGTTGTACTGTGCGAGGGAGTGTAGAGGTCATTATCAATTCGGTTTTGTGAGTTAGAATGCTGTCAAGTAATTGACAGATTGTGTCCGTGAGATCGTAGGAATACTGAGACATGTAAATTAATAGTTTGTTCACGCTCAGCCCTGACAGCTGTTCTGAATTTAATACTGCTAATACTGTGATAAAGTTTGGTTTTCTTCCATCTTAACTAACCTACGGGGATGGTACTGTATGTCCCATGCACCTACGAAAGGTTTCTCTGTGCCACTGTAGCTGACGATGGTGTTGACAGAGGACCTGGTGGACAGAAACTGGAACATGGCCATAAGGGGTTTAAACTGTAGATAATCCCCTGTTGTTACTGCTGAAAAGCATTTTTTCATTCACTCTACACAGCTCTACTCCAATTTAGTCCATAGGAGGTGTTCACAGGACAGATGTGTGCTAAAACACGAAATCAGTTCTGGTTTCTGCTGCTCTTCCTGTGGTCCCAACACCAGCTTGGATCCTTAGCTCTTGGCTGTATGGATGACAGTTTGTTATGACCTATCTGACAGGGGCAACCCCCGGGGGGCTGGAAATCAGGTGCACACACATGCGTGTGCACACACATAGACACGATCACACATCACTAACCGCACTATCTCACACGGCTAAAGCCTTGCTTTTCCTCCATGCTTTTCTGAAACCGTGGTCCATCTCCCGCTCGAATACAACAATCCTCCTTTCTCTCTGCCTTTTTCCCTCCATCTCCTGCTCGAATACAACAATCCTGCTTTCTCTCTGCCTCTCTTACTCCTCTCCCTCTTCTATCTCACCCTGTCTCTCCAGCTCTCACTCTCTTTAGCTCTCTCTCTATTCCTCTTTTTTTCTTTCCCCCACTTTCCCCCCTCTCTTTCTCTCTCGATCTACCTCTTTCCATCTGCCCGTCTCCCCCTTGATGCAGCCTCTCACACAAAGAGAGAGAGAAAGAAGGGCCCTTTAAGTTGCAGATTGAGATCTCAAGTGCTGATACTAGAGGAGGACTGTTGGGGCCTCAGTGTAATGCCTTTGTATCATGTTCACAGTCTCATGGTGCACATGCCCGCTGGAATATGCAGTGATTCGATCTGATAAAAATAGCCAGGATGATTTGTACAAGCAGTGTGCACTGTGCCAATTTACAACTGTTTGTCATCACCTCTGTACCTTGACATGTGTTTGCGTGTCATGATACAAGTCTTAAATTGTAGCCTAGTCTTCAACTGTATACAATTTAAATAATAGATTTTGATTCAGCCCAGAGGTTGCACCATGTTTGTACAAGCACTGTACCAAGATAGAATATCAGTTGTAATATTGGAGTGAAAGTAATGCTGACTGAAAAATACAGTATTTATTGACTATTGGTGACACAGAATGGCAGGTATAGACTTTACGTTTCTTTCATGTGGTCTTTGTGGTGGACACATGATTTGCATGACTGCAGTTTACTTCAGCCTTGTAAAGTCACATTCTGTCCACGCTGTCACAATGCATTAGTCATAAATTGATTTAGATCTCCTTGAGTGAACCTTAACAAAAGCAGTTGGGACAGCCAAGATAATATGCTGTCCTCTAACTTTTTGTAATCTACTCCAGAGTCAATTCTACAACCGACTGTGGTTTCATCTGACGAGAAACTCAAAGTAGAAACTTGTTCAGGGAGACAAATCAAAGGAAGGAGGGTAATACAATAGGGACGATCAGTCAATACAATAAAAGTACAAAATAAACTAGACAAACAACAAAGAGTACGAGCTTCTGGGGTTCGAGGATTAGTTTAGGCAGGAACATTGAGTCATATGTAGGAAGTTACTAATAGCTATAAATTCAATGGGATGATTTGTGGTCTGTTTTTGTGATTAATTTATTGTAATGTGGAATGACCTCAAGTACCTCAGGTATAAGACATAAAAAATGAAACACAGCTTTATCTTGTGAATCATTTGAAATGAGCAAATGGGGAAAAGGATGGGGGAACACTGATTTGAGGCTAAATAATTGCAGTGTGTCCTAAATACCGCCACTCCATTCATAACTGTCTTCCCAACGTATGCCTTGTACTGCACCGTCACCTTTCCCTTCCTCTGCTCTCTAACATCCTTTGGGGTTTTGTTCACCTCTCATGTGTTGCCGTCATTGTCCTGATGTTTTTGTCAGCTTGTGCCTGGAGGGCATCAGAGCAGCAGGTTTGTCCTGAGCTCTCGCTCTCTCTCTTTCTACCTCCCTACCTCTGTCTCTCCTCCTCCCTCCCCCTCTTGCTCTCTACCTCTCTCCCTCCCCCTCGCTTTCTCCTTCTCCCTCTATCTCTCGCACTCTCTCTTCATTTTCCTATGTCTCTAACTTTCTTTCTAGCTTTCTCTCACTCTTTCTCTCTGTCACTCTTTCTCTCGCTCTCTCTCTTTCATTATGGCTGCTCTTCGCCTTACTATTTCAAGCGGGGAGACAGTGTGAGCAGTGTGCAGACAGAAGAGGCTGTAAAAGTCAGGCCTGGTAACCTTGTCCGCCCATGGTCACGGGTCACTTGGCAAGTGCACGTCGGAATTCATCTCACTAAGAACCTCCTCTCTCTGAGGCTAGGAGAGTGAATGAGAGGAAATGGGATGAGAGGGTATGGTGTGTTTGTTTGTGTACGTGTGTGAATGTGCGTGTGTTGTGTGTGTAGGGTTAGGGTGCGTATGAGAGAGTGAGTGTGAAAGGGAGAGTATGTGTGTGTGTGTGTGTGTGTGGGCGTGTGTATTTGTGTGCACTCTTCCGCTAATGGAATATTACTACACTACTGTCTACATTTCAGTGTTACAGAGAAAGATTACTGCCAATAATGTTTAGCAAATGGAAGGATTTTCTCATCTGATATACTTTGTTATAGGTTGACTCTTTTTTTGTTGTTGTCACAATCACTCAGACAAAACAACAACATACACCCACGATTCTTAGCCACCTTCTTCCTCCAAATGACACAGTCTGTCATACTGTAAGGGCCTGAAGCACTGTAACTGCCATGTCTGTGATTACACCGTAGCTAGGTTGTGTTTTGAGTTTCTTGTATAGCTTTCAACATATTTAACACTTTCAACACTTTATTGTGTTCACCAGTTGTAAATAAAAAAAATATCATTTTTGTGTGATACATTGTATGAGTGAGACCTTGTTTCTTACTCTGACTTCTCACCTTGACTGGCTCAGGAATCTCTCCTGCCTCCTTGGGCCAAGCCCGAATCGAGAGCCAGAAGTCTGGACCTTTGTGTAATGAACATTACAGACAAGATAGTTACACAACATCTCCAGCTAAAGCTGTGGCCCAGAGAAGGACAATGGCTTTTTGTATTTACTCTCATTTCCTTCCCTAATGAAGTCATAGATTAAAGTGAAGCAACACAAAGGCTTTTTTATGTTTCTGCCACAAGACGCACCTATCCAAACATGCTGTACAAGGCTAAAACGGAGCAATTAACCCTAAGAGGCCGGTTACGGGCTTGCACATTGACTTTTGCCTGTGCTGTACAACCAGTGGGGTCACACCTTGAACGTGTGTGTCATCCTGTTGCAGAGAGCCTGTTATTTGAACAATCTACATGTAATGAGAGGCCAGTCGTTTACATTGCTTGACCAGAACATTGACTAAACAGTAGATTTACATTCAGATCAATGCATTTCAAATCAGTCATTGAGAGCAATTACGATCATACCGTGAGTAATTGTTTATGCTAATTTTGGATAATCTGCCAAACTGTACAGTATATGAAGAGCTCCAAAACGTTACAAGCAGTATGTTAATTGAATTTATTTAGATACTTGTATAATGTTATCAAATATAATTCTTAAACTCTACCTGTTTGGGATACATTTCATTTGATTTAATTCCATTCTATTGATTCCATTTTAGCACAATTTATTTATAGTACAGAATAAAACATTTGTAACATTGTTGGAAATTAAACACTTCCTATGTATTTGCTTATAGTGGTGGGTTGATGGATTGGTGGTAGCCACTGTGCACCCACCTCATTGCCAGACACACTGTGTAGATGTTGTCACTCTGTTACATAAACACGGTTCATGTTCACCTTCACATTCAATGTTCACCAACACGCAACATGAGTCCAGCCAAGCTCAGCACCAGTCTGAAGATCCACACTCACTTAGCTAGCATTTCAAGACTTCCCCCGGCATCAGTTGAAGACAGGACAGTTCATTAGACAGGTTGACTAGATTGACGTCTTCAGGAAAACATCTTCTTCCCTCCGGTCTGATGTGGTGGTTATGTATAGGTGAGGGAGTTTCCTGGTGTTTGAACTGCTTCTACCCATTAACAAGTCACACACAAGACATCACTGGGTAAATGATTGACTCAGACGACAGTTATGGGTCTCTGGCTGCAGATGACGGGGCTCTTTAAATACGCAGTAAATTATTTTGCAAGTAAAAGCAAAGCCTGGAGGGTTACAAGGGGGTAAGCATGTTATTAAAGTTCCCCCGTACAGACACACATAAACACATTTCAGTTATTTGTAATTTGTGTGCTCCATGCACAAGTCCAAAAAAACATGCCCTGTATACAGCACATTGGGTCAATGAACATTTCATTTGTAATTCTATGAGGTTTGTTTTTAAACCGTAGATGCACTGTTTTTCTTTTGTAATAGGAAAGTTGTCTAATGTTGCATGCTTCCTCAGCTCTTTGACCCAGAGGCATACACCTGGTGTTGGGTCAGGTTACTGCCTGGCTCCAAGGCTTGCGGGTCAAGACCTGGTGCTTCACAGACCTCTAATCCCTTGCATGGCAACATATTTGACTGAAGGGGCTGGTCCAAGCAATCCCAGTTAACCCTGAAAAAGTACAGCACTCTTTCCAGCTCTCATGGCCTTCTTCTTCTCTTTCTCTCTCTCTCTATGTTTTTTCCCTCCCTCACTGCCTCCCACCTTTTTCCTTCCAACAAAGTGATGATTTAACTCTTTAAGGATGTTGAGAGGTTTTTGTGGGATATTAGCCAGCTGAGATTTATGACTTGAAGTGACTTATGATGAGAGTGCATGTGTATGCACAAAAGGGTCCAGACACTTTTAGGTATCATTTCTGTGGGCAAGTGTATGTCTTGTTGACATTTTCTTGCTTTAATCTTTGTAATGTATTCACAGTGTTTAATTGATACGTGATGCTGTAGCAACTTTGAGAGAGAAAGAGAGAGACAGAAAGAGACAGGAAGGAAGGAAGGATATAGGAAGCATGTTTCTGTGTATCGACTTCTTAACTCTTTTGGGACCTTGTGACTTAAACATGTTTCTCTAACCAGTGTCCCAGAAAGGTGCTTAGGCACTAAACACACTCATTAATCTTAATAATATACACTTATCTGATCTCACGCTGATCAAGTATGATGTGCCTTTGGCTTGGTTTTAATCCCCCCCAAAAGTTTGAAAGCTAACACAACAAGACAAAGTCCATCATCACAATTGTAATGGATTGATGAACAACAAAGATCAGAAAAAGATAGATTAAACATTAACCATCCCTAAAGTATCTAAACACGGACACTAGCATAAACATGTACTTCAGGTGATGTAATATAGTGTTTCAGAGGCAATATAGAAAATAATGGCCCTCATTTTATCCAATCTCCATTCTCCCCTCAGTGGCCATTAGCGATGGATCATTATACGGTCCTATTTATAGGCAATGCTGTGACAAGTACACCAGGGGGAGCAGTTATACTGCTATTTTCATTGACGGTCCAAGAAGGGAACCACATTATTTCCTGTCTTAAATTATTTCACCCACAATTATTTCTAGTACGTACGTGATTACATAAAAATACACATTCTCTTTGGAAGTCCACTCAACGATCAAAGAAATGGTTTGGCTTGATCTGGATGATACTGGACTATACTTATGTATCAGCAGGCACAAACCTGAACACCTGCTGTAAAACGTCTTTTAGACAATAATTTGTAGTTTTCCTGTCCTCCATGATGTCTATTGAGCCATGTCAAATATCAGAGGCCCTAAGAACAGCTATAGGTCAACAGTTCATCTAAAAAGGACGATGTGATCCCCTTTACAACACAAAATACACCAACTGCCAACCCTGGTTACAAGCTAAAGCTTATTTGCCTCCCACCTCCAATTAATCTTTGTTAATTCTGCTCCTTTGGACACAATCATGATTAAATTGACAACCACTCTGGCAGTCATTTGACGATGAGCCATCTAACCCAGACCCAATTTTGACTGGCAGCTGGATTGAGATGACATAAGTGGTGGGTTTACTATCCTACCGTCACTTTGCTGCACTCATTGTAAAAGGACGTACATCTTTGTCTTTTTAATGCCGTCTGATTACTTAGTGCTGTCACCCTGTCACTCAAAGAATGAATAAACCTGAACTATGTTCCACCCTTTTTTTCTTCTTTTTCTTTCTAGCAAAGATAAGGCCTACCTGGTTCACCTAGACAGCTTTCTCAAACCGTTTAAAGCGGATCTCTCATAAACGCAGGATGTGTGCATTGTGCATGGTTACAGGAAAAAGAAAACTGGGAACATATAGTACAAGCTGGGATGTACGTACGTAGGACTGACAGGAAGCTACTCTGAATAAAAGGTTACTGGATAAAGACAAACTGAGCTTTGCGAAAATGTCAGTGTGTGACTCATAAATGTTATATCTAGATTCCTATGCTCATGTCCTCACACAGACTAATCATACAACCCTTTGTTGATGTAATGAAAAAATATATAAAAGACAATTTTTTTTATCAAAGTTGGAAAGAAATCTAAACACCCAAAAACATGCAGTGTGCCAGTTATAGAAGATTTCATTCTGTCATCTTGGCATTTTCTTCATCATGCTTACTGTACTTTGTGCAGTTGGGTGAAATAAAACAGATAACCATTTGAAAGTGTAAAAGGCTTGCAGGTTTTCTTTTCATCTCCCATTTTTCAGGATCAGGTAAATGGCTCTATTACTCCACTTCTTTAAGTCTGTTATAGCTCCATATAACTGACATACGGCACAGCCTCCATTTCTGTCCCGACAGTTATGGGGCTTTGGTGATCATGTTAGGATTTTTTTTCCAGTGCCCTTGGTTTAATAGGGTGTATGTCACACATATTTGATAAATACACCCATTTAAAAAAGTACCTGAAAATGCCACAGAAGCAGCATTCATCCCTCCCTATTCTGTAACACAACTGCTACTTATACCTCTGATTATGTTTTTAAGGACATGACAACAAAACCCCTTATAATCTGACAGTGACAGCTGTTTTTTTCTGATTGAGTGGTTTTGGACAAGATTATATTCAAAATGTTGCTTTTGAAGAAGAAAGAAATGTTGTTATAGGCGGTTAGAGACATTGTGACCCTTTAATGGTGATCACTGAACCTTGGCTTTCAGGATCTTTCTCCTCACCCCTGACTTCCTGTCTTCTTGAACTAAAGGCAGAGGCTTGGACTGCTTGGACTCTGCAGTCCGCCTCTGCCGGACTGTTTTACTGGTCTTATCAGATAGCCTTGTCCCTTTCTGTGAAGCTTTGTATTAACGCCGATCATCCCTGTTAAGTATCCTCACTACATGATACATAACAGGTCTTAAGAACAGACAAATGTCTGTTTATTATTTGTTACAGTCATCAGCACATATTTTAGCAGTAACTTAATAGTTAACATGTTGGTTTGTAAATAGGAAATACATTTTGTTCTTTAAAGTTAACCTTTTTTATGTCATTAATCTTTTTTGTGTGCTGTACATGTAAATTAATAATATATATTTTTTGCAGACTAATAATAGTTTTATATTAGTGAGTAGATAATGCTGGCCTCAATATCTCTATAATTGAAAAATTCAAGTGGTCTGCCAGAGTATTTTTTCTAAGGAGAAACTGTGAGTTTTTTGGGGTCGATCTTGTGTAAACTGTGTTACACAGCAAAGGAGAGAGCTAAAATAACTTATAGCATGCTGACTGTCTTAATAAAGTCATAAATTACCATAGAGTCAAAGAGAAACCGTACACGATATCTCAAACTATTTTAAAAGGTAATTTGTATTTTAAAAGCCATGGGTATGGCGTTTAAGAAAATGCTGAGTATGGTGGAGAGCCCATAAAGATGAAAGACCATTGTTTCTCTGCCATGACCCTTGCTTCCTAGTTTTTGGTTATGTGCTTTCTTATCATTGTTTGTTGTATTTTTTTTTCAGGATAAGGATTCAAACTATACTTTCACCCTATAATAGTTAAATGCCTTTACCACACATTGTAAGTTGTTATTTGTTTGGATCTATAAGATAAAATATTTCGCAATACCTGCATTGACATCGCAATGCAATCACTTTAACATATATAGGGTATATATGTATAATGACCATGATGACTTATGGTCAAATTCTTAGTCCTTTATCGAATTTTTTATTTTACTTTGTAGTTCCTACTTGCTTTCAGTAGAGATGCAATGTCTTGTTGAAAGAAAGAAAAAACTCTGTGATCAGTGAACTGTGACTGTCACAATAAGGCCCCAGTTTATTTTGGATTTAGACCATTCTTAGTCTTAGCTTGTGAGCATTTGTAATGGGGTGGAGGTGGGGCTGGGAGCCATTTACTCTACTCATTTACCCCTTTTTCCCAAATCTGAAATACTAATGGTTACCCCCCATTTCGAGCTCTGTGGCTCAACCCCCACTGGAGACCTGTTCAGGATCTCCAGTCAGGCATTTGTGTGTGCCTAGCCCTCTCTTTTCTTCTGCTCTTAACCACACAGGCTCGACTTCACAGGACAGTCGACAGCCCATGGACAGCAGATGAAAAAGTAAGGCGGCATATCCCGCGCCTGTTAAGTCCTCAACTAATTAGCAAAAATGGTCTCCTTTCTTTTCTTTTTAAGCATTTCGTCTCGGGGTTGGGGGGGTTGGGGGGGGTGGGAGGGGTGGAGAGGCGGGAATGCAAGAGAGAATAAGATAGAGATGGAGAGAAACAGAGAAGAGAGAGCGAGAGAGAGAGAGACATGGGGAGAGGATGGGGGTGATGCAGAGAGTGAAGGGAGATGGAGGGAGTGTGGGTGTGACTGAGGGAGGAGACACGTCTGAGCTCTCAGCTGGGCTGTTTTGAAAACACACTTTTGAAAGCCTCTCCCTTAATTCATGCCTTTTGTTTTTGGATCTTTTGTGTTTGCCAGTTTGACCATATAACATCATACATCTGGTCTATAGCTTGTTTGGGGCTTTCTCACTCAGGGACCCATCAGCTCCTCCTGGGCTCAAATTCGAGTGATCGTGTAACATAAAAAGGTTTAAAGTGTGGGCTGGGGAGACAAACAGAGAACCAGAAAGGGGGAAGTGGGACTGAGAGTGTGTGGAACATGAAGAAAAAAAGCTGAAATCGTTCTCCTGTTTCCTTCATTTCTGTCTCCAATAAATTCCTGGATGACACCTAAACATAGGAAAAAAAAAAAATGTAGTTTTTTGACATACTTGCACGGTTTACAAGTTTCGTTGTATGTACACACGTCTGAAAAGTTATATCCATGTTCAAAGAGCCAAATGGGCACTGTTAGTATGAATTCAACATATAAATCAAACTTATTTCCTGCTGTTTTGGAACATGATCCCAGCAAAGTGTGTGTGTGGGAGTGTCAGGATGATGGGGGTAGAACAGAGGGGGGGGGGGGGGGGGGGCAGCAAGTCTCCCTTCTGTAAGCTTCTCTTGACATCTCTGTGTGTGGGATGAGTTTTCTGTGACAGGGTCAGGCTCACATTTCCATTTGAAACTAGGATGGCCTAGCTCTTCATAAAATGCTTTGATAAATCTTAAATCACCATGTCTTGGAAACTTGTAGCATCTAGCGATACTGATGCCATACTAAAAATAGATGGATAATAAACAATGTGTTTATTGACAAACATTTTTTGAAAAAAAAGCCTAACTATGTTTGCAATCATTCCATTCAATAGAAAGTAACGTATGAATACCTCGTACTTGTGCAAGATTTTAACATATTGCAAGTGAAGTCAGCATTCAGTGTCAAGTAGTGTCTATATTAAGTTTGTATTAGGTTGTCAAGTTCAGTCAACCAGAGAGAAACCGAGTAAGAGAAGGTGGGGCAGAGAGCATAGCATCCAAAGACCCCAATGACTAGTATTAGGGATGCAGAAAACAGTTATATACCAGAGAAAAGGTTCATTGAGTAAAGTTTAGTTGGGAGACCATGGAGGGTGGGAAATGAACACATCTTAAAGGGATTCTATCAATAGCCCAAATTGGCGGCTTCACTCCAATGAGCAAAAAAAAGGAAAGAATGAAAAAGAAACGGGTGCTTTTTCTCACAGTTAGCTGTCACCTATCTCACATAAAAGAACACAGGACGGGCTGAGTTAAGCACCCCAATATTCACTCATTTGAAGGGCTTAGTCCTCAATGGCATGGCCTAAAATACCCATCACAGGCTCCTGGTATTGAAACGTTTTATTTTTTCTTCTTTTCCCCCCTTCTCAACTCCCCTAGAGCATGAATAGCTCGCCAGTGGGGCTGAACAACCCACCTTTTCTCATTAGACTGCAGAGAAGGAATACACTGTCGCATCAATAGAGGACTTGCTGGTTAAAATATCATTAGCCTAAATCAGCATTCAAAAACAATTTGCCTGTGGTCAATTAGAAGGGCTGCAAAAAGACAGACTGCACTCATCACTCAACCTAAAAAAAGAAACAATTATGATGTAGTATTATTGAAATATGAAAATCCTGCCGTTGTTATTTCTAAATAAATTACAGAATGGTCTGTGGGATTTGAGCACAGTGCCAAAGGTTAAACAGGCAGGTCATGGAAACTGCATGTGCTTCAGTCCGTGGAACAGTTTTTGCGTTTGGGAGTTCAGATTGCTGAAGCTACTTCACTGCAGGTCCTAATACCCCAGACCATGAACATGAACACACACTGTTTTCCTATGCCTGGGGTAGCTACACCTCATAAGCAGCTGCAAGCTCATAAAGGCTTGTTTGGTCCTCACGCTCCCAGCAGCACAGTAGATAGGAGTGAGAGGCTTGGGGCTGAGGCCTATAAACCTAGGGTGTCCAGGGACTAGACCCAATAAATCAATATGGGAGAGAATAAGATGAGAAAAATACCTTTTAAAAGACAGACTTAACGCGTTTGCATGTTCAAAAAGCTTGCCCACATGCAACCATAATCCCACATCTATGCAGTAACACGTACAGTATGTGTTCCCTCATGCAAAAAAAACAAAACAACAAACACACTCATGCACAGACACGCACACACACACATACTCTCAACACAAAAAGCTTCCAGAAAAAAGGACCACTAGCCCCCACCCCAACAACAAGAAGAGGGGAGAAAAGAAACCCCAACCAGGCAGAGGGGTTATAAATTAGGAGCCGTCAGTATTACAATGTATATTAATAGTCACACCTCTTTTTAATGAGTTTGGCATTGGCAGCTGAGAGGAAATACAAGTCATCATAGCGCTGCTCATGCACACCCCGATGAAAGAACCTATAATAAATCTTGTGAGAGCAGGGCTCACACATAAATATGTATCGCATAAGGCATCTGTTTTACATTCTGCATATAAATCAGCCAGAGTGCTGAATAGCAATGAATCAGATGCTCGACGCTTGATTTGATAACAAATTGACTCTGAATTTGGGAGGGGAGAATTTAAGGCCCCCTATGTCCTATGGAGGAAGAGTGGGTCAGGTAGGACCCAGGAGACTCCATGGTCTGCCATGCACCCCTTTCTTCAGGCTCTGGGATGCTTTCCTGGAATTTATTCGGAGGTTGGATGGGGAGGACTGCAAGGACGAAGATCTGATCTTTTCCATCCTCACGTGGAACAGATCTGTCTGTTCGTGACCCATCAGCAACCGTGCCCCAAAAAACAGAGGGAAAAATTGAACTAAAATCATCTGGTCTAAGTTTGAACTTCTGAAATATGATAATGGCAGTTCATGTACAGTTATAGCACACTAGTCAGCTCCACATATACTGAACTTACCAATTTGTGCTGTTGGTCTATGGCTGTCCCCTTTAACCCAATTTCAAAGATGGTTCCATGGTTCTGCTCTTATTTCACATGCACTTATACCTCACATAGTCTATGTGAAGCCATCAACATTACATGCAGGATGCAGCTGTACTTCCCTACACTTTTACTACTTAGGTGTGCAATTAAATCATGCCTGCAGGTGACGGTGGCCTCAGAGAGAAAACAAAACTTACCAGTTAAAACACTCTCATGATTAAGTTTTTCTCAATTACAATATCACTAATGATGGTTTTCCATCTTAAACAAGGTATGGAAGATTGAAAGAGTTGAGAGACAACATTAAGTTAATCAATTGTTTCAGATAAGTGAATGTTGCAGGACATCACTTTCACAATTACCTGTGATTATTGTGTTATTGCATTGTATTATATATTACATTATAGGTCTATATGGAGGTCATTTCATCATGCTTGCGAGGAACAAGTTGATTTGTTTCAATTATGCCACAATTCTTTTAGACATGTTCAGATGTTAACCTTACTTTTCAACATAGTTAATCATACTGATTGTGTATTAGGTAGCTACAACAGCACACAGCTGTAAATAATCAACTCTCTGATTAGCTTTAGATTGCAAATACTTTGGGGGGAATGTCGTGACCGACCTAAATCAACAGTTGTGTCTACTTTCCCACTTCTCCAATGGAAAGACTGAACTTGTTTCAATTATGTGTTGGAAACAATGTGAGGATTTATTTAAGATAATTTCAAAGTAATCAGCGAAGAGATTTAGTGATATGATATGTGAGTTGGAGTTCATGGATGCAAATCATTCAACAAGCATGTTTAAACTCAAAATCTTGACATTTTCTACAGGAAGGACATGTGGGTATTCTCTTAAAACAGGAACAACTTACAAAGTAGGTCTCTTCTCAAACAAACAATCTTGTATTAACAGCTGGGATGTGATTCCATGCGTGATGTCAGATACCCTGGGAGCTTAATGCTACCAGGTTGTTTGTTTATACTCTTTGGTCTAACTTTCATTGTATGATGAATTGAGCTTGATAGTTTGACTTGAAAGGGAGCATTAAACTGAATATTGTTGCTATGTGTAGATATTATATTACTTATTGTAATCAAGGCCACTGTTATGGCACCAGCTGCAGAAACCATGGATTTCCATAGGAAATGGCCAACAATTTTATTTAAATGCTACTATTATTACCTTGTATTTTTCAGGAACAAGTTTTTCTTTGATGTTTTATTTTTGAGAGATACTTACACAACCAAAACAAAACTAACAAAAACAGAATCTTATACCAAAATGTTACCGGTATTTAAAGCTGAACTTTGATTTTGCGGTTTCTGTAAATTGTGCATGACAAGCTGTTCACTTTTTTAGTTTTCTATAGAAATGTACATGGACTCAGTAATTAGACTTTTTAATCTAAACTGAAAGAAAAGGCGACTCAGTCGTTCATTACGGAAGACGAAATTAGAGATGGACAAAGAAACAAAGGGAGCAAAAGAGATGGAGGAAGGTGGAATTGTATTGCAGCTTGATCCACACCTGCACACATGAAGACATGGCAGCATGTTCTGCTCGGGTCGTCTGTTGCACGGCGGGAGTATTTGGGGATGATTAATTGCTCTGTCTTGTGAATGGAGCTCTCAAAACAGCGGGATCCTCTGCATATGTAAATACAAGCAGTCTCAGCGCAGCACTCTGGAGCAGGATTAACAAAACGAATCTGCTCCCAGATTTCGAGCAATTCACCAATCTTTTTCTATTATCTCTGACAGCTCACTGACATGAGAGGAGAGAGACATTTGAGCTCTAATCAAATCCAATGTGCGTGAAGTTATTAAGAGTGAGAACGTTTCTTGTCTCCTTCACACCAAAGTATCCACATGACAGAGGAGTAGTAACAGGCATGTTGATATTGAAAAGTAGGTGACAAAACTAGGCTCCATCTTAAACAGTTGGAACACAAAACCTTTTTTCTACCTAATGTGGCTTGGCATATTATTTCTGCTGTGGAGATATGCTTTTGGGGGTTCTGCTATACATCAGAACTGGGAAATTCCTTAATTATTTTTGTTTGCTTGCATATGGAGTTAGCTTGCAGAGAAGAGCGTATAAATATGTATTTTACACCTAGTTACCCAGTAGTCAAAGTGAACCCAGAATTGCAGTGTTCGTAGGGAGAGTAAGGACAGGAGCCAAGATATCCTGGATAATCTTATAACTGGTTCTTTGTGTACAGTCTACTTCTTAGTGTGAATTAAGGGATTTTCATTCCCTTAATAGCCCATTAATGTCTCGTCAATGTGTCCCTGGGGTTTAACATCACTTTAATAGTTATTCACTTCGACCAAAATGTCACCAATCTACTATAAATCTGTGAATTAGGCCTATATTACAAATTAAGGAATTGAAATCATCGTTTTCAGTATTTACTTCCATCCTAATAAGACTATTAGCAACTATGAATAGACACCTCCCAATGGTAGTAGTGACCAATATAAAAAAACACATTCTTTGTGTTTAACAGTAACTACAATGCATGGGTTTATCCCCTCGACAAAATGAAACCAAGCAAATGGTTTTCTTTTTTTCAACACTATAGGAAGTGTACTTTAATTGTACCGATTACTCCTTTACAACTTTTTAGTATATGAAATCATTATACAGTGCATGTTTGTACTTCATACAGGCCTGTTTTTGCTTTGGAACTTAATGTTTTCACCTGAGCTACAGTAGTTAGCTGCACTAAAGTGTCCTCGCTTCAGATGTGTCTCACTGAATGCATTATGTTCTCTCAGCTCCATCTCTCATACACTGGTTCACCCTAGGAGCCTGAACCAAATGCATAATTTAAAAACTCTTTAATCTGTGATGGCATTCCCATTTGGTTGCTAGCAGACGACACTTTATGGTGTCAGCTTTCGTCAACAAAGGTCAATGCCAGTTTTTCACTATAAATGATACACCAGCCAGGGTTCAAAATGAGAGGGGGCCCGGTTCGAGACACTCAATAAGTCTGTAGGAAGCCACAATCATGTTTTTTTATTTATTATTTTATTTCTGTTGGGCGTATCTATTCAGTGCCTTTTCAGAGGTAGATATCAGGCAAGGTAATCTTAATTTATTGTTCTACATTCCGTTCTTAGTTGCACTTATTTCCAATTTTGGTTGTCCTACAAATATCAAGATTTAAATTAGACGTCAAGAGTGCAAAAGTATTCAGATAAAGAGGACAAATGTTACAAACATCCCCACAGTTGATGCAATCAACGGCATAACGTCTGTTAGATGGTTGAACGTAATGTAAAATATTAAATATTTGGATGGGGTGTCTGCTGCAAAGACGAGGGGAACATGAAGCTATCGGTTAACATAAAACCAATCATTTTTAAGACAATGCAGATGGCGCTGGACATTCTTGAAAGTTTTTTCCTTCCTTCCCTGTCTATAAATCTGGATAGATTCCTGGCCCTACGTGTACATTGTGTTGGGCCACACGAAAGGACATCAGATGACACACAAAGTCCATCACTGAGAGAATAAAAAAGACGTCACCTCGCAACAACCCAGTGATAAAGGATTTCTGGGCATGGTTGAAAATTAAGACTGTAACAAGGTCTCGGGCTCCTAGCCTGACAACCATTTTCTTTGATATTTATCATCCCTCCATGCCATTGGCTATTACCCGTGAACTCGCTGTCTCATGGCAGGCAAATAATTTATTGGCGCTCCATTATTAGGGGATTGCTAGGAAAGAAGGGGGAAGCACTGTGGTTTTCTGAGGAGGTTACGATCGCCTCCTAGATTATGCCTCTTGACAGGTTTGTCATCCCTGTGCACTGATGTGCTCTGTAGAGTGCTCTGATATCATTAGCTTCATTGCTCCTAATGTGTCTGCTCCTCTCAGCAGAAAGACAGGTCATATATTGTGCAAATAGGTGGATATGGGCTAGAGATCACTGAATAAAGGCTGCCTCTAGTCTCTCCAATCCCTGGCCTATGAAAGGGCTAGCAGCATATAATCTGTGTTTTATACCCAAGAACAACAGTTACAATTGTTTAGTGTAACAGTTTAACAACACACATGATAAAGACAGAACTTACATGTTGGAAGAACAATATGCAAAAAGGGTAACTGACTGATCAAAATGGTATCTATAGGCAGATGCTCATGCGTACAGTATGATACAATTGTAATTGTGTTGGTCTTCAGTTCTTTTGACTTCCTCATTCACTTGCCCTCTCCAGGATTCAATCTCAGGCCTTTTGACTGAGTGTAATTGACCACCGCCTCCCAAACATGCCAACAAAAACAGTTATTCTAGTAGGCTCCTGATAGATGGTACTGAAAACAAAAATGTATCCCAATTAACTAAAGATATGCTATATTTAATATAGATTCAGCTTCCACTTAATGTCAAAAAGTATACATCAACATGCACACCTTGTGTGAACTGAAAATATCCTTCATCAGGCTCTCTGTTAGCATCTACTAGCATGTTAGCATTACAGTATGAGAACCAAGAGATCATTCTTCTTGGCCTTCGTTCCTAGCGATTCAACTTGCAGGAGTCTGATGGAAAGTCCAAGATAAGGATCCGGCTGAAGCAGGAGAAACGGCTGTTGAGAATCTGGTGAGGGAAATTAAACCAATTGAGGAAGTCGCTATTTTTCTCGGACCAACGTGAGTTATAGGCTAAGACAGGAGCCGTATATTTTTGTTAGGATGGAGAAGGGAGTTGAAATGAGCGAATATTGCTAAAAGAGCGGCGCTCACATTCAGGCAAAGACAAAGGCTGGAAATGAAATAACTTCCTTTCCACAGGAAAACACAGCAGCTCCTGACAGAATAATAGCAGTTGAAGAGAGGGAGAGGGTTCGGCAACATTAGCCCACAAACACAGGAAACCGTCCAGCCGCCTGCTTGACTTGTTAAAAGCCAACAGACACACGCTCTCCCAAGTTGAAAGAAAGAAGCTCACACTGTCATGCATACAAACCATGAAAATGTCCATGATCAAAACTTTGTATTTCATATATAACACATTCAAATGTATTGCTCTTAAAATATCCGCCATGTCCAGCATTTACTGAAATGATACTATAGGCTCCATGATAGGCCTAATGAACCACCTTTTTGAGGAACATAATTACTCATTGAACAGTCATAGTAGGTTTGGCAAGATTGTAACTGTAACAGTAGCCTATAAGACTGTTAAGACAGAAATGATTTGAAATCAAATTTAACCCAGTGGTGCTATATTTTATAGTACGTAGGTTCACTGAGCAGTTTTTCCTAAACATTTCCACTCGCTGTTAGGGCCATGATCTCACAAGTCAGGTCCCTATTAGGCAAATAAGGACCTATAAATCTTAGGCACATCATTAATGAGGATTCTTCCACTGACTGGTGTTAATTAACAAAGGTTAAACAAGATGTGAGGTGTTGTCATCCTTCTATATATTATTAGGCTAGTATCTACCCCAGACAAGCCTGGGCAACATAATGAAGACCTGCATGCAAAATCCAAATAAATCAGCTTATTATATGACTGGTAAACAGTAGTGTCTCCTATTAAAATCACTCTACTACATGCAGAACATCTTTGAAAGCATTCTAACCATTCAGTATTCACACAAAATAGTCTGGGGGAAGGATTGCATGACCCTTGTTTGATGTCCTGGACTTGTTTACGCTTCCAAAGGTGTTTTCAATCAAGCAAATGTGTTTCCCTGGTAATATGGGGCAGATGTATCAGTGCAGTAAAAGTTAATTACCGTATGTAAATGGAGATACTTGGTGTTTAAATCTAGGATTATTAAAATTACTTGATTCTGTTCTGGTAAAAAAAAAAAAAAAAAGAGACTTCTGCTACATCAGGATTACATCAAACCTAGATTGGCATGGCTGCAGTCTCCTAGTTTTAACAATGTTCATTCTTTTCTACTTGACATGGAGGTGTAACTACAGATAGTCTCTAAAGTTGATGCTTGACCTGTATGGGTTATCATCTCTGTCCTGTATACTCCGTTTCCCTCTTCCCAAGAATCAATTGTCTGGTAATCTTTTATCTTAAATTTGAATTGTGAGAAAACGACCGCTTACAGTTCAGTCCTTTAATAGCTTGGCCTATTATTGGCCATTTGCTTTTCTCACGTGAAGAAAATAGGAGACTAGTAGAAATAATGAAGACATCCCCATTCTGTATGTCCCAGCTTTGCTGAATTTGATTTCAAATCAGTATATATGAAGGTTCCACTTATGATTTCTTGCACAAGCATACAGTACAGTGTAGGAAATGTATTTGCAGGCTGGGATGTTACAATTAACGACTGTAAACTATTCAGAGCAGTGGCAACACATTTTACAGATATTTTGCAGGCAGCACTCTACTTGACAGAATCCATCAAAAATGTATTTATAGTTTGTGTGTTTCACTCTGGGGCCTAAACTGCAAGTACTCTGCTGACAACACTTATTAGTGCACCACTCTGAAGACATATGATTTAATTACCTTAATAGTCAGCAGTTTACAATTAAATTTGTTGCATGCACTGTGGTTTAATGTAGCATATTTCCTGGTCATTTCTGTTGTTTTTCTTCTCAAAGGTAACATTGATAAACCTTGCATGGACGTAAGCACAATATGCAAATAATTCAATGTTCCATTGGACTGATTCAAGCAGTCACATGGATGGAAAATTGGTGGATTATGTTTTAAATAGATTCTTCTGTATATTCTGAGACTTTCTTACCTTAACAGGTATACCCATCTATGCAAACCCATCAGAGAGTCAGATGGCTGAGCTGTTAGGAAATCGGGCTAGTAATCAAAACGTTTCCGGTTCAATTCCCAGCCATGCAAAATTACGTAGTGTCCTTGGGTAAGACACTTCACCCTACTTGCCTCGGGGGGAATGTCCCTGTACTTGCTGTAAGTCACTCTGGACAAGAGCTTCTTCTAAATGTCTAAATACCAATCCATACTTTTTAAGGTATACACATCCAGGCTGTGCCAGTTGCTCAGTAAATCTCATGAGAGGTATTCATTTTACCTTTATCATAGCAGTATGAAAATGCTGTACCACAGGTTCCTTGTAAATATACATGGACATCCAATGATAAAGAGTAAAATGTTGAAGTTGAAATTTGACAGATCCTAAAGAGAATATCCTGAAAATCTTTACTTCATATATTTATGAAACAGTACTCAAAGGTTTTTGAGGCAAGAAAGATAATTTGGTTTCCAAATCAATATTGGAATGTCTTTGTTAGGAGTAAGAGACAAACTATAAAGAGTTCAAACCATACATTCCTATTGACATTAGTACAGGTGCTGTATGTAGGTTATGAACTACATTTGTGTGGGAGCCATGAGTTCAAATGCTATTTTTTGCATCTCCCTGAAGCCTTTTAGTTTTTGGAAGCTCTAATTATTTCAGTAAGACATCTAATTTGTCTTTACAAAGACCTTTAGTTCAATTAGACTGCCTATCCTGCTATTACGCTTACATGAGATAGATTTGACTTTTGACTGAACTGCCTCAATTGGGTGTTTACTTGTTTTTCAACTTTTTTCCCCTCAGATACAGTGGGGTTAGCATTATACCTGGGGGTGATACTGCTGCTAATGAAGAGGAATGCCAATGGTACATTGGTGCTGGATGGATGTGTCCTACCTTGATTTAAAAGGAACGGACATCTTTTGTTGAACTATCATTGCCAATGCATTTGTATTTTTTTAATAGCGTTAAGGAAATGTTTTGATGCTTCAGAGAAGAAGCAATGCATTGGCAGACATACATAGCCTTGGGGTAGATATATTATTCTGGGACTGTCTATATTCTTTTCATTTGCAAGCTTGTCATCAGTTACCTAGTTCAACCATGTAATTGAATATTGGAAGCCCCATTGTATTATTTAACCGAATGTGTGGAGAGATGCCTTGATAGATACATAAAATTAATTAGCATACATGCAATCAACACACAGACCATCGCGATGTTAACGGACATTCCTCATTTGATTGCCTGACATACTATATTGTTAAACCAGTACTTTTAAATGGCATTCATATGCCCCCTCAAAAAAATTTTTTTATATATGGAAGTTATAGTTGGTAAGATCATCATTTATAGATGTGCACCTGAGACAAGTTTTTAGCCTCTCTGTGTCCTCCCCTCTAAACTTAGCATCTGTCCTCTCTGGCCAGAGACAAATTCCCATTCCCAGCCAGTTGCTTTTATTAAATTCTCCTCAATAAAAAAGCTCAGACAGGATTTATTAGGTACTCAGCACAGACGTTTAGTATTTCCCTCCGTTATTAACTGAAAATCAATAGAAAGCAAAGAAAATGGAAGTCATACAAGTGTTGTCGCCCTGATATTATGTCGGCTGTCGGATTAGATTCATGACAGGGCTTCAGTGCCTGTAAGGTGGAGTTTCTGCTTACATTGCAGCACCTAAAGTGGAAGTTATTCATTAGAGTAAAGCAGCGGTCAGATGTATTTCCAGGCCCTCTCACTCATCTATCTTAGAATGACTCAAATGGACTGAAAAAGGTTGCTGATATGTCCTGATAGAGATGTCAGATTTAACGCAGTCACTTTAGGATTTACGGTTATTTTGTTCTGAAGACCTTTTTTCACAAAAGGAAGCTGTACCGTCAAACATACACTGGGATGACATGAATATTAGGCTTTAAGCTAAGCCTACTTTACCTGTGCTTCGTACATGACATTAGTATCACTTAATAACGTCTAGATTTGGTGTAAATACACAATGAGAAGTTTAAAAGTATCTGATGCATTGGCAAATTGACAGTAGTTACTTGTTTGCGATGACAACCTACTGTATTATGTGTGCATGCAACCATCATAACCTTTATTGGTTATTCAGTCATGTTGAATAATTTGAATGTTGCACTCCTTCATGGTGAAAGCTGCTAAAGGTGGCAGACATCCGAGCACTAAAATACAACGCTGTCAATGTACTTCATCAGTATTTCATCACTAGGGTGAGAGTCTTTGTCCACACGTACATATTTGTTATCTCAAAAGGGAAGAAAAATCCAGGAATAAAGAGCTTACCCACCTCACTAATTTAATTACTCTCAGGACCTCCATGACAGTAATGTAAATATTCTACTGAGAGGACCCAAGACACTAGGAGTAATTACTTAAGGCTTTCCTTCACATCTCTCTAGACTTTTTTTTATTATCCAAAAGCTTTTTAACATTAGCACTCTCTGCCTGACAAATTAAATGAAATTTCATTACTCTAGCCATCCTAATGGCATGAAACTATCAGCTGTTGTGTGCCTTGTCTCTTCTCTGCCTGCCCTGGCAGATTAATCAAATAGTCAGCTTTGGAGTCAAACTGGAGGGATCATCGATCCGCAAGTCTCTCCGTGTCTAAGGCTCCTTGGTGTAGTGTGAGTGTGTACGTGCATGTTTGTGTGTGTGTGTACGTGTTGGTGGGAGGGGTCTAGGGGGTGGGGGGTGGTGGGGGGTGGGTTGGTGGTGGGGGGTGGGGGAGGCTAAACTTCTAGTGAAAGACACAAACTAATTATGGGTCCCCATAAAACCAAAGACCCCAAATCCACAAGAGTGCCTTGTCTCAACTATGTTTTGTTAATTTTAGTGATATTCTCCACAATTAAGGGTAAAAATACATGTATACACTCTTTGATCCATTTTATCTATGCTTTATGTTTTTGTGTTGAAGAAAGGGCATTGCTATATACAACCACATCGTCAGACAAGAAGACCAAGTATGCAAACCCTCTGGGAATTACATATGGAAGAGGTGATATTCATATTTATCATGGCCAGTCATTACCCCTGATATTTAACACCTTTTGGTTTTGTAAGGGTTAAGCTGCTTGCCCTTTGATCTCTCAGGGGTGAGGTCTTGGCAAAGTGCCCCTTCAGTAACCCTAGGCTCGTAAGGGACTTTCAATCCAATTGCTGGCCAAGAGTGGATGCAGATCTCAAGGTTACACCTGAGTGTTCAAGGGCAGGTCCAAGTGTAATCGGCACTTAGATCATAGATTAATCTTATTTGCTATCTATTAGGCTTGATTCTAGCTTCCCTCTCTCCCCTCCCAAAGCCAGGATTACCGTGATAGTTTAAGATAATGGATTCTTATGGAGGGGGAGGTCAAGAAGGCTTCTTGTTTCAGAACCTACAGATAATATGATTAATCTAAAAGCCTCTTTCAAAAGGGGTGCCAGCTTCACAGGCCTAATTGGTGAAAAGGGATAGAAATAAATCTGAGATGTTGCCACTAGAGTGTTTCATTAATTAGAGATTTATTCTATGACTTAAGTGTAGGTGATGAGAAAGATGCTTTTGTATGTGCACTTTATCCACTTATTTTCCAATTGAAATAAATCCATGCGATGGTAGACTATTGTTCCAACAGAGAACATCAGAACAAAACACATATATCGTACAGAATATATAGCATTTTACAAAATCTGTTGTAAATTGCTGATGGTATACAATACACGATATGGATACTAATGATTCTACATTACAACAGACTTGGCATTTCTTTAATACAAAATAAACCAGCCATTTTATTAGTATGAACGTTTTATTACAAGATTAGCATTCCTTCAAAATTATCTATTAACATTTAAAATAAGGTACAATGTAACCATTTTACTCATCGCAGAGACAGAAAGGTTAAGTCAAGTTATATTGATTTTCCTAAGTACAGCTCTGCTTGTCCAAAAAAAACTAACTTGTTGGAATTTCTATCGGTAGCCACTGGTCAAACAGATAAAAGATAAATTGTGATAAAATATATCCAAATGTGGCTGGCTAACAGATAACCTTTGAAGACACATTGGTTATCTTGCCCAGTCATCGGCAACTGAATATTTATCGCAAAGAACAGACTCGTTGCCTCGTTGCTTGCATGTTTACCAGTTTAATACAAGAGGGGGACATGTTATCTTTCTTACAGAATGCATAGTGTTTTACACACGGTCAAGAAACTGAACAAATCCTGAACCTGTGAATTTAGAAATGGGTGTCATGGTTGTAAGATTTAGAATTTAGAATCATATCCTTGAATTCCAGTGGAATGCTATTTGGGTTGTATATTGCCCAACCACACGGTTTGTTTGTACTGGCCAGTTGAAGAGACTCAATCTTCAATGACTGACAAGCTCAAGAAAATTGAAAGGTCTTATACCATGCCCTCATAGATGTGGGAAGCCTTTCTTGTCAAACATAAACCAAATTAATGTTGAACCTTGCTGTACCTTCAATATGAGGCCCCATAGTGGTAAAATGAGAGGGCAATGCATTGGGTGACAATTGTAGTAGATTTACTGCAGGGTAAATGGCTCTCTCAACCAAGCTCACAGAACAATTTTACAACATACTGCGCATTAATATATAACTAGTATTATTTTGTTTTTTTAAAGCAGTATGGTGTAGATTAATGAATCCTTCATTGTTTTATTGAATGGTTGTGTGAATTAAATGTACTGCGGTTTCTAGTGACATTACCAATGAGTTTCTGTATCCTAGAAATGTGAATCTTGGGCAAATGATGGGTCCACTTTAAAGTTCATCAAGTTTCCTTTAAGCTTGAACTGACTCACTCCTGCAATAAAATAATGATCAATTTGTTTACTTCATGTCACTTAACCGCTGGAGCAAATGTTTGATCTGATGTTTGCTATTTGTACATTTGTATTAAAAACTTGGGAAATCAATTAGGCCATTGTGACTGTCAGTTGAAACTGTATCGTCACACGTTTAACTCTGTTGTTCAGAAATAGGGACATAACCTTTGCAGAGGTAGAATGAGGCCTCATTTCCATCTTCACCTGACAATGTCACACTCCTGTTCTCATTAAAAACTGTCAGTCAGCTTTCTCCTCCTTACTCTCAAGCAGCCTTGGTCTCTTACGGCCATTTATCAACGTCAAATTGTCAACAGCAAACTAAGTATGGAATGAAATGGGAGCAAATAAGTCATTACTCTATGCCCATTTACACTTCGGTTAAAGCTTATTGTACATTTAATATCCATGAAATATAACTGATGTTTAGTAATGTTTAGATAAA
Organism: Protosalanx chinensis; assembly: GCA_030340685.1. Taxonomy (NCBI): domain Eukaryota; kingdom Metazoa; phylum Chordata; class Actinopteri; order Osmeriformes; family Salangidae; genus Protosalanx; species Protosalanx chinensis. The sequence goes on from CM059318.1 coordinate 11,259,453, forward strand.
TAAAATAAAAAATCCTTGGTGAGCTTTAAATAAATAAATATTGTTGCTTTTGGGAATTTACACACACAATAATAACACAAATTCCCAATGGTCAACAACAATTCTTGCTTAGCTGTAAGTGATCGCAACGAACCCACCATACAGCTTTTTAACAAATCATGTTCGGCGAGTGAGCTGACTTCCATTTTGGGGACAATGGAATTCTCATCCTCGTGGTTTATTGTTCCGGACTGCAGTGTGACATAGCAGCTCTTTATTTTGTGTCGCACAATCATTGGTGCAGAAGGAAGTATAATATGCTAATGACTCTAATTGGACTACTAATAGAGCATGTCTCTCTAGTTTTGAAGCTTTTGGGGGTCTGTGTAATCAGTACAGACAGTCATTAAGGGAATGAAGAGGCAACTAGCAGTGTCAGGAGAGGGCCCGGGCGGTTCCAGCTGACACTACCCCAATCTTCCAGGACACATTAAATGGCAGTTTCAACGCATTACCAACCATAACATCCTTGAATATCACTGATTTTATTTGCAGTATCAAACATTTAATTTCACGCAACATTAATGGAAAAGTGCTGAGGTTCCAATGCTGCCAAACATTTAGTAACTACCTGTACTCAGAGAACCAATTAACACTAGGGACAACATGGCCAATTAAACACAAAAATAGGTAAGTCCACCATTCATTACTACACTTGTAATTTGCTTGTGAACAAACACATGCATTTTGTATAAATAAAGAAATAAAAGGTTATCTTCTGGAATGACCACTCAACATTTTCACAAACTTTGTAGGATCCGCGAGCAGTTAGGAAGATACCAAAAAAAGAAAAAAATATTTTTCAATTTATTCTAGACTAGTACTGCCAGCAGCATCTTCATTTGATAATAACATTTGTACAGGTGTGTTGAGGAGAATCCAATTGGACCATCCTGATGCTGACCCATAATGTTACTGTTGGGATACTGAAATAGCAGTTTTTTTGTGGTTTGTTTTACAATACAACTGGTTTAGCGTTTTAAAAAATCCTGTTGTGCTTGAAATCCCTAATGGTGATGGTGAAAGCTATGAGCCGTCTTCAATCTCTCTGTAATCTAGTTCTAGACCATGTCCCTGTTGTGTTTACACTGGTAGGATTCTTTCTTTCCAGTGCTAGGAGATGATGTTGTAATGTGTTGCTCTGTGAACCTTGCACACTGCCCACTAACCTTATAACCTCATCTGAACTGGGTAATATTATTGTTATTGATTTTTCTGCAAGCTTTCAATGATGCCATCACTGAGAGACATAGAATGGTGTCAATACAGAGCTAATGACTCAGAGGGGCCAAGCAAAGAAAAACATAAAATATCATTATTGTCCACTGCATAAGGGTCTTTGATTATCTGGCCCTCTGATGGGATCGTAATGACACATCATGCTATGTTACGGAATTGCATGTGGCCATATAAATTCATATTTGTCATCCATTCCGCTCTGATTCCATACAACACATCCAAATAAGTACACGGTTTGTGATTGTATGGCTTGCTCTATATTGATTATCTAAGGAGTGATACATACTCATTCTGTGTATTTGTGTCAGTATACTTTTGAATGATGCAACCTTTCTTTGTTCCTCTTTTGAGGGTGTTCCACGGTGTTACTTTAATTAAAATGAAGGGGACCACATACTTAGAGGACCAAGCCCTGCAAGGGGATCGCACCAAGTTGCCCGTCTGTGCTGTTAATTATTCCCCCATTTCACAACACGGGTGTCCAATACATTTATGGTCATCAGGATGTGGTAGGGATGTGGTGGTGAAAGTGGGGGCTGTACTGAAGGGGATGGCCAGTGTCTTGCTAAACAGCATGTGATTACTGTACCTGCTAATGTTCCTGAAGCAGGAAGGATAAAATGTGTGGCTGCATATTTCAGAGAGGACATCCCACCGGGAGCCTAATGTGGTAAATCACTCTTCTCCTGTCCTGCCCTAGTTACTGTGCTGCCTGGGCCAGGTTGTCTCTCCAGCATCAGTTCACTGCACGTTGCCAAAATCAAAGAATCCCTCATGTAGTACTTGTTGTTGTCTTCAGTTATGCTGATAAGCTTTTGAATGATAACAAAGAAAGGAAACGGAACGTTTCCGTGTAGGTGAACATTTTGAATTAGATCAGCCACAGATCAGTCATTATCAGAGAACAAATCTAAACCTTGAAATATATTCAAGGTTCATAATCATACTTATCTCTCACTCTGTTGCCCTTTAACCCTTTCTGCCTCTGGGAAAACCATCTACCAGTATCCCAGCTTATTGTTTGGGAGCAACGAGCTAGCCAAAGGGCAGGTAACTTGCATCGGATCGGTGTATTCTCCTGTCCCACAGGACAAAAGATACAAATCAAGTTGCTTTGACCCCATTGTCCTCTCCACACTTCTAGGCCCCTGAAGGCAATACTGTGGTATGGAAGCCTTTCTTCCCTTTATTTATTTTTTTCCTTTGTGCGGCTGATGCTTAGGGCATAAGATACATACATTTCCTTGGGTAAACGAACCTGAATTTTGGACCAGAGTCAACTACCATTTTCATTTAAAATGGTGTTTGCCAATGTGATGGCTTACTATTCAAGTGAACCGTTTCTGGAAACATGTTTAAATTCAAATGAAGACCTAATGTACATTTTCCTTTACTCTCTCAAGAGTACATACTGAAGATGATTCTCTGTGAGGTATTGGGCTTTAAAGCAGCCTACTTGCTTCATAGTTAAGGAAAATACTGAGAGTATATTCTTGTCAAAATAAAAAGCTAGAACCCCGCCAGTAGTCTAAACTGGCTCCCTGCTGCTTAGAACCTGAAGAAGCGGTTGGTGGGTGAATAATGACCTGGTTAGCAAGCCCAAGTGTAAATACATAAGTAAACACAGGCGCCTGGAGAGCGAAGAACACTGCCACTAGCAATGGAGATGAATCCCTTTTTCATGTCACGTTGACCTTTTCCAGCCCAGATGAAATCAGTCTTGGCTAAAAACAAATAGGCACATTTCATCTGCTGTTACCCTTCAGATCGTGCCGGAGTGACCTTTGAACTTAATTTTCTATCCAAACACATTTCCATGTGCAGCATCACCCCAGTCCATGGTAATAAGTGTCACTGGTGCCATTGTTTGATTAGAAATATATAATAATGTAAATGTGATATAAAGATGAAGAAGTTTTCTTTATAGGGTAAGACTGTGGCTTCATTTGCGAGAGGAATATGCCCTCTGTAACTCAGAAACAAGTAATAAAAGCGTCACCTCTCCAGAATGTAAACAATTCTTTAGATACTGTACACCAAGTTTCCAAGACATCGTTAGCAAAAAACAGTAGGAGATCTGTCTAGTTAACGGTAGATCAATTTGAAACAGTAAATGTATTCGTATCCCTGTGCAATTGCTTAGCACAATGTGGACACCACAAAGGAAATGGCCCTTACTTTGACCGTTAATATTTGGTGAATAAATGACAGTGACTATTAAACCATAAGTAATCATATGCAGCAGTGGTTTTGAACCAGGTTCTTACTTGAATTAAGCCTGAGACTAAATATCAGCGTATATCAAGCATGCCCGATTGACAGACAGGTGTGATTAGCCAATAGCAGAAAGATAGTTAAATTCTCATATTGTATTAAACATGTTATGATTGTGTCTTGTTCATGACATTGATCTTAATCACTCTCAGCTTGCACCTTACTGTTAGCCTATTATATATTTAAGTTTGCATTGTCAAGATACATATCCTTAGTAGCCACTGTCTGAAATCTTAAAAGGTTTGCAGGGGTATCATCTGGAAATTCATTGTTGGGCATTTACTTTGTGAGTGAAGATTCAATGATGCATTTTTTGACATGCACCTGTTCCTTGTCAGAAGAGCCAAATAGTTCAAACCTTTCACCTACCTTCCACCTATTCCTTCTAAGCACATTTCCTCTAAAGGGTTAATTCAATCACGTCTAGGCACTCTGCTCTGTTGCTCGCCTCCCCCATCATACTTTAGGCTCAGTAGAGCGTCCTCTCATTGATGGCACCTTTGGCTCCACAATAGAAGCTAATTTGTTAGAATCTTTCACAGGTCAGAGGCTGCTTAAAGGCAAGGAGGGCGCCTTGGCCACCAGGAAAATAAAACCATCGACTGAGCAGTGGGGGCAAATTAAATGCCCACCCGCTTTATGACCATAAACATACAATACATAAATATCAATTTTCTTTCTTTCAACGTAGCCTATGAGATCTCTCCACCCATCCCTGTTAAAGCAGGTTAATAGATTGATTCCGGTGACATGCCTCATAATGAACAGTAAATTGTTTTATCTCTTAAGTCTTATTTGGTCAGCCGGGAAAACATATGAGGTAATATGGCTGGGGCTAAATGGAGCGTATAATAGATCTCCCGCTAAGGCATAAGGCAGAGCTATGATTAATGAAAATAATAATGCTCTTGAAATAGAAATTTTTCGTATTCTTTTTTTGGACCCTTCAACTTCAACTTTCTCCCCATGGTCATTCTGACTGTGCACAATGTGATTTGTGTGCAATTGCTGGCCCTCTTTTTTATTCCGTCCATTTTTCTTTGGGGTCTGGTCTGGCCATGGCAAAGTCCATGATGAGGAAAGTCCTGAGCATTATTTGCCCTCAATTTACTGTACTCTCATAACACAGTTAGTCTAAAATTAAATATATCTTCCATCTCTCCTGATATGACATTCTTTGTGCAATACACATTCCGTCAATGATCCACAAAGCCAACAGTATACTCAAATTTCACGTCAGATCTTCATGTGAATTGATGCCAAATTAATCATTTGCTATCGTCACGGATTAACATTCTTGTGTGTGTATTTGGAATCAAATGTGAATGTTACTTCATAATAGTAAAACGAATGGTTCATCTGATCTACTTTTTGCTTTATCATTACACTATTGCAAACCAGGAAGCACATGTCTGAACACTTTTTACTGCCATGTGTGCTTGGTAATAACCAGCCCTTGGATTAAATTAAATACCATTTTATTTTACTACCCCAAGACTTTCAAAAGATAACTGTCCGTAAAACCTTTTTCTCCTCTCTGGCCAACCACATTTTTTCAACTGTAGCTCGACATTCCAAAAGATGGGACTTCACGTACACGCAGAAAGAGTCTCAAGTTTCAGTGTATCAGTTTTGACTAAAAATACATTTCCTTTAGTTCTTTATTCTCAACAACATAAAGCACTTGCAAAAAAATCAATGACTTTTAATTCCGAGCTATTGATATACCCAGATAATGCATCAATTGAACTGTGCCTGTGTCTGCAGTGATGAGGAGCAGTAGATGAAGAGTAATTGTGTCTTGACCCATGCAACACCTCAGCCACCATATCACCTAAGCTTGGCTAGCACATTCTATCCTACAAGTAAAGAGGCCTTATTCCGCAAACCCTTGGCTGTGGCAAGGTGATAAATTACAGTTCTTAACTACCATTGATTACTTTGTGCTTCCCCACTTTGTGTGACAACTGTTCAGTCACTCTGAATGGACCTTAATGGCACATTAGAGGGAGGAAAGCATACAGCTTTCCAGCCATTGATTAAACCTGCTTGTTGCTTAATAAAGACAAACTGACGTGTGCTGCTCTTCGGTGGTCAAATCAAGAGATGAGATTGAGGCCGATATCAGAAATGCACAAAGATTTTTGTTTGTAGGTCCTTTAACTTCTTAAAGTGGAAGATGGAGGAGGGAAATTACATAATGTAACTTGTAAATATATACTTTGGTTGATAGTGATTCAAATTATATCTACATGGCCTAAATGTTTAATTGACTGAAATTGAGTAATTTCATGTTGAAAGTATGAACTTGCAACTTGGGTTTCTATTTGATTTCTAACCATCTGATACCAATATATCTTGCAGTTTAGCTTCTACATGATACAAAATTCACATCTATAAACTTTTGCTTTGTTAATCAGCTTTTGTTGATTGTGACTTTTAGATACAAGTACCAGTAGTAAAACCGCTGGGACATGTTGAGTCCTCCATATGGGTGGGTTTCAGCAAGTAGTGCTTTTGGATACAAGGCTAGAAAAGTCAAGAAAATCAATTTTGACATTTTTGTCAGCTTGTGACCCACTCGTGATACTATTGACCCAGCCCATCTACAAAATGTCAACTGAAGACAGTTCAAAAAACAAAAAGAAATGAGCCCTCATTTGAATAAGGATAATATAATTTCTGAAATAATAGGCAGCTCGAGAAGACTATGAGATTGAGTCTAAAAGATTTCTATTGTCTCTGAACCTGGAGTCAAAATGCATTGCAGAGGTTTCCCCTGGTAGGTCAGTATGCCTCTGAGGTCAGGGCTTCTGCCCTTCTCTGGTCTGTAGGCCACAGAGATTTTAGAGTGGGCCTGGCACTGCTGTCATCCACAGATCATGTGAAACTGCAGAGAGTGAGGTGGGTATTGCAGGGTTAAACTGATTATCTATGGACTTGTGGACCCTGGGTCAGAGTTGGAAGAACAAAAGTGTTATTATAGGATCTGTATTTCTCTTCCTTGGTATTTCTTCCCATTCTAATGCCATCATTTCTTTGAGCGCACAAAAGTTAGGCGAATATGTCTCTGAAAAGAGTTTTGCTATCCCTTTCCTTCAGTCCTGCCCTTCCCTCTTTCTGTGGCTATCCCAATTCCTTCTCTTCACTTCTGCCCTTTATTTCTTCCTTCTGTGGTAATCACAAATCCCTTGCACCCCATGCCCCCACCCCACAAACTCCTAACCCCATCTCTTTTATATCAATACACAAACTCTTCCATTCTCTACTCTCTTTTTTCTGGCATGCACTTACCCTCCTTGCTCTGTCTTGCAGTTTCCCTCACACTTTCGCCCACACTCATCCCTGGGAAATGTAGATCTTTTCCTGACAAGTTCCTCACTGGCTGGAAAAGAAGCAAATCCTCTGGAGATCATCAAGGGTCCTCTGCCAAAAAATGTGTGGGAATTGTCTGAATGGGAAAAGGATAGGACTTTTAATTGTTTGTTTTTTTCTTTCTCTCTCTCCTGGAATTAGTCAGTGGAAAAATTCTGTGACTGTTCTTTTGTTTACCTTATGTAAGAGGTAAAAAATTGTGGTTGGCAGTTACTAAAAAATTATTTCCAGAGAAACTGACCATAATTGTTGAAAGATGAATAGATATATACATACAGTAAAAACATAGGTTTGTTTTTGCTGCGCAATTTTGTCTTATTGCTTTGCAGTGTGACTGTATTTGCTGTATAAGGCTACTGCGTGCATCAAATTACATTGAAGAGTGAATATCTAGTGCATGAATATCTAGTGTTTATACACTTGGTAACCTGCTTTCAACAACAGCTGGAAAAACAAATGCTGTACTTTCGGGTTCATTAAGACCACAATCAGATGGTTTCCTGACTGGACCATTTCAAAGTTCAGCTCTGAGGTAGAGGGCTTCAGGGTGGAGGGGCTCTGGAAGTTCATGCATGTCTAGAGACAGATGTTATTTTTGTTGGACAAAAAGTCCTGATGTTTGACGATTATATCCTAGACATCCACACCAAGTGACTCCTGGAAGACCCAATTAAAAATGGATTTATTGAACTGTTTGTGCAATTATTCACTGTAGGTGAAGACATTGAATATTGATTCATTATTGGAAAGCACAGGAAAGACTACAGGAGGAGAATCTTTATATAGTGAAGTACTTACAGCAAAACACTAATAAAGATAACAGGAGACGTTAATACGTAACTACTTCTATAGTAAAAACCAAATGAGCCAGTGTAAATTAAACAGCTTCCAAAACCAACACCACCATGGTTTACCGACAACCTGAAATTATAATGACATGTTTTTACTTTCATTCTTGTCTAACAGTGTGCTGGCAAAGAAGAAGAGTTCTGCAGTGTCACTGCTTCCTAAAAATGCAACCATGGGATCCAGAGGGGCAGCCTTCCTCCCAAAAGGGAGATGGGTTTCCCATGTTCCCAGCGGAGCGCTGGGCCATTGCAGAGACTGTTGTTTTTGTCTTTGGCAGAGCACAGCTAAAGTCCTCTGATGGTTCAACCTAGCTAGGTCAATCTGTTGTTACAAAATGTCACTTACCATCTTTGTTCCTTGATGGACATAAAAGACCCTTTATTGCTGCTGCACAAAAAGCCTCTATTCTTATGGCAGATAAGCATAACAAAGTAAAGGTAGGGGGCCATCATGAACCCAGAAAGAGATGTGTCTAAGCAACTGTATTTACATATTGTGCAAAATAACTGAATATTTAATCAGTGTGTAATGAAATCAATTACTAAATTCGAGGACGTTTCCAGTACATAGCTGTTGAGCTACAGCTCGAAGCACTGAAGTTATATTGATTCACACTGTCTCACATGGTAGCCATTTATGTTTGGCCTTTCATAATTTCATTGAATGACAATGTTAAGAATTGAAACGATAAAGGTCAATGGATTTAAAAAAACTGAATTAGGGTCCCCAAGCATCTTGAAATGACAGCATTATTAAATTATCAGCTGCTTCAATAGCATTGCTATGGTACGTGTTTATAGCAGATTGTTTAGAACAGTAACTTCAGCTCTGTCCTTATTTCAGAATAAGTGAATAAGGGAATCTTTTGGATGATTTTAGTTCCTGTTTAAAAGCAGCTATGTTACCCTAAATACATTTGCATGACATCATTCAGTTTGTCTTTCCATTGTACCTGTGTTATGTTGATCGTTAATAGTACTGTGTTTTTCCTCAAACTTGTTATCATTACATTATCTGTTATCATTACCGCAGAACTTCAAGTAGTGTGAAAAGAGAGCACATTTAAACAGGGGAAGGTGAAGGCGTGAAAATCTGGCTCCATTTTGACATGTTTACAAAAACAATTCAGCCACTGATGTGAATGTGAAGATGAAGTGGGACGCTCTGAAAGACACCCACATGTGACTGCTTGGTGGCGTGCAGAAGGCCAAGGAGCTCCCCCAGACGAGAGTCCGGGGTCTGAATCACTTCTCCACAGGAAACAGGACTGGCTGGTTTGTTTAGCTGGATGTGATTTGGAGTGGCAGGAGGGGGTGTGCCTGGTCATAAGAAACACAATGGGGCATATTTTCTGTACACGACTAATAGGCAATAATGATGTGGCTGTCATCCAAGAAATTCGTTGTCCATGTTTGCAGATTGAGATATGCCACTTCTTGTATTAATCACACAAGACTCCAGCAATTGTGGAAGAGTGTATGAGTATGCAACAAGCACATTTGAAGTGGAATCATTGCCAGTTTCTGAATTGGATTTTTTTTTGACCCTTCAGAAGTATTGTTGTGGATCCACAAGAAAATACTCATATCTAGAATGCGAAATACATTAAATGCGATAACGATAAAATGCAATTGTTAGGTTGAATCATGCATTGTAGAAAAACAATATACTTGAATGAGGGTCTACTCTACACCGACTTATTTTGAAACTTACATGTAAAATCACTTCTTAGACATATATCAGAACATTTTGGCCAAATGCACCATTAACATATTGAAAAACAGACAGGACAGAGAAACCCAGGAGTATCCTATTTCAGGAAATGGCCAGTCTCTCTCCCTTTCTCTCTCTCTCTCTCTCTCTCTCTCTCAATCTGCCTCTCTCTCTCTCCCTTTCTCTCTCTCTCTGTCTCCCCCCTCTCTCCATCTCTATAGCTGATTCCCAGAAAAAGGCTAAAAGAGAGAAAGAAGGAAGATAAGGAGTAAAGCATTGGGATTTAGAACACTGAACAAGATAGATTCTTCCAAATTCTAATTGGAGAACAGTTGATTTAATTGGTATCCATTTGGCTGACAAAGGAAAGCAAGGGTAGTGGGCAGGCAGGAATGCCCCTGGGGCCGATGTGAACACGGAGTGGCTCTGCTCAACGCTCAGGGACGGATCACTTCCAAAGACAAACCGTGGGAGCTGGCAGGACAGATTGCCGTGGGAGGGAGGAAGGGTGGGGGAGACCAAATTCATGGTGGAGTGAGAAGCTTTCAATAGAGAGGCATCTTTATTTGGAGGAGCAAGCCATTTCAGAGGCAACTGCACTCCCGTTCTGGCTAGTAATGTGACTCTGACCTCGGACGACTGAAGTGGATACGGTTCAGCAGGCACTGTAACCCAAAGCTCTGGTGGCAGATAAACCTAAATTAAGGTGATCAAAACAAACTACTAACTATTACAAGCTCCTGAGCTTTTCCTTTGTATCTGACAGAGAGATGTTTTCGTGTAGCTATAGCTGATAATTAAAATGTATACAAAATCGAGAAACGTGCATTGTCTGACTGATTATGTGAAAAGAAAAACAAGCTCTACCATGAAAGGGATTGAGCCCCTCTTTGTCTTTGAGTTCAAGTTAATAGTAGCATAGACAGATATTGCGGCAGTATGAAAACCAGCCTTTTTATTCAATGGTTTACAGCATAAAACATGTTCATGTTAAAAAATATTCAGTTATCTGCTTCTCCTTCATTATTCATATTGAATGTCTGTGTGTGTGTGTGTGTGTCCTGTCCTTGCACAGCAGTATCAGTGCCTTGGTGGAGCTTGTATGTGCAGACCAAAACAGAGGGGGAACCCAGGTGTTAGAGTGTTTTTACTGCCTCTGCAGAGAGGAAGGGTGGGGGAGCGAGGGCAGATGACCTGGAGGGGGAGGGCGGGGGTGGGGGGTGGGGGGGTTCAGAGGCAGGGGCCAGACACAGGAGACCTTCACGCTCTGCCTCAGGGGGATACAGCCACTGCTTATCTCTTCCTCCACTTTTACTTCTTTTTTATCCTCTTCCACCGTCCAGCTTTTCATTTCCCCTTCCTTTTACTTCGGCAGACTAACTATTGTAACATTATTTCCGACCGATCCATTGTATCACTTTTGCTGACAAGCGTTTCTGGAAGAGTTCATTTGTTCACTTTCTTTTACACATGCACTCCCTGTCTCACGACACACACACACACACACACACACACGTAGCCTACACGTACAGACTTAAACACTTAAGTGCCAATATATTGCGTCTCTTATTATATAAATAGTTCTGCAGCGGTTTCTTATTTCTTCCTTTACTTCTGTCAAATAGTAGTGCTACGCTACTTGCTCTACTCTTGTAACGACCTTAGTAGGCTTTAATCCCTCTACAGTATATGACAGGCTAGCCCTCACCTTGCCCAGCACTTAAAGAAGCAATCTCTCAAGAAGTCGCCTTTCAATTAAAGCTTGTGTGAATGTGCGTCCGTGCAGAGGAGAGTGCAGTATGCTGGGGGAGAATAGGCCCGTTCTTGATGTAAATGAAGAGATGCATATCAGTGTTAATCCATTGCTTTGTAGTCACAGCCATACCCAAAGTCTGTCTAATTTCCCTCGCCCTCCCTTTTGCAGCCAGAAGTGTATCGATCGGCAGTAATTGAAGTGTACTTGATAATCCGCAAGGCAACAGGGGAGAGGGAGACCCTCAGCTCTCACGTCGATGCACAGAGAACGGGGTTGTGAGGTTGTGTGTATTTGAGTGTGAGTGTTTGGTATGGGCGGGTAGGGCAACACCCCCTTCACCACTTCTTCTCAGCTGATTAAACTCATTGAGAGCCAGACGAGTGGAACAAATAGATATAAAGGTTTGCCTGGCAGCTTACAGCCATTCAGATTTCTTCATTGAAACTGCCAGAGCCAAATCTCCAAGGGCCGTTTTCGACTAACATCACGCCACAGCAGTGCCTGTTTCTGAAATGAACCATACATTATGCATCAATGCACACTCGGAGAACTATCTCAGGTGGAAACTTTAGCAGCAGTTAATTGGTTCACGTGGTTAGACACTCCTTCATTTGAACCAGTGATCATCACAGTGGCATGGGATCATCTTTGTACGCTGATATTTTAGAAGAAGAAAAAACTTCTTTTTTTTGTGAACCACAACCACCATGCTATACTGTCTACTCTTTTAGAAGAGTCCTTGTAAATCTGCTTATGTCAGTGCTGGTTTGTCACACGGCACACTGTGGTTTAAAGGAAACAGCGTGTTTCCCCTCTTGTTCCTGTTTCAAGTTAAGGAGGATGGTACTACTTGTGGGTGGATGTGTAAGCACTCCAAGTGTCATGGGTAGGTCCCAGGCTCTGTGGATTAAGTATAACTGAACTGTAAACACCCAATAGGTCAAAGTAAGACCAGGGTCAAGCAAGCATCATGAGACTCTAAGGGTCCTTTAGAAGGTTCAAGAGAGGATGGCCCCCAATTCATAAATGTTAATTGAGAAAAATCAGGCTCACCTTGGCCTGGTAAAGACAATAGTAATCCTCATCTCATGTTGAATAGTCATGTGTAGTATTATTATTTTAATACAATTAGCAGGAAAGTAGTACTTTGTAGCTCTCTGTAAAATAAACAATGATAAAAATAAGGATAATAAACACGATTTACCAATATGCAATGCTCTATCAAGTGCATGTTTCATGGTAGAAGGGACTTTCAGAAATTTCTACTTCTGTGATGGTAACTGTGAGGTAAGGTGAAAGGACATACCTGGAGAGGTATTTCAGGAGTCTTTTATCTCTGCTTTGTACCATAACAACCACCCCCTTTTGAGATGCTAGACAGCCTTTCAATTCAGAATCACATATGCTACAGGGCGTAGCACCTACATACATTTACAGTGAACCCCATCCAAAGCAGTCACTATTCAATGAACATATTTCACTGATAGTACCTGGAGACCTACAGTGCTTTAAAGGTGGGATCTTCGCTCTGGAATGCCTGATCTTTCCCTCCCTCTAACTCTCTCCCACACACATGAACACCCACACTCTACAGACCCTCTCTCTCTCTTTCTCACACACACACACACACACACTGAGAGAGAGCCTCGCCCTACAGAGAAAATAAGAAATAACCATAACTCCTTCCACCGTCGTCCTGCCCTGTATGACCCCTGTTTTAAGTGGGCGGCAGGTAATTGCCGAGGCGGTGTTGCCCATCAGCCTACAACTCCATGTGTGCCTTATGTGTCATCTCTATTTATTATATTCTGCACGCTCCCTGGGTCTTGATAATCAATTTCACAAGGATACAGGGCTGATATCAGCTGCCGTGCACATTATGAGGCGAGCCCTCCTCTTATCAAGTGCAGAATTGCCGGCTAGAGGTCATGAACAGATAAACAGGGGTGTAACGCTACTCCCCCCTCTCTCCTGCCCCCCTGATGAACACAGAGGTGGGAAGGTGACGTTACGACGTGGGTACAAAAAACAAAAACACACAGCAAGTAAAAGGTTGTGACCCTTGTAAGGTGCCTCTTGTTACGCCTGACCTTCAGAATTTCATCATCAGCGCCTCCTGACTGCTTAATAATTCGGAAGCACCTGTCTCATCTTCCGTCCGGGTGTAGCGGGAGGGGGGGGGGGGTGGCGTGTGTGTGTGCAAACCCACAGACATCCCTTCTCTGATTATCTCCTACTACTCTTAGCAGACCTTTATAGACCAAGCAACTCCATCAATCACACAGCCTACCTCCCCAGTGTCCAGGCCACCCCACACCCTACCTCACCACCAGCTCATCGTGTTGTCTGAGGCTGGGTCTGTTGCTCTACTCATTTGGTTCTAAGAGTACGTATTCCTCCAGTAATGTCCTTTTGATATATAATTGTCACATTTAGAGGGTAGGGATAAATGTATATAATCAGACCTATCACTGTATTTAAAATGTTGAACTACCCACACACAAGCCCCATTTTTTCATATATTACATTATAATACATTTTCACATTCCAAAAAAAATTCTACATTTGTAATAAAAAATTCACCAGGTGTGTCAGCATAGTTCAGAATGGTTAGTCTCAGGGGTTGCACACATGGAAGAAACAATTAGTAGATCATTCTCTGTTTGGGCAAAATAGCATAGTAATCAAATGACAGCACCAGAAATATCATGCAGTTGCATTAGCCTTAGTAAACATTAATCATGGTGGAGTCTTTTTTTGTATACTCATCCCCAGGTCCCACAGAAGCAGCTGAGTATATTTGCCAAAAGGATTGGCTCTTTTTGTCTTCAGTTTTACCTCTTTTTTTTCGAGCACGCTTTTTAACCCCTGGCATTTTTTTAATGCATAGAAATTTATAATAATTTCACTGTATTTACAGGAAAATATATATATGATATCCTATATTTTGTGAATGGTGATGAATAGAAGACATTACATACATGCAATTTACTGTAAACTATACAATTCAACTTAAATAAGCGGTGCAGTGAGCTTGTGTGGAACTATTTTAAAAAGAAATAAACACATGAAAACTATTTAGGACTGTCTCCATGGTCACCTGCCTATTGTTTTGGACATCAGCCCAACTCCCTCACCCAGTCCCCTGCCACGTCGCTGACCTTGCGCAGCCTTTTCAGGCGAAAGACTTGATGAGTTGTTTTTTTAGCCCATCCCCCTCCCTCCCCAGGCTTGTGCGCTTCACATCCGCTCTGTCATTAAGCCCTCCATCCGTAGGTTTAGAACCCAGCCATATGGTGCAGCCAGTGGAGTGTTGCAAGAGCTGCTCAGCTCTAGTCATGATCTGATGAATCTTTCCCCGAAAACGGGGGTTTCTGTGATGACATCACAGCTAACCAGCTGGACTAAGCCAGTTTTTCTCTGCACATGCATGCCTACAAGTGCATCAGGGTATGACTTTGTGTACACATTTTGCGTGTGTGTTTATCTGTGTCAGCAGAATAGTGCTGACTTTTTATGGCCTTACACTGGCACCTCACACCAAGGTCCTGGGTATTAATTCCACATGTTGTTCATTGTTATCCCCTGGGCTTTTCTTTGTAGAGTGTGCATGTTGTCCTTGTGCAGGCATGGGTTTACTCCACACTGTGTAAAGACATGCAGAATAGATCACTCACCTGCCCATGTCCCTGGTCAGGATAAGGGTGAGCACTTGGACTTGGCCACCAATTTACCTTTGACGTGCCGGACCATACTGGAGGATGGAAGGGAAGCAATAGAAGCAGAGAAGATCGCTTCAGTGGAAATCACATTATGTGTGTGGGATTTGGTGTTGCCACTCCCTGCATGTATGTGTGTGTCACATTGACTGACTTGACTAAATAAACAACAATTATCTTCTTCTTAGCAGAAGCTTTAGGACCCCCACCTCATAGCACAATAAATGAGAATTTACCTTAAAACATAGTCTGTTTCAAAAACATATATTCAGTAAACAATTATTTCTTATTATAATATAATCTTACATTCATTAAAAATGATCAGCTGTTTTATAAATAAACGTTTATATTAAAAAAATACTTTTAAGCCTAGAAAATGTTTGTCAAGCTTTTTTGTTTAGAAAACATTTCTATTTCACAAAATTTTAGGCCAGTGTGTCACTGGGATTTTAAATGATTTAATAAGGACCCGAACGGCCCATGAAACGTTGCCCTTGGAGTCACTGCAAGCATGCTAAATAGCAACTGGGACAATAGTAACCACTCTCATGGTTAAGACATAGCAAGTTGTCTGGCAACACGTTTAGTATTCGGCAAGCAGAGCGTATCACATACAAAGATAAAATAGATTGTCTGAAGCCCAGACAATCCAAAGAAAGCTGTCAAGTACACGCATGGATGGACTCTGTTGATAGCAAGGAGATACTATCAGCATTCACGCACTAAATTCATGTGGAAACCAAGACTGTGGTTGTAAGTGGCTATTGTAAGGTGCGAACTCTGTTTGGTTTATGTGCTTGGGTTTGTAAGGTAGTTTTTCTTTTGTCTTTGAACCTGTTGAAATACATAAGCAACTAACCTCTTCCTGTATTTGCCATACCTTGACTTTATGTATTTTCTACTTAGAAGTTTACATTACTGTGACGTTTTGTTGAAAATGTGCATGATCTTAAAGCTGGTGTAGGCACGTTCCAGCACGTTAAGTTTATATTCCAAATGATTCAAACAATAATGTCCCACGTCATCCTTTCAAAGCCACTCCCACAAAACGGATTACGCAATTTCTGATTAAAGAACTTCCTCTAGAAAGAGGGTTTGAGAGAGGAGCATAGTTTTTTTCTTCTTCACAAATTACCCCATGTTGCATTCATGTGAAAGAACACACACAGCACTATCATAATTAACATACACATGGCTAACGTTAGTACTCACTACTTTCCAGAAAGCATGTTAGTATTGGGAAATTCTATATGCATATGGAATTTTAGTTATTGCTGGTCAACAGCTGGCTTCAGTAACATTAGATACAGAAGCCTGTGTGCAGAGTGTGTGAAGGTAGGTTGGTAGACAGACTTATTTTATGTTTATATCACAGAAAGTAAGTCAAGGTCAATTGAAAATAATATATGATTGTCATAATTAAACATTGACATCATTATCCAACCCTCCTGACAAGTACTAGTCTTTATTTGCATGGATCAGTGCAAGTCCCCTGCCAGGTCTCAACACCTCAGACCAGAACTATATGGTAACAGACAAAGCAGTTTTTGAAAGATGGTTATCCAAGGATTGGCTGGGTCAGATGTCACAGTAGGTATTTCTCAGAAATTCGAGTTGTTCGATGTTCTTTTTCCTAGATAATAATGCTCCATTTGTAGTGACCTACTAACCCATAACCCAGATAAAACATCTGTGATTGCAAAAACAAAAACTTATGTCCCACTGGAAATTTAAAGAAGAGCACATTTTATTTTAAATGAATCACAGAAAATTCATACATTCATAATTCTTCTATATCATTGATCACTTAGGTACCAACATTTCTTATTTCTTATAAACTGTCTCAGACTGAGTGGAATAGATTGTTATAAGCAGTGATTCGTATTACCATATCAGCTACACCCTGCATATGCTTGTAAGTGTACGTATCCAAGCTTGTCATTGTTTTTGTGTTTCACCAAGCTAAAACTGTCAGTTTATATTAGCTAGTTCACTAGCCTAGCTCGCTGAACAGAATGGTTGCAAAGACAACATGTCAGTAATTTGACTTTTACTTGCATTCTGTTTCAAGAATACTAATGTTCCTGCCATAATACAATTAACTAAGAAAAACCATGACAAAGTTTACAAGGTTTACAGCACAAATAATCTGTTTATCCACCAAAACCTAATCTACCATATATAACGCATTGGTATTCATTCTAATAGTCCTTGAGATCTCTTGACTTTTTCATTCTTTGTGCATGTAGTGGGGTTAACGGAGAGGGGAGAGGGCATTTAGCAGTAATCTAACCACACTGAAGTCCATTGCAGATGGGAATTATTAATTTGTATCTGCTTTGCTTCATCTACACCACTCACCAAGGGGGGGGGGGGGGGGGGGGGGGTTTGTGTTTCTGAAGTCCCTGGGTTTGAGCACAGCCTGGTCCAGGGTCGTGAGTGTTAAATGTCAAGCCGTGTAGTGAGCTGTCAAAGAACAGAATAGGGCCTGGATGATTGATGACTGGTGAGCCTGAAACCAAAACCCCCAATTGCAAAAATGCTACCTTGCGTTGGTCGTCTTACCCCCCACCCCCCCGTCTTTCTCCCCCTGTGATAGTTCCCTCCCTATTCAAGGTCAGCCTCCTGCACCTCTGCATCTCTAACACACTGGCATCATTATCCAACCCTCCTAACAAGTACTAGTCTTTATTTGCATGGATCAGTGCAAGTCCCCTGCCAGGTCTCAAACCGTTTAATCCCACTAAAAGGGGGGAAGAATAAAGGGAGCAAGGCCCAGTTTTCCCTTGACGTCTTTTCTTATTTTTGACCAAGAGCTGCACTAGTGGTAGAGAGAGACCCAGCTTCTGGTGTTTGAAGGGGGAGGGGGGGGGGGAGAGGGGGATAAAGTGTTGGGTGTCGAGGAGTTAGCGAATAACTTAGCTCTCAAATCGAATGACAAGATTATTAATGGGCCTGGCTGTAACATATTTGGCTCCATGCATATTCATTGTGTGGTTGTGCAGATGGGACGCCTGGCTACGAGGCCTTTATGCCCGCTTCCCTTGGTTGGTTTACAGCTCAGCATTATAGCACCTTCTTGTAGAGAATCGGAACCATTTCATTTTCATCATAAAAATACATCTAGATTTTTGCATAGAGCATGATTATTTACATTAATCTGACAACAAATATATTGTTTGCATTCTAAATACATGCGCATTGAAGGTAGAAGGATGCACATGTACAATGAAGAGGTAGAAGCATAATACAGCAATTTTTTTACTGCTCATGCGTGCCACATGAAATTTCATGCAGTGTACTGACCTTCCTCAGATGGCAGCAAGTGACAGTTTCAACGACGAGCACTTCAGGTCAAATGTCTTTCTAAACACAAATGTGATCAAAGTCTGTCAGACCATTACAATAGTTTTATTTGTATGCCCTGGCAGGGCTAGTACCCCCCCCCCCCCCCCCCCCCCCCGTTTACCGTCTGGTTAATCAGAGAGTTCCTCTATCATCTTCATCGGGTTCTCTTGCTATCCCTGAAAATGTGTGGAGAGGGAGCCTGCTCACGGCACTTTATCGCTCTCTCCTTCTCCTCGTCTTACTTGGGTCTTTGAGATGCTATCGGCAGGAGTGTACTGCCTTTTTATCTTCTGAAGCAACATGCTGGTTGTGGTTCAATGTTAGGCAATTTGAGCCCTTAAAATTCATTCATTCATGAAGAGGGCAGGATGATAGTTTCTCGTTTTGGCAGGACGCTTGGTTTTCTGACATCCAGCCTGCTCAGGCTTATGTTTCCTCAGGAGACGATGATGAGGTCCATCCATTAATGTAGTCGGTGGAGTTTCACCTGAGCAGAGGGCTGATCATTGCTCTGGAAATGAGCTGAAAGGGCTATGAAACCGCTGCTTTGGAACAGTGCAACACCTGCCAATCTGACCCACAGTGACAAACCGCGCTCTCATCACTCGCATTAATAACACAGATAAACATTAAGCTAAATACCAGGCCACGCTCTGTTAAATTTGATGTGGCTAAGAATGATTGGGTTTTTGCTTCAGTACACAGGAGAGAATCAATGTACCTGGAAGGGATATCAGAGGCTGTGTCTCCCAATAAACAGACAACTTCTCTTTTTTTCTCTCTGTCTTAACTTAACTTAAGTGCATATGTAGCTGTCACTGTACTTCACCTAGGCTATACATCCTTAGTATATCTGTTACATACATTTTAGTTAAGGTCTCAAAACAGGAAATATATAGCACACGCATACATGTTTCAGTGTCGTATGTATACACTTTACATACTTCATCTATTAGCTATCATATAACCACATGGCTATATCTACAGTACAGAAGTGGAATTGCTATGAAATCGTAAGGTATTAAGTGTGAGGATTTACAACAGTGTAAGAGAGCACAGAATTGGGGAAGTAGATTAGTTAATGTCCAGTTGAAGGTGGTGTTATGAAAAGCTCAATGTTAACATCTATTTACCCCTTGAAAATGCAACCACTCCCATACCAAGTTTCACTGCTCAGTTGTAATGTAACAACATAGCAGTGTCTAGTTACATACAGTGATGTTGTAGGTGCTAGATAAAGTAACCTGAATGCAAAGTGTAGCCCAGTAGTGTAAATATATTGACAATACTAATCAACATATTCATGTATGAACACTTGTAGAATTTACAATGGAATATATTTTCTAAAGCAGAATTGTTTCAAATAATAATAAATAAGTTTTTTGTATTTCTTGCTATTATCTTTTAAGACCAAATCTCTCCTATAGAGACTTTGTACATTTGAACTGTGGATCTGAAGATCATTAAAAAGCAGAGGATGCAGGCAGACGTTTGCGAATGTTTTGTTTACCACATCGCTCGCTGGTGTCGGACTTCCTGACATTCTTGTGGCTTATCGTTCACATTCTGTCGTCTGCAAACTGGTGCCTGTGACCAGGGATGTGTGTGGGGTCTACTTCCATGGCATTGAAGGCACTTGCATAGAGTGCACTGGGAGAGTCCAAAAGAGCAGGGCTTGTGCTCTTGAGGAGTCAGGGTCAGAAGAGATTAACCCATGTGATCTGGCTGTGCTGGGAGAGATTTGACTGAGCGTGGAGCAGAGGTGCTGCAGAGGGCACTGCAGGCCGGAACAGGTTTAGCCCTTGCTTGCTTATCTCTGGGCCTCAGTGTCGCCAAAACTCCCTCGGTCACAGAGTGCTGAGAGTGGTGTAAAAAATGTGTTTACAATTCTAGGAGGTCAAGGACTTGAGGACAGATAACTATTAACAGAATAATCTGTCCAGAGCTTTTCACAACAGGAGAAGGAATGGCTGTTGGTTTGGCTTGAACCCATGCATGATGTCCTGGGTAGGATTGTGCCTTTTTACGTGATTTCCTGAATCATGTACTCTGAATACACTCACAGTACTAGCATTTAGTAATGTATAAGGTGATAATGTGGACAAATTATATAATTGATAATAACTTTGTCCCCAAAATGCTTAACTATGCTTTGTATTAATGTTTGTGTTGAAAAGTTTTCAATTATACTTACCCGTAGTGCATGGACAACATTTTCGGTTTTATTTTTTACCTCACAGGGCTAGGCTTCATTTTGTGCAGCACCAACCTGAGACATGACGGGGCTAATCCTCCACGTCTGAAACAGATGTATTCTTTGTAAGTTGCCGCTGACCCTGACCCACCAGTTGTGATGGTTTCTTTTTGGTCCCATTCCTTTCGCGCCTTTACTGTATTTAAATATAGACTAGAGGGCACAAGTAAACCATCTGACCAGGGTGATAATCTCTGGACCTTGAAGTGTTTATTTTTTGGTGTGTGAGTGAATGGGTGGCAGAAACACAGTGGAGTACTTCACCTATAGATCGACAGGGCAGCTGCAGGGTTGGAGGTCACAGGGGTGAATTCTGACACTGTTCCCTGAGGCTGCGAACTGACTAAGTCAAAAGTTGTCCGCTCAATTCTTCCGCTGTCGGAAGCCATTGCGCATGTAATATGAAATAGGGCGGAACAGGGAATACACAATACAAGAACTAGAACATCTTAAGATTCCTTTATAGTGAGTCTGAAGCATACAAGAGAAGTGCTTTATACCAGCGAAGACTGATACGTTACATCCAGAGCAACTTACAGCAAGTACAGGGACATTTCCCCCCAAGGCAAATAGTGTGAAGTGCCTTGCCCAAGGACAAAATATTATGTTGGCATGGCCAGGATTCGAACCAGCAACCTTCTGATTACTAGGTCAACTCCCTAACTATTCATTCACCTGACTCATGATATTGTCTTATTATGTTTCAACAGTGGCTGACAGCTATGAATGACATCTGTGCTGAATGCATCATGACCTCCATGCTTGCCAGAACCTGTCCAAACATGCTATCTTCACATTGTTTGGGGGGTTAGCAATGTAAAGCAGCTGTTTCTGTACATGCATGTTGAATCTTAGAACATTCTTGTCTCACAGGAGACAAGAAATGAATGAATCCTAAAAAAAGATGGTATTTATTTTTATAAATTGCACTTTATACTTTACAAATCCTTTAGTGGTTCTTTATTTAGATGCAAATTTACAAAGAACGATTTCACCTGCGGCTTTTGTATTTGAATAGAATTTTTGCTAATGCTTGCCAATTTTGAACTCAAACATCTTCTGTGTGAATACGTATCACGTGACTATCCATCACCCCCTCTGCCAGTGGAGAACTCTGGCTCTGGTTCTCTATTTAATCCATTAAAGTGAACCTTTTTCTTGACATTGAGGGTTTGAACCTGACATTGGGCTGACATCTCATGAGGGAATCAGAATTTCATTCAGCCCTCCATACTCATCTCTCTGTGTCTCATAATGCCTTGACTCTTAGGTTATTGAACCATGAGGTTTCTTCCTCACCTATCTATCTGAAAAGCAAGAGAATGGTTTCACCTGTTGAGTGAGGCATCACATCTATATAAACAAGCGTAGCCCATACTGACAGCTGTTATAGATGTTCTTTAGCCTTGAAGATGCATCTGTAGTTGAACTGCTTTTACTAAAAAAAATAAGCAAATCGTTTTCTGCACTCTGTGAGGCTTGCTGTTCCAGAGAGAGTTCAGTGAGGTCACAGTGTCTTTTAAAGAGCAGCAGTAACGACGTAAGACACACAAATGAATCAGCCTTTCGTGACCTACAATACTCTTTGAGAGCTTCTGTAGACAGGCTGAAACAAGGGAGGGCGGCGGAGGCCGACGATGAAAACTGTTTTCTCAAACTTGTCTTTCCATTGGAAAAACCCCAGGAGGAAATGTCTTTAGGAAAAAAGGCTACCCAAAGAAGGAATTCCTGTTGACACTATTTTACATTTAACTCTTTGTTTAGACGTCGGCTGCAAAAAAAAAGGGCCATAACTGTTGGTGCCCTGACCAGCCTTAGCAACGCTGTACAGGGAGAGAAAGGAAGGCGGCAGTAGCTGGTACTTTAAAGTGTCACAGTCTTTGTCGCCATGACTAGTTTATGATGCTGATGTCAAGCATCCCACTCAATGAGGCCTTTGTCCCAGGCCAAGACCAGGGCAGTGGGAAAACTGCCCACTCTTAGTAGGCAGGCCCATCCATCTTTCCATGAGGCCTTGCCGTCCACTTTGCACCAAAACTCTTGTGTATTAAAGATCTCTTGGGTTAATGTGCTGGAAAATTGGCTTGCATTTTTATTGGAGGAGGCCTACTAAATGAAAGAAAAACAACTCTGGGAGGGTAGAAAAGGACGAGAAAAATATCTGGAGGAGTGATCGGGGAGGGCAGGCCCTCAAGTCTTGTTTCCTGTGACCTCGATAAAAGAGAACCCCTTCTCTGACACACCAGAGATTATATTGTACTCAGGCAGAGTAGAGTTCTATCCATTTATCATTACAGTCATAACCAGCAGTTGTTACTGGTGAAGTATTGACCCGGTCATGATGTCTGTAAAAGGACATTAGAGATAAATCTCGAGAACACCAGTGAAGGTTGAAGAGTCTGAGGAAATATGGTATTTTCATCCTCTTTCACCCCTACAATCAAGCCTTACATCTCATGTTACATTTATCAACAACACATTGTTGGCAGAACTATGAAAACAAACTCCACTCTCCCTTGTTTCTCCTCTAATAGTAGTATCCCCCCCATTTGAGTGTTAGGGCTTCACTGACATATGCATACTGCTTCTGTCACCTGGTAGCTGTCATTGTTCTTGATGGGAGAGCCGAGACCAAGCTCACTATGGAACACATCAGTCCAATCAATAAGCCTAGAGACAGTGACCTACTGGACATGTTTATGGGTGTGGGAGGCTAATTAGGAGACTCTTCCCAGGGTCTGAGAGGAGCCCCTAGAACAGCTGTTGGTCAGCACTGGACTCCTGTCCCAGGGTTAAATGTGTGGCAGCTCGTCACGGACAGTGACACAACTATAGGTCTTTAGAGACCAATTTACTTAATGGCTAGCCCAGGGGCTGAAGAATCCTGATATCTCTTCACTTGGACAGTGTCAGAGTCATCTTACTAAGTTGGAGCAGGTTTAGGAGAGAAGGACTAGCTGAGAATATTTGCACTGGAATAATGAAAACAGTTCTTGTGGACTCCAAGTTGTGGTGATTAGTTATGTAGACTGCATAGTATACAAGCAGTGCTTTTGGTTCAGCAGAATATAATACAAGGCTGAATGCAAAGGAAACGAGCTAGCTCATTGTTAGGTTTTCTATAAAGTGAATCTTAAGTCCTCTGCAAACAGTCATCAAGTAAAGAGACTTTAAATCAAAATTTGCCTTCCATCCAAGTCAAACTAGCTAAGTGCCCGTAGAGGTCAAAATGTTTGGTCACAGAAGTCTCTTAACACAGAGATGTTACAGTAATGTAGCCTGGAAATCAAGTCCAAATATGACCTTTGACCTCGCCTGTCAGCTGATTCAGCATCACCCCTTTTGAAATAGACTCCCGTCTTAAAAAAATTACTGACGTTTCCCACCGCACCCCTCTATTCATTTTGTCCAGCTTCCACTATTCTCTAGTCAGGGCCCTGCGGTCAACGAATAGTGATGGCACAGTTGCTGAAAATATGTCCCCTTAGGTTCAAAAAGGTCAAAGGGCTCACACCAGGGTCAGGGCCTGTCTTCATGTCTCTTCTCACCAAAGGCTTTGTGATGAATAGGAAGCCCCAGGAAACAAAAGCTTTCAGCGAAGACAAGCAACTGTGCTTTATACATCACCGCCTCCACCCACTGAAACTCTATCTATGCTGAAAAGTCACTTTCTAATTGAGAAACTAAGGATATATGCAAGAAACAATCAGCCAAAATGAACATAAAGTAAGTAAGTGTAAGTTTATTAAAAAATGGTGGTGGAATTAGTTAGTGTCTTAATCTAAACTCATCACTCACGCACTGGAAAAAAGAACACCCAGGGAACAAAGACACAACTGACAGCTATATTTATCTTGTCCTAATGTCCATGCTACGGTACTGATGGACTTCCTGTTTCCATGTAAACCAGTCATGACGGGCAGACGGCTACTTTAAAGAATGCAGTGTGTACTGTACTCACTGTCAACATTTTAATCTTGGACTTGCATTAACATCCTTCCTTATCACTTAAAAATGTTGTTCCATCAAGTGTTGTAATAGTTTTTAGCTCTTTATCTGCATCTATAGACCATCTATAGACCGTCAGGGGAGTCCCTCGTAATAAAGAGGAGAAAACTACTCCTTTCAAACAACATACACCATGTCAGCCCATGAAGAAAGTGCTCCAAAGGTTATCTGCAGCTCCCATCAATGTTCTCGGCTTTGTAGATGAAGAAGAAGAAAAGAAAAGCGAAAACTTTTTCTTCCTGAACTTGTTTTCCATGCCATTGTATTTGACCCTTGTTAAACAGTATCAGCAAACTAATAACCAAGCTGGCCTCTAATCTGTTGCCTCTGCTCCTCTCTCTTGCAATGTGTTGCAGATTCCAGAGGTTGAAATCGGCAGGGAGATTTTAAGCAAATGGCATCTGGTTAAAGGTCAGAGTCAGGGGGCCCAGTGGGTGAAAGGTTGAATAACTCAAAGGAAAGTAGTGACCGTTTCAGGAGGGAGATGTTTAATAGAGGAACACTCCAACATTTCGTTTTAGTTTAGCTAGTTAATAATGCAGTCTGGATACTGTACCTTATCTCTTTTGTGGTACCATGTAAAAAAAAAATAATCATAAGAAGTTAAAACTGTCAATTGCAGATATACTGAAATACTTAATTCTTTACCATGAAAGCATTCATTTTAGTTCTTTGACTTACATTTCAAATAAATGTGTGTTCATGTAATTTGTCATCTCTTTACAGTATCAATTATGATTTACTAAGATGTCACTATCTTTTGATTGGAAACTTTCCGACATTAAAAGTAAAAATTTAATTACTTAGGTGATAAGATCGCTGTTTACACGTACATATATGTGTATCAAGTGGAGCATGTGCTTTTATTTCTAGTTTAAGCGTTGAGCGCTGGGGCAGGAAAATTAGTGGAATTACTATTTTATTTTAACCAGATGATTGCTCCAGTTGAGCACCAGTGAATTTTCATTAGGGGCTGTAATTTACAAGCCTTCCTCTGCATTCCTAAAGTTACACAAACTCCCCCAGCTCTTGGTGTCAAAGAAATAGCCTAGGAATATGCACTGGGTATTTGCTAACACTTCTATACAATTATATATATTTGGAGTACATAGTAAAGTTAACTATTTTGAGAAAGTCCCTGTCTAATTGGCTGGGACCTGAAACATGTCTTGAGTTTTGACCTGTGTGTTGCCAGTTAAAAGTCCACCACTCTTCACTGATGTGTCCTGGATTGCCTTTGGTCATTTATCCTTGGAGATTGATGTGTTTTTTTGGTAAAGAAAAGTGATCTGAGGAATGATTCTGCCCTTTTTTAATGGGCAGATTTATCTGGTTCAGGTGTATCATGTTAGCGTGTCTAACACCTATACATTTCACATGTTTTTCACAGCCTTTAGCTGTGACACAGTGATGCAGTTTCACCTCACTGCAAGAAGGTCCTAGTTTTTATTCCAGAATGGGGCACTGAATCGGTGCTCAGGTGGGCCTTTCACATGTCCTCTGCCATTCTGAGTGTGTTTACATGTTCTCACCATGCACTCATGGATTTCCTCCACAAAAGGAACACTAATATAAACCCATGCAACACTGTGCTGATGTGGCGGCACCTGGCTGATGTGGAAGTAAGGTAAGCAGGATGGAGGAAAAGTAGAGAGAATTTCCGGTGACAGATTTGGTTGATGCCCTGGAATGCGTGTGTGTGTCCCATTACTCCTTAGACTTGTGTGTGTTCCACATTTGTGAGATTAATTAAAGGTTTCTTCTCTTCTGCTCTTCTTGTTCAGTGTAAAGACGGGTCAAATTGCAACCAGCAGTCAAAACAAGACAGTCTGCTTAGTGATAGTCTTAAGTCTGGTTAAATCCCCCTATCAATTTTCCAGCTCTATAAATCAACTTTTTGTTTCTATTATCTTGGGAATCACCTTTGGTCTTAAAAAAAAGAAGGTTAGATCTCCCAGCGTGAGCTGTAAAAAGTGGGCAGCTATGTAAACATTGTGTTCCCCTATAGATGAATTATAGGGCTGTCTGATGTCAAAGTTGGCCTATGATGTCTGAAATGATGTAGATTTGATGGAATTTCATTCATCATTTTACCGTTCTGTACAGCTGACAGTTAATGGGAGCATTTCCACGGTGATCTCAAAGAGATTCTAATCGTGCTATGGGTAACTACAGATAAACGACATAAAAATGAATGAGTAAATTGAGGAATGTTTAACAAAATGATCATGTAGTTTTAGGCAGTATATCAAGTTTCATTCAAGACAAACACTCTTTCAAAGTTAACACCACCCAATACTGTTATTCACTAAGCCTAAACTTAACTACACATAAATGCTGCAGTTTGCTTTTTCACACACACGCTCTAACCCTAATTCTAACACTAAACCTAACCATAAGAAATATAAAGGTAAATACTGGTAATATGATTCAAATAACGTTCCTATTGCTTGTTGCTCATTACATTTTAACAGTAACTTAAATGGAAGCATAAGTTACTCTTACTGCAGACCACTAATCATGTACTTAGAAATGTGTTTGTAAACAGGGGGGTGGATTCAAGGCAGCCATGTGCTTGTGCTAATGATGGGGCGGGGGAGATGGAAACATTCAGGGAGGCCCCATGGTGCTGCCTAACTCTCTGTCTTAGCTGCCAGGTCGTGGGTTATTAAGAGGTTTACGTTACCTGGAGTCCTGCTGAGAAACACTTTCACTGAGTTTTTTTTTGTCCAGTCCACATACACAAATTTTTGTGCAACGTTGTTGGCAATATCAGTCTCTTTATATGATATCAATTTCTGTCTTTGTCTTTCAACCCCCCTGTCTATTTGTAATACAAGAAATCCATGTATTACTTACCAGCTACTTCTTATTGTTTCCTACAATACATTTTATACGTGATATGCTGTAAAGAAATCTAAACTTACATCTTGTCATCCTGGTTTAGTCGAAACTCAACATAAAACATGTTTGTTATGTTTGAAATGAACATCTAGAGAGTGTAAACATTCTGTTTATATTGACTGAGGATCATAAATAGTCTTTAAATTGTCCCTGAAATTGTCTTGAACAATGATTACAAGTTGTGGCATGCTGTGCTTGAGCACAATGGCATGGAGGGGGGGGGGGTAGCAGAGGTAGAGACAGGGAGAGAGAGAGAGAGACAGAGAGAGAGAGAGAGAGAGAGAGAGAGCGAGTGAGAGAGAGAGAGGGAGCAGGATAAAGAAAAATAGAGAGAAGGAGATAGTTGGTAGGCTCCTCGTTTGGCTATGAGTGTTACGATGAATGGAGGACCGATATTCAGCAGTTGTGTGTGTGCACAGGTTGTCGTTGTTCTAACTGAAAACTAATTGAGATGGTATGTTGTCTGCTTCGGTTTGTTTTGCTAATGACATTGTGTTGTGGCACCTTAAGACAACCATGGGATAAACGCTTCACGCTGGAGTAGTAACTCAACAGTTACTCAACACAATCAGCTAAAACAAGAACAGAACAGAAAGCTCTCTGACATCTTTTATTTTCCATTACAAGGTAAACGTAATCCTGTGTCACGCTTTGATCTAACATCCTGGAACAACCCCTCTTCCTTAAACATCCTCTTGTTTCCTGGTGCCAAAAAGGACTATGGAATAGAGAGCGCTGAACACTCCACTTCCAGTGTCAGGGTGTTAAGAGTTGAGATGCAGTGCATGCTGCTGTTTTCAGGGCCAGAGACAGAATAGAGGGAGTGGGGCCAGGACGGGGCCTTGAGTCCTGCCAGCTGCACCCTGTCTTTGAGGAGGGAATGGAGTGCTGCTCATTGAGGCTGGCAAACGCCATCCCATAAACTTTCCCCTGCCTTTCCCTTTGATTGTCCTTGGACATCTGCCTGGCTCTCCCATCAGGAATGTGCAGCAGCTGTTTGCTGCAAGTGTCTTCGTTGTGTGAACTCGGGCCTGTGCACGGGCCCTGGCTTAATGAATTGAGCCAACTCAAACTGGGTCGCCTGGGACACTGTGCCCTGGTGCATAACTCTGCCCTGGGGATGACAGGCAAGCCAAGAGAAAGGGGCCAGGAAATGTATATTATGGAGGTTAACCATTTGCCCTCACACTGTAATTGGCTTAGATTGTCTAGCGACTGGATTTGCAGGGGGAGAACCTGCACTGGGCTTCAGTGCAAAAGTTCAGCTGTGCCTGACATACAGTGTTTGCGGGTTAGAGAGAAAGAAACAGCAAAGGAGGGATGGATGGAAAGATAAAGAGAGAAAGAGAATAAGAGTGAGAGTGAAAGCCAGATTACAGCATCAGGAATAAGAAGTATGTGAAGATGTTATTGTTTTGTTTTGTTACAACAGAACTAATCGAATGACTTAAACATGAATTAACTGAAATGTTAATGCACTTCACAGTTGTATATCAGGCCACACACGCTTATTCACACAAGCACCTTCTGCCATCACACAAGTCACACTTTGTTAACGGAGAGATAGTGGTGGAGGGGGAAATTACGAAGGTGTCAGATACTCTGAGGATGGAAAGTCCCAGATGTGAGCAGGAATGTGTTTGATTTCCCCCCTTTATTTCTCTTAAGCCATGGGAAGGTTTAGATCTCAGAATCCCAACTCATGTGAGCTTTAGACTAAAGAAGACAAGAGGATTAGTGATAATGTCGGTAGCCTTTACCCAAGACGAACTGGCAAACATGACTGGGTGCTGAGTGATGGGTTGAGGAATCTGAGGTGGCTGCTTGTTTGTTTGAAATGGGAGATTAGAAAGAGGATGCACAATTCAGGAAAGTAAACAGTAGAGGGGGATTGGTATTTTTTTCAAGAAAGAATGGCCATCAGTAAAGTATTTTGTTGTAACCAAAAATTCCTTCATTTTTTTTTGTGACTGTACTTTGTGCCAAAAATCTAAACAATTATTTTTGGGGGTAACTTCAAGTCACGTGTTAATTCTGACAGAACTTCCTCAATGGTTTACCATTTCTCATTAGAAAGGTGTTGACAGTTGTTTTTTATTTCCATTTCCTCTTGTATCCCTGTATGACAGTCATTGTTCAGTGATAAGGGTTGCTCCATGGGCCATGATGAGTTGTTTAAAATCTAATCAGAAACTAACAAGTCCCTGGTTATTTGTTTCTGCCTCGATACTTGAGAGTTCGCAGATGTTGTGGAAGGTAGGGAGTCGATTGTTTATACAGCAGTGAATCTTTTCCAAACACACATTCTATCAGCCCACATGCCTATCTATCAAGGGAGGCAGAAGTTACAGTTTTTCTGAAGTCAGACAGGCACAAAAGCCCTTCAGCCGCAAATTACAACTCCCACCCCACCTGCTGAAGCCAGCGTGCTGGCGGCGTAGTGTTCAGACGGTAACCTGCCTCCAATCGATCGGTTGTTGTTGCAGCTGTGCTCTGGTTGATGGTTTATTTAAGCGGCTCCACATGGTTGTTGAGGGTAAGGCAGCTGAATACATAAAACAGGCTCTCAGAACCACTTTGTGGTCCGGGCAAGAGTAAATGGAATAATAAAATCCAAATGGTTTCATCCTATGTTCTGGCCTCGTAAATCCAGTGGCTCAAGAATGCATGCATGTGTGTACAAAGACCAAAGGTTACATGTGACTAACAAGATGTGCCCTCCATGCCAGATCTAATCAAACATCAGCAGGTCTCATATCTACAAAAATACAGAGGTAGTTTTCGGTTGCAGGGATAGTTTGGAGACAAACAATTCCTTTTTTTTGCAATTGTAATACGGGAGAGGCAACTTTAAAGATTACTTTCTTTCTAAAAAAATATATATATATCAACAACAAACAATCTCAAATCTTCTTTATATCTAATTATTTGTTTAATTGTCCCGTTGTCTCATATTTAAATTGGAACTAGTGACAGTACACTAAATCTTACAGTAACATGTAAGATTGCATGCTTTTATAAGCAGGTTCAGATCTGAGATGCAGAGGCCGTCTGCACTGCCTTGATAACTAGGCTGCAAGGTCAGGTCACTGCTCTGTTTGTAAAGAGGGCACTGAACATCTCCCCTTAACTCACCCTGCTTCCTTCCCACAGGGCAAAGATGAGGATGTGTCACAACTTCCTGCTCCCCAACACACAGACAGGAAAGAGGTACAGTAACAGGGGTCATGTTTAACTGTGCAGTTAGCTAGAAATCCCAGGAAAATGAATTTGTGTTTTACATGATTTCTTATGATGCAGTCCAAGTTTAAATAATTACTGACATGTTAATCTCAAATGATGAAAGAACAGATCATGGCAAAAAAAACACAGATTTGATATGTTTTTGGGTTGCAGTATTGGTTTTCCCCAAGCAGAACTGAGAAAAGAGGAAAGAATTCAAATTGACTCAGTGACTAAAATGACTGTCAAAAATGTTTTTGTCCTGTAGCAGTCACAAATATAGGGTATTATTACTCTTGCCAGTAGAGCCACTGAAAAATTACATCATTCCACTTTGGTCTTCAATAAATTTAATTTAATTTTTTATTTCACATCACAATGACTTATTATTTCTAAAGGGTTTCAGTGCTTAAACTCAGCAGTTCCTTGTTTAACTTAACAATGCAGTAAAAAAAAAAAATATATATCAGTTTGTCCATGAATCGTATATGAAATATTGTTTTCATTTCACATAAAACTATAATGGGTATAAAGTGAAGCCAATTCCAAAAGTGCAAGTAAGCAGAATTTCATAGCCCTTTGCTGTCAGTTGTCAAACCATTTCAGTTGACTTTTGTGGCCCTTGGAAACAACAAAGGTAGGGCTTGCTAACAGTCAGACGTTCTGATATTTGGGATATTTCTGTAAACTCCCAGGGGACTAAGCTTGCCCTAGAAAAGGCTGAGGGCTGAAAAATATTGCTAGAAAACATCTGTTTATGCAGACCTCGGGTCCAGTGTTCAGGAAACAAGGAATATATAGCACAGTTCACTTTGTCTTTGTGGCTTAAGATATGTTTGCTTGTAAAACATTGATCACAATGTTATCAGTTTTTCCATTTATGTCAATTAAAGACAATAGTCCAAGAAAAAATGAAATAGGTGCTTCTATCAATCGATAGTAAAAAAGAAACACGTACCCTTTTCACTTACATTCAAAGATGACAAAATACAATTATTAGCTCTTGAAAATACATGAATAGCTTTCATGATGACACTTTAGTCATTGAGGACAAAGTGAATGACAGAAACAAATCACCTACAGCCAGATTTCTTAATGTCCATGCATTTGAGTTATGAAGGTGTACCGTACTGTACGTAATATTGTCATAATTCATATAAATCAAATAAGTTTTAAAAGCAATTTCATCATGGATGATGTCATGAAAAACAGTACCATGCATACTTCATGCCACATGTGAAAACAAAACAGTCTTAACTTTTACAATGCAACATTGCAGTTTAAGCCCATGCTTTTTCCTTAAACTGATTATGTTTGATGTCATTTGGAGGTTAACCAGTCATTAGCAGGTGGAACCACTTTTGTTTCTTTACCCATTGGGTACATGCCAAATGAATGTACAAAATACAATTATATGAACTTAGGACTGTTTCCCTAATTTTCATCCATTACCCAAAGCTTGGACCTACCTAAAACAATATTTGTTCATGTCACTCAGACAAAAGTTGGAGTCCAACATAGCACCTGAAAGATGAAAACAAGATAATTACTGCTTCTCATTGATGGTTGTAACAACAGCTCTCACCTGCTTCTGAATATACTGTAACACCCAACTGACAAACCCCACCCAGGATGTAGTTTGAACCTATATGCGAGTACTTACCCACCAACACGCCATGAACTCCCACATTCAGTATCGGGCTCTTAACCTTATCCTCAGTTCTTCTACCTGCAACAATTTTGTTACCAGCAACATCTGACCACACAATGTTTGACAGTTCTCTAATTACCTTTGCTATTTATGATGCTCTGCCCGTCTGCTGCTGATTTCTCCATTATCTTGACAGTAAACAAACTGGTCCCATTAGAACATGTGAGGCTTGCCTGTGGCAGTCTTGGGCCTTAGCATAGCGACCACTAATCTCTTCTGCATTAAACACCATGTAACAATCACCTTTGGCTGTATCGCCAACTGCTTTTTTTGTAAGGAGGGCCTTTTTGTGCCAGAATTCTGTCTTTATTCACCTACATTGACAGACTCAGACCCTCTGAGAGCCATATGTTTGAGGGTCCTAGAGGAGAAAACCCTAGAAAATAGAGGAGGTCCTAGAGGAGTTACAAAATTCCTTAGATCTCTTCTGTGTTGTTCCTTATAGCATGGTTTATCTAAACACTCACTCACAAATATTTCAGGCAAAATTACTATTTAGATTGTTTTGAATTCTAGCTGCATATTTGGGATTATGCTAAATTCTGTCCTGGTGATGAATTTATAAATGTAGGTTTAACAAGCTCTCTTTGATCAAGGAAGCTTAGTTGATTTGTTTCTTAATTTAGATTTTTAGTGATGAGTGTTTATTGAAGATACAAACTTTTTGCTTTTGATACTTGACTCTGAGTTAAACTACATTACATTGAAATCAGTGTGAAAATATGTGTACACTCAGCTAATATGTCAGCTGAAATATCTTTATGGATGGTCAATCTTTAGGCTTTGACACATTGAGGGTTAAACCTTTGACATTTGCTTTGACACAGACCCTCTATTTATACACTCAGACTCAACCGTCAATACTGCAAACGCGTGGAGCATCAAGTTGCAAATGTCACAATTTTAATCTCACTGACAGAATCCTTCATTATTTTAAGTACCGTGAGTCTTTCTGTCTGTGAACTTGTCTGCATACTTTTGTAAGTGTATGTTTTCAAGGGGGTGTGTTTGACAGAGCCCCCCCCCCCTTTATACCCTTTTGCTGACCTACTACAGTACTGCACCAGTAATTCTCACCAATACATCATCTTTGTGGGATGCTGTAGAAGAAATAACCAAGGTCTCAGTGCATCCAATAGTTGTCCAGTCAACTATCTTGACATGATTAAGACCATTTTGAATGCTTCCTGCATCGTAAGTATCCCTCTAAAATAATTTGTATTCATATCAGACTGCCTTCAAATATTTATATATATTTACCAGTTCTCCAAGGTGCCAAGATAGTTGTCAACAGCATTTGTTTGATTAAATCTCCAGTGACCAGAAGCATTGATTTATTGTCATCCTTGTTGAATTGATCCACCACAAGAGACTTTTGATGTCTGTTCACATATATATATATATATATATCACATTTGTTCAAATTAAGTTTTTAAGCACACAGTTTGGAAACATGATACTTGACTAAATGGCTGGTGCCAATAATGATAATACAAATTGCATTGCGGCAGTCACTGTGGGACAAATAATTAGGATACTATGGCGTAGAGTATATAAAAAATACGCTTTTAATTGATTTTCTAAAGTGAATATAAATACAGTGATAAATGTAATGGTTGATCTGCATTTTCAACATAGTGATGATATATATTTTAAGTTACCAGACATCAAATTTTGCTATTGTGTTTTACCAAGTTGATCTACAAACATTGTCTATTTGTATGTTTCCAGGAAAAGCATATGCTCAGCCTGAGGCAACACTGCTAAACTACTAAACTGGAGAAAATAAAACTCAAAGGATTAGAACAATTTAGAAAGCAGACCCCCTTCTTTTCTATTGAGCTTTCCCCTCGCGCTGTGGCTATTTCTCTATGCCCAGCGTGAGCTCCACTTTGTGGCTTTTAATAACCTTCCCCTTCAAGCTCCTACCCCCTGAGACACATTTTTCCCCACTTTATTTGTGCCGCTCTGTTTCTACCTACCAGCAGCTGCAAGGAGGAGTGAACAGCGGAGGCGGCGGCAGCAAATTTCTTCCAGTTGCTCAACACGCTAATCCTCCCCTTTTCTTCGCAGCTCAAGCATTATATTGCAGTTTCATTGACTAGGAGGTGTTGTGTTGCAGTGGAATCAATAGCTGAGGGGATCCCAGCCCAACGATTAGCTTGTCAGTCAGGGCTCTGTGGTTGGAAGGAGGGGAGGCTGCGTAAATCCCAGAATGCCAGGGGCCACCGGCATGGAAAAGCTGGAATGCTGGGAGCCGCCGATTGCTCTCCACCACCTGTTGTAAGAGGCAACATGTGCTGAGACTATTAACCTTTCTGCTACTGTGGTTTAACCACTGCCCACTGCTATTGGTTTCTTCTTGCTCACTGCAAGAGTCACAGCTACAGGATTGGAGAATGTTTGACCCCTTTCATGCATCAGGATTGGACCCAGATTTCAGCGTATCAAAAAAAGTCTTCCAGATCCTTACAGTAATGAATGAATGGTCAGTCTAGGTATCATTTTGGTGTCCTGCAGTACATGGAGTATTAAGGAGCATTACTTACCATCTCTAAGATTTAGAGTACACTGTGTCATGTTTGTTTTTCTGCATTAAATCAATTCCTCAGGGTCAATCCGCAGAGACACCGTACCAGGATTTATTTCTGAGGAAGAGTAATTGTAAACTATTTGTATATGAGCCAAATGCAGGGGGGAATTTAGACGGAGCAAATCTTTGACCTTTCGAAAATATTTTGGCCCCCATCCCAGAGTTGACACACAGTTCATCATCAATAGAATGCCATCTGATATTTAGAGAACAGATACAACATGGACAAAGACTTGTTGAACCAAATGCTCTCTGATATCTTTCTTTACCTATTGTTTCCCATATGTAGCCCTGTGGTATTCTACCAGAGACCTTACAGTAGAGACCCACCCACAGAAATGAGAGAATGTGTAAAGTCTCTTCGGATGAAGTTATCGGACCATTTTACACCTGAGAAAAAAAGAAATCCCACAGGTCTTTATCATGTTTCTTCGCCTAAACGGATGGATAACAAATCATGCATTCTATTTTAATCGATAATTATGATCTGTGAACTCATTTCTTTAATCCTCTGAGACCCATTCCTTCCTCCCAGTCTTTAAAGTTACACAAAGTCTCCTCCTCAAGACACACAAGTCATCTGACCTGGGTCATGGGGTCATCTCAGTGATGAAGTGAATAACCACACTTGGCAACAAAATGCTTGTTGCTTGTAAAGACTTAAATAGTCTGTTATCAGTGATGGGTGGATAAAAAGCTGTTTCTAATTAGACTTAGAAACCAGCTGGTTCAAAACTGTCAATTTGGGGTCGCACTGGGGAAGAACAGGGGCAATCAATCAGTTACTGTAGGAGGGGGAGGAGTCGAGAACAAGATGGAGTGTTCTCTTGATTGTGTGTGTGTGCGTGTGTGCATATGTGCATGTGTGTGTGTGTTTGGAGTGTGCGAAGGGATTGGGTGTGTGAGTGAGTGAGTGGGATATGGGCTTCATTAACACTGCTGCATTTACACTCTCAAAACTAACATCTGGCTGAACACAGGCACTGTCTGCAACATGAGGCTTTCTGAAAGCACATATAATTATGGATGGGTGGCTGTTTGCATGTCCCTGTGAAGTAGTTGTGGGTACTTTGTTCTTCCCCAAGGTGTCGAGCGTTAGTTTGGTTTGTACAACATGAGGGAATATAACGTTTATGAAGTCTAAACTTAAACACAAAGCTTTGCAAAGTCACCTTGTCTGTTTACACACCAGTTCTTTGCATGAGGTTTACAATATATAGTATGCTTGCCAACACAAATTTGATTTATTAAGGAAAAACTAGTACCCTTCACAGAATAATTACTCTAGTAAAAGTAAACTTTAAGTACCTTTAGTGAAATGTAAATCCACATGCTGGGTGATGTTTAAAGACATCGCTTGGCGTGCTCACTGAAACAGAGAGTGGTTTCCAGAGTTTACAAGTGCTAGAACCCATTGACCAGCAGATCATTTGTGATAAGTGTTGTGTATGTGTCTTTGTGTGAGTTTGGCAAGCAGAAGGAAAGTCTCTCAAGAGTCCTTACCAAGGGATCTGGGAAAACGTTCTAGTTTCTAGGGAATTGAACTCAAGAGTGAACACTAGCGTGTTAAGTTATTAGCCCCCACTTTGGGTTGTGTATGTGAAACAAGCTCTTATACGAGTTGGTGAGAATCCCTTAACTCACATTACTCCTCCCCCTAGCTTTGTCTGTTTTTCAGGGCCAGGTTAGAAGGGTCACTCTCTCCATGTGGATGGGTCCTCTGGTGTAATTATCTGGCTACAATGCTCAATTAGCGACAATCCCTCTTTTGAGGTGACAATACAAGGGCTTTAGATTTTTAAGACTTTAAGATGAAAAAGAGACACCCATAGAAAGATGAAATATGCCCTATACATGGTTTCCTATTTTCCAATGTGCCTATCTTGGCAATATATTAAATTGACAAGTTTCCTTCAAGACTGTGAAGTATAGTGAAAGTACCTTAAGCCATTAAGTATGACATTAATTACACTTCAAAGCGCAAATTGCTGTGCAGCTACTGCCATGGCTCTGAATCAAACTCTGCAAGGGATGTGTTCTGATATCTAAGATGAATCAGTTCGGATCAAAGTATGGAGGCAGTTCAGGTAACAAACACCCCTAGCAAGGTCACTATCTGTCACCAGGTGCTCAATTAAAAGGGTAATTAACCTTGTTTACACAATACAACAGCAATATGAAGTAGGGCAGTAAATGTATTGTCATTAAACAGTAGGAGGCCGCTTGCTTCTGGCAGTCTGCCCACAAGCCATTTGAACTAGGCTGCCAAACACAACCTTTTAAGCCAACTCAAGAGCCACATATGGAGCATGCTCCTGATCGCTACAGCCAAGTCAAGAACACAAGTTTGTGGTGTGCCCGAACTTCTTCGAAATCAGTGTCAACATTCTTTTTGAGGTATATTTAGGAGGAGGAGGTGTCAGCCACGGTGGAAACTGTTTGCACAGCTTCATGATGTGGTCAGTGGGAACACTAACCCAGTTCAGCCGCACATTTAAATGAAGAGAGAGAAAAATGACACCCATAAAGCTGTTCTGGAGCTTTCATAACGAACATGCCACAGCTCTCTGTCTCCCCAGTACAGGGTTTGACATACCTGCCAAGAAATGAAAGACAAAACTCTATATTTAAAACCCATATTTATTTGTGGAACAATTTAGTGTATACCTGGCACATATTAGCAACTTGTCCACGGTCAACGGCCAACGTATGTTTAATGTGGATTGTGTGGGTAATAAAGAAAAAGTGGAGGTTATGGCAAATTTGCCTTACAATTACTGGTATGCCATGTCTCTGAACAATTTGTAATTGAGAGCAACATTTTGTCTTGATCATTAGACGATATTAGATCTAATTTGTGTACCACCTATATATTTCTTTTTTATGATTAACTCATTTGGCACTCATTAACTAGAAAAAAAATGTATTCAATATTAGCCTTGTATTGTATTTTTCATCTTCTGTTATATGTTTTCTTAGGTTCTATTCAAAGTCTTGGACTGCATGAAGGTATTGCAACTGTCACTTTTGTTCCCAGGGGAGTGGCATGCAGTTAACCTAAAATCAAGGCCTGTAATTTGTGGTTGAAGGCACACTCTGAAATCTGTCTGATCTCAGTGCCTAAGGCGTCTGCACACAAGACTTGATTAGAGCAAATTACATGTGGGAGCTACAGCATTAACCACAGCTTGAGGTGAAAGTCAGTCAGGTTTTTTTCTGTGTGTATTTGAGTAGGAAGATCACAGTATGCCCAGTAACTGATGCATAAAGTTAGCAAATCACTCAAACAATTCATAAAATCTGTCAAAAAACTGTGAAAGATGAATTGTTCAGCCAGGCCAACCTGCATTTAAGAAAATACATTTTTTATTTTTTTACATGACATGTCCTTTTGAGGAACTAGACAAGAGACAAAACAGAACAAATTTAAAGCTGTTCTGCCCCGTATGTCATGTTGGAGGACTGGAATTTTCTATCGATTCAGGAGCCTTTTCAATCCCCTGGGCATTTTTACTTTGGGTCTCTGTCAGGTCACTCTCTTTTTTTCCTCTCTCTTTCTCTCTCTCTGTCCGTCTCTCTGTAGTTCTGTCTCTTTCTTTTTTCTTTTTCCTTCCCTCCATCTCTCTTTCTCTGTCTCACACACACACTTTCCTACTCTTTCTTGAACC
This sequence comes from Protosalanx chinensis, assembly GCA_030340685.1. Taxonomy (NCBI): domain Eukaryota; kingdom Metazoa; phylum Chordata; class Actinopteri; order Osmeriformes; family Salangidae; genus Protosalanx; species Protosalanx chinensis. The sequence continues at coordinate 11,298,125 of CM059318.1, forward strand.
CTTTGTTTGCTGTGTATAAGAGGGTTTTTAAACCCAGCCAGTGTTTGTAATTAGCTCCCAATGTTGGAATGGAACATGTTGAGGTGGGTGTTAATGGGACGACCAGACCCTCATTCTCACAGCAGGCTGAGAGCAGAAACAGAAACTAGGCTTTGTTCCCTGGGCTAGAAGAAGAAGACAAAAACGGGCATAAAGTGTGTAGAAGGACCTCTGGAAAATATTAACAGGCATTCACAGCTTTAAAATAAATCTCAAATGGAATGAAACAGAAGGCAAATATAATGACTGTCACCTCTTGAGAAAGTGTAGAGTTGGAAACCAGTTTGGTGCATACAATTGGGGTATTTTACAAACGTCTTTGTTGTGAAGTCATATTAAACAAAACAACTTTTATTTGTGGTTTCATGACTACAAGGTGTGAGCTATGCATTAGGGAACGGATCACAGCTCAGACCAACTACAGCAGTTTTAACTATGCTCATCATAAGTGGTATGTTATTGAAATGTCTTGAGTTTTAGATAATTATGTTTTACAGCTGTGCTTAATATTACAGTAACATATAAACGGCAGGTTTTGAACAGGTAGCTACTGTGTCTGCATTTTTATCTGGAACTTGAACAAGAATTTCTACCTTGGACATTCGGTTATCAGAGTTCAACATCCCTGGGAATGCTGTGGGAGTTATTCCCAAAGCTTTCAAGATCTATTCTTTTTTCTTCTTCCACACCACACATTCAAACACACTGCTGTTGGACCAATCCATTATTGTGTCAAAGTTCTTGTTCTTCTTTGGCCGGGAAACATAGCGAAACAGCTTGTTTTCATTTCAAACGGGGATAGGCTGGACCACGTTTCAAGTCCCCTGCTTCTCCAGATGTGTCTTGATCAAGGGAAGTTGACTAAGCGCTTTGTGTCCTTTAAGACACTAATGTGATTATGTCACATATTTTCAGCTGATTCCCATTCCTATTAGTCTTGGTGTGGGGTCTGTAGCTCAATGGTCTCTATCAGAATGGAAAGTAGGGAGATTTTTCTCTCAACAGAGTCTGGTTCCTTGCCAACCAGAGTAAACTGAGGCTTGTTTGTCTGTGTGTGTGTATGTGTTTGCATTTCTGTGTGTATGTGTGTGTGTGGAGGGAGTGGGGCTTTGAAAATAACTTGACATAAGGTATACCCGATGGTAAGGACCTGTATTAGTGTCATCGAAACTTGTTGGCAAAGCTGGGTTGCCAAGTTGGGTAAAATGTAAGTCATACAATCTTTCTGAAAGTTCGTTTTAAGCTTCTAAAAGATTAATTGGTTTGGTAATGTTCATATACATAAAAAAACGGTCACATGATATGATGTCACTAATTAGTGAAAATGTACAATAATTTGAATTTATGTCACAGGAAATATTTAAGTAGACTAAAGGATAAAAGGTGAATGACTATGAAGGTCATAAGATGTTTTCATTTTAGTCGTATCACATGGAATAACACACACAGAGATCATTTCCTCTCCAAACAAAAACAGCACAGGCGAGTGTTTGACACCTGGCAGGATGCGTCAGTGTACCCTGTCCTCCCCTCCACACTCACTTAGCCTTCCACAAGGAAATTAAACAGCGGAAAGCAATTGGGACACAATGAGATGTGTTCAGACAAATCTGCTTACTTATGTCTATGGCAAACATTTCCCCCAGTCGACTGCTGGCCAAAGAAATGATCAAAACACTCAATATGATATTTTCAGCAATTTAAAGTACAGCATAGCAAAACATTAACAGTGACGTGTCTTCCTCCCTGTGTGGATCTGCTGGTATAGGCCTAAATTCTCGAATGTACAGCTGATAAAATGATCAAGGGAGGTAAGAACATTGCTATGAGATGACAAACTATTCTTGTGCATGGATTTTGTTCCAGGTAAAAGTTTTAAGATCAAGTGAGAAAGTGATTATTATGTTTATGTTATGTAATTTTGCATTAGGACAAACTAGATTATCTCGCTTTAGACAGTTTGTTAAATGCAAGAGCCACTTTCTGGGTTCATCACTGTTTGGAGCAGATTAGTGGAGGGTAGTGGATCTCATATCGCCTGGTCAGAGGCCATCATTGCAAGGCTTAAGGGATTATTGTACGACTCTCTCTCTCTCTTTCTCTCGCATCTCTTGCTCTGTCTCTGTGTCACTCTCTCTTGCTCATTCACTTGTTGTCACTTGTTTTAATTTCTCTCTCTACCTCCCTGTTTCACTCTTTTCTCTCTGCCTCACTCTCTAATATTCAATCAAATTACATTGGAAAACTCTTGTCAATCTGTATGTTTCATCTTCCAATCTGTTCACTACAACAGCTCTGTGCTTCATTCCTGTGTGTTGTGTTCAGATAGATTTGCCCATCCCCTTGTCTGACACACAGTCGCAGCGGTATTTCAACAGTCCAGTTTGGGGTGTATAAAGTAGTTAACTGCAGCGACTGACTTACGATGTAATGGCATCTACAGGAAGAACCATGGTCACTGGGGTTAGGATGGATGGGTCAGAGGCTAAGTCCCAGTTTAAAGACGCCATGAGCCTGTTCCATCAACCGACAGGCCATTTCAGTGTATGTTGGATGATGTGTAATTTCACATCTGCTTTATGGCCGTTTCTGATCCCTGGGCTCTTGTCAGCAAACTCTTCAGCAAAGATATCATCTGTAATATAAGGAGGACTTTGGCAATACTTAAGGCCTTAAAAGGTCCTTCACTTCCCCTGGCTGTGTGGATGGCTTAAGGAATGCGAGAGCACAGGTCAAAAGTAAACGGTTTGCAAACACTGGATCAAATAACACCGATTTAAGTGGCTTAAGACAGCTTGGATGTTCAATTTCAAATATGTGACTGCTGTTGGAAACTTTTTCTGACCTTTAATTATTCGGTGACCTTTAAATATATCTTTAAACACGAACCATCATTGTTTTGTGTCATCACATACTGTAGTACACACACACATACAGTAACCTATCAAAAAAATAAAATAATTGTCTGCTCTGGAAGAAAAAAACCCAGAGAGGGCTGGTTCTTGCTTTTACGATGTTTTGACGACATGTCTAATAAGCCAAAAATCCTAAAAACTGTTTGGCCCTTGCCGCTCGCTAATAGCAGATCAAAAAGAAATGCTCATTATAAAATCTATCTGAGAGCAACTAGATGAGCACTGAAATATTGAATTCAAATTCAAGCACTTTTGTTTGATAGCATAATTTTTTTTCTGTCTCATTATCGGCGAACAGAAACTTGGCATATATAATGACTTATTAATATAGTCTGGAGAGGAATGCAAGATGGCATGGGCCATGGTCTGGCCAGGAGTGCTGCAGTCATAATATAAAACATTCACTTGGCAACAATTGCACTCCTTAACACACAAAGCTTAACACATGGTATTGTTTGTTGCCAAACAGCCCTTTAATTGCAAGCAACAGTAAAGAAAATAAGTAATTCATCAAGTTCTGAACATGCTCTCATAATCTCTGCAAGTTGTTGCTTTTTTAAGAGCTTTGTTTATTATAGAAATGTATTTTGAATGCATGGGATTTGGCTACTGTGTAGGAATGCAAGTTTAAAGGATTTCGTTCATAAAACTTTTCTGTGCATTTTAGTAATAATCCTTCACTATCATCAAAGGTGCATTTCAGTTTCGTAAATCATTCTAAACTGCTCTCACAACCAAAAAATTTGACATTTGCTAAATGTCTTTATTTCTTAGTGGCATTAGCTACACACTTCCTGCATATTATCTTTTGAAGTATTTTGTTACTGTCCATTGCATTCATGCTTGTATCCCCTTTCTCAACGAACCCTAACATTCTCTGTCTCTTTTGGCTTGTAAGGGAGCCACTGTTTTCCCTCTGGGATGAGTCTTCCAATCCAACAACACAGCTTCAAAGAGCTCTCACCAAGCTAACCACCACCCATGCTGCTTTGTAAATCCAGCTGTTTCCTTTTTCTTTCTCTAACTCCTTCACTTCATCAAGTATTTCCAAAACTCCTCTGCACAAGCTGTGGGAATAACCAATCATTCGTTCACAGTGGAGAGGAAGAGATTTTAAGACAATGAAATGTTTTAGCTGAATCACTCACTAGGCAGTACGCATTTCCAGCTGCTTGTCCTCAAACATAGTAAATATATCTTGTAAAACATTCTCATTAGTTACTCAACACTTCTGGGGCTAAAGAGTTCCTGGTGACAGTTTCCACTCCCTGTTTCCTCCCACATTCTCAGAACCGCCCATCACCAAGTCTGAAACTCTCCCTTTTCCTCTCTTGGCAAAGTACAGGCAGAGAAACAGGAGCATTTCACATTTTCAAGCGGACATCGTTCATTTCAGTTTGCAGTGAAGATGGGCATCTCAGCATTGGGTGCAAATCAACTTCCCAAATCGGTTAATGCACCTGGATATTAATGCAAACTAACCAGGTGGAGCAACGTTAACTTGCAGAACTCTCACACTGAAACAGTTGGCTCTTATTTCAAAGATGTCTCGGAGTTTCTTATAAGTACTTTTAACTAATAACATTATTGGTTGCCCATTTTTATTCGCTAGTCAAAAGCTTTTATTCCTATGCAGTTTGTTGACATAGACAAAGAGCGGGAGAGAGAAACAGAGAGAGCAAGTTTACATTCTGCTTAAATTCCACCTTCCGATGTGTCAGTTTGGTCTCAGTATGCACCAATGTTACTCTTAGGAGCTTCATTTCAGGAATTTAAATGCCTTGGGCCCAGACAGGCGGTGATTTATCTCCTCATCTATCCTTGCACACATCTGCCCGTGCCCTTGTGTCATTCCTGTTGCTCATTCCTTCCTTCGTTCAGCCAGCATGTCTCCCATGAGACCAGGGACTCCGCCACTTGTCCCACCCTGCCCCCTGCACACACCTCACACGCATAAAAGACACAGTCCAACACACAGCTCTTCAACCCCACACAGCCATCCACCCATGCAAACGTTTACACACGCTTATCCTACATTTGCACACAGACGCTCCCGGCTTGATCCGTCTCTACCCTCGCCGGCGGACTGTAGATTGCTGTATCCGTTTAACACTTACAGTATCAACAACCAGGGCTTGAACTTTGCTGGACTTATTGCAACGCAGAGAAGCTTTGTTGTATACCATGCAAAGCGAGCTGATACCCACACTTCCTTTCTGTCAACAGAGATTACAGTCTGAGGGTTGTGGCGGGACCTCATGCCAAGCCAACCTGCTGCTCTCGATGGATAAACAGAGCATGTGCCGACAGCATGCAGGTTTGTTTGTCTTGTCAGAAAAAGGGTATGAACAGCAGCATAGCCAGCCGCAACAGCCCCCTCCCCCCCCCATGTAAAAGTGCCACGCTTTCTGCACAGCAGTGCGGCTCGTAGCATTGTGTTCGATGGCACAAGTCGTGTGTAGCCTTGTAGCTCATCTTCAGATGTCCCCTTTTGCTATTACACTGTGCCCTACAAGTATACCTCCTACTGAAGCACCCCTCTGCACTGTGTTGATTTCACATTTCCTTGTCTGGGTGTGTGCCCTGCTGAGGAACTTGTGCCTGGTGTGAGGTCAGGTGTTATTTATCACTGCTGTCAAGGCCAGGAGTTGACATTCGTCGAGGCATTCTGCACTTCCATTGTAATTGAGTCTCCTTGTCTTTTCGAGGACACCAACAAATATAACTATGTCAGGACACCTCACAGCTATATATTACCAGCCTCACAGAGGCAGACAGCTGGTGAGTTATCATTCTGTATCAACGGAACAGATGAGGAAAGATACTGTACAAAGACTGCAACATGGTAGGAAAGCATTACATTTTTCCGACCAATGCATTTGCTGACGTCTGTTTTCTTCTATTTCACAGTTTTTTTTGGGTCGCCAATCTGTTTCTGGATCCGGGATAGTTTGCCTGCAAGATGGAACGACAAGCAGTGTGACACACAGATTCAATTCAATCACTGGCTGAAATAATTTGGGATACCACTGAGTACTAGGTGTTGTTTTTATAATTGGTCTTCATGGTCCAGGGAGATGTTCAAATTCAAGTTATTTTCAGCTGAAACTAAAGCATTCATCAAGTGCTAAACAGTGTTACTAAGAGAGAAAGAACTGGCCAAACCCTTTGATAGTGTTGAAATTTTTGGGGCAAAAGCTCTATGTACATTTTCGGAGGTCATCGGAAAGTAAACACCTATTAATGGTTACCTCATGACAACCCGATAAACAGGTTTAGGTAATGATTAAGCTGCTGTTGGTCAGGTTAGAGGCCATGTGTGCATAAAGACATGTTGGGTGAAAGCAGGTTCACTCCGGTGCTATGGAGCGAGTGTAATTGTTTTTCTTTGACCTGTGATGTGTGAATGTAGTACAGTAGTCCTAGACTGAACAACTCGAGCACTTTTGTGCTAAAGTCATGTCACAGAAACACACTATCTGTGGATTACTGTGCCTGTTGGAGGCTGTCACTGTAGTAATGCACAAATTGTGGGTGGGTTGTTGGCTGTTCGGACTACAACAAGGAGAGAAACAAGGCACTCTGAAGTTCACAAGGTCACTTCCAGCCCAGGGATAAAGTAAACTGAGCAAAACTGTGCAAGCTGCAACTTATCAGTCTTCTTGCATGCCAGGACTTTTTTTCTTTCTTTCTTTCCATTTCAATTTCTCCCTTCATAATTTTTGTGTTTTGAAAACAAAGTGGGCTGAGTACAGCACCAAATGTCAGTTAGACCCTCGGAGAGTAACAAGTTTCCCTCTGTCTCTCTGTATCAAGCATTGAAATTGGTGTGATTGTGTAAGAATCACACATTGAAACACATCATTGTTATGTGTGTGTGTGTGTGTGTATGTATGTGTGACACACATGTACGAAGACACACATGAGCACCTGATCATCCAGAGCCACTCAAGCGCTTATCCCATGACAACAAAAGGTTTTAGCAGCACTTCAAAACAGTATTGAAAAAAATATGTAGTAGTAAAAATGTGAAAGCGTGACAATGCTTCACACCGTACGTGGTACATCATATGTTCACCGGCTTCCGATTTCTTGCCGTATTCTTGTTATATTCAATATTCTGCTGCTAGAATATTGAGCTGAGATTTCTCAGTTGTAGTCTTAAACCATGTTAGTATGATATGATTCTGTAATTGCCTCAAATGTAGTGGCTTGAGTAATTATCTTGAAGATAGTAAGTCAGTATGCCCCCAGCTATGCTGTTTTCATGGCACTGGCCAGCTTGTGAGTCACTTAAGCCCTTGACGACAACTGGCATTCAGCTCTGGTGTCTAACTGTTCATGTGCAGTGTACTGCGTCTGTAACCTGGCTTCAAATTACATTATGACGATTACAGGAATGGGTTATTCATCACACAAACTCTTAGGTTTCAAAGGTGGGGAATGTTGCAGTCCTAAAAACAGAAGTAACACAGGGATGACAAACACATTTCAAACTTGCTGTTAATACTCGCTTGATTCACATGACACTTTGGCTGTGTATTTGGGCCAAGCCTAAAACTCAGGTCAAGCCAAAAGCAAATTGTACGCATATCTTGGTGCTAAAGTGTTAACTCTCAAGTTTGTGTAGCCTTTCATGTTAAAATAAAAAATTAAGTATTCTTTTTTGCACGTAGGTTAGTAGCACATACTAAAAAGTAAGAATTACATCACCATTTGTCTGGAATGAGAAAATAAAGCCAAACTCGAAAACCTGTCATAAATTATGGTCAAGGGAATTATTAAGTCAATGTCTCCTACGCAAAAACCTCAACATTAGATAGCAGAAAGAAACCCCAAGAGGTTCATCTGGTTTCCATTAAGAAGATAAAATGGTTAAGTTGGAGCCTTTTACCAGCATCTCTGTTTTTGGGAGGCGTTCTTGGTGCTCTCTTCATCATCATCCAGTTGACACAATACTAAAGGCTTCCAACAGCCACGCAGGGTGTCTTCATCAAAAACTAATCGTACTAGATACTGAGGGAGTGTGAACACACGACCATGTGATTGGTATCAGTCGTCTATAGCTGCACACAGCATTAAAACAACAAAGGAGTCATAGTTAGGACAAGGCAGAAAAAGGGTGACGTCCCACATGTGGCTGACAAAGCAACGTAGTTCATAACTTGAGAACCGTTTGCTGACAGTATTTTCTGACTTACAAACACCACTGACGTTTGGAAGACGTTCGAATTTCCAGACAAGGTTAGAGAAGACTGTCGTGTCATTTTGAGTTATTGTGTAATTCCCTTTGACTAAACTGATTGACTGAGGAAGTAGTACCACACATAAGCTTTACTGCCACATTCACTGCCATGTAATTCACTTTGGTAGGGCACGTTAGTCAACTGTTGATTAATTTACAAGTGACACCAAACAGTATTCATCTATGCCCTGTCAGTCTACCAGACTTGCCCATAATGGCAATTTAGACAGGAGCTTAGTATGTACAGTGAGTTAATAGGTGGATGAATTACAAGTGCTTTTGACTCAGCAATCTCTCCCTCTCTCCTTATCTCCCTCTCTTTCTCTCTCTCTCTCTCTCTCTCTCTCTCTCTCTTTCTTTCTCGCTCACACACACACACATGCACACAAACCAAACCAAACAAAACCAAATCAAACCACACAGGTATCGCAGCATTTCAACCAACCTTCACAATAACACTAAGCACACCCAGCCTTGAAACCTGGACGGATGCATGTTGTTTGTGGAGCGACAGTTGACTTTTTAGCTCTGCAGTTACTAATACTTCCGCAATGTGGGCAATGCATGGCTCAAGTGAAGTCTATTTTCCATTGCAAAAAAAATGCGTACCAGAACAATGTAATTGTGTGGAAAATGCATGCAGCCCCCACCCAGCGTAACCATCCCTTCTGCACTCCCCTGTGGATAACAAATGGGCCTTTTCTCTAGGAATTGAGGCTAAACGATGGTTTCACTTAGAGAGCAAAGTGACTGTCCATCTTCATAACAGTGCTCTCCATCAAAGAGCAATGAATCCCATCCCATCCCACCGGCGCTTATTAAACGCAGCCAATGGATATCCCCTCTGTGAAGGCCCATGCAGTCGGCCCCCATGTCAGTCTGGCACCTGCAACTATCAGGTTCCTCCGCGGACACGATGGGAAAAGCCCTGCACATCTGGCCGGGGAGGTAGAGGATCGTTCGGGGTGTACCATTCAGAGCCTTGCGTTTGAAAGTGACACACCAACACTTGACTCAAATGACCAAAAGGCATTTCTTATCGGAGGGGTCCGTTGCAAATCCTTCAGGCCACTAAGATCAGCGATTAAGGATATTTCCTTCTTCATTTCAGTTTTGAACTTTATGACTGTGAAGTGCAGATTTTTATCATTAGCGTTTAACTCTCCAATAAATGGATTGGATGCGTGTATGCCTACAAAAGTTTGGTCTACAGGGGTTCCTGAGGAGATGAGTTAGAGACTTGATTCCATATTGAGCTAAAATTGCCAATTCTATCAACTGCTGTCAACAGCACCACCAAAGAAGATTCACGACTGCTATGCACAGGGCTTTGATGAAGTATGAACACTTCAAATATCTGTTGATGTTTATAGATCAGATGGTTTGATTCACACGCACAGTAGCTTATACATTAATGCTGACTTATTTGGCTCCAATAATCATTCATTTTCACAAAAAGCATTATTCAACAGTGAATAGCAGTCTGTCATTATTTGTGTTGGGTTACTGTTCTATGTCATCCCAACTATGTCAAGGGGGGAACATCTTGGAGTGGGGCGTGTTTGTGACAGGTTAGCGACAACCTTAGCAGCTAAGTATGTCACACAGTATTTAAACAATTCTTATTGACGTGCTTGTAAGTACCCCTTACTTAGAGTTAGCTCTGAGTAAAGAGCATCAGAGCCAGTCAATGTAACTTACAATTCTAATGCTTCAACCATGTTATTACTAAGACTGGCATCAGGTGTCGGATGTTTGTCTCAATGATGACTCGTTTTTTAGGTGTTCCCCTTAGTTCACCTGATTGAAGAGCTACCTACAAGCATGTATCAGCTGATGTCATTACCTCATCTGTGAGGTCAACAGCCTTAGATAATTTATAGGATTAACAAAAGCCTATACTGATCTCATTGCTACCTGCTGGCATGGTGACAAGGTCTTAGAAAAGAGGCTTTATATGAACTACCTATTGGGGGGTATCAGTATACTATCGCTGACCTTTCTTCAGTTAGGGAGAGACCAAGAGGCATGACATATGCGATAGGTTTATCTTCAGATTGCTTGCACTCAACAGTCCACTTAATGGATGTGCTTGATGGGCCAGAATGAGACAGAAACCACTTCTTTGGAATACGTTAATGTTTTGTTTTTTCTTTCTTCTTCCTATCTCACTGGTACAGTGGGAAAGTACTGACACATTTATTTTCAAAAATACGTTCCTCGCCCAGCCAGGAAGAGGACATTTATAGTTTTAACAATGTTTTGATTTGAGTAGACACGTCCCCAAAGCTGCATTGAATTTACTAGACAACGCCCCATTTGAAATGTTTGTTAACATGCTGGGTCACCTGTCTGACAGCTATCTACAATGTCTGGATCTGCCTTTCCATCATGGAGAGCTACCTGCTGTAATGACCCTGTTATTAAGTGTCATTATCCACCCGCCCACCGTCTTGTGTACAGTGCACAAAGCCACTGAAGGAATCCAGGCCCCGTCTTTTATCATTTATTTCTGGTGGGTATAAATGTCAGCATCCTTTGTGAGGATTACAAAAATTCCCACATCAGGGCTGGGCTGATTGTTCCATGTGGAATCGTGGGAGTAGAATAGAGCATTTGATTTCAGATAATGTAGAACGAGACAAATGCCACTGGACTGGCAGGAGCCTTTTGTCTAAGCCTGTCTGTAGCTGGAGACTAGAATATGAGACAGTCTATGTCAGCGAGTGCTTGAAGAGATGAGAACGCCAATGTGGGGTATGGATTTCACTGACTGTTATAATACAATTTGTCAGGTCTTACCATATCTGTGACAACTGGAATTCATCTCCTTAACCTTTTATATTCTTCCTCATTATGCCATGCAAAGCAACCTAAGATCCTAATTTGTCACCGTGTAGATCTTTTTCTGGGCAAAGTTTCTTTTGAATTTACAGTCTGAAGAGTTTTCACCACAACAATGGCATAATGCTAACGCTGATTTATAGAACGAGGACTTTGACAAGCGGTTTTGAACAATTTACCTGTCTTATCTAATAGCATGTCATGATAATGGAATGACATGGGAGATGTAAAGGGAAGTGTGAGTCTTTAAAGGTTGCCTAGTGCTTTTAAGTCACACCTGCCTGTGTCTTCATAATATACAAAATACAAGTGGTCAGAATTTGAAATTCAGATTACTGACAAGTTGTCCGTAACTGTGTTTTGACTCAAAGTTCAATAACTTGTTCAGTAATCGGTATATTGATTGCAGATGTCATCATGTGTTAGTATAGAGTCAGTCATGTGGCAGCCAGAACAATTCAAGGGCCCCATTGTTCATTCATCAGCACCCCTGATTGGGCCCATGTCTTGGTTAGCTGCAGGCCTGCCCGATAAAGATCAGTAGATGATTGGGCACACACATTCTTAACATGACTGACCCGTGACATCTCAGAGGCAGGCGGAGAGTCTGTCATTATGTGTACAATGCGCTGCTTTCTTTCTTCTTATCTTTACCGATGACATTGAGAGTTTTCGCATTAACTCATTAACGACAAAACTCATCATTAAAGGCATCAAGGGGACTAAGGCGTGGTGCAGTGGCAGCGACACAGCCCAGAGGAATGTGACCAAAGCCCTGGAGCAGCCTAATGGAGACCTTAATAATCCTTGGGGGCAGTTGCAGGGCTTGTTGATCTGGAGTTGTCAAGTCAGCTATTTTCATGTCATCATACTCAAGATTGTTCCTCCAACACAGAGCTTCTGGAAAATATGTATGTTTATGTCACTTTGGGGTTTCAGGATTCTCTGAGACATTCAACATGAATGCAGTATGTGCTTTAGACACCCCAAACAATCACTTAATTAGAGCATTGTGCATGTGCAGGGGGTGTTATTACACCTAAGACAGAAACCGAATCATCTTTAAATTGTACGTTTTCATTTACATGTATTCATTTAGCAGACACTTTTATCCAAAGCGACTTACAGTAAGTACAGGGACATTCTTCCTGAGGCAAGTAGGGTGAAGTGCCTTGCCCAAGGACACAACGTCACATAGCCACAGCCAGGGTTCGATCTAACAACCTTCCGATCATGAGGCCAATACCCATCTGACCCCCACAATAGATAAGTCATATGGTGGATGCTGATTTAGTTTTAAACACTGTGTCATCCAAAAAGCTTGATGGTTAAAATGGTGCTAGGATGTGTGTCTATGTTTACACATGCTGGTGTATGTGTGTGTATGAGCAAGTGTGCATTTTTGAGGTAGGGGCGGGAACAGGGTGTAAAACAGTGTTTAAAACAGATCTGTCACTGCTGCCTCTTCTCTGTGCTGTTGGTTGTTATGTCACCACAATTACACCAAGGGAAAAGGGGGGAAAATGCCTGCGAAAGATTGATAGCTTTGGTCTGTGGTTCAATTGTAAATTAGAATGCAAGTCCCCCTGGGATACAAGGGCTCTATTTGTGATTAAGAAAGAGGCTCCATAATAGACTGATGGTGTAAAAGTTTGCCCCCTCTAACAAACAGGCAATTAGCTTGATGAAATGGCTCCTACTTTTTAAGCGTCCTGGATATGTGAACCCGGTATTATAATGAAGTGTCTGATAGTTTATGATATTATTTTCACCTTGAGCTGCGGGAGGAAGTGGTGTGGTAGTATATTAGGGCTTTGTCCTGTGTTATAGAATTAGCCCTTCTCCAGCACAGGAACACCCAGTGCAAAATGAACAACAGAAAAGTACAAAGCAGACCAGCCTATTCAATAACAGATATGCTACTGGCAAATAACAAGCATTCTGTACATGATGCCAGTAAGAGCTGATGCTACTTTCAAAACCTGGATAATTTCATGATGCAGTGATTGATAAGGGGTCAAGCCTAGATGTTCTACAGTGGTATCAAAGCCTGGCTGTTTTCTGTCTTCATTCTTTGTAAATGGATAACCGGCTCTTCCTTTTTCTATTTTCTTTATGTCCTCTTCCAAATAACTTGTTAGCGCACCTGCTCAGATGGTCTGAGACACGTGTGGTCTCACAAAACAGTGAGATTTGTTGCAGACTTGCAATGAGTCAATGAGATCCACAGATACCATAGGCCGAGATAACCTCAAACAGAAGGCCCTGGAATAATCTAATATCAAATTGCAGTGCATGGTAATTTCAGCTAAGAGCGTCAGGCAGTGTTGACAATATTAGGTTTGTGCTTGGAATAATAGAAAGGAACTTGTAAGCAGTGGCAAAGTGACTACACAAAATCCTTGATAAGGCAATGTTGTGTTTTGGGCATGTTGATCTGCCTGCCAGAAAAGAGTAAGAGGGGCCTAATGTGGAAGCAATTACCTGAGAATGGTGACTCATAGCATCGGAATTAAGTCCTCCTCATTTTTGTCCATGTATTTATTTGTCCATCCCTGAAGTTGCCCTATACCTGTGACAAAAAAATATGTTTACGTTACGTAACGTCAACAATTTATATGGCTGTCACCATGACAAATTTTAAAGCTAAACATGTCATAGGGCTCAAGTCAAAGAATATTATGATCCAAACTCTTTTCAAGATCGTAAAAAGTTTAGGACTACAATAATGCTATCGGTGTATATCACTTATTGCATGAAGGTTCATTAAAGAAGGGAGCTGACCAAGTAAAATGGGGTGATTACTAAAGATATATGCAAACCCTGCACTAATAGGGTCATCAGGCTGTTTACATATGATGAGAATGCTGACTTCCATGCTATTCATTATGTAGAGTGAGATTGCATTAGAGAAGCCAACCTGACTTGTAATTTGAGTCAGTGATTAAACAAGGTGTTGGCTGTTGAGCTGCTTTCCTCAGCAGCAACACTTGACTTTGCATCGTCTTCAAATTGGCTCAAGGGTAAATAAGGAGGTAGAAGGCCATGGCCTTGTGGTGTTGAGATCTTGGCATTTTGACACTATCAAAAGCCCCTCACTGTCTGGAGCTCAATCCTTCCACTTCCTGAGACGTAGCCCAACCTGTCCAGTCACACCCTTTTCAACAGCCATGGCTCTGCTAATGTTTCATTCATAAAGGAAAGTCTAGACCGTGGAGGGCCAAGTGGTGGTATTAGTTAACACTTTTGAACAGTCTGCTGATCATGTGAAATGATAAAACGCCTCTTTAGACATAAATTCCATGAGGGATTATAATGCTAACAATGCAAAAATGGGCCAGACAAAAGTCGTCATACTTATTTGTTCCTATTAACAAATATTCAAACAGGAATATCCTACAGGGTAAAGGATTAGTCGTTCACAATCTTATACGATGAATAGACAATAATATGGGTTCATGGTCAAGCTCCATTCTCTTGACAACTGAGCCACAAATAAAAAGCTTGTGAAAGATGCCATTTCATACTTGTCTTCATTCAGAAAGAAGAGGGTACCTTTTCAATATCTGCTACAATAGAAGATCCAAAAACCCATTCTCCTTGCCTTCGTTCAATATTCCACTAAACTAGTGGGTCTGAGCAGAATTCATGAGCTATATAATAGAGATATTATTGAATATTTGGCAGAGACAACAATGTGTACTCTCAGGGATAGGAAGATGGACAGGCATGCACTTAACTGTCTGTCTCACTCCAAGACAACGGATAGCAGTGTGAGTACCACTGAAATCCTTGGGTGAGAATTTCCCTGTAGACTTTCATTGGACAAAAGGTGTCACATGGGACTGAAAGTAGTATGGTTCTTGCAGCTGGTTGGTTATGTTGTGATAATGTAAACATTGCCCAACTCGTCTGTGTAATTTATCTCAAATCTTGTTTGACAATATTATTTCGCAGCAGACACATCAGTTTCATCAAAAGCATTGTTTGTTGTGATGTTGTTTTGGGGAAATACCACCACTCAGCACTAACCACCAATCTTACATGGAGTTTATGAAGACAGGTAAAAGAATCGTGTGGATCAATAGACTTGGCTGATACTCTCAGGCTAATGTTGTATGCTGTATTTTGTTTAAAGACATTGTGCAGTGAGAGAGTAACAATAAATTACATTTATCTGTGTTCACTTTTGAACACTGACAGGATGACAGGCATATTTACTGCTTATGACAACTGTGTGATAAGTGTTGATATAATAACATCTAGCTAAGATTGCCATTACTTACTTGAATATTTCAGTTGTATATATTTTTATTCTGGTGTTCTTCCTCTCCGCTGCCACTTGAGGCCACCCTATTTGTTGAAATCCCTCATACACATTTCAAAGTGTGCAACATAATGCAAAACATTTGTATCTGATGACATAGCAAATTCTATTGATCTGACATGCATTAAGTAAGACGAGAAGTTTGTCTCACGAGTGGTGAGATCAGGGCTCAGGATCAGAATGATTGAAGTAAACATGAATTACTTTCATATATTGGAACAGTTCTATTCACGTGTAAATTGCAAAGTTTGCACTTCTCACATAAATGTAGACATATGTCAAGGTGACAACAGTGCATTACAATTAATTGTTTTTTTCTTCAAACTACAGTACTACAACAAGCAAGAAAACAGAAACCTCCCAAGTGAAAATATTGATATATGATGACGGCCAACTTACAGTAAATAGTGCCAACACTGAAATTTGTCTTTGTTTTGTTTGTCTCTTTTTTTATCCGATACCAAGACAGATATGCAATAGACTACTTAAAAACGAGAACTAGCCCATGCCAGGACAACTCAAACTACAGTCCATGTCTCCCAGCGGCCCTCATTAGAAAACAAACTGATTCCAATTCAATACAATACACAAGCCAAATCAGTCTTTCTGTTGCCTTTCTTTTGTGATTACTTTTGAAAATATTTATATTTATTGATAACTTGAGTGAATGTAGATGTAACTTGAGATCCAATAGTTTATGATCAGGTTTGGACTGAGTCAAGGAGAGTAACAAGCTCTATGGGCAAAATATTTTTCTCAAATATGTACACATCCTTCTGCACCAAGTTAAACCTTTTATTTTCATGCTACATAATAAAAGTGTCAGGTTAAATCCTCTAATTAAGTAAAAATGTACAGACTTTGCAACTGAGTAAGCTCTTTTTTTGTCCTGTTTGGCATTTTCAAATAGTTATTGTAACAGAAATATAAGTTAGAAACAATTGGAATGGTGGACATAAATCAGGAATCATTTTGAAACATTAATCATAACATTACTCATTCCCTGCAACATGAATGGGAGGCAATTAGACACAACAAAATCAGTTATCACACACTTTATTTCGTTTGTTTATTGTACAATAAGACAACAATTACCTTTGTAAGGTTTATGAAAACAACATATTTTATAGCACAAAACATTGCTGTTAAGCAACTCCATGACATGCAATGCAAACATTTGTTCATTACGGTAACAGCTACACAATTTAAGGTTTAGGATTAAATATATCATGAATGTGTTTGATTTCTAAAAGAACTGAACACTAGTTATTTATGTTACATACTAATAACTACACATTTTCACACATTCATCCTCAGTTTGTGAAGAGGGGAGGTACCACCAGGCAGCTTGTGCTATCAGTCTCACTCAATCACAACAGGTGAACACATATACATCATGTGACACCTGGTGTCTTGTTAAAAGATTGGCCGTTAAAAAATGATATCCTCTGTCTACACTCAGCATGCTGCAGTGGGCTACATCACCTACCTGTATACTAACCTATCTACAACTACATCTCTTAATTACATCAAAAAGCTCAAGGCAAGATTTACGCTGTCTTTGTGGTTCTTATTGACCATCATAATGTTTATGATTCAAACAATTTAAGGAGACAGTAACTGTAGCATGCTGGGAGTGAACCTAAGTAAAGATCATGGAGACAGATTCATCATTTACTGTTTAAATTGACATTTTAATCTGTCATTGGCAAATTGAACTTTGTGAGCTGTCTTGAATCTATTGCTTTTTACATAAGCCCTTAGGGCAAAGGCACAATGAGAAGAGTGATACACACTGCTAAATGGACTCCACAACCAAATATGCACACACACACACACACACACGTTAACACACTGATAAAATGCACTGAATCAATCTAGCTTCAGAATGTACTGCTTTAGGTTAGAGGTGTGACTATTTTGAGTTGCTGATCTGACGATTTAGGGGTCACAATGTAACCTCTTTAGCAACTTCCAATTCTGAAGCCCAGAAAAAAAGAACTGGCTATGGAAGTTAAAAGTAAGTTCCGTTTTTGGCGTATTCACAAAATATTTGTGTTTCTCATTGTTCAAATATGCTGTGACTTCTCATATCTTACTAATCATCGAGTACATAAATAACTCTTCAGTTCTCAAAACATTGTGACAGTTAGTTATGTTTCAAACTATTTGGTTTAGGTTAGTGTGAGTTAAAGATATAAAAGTGTACAACACATAATCAGTTCTTTATAATACTTGTCAACAAGTTAATCTGAAATACATGTTGCTTCTTAAGTTTGTCTATAATTATGTATCAATAAGTATAACTTATGGGAGGAAAATGTATTGTGTGTAATGGGTCTAAACTTTTAGCTTCTCTTCTTCAGTGACCTATGCTCTTTTGTAAAGCTCTCTCTTGGAAGTCTTGAAAGCGTCTACTAAATGAATAAATATAAATATCTTCTATTGTCAACCATGACCACAAGGTCCTATTGGGTTAGTGGCAGACAGGACACAATATTCACTCTGCAATCAGCAGCTGTACATTTTCTTCTGCACTTCAACACCAAGAAGAACCCAAAAACAATGCCTAACGGTTTTGAGGAGCTAGGTTGTGGACCTCCAAGATCCTTATTTATTTGGGCATTCTGCGCTATTAATTGACTATTTGCCTGAACACTTTATCTGGTTCATATTTTCATGTTCATCACTAAAATGTTAAGGAAGACAGATTATTTAACTAATTTGAATTGTGACTTTCTGGTCGCAGGAAGATTTCAGAAGTCTGGGAACAGTGATGTTTCTTTCTTGACTCCTTGTCATCTAATTCAATCAGACTCTTCAAGTTGATTAGCCTGGTTAACCTTTGCTCCCAGTTGGGCCTGGAAGGGTTAATCATGAGACCTTCAGTCAGTATCTCTCCATCTCCCACTCCAGGAACTTGGTGAAGAGAAAGATAAGATTGAAGTGAACTTTTATCCTCGTCTTTCCATCCAAGCCAAGGCATGGGTTCTCATCTGCGGCTTGACCCACACAACGCCAAAAAAAGGACTCTGGATTTGGACACAATACTTCCTTTCTTAATTTTACCACATTTGACAAGAAAATCAAGACACCAATCAAAATGTATGTACCAAAAAAGTAAACTCCAATATACTGTATGCTTATTAACTGATTTCATGTTGATTGTTAGTTAGACCATTGGTAGGCCAAATCTGGCCAATGTTTGTATCACCTCAACAGATAGACTACAAGCTCCAGTGTTTGCTTAACCTGTTACATGAGTGAAAGGCTTTTCAAAGCACGGGCAGGAATTTCCACCACTAACTTGGCCATGAAGCACTATTCATCGATTTACCCTAACTGTGGTTCTCCAGATTGGGGGGCTCATCTTCCAGCCCTGTGTCCCCTTTATAAACAATAATAAAGCCATTTACCCCTTTTCATGGCGCCCTGAGTATAAAATCGTTAGAGATCTTTGTATGTGTGTGTGATCAGTAAATATTTAGCACGGTAACATCCTCGAGTCTGGTACTAATCGATGAGTCCCGATGGGGGTGCACTATTGTGTTTGGAGGCTTGCTGAGCCTGGTGCGTCAAGATTCTGTCTTAAGGACAACCTTATAGGAGCTTTATACATTTATTGAGCTCTCATGTTCATAATGTGCATGTTATTATAGCCTAATATCCAGACAAAAGTGCTTTTCAGGCATGTTATTACTTTGAATCAGGTTTGCATTTTAGTCTTCTAGTACAGCATGGATGCATTCAGCAATGCAACAACAACAAAAATCTAGAGCTATAGGCTACAAATCTTGTAAATCATGAACTTGTAGAAATTGAAGGGACACACACACACACACATACACAAGCTATTGTTCTCACTAAAATGATTCCAACACTTAATGATAGGCAATACATTTGCTATAACGACACGCATACTGATAATAAACAATTATAATTATTTTAAAATAAAAATAGACTAATAATACTTAAACATATTCGGTAATTTAGTTAGAATGCGTACATGTATATAACTAAGGTAAATAGAGATGTACATTTATATTGAGCTAAGTTTTAAAATGCGTGTAAATAGGCTTCAACATCACCATATAGAGCATCTTACCAGTTATAGCCCCGTAAAAGACAGGTGTCTGTTCTGACTGCACCCCACCCCCTCCCCTCTCATTCTCACCCCACCCACACAAAGCGGCAGAGGTGCAATTTGCCCATATAGGCTGAAACAGAAAAGGGAGTACAATCTTCTTACTGCATTATTAGCCTCTACTTTTCTCATTGCTATAGATCTGTCAAATGTCTGTACGAGAAAGAGAAGTCGACATACAAAACAAGGTCCAGATCATCAGCCTACTTAATTAACTTGTTTATCTGTATAATCTTTTTTGGGGTCTCCTAATCTTTTATACGCTATAAGTGACTTTTCTAATAAGTCATTTTTTCTTTCATTCCGGTGGAAAAGGACACCTTTTTTCTGTTGAATCTGAACAAATATCACGAAAAGAAAGAAAGAGAAAAAGAGAGAGAGAGAAGATTAAGTTATTCTGGATATAGAGAGAAGATGCAACACACTACGGACGATTCGACAACGTGTGCATTTGGTACGTTTGTGAGAATATGTAGCCTTATACGTCCAGTCTGCCTCACAATCAATGTCATTCACCAACCAGTAACACTCACCGACGTGTAGTAGCCTACCATAAAAAAATAAACCCATCATAATCATAATCAGTGATTAAGCTTGTCATGAATCATCCGTCCTTCCACTAATATAGTGAAAATGGTTGAATATTGTAAATTGTGCAGAACGTATTTCGATTATTAAACATATTGAATTGATCTGATCTTAGCTTTTAATGCTATTTCACCCTGAAAATCATAATTCACCATTCATACTTTGAATAAACAAAACGATTAAATGATACTCACCAACGCAGTGTGACATGTAGAATCCATAATTAAACTGTATAACTATTTAAAGTATGTATAAACACTTGTTATGTGTTTCTTTTTCTTCTAAAGTAGGTTTCCCTCTATTAAAAAACATAAAACTAAGGCGCTTTTACCCTATTCCGGGCTCATCAGAGAACATTACGGCAGTTAAAAAAGAAACTCACTCACAATTACGACGTTGTCTCAGCCATTAAAGTTGAGTATTTGAAGTAATCAGTCTGAAATGAGCCAACGTTATTGCGCTTTAGTCAATGTGAAAGACGAGGGGACTGAAGTTTTCTTGGTTGGACGGCGCTTCTCTAAAGGAGTCTGTTTTTAGAGACCGAACCAATCTGTACCGCTAGGGGACGCCCATATACTGTATTTGAGCATCGGATCTTGCATGCTACGGCAGTTTCTTCCTTCACTGGCAACCTAAGCTCTAATTTAACGCTGTATACATTTTTCACTGCTCCCAACATTGACAGCACCCGGTGATTTTGAAAGTGGGCTACAAGTAAAGCTGTTGAAAAACTGACTATAACTTAACAGTTATGGGATAATTGCACATCTCTATAGTCACTTTCTCAAACGTTGTCTTTGCAACGCAAGATAATAGGACTTATTAAGTGTGTACTATATAGGCTGAAAAGTTGATGGAAATGTTTTATGATAGGCCTAGATGTTCCAAGGAAACACTACTCTTAAACCAGGAGCTGTTCACTGATTGTGATATTCATTTTCACAATGCTTTAGTCAATAGGTTATTCCAACAGGGCCTGAGGTCGTGCTGGACATTTCATTACACTCTGCATTGAAAATAAGTAGGAACCAGAATTATAGTGAAACCTTTATTGGGTTTGCAGCCTATTGATGTCCTAATTGTTTTAACAGTCTAACTTCTAAATTCGACCTGTTCGCTTCAACACTGTTATTGTAAGAAATGTGTAGGAATATTATCCTCGCAAATAATTTCTAAATATAATCAGTTGTAGGCTTCTTACTTTGCAGGCCTAGTCGTATAATCTATTTTAAATTAATGATGCTCACGTTGGCAATCCTTTATCATGCATGGCTTTGGGATGTTCTCAAAGATGAAACTCATCCATCCAGTATGGACTGTTTCGATGGACACAAACAAACCTCACATTTAGCCAAACTTAGCCTTAAAAACGTTTAAACAAATGACCATATGTTTTAGGCTAATTAGGAATTTGTATTTATCTCGGGCTAGGTTACGAGTCAACTACGTCTAATATCATAGCCTTGTAGGCGTATATTTCATTGGGTTTGTTAAATGTGAATCAAATGCGACTGTTATATTGTGTGTGTAAAACAACCTAACAATCTCTCCGAATAGCCAACAATGGGACAAAATATTGATAGCCTAATTTTAGACTATTACTCATCACACTTCTTACAGTAGGTCAACAGTAGGCATCACTAATTTAAAAGAAATAATCGTGGACAATTTGTTGAATTATGCCATACAGAGAAGAATCTGGAAAAATGATTTTATTTTGCAGACCGTATTGTCGATTTTTTTGTTAGCCTATTCTACAAAGACGGTACCTCATCCTAATACTTCTCCTTTTAGGACCACACAGCCCATCCGACCCTTATCGGTGCTTTGGCAAGGCACCAAGTAGCACAAATGCCGACTAGCCAATGGGGTTCAGGGGGAGGTCCATGAGCTCTGACCAGTCAAACACAGTCACTTTCCTTATATGGCAGCTCATCTCCATGGTAACGTGTGCTAAGTTGCAGCAGTCGTGTCAAAGTTCACTATATAGAGAGCTCAGTGAGCTGATCAGAGAGAAAGCATTCTGCCTGCCCAACTCCTACAAATCGCAATCATTTCCTAACCTCCCCCCTTTTTAACATATTTGATCACTTTGATTCTCTATTCTTTTTTCTTATTATTTTTCTGCGCACGAAGGAGGATCTAGGTTCTGATCTTTTTGTTTTAGAAGGCAATCATTTGCTCGTCGGAGAGTTGACTTCATTCTAAGCTCCCAAAGCACTGGCTTCAGTTGCGCGCCGCTGCTCGCGCTTTACCTCACAAGAAGAAAAAGGAGAAGCAGCAATATTTTTTTACCAGTTGATGATTTTCCTCAAGACTCGTGCTGGAACTTGATAGCAACTCGCTGCCAGTGTGAACATCAATTGCGTTTTTTATGCCGCTGTCACGTCGTGTGCAATTTGCTGTTCGATTTCGTGAATAGCCAAACCTCGTCTCATTATTACAATCATTTAGTAATTTTTTTTCTCCCTTGATGGGTCTCCTGGATGGCTGACTGTAAGCGCCCCTGGACTTGGCCTTTACGCGAAAGGCAGCGACTCAGCTCGCCATCACATCAGTTTTGAAACGTGAGCTTCGCAGCGGCTGCAACACTGATATCACCTTAGATATCTCGTCATTTTTTTCCTTCGGAAGATTCCACGGACACATTTGAAAACAGTAGGGTTATTGACAATTACTTGACTCGCTTATATATCGAGCATAACGTTTTTGCATTCCTTAGGCTAAAACGTTCGTCGCTACACCAAAAAAAACGGCAGACAAAAAAGTTTCTTTTCGTTGACTGATAGATATGGCAATGGTAGTGTGGAGAGGCTCCCAGGACGATGTGGCTGACACTCAAGGTACTCTTTCTTCGCAAGCCCAAGGAGGACTATCCCTTCCAACCCCTCAACCAGGCCAGTTGAATCTGACAGCCTCTCAGGTCGCCCCTCCGACCCCTCAGACACCCGTCCAAGGACCCCCGAACAACACGCAGTCTACGCCGACGAACCAGACGACGCAGAGTCAGTCGGAAAAGCAGCAACCGCAGCACATTGAATGTGTGGTTTGTGGTGATAAATCCAGCGGTAAACATTACGGCCAGTTCACTTGCGAAGGGTGTAAAAGCTTCTTCAAACGGAGCGTACGGAGGAACCTCAGTTACACATGCCGTGCCAACAGGAATTGTCCAATTGACCAGCACCATCGCAATCAGTGTCAGTACTGTCGCCTTAAAAAATGCCTCAAAGTCGGCATGAGACGGGAAGGTATTGGGATTTTTGTTTTCTTATTGATGTATATCATGTAATGTTGAATCATCGTTGCAGTGAATGAATTGTGTGAATTGTAATGCTTCGGCTCCCCCTATATCCTCTCTCCCCGGGTCCTCCTCTCTGTTTGTACGGCCGAGACACGCAATGGAGCTCCGCTTGGCTCTGGTGCCTAGTACGGAGCTCATCAAACCTACATTTCGAAAGAATAGTTACCTGTCTAAAAAGCAATTATTTTATATTTCAGTATTGTGACTGCAATTCAAAACTTTGTAATTCAACATTATTCTTGTTATATGGATAGTCAGTCACTAGATATTCATCTGGATTTTGAATACAAAACGCGCTATTATGGCGAGTGTCGAAAGAGGACAACGTGTGTGTAGTCTAGCCTTTATCCCCCATTACTGTTCATCTCGATGCGAAAGCCGGGGTTAAATCAGCATACATCTCAATTGTGTTTTGTGTTTCGTCTAAAATAGTTTGAAGTCTGACTATAGCAAAAATTATTCACTAAGTAGGCGAAATGTATAGGCTAAAGCAGACAAGGTCTGCCTTTATCTGGAGGTTACTCATGTTGCTGAGGCCCAACAAAACAGCCACATTTACAGATTTATGCAAAAGGAATCTCTACAATATTAAGTTGATTGCCATGCCATGCTGGCATGGCATGTAGAAAATATCGGCCATTGCTTAGAAAAAGTATTGTGTCTTCAATACAAAAACGTAGGATAAGCCATAAGCTTACACTTGAACATGTAGTCATCTTTGACAATCAGAACAATGGCGATTGCTTATACACTCCCATTCATCTCAATCGGACTGTTTATCATGTAGAGTTACAAGCGTGCAAGGTCAGAATACATGGTCTCATGATGCATAGAATTCAGGTATCAATATCTGCAGTTTCTCTTTTTACTGCAGCGGTGCAAAGGGGACGGATGCCACCCACACAGCCACACCACGGCCAGTTCGCCTTGACAAATGGGGACCCACTGCACTGCCATTCTTACTTATCCGGATATATCTCTCTTCTGCTAAGAGCGGAGCCCTACCCAACGTCCCGGTATGGCAGTCAATGCATGCAACCCAACAACATCATGGGCATCGAGAACATTTGTGAACTTGCAGCCAGGATGCTCTTCAGCGCCGTGGAGTGGGCCAGGAATATCCCATTCTTTCCAGACCTGCAGATCACCGACCAGGTGGCTCTTCTGAGGCTGACCTGGAGTGAGTTGTTCGTGCTGAACGCTGCCCAGTGCTCCATGCCCCTCCATGTGGCTCCACTCCTGGCGGCGGCTGGCCTTCACGCCTCCCCCATGTCTGCGGACAGAGTGGTGGCCTTTATGGACCACATTAGGATCTTCCAAGAACAAGTGGAGAAGCTGAAAGCGTTGCACGTTGACTCTGCTGAATACAGCTGCTTGAAGGCAATTGTACTTTTCACTTCAGGTAAGCTCCACGATCAAGACGTTTTTCAAATGAATCATTTGGGGTGTGCGTGTAAGGGGGGCTTATGCACGTGTCAAACATTTCAAACTCATTGTACAAAAAAATGAAATAAAAATACATTAGATTATCAATTGAAGACAATAAGGTCATTGAAATGTTGAGGAAATGTCAAGTTAGCATACGGCCTGTCGTAAACCCTGGTTAGCCTATTGCAGCGACCATTTACATCGTCGTTGAATGATTTAGCAATAATATCGTTCAATTAGTTGGAAATCAATATAAATGCACTACTTTACTTTTTAGTAATTTACAATCACACATGCAATTTTTTAGGATATCATACAAAGTTTTAGTTTAACAAAGAAAGTACGTAAACATAATATGTATGCAAGTGTTCACCTCAAACTCTGCTACTTGTTATTGCTAATGTGAAATATCAGGACTGACGGTGAGTTTTCTCTTTAGTAGTACTATACTTCTCATTAGTAAGCTTACATGTAGGCCCTGTATGTCCAATCTCTGGTTTATATTTGCACAAAATGACAGATATAAATGATGTCAGCCCGTGGGGGGAGGGGGGAGGTAGAAAAAGGGAAAGCTTAATGCTCCATTCACACACATTGCAGCTTGTCCCACAATGTCAAGCCACCAAAAATTTGAAATGTTATAGAACCATACGATTTTTTTTGCCCTATGAAGGTGATTGATGTGCTCAATCATTACACTTGTTCTACATGATAAGTCTATAGATTCAGATCATTTGGACATACTGTATAACTGGGTCATAATCTAACAGTCTACTACATTTAAAATATACAATAAAGTAATGGGCGTGCCGAAATAATTTGCTTTATATATTTTAACGCAATAGGAAGTATTTTATTTTCAGAATTATTATACATCCTAAATGCGTCTTAAAAACATCCTTCGCGTATTAGTCGACTTTTCATTCCCCCCCCCAGGCAAGTAGGGTGAAGTGCCTTGCCCAAGGACACAATGTCATCTGGCACGGCCAGGAATCGAACTGGTGACCTTCTGATTTCTAGTCCGATGCCCCTAAATACTCAACCACCTGACTCCCTTTAATTAGGACTCTTACGATTTATTTATTTTAATTTTCTATCGAATATGTTATTGTACAATTATCTTAGGCAGTGGAACTATTCACGTTGAATATCCTACTCAATGAATGTGTATCCATGGGATCTTAAAATTCGGTATCCAGCAAACTCATTTGAACGAGGTTGCCTGTCGAGCTGTAGTTCTTCTCCTGAAGCGAAATGTCAGCCCAGTGCAGAGGTCACAACTCCTGACCCTTTCCCCTCTCCCGTACATGAGAGGGAGGAGGGGGGGGGGGGGGGGGGGGGGAGGGGGGAGGGGGGGCGGTTAGAGTAATCCTAACTGCTTCCATGAAAACTGTGGTCAGGTTAAAGTGAACATTTAGACATTTATTAGCACTACAAATATTTTTTTCATGATAAAGACATATATTAAAGGACGATACACGCTCAGTCTTTGAGGACAATTCCTATTAAATGATAAGGTAAATTCAACCAAATATGATAAATGGCAATGGCTGTATGAATAAACAATGGACTCAGTATGAACATTATTTTAGGGGGTATGTCTCCATCGCTGTCAGAAATAATGTAAATGTGATATCATGAGGATTTCAGTCTATACTATTGTTATTTATATATATATGTATATGACTACATATATATGTAACTACTATACACTTATTGTTATTAGAAATGTCAGTAAATGTATGAGCATTGCGGTAATATTTTACCAGCTTAAAAGTTTATATTTATGAAACCAGCATGATTAATGTATTTCTGTCCTCCCCTAGATGCTTGTGGCCTCTCTGATGTGGCCCATGTGGAAAGTTTGCAAGAGAAGTCTCAATGTGCCCTGGAGGAATATGTTCGGAGCCAGTATCCCAATCAGCCAACTCGTTTTGGGAAGTTGTTACTTCGCTTGCCTTCACTCCGCACAGTCTCTTCTTCAGTCATAGAGCAATTATTTTTCGTCCGATTGGTAGGTAAGACCCCAATTGAAACCCTCATCAGGGATATGTTGCTTTCGGGGAGCAGTTTTAACTGGCCTTACATGTCAATTCAGTAAGCAGAAGGAATGAACAAAGGGGCTAAGACTACAATGGTTAGAGCCTCTTTTGTAGAAGGAAAACGGCTGTTACACGAGCTCGCTTTCATGAAGAAAGACATTGTGAAATGACTGTGAATTTTAAAATTGAGACATCCAGTGAACTTTCAAAATGCAGATAAAAGATCCCAGTGTCATTCGGAACAACCGGCTTCTTATCCATTTTTTAAGAAAGAAGAAAAGGAAACAAAAAAAAATATGAAAAGGATTTTGGTAATCCTTAAAAGGAAAACAAATCTATAAAGTGCATTTAAAATGAAAAATTGGAGACAAAAAAACTTAAGGGAAAAGAAAAGTACGTTTTCTTTTTCCAACCTATTTGTCCTGTGTCCATGTATCTATAGCTGTGTTTTGTATTTTTATTTCCTTCCTTCTTTCTGGTTCCAAACCGGCATATGTGATTATGTAGTACAGGTGGTGTTCTTTTCTAAAACCATGAATTATTTTAAAACAGTAATGTACAAATGTTCTTCAAGAATTAAAATTTAATCCACAGCAATAGGAAAAGGCTTATGAAAATACATGCTTAATGCTGCACTTACTCAAGATGGCCCAATTAACTAAGAAAGGGTGTATTACAGTTTTTAGTGTAACTTTTTGACCCAGCTAAATAATTTGCTCGTTTTAAAGGTTGATAGATGGACTGTCAGGGTCCAGTTAATTTTGTAACTGTTTCCAGTTAGGCTAGTCAGTGGAACATCCGCTTTAAACTGGGATTTACAAGGGACAACTGCCTATGCGACGGTACAGGCCACCCTAATTCTATCTTTAAATGGTATGAATGTGAATGAAACCCTCATACCTACATTTAGCCTTTAAGTATCTATGTTCAACAATGATTCACAGCCCATGTACCAGTGTTTGGCTAAAGTAAAACAACCATCCATACCCATTTTCCAATGGTCATGGGTCATACATGTTTTTACATTGCTGGAAAAGGGTTTAATAGCAGTATTATTATGACCTCCCTGAAATGTCACCCTTCACTTCAAGCATTAAGTGCCTGACAAGCGCGATGTAATTTCTTATCAAAATGTTGATTAAGTAGGCCTGTAGAACACAACTAGATTTCAAACTTCAGTCTTATGCTTGAGCATTTCACTTGAAAACATTTATTAGAGACAGTATTGTTGTAAATATAGGTCAAATTCATTTCAACGAGTTTTCCTTTATACAAAGTATATGTGATTAAGAAATCTGTGGTTGCCATTTTTTTCGGTAATACAACGTCTTCAAATTAAGTGGCAGACTTAGCTAGTAGCACTGAAAGTTATGTTGGTAATGTATATACATATTACGACAAATGTTTTCTTTTCATGTATTTAGACTGTGAATGCATGGCCACAGGTCGCTAACCTATTTTACCTTTGATATATATAAATGTAAATGTTTTTTGACTGTATAGATATAATCTGTGCATTCAGTACACTAGCCCTTGTATTTAAAAAAAGAAACAAAACGTTCAATATTAGGCTTAGACTAAACAGGGTGAGCTGGTTTGGAAAGGAGTACTATTTTGACTTAGTGTTCTGCTCCTTGGGTCTACGACAGATGCCTTGTGTGTGTGTGTGTGTGTGTGTGTGTGTGTGTATGTGTGTGTGTGTGTGTGTGTGTATATGTGTGTGTGCATGTATGTGTGCCTGTGTGAGTGTGTGTTTGTGCATGCATGTGCACATGCGTGCATACATGTGTGTGAAAGCTAGCAAATTTTGTTCTTGTTTTGAGGCTTTTCTTCAACACACAAGACACCATGTTGTGGTCGGATAAAAAGGGATCATATTGTGTAGTTGATTGAATACTGATCTTTGGCTGTTCCCATGCCACATACGGACCAGAGAATGATACATGATTGTAATTATGAACAGTTTAAACTGACCCACGTTTTTATATAAATATATAAAAATATATGACTGCAGGGTATTGATAACGTATAGATACTTTTTTTATGACGATTATTATTATTATTATGATTATTAATTGCAAGTGATACATGTGAGTGTGTGTGAAAGTTTATAGTTAAACACAATTCTTGTTTGTTTGTGTTAGCTTATTGTAAACAAGCATTCTGCTGTAAATTTGTTCTTGGTATTAAATTATAATTTATGAATTTGAAAACAAAAGTTTACTTTGTTTGCTTATTGCCAGTGAAACTATGTGTGCCTGCATATAGTCCTGTCTGGGTCAAAGTAGGTGTGTAAGAGAGACAGACGGAGAGAGAGAGAGAGAAAGAGAGAGAGAAAGAGAGAGAGACTGGCATCTACTGGTTGACGATTATTTTCCGGTGTCTCAAATATGCTGCCGTTGTTAACAATGGGCGTTACTTAAGTAACTTAAGTTATTTATTTGTTACAAAAACGGAGATAGTGAGTTAACCAGATATGGTCATTTCACACAGGTCTAGTTTATTTCCAATTTCAAGCGATGACTTTCCAGGCAGAGTCTTATCCGTTGGCTATATTTGCTGTGTATGGAAAAGGCATTTAGATGTTATGCCCTATATGGTTTGCTTACTTTAAAAGTTGAATAGACCATCAATCAATTATCACGACGGACTCAACCCCAACTTTAACAGTCTTTTTCTTTTAAATGTGACGGTGGCTATATCAAGCGTGCTGTCCCCGGCTTCAAAAACTACCCTTTATTTATTTAAATTACAGCAGAAATTAAATACAGAATAAAATACATCTTTAACAGAGATGCTGTGGCCACGGTTCGTGCATAAACCATATATAGCAAAATAGACCTATTAAGGTGATGGTTGTTATCCTTCTTGTTGTCCAAACGAATAGGCTTTTCCCGCCAAGGTTGAAAATGAATAGGATATTTCTTAGATCCCAAAAAGTCCGTCTGCTGATCTTCCTATAACGCAAAATTCATCAGTATAGGGCGAAGACTGAATAGGGTTTTCAGTAGACTAAGTGTAACTTCTAACATTAGATCAACGTTTATTGGAGACGACATTAGGTTTATCTTACAATTGTCAAGTGGGAATTCCTTCCTGTCATTTATCTGGTTCTTAATGGATCAATATTGTCAATAAGTTTGGAGTCTTTTGGACCACTTTCCTACTGGTGTGGACAGTATGTGTTGAAGCTGAACTCTATCATTTCCATGTATTCTCTATTATTTGCCTTGGACAACAAATGAACAAGTGACCACTCAATCCAATGACATATTATTAGATCCACGACGAAAACTGACTGCTTCAATTTGCTATTAAACTTCGCATATATCGTATAGGGGCCCTGACTAAAACGGAATTCGTCAGTGTTACCAGCATTTTGAATGCTGCAGTCCCGCCAATATCTCTCTCTCTCTCTCACACACACTCACACACAAATCACACACTATGTCTCTGTCTGCCTGTATGTATCACACACACACAAACACACACACACAAACACACACTCTGTTTCTGTCTGCCTGTTTGTATCACACACACATTCAGAACTGTCGTTTATGTACGCTGCACTACTATTCTATCGTTCAAATGATATTATGACATGCGTTTTTATTGCTTAACTAGGTCCCTAATGCCATGTGCGGGTGTCCACATGCTGTAGCCTTCTGTTACAAAGTTCTTTGAAAATATCAACGGATTTGTGGCATTAGTTACCTGATAAGGTATAACCTGATCATCCAACACCACCCTACACACACCTCTTGGGAGCTCACACATCTATTGGGAGCTCACACACCTCTTGGGAGCTCACCCAAACCTTGAGGGAGCACGAGTGTGGGTGTCCTAGATAGACAAGACAACGAAATTTACAGTCATGACATTTCCTCATGCCTTTGACTGATAATCGTGCCCACAAAAACTCGTACAGGCCTATAGGTGAACTTCTCCTCGATTAGAATAGGCCTAGGCAATACATCCTAATTTGAGAGGCAGATCACCAAAACGGTTTAGGCTAAGAGTTAGTTAAGGAACCATTGTTAATCTATCTTTCTCGACTTTGTGTAGTTTCCATTTTGTCTATCCTCAATTGTTGGCCTGCTGTAACAATACCTGATGAGGTGTGTTGGCCTAAAAGAGTAGATCGACGGTCGTAGTCTTTTTAACTTCAGTAAATAAGCATTTTTTAATTATTAATATGATTATTTGTACATTGTTTTGTGAGACATCAGTGTTTTAGACGAACCTCTGTTCCCGGCGTCATATGTTCTCTGAAAATGTTAGAAAATTGTGCCATCTACCCGCTATTTAAAGAACTGTCACTTCCAAGAGGAGGACTGGGAACATTGGACCGTCCGCAGTGCTGATCAGTAACTTTAGCACGGGTTCTTCCAGCTTCTCTGTTTGTATGTGTGTGTATGTGTGTATGTATATGTCTATGTGTGTATGTATGTATTTAAGTATGTATACAATTGCGTGATCCCAGAGTTTTAAATAAGCACTCCTGCAATTAATAGATGCCCTGTCCTCCTGATCCAAATGAGAATTGTCAGGGATGCGAAGTGGAGGGGCCTGAAGTTCAACTTGGAAAGAAAGTCTCAGCCTTTTAAAGAGTCACTACATTCTGTGGTTATAGGAAGCCGAATAAGCTAAACTCTATATGGGAGGGAATAACATGATATATTTATGATTCTAGTATAAATAGATGTTTAAATCCAATACATCGGTATCCCTGGCTGCCTGGACCAAGTGTGCTCCATGATGGTGGTGGGAGCTGAAGAAGTGAGCCACCTCTTTTGCAGTTCCCTAAACTGGCCTGCAGGACAGGACCCACCGACCTTGGAAGCTCAGCAGACCAAGACGCGGGAACAACTCGACCAGAGTGGACAAGTAAGGACTTTAAACATTCTTTTTTCTTTACAAAGGTAACTACAATTACACTTTATTATGTCAACTTCACATAAATGAGGTGACATTCATAGAAGATCCAATGTGGAGTGAGAGGACCACATGGCCTTATTACAAAGAGTGACCCAGCTGGAATGGCTCAGTTATGAGAATCTTGTGAACATTTCAAGGATATTTTAATAGTACTCAGATTTAGGATACACCCCACGGCAGAATGTCCATTGTCATTTATTCAACTTTGTTTATTATAACATTTTCAACACTCTTTTTTAATGAAAAAAATCTGTAGAGCTTCAGGAGTGTTGACATTCTGTATTGGCCTATACAGGCCTATATGGCATGGACCATGATTGACTAATTACATGGACGGTTTTTACAAATTAATGTTAATAGGCTGGTCATAATGCATTGGTTGCAAACATTTTGGTTGTGTTTCTTTTTAAACCTATATCGTCAATGCAACAGTGTCCGTTACTAATGGAAAAAAGATCAGTGATATATTTAATTACCATAGGCCAATTAAGAATATTTGTTTCAAAATGTTCTATTGAAAATTATTGTTCACGTTGAATTTCACAAGGTTTGTATTATTGTTCAGAGTCTGGCTGTTGTTGACATCCTTATTGAGTCAAGTTAATCATACAATAACAGCCTAGCACTTAGCCTAACCATCTCAATGGTTACCAGGCTGGAGTTTGGAGCTTATCTTTTTACGATATATCTGGCCTGTATTTTTTTTTTGTGGCTATAAAAGAATGGTGGGTGTTTGTGATTCCTAATGACCTAGAATTTCAGAACTGTCCTTGTATGGACCCTATACTTCCCAACTAATAGCAACAAGTCATAAGGTTACAAAATAGAAATATGAAGTGGGACAGATCCCTTTTTGGGGGATAATGCTGATTGCACGTGGACTGAAAGCTAGTCTATAGGGGAGCTTTAGAGAAAACGTGAAAGAAGCCATCCTAAATGAATAGGTAGGTTTGTTAATGTATGATACAAATCCACTTACAGATTGTCTTTATGACTCTTTGAAAACCAGAACATATATTTTTCCATTCAACTAGGTGGCATGCTGATGGTTTGTTTGTATTGGCACGGAATGCCTTTGGAAAAGTATGTTGAACTTCCAAGATAAGCTTCGGATATATCTAATAACTTTCTTAGTAGAAATAGATTTGTCAAGTTATCGTCGCCTTTATTGTAGGTCTTGTGGTTATTTGTGTTTATTGTTGTTCTTGCCCAACGGACAACATAGCGTGAATCCTTAGATTTATTAAGGAGGTTGTACCCTTGATCACCCCTCTTTGATTTCTGTATAACTGTAAATCTTACAGTGTAAGAAGTTGTGCGTTGTCGATACCATTGCTTGATATTTTTGCATATACTTGAACATCTGAGCTTCATTCCTTCTTTGAGAAACTAAAGCAACCATGGATTCACTTTAATGATAAAAACAGTCTCCCTATCGTGTCCATTTGTCATGAAATGCGACACAAACAAAATGTTTAAGACATAACAACTCGAAAAGAGAATAAAACACGTCACCAATGAGTCAGATTAACTGTTCACCCGTATTTCGTCAACCAATACCAAGTGTTTATTAGGATGAAGTGTAGACTAATTAGATTAAACCTTGCAGGCATACATACTTTTCCAACTCTCCTAAATGAATACATGGAGTATGACGAAGATATAGGCGATCTGAAATGTGATATCAATTCTGGCTAATTGGCTTTCTACTCTTTTGTGATATATCTATAACTATCAGTCAAAACAAAGTAATCCTTGGTTCATCCTCGATTAATGCAGACACTATATGCTACAAATTGTTTTTAAATAATAAACAATTGGTTACCTATTAATAGCTTCTAAAGCTATTTATCTACTTTGTGTTGGCAATAAGTTATGTTAAATCATCGAAAAGTGATTTCAGGAACTTCTCACTCCCGAGTGATTTTCTTAAAGTGAGATTTTCTGATATATTTTCCGTGACAGAGAAACACTCCAGGAAGTTAGCCAGTACAAAGCCAAGGCAGAAACCAGACAAAACCGGATTTTCCCATTTTATAAGCGAGATGGCGCTATTTTGCCCGCCAGGACACGCGCTTGGACTTCACATTCGTTCCATTTCTTTTGTGTTCAGGATGTGTTCGATCTATTCCTAAAACGACGAGAAAAATGCGTAACCACGCAAAAACAATAATATGAACGTATATACGTGCATTCAGTGTCGTTGTCCATAGAAACCCGTTTTTGCCATAGGATAATAATGTGCTATTTTGAAAGCCTATGCGAATCTCAATTTACTGCCTGGAAATTGGCTACCTTAGCTTGCCCACTGTTAATCATGTTTCATATTTTAATTAACGTATTCTCCTGTTCATAATTCACCATTTTCTAAATTTCAATCAGCAGTTAAACTCGCTCAACGAAAAAGCTGCTCAGGTTTACTTACAATAGTGGCAACGTAAACGTTAGATCAATTAAATATTGTGTTTTTATACTATTCGATCTGTGCAATATATATTTCACGAAAGGCTACTGGTTTAGACATATACTCTTTGCTGCGAGAGGCTCAACAATACAAACATGCGACCAGAACCAGATACCTTATACCAGTATTTAGGCCTAATATGAATTCTTTGAAAATAATAAAATAAAACGGCTTTGCATATTAAATGATTACATGTAGCTTCGAGCAACCCAATCTAACGATAACAGGCTACTGTCGCCTGTTATAAATCAGAAAGGTGAAGATATTATGCACAGCCTGATTCTACGGATAGGAGAATAGCCTCCGGAGCCACTCGCTACGAAACTTCAAGGCCTTCAAATATGAAGGTGATTTAAACTGATTGTAGTCCCAATTACGGCAACTCTACTGAAAAAAACGAACAAACACTGTTGTATTTTTTTTACTCTAAATATTGTGATCCATTTGAGTCAATGTTGTAAATTATTATTATTATTAGTAATAGTAGTAGTAGTAATAATACAAGTATTACAAGTATTATTATTATTAATGAATCACAAATTAGAGTCCATATGTGATGCAAGAAATTTCTGATAAAATGACAATAACATTAGTACACTCTCAGAAAACACCCACCCACACAAGACCTACCCATGAATAGGTGCCTACATACACAAACACACACACACACATTTCGATACGTACATTCAAATAACCTTCCAAATGTATTTATTGTTGTGAGGTGGATCAGCCTTTCAAAAAATAATAATTGAATGCAAATCACATTTTCTTTAATAAGGACAATTATAAGAACTAATGATAACAACAACCAAAACAGCAAAGACATGAATGATGAATATATTGTTTTATTATTAGATTCATATTGTTAATATTCCTGTAAGATTTGATTAGAAAAACAAACATTCAAATTACTTTTAAAATGCCTTTACCAGTCTATATATGAATCTAATGATAACGACTATAGCAATAATATTAATAATAATGAAACAATGTGTTACCATCAAACAGTAGCCAATATTATTCTCCACAAACGATTGCTAAAACAAATTGTAACAGCAAGCCGAGACATATTATGATTCAGTTACTAGACACTGTCTGTCTATCTTAGAATATCTTAATTACCTTAACACAAAGGTGTACTATGAAGAGAGGGTACTATGGTCTGAAAAAAAGGACTTAAATCTACTCATTTTATATGGTCCTTTAATATTGTTCTGGACTGAGTCTGCAGTCTTAATCGCGTATCCCGAAGTCTTGGCCAGTTTTCTGAATTTAACAAATATATGTAAACAAGTTGTCAGTTTGGAAATAATCTTCTTTGCTTTTCAGAAGAATGAAAATTCAATCTCCCAAACTTAGATTAGGGAGAGGACTTCTTTTTCTTCATTCCTTGTCATTGGCGAGGCTGGACTTTGGTGGACAATAATGTGGCAATTGTTGATGCTTTGTGACCCATAAAATTTGAGGGTGGCTATTCTGGCTTTGGTATGTAATTATGCAAAACACTTTGTATAAAGACTTGCCATCCGATCTAATGATAGAGCCTGCAGTCTCATTTCAAGAGAGGGAGGGAACCAATAGTACATACACTCCTAGAGGGAGGAGAAAGAGGCATTCAAATGAACCAAGGCAAACACCAAATAAACATGCATCTTATTGTTCAGAAGTTTTGTGCTGGTGTGGATATTTGTGTCTTGTGGTACATTTATGATGCCCCAATTATAATTTCTTAAGTTTGAACTGTTGTAGCTCTAATTCATTTCCAATTATTTAGTATGTTGTTGTTGTTATCAAACTTTCATCAGACATGTTTTCTACTGGAAAAGAGTGATTTGGACCTTTAGATTTGCAATTTAATTCCTATAAAATTAATTTAGTCTTTTACACTGGAATTAACACATCTTTTTGAAAATAAACCATCTCATTAATTGTTCACTATGTTAGAGGCAAAAATTTCTGTACATTCTTGTTTACTCTTTAGAAATATACTTTAGCTAATTGGAAATGGAGAATAAAGAAGAACATAGAACCACTAAAGAAACTATAAGAGTACAGTATTAGTACTATTCATTTAAAACATGAATAGCAAAAGATTGCATGTTTTTGGGGTGTGTGTGCACTATGTGTTTTCTGTGTGTATGCACATAATAAACACTTGTGCTGTCTGACAGAGGTGTGAATCTGAGAGCTTTTCTACCAAATGAAGTGCCGGCAGAGAGAGAAATAAAGAGATGTGCAGCTGTCAGGGGTCATCCAGGCTGAGATTGCTTCCAGAGATCTTTTGAAAAAATCACACGTTTGAAGGCTTAGTGCTTTGCTGTCTTCGCATTTCAAGCTCAGATCAGTGGGATCACAAAAAGGGAACTGGGTTGGAGAATTCTGATGTTTGGATGGCCATGGGACGGGTGATTTTGGAAGGGCACAATACAAGCCTTTACCTCAGCCTTCATAAGATGTGAACCAGACAATACAACTGTAGCTCTTTAGAACATGTATCGTACGATTATAGAAACAATGTCTCTAAAGATTTATCTTTATGCACATGTGGTTGTTAGATTTAGAATGTGTGAAATTGAGGAGCTGCTCACAACACGTACATAATTAGTTGTACCTGATAACAAGAAGAATCCACACTCTATAGTACACTGTACTCAGTGTTTGGTATGGATACACTGTTGGTATCCATGCAAAACCAATTTGAATGCAATTACGTGTATGCTTTCTACAGTCAACAACTTTGTCATCTTCCTAAAAGCATGTCTTATTAGTGAATTACTTCTTTCTTGGAAGCCCATTTACCCAAATTCCTACTGATGTGAAAATGTACATATGCCAACCTTCACCCATGACCCTGTGTTTGTCAATGTTGGAGAACATTTGCGAAAACCTGAAGGTTGCTGGTTCAAGAAAAAAGATAAAATATGACATTGTAAGCTGCAAAATGGAATAGCTCAATTGCTGCTGTTGTGCCCTTGAGCGAGGCATTTAACAAAAGTATGTACTGTACTGTACATAAATTGCAAGAAGATTTATTTGTTTCATTCACCACCCCCCTTGCCAAAATCTGTTCAATATAAATTCTCCAATTACATCAATGTCTGGCGTCATCTTTTTCATTTTTTTGTGTGTTGTCCATTGCTTCCTTGTGGGGGAGGTAACAAATATGCAAATCCCATCAGATTTATAACCATCAGGGCCTTTCAACGTTCATGTGTTTCTGGGGTGTATTATTATTTTCAAGGGCTCTCAGCAGGGAAGTAGAACAGGGAGCAGAAGTTATTTTTTCACCTGACAAAAACACTTTATTTTTCCTCTGTTTCAAAGATTGGACAAAGTAGTTGTAATGGCATTACTCATTATGATTCAAATGGATGATGGAGGGCTGCATGATTTTGACAGTTTTGTGTAAAGCAAAAAATGAATAAAAAACGTGAGGAATGATATTTATGAAAAATAAATGTGTTCTTTGAAGTGACAGCATCATGCACTCATTAATTTGGCCATTAGAATAGGGGGATTCTATAACCACATGATGTATACCATGAGTTTTCCTTCATCTAAAACTGGAAGCATATTACTTTTGAGAAGATCATCAGATTCTAGTTTTTGAATCAATTTGACGTTAATTTGACAATTGCTTCATTGAGCTTCAAGAAAAAAATGCTTTCAATTGTCCGGTCCTTGATGTTGACAATATGTTGAAACGTTTTAAGAATACAGATCATTCCATTCTGTAGTTCTCTTTCAAGTTCCTGCCAATAGTTTCTGATACAATTTGTAAAAAGTAATAATTCCAAACAGAAGACGCTCTACCTGCTTGACAGCGAATATAGATTTGAAGACAAGTTACTTTTGTTACATTCTCATTGGAGTCTTTTGGAACCTTGTGAAGATGCCTGGTGTTACACAGCTCTGATCTGTGCCACTGACAGGCCACCCTATCTACTAACAATTTAGACTGCTGGACATGCTGGCTGGACTGTCACTTTTGATTTGCACATGACCCTTAGCCAAAAAATAGGGGTGAAGTGGCATAATGTAGGACTGAAAGCTTGTATTATTGCTCTGACAGCTTCACTCATTTGGAAGTAATGCAAGATGCAATTCATATTTTTACCCTGTGACCTTGTGCTCAAACAGTGGATCTACTGTATCCATATTCAAGCTACGAATGCAAATGCAAGAAAAGATGATACTTTAGCAAATTCCTCCAGTGTATAAGGTGCAATCACTGGATGTGAAAAGATGTCTGTCTCTGTCCTAACATTCGTTCAGCCTACCAGCAATACTTGTTTATGTATATATCACATAACTCAGACTACATGTCTTACTTTTGATCTCTTCACAATTCATATCCATGTTTCAAATGATGTTTAGCGATACAGTATTCAGCAGTATAGAACCAACCTAAAGTCAGCATGGGACCAAGTGGAATAAACTTGTCCGAAGGGGTAAAGCTTTTTTTCACGTCATAATCCACAGTCCTTGTCCCCTGCCTGCCCTTCTAATCCCCTGGCATGTGTTAGTGACATCACATGGCGGCTGGCTCCGAGTTCTCGTCTCCCTGCAACTGTCATTAACTCTGTGAACAAATGAAAAATGACTGGGAGACTCTCTGGCTCCCACCACTGACCTTGCGTATTATTAGAATGACCTTTCTTTGGCTTGACCAATTTTTTTTTTTTTTGTTTGATATCATTGCTGGACGTACACACGAGGAATGATGGCCTGTCTGCCTGCAGCGGAAGAGAGCACCACACAACAGGAGCAGAAGCAGGCAGACACCAGTGTTATGTAAACAGATACCTTGCTTCTACTGAAGCTTCATGAATACTTTATTACAGAATATAACCTTAACTATTTGTCGCATAGGTTTCTTGACCTCCTTTACCAACAATGGACAATATTTAGGTTTAACATTGCAATAGATTCAGATGAAAGGCCATACTGTAAAGAATTGTCAAATTCCATTTGGGATTCATGTCAACACAAACACTGTGACGATATTTTCATTTCATCAGTTTGGTGAGGCAGTGGAAGACTGTTACACACAATGCTTGATGCCCTGATCTAACCAGCAGAAGACATGCAGTATGGAAACCTACTACTGCATGATCATAGCATATACAATGGGGATAGACTGGTTAGAGAAACAAATACATTAGGGGAGTGCTACATCATGTTATCATTGTATGCTCAGCTCGCTGGGGAGAAAACACACAAGAAGGCATTAAGTGGAAGGTGGGTAAGGTTGGGTACAAATGTGTAAGCACACATTCATATCTTAGACAGAATAAAATGAATAAATAAAAAATCACTTAGAGCACCTTTTTTATATAAACTGAAAATGTAGGCTATATAGTTGGATAGGATTCAAGGGTGATAATTTAATTATACAATCCAAACACAGACTGAGCATTTGAGAACTTTAAAACTTCTTTATTATCAGGAACCAAAACATAACACCATGAATTTGCAGGGGGTGTTTCCTGCTCTCCAACTCTCTGCGGGACAAGGCCATATAATGTCAAGAGTGGGAGAGTCTCTATGAACTGAACACAGACAAGGCTTGCAACCAAGCTAAACCTTCATTCATAGTTTAAATAATTCAAGTAATTTGGAGCAATTACTCTACCTTAAAAACGAATTACACACACAAAAAACTATCGTTTTGGGCAATATGGTGCCTGGAGCTGAATGTGTTAAAAGGGAGGAGTACCCCCCCCCCCCCCCCACCCCCGTGGTCCCGCGTTCTCCTCCTCTGTCAGTTTGACATGGATCTGATGGCCTTTGGACTCTCTCCCTACCCCCAAAAAATAGGCAATTTTACGATTTCATCACAGGTTATGACACGCTGACGAGAGAAGACATGGGGTATATGGGAAATGACAAGTGGAATATAAATGCTATAGATATTTAGGGAGCATGCCACGAAGAGTGGAGATTACCTGAGATGATAGGTACAGGCGGGGAATCTGATGTAATCAGAGGGCTTTACATCCATACCATCTGTGGTAGATTGGGATAAAAGTCCCCAGAATTGCCTCAGTCCCTACCAACAACCCAATCTAAACTCCAGATATTGATCCAAATTGAGATATCCCGCCTGAATGTTAGAATTAATACCTATTTATTGAGTGAGTGTGTGTATTTGAAGGATAGTTCAGACAGGTAGAGGCCTGTACAGGGAAGTAGCCTACTGAAGAAGTAGGCGACAGCTGATTATGGATTGATAGGACAGGACACAAAAGGTATTTAATCTATGGCCTATTAGTACTGTGTTAGTTTCAAGTGGCACCAAGCAGCAGGCGATCAATTAATCCACTGGGGAAAAAAGATGGCGCCTTGCTACACGCCTTTTATACCCTCAATATTTGGAAAAGTAGAATAGGATACTTTCTGATAATTTACAGATATCATACCATAGTGTGTCAATGTTAGCCATAGGCTGTGGGACTGAGAGTGTGTGAATATGTGGGGGATCATTACCCAGGGAGCAGCCAGTACCTGCCTGGTGCAGTTTACAATGTCTGTTACATTGGCTGTTACAATGTCTGTAACAGCCAATTAGTAGGATAGGTCATGTGCTGCCTCTCTCGTTAGACAGGTGAATATCACCTGACAAGCCTTTCGAAATGGGGCGGCATGCCGATTCATACAAAGGATATGAGTCCGTGGGGAGCAAAAACTGTCAAGTCTGAATATATGATATTATATATCCATCGTTGTGAAATGCAGCTTATGTGTCTTTCAATGGTAGCTTAGGTTTAGATCTAGGCTGTAACATATCGTCCGCTGTTATTAGAAATAATAATTTCGCTATTTCGATGTAGACTTGATTACATATTAGCCTGTAATGTATATTTTTCTAACGCGAATAAAAAGTACACAAAAAAATCCTGAAGGTCTGGGTTTGTTCATCACCATGCAAAAACATTAGTTTGTTTAAAGGGCAAACTGATCACAGCATCGATGTTATCCCACCTCTTTACCTCCCTCTCCCTTTTTACTCCATGATTCCCAATTTGTCCTTTACTGAACCTTTGTCTCCACTGCATCTGCTCGCAGTTCATTAAAATGTGAAGGGGTCAATGTTCTGACTCTGGCTGCTTAGTGGGTTCTCTTTACAGCACGTGGATTCTCTTTCGCGGGCTCCACGCGGGCGAACTTCACAGGTGTGATACTGTGTCGTACAGCAGCTGTTCCGGGACACTTTAACAGTTAAACAGCATTTTCTTCTCTTTTTTGTTCTTCACCAAGAACAAGCGATTGTGAAGAAGTGTCTCTGTAACATGCGTATTGACATCTTGAAACATTTTGGTATTTGTTTGCGATTTGATTCGATGATCTTTGCAGTGCACAGATTCTTGTGAAGAAATAACATTTTTTCTTCTTCTTTATAAAACGTTTCACAAAATATGTCAAGCTTTAGTCTTATCCCACTTGCAAACGTTGCACTGACACAAATTTATAACGGGCAAAATCGACCGGAATATATTTTCAAATTTTTCAGACTACATACAAATTAGAATATAACTTATTTATATACTGTTTGCTCTATACGTTGATGTAAAATCTTGGCAGAAATAAATGTAACCAGAGTACAAACTTGATATAATGAAATGGTAAAAAAGGGTCTACTTTAGATAACTATTTATTCATGTAAAAAAAATAAACATAGTTATTAACAATGAAAATTGCAGATCAATGCTTAGCCTACTCTATCCATCTATAGGCAGGCCCTAGTT
Organism: Protosalanx chinensis; assembly: GCA_030340685.1. Lineage (NCBI taxonomy): Eukaryota > Metazoa > Chordata > Actinopteri > Osmeriformes > Salangidae > Protosalanx > Protosalanx chinensis. Next base: position 11,340,148 of record CM059318.1, read on the forward strand.
GTCGTGTTTTCTATATAAATATATATATAATATATATATATATAATATATATATATATATATATATATATTGATATAATTTAGATTTTTGGGTTCGGGGCCTATTTAGAATTTCTACGGCTTTAGGCAACATTTTAATTGTTGGTAAAATAGGGAATATATACTATATCGTTAAGTGCTAGGCCTACTCATTCAATATATAATTATATTATGTTAACACTAATTATGATATATACATATATATATATATATATATAGATAATATAAAAACGTAATTAAAGGCCTATTTCTTCCATGCTAGATATCTGATCTGAGACCAAATGTGGTCAGTGTGATAAAATTGTAGGGTTTGGCTTTTGTCGAAAAGGTAATTGAACCAAATGTCCTATTTTGCTTATGAGAGAACAGTCAGAGATGGCTTGGATGACAGAAGGAGTTCTGAAAGCAGGGGTGGATACCTTTGTCTAAAATGTGACCCTCTATTAACACGGTTTCCAGCATCTGTATAGTTCCCGACATGGTGGAAGCATGTAATTTTAAGAATACACCAAATCTCCCTCTAACACAAACAACATCGCCTAAATGGACAGAGGCAAAAAGCCAGAACCTGCTTCCAATTCATTTTCCTCAGGCTTCCAGAGGTATTTTAGTTTCGCAGATGTTTAAGATTTATCTTTCAAGGATTTAGCAAAAAAGGTGTGTTTTTCATTGTAAGCCTATTGCTTACTGACTTCTTGCCAAAATAATAGTAAATAATGAACTTTTTCACTGTGACCTAAAATTGGATTATGAAAAAAACATATTTGCATGTAGAAAAGAAAGGTTTGGCTTTCTATAGGTCTGATAAGATGCAGGTTGAAGGAAAATATTTACTGTACGTTTCATGGGTAAAGGATGAACACTCAGGAGCAGTCAATTTAACACAGGGACCAACAGAGCACGAGTGTTGCTAAGAGACAAGGATGCTGCACAAGTTTCATTGGAAACTTGGCTTGGACGTTACACATTATGCAAATAACATTCAATGGATCGTTGTTGAAAAATAGGTAAGACCAGTCACCAATGTTCATTGCCAACAACTCCAATGATTAGACTTTTTTTACAATAAGAAAATCTAAATCAAATGAAATATAAAAAAACTAAATAATATAGACACATATGGACAGAGCAAATATAAAAGAAAGGACAGTATTCAAATTAGTATTCAAAAATGAACAGTACATTTGTTCTCAAACATAAGACATCTGGAAACGTGATTGATTTTAATTGAGCTCACTATTAAAAAATATACTTCCGAGGAATGTAATCAACTAGTTACACAGAGTGAGCATGATCAAGCAGCAACAAACTGATACAATTATTATGACATTCTCTTGACAGGGATGCTCTCTAAGAGAATGCAACATCGTCTTGTCACTTCACTTTACATTTCATTAGAACACATATCGAAAAGACATATCAAAAAAAGGAAATACATCAAATGTTGTATGATAATGGCCCAACATCACAGGCGTGGTAATTCCACGGCCAGTTTACTATGGTTTTATCACATTGAATCTTTTCCAAATGGGTTTAAACAGCAACAATGCTTAACTCGATTAGCAACAAGACATGCCATTTCTGGTATTCTTCTTCATTCACCATGTGCAAACTAGCTTATGAATTCTGATAAAGTTTGATGTGAAGTCATCGAGAATTTGATAATGACCCACTGTGCAGGCATGTAAGCGTTCAGGTCAGTCTCTGGTCTCCCGTAGGGCATTGTTACATCAGTTCAGAGGATGTGCTTTCCAGCAGCTGAGGTTGAAGGGTTACTGGTGACCAAAGGCCCAACAACACTCCATCACGACAACGGCAAGCGCTTCTTCACGCTCCTGTCTGTCCATTGAAGATAGCACCCAAGAGAAGCAGGTGCCAGGGGGAGCAGGAATCTCCAGGAAAATACAAACATACCAGTTACTTCTTGATATGTGTTATATTGAATTTCCTGACACACAAGCAGGTTTAATAAAGACAACAAAGGAAAGCGACAGAGGACAGTGATAAAGATTGAAAGGGAGAGAAAGAGGGAGAGAGAGCGGTAAGAGGAATAAAGAGAGACCGGGCAAGGCTTAGGGAAAAGGGGCAGGACAGAGAGAGTAAAATAATGACGACCAGATAGGGTATGGAGGTGACAACCTTTGAAAAAGGCTGTATTGGGTTGTGGCGGGTTATCTGAAGGGGCTACTGATAATTGCCTTGCACACATGCCATGTTTGATCTCTTTTACCAGCTAAGGAAGTGAGTTAATCAATAATGTGAGTGGATCAGTGATATGAGGTTACTGTATGGCCAGCTTGTAATAAGTGAAGAAAAATCAGTCAGCTAGTTAATTGACATTAATCATTTGACTGGGTCATCTTGAAAATGAGTATGCATTTATTAATATACATTTACATTTATTCATTTAGCATACACTTTTATCCAAAGTGACTTACAGTAAGTACAGAGACATTTTCCCTGAGGCAAGCAGGGTGAAGTGCCTTGCCCAAGGACACAACATCATATAGCCACAGTCAGGGCTCGATCTCACAACCTTCCAATCATGAGGCCAACACCTTAACCATTGAGCCATCTTTTTTTCTGCCTCAAATGAAAAGGTAATCAACAGGTAAGTAGAATAAGAATAGATTGTAAGTCTAAGGAATGCCAATTATCAAATATATATTTGCAAAGTACACTGTGCAATTAACAGATGGTGTAAACAGACAGATGGACAGAAAGACAGGCAGACAGAGAGAGATTGATCATTAATGTTTTGTCTTTAATACATAATATTATTTTGCAATGGTCTTTTTCATGCAAATACAATACACTTCACTGAGTGACAGTGAGAGCACATGAGAGGAAGGAAAGAGAGAGGGAGATAGAGAGAGAAAAGGAGAGAGAAAGAGAGAGAGAAAGAGAGAGAGAGCCATCATCATGTTCAAAGCCAACCTTGTCAATAGTTATCACAGTGGGCAAGGGGAGTGTAATAGCACTTTCCTGATTCTACATTGATATCATATAATCCAGTATGCCCCTTTTCAGTATCATATTTATCTAACCTGCTGGGGGACAGAGCAGGGGGCAGTGTCCCTGCTGCTTAGAGCAGACACATTACACACTGGCCTGTGTATCCTTATTGATTACTGCCTTCTCACCGCCCATGACCATAATTTAACTCAGCAGGCTCTACAGTTAATACTGGAATTCAAACATTCCATCTACACTTCAAGAGAGAAAAAACAATTGACAGTATAAAAACATGTAGCGCCTCTCTAAATTGAATCTGAATGATAGGGATTTTATTTTCTGCTCTCTGATTGTTCAGCCTATTAGTCTAGTTACCCATGAATGTTTATTTCGAAAGAATTGAGGCAATGTTCTATGAATGATTATGTATTAAACTGGGTTTATTTGATCGGTAAGTATGTTTGAGGAAGTTTTTGCAGTGCTCTTTGGTTATTATTAGATACCATGATAGTGTGGGTATAGTAGATTGGTATCAGACTGTGATATAATAATTCTCCTCTGCTTATAATACCTCAAATGTCTATCATTATAACCATTAGACTGAGTGAAAGTTGCGTCCTGCTTATAAATCTTCAGCAGCGTTGAAATGATCTAAATCATTACTGCCACTTTCAGCCTCCTTCTGTCTCCTTTTCAGCTTCCAAGTCTGGAATGACTGCACTTGACAAGGATTATAACAAAGTCTACAACTTGCAATTTACATAGCAGTCGAATGCTATGAAAATAGCTGAAGAATGATATTAGAGGCTCAATAAGCTTTTTAGGATTTAACAAAAAAGAAAGAAAAGTTTAACCATTCTGTCAGTTAGCAGTACAGTACAGTGTGTTCATACTTTGACTTTACATTTACAGCAAACTGACCTTGCTGATTGGACACAACCCTGAACGTGGATATACTTCAAATGTACACCTTTAGGTACAAGGTAGCTACCTTTTCATTGTGCTTTACTAACCATACGCCTATGTCTTGTTGATCATTCACAGAATTCATATCAAGGAGATTAGCATACAAGTGGGTATCTGGATCAGACCTTTAGTCTCCTTACGCTGTCTCACCCCTTCTTTGAGATAGCCCTGGTCATGTTTGCCTACTGGTCTGTTTCCCTGTGTGTGTCACCAGTAAGAAGAATGTGTTGGCCAGGCAGTGGCAGTTCGGGTCAGGAAACTGACAAGGGTGTGTGCAGGATAACCCCTGACTCAAACTACTCCCCTTTTCAGGAGAGGAGGATTGAAAGTAGTCAGAAGATGAGTGGTGAAATGGACATACAATCCTATATTAGAAATACCAATGCCAAAAATATGCTCGTTTATTCGATTACCTGGGTGCCTGCTGACTTACTGACAATATTAATTATCATGAACCTCATTGAGCATTCAATTACTATTTGTATCCAGTCAGTCAAATAACAACATTTTATACTTTTAGGCTTGACATACTAAGGCAGTGTAATTTTACCACTCATATCCAGTGTTGAACCTATATTAGGAAGCTTCAACAGGAGGACATGACTTCTCACATGGTTGATGATGATGTCCGAGAAGAGTTCATATAATTAAAGTCCTTATTTAATTAGCTAAGCTGAGATCATAGAACATTTGGCCAAATGTTGCAGACTAAAGCTCCTGTGTGTGGTTCCTACAGATTCAGGCAATGATCAAGCTTACATGTTTCAAATGAATGATTTTGAAGCCCATGAAGTCATGCTATGTTTTTTCAGAAAGCCAAAATGAGCGTTGGTGGGGATTATTATGCATTAATTTAATTGACTCAGTTTCCTTTAATGAGGGAGAAAGGATTTGATGTTAATGCCGGAGTTCTCAAGGAGGCTTCTATCCACCTAATTAACCAATGTTTTTCAACAGACCAAAGTAATCAATAAAAAAGATGTTTCATTACTACTGGTTATCACTACCAGACAAAGAGATTCAGGGGGTGAGAATAAATTTTCTTCCCAATCATATAAGCATGAGACATAAGGTATTGTCCATTGTCCATATAAGTATTATGACATGAGTATTTTCCATCTTGTTTTGTCTTATAAATGCAGCCAATGGACTACTGCAAGAATAACTCTCTAAAAAAGAATGTACAACTCTCAGATCCATGGATCATATGTTGTAGATTAGTAATGGATGGGTAACATCAACATCAACTACTGATACGAATGTACAGTGTTTAGCCTAGCTGTCAATTTCAGACTGTTCGTCATATAGCAAGGCATCTTGCTTGTGTATAATACCTCGTTGTCGTTGTTTTACAGTACCAACACAGAAACATACATTAGCACTCTCTCTTCACTAAGAATCAAATGCTTTGTGTTACATATTTTTTTCTTTAGTCACATTTGAATGAGGTTTTGGAAGCTTGGCTGAGAAACGCTGCACCTGTGTGCTGTCTAAAGACAGAAAGACTGTGAACAGCCAGGCAGCGGACTCCAGGGAATCCATCCATCTCAATCTGGGACTGCAGCTGACACCTTACAAAGAGGTACAATTAATAAGGACATTATCCAGCAGTAGGGAACAATAGAGCACTAACGTAGAGACACCAACCTTGGGACACTATGAAAGGTTAGGGAGAGCGTGTGTGACTGTTTAGAAAGAAGGTGAGATGAGATGGAGGTCCCCATTAGCGGGTTGATTGGAGGGTATTTTTTGGAAAGTGTAATACCATCCTCAACAAGTATCCTGTGCTCGTTTTCAATCAGGGAAACCATTTAAGATAGCATGTTTCAAAAGTGAGCTTCAGAGTAATACTGTACTATGTATTACTGTACGGTTCAACAAAAATGTCCAATGTCCTTTTTCCTTTTGACGAAGTCAGTTGTAAGAAAACATATGGATATGCAAGACTGATATGAGGTAGACCTAGTAAACAGTAGTTTTATGAAAGACTCCTGTTTGTGCAGGCTGAGTGGACCCCTATGGTTCAGAGGGAGGGAGGTTGAAAACACCACTGCACTGACATTTACAGCAATCCAAGAGTTGTTTGTGGTCAGTGGACTGGAGACAAATGGTGAACCCTGAGGTTAGGGGTCAGGGCTAAATTTTGTCCACAGAGGAGGTCACTCAGTTGGAAAAGAAAAACAGAAAAAGGAGGAGACGCCTCTACCATCAGTGACCACCCTCCAGCGGGTCATATTTGCACACTTCTGAACATCAAGGAATTCAAAAGCAATAGCACAGTTCAGATACTTTGCAACAACTGTACTGAATTAAACCTTTTGAATTAATCTACCTGCGCACGATGCTCTAGCCTACAATATGTGGCACAATTACACATTCTGGTTTGCTATTGGAAGTGGATGCTCCTTTGAAAGGATGAATGTAACAATGGTTTGGGAGTTCATTCTTAAATAATCAGTCCTAATCACTCATAACTCCCTTCCACTTATTTATAGAGTCAACAGTTCCTCCCCAATGATCTTTTTTCTCTGCTCATTCCATGGGGAAAGGATGAGCTTGGTTATGGATTAACAGTGCGATCAATAACATGATAGAAGCCTCTAAGCTGAGGAAAATTAATTCGAAATGCAGTCAAACCCTTATCGACCCAAAGGCAGGGTTTTCTTTCATTGAAGGTGTTTGATAACCCACCAATATTGTGATGAGCAGCTAATCTCTCATTTTGAATATAACCTTCACCCCTCACATCCCACAGCAGGATTGCTCCTTTTATTTACTATCCATAAAGCTTTCATTCTGTCCATTTCCCATTGTTTACAACATGGAATCAAAAGGTATCTCTGAGATGGAAAGAATATCTATATTGAACATGTTTTTGTTGGAGTTTGTAGACGTGATTGTTCATAGGAAAGTTTACTTCACACATACCAAAACAGATGATTTTCGGTACTATAATGGCAACGATACACTTTACGCAACAACACCTTAGGTTTGGAAATTTTCTGTTTCTCAAACTAGTACACAGCTTTTATTAATGATAATCAGTCATGTGCAATCTGTCATTTGTTTGGGATAGTGTTACCAGTAATGTGCTCTTCCCTTCCATTTCCTTATCTTTGTAATACTATTTCAACTAGAGGGTCTTGTAGGAGTATAGGTCAATATCCTGAGGGTTGGGATACCAGAGAGGGTGATTGATCTCTCCATATCTATTGCTAAAGCTTTGATTCAGGTCACATGGTACAATGTATGGTTGCTAACCTTGTTATGTTCAAAAGACATATCTGTCGACAAAGCACTGCCATTGGGCTCCAATCTAATCAAGTAATCATTGCACCCACATTCAAAGTAGTTTCGTGTCACAAATAGGCGTTTAAACTGCCTTTAGATTTTCTTTGGCATCTAGAATCACATATTGTTCACAAACCTTGTCATTCAGAGGTAGAGGAAAGGCAATGTTATTCAACGCTCTAATCAGAAGGAAAACAAATCAGGTTAATTGGTGATCAACAGAGAGTTTCTGACTTTAATGAGGCCCTGTTGCCCACGGCAAGGCCCAGTTCAGGATAGGGGACTTTCTCCTGTGTACTGAGACTCCTCTGATCTTGTTTGCTTTTCTACTGCTGAGTTTATCATTGTTGCTTTTTAATTACTTCACCAGCAAATGGTAGAGATGAAAGATAGGTGTCTATAATTAATAACATTTCCATAAATTAGAATCACTAACCAGTCTCATTAGTAGCTAGTGGCTTTTGTTTTGAATAAAGTCTGTGCCATCTTTTTTCAAATCCAACGATATTAAATCATTTGATATTCATCATATTTTCTCATAATCAAATTTTACAGTAGGTAATTAAACACAATGAGTATTCCAATGATTGAGGTCAACCTGAAGAAAAATGCCAATTGCTGAATCAAGACGTAATAAAACTGCTAAAACTATTCAATTAGTCAGTCCGGAAAAACACTTAGTAGCACTGAACATACAATTCTCACTCAAGTTCAAAGACTTGGAATTGTTGTACAACTGTACTTTAGGTGTGTTTAATGAGGGTCAGGGCCTGTGTAATCTACAGGCCATTAACTATGCTTGATGTTTTCAGAAATTGGTTGCAATTAAACTTTAAGAAGTCTTATCCCCAGGAATCTGATTGATCCTGATCTTTAGTTTACCCAAAAGTAGTCAACCATTGTTTCAGTGGCCATGCTGACTCCAAACAGTACAGTTATATTTCTGTTAGCACTACAGCTAACTAAAAAAGAAGCACACTCTTCATAAATCAATATCTTACAAGACGAAGTACATCTTAAAAAGTCAATGAATACGTTTTCCTCCATCCATTTTGTTTACATAAACACAACGAGACTCCCAATATTGAATAGGCCTTTAAATATCAGGTTCATGATAATGATGTCGAGTGAGGCCACAAAAGTGGCAATGCAACTATCTGAAAAGTTGGAATGAAACAAAGCTCTCTGTATGGAATGCAAATATTGCTCTTTGACACCAAAAGCAAACATATTGTTTTACCAGTTACCCTTCCAAGCCAGCTTTCAGCAGTTACACTGACAAACACTACAGTATGAGGTAATTTTGGGTTCCACATGCATAAAAGTACATGAATGTCACCTATCTGTGTGAAAGTTAGAGCTCAGGAGTCAAACTATAGTCTTCAAAGATCGTGCCAAGACACCTTGATTCATCATAGGTCAAAATCCTATTTCTCTTCATAAGACAGGCAATGACAAACAAAATGTCGGCATTTGCTTTACTCTTTAAATAATGTTCAATACACTTGTTATTCAAATAAGATATAGTCCAGACTAATCGTTGTCCGACAATTCAACTTAATCAATAATTCATCACTTAGCACAAGAAAAATATGGTGATTTGAAATACAGTAGTTGGAGAAGCATGACTTCTCCATCCTTCATCAGTGTAATTCATTGTGTTTACCTATAGAAATGAGGCTATTTACAATGATCACCAAGGAGGTCAGTGTGAGAGAGACTCTGCTCATTGTTGCTCTGTGACAGAGCCCTGTAATCTTCCAGGGGACAGCCTATCATTACCAGAGAATGTGGTAATAGACTGACACGGATGCTATGGGGAACAATTGGTTCTACACACCAATCAGTTGTGTGTGTCATTAAGATCAGTAGAAGTGGTTTGTTTTTGTCCTCCTCATCACCATAAATGACAGCTTAAAGACACAGTTATATTGCTATTCAAATATGAGATTGGCTGAAGGGGTGGTAACCTAAAGTACGGTTGAGGGGGTCATCCGATTACTCCTTTTTGCTGATAGATTTACATGTTACTCTGTTAGAATTATATCCATAAATGTAGGTCATAGAGATGATGCAGGGTTATGATAGAATGGATGAAATGTGGCTTTGCTGTAGATTTATAAATCCAGATAGATTTTTTCTTAATCAAGCAACCAGACATTGTAGGTCATTAAAAAATATGTCAAATTGAATGTAACCTTTGATTCACACACAATGTTCAATGTCCTTTTCTCTGTTTGTGTGAGTGAGGTTATCACATACTTCTATAAATATTCCAACAGTGTCATTAAGTGGAGAGTGAACGTTCGGAAATAATTTCAATTAATTATTCTTTCATTTGTCAGTTTTATCTACTTTACTAAAGTGACTGTTGTTTTTGTACAAAAACTCTCATACAATATATAACTCCCACAAGTTGACAACAAATGGTGTCCTTCTTAGCTGAACATAGTCTCAGGTCTACTCAATAAACATAACCATATTAGAACAAGACCAATGAAAGCTTATGGCTGTATTTGTACAGTAAGTCATCGGTGTCAAGGCTAGTGCTAATTGGCTTTTTGTCGAAGCATATATATTTACCATTTCATTTTTTCATGTTCTCTAATGGTCTGTATTCACAATCTATTCTGTCAGAGTAGAAAGATGTCTTATTCACAGCCTAAATTAAGAGGTCCCACCTGTTTAAAAAAGGCCAGGGGAAAGGCCATAGCTGGCCAATAGCATAGGTCAAGGACGGACCAGGCTGTTTCCCTCCCCCACCACATCATTTTTGTATGACAGCACCACCCCTAGGTTGAAGTTCACTAAGGCTTTTCATGAACACTCTGCTTAACGTCAGACAGAAGATTAAAGTGGGGGTGGCGCATCTTGGCAGGCCCAAATGAAAATATCAACCACTAAGCCCCCTTCTCCAAAGCCAGGGGACAGGTATATAATATTAGATAGAACACCTAGTTAGCAGAGACTGCTCACTGCTTTCCAAGTTTTCAGTGGTGGTCAAAGGCCATGGTGGCTTTGGAGCTGCTTTATTGGTAAAATATATTACAGTAGAGGTCTGTGGAGCTGCCTTATTAAGAGGTTGGGGCATTGAAGAGAGGACCTTGCGACAAATTTTTCCAGAACTGAGAACGTATTCTGTAATTAATTATGGTATAAATTACAAACCAAGATATTTATTTATTTATTTGCTATTTAATATAAAAGGTTAAAAGACAAGCCAATACATTTTAATGTAAATACACATTACTACTGTGTTCATTTTCTAGCATGTTACTCAAAAACTTGTGAAAGGTACCTTTATTCACACAAACAATATTTTATATTTGACATTTAAGCGTTGATTAACTCGGAGATACTCACAACGGTATGATACCTCCTGATACAGAAAGAGGATGCAACAGCACCTTACAACTAGAATGTTAACATTAGACCATTCATGACTTTAGATTGCAAATACTTCAAACCATTTAACAATACTTTTTATACCTTTCATAAGAATACCGTGTTTATTTGAAAATGCTTCTGCACTATTCAATAAAATACAGACTGTTACAGAGCATGTTTTGGACCCTATTTGAAAGAAAGAAGCTCAGTAATGGATGTGTTTAATCATCCTTACTCTACAGCTCATTTTTGTGTCAGATGTAGTTCCTATCTGGTATGGCATGTGCACCAGTTCCATTACCCAGTACTTTGGTTGGATAACAAAGCTTAGAGCTAGAGGCTATTTTATGCCAAACAATATTCCAACACAGAAAAGACAAGACTGTATGTACATATGCATACTTATACGCACTATATAGGCATAAATATATGTATATACACCCCATTTCTGAATAAGATTACATATAATTCACATAGCCATTATACACAGTTTATCCTGCTCCAGAAGAACATCACCTCAGGCTTTCTGCTAACCAGTTTTGCTTGAAATCTTTCAAACCAGGAAGAAGGGATTTTTCAAGACACTTAATGAGCCAAAAAGCAGAGCTGTTGTCCATATTGGTTACATTATACTATTTATACCGCTTAGTGTTGGCTATCTCAAGGATGGAGGCTGAGGAAATAATTACAGTGTTTCCGAACATTGCAACTGATTTAAAATATAAGATATGCACCTGAATGGAATAGAATCCAAATTTCCTGCTTTTCAACAATGCCACTTATCACTGCATCAAGATGTCATCATGAAGGCACAAAGGTCTACATTTGGGCTTCCAAGTCTCAGACAGTGTTGGGTTATATCATAATATGGTTCCAAGCAACCTTTATTATTTTCACATCCTTTCACAGTCTCCTCTATGAGCTCTCCTTCCCTGACCAGACAGTAAAAAAAGAAGACCCAAGCTAATCACTATAGCCAGGTCTAACACTGGCAATTATATTACCAAGACGACATCTTGATCTAAAAGCTTTCAACTGTACGTTTAGTAGCAAACAGGGCAACCTCATTAGAAAAATTTGGCTCCAAAAATGGTCCCCCAGCAACACAGGTTAGACAATGTATTTTCTTTTTTCAATCATGAAACTTAACATCACAGAGTATTTGCAAACATGCAATGAATGCCCTTAGACATCAAGCGCTCAGGGCGAGTGAGCACATCAACAATACTGCAGTGACTGCTGTCATCATGACAAATCACCTGTATCCAGTAGTATACATATTCAAATCACACCAACTAGAATAAAACACCCTATTGTGCCCACAAAGCCTCATTACTTCAAATAGATTAACTTTTTACAGCTCACCTAAAAAAAAAGCATAGCAGTCTGGTTCTGGGGTTGTATGTGCTTGGATGTAACGAGTCTGTTCGAATAGGAAGCCATTTTGGAGCACAAGGATGACTTGCTTTCTTTTTCCTTCTTTATAGCAACAGAACTAGTTCTTCAGACCTTTAAGAGGCTTGGGAAGCATAAAAGAGGCTTAGCTGCCCTTCTCATCTCCTCACCCCCACATTGATGGGAAATGGGTAGAAGAGGAACTGCAGAATAAGAGAAACTAAAGTATACTCTTTCTTTTCTTTTGAGCATAGTGTAGTGCGGAACCAATGGATCAGACACAAGGTTCTGAAATATGATGCAAATTAACACATTCTTATTTTTGCCCTAGAGTCAGTCAGAGGATCGTACATGTTTTATATTGGCTGTATGTCAATAGAATTGACATTTTACTATGTAAGTCTTCCAGCCATCTGGAGAGAAAAAAGAACATAAAAATGATGCTGATGATTCTGACTACAATTGCCTATAAACCATGCACTTGAGAAATCATTATCTTAATGAAGATTTCTAAATATATAACAAACTTGGGGCTGGGGGTGGGCGGGGGGGCATAACTGTTAAAAACAACATTGTTGTTGAGTGTTTGGTGGTGGTTGGAGGAGGGAATTTTTGAATTTCCTTGTAATCTATACTTCCTTGTTCCACTGAACCAAACCTTAACAGCTGAAAGTTGGATTCCAAGCCTGACCAAGACGTGAAGTTGAATAAAAATCCAAATGCAGTAGAAATTGAGAGAAATTATTAACTTTTTGAAACTCCTTTTATGATCCGTAGTCCAACAAACACAATCTTAAAGTCAAAAGTATGCAGTAGAAATGCTGTGAATGAACACTGCCTTTGGGACTTTTCTCTTATTCCTGAGAAATGTACTATTTTGAAACACATAACTATTCATGATAAAAATAAAATAAAATAAAACTCCAGTAGACATGAGGCTGATCTCTGAGGCTTTACTATAATCCCTCCCTGGAAGCAGTCTTAACTGGAAGGCTAGTTTGTGATGGACTCACCCCGCAGCACAATGTTGTATGGGATACTACATTCAGCCTAAGCCAACTTATCAACTACATTCAAAGCACATCCATTGAGCTATGTGGACAGACTTTTTGCAGATCTATTAAAAATACTCTTATCTGTATTTAGCATATGCTGTGTATGTCAGTGTTGGCAGCTTTAGACAGATTTACACTCAAAACACCTCAAGCCATTCTTGAGCTGAAACTACTGATAATATTATAAAACTTCCTTAGACAAGCAGGTTTCCCAGATAGATAAATTCATCCTGTTGTGTCATTTTATTGACTTATTGTCATTTTAGTACCAACAGTGCAGGGTTTTGAATGCCTTTCTATGTTCTTTGTGGCTTCTCCGAATACAACCCATTCAATTCCAGAGCACATTTAACTACTGGATACATGGAAATAATGTGGACCAAGCTGAAATGTTACTGCATGTGGACAGTTCCTTGAATAGCTAGACTATATCTTGGACAGTGAACGGACACAACTCATTAGATTTTTTTTTTTTTCATGGTATTCTTTAGTCACCTGCAGCTGATGACCTTGCAAATATATTTATACAATCACTGTATTTTTTTTGCTTGTTTTGTTGACATAGATGAAAACTGATTTAAGCAGTATATCCTGTATTAACACACAATATATATGTTTTAGTGTAAAAGACTGCTCTAAACAAATAAAGAAGGGAACTACTCATTTTACTCTACTCATCCAGAACTGAAACACATCCCCTCTACAGAATCTGGATGGGGTCCAAGAACAAGGCAGCCTGTGCACCCCAGTGGAAATCATTGTGAGTGAGGTGTGTTCCAGCTGAAGTGCTGGGGTTGGAAGTTTAACATGCTGAATGCCCCTCACAGTCCTTAGTCTCTCTCACAATCAACCTGCTATCACTAACAATTATCACAGTTGGAGCTACAACTGAACAATCAAGACTTGCCTAATGCAAATAAATCTTATTGCTTTCCCTCCTACTTTGAGCTATTTGATTTGAACATGTGATCACGTGCATTACAACACCTCTAGTTGTTGTATGACAAAAGGATTAGACTTTCAGATATTTAAAGACATTTGAATACACTTCTATCAATCAAAACCTTCCAAGATTCAAAACCTAGACTAAGTATTCTTAGGTTTTTGCATCAAATAAATTTAAGGCAGTTTTCTAAATTTTCATTGTAGTGAAACACAGTAAGTTGTACTCAACCAATGATGGATTGGTTTATGGCGCAATGTATGATGGGAAGGCAAATTTGACAATTGTCTAGTAAACCTTTATTTAACTCTGCTCTCAACATTATATTAGCATAGAGGCTTTGCCTCTGTAGCAAGCGAGAAAGAGCTCAGTGTTATTTCTGCAGTATTCAGCTGAGCACTGAGACTCAGAAAAACAGCAGAATCCTCTCATACCTGTTGAGAAGTCTTTCATCCTTAATAGGCTCATTAGCCACATTGTTAATTGAGTGCTATTCAGGGCAACATCAAAGCAAATAATAAGTGTGTTTAGTTCCTCTTTTTTTTCTTTTTCTTTTTCTTTATTTTCTCTTAACCAAAATAAAGACCCAACATTGTGATGCTGCTTTCATAGGAGTGTATTCGTGAGGAGGCTTATCGGTTTGCATTTATTTTGTGTCATTACAGTGAGAGTATTGGGACACTATAAGCAGCATCTCTGTTCAACAACTTCACACCAATCTTTATTCCCTTTCCACTTACAGAGACTTTTCAAAAGGACTCCAAAGCTTTTCAATACAGCTTTTTTGTATTACATAGAAGTGCATGACTCTACATATCAAACTTTAGTGTCTTAAAATATTGTGATTCATACAATAATAAGAACAACAACAGCAACAAACACTACAAAACCAATAGGACTGCTAGAAATAATAAACAAAAATATAAGAATAATAAAATAAATACAACTATTACAGCTACTGCTGTATTATTACATCATTACATGTATTATTACCACAAGACTTCACTGTTAGTATTATTGCTATTAATATAATTATTCCTGTTCTTGTTGTATGTATTATTCTAATACTAATAGTTTTTCGATTATAGTAAAATCCATAATCTGCCAAAATAGTTCATTACATTTCATAAACATTAATACTTTCTTTTTTGCTTTGGTATTCTATATTGTGTTGAGTTTCATGCTCCCATGACGCAATATCAGCAGGTAATAGGATTCGAAAATTGAAGCTAACTCATTGGAATTAAATTTATCAGTATGTGCTCTGAGGTAATAAGCTGTCAGTTATGAAATGAAGATTTGTATTTAGATATATGATCGGGAAGAATAATGAGTAGGCAAAATAGATGAAGCTGTTACACAACTAAATTAGTTATTTGGCACCAACACGCCACAAAAAGAATCATGATAATGATAATGATTATTACAGATAACATTTATGGATATTGAGGTGAAGATGGCAAACATGAAATGATGTTGCTTTGCAGAGTTAACAAAAAAGGAATATTGCATGTGCATACATTGATTTTTTTTCTTCTATTTGAGGAAACCAAATCTAATGGAATCATCAAACTTTTAATGAAGGAATCCTAATTAGGATAAAGGGGGGACTTCCCCACATATAGCATTGATCAAACCAAGACCCTATGAACTGCTGTCTCTGGGGCTGGTAGCAGGGGTAGGGGAAAGCTTAGGTGCTCAAACTGAGTTTGAAATCAAAAAGGTCAACAACAAAAAAGCACATTCTACTTTTTATTTGTAAATATGCTTTACGTAGTAGGAGTACCTAGTCCATTTCATTATTTATAATAGTATATCTCAACAAATAGTACAACAGTTTGGAACAGAAATACTGTTACAGACTGTTATCTTTCTGGTTACTTTGACAGTTTATTAAAAGCATTCTTTGAGCAGTTCTTCAGCATTATTTGTTCCAATGCTCAACATTGTTGAGGAGTCGAATATATGTGGGTTATTGACATGAATAGGAATAATAATTGGCAGGTGTTTGGTGTGGTTTTCGCTAAGCTTCAAGGTAACTTGAAGTAACAATGGAATATTACTTCATTTAGAATCCCTGAAGCTTTTTTTTAATTTATTTTTTTACATGACAAATGCAAAACATTTCTACGTATATTATCCCTGTTGGGTGACTGAATTCACAAATTGTGACAGGTAGCTCATAACAAAAACAGATGAGAGGGGAGCACATTGCCAGAAGATACAAGACATTTCAAGCATGTCAAAATCATAACTTTAACAACCATTGATGGTAAGTGTCCAGCATACTCCTATCTTTCAAAGCCACCTCATTAAAATAAAGCATTATGATGATGTCCTTATTTGTCACAAATCTCCCAGATCCTGTTTAAAGTAAATACCAAAAAAAAGTAACTTGTAAAAAAGAAAGATATTGTGAGATGGAATTCTAATTTAAATGAAATATTTTTCCTTAACTAGATTTGTTGGTTCTGTTGGATAGTATGACTAAAATGAATTAAAACACAAAATGATATTAGTAGCACATCAGCTTACATGTGAGTTTGAATTAATTGTCGTAAATCTTTCAATAACAATCAATGACAACATATTTGGAATGTTTTTAAGGATGTTTAGGAATATTTTGTATAACGTTGAAAAAGGGGTCTATTATGAGTAGGAGCTGTATTATACTGACTTCACAGATAAATAAATCTGAGTTTTAATATATATATATATCATTCGCCCAGAAATGGAGATGGCAGCAGATATGTCTTTCCCTGTCTGACCTGATCGCTGTAAACAGGCAATGACATGAAGAAAAGTTTATTAAAAAATCCCTACAGTGTCTTCAGGACTGGCATTTGATGCCTGTCAAATCATTAAAAAGGAGAGGTCTGTTATCAATTGCAGTGGATCAGGGATTGTGGTGCCACATTGCTGTGATGGGGTATGTCTTCCATGGCGGCACTCTGGGGGCCTTTTGTGAATTTATAAAGTGAGATAAAATCGGCTTCATATTTCTCCACCAAATCGCCTGATGAAAGAAGCCTGAGAGAGAATTACATGGCGGGAGTTTTGTCACAAGCCCCATAGGCATTATAAGTTGGGAATGGAAAAGGTAATGAGAAAAGCCATGCAGCCAGTTGGCTGTATTTAATAAGTCATCTCACTGCTATCAATTGTAACTTGCACAGTAACTAAAAAAATCATGACAGCCTCATACTTCAGTTTAACTTTAAACTGTCTGACCTATTAATAGATATTATATCTCAAACACATTTTTGCAACCAACCAGCTATCCTTGTCTTTCCTAGCAGACACCATTACACATAGTTCTGTGATATTAATAAACAAAACAAAGCAAAGGGAATGAGTCTGTTCTGTGGTTCTCATCTCAAGAATATGATCGCAGTTAAGATTGTGGTCTGAGCAAAATGAAAATGGTTAAATCTGGGACAACGTCATTATTTACAGAACTTGCAAGAATGTGTGTTCGCTGCATCACGTGTGGAACCAGAGACACAAGCACACACACACTCTCACACACACAGGAAAGTCTAATTCTCAAACATCCAGGAGACAGCAAAACATTTTTTTTTTAAAGCTACATTGTCCTGTCCTCAGGATACGAATGATATTTGGCTTCAGTAGTTTTCTCTAGATTTTTAAAGGGGTCCGTCTCATAACTCATCAAGCAATTCCCTCCATCTCAGTGAGTGCTTTATTATTTTACCTGGTTTTATTGTCTGTATGAACCCAATACATACAGATACATCCCAGCCTGGAGAAATAAGGGATGTGAGCGAGTAAATGATGAATGGAAAACTGATTCTCTGGCGGTAGTTAAAGCTTTGTGAAGACACTTGGCACAAATGTGATGGAAGCTGTTAAAACAAAACAAAAAAGAAAGCAAAGAAACATAAGAAAAAAACTTTAAGTGGTACCTTAGACAGTCTGTGTGGCTGCCACACACATAGGCACCCACATGTTTAGATCTGGCAGAGAAAAGGAGACCTATTGACCGTCAACAGTAATTTGCTCTCTTTCCACATACGTGAAAAAAAATAAAAATAAAATATTTTCATCATTCAAACTCTTAGCCTGAGTAGCGTCTATTTAGAGTACTAGATTTCCATCCACTTACATGAGCAAGCTTGTTTTTATAGACAGGCAAGTCACATGCTATGATCAACCGTCTTTGCTAAGAGGGAATTTTAGACCGCATGGAGTTTTTAACATGGAAATTGGCTTTGAACCCCATCTGCACAGGTCGGTACATCTTTGGGTGAGGCACTGCTACTGCTGACAGGGAAAATGAACCATCAATTCCTTATAATGTGGCCTGATTATCTTCCTACTTACCCCCTGCAAATTCAAACTTAAAGCATTTCAACACCATCTCAGAAATCAAGTAACCTCAGAGAATAAGAAGCCACGTGTCAATCTCTCTGGTCAAAGACAAATATCCAATGTAAAACATGTTAAATGAATAAATAAGTTTATAAAAAAATGTATCTAAGATATGACCAGATATTATATTTTATATTATAAATTAAATGCTATTAAATGCTCTATTAAACGCTCCATCATTTGAGAACCAAATCTACAGAACACCTGATAAACACCACCAACAAACAAAAGGATATTTGCGAAACATTTCAAATAGGTTAATACCAATTATGAAATCAAAGATTTGCTGACCAATAATTACTGCTATGTAACCAACAGTTGACACTAAGATTGTTTAGTTATTTTGGGGAAGAAAATGAATCAATATTCAGCCTGACTTATTATTATTATAGTAGAAGTTAGAATATGTTTCCTACCTTTGTAGACCTGTTGTTTTCATCAAAGTAGCTACAGTTTGTTTTGTAATGATACCAAAGACGATAAATATAAAAGAACAACCACAAATCTGAAAATCTGACCATTAGATGACTATGTTGAATTGATATGTGACACAAACCAGACCAAAGACCAAGGTTTCAGTGTGGGAGATGCGTGTTCAGCAACTTTGGGTTGGAATCTGTAGACGTCCAATGTGGGATGTCTTTATTTGACACGATTGGTTTTGTTATTTTCTTGAGCCTGTCCAGCCCGCTGGTGTCCCTTTCACCTTTTAAGGCAGCTGGGGCCTGACCCTGTAGCACTGGCCCTCAAAGCAGGGCTCCTTTCAGTCCAAACCAGAGACCCTCCCTTTCCCCTCCCACCAGCAACATCCCATTCACTCTTAGAGATAACTTTATTCATCTTGTGCATCATTGTATCCAGTTGAATGCATAGACTATGCAGACACTCAAGTGAATTGAACTAGTGTGCATGTGTTCGACAGAGAGTAGAGGGTGTTATGTCTTCATTTAGATTGGGGAGGGTGGGTGGTACGCCAACTCGGACGGGCACAACTCTTCTTACTTGTTATTTTACATCGTTGGCACCAAACTTATTAACTTCATGCAAGCAATATTTGTCAACATTCAGGCTTATCGTAATTTGGGGTTTTCAATAACTCACTACGTTGGCTTTTAATGCTATACATGTCACTGTTTGTTGTAGTAGCCACCAGGAACATGATGATAATGTGAGGATTTGGTTAGGCGCAGCATCATGTAGCTCTTTTCCTGATGAAACTCCAATCTGACTGTTTGATTTGCCTGCTGAGCAGCTGGCAGGGACAGTTGGGTTTATTTTCACCTGCCTCCTACCAGCAGAGACCACCCTGCTCTTCTCTCATCATTCATATTCAAGCCAGGGCCTCTTGACAAGTCTGCTGATCTCACTCAATGTTTTGTGATATGGACAATACGTTTTCATTCGGCAGAAGAAAAAAAAAGAAGAAAAAAAAGCGTTGAGTCCATCACACTTCTTGAGGCCTGTCTTGTGAGATTCAACCAAGGCAAAGCAGTGGATTACTCCCCTTCTGTGAAGGTCTTGCTAACCACAGCGTATTCGTCACCCTAAACCCAGTCAAAGACTGTCTAATGATGCAGACTGATATAATATAATAACCTCCCCAGTGTTTGTTAAAATGATGTATTCTTAAGACATTGTATGGTGCTGATATTGAGAGGGTGTTACCCATTTATATGTGTGCATTGAGGATGGATATCTCAAATGTCTCCTAATATCTTCTCAAGTTAAAATGAATAAGAACATTCATAAGGATGTTCTTACTATTTCTGCATATTCAGACTCTTAAAGTTTGAGAGGAAAGTGGCAGAAAGACATACCACGATATTGGAAGGATTTAAATAAACATATCATATATAGATATTTATATATGTCTGTTTTTCTCTACATTAAAGCATTAATATCAGATCAGAATCAAGAAGAAATCTCTTGGATCAGGTATGCTAGTGTTGAAAGAAACTCTACATTATTTTACATTTAAGAGTCATCATATGAGAAAGTGAATGTTTGCATGGTAACCATTGGTAACATCATTTGGGGGATTTGAGATATCTAAAAGAGATAAGTTTATACATTAGCACTGTAGTTGCAAAACACCGTTGATATTCAAATGATTATTGTGCAAAATCTGGGATAAGCTTCTGTGTGAGAGCCCTTCTAAGTGCCTACAACTATTGCTAATTCCCTTTACCATTGTGGGTTGCACAAAGGCCTTAATCCCATTTCACTTTTGCAGAAAGCTGGGGCTATTTTCCCTCTCATAAACCAACAACACTCCCCCTGGCCAAAGCTGAGAGGCTCTGAGAAAAGGGACCAGTGTGTGTATACTTCAAGGCTTTTTTGTCTAACTTGGCCAGTGCTCTGCATAAACTTTTAAGTGGTCCCAGTAGGCCTCAGACACCTTTTGGCAGAAAAATAAGCCACCATGGACTGTAAAAAGGAAACCAAACACTCTCTTAACCTAGTCAATCCGAAAGAAAATATATGAGGGCTTTTATAACTCAGATTGAGTTTGGAATGCAAAGAGTTAACATGTCTTCTTTTTCATGCACTAGTAAAGGAACTTTCATTCTTTTGAAAAGCAGGCCTCTTTCTCTGCATTGTAAATCCTTTAATACATTATTTATAACTTGGTGGTCCATTATCAAAGCAACTGAAGTAGAACAGGATTCAATCCCCCTGCTTTGTAGTTTGGCTTTGCCTCGCAATGGAAAAATAAGACCCTCTTCTTTCTGACTTAACATAATATTTTTCCGCACAACTCTGCCGAACTATTAAATATGTAGTTTAATTTGAAGTAGTAGATTTTCAAGGTCATATCTTGACACATTTCCTTGACAATTTAAAATCTTTATAAAGAATGTGAACATGGGAATGTAGTTCTTCTGATCTTTGATCTTAATAAAAAAAAAAAAAAATGTATAAACATTCTTTCTTTTCCATACACATTTCCAAGGAGAAGCACCATTGTTTTGTGAATACATAACAATAATATGAGCAGTTGAACACCCAGAAAAGTGTAAATTCATTCTTGGACATGACAATAGCTGCCAAAGATCTATGTCCGATACGCTGTCTTCAGTGTGCTTATGGAATTGCAAAAGATCCCTGGTGTCTTTCTAAGACTTTTCAATAGACTGCTATCCCACGCTGTGACAAGTCCATTTTTAATACGTAAGTGATGGCTTTATTCACTGGCTGTGTCATGCGGTGCATATGAACACACAGCAGCATGTGGGCTGTGTTGGTTCATGTTACAGGTGTGTTGACTCAAGTTCAACTTCTTCTACCTTTATGTCAATGAAGAACCATACTAGTCAGTAAACAGATTGAACATTATTGTTGAAACTGTTTTAACACCTAAATGTTCTGATCATCAAAAGCCCTAAAAATCCACTGAGTGGAAACTGTACATTAACTTTTCCAACTAGCACTGATTGTAATGCTTACTTTTTAGATTCCTCAGCAACAAGGCAAAAGGTCAAATGGCTCTACAAAGAAGTAAACAGATATTTATGTCACAAGTTTAACAAACAAATTATATGATTTATTTGTGACTTACATTAGTACATTTGTATTATATGCTTCAAGTCATGAAATAGCAGGAACTATTGAATGTACATTATTTACTAAGTGTAATTGCTGGTTAAGTAAGTGCTAAAGCGTGACATGAAGACAGCATGTTCAATGTAGGCGATCACAGATTACAGTTGTTTTTCATTTAAATAGAAATGGAACTAGATAAGAGTATTTAAAAAGTGACAAAAGTGACAAAACTTTTCTCTTTGTTCATAGCAGTGGATACAGTGCTAACTTAATCTTATTTGAAGATGTAAAAGGACTTTGTTGAGCACTAGCAAGCCTATGTCTCTTACAGGATCAACATTTTATGCAAGAAAAGCGCTTAAAATAACTTCCTTTCATCAAATCGCCTACAAGTATCGTATTGTCGGACAGGTGTAGGACAGGTGTAAGGTCACTGAACAAAAGCACCGACTAAATCTTGAATAACTCATACAAGTATTGAGGTCTCAGAGAAGCTTTTTAGTGACAAGAATGTGGCCTCAAAACCACATCCATTATACATTTATGCACTGTATTTTTCAATGCTCTGGGTTTCTAGAGGAAGGCATTTCCAAAACATTGAAGTATTTCAACGTTTCATAGATTCACTTGAGAGTCTGCAGAAATTGCACAGCATCAGCGTTAACATGGTTCATCAGTCAACCTGGGATACTCAGTGGACTTCTGAATCATCACCACTGTTCTCTTTGTTTCAACCCTCATAAACTGAAGCCATATTCCCACCGCTCTTCAATTTGACAGTCAACTAGAGGTGGACCACATGCAGGTAATATATTTTAGGGGTACTGACGAGTTTAATGGGTTAATGTGATGATCAATTATTTGAGTCAGGCTTCAGATGTTCACCTCCCTGCTAGTTGATTAGTCATCTGGTGTACCATGTACCTCAAAAAAATGGTGGTTCCATTTGTGCTATGTGGACAAATCTTTCCAATGTCCTGCATCAGAACAACATTTCTGTACAGTCCTGATGATGAACAGACTAAAGGAATGAAAGATTAAGTGGAAATCATGTTTTGACCAGTACAATGCAGCAGTATCTTCTTATTATGCTAATATGAAACATTCAGCTATGGGAATAAACCAAATCCACAAGCAATGCTAAACCCTGCTAACTTATTAGTCTTATTAAGGTCTTTACTGGCAAGATAAGTTGTAACACCAAGGTACCCATTAAACTGATTCTCTTATCGGGTGTACACTCCAAAATAAATTAAGCTGGTGATGTGGTTAAGAACTTATTCATTTCAGAGTTTAATTAATATTAAAAGAGTGGTGGAGACAATAGACCTGCCTGCATTTGAAATTTTAACCCTGTGAACCCTCATTTGGAACGGTCAGCCTATCTCTACGCTGCACCAGTCTAATCGCTGTCGTGTCAGTGTGACCAGGTGAAGAGTGCTGTTAATTCCATATTGGAACCGGCCACGTGTTGAGAGCAGTGCAGACAGGTAGAGCATGTCAGGGGAGTCTGCTTGTGACCTGACAGGGATTGGCAGGCAGGGTGTTAATTGGGAAGGTGCACCAGTCCATTGGTGTTGAATGTCCCGTTGCAAGACATTGTACCTCCTTATTGACTCCCTTGATAAGCTACTGTATTAGGCTTATGCTCATTATGTGGCTAAGGTTAGCATTGGTGTTTCGCTAGTGTGTGTGTCTGTGTGTCATCAGCTCCCCTGACAACTACTGTCCATTTCATTCAGTATATAACTGAGAAGACGTTTGGTCCTTACCTTGAATTACATTAACCAGTTGCTAAATGTATCCAACTATGATATTGTATTATTACAAGCTATTATTTTGGAGTCACTTATCTACCTACAATAGCCCCATGCCAGATACAGCATATATAACGGATGATTAACAAAAGGGTGATTATTAGGTACAATACAAATGTAAAGTTATATAACATGTAAAGTTATATAATTACATGTCAAGTTATATAATTGCATCTATGCTGTACTGCAGTCATGTTTTATATTTGGAAACTGTACTTTTAGGTTCGTACTTTCCTAAACATTGTTGCAGACAAACATATTTTCGAGGATGCCATGCTGTCTGTTGTCATTTGAATATGAATACTCAGCTTACCAATACAGCAAAGGCTGTTCTCCACCTAATTCACACAACCTTCAATTTAACCTCAACCATTATGTTCAATGGGAGCTACCCTTTCTATTGTGGAAGATGCAGCATCCTATTTTTTCTGGAAAATGATTTAATTAAACCCAATGCATTCCAAAAGAAACAGTAATTTTTGGAACACAATCATACAAAATATGGCCAGAAAAGATAATTCTACTTAACAGCAGCATTTGAATATGTTGGCTTCAGGTTATACTGGATTTCAGAGAATATATCATGCAAGTCACATGTAGTTGTAGATCCTCTATATAAATGTTTTACATATGAAACAAATAAGTACTGCATTTTATGTTTGCAATACACATTTTGTTAATGAATCCCAAAACAAAATTAAGAAGACATCTACTGTATCAAACCATATCTTATTATACATTTAAATTTCATGGTATGAATTTTGGATAACATGCATATATATATTCAGAAACTACTTCTCAATGCAAGTCATTGCAGTGTGAAATTACGCTTATTTAATATTATAATGTTACATGTCAAATAATGTCTTGTCATGTCTTGTTTAGGTCATTTGCTTTAACATGGTAAAATAATAACATAAATGAAAGTCGAGCTGTGTTGTCTCAGCTGGTAGGAGGGCTGGTCTGAGCTGTCAAATTTACTGGTGATATCTTAATCGAGGGACGCAGGAAAAACTATTGTTAATGGGGGCGTAAGAGAGTATTTTCAAGCTGCACCCTGCAAAACAGGAGCAAGGATGTGTTTGGTCAGCCTGAACAGCAAAGAAAGACTTTGGGGAGGACGCCTCCATTGTGACATGTGCAGCGTAGACATAATGAATTATATTATAATTACAATGCATGTCTGTAAAAGGGACAAAACAGATATTTGACCAGGGGGTGGAGTGTGCTGCTCCATAGAGACTCTGGCCACTCAAGAGCACAGACTGCATTTCTATTCAGATCACTTTAACTTATACAAATCTCAATAAGAATGCTCACAGCAGCGATCTCTAATCAATGGCGCTTTGTTAGTGAAGTAAAACATTTGATAGAGGCCCCCCCATGTCTGCTCATACTATTTTTTCACATGTGGATCATTTATGCAGGTCACAGTATGACGCTAGTTAATTTCCGTCCACATTTTTTATTTGAGTTATCATGACAGTTGTTCAGCAGTAATACATACAACAAGCTGGAGTCTTGAATTTCCAGTCAAGTTAGAGACGATGAACAATGCATGTGTTACTCTCTGTGTATACTTGCATATGTTTGTGGTTATATGTGTGTGTTGAGTCGTGCCCAGTTTGGAGAGCTACTCTTGTGTCTGGTGTTGGTGTAGAGATTGTGCTTGTAAAGGCATGTGGGGGAGGACTGGAGTGAAACCAGCAGAGAGAAAAAGAAAAGCAGAGGGGAGGGAAGCTGCCAGTGACGGAGAAGATGAGGATTTGACAGTGAGGTGATGGAGAGTTCAAACAAAATGAGGCTTGTAGATTAGCAGCGCTCCCCCCAGTGACAGGTGTCATCTCATGGGGCAGTCTGTCACTCTGCCTGCTGCCACTCTTTATATAATACCAGGAGGGAGACGAGGGGAGAGAAGCCGCAACACCAGTCGCACCTCACCAGGCACGTCCGACCAGAGTCTCCCTGCCAGTCACCAAGATTAAAGCCCCAGTGGCAGAGGGAAGCACCGGGACAAACAGAAGCCAAGCGAACTGGAGTGAAAAAAAAACCACAAAAACGCCCAGCAACGCAATTTCTCTTTCTCCTACCTACGAAAGTCGTTTGCATCAGTTTAGTACCAGAATGATCAATTGTTTGGGTTGTACTGAGAATATCACTACTGTATGATAACATTTCAACTGTATTTTACTAATATTGAGTTTAATCTTCATTCGAGGCAAGGATAATGTCAGTGTTTTGACAAGCTGAAAATGTTCTTATCAAGTCATAATGTGTTTAAAGCTCTATGGCTTGGTATGAAATATCTCAATTGTAAATCATATCCATATTTACAGTCATAATGTTTAGACAACCAAACATATATTTGTCTTCATATTCTAGTTTTTTTAGTATGTCACTAAATGTATTTTAATCACTACACTTTGTGTCATGAAATCAAGCTTATTTTCATGACAACAGGGACATCTAAAACAAGATCACTGTCTAGATTAAAATCTAGATAATACATCCACATTTAAGCACTTTAAGCACATATCTTTATCTTGCAGTATGATTACAAACAATGCTGAGCAGAGAAACAGTGACTCCCCAGTCTTTTAACCACAGCCCTGAAACTGGATAGAAGGTATTAACTAAAGCTTGGGGGGAGTCCACACACACACACACACATATACACAGACACAATACACACCCTCACATCTTCCTGGTGACGCACAAGGTGAGACCTGCTGCTCTCTGTCCAGGACTCGAGCCATCTGGTCCACAGATTGCAGCGAAATACACCCAGTGAGCACTGCTGCATCTCCTCCACCCCCCCCCCCCCCAACACACACACATACCCCTGGGTTACAGCCTCACAGAAGGGTCAGCTACTGTATTTCTCCAGTAGTTTGCGAAATTGTGCATTTTGACATGACGTGGCTGCAATTTGACTTTGACTCCATGAGTGGTTGTTTCTGTCATCTGTCTCCACTGATTACATAGCAGCAAAATCAATTTAGCTCAGACAAGAGAAGTGACAAAGGAAACACCTAGACAATCAGGAGAAGAGTATGGAAAGATGAGATGCAAATATGAGTCCCCAATAATTATTCGGATGTTTGTCTTACTGACAAATGAGGGATGCCCCCTATTGACTCTGTCAGGAAAGCCAGTACTGAGGCGATGAGGGAGTTAAAGCAGTCTTCACCACTGCCTGCAAATTGGGTTGTAAGCCATGCCAAGTTCCAACATTGCATTGCATTTACAACCCTGATAGTAGAGAACAGATCCCTAAGATAATGTGGACAATAGAGTGACTGTATTATAGCTCACGTTGAATTTCAGCTGGCCAATATACATTAGGGTTTTAAAATATTCATTGCACAGGTTGGAGGGGAGAGAAGGTTATGTATGTATTTTGCACTCTCCCGATTGGAAAAATCTCTCTGCATAATAATTGGGTGGTAGTCCAAAACATAATAAAAACGAAAATGAGCAGAGGCTTGAGATACATTTAGTAACTTTCAACCCGCCTTCGGAAAGATGTGTTGGGTTTGTATATCCAGTAACATTCCATGTTCCACACTGTCCAGAATATCAACTAAAAAAGCTAGTGTCACATCAAATAAAGTAAACTTCATTAAAACTTTCAGTTTCTTAATTCCTTCCTGAAATAACATATGAACGTCCTGAGAAAGGGTTCTCACAAAGTGGCACAGGAACAACAGCAGGCGTCCTGCGCTGTGCACATTTAAAAACAAGTTATGAGCCTTATAGTCTTTACACTGAAGCTCTCGGCCCATGAACCAGCAACCACTGGGGAAACAGGCCACCCTCAGTTGTGAGTAATGAGACAGGCTGTTTTTTTTTTCGTGGTGCTATTAGAGGCTCCCATTAAAAACCCTGCTCCAGGGTATTCTCTCAGTGTTGTGAGAATGGAAATGGGATCTGATAACGGCATGTATAATTTGTTGCCACATCAAAGTCACACTTATTGGCTTTATTTTCTATCGGTGTTACATCTACCTCCTGGTAGATTTCAAGTCAAATACACTCAGATACAAAGCAGATAGCGATACATCGTCTGCCATACTCTACTGTAACCAGCCAGAGAAAAAGTTAACACTTTACTTTACACCTTGATTGATTAGATCACACAGGGAGAAATTAGTACAGCAGTCGCCTGCATTGTAGTTCCATGTCAACATGTAACGTTCATTCAATAGGTTTTTCATGACGGTTAAATATATCAGCATGGGAAAGATTTTTTTGTCATTTAAAATCTGAGATGTTATGGTATTTAAATTACATTTAATTTTAATCTCCTTTAAACATTTCCCCATGCTATTTACTCTCTCCTATCTGAGCCTCAGACTGGCATGCACCTAAAGGCTTTTTACACTTCTGAAACCTATTACAACATCCCAATACAGAGGACAAGTTTCTGAAATTATTGTTTTAATGCACATGCACGCCGAGTAAGACAAGGAGAGAAGGAGAAAGACAAAGAGAGACGGAAGGAGACGCAAACAGAGATACACTCACACACCATCCCTCCCCCACTTAGCTCACAACTATCCTGAAGAAGAGAGAGGTTATTCTGAATTTGTGAGGCTGTCTTTTCTTTGTGTCTTTGGGTTTTCAAATGGGGATATCGGTGGGATAGGCTTCTATCAGAGCAGAATTATTTTCCCAACTCCAACCTAGAGATGTGAGCAGTGCAGGGCTGTATTTTCCCACTGCATTTGGTAGATGTTCAGCATTATATCTCATGAGTGGCACCTCATTTCACACAGCCTAATGGCTTGACACAGGGAGCATACCCAGCTCAGGCAGGGAGACTCCCCTGTATATTTTGGACCGGGGGAATGGGAGAGATGGCGAGTGGAGAGCTGATTAGTAGGCAGAGCGAACTATTTCTACCACCACAGAACATACCATGTGGGGAGATATAAAAAAATGAAATATCGATGACCCAAGCTCATTTATTGATAACTGGCATTCTTAATGAATAATGTTTTTGGATGGAAGCCTGATCGTATGCATTCCCACTGTACTAAATGAGACAGGAACTGGTTGTAACGTTCTCTTATTTACTGGTTAAGCAATCGAGCGGCAAGTCTATTGTGTGATGTTTGATGACATTAAATAGAGAGCAGCAGATGGAGAGAGCAAAACGTGTTCTGTGCTCAACTTGCTGGCTGTATGACAGACATTACCACCCTCCAGCTTCCTTGTCCTACAACAGGAGCCTGCCAGAGCGAGGCAGGTAACATGATTGTATAATTGTGTCATGACACGGTGAACCCGTTGCAGATATATAACCATGTTAATTTTCTGATAGCACAAGGCCAGCCGTTAGAATCAGAGTTGTGATAGGTATAATTTGTGCCTCCCACACCACAGTGAAAGGATCAGGTCATCAACAGGATAAATACAAATTACAATTGATGCACTCTCAGTTCCGCTGGGCCAGTTTGTGTGACAAGGCTGTGCAGAGGCAGGGTTGGCGAGCTTATCATCTCTCATTTCACATCTGAGCCCTAAAGGCAAAAACATGATCAAATGTTGCCTATGAGTTACGTTAGATATCATTGACCTTTTTTTAATCTAAAATTGTTTGACATGAGGCTACCTGTGAAATGGATCCTTTCACAGCTTCATATAGCAACAGAGTATTTGATGGTGACATTAAATTATCCTACATCACTAGTAGACACCTAGGTAAGGCAAGACGCACATATGGGAATGTTGTGTTCAGGCATTGTATCAAAAACAAATTTTGGCATGGGTGTGTTTGAATGTACGTATGGTTTATGTGTATGTACAGTTTGAGTGTGTTTGTGTGTGTTTGAGCGAATCCTTCTTGGAACCCTGTCACAGTGTGTCAGACAGGCAGCTGAAGAGCTCTTCATTAGAGGCCCTCTGTGTCTGAGGGAAAGAAAACAATGCGCTCAGCCCAGAACCTGTAACCTTTCCATTTAATCAGGAGTTCAAACTGCACTGTCTCCCACTAGAGCAGGATTCCTCCTCTGGGGTTTGGGAGCAACTTTGAGGCAAATGTTTTCATATCGAAAAATGCAGAGGCAGAAACGCCTATCACTTCATAACACGAGGTAGCACTGCAAACAGGTAACCGAACGTCAGTCATAGCTGAACTCACTGTTTATACTCTATCTCTCTTTTTCACTCAAATGTCGGAATGGATACCCAGATAAGCCCTTCCTGGACACCCTCCATAGTTACTGTAAAACAACCACAAGTAGCAAGAGTTACGTCACAGGGAAATAAATGTCCTGTAAGTACTCAAGGGGAATTTTAAGGAGTGGTCACAGTTTTCAAATGAATAACATAACCCTATGAAAATTCTCACCTTTTCCCCCCCACTAAAAAGATAGCTTATGTGATACATACTGTACAGAATTAACTGTAGAAAATAACATTTCCAGTTTTTTCACCATACAATTTCAATAAAGGCTTAACAATTTAAAACATAAAAAAATACATCACACTTTTTTATGCTGGTGGGCAGCCAATAGCCTTCAAAATGATTGATTTCAAGGAAAAAGAGAAGTGATTTCAAGGAAAAGCCAAGCTTTCTATTGACTACACTGCGTTAATATGAGACAGAGACTTGTCAGGAATGTATATAACAATAACACTTTGTCAATTTTTCGGCACAAAGGTTGATCATTCTTCCTACGAGCTTACGCAGTTAATTGTACTATGTAAATTAGAGCAATTACAAAGCTTTTAGGTGAAGAGATGACAGCTGAGGTTGGCTTTATTATCAGCTTCATCCAAACAGTTGTCATGGAAACAATAAAGAATAGCCCTCCTGTCAAATAATGATATAGCACAACGTGGAGTTAGAATCTCAACTCTGTTGGTGTTCATACCCAGAACGGACAAGACAAGTTATGTAAACTTTGGATCATGTTGTAACCATGATGAGGAGGATAATCAACACACCAATACATCATTTCTCTGGTTTAGGGCTGTTATCATTATCATTATCTTTGCTGTCAGAAGAAACAGCTGCATCGGGAGAAACGGTAAAAGCTTACTTGTTGGTTACGTTATTTAGAAAGTAAAAAAAAATACACTTATTGCTGCAATATGGTTGTGGTTTGAATAAAAATAAATGCTATTTCATAGGATATCTCCATGAAAAACTGAATACAAATCTAACATTTTCTCCATTCGTTTTGTTGTTAGTGACAAATTAAAGGGAATAACAATGAATTGATTGAGAATACCGAATACAATTTGAAGCTGCAAATTGATATTTTCTACGGCAATTTATATTACAATTACACTTGTGGAGGCTTTCATGAATTAAATATGAGTTATGTCTACGAATTAGATGTTATATAGGTAAATTACAAGAGGCAGTCTGTAATTGAGGTGGTGGCAATGTAGGCCCAGTAAACTAATCCCTGGCTGGGTCATGTGATGCCCTGTCCTCCAATGGCAAGACTTCTTTTTTGCCACAAAGCCAGGGCAGCTGAGAAAATTGATTTCTCATCTGAGCAGTATTTGATAGCTTTTGAAATCAGAAATTGAAATTAACTAACCTACGCCCTGTCATTACAAAAGAACAAATTAAAATGCAAGTGTTTCCTACCAGTACAGCAAGACTGCCAAGGTACATTTTCTATACGGTCTACAACTTACAATTGTGCTTTATATTATCCTGACCAGCACACATTCAATTTGAGGTGTCTTTGTTAGTCTGTCCTTGCAAGGACCATGTCTTTAAAAAAAAGAAGCATTTAGACATGCTGATAAACTGTTGGTGTAGGAATGTTTCCCCATTCACGACCACAAAATACTTGTGAAAGTGACAAAGCACAAGTTAGTTGATGTATGTGACAAAAGACATGTTTAAACAGATGTTAGTGCAGGTGGACATGAAGATCAATAGATGGTGGAGAGCAGATAGATAGTTACCTGAGATGGAGGAATTTGTAGCAGATGTTAAACAGACTGATGCCCAGCTAGGCAGATCAATGGATGGGAGGCAGATGGAGGAGAACATGCGTGAGTGTGGGGAGGCGTTTTTTACTAGACAGAGACATGAACAAATGGGAGTCACATTTGATATGCAGATGGGCTCCTGCCCATAACAATGAACTATCAAGAAACAAGGAAATAGATTGCAACTTAGGAAACTTTTCATGCCAACAGCCGCCCCCGCCTCTTCTGACATTTGTGTCATCCCAATTACTAGTGTCTCCAACCCGTCACTGTCAAGACCATGCAGAAATAATATTACATTCCAGCCATGGAGTGCACCATTTGAGCCATTATTAAGCCTGCTTATTGTAAGACTCAGCAATTTTCTGGGGCTTTCAAACTTGGCTAATTAGCCCTGCAACCAGGTAACGTCAAGCTGAGAATTAACGCACCATAACCTTCGACTCCCATTAGTGACTTAGTGTATATGCATGATGCATTTCTGACAATTATCTTGGCCAGGGTTAGTTTTATGAATATTACCATGCCTGACATCTATTTTTCTACTGGACACGTGGTTTAAATAATCTCCTTGCTACCTAAATGGTCAAATATAATGTTTTAATACAATAATCAGTAAGTAAATCATTTTTATTTGTGTGTTTGTGTGTACTACGCAATGCTACTAAGCAATACTATATGGTGTAATAATTGGTCTTATTTGCGTCGTCAGTCATATCTCAAAGATGAACTATGGCATGTGTATGGTGATATGTACATGTGTCTGACAGAAGGGACAATGTTTGCCATATTGAACTCTTAACAAACGGTAGCATTCATTCACTGACCGTCCCACACATCTCTCTTTCTCTCTCCCAGGTACACACACATATATAAACCCATACACCCACCCACACACACAGATCTTCTGACATCCCTTGTCCCAGTGGCCTTGCTGTCCGAGAAGCAACTTGAACTAGACGATAACCTGATAGACTTTATCTTGTCTTCCCTGGGTCTTACGAAAGCCTCAAGAAGACACTTCAACAGCAAGGCATCCCCCCAGAGTCCTAACCTTCCCCTCATCTCCCATCGCCAGCCTAGGCGCCTGAGAGCTGTCAGCGGCCTGTTGCTTATTGATGTTTCTGCATGTTTTATGTCTTTCTGAGATATGACGGCCCTGACACAGTGCTGATTTCAATCAGCCTGCTTCATACCGAGTTGGAGTGACAGCTGGAAAAAAAAGAAGAAGGAAAAAAGAAAAAGAAATGTTCGGGATGTCATTGGCTCAGATGAGGTTCGGCCTTGTCTCTGACCAGGAGAGGGGATTCTCCTCCCTTCTAATGAAAATGTTTCATTCACATCTCATGCCTCCCTTGCTGATGAATTCAATAGAAGAAGAAAAAAGAGAAACGAATAGGGAGGAAAATAAATTCAGCTTTTGTCAGATTGGGTAGGCAAGAAGAGAGGATGACCTCAGAGCCAAAGGTTCTGACACTGCATCAATCCCTTTAGGGGTGAGGCCTGCTGGACCAGTGCTGGCTGAAGATTACTTCAGCACATCTGAGGGATGTCTGCCCTATCTATTCCACATGCTCTATGCAGAGAACCGCCTTGTATGGTTTATACTCTGAGCTGCCCACTAAATTAGGTCTGAGATCATTCCATGAAATGAGGGGAGCAATTGAGCTGCAAACCATTGACAGGGAGCCTACAGAATCCCTGAGAAAAGAGACGTATCTGTCTCTTGTTTTCTTTATCATGCCAACTGGAATGTACCATGGGTAATCCCAATAAAAGCTCTTTACTTGCAAATTGAAAGTTTATGCACACATCTGCCGATAAGACGCTCCCACGCAACTTTCTCACATTCACGTTTCCAGTGTGCTATCACATACATATGTCTCCTTGTGGTTGTGTCTGTCAAAAAAATGCAATCTGAGTCTCATTATTAATTAATAGTCACCAGTAATGTGTGTCAGAGGTACGGCATGTTGCACATTTCAAGCAAACGCACAAAATAATGAAAAACAGCTATATCTGTGTTACTCTCACTCTGAGTATCACCAGCCTATTAATTTGTTTTCAAAGTATATATACTATATGAACAGAGCAAGAGAGATTGTTTTTAGTATTATTTCAGATTTATATAATGTATGATTACAGTAGACTGCAAATACTAATATTGTCATTATTACCAGGGGCTACTGTGACAGATTGTACAACCAAAAGTGTATTGCTCAGTGAATACAAGGTATTCATTACAAATAATAGTTGCTTGACATAAATATTTGTTTCAGAAAAGCTGAACAGATAGAAGTTAACTACGAAGCATATTTTAAAAGGCATTTCAGTTCCTGTGCTTTCCAGAACCTACTACAGTACATCTTGTAATGAGATCTCAACAGACAAAGAATAAATTAGCTGTCACAGAATTATTTCAATTTCCTCATTCTAATAGAAGATTGTGACAGGTGTTGTAGTTCCCCTGTTTGGCTTCACAACATGTTAGAATGGATAATTGATCCATCATAAAACATCAAGTAGTGGCAGTAACCGCCTTGAGACTACAACACTGAACATGCGGAAAATCAAACTTAACTCTATGTTGACTAAAACACTCCCTTGCACTGTCGATCAAGCATGTCCCTCCTTGACAGCTCTGTTCGTATGTTGTTAAATAATCTAAAAGGGGGGGGGGGAACATGAAAGAAAAAGGAGTCTCAGAGGAACTGTCACAAAGAAAAGAAAATGCCACGGGGGGCGAAGAATGCCTTCAGTCGCACAGCTTTTCAGATTTTAATTTCAGTCTGTAAGACTGACTCCTGGGATCGCCTGAGTGAGCGGGTCCTGGGAGTCAGGGCTGTCACTGACCCCTGTGCATAGACAGACCCAGAGAGATGTCAGCTGGGAGCTCGCTAGGATCACCAGGCTGCCAAGCGCTTTGAAAGCTGCTGCCAATTCAGACTAAGTTTCAGCTGAATGGCTGCCACAGAGAAGAAGAGCGACAGCAATAAAAACAGGTTGCAAAAGGAAGAGAATTCGCTTTCAAAATGTATTTGGCCTTTGACCTTGCATCCTACCCCTTGGCCTCTGTCTTTGAAGCTGAGCATATTTTTTTAGGCACATTGAAAGAAGGGAGTGTTTTGGGGGAGGACTTGGGGCCTGTCAGTTTAAATATATTAATAATCTGACAGCTTCATCTGCTTCTGAGGACCAACCATGACAGCTGCACAATAGCTGGTGCTGTAGCCCTCCTCGTACATGTCTAGCTTTCCTGTCTGAACAACACAGAGAGTTTATTAAGACATCACACTCCTGTGAAGTATTGATTTAACACCAGTCCCTGTCACTTTCCATATTACCCAAATCAAAAGTTTGCAAATGAGCAATGATGTGTAAGCATACAAACTGCTACTTGTACACGTCAGGTTGAGGTTTTACTTTTTTATTTGATAAAACTTTATATATTTAAAATGTACAACCCATTCAATATGACTTGAAATTTGTATCAAATAAATATGCTTTGCTGGAATTTTGAATGATTTTATACGTATTATAAGTAAAATACATATGAAGGCAGTTCATAATGACAAAAAGGATGAAGCTGGTTGTCTTTGAATATTAGTGCCGCCCCTCAGACAGAGGATCTGTCCATGCAGAGACAGAGAGCGAGGACGGGGTCAGGCAGAGCGCAGGTAATTGAGGTGTCCCCTCCCCTTCCCATTTTTTTCGCGGAGCTTCTCACCCCTTCCGCTCACCCGCTGCCCTATCCACACAGCGGGCACAATTACATTCCCCATCACCCCTCCAGCTGGCCCCCATGATCCCGCACTTCTCACTAAACGCGACTCTGCCGGCCCTCTCCCTCTTAACCTTCCAGCACCCGCGCCGGGGAACGAGGGAGGGTGCACACCAAACAGGGAGATGGAACTCTGCAGTGGTTAGCAAAAAAAGACAGAAGTTGAGTTAAATTGGAGGTTGTGCATCCGAGTAAAGGATAATTGGTGTGCTGAAGCTGAAGCCAAATTATGTTTGTTAGCTCACGCCGTGCATATGCACCATGAATGCCCCACGAACGAACGGTCGAACTGCTCGTTCTCATCCACACAAAGTCAACCCAAGTCCTCGAACCTTCAAATATGAAGGAGGGAATTCACTGTCAATTATAACGACCCTGTGTAACATATTGTGACTTCCTGAATTGATTCATATTACTGATCATGATGTTTGAACCTCCGTGGTCATATTACTTACAAATCTGCATTCCAAATGCATCTATTATAGCTGGCCTTTTCAGCCTTGTCCTAATCATAATGCAGTAACAGCTATCAACATCTACGGTAATTGAGAGACTGGAAATAGATTTCAACACCCAAGTGTCAGTGCGTTCCTATTTCCACAACACTCTTGAGGTGTCTCTAGATGGACTGGGTTTTCGCTCCATCCCATCACATTAATGAGTGGGGAGACTCTCCTGTGCGTTATTACCTGAAATAATACCATATGGTCAAATGTAAACAACATCTGCATATTCATGTCTTAACTTCATCTGTTTAATTAGTTCCAGCAAAGCAGTTTACCCTCTGAGGCCCCCCCTGTCAGAGCAGTGATGGCGGAGTCGTGGCCTGCTGTCGTGCCTGACAGTCCTCCATTGTTCAGATGACGCCCATGCCCTGCCTGGTTAATGCCAGGTGCATCTGTACAGGCCGTGGATCAGGTGAGGGGAGTTAAGGGGGTTCTTTCACACTGTTCCTTCACGCTGATGTCAAATCTGACAGGTCTTCTTCATTAGGGAGATTCGCCATTGCGTTCCTGATATTTCATTACACAGTATTTAACGTGGCTTTGCTAAAAGCCAGTGTTTTAACAGAAGGACAACATTCGGACAAGCCTTGTCTATCACTAAAAAGTATCAACAGGAGTGGATTTTATTTCTTTTTTTTTCATGCCATCAATATGCACACCAATGTGAAAAAGATCAACAACACAGATGACATTTTTTTATAGACAAATGTTTTTAGAGTATGTACATATAATTATTATTGTTATTGCAATTAATTCCCGTCTGGTTTAGGTACCCTCAAAGCAAAATTAATTCAATTTTTATTTCCTACAACCCACACACATACCGTGTACTCAATTATTCAAGCTTCTATGAATAAATAAAAAAAACTGTTTTCTTTGTACACTTTTCCGTGTGAAATAACCAAAAAGAAATTTAAGATAACAATATCTGTGTACTTTGGGCTCTGGAAAGCAGTTACTATATCTACTCCTGTACAGTCATCCGGATGGCAATTACATACTTGTTAGTATGGTAACAGCCCAAGGTAGCACAGAAGGCTTGAAGGGTTGCCGGGCATTCTTTATAATTAAATTCCCCTTCATCAGCCACTCGTTTGTGCACAAGCATTAATACTTTTGACCCCATGTTGCCCAAACACTAACGTGTCTGGGGAAGAAAAAAGAAGAGGGAAATGGAAGAAAAAACATGAAGGAATATCTTATTAGAGAAGTCAGACATGTTTTAGCCTTCGTTTCTTGATGGCTGCTCCTGGTGTCGCGACCTACTGGCGTCTAGCTAATACAACAGTGAGCGCCACGCCATTGTTCTCAATCAATAACTAATTATCAAAGTACTGGCTCCGACTGCTATTGTCCTCTTTGCTTGGAGCCCCTTGTTGTGAAATGAAAAACAGAAAGGGGAAGAAAGGGGAAAGAAGGGTGGCTTTTGGCTGCACAGTGCTGCTGCCGCCACAACATCCTAGCAAGCCTTTCAAGATACACTGGGCCATCAGTTTGAATTAACATCCCCTACTAATTGATATGAATTAGAACAGACGAATTCTTGTTGCTGGTGAATGTCATAATGATATCCTCCAAGTAATCATGGGAGACAAAAAGAATTCACCACCGAACACACATGCAGACCACAAAATAATAGACAAATTACTTTGACTCCTGCTAAAGACTTTGTGAACAAATCTCACAAACAAAGACAAACTAGATTGCTGCCAAACTGTACGTTTCATATTTTTAACCTTTGGAGTGATCATGACCAGAATTGTTTTCAGATGAGGGAGCTTCTTCCCAAATATGTTTATATATTTTCCAAGGACCATTGGAAGGATCTCAACAGATCCAAAATAGAGCACTTTATTCACTGATGCAGTACTATGTCCACTTAGCACCTAACCATTGTGGGTTGCTTTAACAAATGATCTAACAAAAATAGCAGAGCCCAGTCATTGTAAATTGGCAAACCCAGCGGAGATTCTGTGTTGGTGCCTGCTTGTCTGTGTGCTTCCCAAGCAGTGCCTTGTCTCCTGTCATCTTGCGTGCTCACACAGTTCACTAGTCCCCAGTCCTGTTGGTGCCAGTGGCCCCGGGCTCAGGGTCCGAGGCCCTATGCAGCCCTGGGGTCGGTGGGGGGGTGGCGGGTGGGGGTGTGGCTGGTGCTCTCATGGCACGCTGGGGTCAGCCTGGTAAAAGTGCTGCCCTCTGGACGGTGAGTATAATTCCTCAGCAAGACCAAGGCAGCTGGAGCAGGGCGGCCGGCCCCGTGTAATCATATCGCTTGCACTGGAGCTGATGTCTGACCTCATTACCAGAGTTTAATTGCATTGTTACAGAGTTTCACTTTTTTCTTTTTCTCCAGTTTCTTTTTCTTTCTGGCAGCTCTCCAAAAGAATTCCTGGTTTGATGAAAAATTAAATGAATTACTTTTATATTTGTGTCCCTTTTTGGGACTCATGCAAAAAAGTGTCTTTATCACCTTATTCATGTGAAATATAACTGCTTCCAGTGCTAGTGCCATTTTGATATGGCTTTCAGGTGCAAGAGCAAATATTCCAGATTGTAATCTAGTCAAGATTGATTTATTATTAAACCCAATATGTGTTTCCAAAATTTGGTCACAATGTCATCTTTTTGGTAAGTGCTTATTTTTTTCTTTTCTTTTGTTGCACAAGACACACGTCATCTTTTTGAGATGTAATATAACCATACCACAACACACCTCCCTTTTAGTTCCTGAGGCTATTGATATGGAAATGATTGGAAAAGGAACAGAGTATTACATCAACACTTCATTAACACCTCTTTTAAAATGTACCTGTTCTTTAGCAAGCTCTGTTTGGCAGACAGGACTGTGTTTGGAGCTCAGTAAACGTGTCAATGGCTGGTGTTCACACGTATAATGAAATCAAATTGCTTTACATCATATTGGAATTAAAACTATTGATTCAAAGGTGATTAATCCATGTTGTGTATAATCCATGTTGTGTATTTCAGTATTTCAAAATGTGATCACCCTCAAAACAAACAAAAGGTTCTTATTTTACAATTTCGAGACAGTGTATTTTGTTGCTTTTGAAGCAATCAAAACTTCCTACTCGTCTTAAGCCTGTAAGGTATATATGCAAGGAAATAACCGTCTTTCATGCCATGAAACCATATGAAACATGAGTAATGACAAGTACCTTTGCCGTCGTGCTAATAGAAAGCGTGAGTGGGGCTCAAGGTTGCCGGCTTTGCTGCCTTCAGAGTGTTAGCCTGCTATTCTTCACAAACACATCCTCCCACCCATCTCAACTCCAAGTCATCGTTTTTTCCTGCTTTGCACTGCAGCTGCACGGCTAAGTAACCCGCACACCCCAGCGCAACCGTGACTAGGTCACAGGCAATGGGCTACCTTGCAATATAAAGTATTTTTTCGTTTGTATATTAACCACAGATCAACTTTTAGTATGTGTATCTTAGAGCTGAAATTTTAGATTTAAAAAGAGGGTGGTATTTGTCTGTGTATGAGATAGACAACTATTCTTTGGTTTGGAATCACATTGTATCATGCCCTTGAAAACAGTTCCCAATTAAATATGTGCATTGTGTATGCACTGCAGATATATTTTTCCTATTTCCCAATCTTGAAAGAGCAATTATAATTCCATGATTCATACACACACTCCATTTGAAGCGCCCATCCTATCCCATTGTCAGTTGTCAGAGTAGAGGATAAACCACGAAAAGCCCTAATCCTGAGCTGGACTGCCGGCTTTAATGAGGAGCCAGTCTCAGGCAGAGCCATGTGACGCCCAGGCTGGGGCCGGAGCGATGCGGAGCTGAGGTCACCTCCTAATAGAGGGGTCCATGGCTTCCCCTCCGGAGAAGGGAGGAGCCCACTTACTTTGACCCATTAAGTCAAGTTGCTCTCCTCTGACCCTCCCAAAGATGCTGGTTGTGGTGGAGCATCACAAGAGCCAGAGTCCACCCAGTTCTGCTGCCTGCAGGCAACAGGACTAGAAGAGAATAGCAGGATAAAAAATATAAAAAACGTAGCAGGACTGGGGCTTGTGAAAGATGTAAATTCAAAGTAAAAGGGGCAGAACTTTAACCTATGGGCAGTTATGCAGCAAATGGAACAGAGCTGCCGCTTGGAATTAGAGGACAATGAGGAGTTCAGCCCAGGGGCGCTCAACCAACGCATACTCAGTGTATCAGATCCCAATCTTAGTGACATCGCTGACCATCGCTTTGCAAATATTCTGATCCTTGGTGGCACCAAGACAGGGTTGGGGGCAATAGGGGAACTGTACTAAAATAAGTGAATAACATATGGAGGAGGCGTTCAGCAAAAAATATGGTACAATAGGGAAATGGAGAGGGGAAAAGAGAAAGTTTAGAGATGTGGACTGGGAGTACATTAATGCTGGACTTCCTAGTGAAGCAGAGGAGAGTAAAGCTGTGCAAATAGTCTCAGGATCACACTGTCAATAATACG
This sequence comes from Protosalanx chinensis, assembly GCA_030340685.1. Taxonomy (NCBI): domain Eukaryota; kingdom Metazoa; phylum Chordata; class Actinopteri; order Osmeriformes; family Salangidae; genus Protosalanx; species Protosalanx chinensis. The sequence continues at coordinate 11,380,653 of CM059318.1, forward strand.
TGCAATCTGCAGAGACAGAAAGCTATAATCAACAAAAATCCATATTGAGGGTGAATGCCAGAGTTTTTCCAAATGTCAGCCCAGTGTGTTTGCAGAAGGGCAGGGATGACAGATGAGGAGCAGGGGGGTGAGCAGGCAGGACAGGGGGAGACATGGCTGATAGGCACTCACTGTGCTGATGAGGTCCAGGACATGGAGGCCAGGTAGAGAGCAGCGACAGGCCAGGGGAACATGGTACCTCTGCCTCAGTCTGGTCCTGTCTGATAAGGCTACATGAGTCTTCTGAGCTCTTGGTGCTATACACATAGACATCCACACCCACTACTGAATCAAACCCATGGTGGTCCGGATCTATATCCAGGATTTGTGTTTCTGTTTCAGTGTCAGTGTTATTTATTTATATTATTTATTATTTATTTATTATTTATATATATATATAGGTGCCTTAACATTTTCATGAAACACTAGTTGGGGGTTTAAAGGACACTTAAAGAGCAAGAGTAGCAGATAACTTAGACCTTGAAAACATTTCTGGCACATATCTGAACACTTAAGTTTAGTGTGGCGATATGGACATCTTTTCCATTTTAACTTTGACATAAGTGCACTGAAATTGAGGTGTTTTTTTGTGTTCGATTTCTTTCTCATTCACCCTTTTTGAAAGGCTTTGCCCATTCTTCTTCTGAGGTCTTTTAAGTCATTATAAATGATTTTTTCTCTGTCTCTTTATCTTTTTGGCTTAGTCCGGTTGAAAAAGAAAACGTGCAGATTTGCTGGAAATCAGTGGCTTTTGTGTGCGGCTGCAGGAGCATGGTGAAATGTTTGGACACTAATACCCATTCATTTTGGTAGCTCCATAAATAAAAGCTGCCAGCTATGCGGCTGCCGTGAAGTGGTATTGTTTGGTGCTCAGCGGGATGTCCTGTTCACATTAGCACAGCAGGGGAAACTGGCCGGAACAGCAAGACAACTAAATCAAGACATTTTCAACTTCTGACAAAATTGCTATAGGGGGAGAAGCAGTTTTGACGAGGGGATGTCTCTCCGCTCTGTGTGTGTGTGTGTTTATGTGTTTTTGTGTGTCAGTTGGTGGGAGTGAGGGTGGAAGGGAGGTAGGGAAGGAGGGTGCAGGGAGTAGAGATAAAGTATTTTCAAAATGCTGTATATTGTGAATAATACATTAAAGGGAACTCCATGGGGTTGACATAAATGAGGAAGTGTTTCTCTAATGGAATTAGAGAAATAGTAATAATAATAACTATATAACTATATAACTACTACTATATAACTATAAATAATAGTAAGATCAGACAAGAACCCTCCACTGTCTCTGGGCTCATATTCTTATCCTGTTTTCAAACCACAATTGGGGATCATATGTGACTTTTTATTGTTACATACTAAAATAAAGCGTTTGCATAAAGTTTTTAACATCAAGAACCTTTACCAGCCATGCTAAAACAGTTTTTTAGAAGTCATTGTGGGACAAAATACATTTTCACGTTAAAATACGTTTTTTCATTCATATACTGTTACTGTAAAGACCATACTTCCAACTAAGGTCATACATTCAGACTACATGCAATAAGGATTTGTCCCAAAAAATAAAAAATCTTGAGGGATGTGGCTAGGAACCGAACACCCGTCGTGCTTGTACGCGTAAATGTTACTAATCCCAACCAAAAAAAGAATCATAGGAAAATTGCCAAACTTCCTTGCTAAATATACAGAAGGTCATAAAGAACAGCACATGTGTTGGTAGAGTGTCACAAAGCAGACTGTTTTAACCAAGCCCGAGCCCTGGGCTAGATTTGCAGGTGGTCGATTGCCTCATCTTCACAGAGGTTAACTCTTAGGGAGTGCTAAAAGCTCCAGGTCTGAAAGGGAGGCCTATCATCAGAGGAGGGTGCCTTAGTGCCAACAAGACCCACATAATGACAATCCTGACCTCAGTTAAGTACATAACACAGCAAGGGCTCTTGGATGTGCTGCCCAGAACAATGTAGGGGGAGAAGGCACCAACCACACCAGGGCCACAGCTGGGATTTACCATGCCAACGAGGCTGCCATCTTGATTAGGGGCAGGTTAACCTTTCAACTTAACTGAAAGTGAAAATAAAGGTTTGACGTTTGCTTCTTTTTGCAAATCACACTTTACTACAAGTCGTTACGAGAAATGAACCAATACTGTGCATGTCACAGCCCCAAGTGCCTAACATATATTATCCGAGGGAGAATAGAAGAAAATAAGGTTTGGCAGTGCCACCATGAGGTTGTGGCTGGATTTTGTTTATCTTGAGGCAATCTGGACCCCATCCAGACTTTCCCTCTTTTGGAGTTCTGTGAACTGGAGATGAGAGGAGTAGTCCCTTTTTCTGTGGGCTCTGCTTCTTAGTCTTTGCTGCAGGGTTCAGTGGACCTTGAGAAAACACCAGTGAATCCGTCACCATCCAACCCCCCCCAGGGACAAAGTTGGCCGGCCACTTCTTAAGCTTCACTGACCCAAGGCCTGAACCCTGCTGCTCCCTATTCCCTGCCCTACGCAGCCTCTGGGAATCTCTGACCTAGGGTGCATCAGGAATCACAGACTCGCATGGCAGCATCAAACACACTGGCAGGTAGTCTTATGTTACTGAAGTACAGTGGCCTTGGAACGACCAAATTCACACATTCACAAATTCACAAAACCAACACACAGAATCTCACAAATTAATTATTTTCAAATCTACTATACCGACTGTACTTTTATTCTATTATATTCTCAAAAATCCGATTTTATTTTAAGTTGTACACCTATTTCAGAACCTTAAAACTTGAAATTATTCAGTATATTTATCCAATCGCTTCCCAAGCCCAGATGGCTTTTAATTGGTTGGCAAAGGGAGCAAGGAGGTCTTCTTTGAGGCGTGAGTGTGTGATTGTTGCCGTTGAATTGCTGCTGTGAAAGACTGGCTACGTGATGTGGAGATGGAACAGTGTGATAACAGGTCACACAAAGGAACCACCAGCATTGCACAGGAGGAGCTCGCCCTGTAGTGAGACAGCTAAGACACTCGCCTCGACTAAAATCATGACAAAAATAAACAGCTCAATGTTTTAATTTATCCTTACAAAGTTGGAGGTGGTAAAAAGTATAAATCCCGGATTGCCAGTGACTGTCATAAATGCTCAGTTCCTGTTCGAAATGATAGAGAATGGAAAATGAATACACTATCTGTTTGATATGCCTGTGCATCCTGCAATATGTCTGAAATAAGATCCATTTAACTGGATGCAAACATTGAGCTCATTTTAGTAATACCAATACTGCTATTGGTTACACAGCAGCTAGCTGTTCAAAAGCTCTTGCTACCAACTGTAGACCAAGCTTTTATACAGTGTCAGTTGCTATCATTATAATAAGCCTTAGTTTTTTTTTTATGATCAGCTGGGTGATCCGTACAAAAATTGCTGTAATAGTTTTGCCAGTATTTGCTATTAGTATTAAGCTCTCCACATATCTCCACAGAACTTTCTAGGAGCTACAGCTCCACCCAGCCCCATTGTCACAAGCACGCACACGTGCTCTACGCTCAGTTGAGTTGCCTCGGCTTAGTACAGCACTTCCCTACCATGAGAGCCATGACAGGAGATGATAAAGATGTACACTTGTGTAACACTAGCAGGGAGATGTCCTTATGAGAATAAGGCAGTGTTAACCCATGTCAGTTTAGTAGGGCAGGGAAGAGGTTGAGCAGGCCATCAAATCAATGGCAGCCCACTGCAGGATCCCATTATTAGTGACACAATGTGTGCCCGGGCCGAAAGTCTCCAGCTTCCTGAGAAGTTCAGGTGTTGCTTGATTCATTAGACCCTCTGTCTCTGACGAGGTGACAGATCCCGTGTTGTCCTCTGAGGGGTGAAAACTGGAATGTCTTTTATCCTTGCCAACACTATGTCACTTTTATTTCTTTTTTTTCTGACACAGTCTTGACACCCGGTAAAGGTTTGAGAGAGGAGACTAGAGAGGGATCATAGCAGATGCCTATTTAAAGGGAATGGTTGACACTGCTGACATTTCTACCTCCCCCTGTTCAGCCTCAACATCCTCTCCTTATTAAAATGGAGAAGAAAAAAAAAGTGTTGCATTAAATGAAATTTATAATAAATTGTGAACATTGTTTGAAAGAGCAGATAATGATCAGTCATAACTCAGTGTTCTTTAACAATTTTGGTCAGGCTCTGACAGTATCACCTGCATGTTTGAAACTGATCACAGATGGCAGCAAAATATGATTGTGGATATTAAAACATTCACTCAATAATTAAAACGAAAGATCCAATCTTAGGTACTTTGTTCGTGACTAAACCAGGAAGCCAAGTTATCTGTAAGATTTCACATTGAAAGACTTGGACAACAACAAAAAACATGTGTGTTTGTCAGATTGTTCTAGCATGATGTTTGCACCAGCTTATTGAACTAGGAAGAGAGGATCAACTGATAGAATATGATAGTTGTCAATGGCTAAGCACTGTTAATAATGTAATATGGCGCTCCCTTGGGGAGCTGATCTTCTCAGCTGGGTCACAGGGAGTATTAAAAGGGTTAAGGGTGCACAGTAAATTTATTGTGGGTCTTCCAGCACCAACGGGCTAGAGCACTAATGGATGACCTTGGGGTTTGGCTGCTCCAGACTTGGGGAGATCATGTCTCACCACTCTTCAACCAGCTGAATGACCCCGTTCCTCTCTGCCCCTGGCCTCAACCTTTAACTCACTGATCTTTGACCAATTATTAAGTAGACACCTGCTTTCCGGTGTTTGGCCAAAGGGGAAGATGGACTAGTATTGTCTACTCTAATTTGACGCAAATGTGTAGTGTGACAGTATCTATCTCTCCAAAGACACCCCATCTGTTTGACTTTAAACCAGTGTTGGTTTCAGTGCCTAATGCAAGTTTTTATTATTCTAAGGGATTTTCACACATTTCATACATTTCACGTCATTACATTATTATATTACTAATATTAAAAAAATATGTTTAATTAGAAATATTACCCACAACTGTTGCTTACAGCTTGTACAATGCTACAGCATACTACTTCTCCGCTAGTGCAAGCAACCACAAAATCAGTACCTTGCACAGTCGTAGAGACGCTCTTACAGAGCAGAGTTCAGCGTTATTGGTTTGGACAGGAGCACTAAGGAGCGGACAGGTATTTGCCAGAGATAAACTGTGTCCCTGTGGCAGTTAGCTCCAAGGACATTATTTCCTTTTCTATCTAATATGCTGTGAAAGGCAAGTTAGCTTTCTGAAGAGGACACTCAGGTGTTCGTCTTGGGGACAAATACAATATGCACACTGTTAGAGCAGCTCCTAGTGGCACCTAACTGAAGTAGGTAAACAACTGTGATGCATCCTCCTTACCACATTTGCATCCTAATTTGCTCAAATCAAATCAACCAGCTCTTCAACGCAAACAAGGAGTAAACATTGTTTATACTTGATATGTTTTAGGGTTACTAGATACAGTACACTGAATCTTTCTCACACCAACACAAAACAGCGATCCTCGCAAGAAAAACAACAGTATTGCTTTTATAAATTTATTTTATAAGTCACTTTTAACAAGTCACTGGATTCATGATGATTATGTAGGAATGTAAAAATCCTAGGCTATAAAATAAGACCCAGTTGATAACTGTATTATTCTATCCACTGAAAAATTTGGAGCTCCGTCAAGGGCACAAAGGTAGAATCAGAGACCCTGAAAACCCTTTGGACCTCAGGGATTCACGTGAGTCAAACTTCTCCAAAAAAGGAGAGAAAAAAAAAACTGCCATTAAGGTATAGCTTGGGAATGACACTGACCTAGGTCGGCCATCTTGCATTGTCCCACCATCTGCACAAACGTGAACTTTGCCTTTAAATCCTGCCTTCTCAATTAACATGTCCAGCTGGGTGGAGAATTCCGTCAGCTCCCTAATATCATTACTGCCACACCAGACCGGGATATAAATATTAAAAAAGTACCCAGAGCTCATTGCTTGCTATGGGAGAGCTTCTGGCTTCTTGTGTCATATAATGAGGTGAACACAGACAGCAGGGTAACTTTAGAGCCAATGGTCTTACTAGGGTCCAGGAAGGCCACAACAGGGGAGAATACAAATATGTTAGGCTGTCTGAGTTCTCACTCTCCTCCCCTACAGGTTTGTCAACTTACACATGAAAGCAGCAGCGATATGGCAGCGGGATCCTTCACAAGGTATCTTCTAATGCTCTACGATATTGAGTCTCAAGCCTCTTTCGAGATATTCTAGTATCCAAAGACAAAGAGGGCTTTGAATGTTTTCAGTCTTCTTCCAAAAGCCAAGCTGTGTGGTCTTTGTGATAGAGTCATTACAGCATGAAGGACACTTACTTTTGCTTGTCTGTTTCTGCCTGTGTCTGTCTGTGTTTGCCTGTGTGGATCTTAAGAGAAAGACTTTGAATGTAGGACAGTGTCGCTGTACCGGTTAATCTCCCCCCACGGCTTGCAGGCAGCAGTGGATTTACAAGTTGGCATCATAACTGACCAGCACTGTTTGATTAGATAACAGGGGCGCTACTGCAGGCATCAATGGTCCACCATGCTGAAACGAAACAGTTTGCACAACGGTCTCCGTCCATTCTGCTTAGAACACCATGGGGGTGACTGTCCAACAGTCTGACGCCATGGGCTGCCAAGCAGCGTTCGCCATGGTAATACCACGGAAGGCACCAGCTTGCACCAGATGCTGGGAATTAGCTGTCCCTATGACGATCATGGGTTGTGTTATACAGCTCTGCTCGATCCAGACCGTGTCGTATTCTAGATGCTGTTAGAATGGCAAAACCGCCATAACTAGTAATGTGGAAAGAACCTACTGTAAATACAAGTAAACCTGCTTAAGCTGTGGTTTGTCCGATTAATTGTCAATGTTATCGTATGAATGATCTTAGTTCCTGTGCCCAAAAGCATGCTGAGTAGAGACCATGAGTTTTTGGCTTTGTAGACATAGTTGCTGGGTGGCCAAAGGATACAGACTGGCTCATTATGCTTGGTTAACATGCTGACCAGATGAAGACCCTTTTGTCTTTACTTGTTGCCAAAAGACATCCAGCTAGATATGGAAGGACACCAAGCAGGCAGATCACAGGGCAGGAAGCCCAGGTTTGTCACCAAATACATCCAGTATACCAAGTACCCTTATCTGTAGACTTTAGTTTTGCTTTTGGTTTCAGGCATTATGTAGACAGCCAAGTGGTTTTATCTGTAGTCTGTTTGCTTGGATGGAGCTTGGAGTTTGCCACTGGCGTATTATAGTGACAATCCGACACATAGGCAGATGTGTTAACAATGAGTCTAAGATTATGGTCATGCATTTCTAATGATGAAGTGTTTTTTATTTTTACTTTGTTGAAGAAAAGAATCACTTTTCGTTATTGTCTTTTTTTTTCAATTCAGTTCTGAAGTATCATTCATTGAGCTGCCTTCAGTGTAACTCTATTTCTGGTGCATTGTTGTGGAACTTTAGGTGGGGCTGATCCACTTGTGAAGAATCACATGTAAAGAAAGGCTGTGCCATACTTGTGACAGCTTGATGAAGTCCCGTTCCACTGCATTTCATTATATTTCTAGTATGATATTTATGAACATTAAATCCTTTACAACACATTGAAACTAACGTATTGTGAGGAGATGGATCCAAGCATGGGTTTGGAGAAGTTAAGCTTTGTCTGAGGCGACATTCTGGCTGCTGGTCTTTGTCCGTCACATGTGAATGCACTCTGTGGTGTGTGGGGGTGGATGTCACTTTAGATACACATACATTTAGGGTCTGCATGAGGGGAAATAATGTACAACAATGATATCTTTGATCATTGCAATAACTCCCCAACACAGGAACTGAGTCACGTGTGGTTACCATCAACCCATTTTCTTCACTCCCCCCAGCACAAATCATTTCATAGCTCCTCTGTCCCAAGCACCCGGGTTGGGCTTCAAAAGCAATTTCAGCTGAAAAATAAGGTGCTTTTCTTCAATTTTCAAGCCATTTGTATCGGGGTTAGTGTTGTTTACCTAGCTAGTACACTGGTATTTACATACCTCTTTAAAGAAAAAAAAATGCTTGGTATGATTTATGGACTGCAGTAAGAGCGCAATTTTCCATGTTGTGACCCTAATCTGAGAGGGTATGGAAAAAGGTCACATTGGCCATACAAATACCACGTTTCTCCCACAGAGACCAGGTGGGTATTCATTCTCCTTAAAACACGTCAGGGAAGTCAGCATTGGAAATTCCCTGTAATATGCCAAGATCCCTGAGTTTCAAAACGCCTTTGGTTCTGTGCTATTGGACAAAAGTTGGGAATCATTTATAATATGAACCTGTTCTTCTAATATTGGGTTTTCATTAAAACAATTGAATATCAAGTCATTAGTAGACAGTTCCAGTTCGGGTTTTCTTGGTTGTGTAAACACAGTACATAACTTCCTGTTGCATGATGATTCAAAAGGGTCTTTAGTAATATAGTTGGATGGGAATATTGAAAAAACACAATGCAAGTGATACTTACACTACAGATATAATAGGATCTGTGTGTGATACGGTGAGAGACAGACAGAGAGAGAGAGAGAGCGAGAGAGAGAGATGCTGTCAGGTGTTAGGATCAATCCCATGTTTCAGAGTTGTAACCTTTACCCTGTCCCTTGACTTCACAGAGATATGATACCAGGGGTTTGAAATAGAGATGCAAAATACATTTAAAAGTACTTAGAGAACATGATCCTGCTTTGGGCCGCTCTGCCTATTCCTTCATTTCCCAAACACATTGTGTGTGAAACCTATCTTTTTTTCTACTCTGGCTTGAACTTGATCTGCATGATGAGGATGAGAAAAGCCATGCTCAATCTTCTATGATTCATCAAAACATCACAGGATACAAAAATAGTATCCTGCCTGAGGTGATTGTCATTGAACATGCACAGTTAACAATCAATGAGAATACTATAATGCATTATCCATTAAAGGCTGACATTGTCTATGTACCCTCAATAATAACTTTGTCTTCCTACTCTGCTCTAATCATGCAGCATGGACTTTGGTTTCTACTAGACAGAAAAATGGAGCAAAGTTTTGAAAAGGTTACACAAATCACAGAACTGCAGAAAACCTTGGCAAAATAATAAAGGGCATCACAATCAAGCTATCATATCAGGACAAGCCACGGGTGTTGAAATGACAGTGCACCCAATGTATTGTTCGCCTGACACAATGTACGCATTATTCTAAATGAGAAGCATTGTTTGCCAGGAAGTACTGTTCATAGTTTTAATTGCAAAGTGGACAGGACAAAAAGACTGATTGTTTTATGTACTGTATAGGACATATTACATTTAGAAAACTCTCTAAAGCTCTACACTGTATCTATATATACAACAAGGTTAAAACAAAATAAACCACTTGATTCCAAAGCAAGAGCCATTGCAAATACTATCTGATAGTAAGTTAGATTTAGAAAGAAATACAGCATGCCTAAAATATTAAAAAGGTAAATATTGCATAGGAAGTATAAAGGTTAACATTGAATTTCATGTTTTGCATTTCCGATGTGCTCATTATTTACAATGTATGCAATCCCTTTAGCATGAGTAGACCAATTTATGGGGAAGAAGAGGATCAAGTTCATCCTAATGACAACCCTTTGCTGACCTCTCTAGAGAAAACAAATGGAACCCCAAGGTGATGTTTCAATTTCACTAACCACTTGGGTGTCCTGGGGCGAGGAACAGATGTAGCCCTGAGGACGAAGACAGGGTGAGGTGCAGGTCAAGGTCACCATACGCCAAGGTTAGGGTCAGATAAGCACGGCTGCCTCTAGGTCTTCAGATGCCCAAAGGCCATGGAGGGAGGGGCTGGAGAAAGGCTTGAGAGTATGGATCAAGTGTTCTGCTGAGGGACTGGGTTGGGGGCGAGGCCAGACCCTTCATACTTCACCACTGTCATCTGCTTGGCTTCTACAGTTGCCATCAGAGTAATCATCTGCTTTAGCCAGTTGCAACCAGAACACCTACTGAATGACTAGTATGTATTAACAGGGTTGCCATTCACTTTGAAACAGCATCAACACACATACAGACCATGTTTTAGTAAGATAGGATATCACGTAATAGTTAAAGTAAGTTTTACTAAAACTTCCAAAAGTTTCACTTATTCATTTAATACAATAAACATTACTTTATATACCTTTGTTAGTTACGTTTTAATTGTTCATAAGTTATGTATATTTATATAAGACTAATTTTGTAAGAAAAAGCTATGTTATTACTGAACTCACTTGTGTCTAATTGCAAAATTAAAATGAATTAGCTGAAGTTAACAGGGAAAGCCATTAGTTGCAGAAAGAGATCCCAGGGTATTTCGAGAGAATAAATTAGCTCAGGCACACTTATTTTGACTTAATTAATAAGATAACCTAAATGATTTATTTGATTCCCAAGACTGTGAGATACAATAATAACCTATATTAATGGAGGAGAAGCGCAAAAAATGTGTTCAACTACAGAAAGACAACAGTGCCAGAGTGAGACTGCAATTACTGTCACATTCATGGGGAGGAGGATAGTAATAGGGAGAGGCTTTGCTGCAGATCAAATCAAATGTAAATGTATCCTGGTGGGCTGTGGTTCCCTTAATTAGAATGGGCTAACGTAGTTTGATAAACTCTTTCAGATTCCCAGCCCAGGCTGTCCTAGTTGTCAGCTCATCGGTAAAACACATTCTCATTATGTTGCTGTAGGTGGATCTACATTATTAGCATATTATGTTATGGTTCAGTTATTTTACGTTTGAATTAGGAAACGATACAATTACTATATATGTACAACATCTACTGGCTGGAGAGGCCATGAAAGGATTGTATACCTCTATTCATCAACGAAACTCATTGGAAAAGTGAAATACGGTTTTAGAAGAGTGTTGATCCTGTGTTCATCTATTATTTAGTTTCCAGGAGACAAACAATGCCTGACCTCCATATAATCCACAGAAGATTAAAGGAGGATCTAGACTGAATGAAACTCAATCAGTTTCACACATAAAAAAAACAAAAAAAATAAAATAATCCCAGACAAAGAATTTGGCAGATTAAGGCACCCACTTTTGTTATCTAAGATAAAAGTGCAAATCACATTTGGTAATTTATAGGACTGATGTGAATATAAACACAGCAAAACAACTGAATATTTAATGAAAGAGATGATACTGGATTCCTATCTGATGTCATGTCTCCGGAACATTGTCAGCAGAGCACACAATATTGAGTCTACAGTGCATATAGATACAAACCTCTAATGGGAACGAGAGAAAATAACACAAACAGGGTGTTTGTGGGATGTGAAACACCTGAAATCCATCCGTGATATTATGGATAGATTACTTTATATGCCATAATGTTAATTCACGCTGAAACACAAACACTGCTGTGTTTGGCTGCTGTGATGTGCTTTTATACTAAGATTTGACAATGCTGATGTTAACTTGAATGGAGTTTGGCACTGTGCCTTTCTGCCACAGCAGAACAGCCATGGAGAGACATGGGGTGACCAAGCTCACTGCTTCTCAGTTCCTTTTTGTTATGGTGCTCGTTTGGTAAATGAGCACATTAGCTAAATCATTATCTTAAAGCCACAAATTACAGCAATACATGTCAGTGGTTTCCCCTTCAAAAACCTAGTTCACACTTTTGGTGCCAATTTACCAGGGGAACTTCACATCAAGTCCATATAAAGGAAAGGGGGTTGTATGTCTGGATAGTACACAAACAATCAAATGTGGCACTAAACACTGTACTCCTGCTATCTCATACTTTTGAAGGCGCTCTCCCCTCTAATCTAAAAATGTTGTGGTGAATTTGCAGGGCTCATAAAAAATATCCATGGTAGTATATGAGGAAAAAGAAAAGGAGACAAATGTGTATGTGTAAGAGAGCGAGATCGAGGGTGAGAGAGAAAGAGAGCGATAGAGAGAGAGAGAGAGAGAGAAGGGGACAGAGATGTGCCTTTCACAAAGGTCACTCCTTCTTTGTAGTCAATAATTGACATTTAAACGTGCATTTCAAACGTCACTGATAATGTTACGCGAGATAATGGAGAGAGACCTGCCTCCACTGGCATGCAATTATGAGCATAATGAGATGCAAAAATGCAAATGTCTTTGTGCATGCTCCAGCCTCCTTTTGTGGGGTGCCGTGGCGTCTGTGGAGGATGATAGATGCCACGCTGGCAGTGGCAGACAGAATGGTGACATGTGGGAGTGGGAGCAAACAGGGAACAGAATTGGGGCAAATATGCCACATACCCTCGGAAAACCAAATCCCACAACTGCCTCAGCTAATGCTTTCCTGAATGCTTTCCAAACCACCACTTAACTGGTGATTAATTGTTACAGACAGACAGCTCTTTCAGTCAATCTATGACCAATAAAACGGTGTTGTCGCGTCCGTTTCTTTTTCAGCTCGACATGAGCGTGATTCGTGTTCTTGTCAAAACACAGTTCTCAAACATGACACAATATTGCTGGGCATATCTGGAAAAAAAAGTCGTATTGCAGAGCTGCAGTTTTGCGCTTTGCGAGGTCAAAAATCCATGTATGCAGTCCATGGCTAACCGCAGATTGCTAACAGAAACCTGTGTCAGAGTAGCTCAGCCTGGTCACTCTAATTAAAATCCAGGCCTACTTAGGATGAGGGCCAGAGTGACAACCAGCATGAGGCATGCAAATGCAATCTTGTGTTGGCTTGGAAATACATCTGGTCTCGACCTTTTATTGATCATGGCATTTGGCAATATTCTTTTTTTTTCTCATGAAGATCAACACCAAGACCTTTTGATACATCTTTTGTCATTACCTTTGATCAAATGCATGTAGAACATATTGCCAGGATCTCTTGTCCACCCCTTCCAGACCTTGCCTCCGCCCTCCATCTTGGGTGGGTGATAGAGTGGCACACTAAACTTGTGAGCAGTCATGCTGTTTGTTAGAAGCAATTAATTTCTCTGGGGCCTTCGGCCCATTCAGAGTAAGCTTTTGTGCTTTAAATCCCACTATTCTAAGCTTCTCTTGTGGCATGTCGAGGAAGGAGAGGAGAAAGGAGGGTGAGAAGGGAGAGAGACGAGGGAGGGGGGAGAAGCATAGACAGAACGCTTTGGTTGACAGATTATCTTGGGCCAGTTAAGCATGTAATTGCTCAAATGAGTTAAAATCCCCTTCAAATATCTGTCTATGCACCTCATCACTCCACTTCATAGACTCAAATATTTGACAATTGACAAAGATGAACTTAAAAGGGATCTTCATTAGTTGCCAACCATCATGACAAGATTCTCTCAGATGAAGGAATACATTCACTGGATTTCTAAAAGCTGCCGGAAAGAAAAGGTGAATCGCTATAATCGGTGGAATTTCACATTTTGAAAGTTGGACTAAAGAGTTTTCCATTTATAAGTCAGTGACATCCACATCAATCCTTCTATATATTCGACTCCTACATCACTTCACCAGAGGTCCTATATTGCAGCCAAATGTACGATGCACACACACATACACACACAGACACTCATCATTAAGTTTAGTTTTAAATTGGCCTCAAATGTTCTTTTTCATTATTCATAATTTTCTTCCTTTCATTATTCAAGACTTCCTTTCCTCAACTAAAGACCGTCTTGGTATTTATGCTATTAATGAGATGGACTTAGTAGTACAGTGGTAAGTGTTAAAGATCATGTAACAGAATGGATATGTCTTAAGTCATAAGACAGAGGGATTGTTTTGAAGAGTGACAGACACAGCAGTCCACAATCAGATCTGGATAAAATGTGTCTTTCTCTTGCCAAGTCTTTTCACATAGCCTCTCAGGCCTCGGCTGATGGATCCATGCCTTGAACTGAATGCCTCCTTCATGCCAGTTTGTCTGGTGGCCTTGCAATTCAAAGGATTGTTCCCATGGAAATATGTGATCATGTTTGCCTTCAGTCTTTCATTCTCAATACTCGCATTATATATGTACACTATATATACATGGAGTTTTTAAAGACTTCTGTACAGAATGAAAATGTATACACATTTATTATTTCAATTACATTATAGACAGAGGTCTTTCACAATTTAGGATTTCAAAGCCCTAATGTTAATCGCCTATGGTGACAGAACTGAATTGACAGCATTAGAGCTTAATTAACACTTCTATACCACTCCAACTAATGTGTAGCAATGAGATCCATCGGTATAAGCGTCGGCCACGGAGCTTTAAACTTGTTTACACATTTTGACACCATATTAAAACGATATATCATTGCTTGTTATGAATGACCAGGAGTTGGTCAAAGACAAATCATGGTCAATTTGATGAACTGGGCGAAAGCAAAATAGTTTTGCCAGGTTGTATTTCGTCCCTCGCAAATGCCACCCTCAGAGTGAAGAGGGTGTGCTGCTTTGCTTCCCTGAATGAATGCTAATGAGGGCGTGTGTGTATGTCTGAGTGTTATTCACACCACATCAAACTGGGCCTGCAAAGAGGTGCAAAAACTGGGGCTGGCAGGCTACCAAACCAAAACACCCTGGAAGAATGTCAGAACATTATATGTGCTAAGCACATACATGAGTGGAAACTGTGTGTGCCACAATGGAAAGTACAGGGGTCAGGTATTTTTTTTTATACAGTGGTTAATCAGTCAATAATACAATAAAAAATGTAAATACACTAAACTTGGAAGGAAAAAAAGAAGAGAAAACTCATAACTCAACACATTTAACCACATTATTTTGTATTTTTATTAGGAATGCCAAATGCCATGAAGGAAAGCCAAAACCCACAAAAAAACAAAGCAAAGAATGAGGCAAACTATAACACCTCACATTTCAAATGTAACATATTGGCTTTATCTCACAAACCTCTTTAGCAGCACTTGGAAAAATAGTTTTGAGAAGTTGACTTTCACAGTAAAAGATGGGATTTAAGTGCGGCTAAATAGTTATTTGCATAATTTGACATGAAATCACAGCGATGCTAGTTTGAGTTGAGCGTTAGACCCCTGTTGTGACTGCTCTTGGTGATGGCATGGTGCTGAGAGGATATATAACAGCTTTAGTAAACGTTAATCTGTAACATGTAAATCCCAAAATATACACAGTTTCACAAAAAGTATACTTGTAAAACAAGTTTCAGTCTAGTAAGATGTTTACTTATTTATTTTCTCTTCGACCTATTTTCTTGACTGTAAAAACTAGACTTTTTATAAGATATAGGTAAGACAAGGTGAGGTAAGATACCCAGAATAGCTTCACCATTCGCTGACAGCTGACAACCTGACAAGGTCATTGGATGTACAAGCTCTCATTTAAAACACAGACATGAGAGCAGGACTGGGGTTAGTTGGGTCTATCAGAGCTGTCAATCAATTAATGACAATTATTGAGCAAGGACACCCGTGGGAGGCAAGAGAGGGAATGAGAATGACCGTGGAGGAACAACATGAGGAACAGGATAAATTAAGAAGATTGGAAAATAATAAAGAAACCTGAATGATATTACCAGCCCACACAAGTAGCTCTTTCACTTTAGAACCTCAGTGCCAAATGATAAGAGTGACGTCTGTGGGTTCGTCACAACTACTGACTCCATGATGTGGAAGTTAGCTTTTCGTATACTTGAATTTCTTATTGTCTTTTTGAAAAAAAAGTTTAGTTTAGTTGACTATAAACTACAATACACAACATCCAACACAGTAAATGATCTGTAGGAACCAAAGCCAGAAAAATTTACAATGTCAGCTAACCAGTATATTTGCATGATACTCTGAATAAACACTCGGAAGGACAATACATGAATTTGTCATCAATGAAAGAGTTCATGCAATGCATTAGGGATTATATGTACCTAGTATTGAAACCGGGTTAGCGCATCATATTTATATAGGATACCAAGGAGAAGGTTTGTGGGTGGACCAGACAGTGAGTGCAGCACTGTGAACATTTACACAAATAAGGGATTGAGCACTTCTCGTTCTCAAATAGAAGAGGAGAAAGGCAAATGAAAGAGGAGGGAGAGAAAGTGTTTTGAAATTCTCCAGCTGGCAGGCTTTAATTTTCCACCATTCTAATTAAAATGCAAATTAAATTTATAATTAGCAACCACAGTATCCGAGAAACCACCTTGTGTGCAACCCAAACATATGGGGCAACCAGCGGTGGGCAGCGCTGTCTCTGTGAAGCAGTGGGGGTGGGTGACAGGAAGGAGAGGTGGGTGGAGGGCCGTGTTGCTGATCACGGGCTGGGCTGGACGGGTGACACTGGGAGCAGCTCAGTGGGTTAACCTGCTCTGCTCAGCTGCAGACCCTCTGAGCTCCGTATGGGAGCCCTGGCAGGGGAGCGCGGCCCAGTTTACTCTGCTGTCACTGGCCGTGTCACAGGTCACTGCCTGTGTCACCTCAGCCCGACTGAAAGCAGTAGCCACTCCTATTGGGGTCAGCTCCTCCAGATCGAAAGGTCCAGGACCAAAATTAGCCTCTGCTGACTCTCAAATAATACATTTTTCATTGATGGGTGTTCATCTTTAATAATGCAGTAGGCGTCTATAGAACTATTACCTGTTATCCATGGGATAGCAAAATGTGCAGCTGCTTTGCAAGCTTCCTATTATAAAAAATATAACTATAATAATTATATAGTAACGAAACTTTTTTTTGATCAGTGAAAAAACACATTGTTATTAATATATATCGACCCATAATGATTGCAATCGTGCCATTAAAGCAGAATTCAATTTTACCATCAACAATCTACAGCCAAAGCTGCATTATAAGACAGTTATCATTAGCTGACATGATAACGTTTGCAAACTGTAGTTGTCATGACAATCTTTTGTAGTCCTGCTCAAAACAAGTCACATGGGTCTCTATGGGTCAACATGCTATTCTCTTTAAGGTGACTGGTTCTACACTCACACTGCTGACGGGGCACCATCAATCACCTGTCAACTGTCAGAACCTGAAGCCGAGGTCACAGCCAATCCATGTCAAAGGACAGGCCACATCTCCACACGTCTTGTCCCTCTGGATGGTCTGCTGACACAGTGCCTGGGGACACATCCCTTGGTCTACAGGCATGCTCCGTGATGGATTTGGCACCAGGAAGGGCTCGTATGACCTCTTCAACGCCTGCATCCCTTTGTCACTGGAGTCGGACCCTTGCTCCTGTGGCCCAGTAAGTGTCTTGCCTAAAAGCTAGACTTATCTGAGAAACTGTCAGGTAAGTTAACAAGCAGGTCAAAAGCTTTGTGTAGACACTTTGATGTAGCCCGGTGTCATGGGTGACAATGTTTCCTCTCTCAGGTTGCTCTCTGAGTGCCATTCATCGTTGCTCAGAGGCAAGCGGTGACACTTTGTCTTGGGTAACGATAGCTACAGGAAGACAAATTTATTGTACTGCTCAGTAGAATTCTAAAACTGGAAAGAAGTCAAAAGACAAAGGCCACTTGGAAAAACAACGTACATTCCATTTGGACTATTCACATTCTCTATTTCTCCAAATCTTTGACCAATAAACAGTAATCTTCTCTAATGAGCAGACATTGTTATATAAATGTAAAAAAGTATCCCAATTGCAACATCGTACCTTTCGAATGTATGATGCACCACACTCATCTAAGTTGACAAGCTGGACACTATTAAGATGATTAATGAACGTGACTCCTGTTTATGCATCATTCTATAGAGAACCTTAACAGAAACCTTTCCGCATATAGTAGCAGTGATATCCAGACTGCAGTGGCATACAAAAAAGTCAAGATGATGTATGGCTTAACCAAAGTGGGAGCCATTGTAGGACAAAACCTAGCTACTAAATGTAATCCCTTGCATTGTTTGCCTCTCTCTGTGAAATGTTCTCCATCGATGCTTGGTTGTGCCACCTGTTGCCTTGTTAATCATGCTGAGAAGATACTCATAAATCATAACATTCCGCAATTAATCAAGCTGTCAGCTCCCGGATCAGAGGTCATGTGTGGAAGAGACAAAGGTCATCTTATGGTGTGAAAGGGTCATGGTTGTGTGGCATCTCTTATTCTTGGGAGGTGTCAGGAGAAGAGCCAATAGAACAAAGGAGAAATCAAAGTCCAGGGAAAGAGGAAGGGGGCGGGTGGGGGGTGGGGGGCAAGCGCACCAGACCCCGAGAAAAGAAGCAGGGTCCGGAGCACAAAGCCAGTCAAATTGACCTGTCATTACATCAAGAGTATCTTGCCAGACTGCCTCACTATCAGACGCTACCATACCCTTTCAAATGACAGAGTTCCCGCAACCTACCAGCTCCCTGCTCTACCCCATTTACATAATTAACAACTCATTTCTCTTCGTTCATTTCACTCCCAATCCTTGTCAGAAAACTTGTGGTTGCTTTGCATGGACCTTATCAAGCATCATCAATATGTTAAAGGAGTCTGATGATGCATCTGTTCTTGACTCATGAAATATTCAAATTCGGGTGTGTATTAACAGAACTGTCACAATTGTAACTAGACATTAATGGAGTCACGCCGATTAAGACTTTATGAGAGTGGATAGATTGTGCATGGGTGTGTCAACCTGTATGTACTGATCTGTCTACAGTCTGTTTGAAACACTTGATGTTGACTCACCCACCACCATTTCAACCCTGGCAGACCGATCTGTTATCTGGCGCAGACATTGAACCAGGACTGCTTGCTTGCAGATGGTGGCTTTGGCGTAGCTGTCAGTAAAATTAGCCCATATCCCAAAATCCAGCAAGCCATTATGCCGAGCTGGCGTTTCCCTGGCTTTAGTCACATAGTTAGGTGAAGCTCTGTCGCTGAGCAGAGTTCAAGGAGGCCTGGGGGTGCAACTGTGTTAGAGCTTGTGCCAGGTCTGCTTCTACCTGTGTTGCTCTTGCTCACATGAACATCAACATGACTGAAGACAGCCTGGCCCAGTTATACTGGTCTGATGCAGTCCAAACAGGTGTGCGGTCCATCAAGAACCGACAGGTCGTGACAAGTTAGAAGGAGGGTTGCTGTCTTACTTCCCCTATGTCACAGAATAATGACTGCTTTGGGTGCAAATGGGCATTAATGTGTATCCATACAGAAAGTTGTGAAGTGATCCTTTCAACAAAAAAACTAAAAACAAAAGCTTGAAAAGGTTTGACTTTGCAATCTCAGCATCTGCACACCCACATTGTACCATAAGACACTCCTTACTTGATTCCAGAAAGCAATGTACCTTGTCTTCCTACCTAAAGCAGATATGTAAAAAGTAAGTAACGGTAGTTAAAAAAAATATATTATTCTATTCTTCGTATTCTCTGAAAAGTAGAGTACTTACAAATAGTCTGATATCCAATTGAATCACACAATGTGAGGGTTCATGCATTGCTGTTAACGATAACATCCATAGAATCTCAAACTAAATGTACTATACACTAGCTAGTTGAACTTTACCCAGCTCAGCACATCAATCAATCTGCACTATGTATTTGCTTTTTCATTTGTGGGCCTGGATGACATTTAAGACTGTTAAATGTTGTTGCTAGCCTTTCAGTGTCCACTTATGCACCATTCCAGAATTGCCATGTGATTTAGTAATTGATTGGCAAGAATCTCACAAGAGTGTATCTTTGCAAATGTAAGATTTAGAGTTCACTCCTACTAAGGCCAATTATGCAATTTTTTGTGTCTCTTTTCAAATGACAAAAAGGGCATTGTGCTTGGAAGGACTGAGCTTTTATTTCATAATGACATTTACATTTCAGATCATATTTTTTTGTGACTATTCTATTTGCATAATATGTTTTTTGGTACTTTTATACTGTATATATATTATACTATATACTCAGGTGAGAAGCCATAAAGAAGAGAGAAAGACAAAGGTTCGAAATACTGCACATTTCTACCTTGGAGCCACATAAACTGTATGCACCACTGCCAATAGCGTCTGTTTAACAGTTTGATTAAATGCTTTAATCAATCACTTTCCCAGCCTGTTTATTAATCACTTTATCAAGCAGTTGATGCATTGCTGCTTTTAATGGGCTCCATTTATTTTGATTTCTCCCCTCTTCATCTTATCGAGGGGGCTCTCCGAATCCGGACAGATAAAAGAGGGATGTGAGAATGTCTGGGGGTAGTGGTGAGAGCACAGGCGGCCCACTGCCTTAACTTCATTAAGATCACTGTGCTCAGACTTAACCAATTTATTAGTGGCAATATGTGCCCTGAGCGATGGCTAGGTAAAGCACACAGTCTCAGATAAACAGACACTCATTCGTTTGTCTCTTAACCTGACACCATAGTGATATACGAGCCTAATAAGATGAATATCCCCTCCTTTTATTTTCACTCAGTCTCGGTGGACAGATTTTTATGTTCCTCCTCACCAATCTCAGCCTGCTGCACACTTTTTATGTTGAGGAAAATTCTTTCACGTTTGTAAAAAAAACACAAACTTTTATTCAGTTTATTCATGTTGGTCTGGAGGTGTTTGCAAATGTACCCCATGACATGATTCGATTTTCCTGAATTACAATATTTCATTAGTAAACCAATGGCGTTACTCACTGCCTTATCATTACACTTCGAAAATAAACTCCATTGTCTCCTTCCATTTAGCACGACTGAAAACAACATTTCGTAGCTGAAAGCCTCCCCCAAAATTTCATTGTGCCAACTCTTTTTTTCAATTGAGAAAGCTTTAAAGTAGTCCTTGAACTTGCCATGTTCTGGTCAGAAATGGCCACAATTAGCAAACAATCCATCCCCTTTTTAGCCTGCCCCCCACCAACCTCCCCACTCAGCAACCCCCACACCATACACATTCACATTCACACAGAGACCCTCAGTCTCATCCATATTTCCCCACCGTCTGCCCTTCAAATACTCCTCATCTTTTCGTTGTGTGCTAAAAAGCTATTGTCTGCGTCATCTGAAACTCTGCCCGCTCTTACCCGTGGAACAAAAAAAACACAAAAAAACGAGAGTGCACAGGTTTGAAACAGTGAATAGAAAATTGCACTTAAGTGGTCTTCTCTTGCCCATCACCCCTACCCTCCACCCCTCCTTCTCATAAGAAGGGCTGCCGGGGTGGGCTGCAAGGGGAAGCCGGCGGGGCAATGGCAAACTTGAAAGCAGCCAACATTTGCAGCACTCTCTCTCGGAAAAAAAATACAAAAAACAAGCATTTCACACCTGAAGCCTTTCATACAGGGCCTCGAGGCATCCCCTTCAAGGCATTTAATTGGCTATTGCTTCAGAGCTCGTTGAGCACACCCATTATGGTGAGGCGACAAGCAGCCAAGTATGTCAAATGAAAAGGGTCCTTCTCCCAGATGGGCCCAGTGGCATTAAAAACTGCCTGATCACTTCTTTATGTTGACTGGCATAGGCTTGGCCCAGTTCAGATGTAGACACCTTATACCCCTGATGGGTAGGTACATTGGCAGGAATGAGAGGAGGCAATACTAATGCCCATAAGACAGTAAACGTTTGCGAAGCCTCTGTAGTAGAGTAGAGTTTGCCACACTTCTGCAAGACTGTAAAGACTACAGAGGCTTACTGATACAGGGTACGTTCAACTGAGACACACTGAGCCTGATCATGTCTACCTGCTCACACGCAGAGAGCTCTGGAGCTAAACAGCAGTTAACATACTTCGTTAACATGTTGTTGTTAACCGTAAAAAACACTTGCTGAGAATAAGTTCAGTTTATCAACTTTATGGGTCTTTATATTTTGGCGTGCTTTAAAACTAGCTCTAGAAAGCAATGTTCTACTTTTGTTTGGCAGTTCCACCTTAAAGATATGCTCTTTTTTTTTCTTCTGTGCCATCTGCCACCCAAAGTTTCACCCATATCAGCCCGAGGCAGTGGAGCTCTCGATGGCAGTGTTTTTGAGGGCACACCGACTCCACGGACAGCCCTGGGGGGACCAAAGAAAGTAGGTGCTAACTCTCTGGGCTGCTGATGAGGAGGGGATTGGCTTTGAGCTGGGTTGGGGCTCATGGGAAATCTGGCGTGCAAACTAATTATGTTGTGCTGCCAAACTGCCCATGATTACAAAATGGGGAGGGGGCAGGGGTGGAGCTTAAAATCTATTAATTTACCCTATTCTTATTTTCAAAGAAAAATAAAGCTGCTATTTTCAAGGGGTTATATCAAAGAGATTCTTTCAGAAAATTAGCTCTATGAAGATAGTAGTGATTTGCCTAAGATTTAATTGTAACCACAAAAAGTAGGTTTTTCCCAACTTGAGAAGGGATCTGAGTAGTCTCATATCTGAGACATCATGGCATATACTCTGAAATATCCATCCTCAAGTCATAAATCCTCAGGCCAGTCTTCTACATCGGGGGTGTGACAGCAAATATCTAATTATTCCTTCCATGTTTCCCCACCTGCCAGTCACACTTTTGGGAATGGATGCTTAAAACAGGTTACCTCACAAATGATCTGCTATATTTGTATTAACACCTCAGCTGGTGGCACAGACAGCCCCTGAAGGTAAGAAAACCATTAGAGGTAGTCCACTAGTTTACTACCCCAAATAATGGAGCGCAATCTAGTTTCTTGTCCAAAACTAGAGCTGGAGTCTCTAATTTTGTATACACTAAACATGCAAAAATGCAAATAACTGTAGTTACATCACGTTTATTGGTTATGAAATTGTGTAAATTCTGAAATAGTACACATCAGTGTTATGTGTAATGTGTAATGTGAACCTTGGAACAAAGGCTATACATAACCGAATATCTTTTGGTGTTTTTTGCTTGAAAAGAAAAGAGGCATGTGAGAGGTTGTAATAAAGGATTACACATATGATTACAATGTAAAATGGATCTTATTTGTCGGTGCTATTATTCTTATTACATTTGGTTTCATTATATGCAAATGTGCTTAGCAGATGTCTTCATGCATTGTGACGTGCATAACTTATGTTTTAGCACATAATCCATTTACCACGGAACATGTCACAAGTTCAGACGAAACACATTTGTCAAGGGTGGAATGACGCCAAACATACGACACTAGGAAAAACAATATAATTCCTTAAAATAACTACCTTTTTTACGGCAAAGTCCGCAGCATCTAGAGCTAAAGAATGGATCTGATTTTATAAGGGGAATTGGAGGCACAGTCATGGATCTAATCGTGAGTGAAGAGATGCTGGTAACATCAGTCATTGACACAGAGCAACATGATATCAGACATGGAATAGATCACTGTCTGTGCGGTATCCATAGCCCCACTCTTCCTGAGACCTCATTCTTCAAAGGGGCAGACTGGTTGTGGTTAGGGAACTGAACTTGGGACTACAGGGCTGCAGGTTCAATCTCTCCGGTGAGACACTGAGCGAACGTACTTAACCTGAGCTGCTTCAATGAACATCCCGCTTAATAAATAGACGGCATGTAAAATGTCAGAGGAGCGCGGCGCGCTAGTAATGCGCTGAGGATATATGTACAAGGAATGTATAGATGCTCAGCTGTATGTTCTTCCTGCAAAGTGTGACAGCTGAGCATTCCTAGTAGTGCTGTGCTATAAATAAATAGTCTGTTTAACTATTGTTAGGATTCAGTACACAGCCAGATACTGAGCATTAGCAGAAACACAGGCCAAAGGATGTAAACTGTCTGCTCACTGGCTGTGTGGACAGAACCCCCTGGGCAAAGTACAGGGGCCAGTGTCTGCCCTCATTTTGGCACCTCAGTTCTCGAGTTTCTGTCCCAGGTTCTCTGAGCAAGAAAAAAAAATCAATAAACCAACAAGACAGTTAGTCTCAATGGACTTCACTCTGGATTAGGTATTAGAAAGGAAGAACAAAAATACTGAATGCAATGGTAAGATTGCATTATGACATTATTATCAAAATCCACATTGTTTATTGAAGTGTACAAAATAAAGGGTAATCCTTCAAGTAGTAATTGAACCTAAATCCAACAGATCACTGTTCCTCCAGCAATGATAGCCAATGACATGACATTAAGCAATAAGACAGGGGCCAGTGGTTTAAGTGATCTGGCAGGCAGTATGATACCCTTCCTGTCAGGATCGATCAGGCCTGGTGAAATTAAGAGAGCGTCTCTAAATTGGTCCTAATGTTGTGTTTCATCCTCGGTCTCCTCCACACATTGCCTCAGCGCTGGTGTCCTTCATCCCGCTGGGTCCCTGCTCTCCCCTCCCCTCCCCTCCTTTCATTCTGTGCACACAGCTGATCTCTGCTCTCTGAAGGAAGAGAGCATACTGGGCCAGGGGCCAGGCAGCACCCACAACCTCACGTGGCTCTCATCCCACCACTGGCAGAATTAGAGACAATAATACTGGGGCTTCCCTTACCAACCTGTCTGAGGAAAACTATTCCAAAACTGCTCAATATACAATGATACAACCCTATTTAAACCAAAAACACGTTATTTTTTATACATGCACCTAATTACTGACTACAAGAGACTTGCGATGGAGTGGAACATTTCACCTCAGATAGAGTTTGTTATTTCAATGGCCCTGTAAAATGGATATGGACTTTAGTCATAAAAGGGTCCTAAAAAACCCTATATGTCCCTCTCCCACTTTGTTGAAAAGTAATCTGCTTACATCATTAGGCTAAGCTTGCTGAAACTAATTACCAGATGTTGTGTTCCTTATTCCCTCCTCTTTTTTGTCAGCATGTTAGAATACCCACCACCATTTTCCGTGCTGGTGTCCCCCTCCTTCTCTGACACTTCTACACAAAAAATCCATTTGCAAATAACAACAATTGAAAAAATGAAAACTCTCCCTCCTGCTATTCAGAAGATCTATCTTGGGCTGTTCACCTCCTTCCTATTTCAAACTATGCAGTAATGTAGAGGCTAATAACCTGAACTAAGAAAAAGAAAATACCAGAAAAAAAATGAAAGCAGAATGAACCGAAGCAATTGAGGTCCCCCCAGCCGCGCTTGCACTTGGTAGGATTTTTGAGGGTCTAGTTTAGCTTATCACATTATTACCCATTTCAAGATAAAGAAATGCCCCGGTGCTTATTATGGTATGGTAGCATGCTGAGCGTGCAAACATGTTACAATCCTCTTCTATTATGATATTTCTCAGCAAGAGAGGAGCAAATCAAATGAACAATATTATAAAATAATATTTCTGAGATTAACTCTGGAAGTAAAGGTTAAGGTAGATTTAAAATGTCTTTGTGAAGTGTTTTCTTTTTTTTCAAGTTGAATTTTCAGAGTTTATGATTAAACGTGTATTTAATGCTCTTTCCAATTAATAAACTGCCAGAAGAGTAGTAAATAATATAAATAACAAGAGTCAAATAAATGCACAAGAATTATAAGATATTTTAAAACTATAATTATCAATAATAATAACAATAATACATTTCCAAGAATGTGATGGATGGTTTGACACTATTGTTAAGAATTATTTGACCATTTATCAAACATTATCATTAACCAAAAACGTTATTTGGTGAACATTTATTTCACTATGATTTTGATATGGATAGGTCCATCTATTTCCTATCTGAGCAACACATATGAAGATTGTATTTGTGTCAAACAAATAAATGTCTTTCCAAATATGTACATAAAGGACTTATTTGCAGTATTTATGGTGGGAAACAAAAAAATTATAATAATACATTGTCAAAAATAAATAAAAGAATAAACATTACTGTTTTAGATTGCATTTACTATAACAAAACTCCATTCTCCAACTAAATAGCCACATTGCCCATCTGGCTCTATAACCTTATTTCCTCAAAAGAGTGAATAAATAGACAAACACTTTTAAAACCCAGTAGCTTGTGTATTTTCGTCTTATCAACAGCCCAGCAGTGATTGTGATTCATAGCAGTCATTTAAGTGATAATACACTCATTCACTCCGCTAACAAACGCGTACCTCATGGTTATCTGTGTGGCGCTGCAATGCCAGCAGCCAAACAGGAGGCAGAAACTCAAGATGGTGTTGATTGATAAATTGACAAGTTAATTTTCTGATGGATAATGAAAGTAAGTAAGACTGTATAAAAAGTCTTAGGCCTTTGCTCTACCTTGGATGCAGTGCCATCTATCTATTACCAGTAGAACCGCAAGTTGAAACAGGTAGACTCAATGTCAAGCCCTTGCCAGTTGTTTTGACTGTCAAGGTAAATTATGATCTCTAATATAATATATTTATTCTCATGTTATGGATTCTTAGCATATTTAAAGAACAGCAAATGTTCAAAAAGTCCAATATTTTCTATGGAGACTAATGTAATCTCTGTGTTGTATTTCATTTTATTCTTTAGGTTTTAAACTACAAGGCCAACTCAGCAATATTTAGATACCAGCTGGTTGCAGTCCCACTATTTAGTGGTTTTCAATTAAATGTGTATATACTAGAACGCAAACAGAGTTCAGTCTATCTATGCAATATTCTCAATTTTTTTCCATTTCTTTTTTAACAAAATAGAACATGGTCACATTTAATAATAACGTATAAAAATGTGTGGAAGACACAGTTTTATACAAAAACTACTTTTGAATCTAAGGTAATGTCAGTTTTGACTAGGTGCAATTAGAATAATTTCACTCATATGAATGTTTTTACAAAGTAGGTAGAATTCCAGTATAAGGCTTAATTAGGGCCTGAATGGAAGAAAGGTTTTACGAGAGGTTAGAAAGGTTTCTAATCCTGACACACATGCTTTTGCTGCTTGTCAGTGCAAGGTGCCAAGTCTGCACGTCACTCTAATTAACTCACCACAACTGTTATTCTTCCTCTATGGATCAGCAACCAATGAAATGCTAACCAAGTGTTCTTGGTGTTGTGTACATGCATTCCTGTCTCCATTCTGAAAAATACATACAAAATAAATGACATTTTCATGCTCGTGCTGGTAGAAAAGGAAGCATAATGATGAAGTGATCATTTACTATTTGTCTTTTATGTTCTTCAATTTATAAAACTTTTTCACATTATGAACACAGTCACCAGAGTGTAAAAAGTAAGGAAATCTAACCCAATTAAAGTTCTTCTCTGGAGCTTGTTTGTTGTACAGCTCGAAGAGACCTCATTCCCTTTGGGTTTGTCTGAATTGAATTTGCTGGCTTGTAGTTAGCTTTGCCTTTCTCCCAATAGTATCGTATTTGGCGTGGAAACAAGGTTTACCACTTTGAACCAGCCAGAAAAATCCGTTTAAAGACAATGCACGGTTTTATACTTTTAAAAAGGCATGTTTAATATTTGTGTAAGATACTGTGTTTCTCTGTTTATGATGAATTTATTTTGGGTTTTATATGAAAAACCGGTTGTTATTTGAGTAAATTCACAATTTAATTAGCTTGTGTCAATGATATTCTGTCAAAACTGTCCTTTCATTTTGTAATTTGTTCAATAGTATTTATTTCCTTGGAACCATCATCTTATGCCCAGGGGGAAATACATGCATTTGAGTAATTTGGCATCATTACAAAGCCCAGCTACCTGCAAAGCTGGTATGCTCGTTCAGACATGAGCCATGATATGTAGGAACAGTTTGTGTTGATAAGACAATGGAAGGTGACAGTCTCCCCTGCATTGAAATCTCACTGGGTTTAGAAGACTGGAAGCAGTCAAACTTCATTTTGGTAAAAAAAAAAAAAAAAAAAGAAATACAGAACTGTTAGTATCTTTGTTTATTTTCTAAAAAGAGTTGAACATGTACTATCCTTTATATGATTATCATCTCTTGAATAGTTTTATAGTCCTTCTGGCTTTTTCTAAGACAAAAACATAGTAACTCCTGACATGCTTAAGTAGACTTAGATACCTGTTTTGCATTGTACAAAAACTTGAATGAAACATAATGGCTTTAATTCGACAAAATGTCGTACAAAAACCATACAACATGTTTCTCTATTAAAAAAAACTTTGGTTGAAAATATCATTCAACACTCAAGGCTAACAGAAGGACAGTTTGAGGTGCTACCATATTGGTGTTAATACTCTTGTTCATCAAGAACAGCACGGCAACACCTAGGGGTGCCTCACCCCTCCCATTCACCAGATCACTACCCTGAGGTCTGACAGACAGACAACAGAACAACGAGAGCCATTGACAGCGCTGTGGTAAAGGAAGGGTGGAGAGGACACATCTTGGGGGATTCACCCCATTGCAGTCTCCAAAGCACCCAGCAGCTTGATCCTGCGTCACTCCGAGGGCATGGCTAGGAACTCCCTTGATTTGCCTTTGAAATCTAAACGTTTAATTGTGACTGATAAAACAGGTTCAAGCAAGAGATGGGATGAATAATGAGGGAGGAGGGAGGGGCTTTTTCAGGGAGTCAGGCTGTAAAATTACGTACATATAAAAAAATCTAGAGGGAATAATGAAATTAGAGATGGGGCGAGAGAGAAAGAGAACGCGAGGGCTGGCAAACTTGAAGCGCCTGACCCCTATCGTCCGTGGTGAAAAGCAGGAGATTAGAAAGTGTTTCATGCTAATTTCCATGGAGATTTCTGTAATTTCTCAAAAATTACTTCTTCTCGCTTTGATTTGTCCATCCTGCCCGGCCCCCCGCGAGTGTCGTCAGGGTGGTCTGCCCCATCATGCCGCTGTTCTCGTGGGCCCCAAGACGGACCCTTGCTGAGCCTAGGCGTCGTGAGATTACTGAAGCGGCGCTGATGTCTCTATCAGCTCGCGCCACTACCATGCCCTCTCCCAAACCCCCCCCGGCCTAACCCCCCCCCCCCTTACCCTACCCAACCGCCACCCACCCTCATCGCAAACTCTCATAGATCTGTCAGATGATGGCTTCATTGGTGCACGCTGCACGCAAACTCCTACCAGTCTCTTCACACTCCTCCCCCCCACCCATCCCATCATCTCATCCCTCTCAGAAACCCGCTCCGCAAGACGAATCCCCACCCCACCCCCTTTCATTGCAGACTGTTTCACCTTTTGCTATCCCTCTGCCTCCTCTCTCCCTGCTTCAGCCTGGTTTGTGCTTCTAGCTGCCACATCAAAGGAGAACCAGGGGTCATTGAGCCACAGGCATGGAATATAAATGCAGCCAACTGCGTGGCTGTATGGGAAATCAATCCTCTAAAGATAGCTCTATACACTTCATGAACCCATCATCATCCTTTATCACATTAAGTAATACATAGGAATTCATGTGTGCGTGGTATTACGCATTATAGTGAGATGTTTGTTACACACTGAGCTGGGCCAATAGTTGTATTGTCAAAATATTTGTTTTCTAACTAGAGTTAGTCATTTTGTTGGACTTTTTTAATACCATTAACTGTATTAGTGATTTCCTTTGGTCAAATAATGTGCTTGTGTGAATTATCTAAGGGGTATTGAAATGTATATGCAGTAAAACAGCTGCTGTTTGTGCATGACACATCTCAGAGGCTTGTAAATGGAGAACATTTGTACATAATCTGACAATAATTACTATTGTTACATTTAATAACAAGAAAGTATGCTGAAATAAAAACAATATTTCCATTCATCAAACTTTCTTGAGTTCTCCTGTCACAGGGATAGGTGTGTCAGGGCCTTTATGTCATTTAAAAAATATGGGAAGAGTTTCAAAGATGTAGCAAAACTAGATGAATACATGTAAGCCCCGACCCAAAAAATCATGTTCTACCTCCATTTAAACACCCCTGAAGCATTCTTGTATGATCTAGTTGACCCTCTGCATATCCACGATACGGTAACGCCACATTTTCATATACGTATAAATCACTCAATAATGTGTCATCAAGCTGCTAAAACACTAAAACAACATTGTATCCTCAGTCACTACCAAGTGATGAAAGGTACATTTCATGAACAGACCATGTCTGTCTCAAGCTGTCAGATGCTCTTGTTTAAAGCTGATCATGATGTCTCCATGTTGTGGCTATTGGCTTCAGTTGCTTGGTGTTAGATTCAGATGAACACGCTACCGAAGATGTCAATGTCTCCATTAATGACAAGACTGCCACACAGGCTGAGCTTGAATGACACAAGGTTTTGTGGTATGTGACAGGGTTGCAAATGTTAACTCTCTCTGGCTAGTTCCCTGAGTCTAGTGGACCTATATCTCTGCTAGTGACTTCTGGGAGTGGGAGACCCAAAAGACACAAATTCTTAGTGAACGTAGACAGATGTTGTTCAATTTACAATGACCGTATGAATGATACAGTTTACAAAAAACATTGACTGTATTCACAAGTTTTGATAGATTACAATTTGTTGAATTGTCTAACATTTTTGGTTAAATTTACAAATAATTCACATGAAACCAATGTATATTAATCAAAATCAAATAAATGCTTAATAACAAAAGTGCTTGATTGAACGGTATGGAATTAGTATTAAGATATGGTTCACATAGTGGCCCATTACTTGATGCCACCCTTCTTCTGAGAAGATTATGCTCATGCAGTGGTGTGGCAAACCCAAAAGCTTTTCCAAGATCCTCGCAAACCACAATATTAAAGCTGTACATTCAGCACAAATGTAGTGCACTTAAAGAAACACACCAGGCAGCACAATAAGCAGGATATGGGTTTTCCATGCTTTGACAAAGCAGACCAAGGAGTCTTCCAGTCAGATGGGGTACCTAGGGATGATCCACTTTGAGGTGCAGTAAATATATATTTTCAATATTCTCAGCTAATCTCTTGATATAGTGTATATACTTTGGAAATCACAGACAGAAAAGTTCCTGGTCCTGCCTGAGTTGGTGTAAGAAAAGGTATATAAATGATTTGTAACGTATTTTAGAAAAATTATATAAAAGCCCAAAAACAAAAAACATTCTAAAGATTATTTATAATAAATAATGTATACACATTGCAAGAAAATGTTTAGATTTATGTTAGAATACTGTTTGGAAAAAATATATAAATAATTTAATATGTTGCAAATAGTAAAGCTTCAAAATTCGGATTGATAAAATCTTTATCTCGAAATGCAGCAATAGGAATTGTGGGAATGTTTCCATTCTGACTAGAGCGCCTTGAGCTCGATAATCCTGTCCCTCTCTAAGAGCTGCTGTGTTGTAGGCTGGAGGGCTGGACAGAGTAGTGCACTCTCCCCCCTAATGCCCTGTCCATTGATCTTTCCCGTAACTGCAGTTCCCCACAGAAACCCACACAATCTGGGCAGAGGAGTGCTCCTGGGCACACCCCACTTCAAAGGTGCATATTTACTGTTAGAAATTTAGAGAAAGTGCAGCTGTGGATGCATCCTCCAACCTCAATCAATGATGGGGCTGGTCCTCCTGACCCCCTCTGCTGGCTAATAAAGTGCTTCTTGGGCTTGGTGGTAGCACTGTTAGCCTTATGAGGTTGGCTGAAACTAGCACTTAGGTTTGTTTCCATTGCCTCTTCTCGTAAATTGATTTTGGAACAATCTTGTTGTTCTACAAAGTTCAAGGAAAACAAACTTCATTTTTATAAATTTTTTATAATGTATTGAAATATTCTAAAACAACACTTAAATTATTTGTTTCATATCTGGTGAATTAATTAGACTTAAGACTTCCTTCAGGTTATTAATTCAGCAATAACATAAATCTTGAAAAATAATGCCCCAATTTTCAAAAATGTCAGATGTCTCAGAAAAATAGAAGTGAGGAATCTGCAGGATGGCTAACTTACAATGCCTTAAAAAAAATTAAGGGACTACAAGAGCATGATGTCTTTTTAGCAAGTCTGTTTCTTCTCTTCAACATAAAAGTTTCATGCTGGGACGCAGATGATCATAATTGTCTTCCCCATTCTCCTAAAACAAATGTGTATTAAGCCAGTGGATAGAGTGGGCCTTCCACTGATGCGAAAATGAGACAATCAGAATCTTTTGTAATTACGTTCAGTGATATCCTAATTACTGATGATTTAAAGTACTCTGTGCTGCTTTCTTCCTCCTTTGCTACAATTAGAATAAAAAGATGCCATGTGTTTTTGTCTATCATTTCACTTAAATGGAAGACTCCAAAGTGGAACAGTTGGATATACATTTGAAACAATGAGATTATAATGCTCATTGAGGAGAAGTGCATGCATTTTCAGCACAGCATGTAGGTTTAAGTAATAAAAGAAAAGGTCAGTGCAGATTAGATCTGCATATTCATGAAGTGATGAAACTAGTTTTTGTCTTCCAATGTAGCTGAATCTTGACAATAGACGCATAAGAATTGCTGTAAATTCGGTCAATGTGACCTGCAAGCCAGCTACACTTTAAGAACAAAGCAAAAACCAATCGAAGGGTCTGCCAACTCCTTCCACACTTGTTATCTGGAGATGGTCAGTACTCAACCGGATGCATCATGTCCATACTTTGTAACCGATTGTTGTGAGCCTGTGCCAAAGTGGACCCAGATGGCTGGTCACTCTTTTCTTAATAATAAATTTCTACTTTCTTAACACTCAATGCAATAGGATAAAAGAGATTTAGACATATATTAAGTTGGATAGCGTTAGTTCATCTCCAGCATTGGCCAACTAGGTATTTCATAAGGTTGCTATATTTTGCATCTAGCTTTAATGATAAAAGCTTTCGTTGAGACGATGAGCTTTATTGCACCAGACCAGCTCTTTCAGTAACTTATTTCAGATTTAATTCTGCCTGTCCACCACAGTGTGACAAAAGTGAAAACTACACAGACTTATCTCAATGTCATTAATTGAAACTGACAAGTTGGACAAGTTGGCTCAAAGATAACTCCTCTATCTAAAGCACACACACGCACACAACCTTTATTTCACTCCCTGCCTTGCTAACATGTTGACAGCCGTTTGTTAATAGGTATCAGTTTTCAGTGTGCAGAATGAGAGGGATGTGGTAATCATCTTCATCTCCGTCCACTTGGCAGTGGTTCCCCTCGGTATGCTGGCAGACACTTGCCATTGAGCGCCTGTCAGGCAGAAAAGGTGTGGGATGTGGGCTCAGGCTACACAGGTCACGGCCATTTCTCTCCAAAAGCCACTGAAGCTAAAACCTTAAATGGCATTTGAGCTACCTGCAGTCAGTCTTGACACTCACAGCGCTAACAAGGAGACCACCAGTACAGAAGCCAACTCTGTTATGCCTCCCTGGCAGCTTTTCCATAACAACTAGCACCTTGTTCCTGTCAGCATCCATGTACATGCATGCTATTCATACATGCGTTAGCAAGACTTTCTGTGATCTAATATTTCCACCCAAACTTAAACATACTTTTGCAGTGGTTACAACAACAACAAAGAACACCTGCTGAACATAAATGTGACAACAGTCAACAGTCTTTCTTCTTCCCAAACGATTTCCTTTACTAATTGACAAGGGGAAACTGGTTGACAGCACTACCCCTAGCAAACATGCTGGGATGAGAATCATCTCACATTACCTAAGCCTCAAACATTTGCGGCTCTGCCTGAGGGTGGTTTTCATTGAGAGTCCTTCAAGCAGCTCATCTCAGACATGCAGTGATGCTGCCGTTGATGGGCGGTGAGTTAAGCTGTTGTACAGCACAATTGGAACCCACTCTGCTCTTGTTCCCTCTTCTGCAGCAGTGCTGGATGTGCTGTTGAATAGCTATTGGATTTGGTTAAACAAACATAATTGAAAGAAATACAGCCACTGGTCAGTAGGCCTTACCTTGGTCCAGGAATGGTCCAGGAGTGTTGTGTCGTGTTGCACTGTATGTTACGCTAATTCGGAAATAAGGCCTGGACAGTTCCAAGCCTTCATTTAATAGCATGAAAAGTGACTTATTTTGTTTTGATTCAACACCATGCATTGATATCCATTCAGTAATTTGACAAAGGGGGCAACTTTGATATCAAAGGCGTGGAAAGTACATTTTCTTGATGCAATACTTAAAAGGAAAGCCAGAGACTATTTAGTTTCACTAGTTTTGACCATGCAGATCATGGCCAGAAGAACCAGTGACTAAGAATGGATATAGTGTTGATTCGGGGCCAGATGAGAACCAATTCAAAGTGTTTTCTAAAATCACCTTGCGAATCCTAAGTCACCACTGTTTTCAAAAAGGTCACTGAGTGTGACTGTACTCATAAAGCTAAGAACAAAGCCACCCCCGAGTCAGGCTCTTTTCCATAACAATTATACGACGTTAATAAAAAACAAAATTGCAAGTTCAAAAAGCACAGCCCTTATACTTTATGCAATTATTTGGAAACAGAAATAATTAGCAATCAAAATCTCAGTTGCACAAAAAGGTTATGTCCCTGAACCAAACTGCATGAGAAAAAGAACTCTGGCAAGTATAGATGTGAATGGGATCCTGCTCGATAAGTTACAGGCTTCTGTAACCTGGACCTCCTATCTTTTGAGGAAACCCTCAAGTTCACGCCAACAAATGCTCTCAATCACTCAGGGAGATGCTGCGTCTCTCTGTTGGCCAATTATTGTTTAAAAAAAGCCTGAGGCATCAGGGAAACTTTGACCCCTGGAAATAAAGACCAATCTCAGGAAGAAACACAGCTACTATTACAATCTTTATAATTCTGTAAATCACAAATGATTTGTTTTGCCCTATGGCTTGTTCAGATACATCCTTGCTGCTATTGCAAAGGGCAAAAGGTGACTACAATTGAGAAGAGCTAGCTTATTTTTACAACTGGGCCTGAAAGAAAATGTTACATATATATATATATATATATATATATATATTTTTTTTTTTCTTTTTCTTTTGGGGAGCAACAGCCAAAGATCTCCTCTGTGTCATAATTGCCTGAAGTGAGTTAGCAAAGGCCCTGGACGAGGGGTTTGGAGTCAGAACTTCTTGAAAAGACCAGTCCCTCCAGAGGATTAGGCTCTCTGTTGTTTATGTAATGAAATCTGTTAGAGGGGGAAAAAACAGGTTTGTTTGTATTGTTTGTACTGTAATTCTTTCCCTTTTGTTGACAGCTACTGCAATTGTTGTTACTGTTGATATCAAACAAGTATCCAACTTGTGCAGCAACAAAGCACTGGAAATTTACTTTTGCATAGCAGTATTAAATGGGCTATACTGATTAATTTTGAAGAAGAATTAGCCAGCCTATTTAAACAAAGTGGGAGCCAAAAGTGGTAGAGAGGATCATCCAATTATGACAAAAAAATCACTCCAATTAAACATTACCATGTTAACTTTTGGAGAGCTCACACTCCACATAATATACTGTAATTACAAACCAGGGGATATGAGGAAAGAAATAGAAAACTCAAAAATCCTGGGATTACATTAACAGTGTATGGAAGAAAAAAAAAGCTATTCCAGCCCCTGGTGCTCTGGGTTAAGAATGGCACTCTTCCTCTGGCTGCCACCCATCCCTAACCACCCCCTCCCCATTCAGCAGTGATAGGCCCTCCGGTACTAGACAAGGGCCCTGACTGAGGACGCTTTGATACTCCAGACTCTAATCACCAGAGTGTCCCCAGTGCCCCGCTGATGGACCACATGGGTCGCAGGGAGGATGTCCCAACGATAAATCAGACTACAGGGGTGACAGGGCGCAAAATAGGTGGATTGTCCTTGGTTTCCCAGCACTGACGGCAACCCTTGTGTCCAGGAGTCACACCACCCTTTTTATTATTTGGGGGCGAGTCAAGCGGATGCCTTACCAGCTACTCTGCCCTCCCCCATCTGCTTCTCCTGCACTCTCCCAAGCCTGGACCCTACTATGAACTGTTTCCAGAGTCAGTTACTGGTGTAATTGAAAGTGCTTTGTCATCGCTTTCAACCAAACACTGATGGATGTGAAGCTGAATGAGGTTTGGGTTTTAGTTATAGAGGGGGATTCTGTGTGAGATTTATAACACAAGGCCTCAGAAGGTGCAAGAGGCCTTTTAAGTTTAAAACCCCTCCACCCCTCTGTAGTCTGTTAAGTATTACTCATTAAACTAGCACACCTTAAATAAGTCCAGTTTATCTATGACTTTTGTACATGTGTATGCTGAGCCAAACAACTTGCGTCAAATCAGGAATTGTGTTCAAAAGGTTATTCATAAAACACATAACTAAGCAGAAAAGCTCTGTAAGCACACATCTATTCAATAAGATAAGCGTAGAGGGTCATGAAGCTGTGAATGTTGATATGTACAGTAATTAAACCAACCCAACACTACTTTATGTTGTTAATGTATCAAAAATCAAATATTTGTGCAAAGATATCCTGGCAGAAGGCCTTGCGTCATTAATTTATGAATTTACAAATTCAAAACAATTGTAAACAATATTTTAAGACAAAAAATCCTCAGTCTGAGCACATGCGTCTTACACACAAGTGAAAATAATTAAATAAAATGATCTATGGAACCATTGAATTCAGAACTCAAATCCAACAACCAAATGTGAAGCGTAGGAGGTGGTTCTCATTGTCTCTCCCTTATTAGAGCCCGCCCCCCAGTTGCCTGGGCTGGCTGCTGCTCTGTCAGGGCCAGGGTCCTGGCTCCCGTCCAGCTCTGCTCTGATGTGGGCCTCTTTGTGATTTGAGGAGTACAGAGTTTTGCTGTGCAGCTGTCTTAAAGCCATGCTGGAATGCTCGAGTGATGGGGGAGGTACAGAGGAGGAGAGTGACCCTTCCTGTGTGATGTGGGCAAGGGAACGGGCCAGGGATCGCACATTATGGCTGCAATATAAATAAAGCAGAGCCTGGTTTCCTCACTGAGATCGGGAGATGGCCAGAGGTGAATGCCCATGCTCATGAACTGCCTCTTCCTCAGTCAGCTCCAGCACATTTGTACGCGTCATATGATATCTGTCCACTGTTTCCTGCCTTGTACAGTAAACAGACTGGAGCATAGAAGTGCCTAGACGAGGCAGTCTTCCCAAGCCTTCGTATTTTAAATTTGATCAAATACAGTTCAACTATAGATGCATCTTCAATATCCTGTTATTTCTGTAAATATTGTGTTGCCTTTAAGTGCCTTAATTAAAACAACGAGGACATTCAAGTAAGAATAATAGATTTGGACACATCTGACTATTAAGTTGCAATTGTAAGGTTAGCTGTCTAGAGAAATAGATGGTGGGTGTCTGTGTGCTCTGCTTGGCTGAGTTCTCACAGTATACAGGAACACATGGAAACACAAAGCAGCAGGACTCTGCCACAGGCACAGACACCTGGTCACACAGACAAAGGCAACACAAGGCGAACAGGAAGCGTAATGTCCAAAGTAAACAGAGATCACCTGGATTCACCATCACTACATGAAACTCTATCTGACTTGTTTTTCAGGCTAACTTTTCTCGGATGTCCCGTCGGGCCAATAATTAACCAACAGGATTGAAGAGTAATTGGTCCTAGAGTCCTCTGTTTGTTTTGGCAACATGTGGAAAACTTTATTAACAGTGACAGGAGTTCATTGCATACATGTGTTTTAACCTAGGGATTTAGGTTTAATCCCACATAGACTGATTCTGAACTCACCGCATCCTTTTCTATTTATGTGGATAAATGATCAACAATCATCAAGCATTTCAAGTGTGGATTAGTCCCACAAGAAAAAAAAGAAAAAAAATCAATGAATATAATTTTGCCTATGGGACAATTAGCATGGTAAATGAATATTAACTTGCAGATGGTTAGATATGGGGCATCTTTGTGGCTCCAAACTAACGATTGATTAACTTGTAAATTCCCATCGCCCAGCTGTTATTCAGTCTGTTTACCATAAATAAAAGAGGGGGAGTAGAGAGACGATCCAGATGCTTTGAGTGCAGCGAAAAACCAATCTGTCATTGTTCTCAACTAACATTGATGGATGCTGGTTTGAATGGGTATTGGTTTTAGTTAAACATGACAGAGTGAGGGATGACACGTCATTGGTCACAAAGGTTTGTGGTCCAAAAACGCCTCAGTAGTTGCTTTTTTCCGGCCAAGGCAACCTCTTGTTCATGTACCAGCTGCTAATTAAGAGGAGTTGGTGCATGTTGTTATTGAACGCTACTTTTGCTTAGTATAACAGTGCTGAAGTCAACTACGTCGGATCAGAATCTGAATGCAAGTGAGGCAAGATTTGGGCTAATAGTTTGTTTCTTTTTGGGGGGGGGGGGGTTCCTTAATGACATTTAACAGTAGTAAGATCTAATTTACCATCTCAGTTGGATTATACATCCGCTACATGCAAACCATTTAAGGATGATACTCTTGATATAGCACTGGTATACAATGCTAAGCGGATCAAAGTCACCAGCATTTTAAACAAATCTCAGGAAAGGCTAAAACCTGTAAAACCTTGAACTGAGTATTTTTGTGGACATCTGGGTTCAGTCAAGGCACACACCCCCCCAAAAAAATTATTTACATCAAAGACATCTGATGATTGGAGACACTGATGTGTACTGTATGGACAGAACACCAGGGATGATGAATGTCTCTGCAGACCTCAGCCAGACGTGGGCTGGTGAATGGTCCACTGCACTCTGGCTCCCACTGACCCCCAGATCCTTCGAGTGATGGAAGATACATGTGGACCCTCCATCCAGCAGCAGATGATCACATACAGACAGCGTTGTTTTCAGTGTGTGGCTGGGAAGAACAAGGCAAGCTTCGGTCTGGTGGGAGCCCCCAGACAAGCCCCAGATGAGCTCTGGTCAGTCAAACTGGGATCAAATCTGGAGAAGGTCTTGTTTAGAGGTCAGAGGGACGACATCACTGCAGAACTCATCACTGGCTGCCAAATCTTCTCGGGTATCTTAAAGACGGAGAGTCATCTAGTGAAACACTCAGAATTCCCAAAGTCCTTGGTTTCATTCTGTTCATATTTTTGAAATACCTTTGAAAACGTTATACTTAGGTGGTCACATCTGCAATTATGATCGCAAGTGATAATGCAAACAACATAGATTGAAATCGGTATTGAATACAGCTTAAGTTTAATAGAATGACCGTTGTATGGAACGCAATAACAGACATTATAAATCTCTTCCTTTCGATTCAACCCATCATCATTTTGATTTATTATTATTGTTCCTATTATTTTAATGTGGGAAGGAGCTGTGTTTGGTCTATAAAGTAACCTCATCCAGGAAGACTTCTCCCAGACAAAACCACTGGCTAAAGCCAAGTGTCTGAGCAAGGCTAGAGAAGACAAGACTCCTCACATGGAAAGAAAAGGAAGACAGAGGGTTTTCAGCCTTCAGACAGGAAGACTCTGGAGGAAACACCAGAAAGCCATTAACTAACCACAGTATTACGGTGATCTACTTGCTGGAATGAGCTACAGACAGCTAATGAACTATCCTAACAGCTTTTCTTCCCCCCCCACCCCCTTAACTGAAATGCACCGCTGAAAGAGCTCTTGCTTCTACAAAACAGCGTGACAGATCAATGCCTGATTCCTAAATCAAGGGAAAAAGGTTGGTCTCTGTCTCACTAGGATTCCACAACCCATGACCCCTATACCCAAGACCCTCCCATACCCATTTAAACCAAACAAGTATCCCCCCCCACCCTCACCCCACCCACTCCTAATTAAGAGTGAGGCAGTGGGGCTTTTTGTCTATGTGGTTATGCTTGCAATGTTAGTGTCTGGAGTGTGAAAACAGATCTGATAGACTGGTGCCCTCGGTTCTCGCTGATCAGGCTCCAGCAGGTATTCGCCATGATTGACAGGCTGCAGGTCAGGCGCCCATCTCTCAGACTGTTAGAGGGTGGGCGTTAAAGAGATTTGGAATGCCTAGGACCCTGATTGCTTTATTGCTCGCCTGTCAGAACCATTGTACAGCTCTGTATTATTAGGGCTTGCCATCTCTCACCGTCTGGAAGGCGTCGCGTCTCAGCTTTGCATAAAGAACAACCGCGCCATTCAAAAAATCCTCTTTCTCTTTGGTTGAAAGGAAAAGAGGCACAGATTTTCCTCAGAATTGCTTGTGTTGGTTTGTCAGATTGTGTCACCAGTGTCTCTGGGGAGTGAGTTTGATGGTACTGCGCTATCTGAGACACTGAGACTGAAGATCATGCATTGCAAGTATTCATCAGAGTGATATGAACGTTTTTGCGTTGACTAAAATGACGAACTTGAATGAGTCTCTGACTTACCTGAAACAGCTAATCATCCAGCATTTTAATAAGCCAGTCTTCAATTACCTGACAGACACAAGGCAAACAAGCTGTTAAGATCAATTAACATGTATTTTATGTGTGGTCTGCATTCAATATTAAACTCTGAACTGTCAATAGCACACCAATTTCCTCTTGGAGGTGTTCCATGAGAAGCCCATTTGGAAGTAATCCTTTATGCCTCTACAGAACGATGGCTGTTGGGTAGAATTGTAATGAAAACAAACCCTTTTGCACACCTGGCCATGCATAGCCAAGAGAGGTTAGATTATTTAGGGCCGGTGAGCACAACCCTGTATCTCATATACTTTGCATTCACATTGGGTTGTGAAGTGTAACCACTGCCTGAGTGCTTTAGAGTAACGTTTAAGAGCACATTTTGGGATTGTACAGAGTTTATAATAACGACAGGTGCTACTGATTAAATTTGAGAGATTTCTTTTCTTTTAAATCAAATCTTGCAAACTAAAATGCTGCCTGGGGGACTGTCCAAACAGTAATTTCACTCTATTGTCTGCTCTTAGACATAAAGAATGAGACTAGAATACAGGAATTGGGATGATAGTATTGCTGTCTAATTATGTTAATGTACTCCCTCCTCTTCTTTGCCAGCTGTTTCATTTTCTGCCACCAATCAGCAACAAAATACTAAAGAAATGTGCTGTAGTCTAAGAATAAGTCAATGTTGTTTCATCATCGTGGGTAGCAATGCCCGTCTTCAATCTTGTTGTTAGTGTGTCAATTCATCCTCCATACAGAACTACGGTATAATCCATGTTGCTCCTATTATGAAAAAAACCCTCTTTGTTCTCCACACCAGCATACACAGGGACAGTCCACAAAGTCTCTACAGACACCCACACCTTTTTTCTTGCCTTCCTATTTCTCTTAATTCCCTCGGCCAAACTGACAGGCTGACAGGTTGTTGAAGGTCATCGGAGTTGTGGCTCCTGGTCCCCCTGGAGTCCAGGCGATGGCCAAGGCCTCATCCCAACAGCTCCCGGCTGCCC
Organism: Protosalanx chinensis; assembly: GCA_030340685.1. Taxonomy (NCBI): domain Eukaryota; kingdom Metazoa; phylum Chordata; class Actinopteri; order Osmeriformes; family Salangidae; genus Protosalanx; species Protosalanx chinensis. The sequence continues at coordinate 11,421,736 of CM059318.1, forward strand.
CAGTCCACAGAGGAGAGAGACAAGCCCACAGGGGGAGGGGGAGGGGGCATGTCCCTGTCTCCGCGGAGAAGAGGCGATGGGCAGGCCATGGCTCAGACTCACACCTTTCTGGTCAGTGCCTCCGAGTCTCCAAGGAGACTTACCAGCCTAGCAGCAGTCACCCCCCCTCCCCCCCACCTGTATGTATTCCCAATATATTTTTGTTGTCTTCTGTAATGCCAGTACAAGAGCATCGTGGAACGCCTCACCTCCAGTCCGACCTCCCTGCCCTGGCAGCTCTACCCCTGTGAGGCCTGCTGGGAACAGTGGCGAGATGTGAGATGAGTCCTGCGAGTCTGGGCACGGCTTGAGAGGGGACCTACGCTCTGGGACAGCCCACACTTCCAGCGAATCATGCTCCATTATGTTTGGATGGTGTTTGAAACAACAATTCCCAAAAGCCACTTCCTAAAAAAACTTTTGGGGGGGGCGAATTGTGCACCGTTACAACGTGTGTCAAAATCATGAATTAAATTATTATGTACTCAGCTACAGTACATACCGCATTCACTTGACATGTAGATACAGTCCATTGGCAGGCAGCTTGCTCATGTTCGTATCCGCATCGATTCAATACAAACTATTATTTTTTTTTTCTTTTCCTGTGTATCCTGATCTGAGAAATAAGTGTTAACCTCTTCATCACTCTACCCTGGTGTGTCCTTACCGGGAGCCATATTGATTTTATTTGTCTGAGAGTCCTCGCATTGCCCATGGCCTTTACCGCTGGGACAAATCTAATTGTTTATCTCTGGACACTTTCCTGCCTCCACTCCCTTCTGTCTCATTATGTGCCAAGATTTGACAAGTCAAGTCTCCACACACTCTCGAATCGCGCTTTTACAACATGTCGCTCTGTGGAACACTACAGATGGCTAGCTTCTCGACAGACCCTCCCACATGGAATGCTACAAACATGACAACAGAACACACTTGCAAAAATACACAAGCACATGCCCAGAGACACACATATTGTATTGTACACATACTGTACATACACTTGCTGTAGACATGGTTGGATACAGAGTGACACTACCCTTAAAAAACACATATAAATGTATGATGCAAACAGATTTAATCATCCCCCCCCCCCCCCCCCAAACATCCATGTACAATAGATTGATGATTGTACATGGATACTTCTGAAGGGAATAAACAATAGGATCTCCTCAGTTGACAATACTACTGTTTCGAATCTTCTACATGAGGAGCCTCTTAAGAGCGACACACACTTTTGTGAGGCAGGTCTTTTCTCATAGTTCTTCTTTAATATTATTTTCCTCACCGGACAAGCAAGCGTTTTTAGAACCATGGAAGCCCATGGTAAGTTTTTTTATCAGCTAAGTTAACACTACAGAAGTGGGCTAGATCAATAGGCACATTCTCAGAGCGGGGCCGGAGAGGAGAGTCGGAGGCGCGGGGGGAGAGAATGCGAGAGGCAGGGAGCAATCAGAGTTCTCTGGATGTGTGTGTGTGCCTTCAGGAGCGGATCGATGCGCTGACAAAAGCTGTGCTTTGTTCTCTCTCAGTGCTCAGATGTTAGGCGTGCTTTACATGATTGCTTAAAGGTTTTTGTTTGCCTAGTTGTTTGTCTGTTTATCATTTATGCTCTGTCTACTTAACAGTATTTCCCGCTGTCCATTCTGTAAGGAGGTTGTACGTTCCCCCTAGAAACACATTGCCAAATGTAAGGGAATACACTACTGGACTAGGACATGGCTCAAAATTGTATTGGGTGTAGTGCACTGCCTCTCATTCTGACATCTGGATCAGTATGATAACAGGGATTGAATTATTATAAATGTCATACATGTCCATGCATTTTAAAACATAATTACCAATACCGTACATTTGCAAGTACATATATACAAGTACATATTGTAATATATTTCTATATAGAATTATGCACAACATATATAGACGCAAAATGAATATACTGTACATATCAATGTTTTGCAACGTTAAAATAAGTTTGTTGAATAAGTTGTAATAATAAATCGATCAAAAATATGTACACTCTTTTGGTAGTAATGAGGTGCCAAAGATGATTGGCGGCTGTAACTGGCCACACAGGGAGCAGCATCCTTACCATTCTATTCAAACTGAAGGACAGTTTTTTTGTCTTTTCCTGACAAGACTGGCCTTTGACATACTTTGTCATCTGCTTGGTCTCACGGAATTTTCCATCATCATTATTCTGAATTTTTCCCTGCTTATGCCATTTCTCACATGGCAACCTAAACCAAGTTAAGCACTTTGCCTCTTCAAATAAGCTGCCAGGAATTACTCCTAATAAGAATGTGTGTGTGTAAGCTGGTCCTCCACTGAAAGGTGTTGACCGCAAAGGACAAGTAGGTGTCAATAGATCCAGTCTCGGTGCCTATGGGAAGTTGAGAAGTACAAACTCCTTTCCGAGGCTTAATAAGACAGCACAGACGCGCCGTTGTCTGAGCACAACCCTGTGTCTCATTGTACTTTGGCCTTCCAACCCTGTCAATGCAAGAGCAGCATTGCATTGGCCGCGTGAGAGGGTCTCATTAGAACAGGCAAACGAAAACCGGGGTCAAGGTACATAAAGGTAGCCAGAGCTAAGGAGCATGGCTCCAAGATGAGCTGGGAGCTTCACCACGTCCGAGGGTCGCCCCCTCCGGACCTCTGGCCCTCCCTGCAATGACCTCCCATCTCCACCATTATTTGATGAAGCGGTGCTTGATAATTATTTTGCGTGGATGGAGAAGGGGGCACAGTGTGAAAGGAGTGTGTCACTCCGAGGGAAAGGATAGCAGGAGATGACAGAAAAGAGGGGAGAGAAAGAAAGAAAGAAAAAAAAAGAGAAGAAAAAAAAAGAGATCAAAAGCAGGCCTTTCACTTTTCATGCCTCAGAAGGCTCCAAAGAGGATAAGGAACAATCGGGCTCTGGGTCTCCTGTCCTCTCTGGCAATTAGACTCAGCTGATGAAGTGAAAGGGATAAAAAGCAGGGTTCAAGGCCTTCTCTAGGATTCACACAACAGGGTGTGTTTTTTTGTGCCTTATTCTCCTTTATCTTCATCTTTCCTCAGAGTGGCAGAAATGCATCTGAAATATTTCCAAATGACGACAATGCAGTCCAAGGTGCCAAATCTTAATCATGCGGGTTGATGGGATTGAGGGGGTGTGAGAGCTGCTTTGGGGGGGGGAAATCACAGCAGACTTGGATTCAATGACATGTATCTTTACACATGATCAAGACCACAAAGAAGAGATTTACACGTATTACATACCACTGTTGATCCACATACAAGTCCATAAATTCACATCTATTCTAAAGAAGTAAAAATAAATTAAGAGAAACTCCAAATCATTATGGACTGAAAGTAGCTGGACTGTCAAAATACCAAAGTGGTGAAAGCAGATGCAACTCACATATGGCCAATTGTTCTAACAGCAATGTGTTCACAACCACACACTACACCTGATAACTGACTGCCAGGCCAATTAAAAAGCAATCTCTTTCCCATGTAATACCACAAACTGTTTGAATACCAGTATGAAGTATGAACAGTATGCAAGTAAGAAGCTCTACTTAATTAATAAGCAAGCAATAAAAAAAAGTTACAATAGCTTGCAACGCTGTCATGTAGCCGACTGACTCAAGCCAACCTTTGTTCTTTTCAACGTAATACTGAGACTTAATTAAGCATAATGAAAGTTTCCCTTTTTCTGGACACCCCCCATGGATTGTTTTCTTAACCATTGTTAATACAGTATATCCCCGTAAACGCCCCCAGAAGTCCCACCGATGTCGCCACACTGCACTAAAACCTTAAGATACTTAGGGATATTCTTCCTCTGATAATGTGTTTTAAGAAGCGCTTCAGCTTTTCCAAACTTTGAGTTCAAAGTCTCAGTAGCATGGGGTCATAATGGCAATGGGCTAAATAAAGACGAGCCAAAATGGGCTTTGGGGGATTTGAAATTTAGGCCCCTGAAGCCCTTTGATCTATACCGAGTTACGGCCATAGTAATTCCAAATATAAAATGCCAAGCACTGCAGCTCTGCCAGTATTGTGTGGTTGGCATGTAGAATGCAAAGCTCTATGTTTAAAATGGAACAGTCAATATTGTCTACATGCAGAATTCATCTCAATTGGATGATCTGGAGTTATTTAGACAGGGTAGCCTCATGGGATTAGAGGATGAGGCTGAAACTTTGACTTGTTTTTTCTCTCTTTCTCAGAATATTGAAACCCAAAAAAATATGAAGCAGAGGTTGGTGCTGCTTTTCTAGCACTCTCCCAACTAACTTTCCAAATGTCCCATTCCAAGAGCCAACTCTTAAAATGTCAAAAGTTTTCTTGGCAAGATGAAAATCACTTTGATACATCAAATACATTGAAGTTTTACTCTTTAAAAGGACACAGGGAGGAAGTTGGATGGAAGTACTGTAAACATCTGTGAGGAAGCTTCCATTACTGGCTCCATATCTTAACTTTGCAAACCCATCTGGATTTAGTGTGATTAATGACCTATTATAAAGGTTAGAAGGAACGATAGATTAAAGGTTTACTCTATAATAATTACTAGAATTATTATGAATTCATGCTATCTATTTTTTCAAGAGCCAATATTACTGTCGATGAAACTTTGGACACAATCAGAAGTTGTATTTTTATTGTAAACATTATTTTGGCTATGAAATACATAAACTCAAACAAATACATTGAATACATAAATTCCTTTGCCAAAATAGTTTTGTTAAAAACACATGTTATCAAATGTTTTTAAATGAACAGAGTCATTACAGTTTTACAATCACTGCTGTACAGTAACACTGACCAGGATATTCATGTAAAGTGAGTAAAAATGCTCTTTTAATTTACCTGATGTTGTAGTGCATGGAGGGAGTATTTGCATTCATGCAATATGCAGCATGGTTAATGGGCAGGAACGTTGCATTACAGTGTACATAAACACTGTCACTTGAGGAAGGCATACTGTACTCTTAAACAGTTTCTGACACAGGCACAGGTTTGCAGACATGAAATCAAAAGCATTTACAGTCCTGTGTAAGAAAGTTGACTACATTGTAAACTTTAATCCACACCCAATTAAATCAGACATAAAGAAATGTAAGTTACTGCATGCAAAAAAAATACCAAAGTATCAAAATACTTTCCCCTACTGCAAATCTAAATGTCTAGTTACCTTCTACACTTAATGTTTTCATATTATATAAAAAAAGCTTTGTTTAATCTTTTCTGATAACTAGTAAGTTATTCAATCAGATTAATAAGAAAGCTGCTAATGACAAGTGAACTTGAAGAGCAGCAGATAATGGACATCTAGATTTAATTGTTCACATATTTGGCTCTTTTTCTGGGAGACAAGGCTATTACTCCACCGTCACCACTTATCAGCGAAATCAGGCAGGATTAATGGTTTCACTTGTGCTGGTAAGAAATGTTTAAGTTGTCTCGATTATCAGTGCAAGAAAAAGAATAATGGTTATTTGTCATTGTGTTAAGCAGTTTGATAGAGTAATCTAGCAATCCGCAGAGTTTACCACCCTATTAACCCTTACAGGAAATTCCAGTTCAATAGAATACATACAGTTCATGCCAGAATGACCCATGCAGAACTGGGACTTCCTTTCTTGACCATCAAGTTTGATGCACATAAAATAATTGGTTTTATCCTTTGAAAATCAAACAGCTTTACCTCACAAACCTTTAATTCTTTAGTTTCACACACACACCAAAAAAATCACTAGTAATCACTGAGCTGGTAAAACTGCTACTAGCCTGACATGCATTTGCTTACACCCATCACAGATATATGAATGCTTGGAATTCAAGGACAGCCAATGCAAGCTAATGTTCGAAAATGAATCAGGGACATGACGGGAAGGGACAGGACGGTGAAAACAGTACAACAAAATCAACCTTGAACAGAACCTCTTCTTCCACTGATATGACTTCCATACATGAGCAGGTCTACCAACAAACACCATCCTATGAGTCACTTCTTAGCCAATAGCAATCAACATGCGAAAAAATTATCTGTTAATTATCCTCGAGTTCAGGGATGGATGCAAAAATATAACTTCAATTTCAAGGACACCAACTCATTGTGGTTGACTCAGTAGGAGTAAACAGGGGGTTACACTTGAGTGTTGGAGGAAGCATGATGTAAAAAAAAAAAGATCTCCTTTCCACAAAAACATAGTCCGGAGACACCACAAAGGGATGGTTATAGACCCGGGACACTAGAAGAGCGGATCCTTGAACTAATCAATATCTGCAATTAGTCATAGAGAAATTAACAGACGTAGAATCTACCGTGAAAATATCAGCTTTACCTCAAGAATTCCGCAAGAAAACAACATCTAAATATTTTTGGTTAAGGAAACAAACACACTGATAAAAAGACATATAAGGCAGTTCTTTTGTCTCAATATTTAGCAATACAATTCATAAGACTGTAACACCTTGTTGGGAAATGTTCTTATGAAGAAGGTACTATGAATGCCTGCCTAACAGTCTCTATGAAGCCATTCCGGTTGGACTGTGGGATTTTCCTTTCGCAGTTTTCTCTAAATCTGTGCCTCTGTAATCTCCTACATTATTTGTCCCGTCTGTCTCCTTTGAAGTATCTGTAAGCCATTTTCCACTATCTGTTTGTGCGCTATTTTCTCCTCTTTCCCATGAATGTTTTATATATTGGAAAAAGAATGAGTGTTCTCTGCAATAAGGCCAGCCCACAGCCTCAGTAAGACAAATTGCCCCAGAACGCCTAAATGGCAGTCAATGATAACTCATTGTAAGGAGAGTAAGTGACTTCCAATGGAGTGGATAGGGGACGGAGAGTAATAGCAGAGCACAGGTGAAAAATAGATGTTTGGCTCTGTGTAATTACTCCATTAGGAGACTCTCTGTTAATCTACCAAACCACAGCAAGTGTTTTTACAGTGTCGAGGAGATGACAGGGAAAAAAATGACTGCTACCGGACATAGAGGAGCCCTACAACACCCTATCAAAACAGACACGATGAAGTGTTACCTAATGGCCAAATGTATTCTCTGTGTATGCTCTTTAGAACATTGCACACATCAAGTACTCAACAGTCCATTGTACTGTCAGACGTATAGGTAAAGATAATTCAGCAACTACTTAATTAATCGCATTACCTGATGTAGGCTTCCATGTGCTCAGATTACTTTAACCATTCTTCCATACCGTATGCCTCACTGGCAAATGGATAGTCTGTTAAAAAGGAAAATTAAGGTTAAGATAAACAGACAGAAAGTAAACTCCACCCATTATAAACCTACCTCACCCATGGCTATCATCACACAAAAATAATGATATCCATTTTTGGACCATTTGGTGTCTGCTGCCACCGCCTGTGGCAATTTAGACAAAAGAGCCATGAAAAACATAGCAATATGGTCTTAAGAATTTTGTCTGACCACACAATCTGTTTTCTTAAGTCAACTTTTAAAACACTGCTATGAGCAGTGCCCACAGCCTTATCACGGAAGCTGAGCTTGGCCTTTACTCATCTTCTACAATACTTCCCATCTGCCTCAATTGCACCCCAAACTCCATCCCAAAAGACATTGGATCCAGTCTGCATATGCTTTGCATCCACACAGTACAATACGGATGGAGGTTTACTAACTGGGATGCTGAGTAAGGCAGGCCCTGTCTGACTGGAGTTCATGATCCAATTGTATTGAGTCTAGCGTTCTCAGAGTATCTTTGTGAGGTTTGCATGTTAGACTGTGTCAATCACTAACGGTGTTAGAAAGAATGAAGTGTGGTCAATCCACATGCATAACGAGAAGGCCAATCAGTCTGTATTAAGTGTAGAGATGTGTACCTCGAGAACTTTTCTGACGGTTTATATGTTGGCAAGCACTCCAACAATGCTCGGTCACCGCAGCAGAAAACGAGCATGGCGTCCTGATTAACCACACATTTCCGGGTCAGAAATACTTATTTACCGCACTTAATTTGTGTCGCCATGTACATGGTCTGTGAGCTTGAACCTAGCTGTTGTATATTTTCATGCAATCGTAGTTCAGACTGGCTGTCACTGTCGGTCAGCACAGAGGACATCTTTTATTGAAGCTGCCGCTGTCTACCTTCAAAAAGCGGGCTGCGGCGCCGCTCAGTGGACGCACCTGTTCCACATGTTGAAGTTAGTCCGTTTCGCAATCTCCAGTGTTCACCATATCGTGTCCTACTGATTGGTGTTTGATATACCAGGGTTTGTCAATAAGCACCGATGATATCTGCTAATTGTATTTCAGACAACTATCAACAAGATTTAGATTAGAACTAACTTTGTATTTATTTATTTTCTAAGCCTTTTTTGACAACTCAAAATGTGTTCAGTGGAAAAGGAAAGAGTTTCCACGGATTGACATTCGCGAGGCTTGATACCTAGCAGAAAAGTAAGTAAACTACTTTATGACTGGCATGTTCCGGTTATATTCGCACTCTCGAACAATCTCAATCTGCTGCGTGGCACGGCTGGTTCACTGGCAGTGTGAATTTACATTTAAAATGTGGAAAAACTCGAGTAGACTGCAGGCTGCTGCGTGTGTTCATTGTAGTCTAGTTATGCATTTAAGTCTAAGATGTATTTTTCAAACACATCGTCCTGCAGATGAGCAACAAAAAAAAAGAGAGAAGAAAAAACCCCTCAGTGGAACAGTATGTGTTCTGACCTGTTTAAAAAGCAAGGTTTACCTTGATTAGCTTTGATTGATTAATTAATAACAGATCATTGAGCATGCATGCTGAGATCTAACTGAGGCCTGGCCCGTGGCAGAGGGGGGGTTAGGCTGGTGCCTGGCTCTGGGTGTAATTGTGTGTGGCTGGGTGGCCTCCTGCACTGCGAGGGAGGGAGAGAGCCTGCCTCCTGCTCCCTGGAGCACCCTGCCGTGACATACACACCCAGCTCCACCTCACGCTTGCATCTAGGCACAGAGGACAGACTGCTAACACTCTGTGATGTGGGTTTAATGTAGAACATAGTTATTTGGTCAAGGCTACCGAGTCCTGCCTTTGCAAATGGTAATACTGCAAATATTATTGATTAGTCTTACAAATAAATACAAGGAACAGTGTTTATTTGCACATGCTCATTTATCATTTAACCTGTTTGGACAGTTACTATAACTTGGCTTTTGTATTTTTTTAAGATTACACAAAGGTAGTTGACTTGTCTTTATATGACAGGAGCTCTCAGCAAAGAATGATTTTAATGCCCTATGCTCAAGTGGTTAGTCTGCATCCATGCTGATTGAGGTACCAGAAACAAATGAGTTCATGGAGCGTATGTTGCAGGCTTCATGCGGCTATTTTAAGCACTTCTAAGTAAGTCTCTTCATATCATGCTAATTTAAACACAGAAAATATATGTGCCATTTAAGACATTGCTGTCTGTCTTAAAAGACTGTGTCTGGCGTTTGATGCTGTACAAGTGACAGACGACTTCAATAGGAACAGTCAAGACTGGCAGTCTTTAAGATGAGTGAGAGGCAGATGGGCAGAATGTTTAGTTTTTTTGTTATTTTCATCCAGAGCAACGGTTTGTTCCCAATCTTGATATTAGAAATATCCAGACTGATAGAATGTGGGATTGTTGAGCCTTTGAATCAATTCACTATAACTTTCTAAATCAACATTCTGCTTGTGACTTCTTTTGCATCCTTGTCAAAAGCAACACAGATTTTCTTTTTCAACGTGAGTTGATCAGAGTTTAGATGCAACGATTCACATTCTATAATTACAACTGAAAGTTTAAAAGGTGCATCTGATGTTTTTAAAAGACGTGCGCTAAGGACCTCTCTCATCTTGGGGGCGGCCGTTTAAATCTAAAAGCTAACAGCAGCATCCCAGCTTAAACCAGCTGTGCTGCTATGTGGCTCTCCTGAGTTTGGATCCTGACCCTCTGTCCCCTCGGCGCAGGGTGTCATTAGAACCCTCCCTGTGAAAAGCTGGGTTCCATTTGCTTCTCTCTCCACGATCGTCAGCGTTTTTGAGAACGTCCTAAGCTCTGAAGTGAGTCCCGTATTATCTCAGACCGGACAGGATAATGCACTGCAGGAGGCAGAAAATGAGATCTCCCCTCTAGAGAAAGCCTGCAGTGCCTTCTACTAGGTGCAGCCATAGGGAGCATGCCTACTTCGAAAAACACAGTCTTTGACAATAATATTATATATTTATTAACAAGCAGTTTGATTATTTTTTTCCCCTGCTTTCATAGTCATCTCTGGTTGTGCAGGTAGAAGAGGCATCAGATGCAAAATTGGGTTGGAAATATGGGCGGCCTTGTAGTTTGGTGCTTGGAAAGATTAGTATCACCACAGACATGAGGGTGCAAGCAGTAATCAGTGACCCGTAAAATAAGGTGTTTTATCACCCTCTCAGAGACATGCCCTCATCCCAGGGACACAGGAAAAGTGCTGCCGCTCCCAGTCACACACAGCGTATGAAAGCTGCGGCAAGTTCGGCACAGGAAGCTGTCCAGATTGATTCTTGAACTGCCAATACTGCTGGAAATCAGATCCCAGTGGTTTGAGATTAGCCTCCGGCAGTGGCTGTGTTCTAGCACATGGTGCTGGAGGTGGGTGACTGTAAGTCACTCACTCAGAACTGCTGTGTGGAGCACAGGAACAGTACACACTTGGAAAACAGCTCTGCCTCTTAAAAAACGTGATAGTAGTATTTATAGTTTTGTATTTATATTGAATTAGGAGTTGGATATATATACAGTTTACAAACATATGTATACATATAATAATAATAATCTTTATTATTATACTATTTATTTCATGTACAGGTGGATTTACAATAAATGTGCAGGGATGAATCCACTCAATTCTCTCCTGAAATAGAAACATAATTAGAAGAGAAGTACCATTTTAACAGCAACCAACTGATATTTTGATGATAAAATAGGCTTTAATTATGTGTTGTAGAAATGATCAGTCATTTGTTTGACTCTGAGCTATAAAAGTATTCGCATGACAGAACGTAATTTTCTGATGTTGATCAGCCTCCATTTGCACCCACAAGTGAAGATCTCCACTGGGAAAAAGTCAAACAACAAAGCTTGGCTTCGTCATGGAAAACTTCAACTGACGGTGACCTTTGGGAAGGATCCATATCTAGACTTGGGGAAAGAAAGAAAGATGGCGACGCCGAGCATTTGTGTCCTTTTGTGTTTTGTGAAGATATTGAATGTTTGAAGTGTTAACACTGACACTAAGCTTCTGGGGCAAGAGGGTGAAGGCAGCGTGTCACACAATGGGAAGGGACTTGGATATTACCTTCTCCTGTTCTAACCTCTGACCTTTGCTGGTTCTTGGGTTTGCAGCAGCCTTCACTGCTTGGGGGCAGTGTCTGTCTGAAAAGGATCATTTAGAAAAAAGTATTTTATTTTTATTTAAGTGGTTCATACACACACATTATGAATTTCTTTTGCATGTACATTCCATATTTAAATAGACATCCTGTATGCTTGTATGCCTGTATTACATGTAAACATATTTTATTCCGAAATATCCTTTCAGCTCTAACAAGCCCTCGGTGTATTGGCCAACCAGCAGGCATTTTCTGTCATGGAAATGACCTTTATTAATGAATCTTTGGATTTTGGATGACAACGTTTTCGTGTGATCTTCTACATTATGTGCCTCCGGTAGCTAGGCTGACATGATCCATTGAGGCCACACATAAAACAGTGTGCCATCTGCACCTGGAGCATGGCTATCAGCATTTTCTCTCTCTCTCTCTTTCTTTGTCTCTCTCTCTCTCTCTGGTTGGTAAGCTTTTCCCTGTCTGTGTGTAGCCTGACCCTGCTCTTCACTTTCTAGGCTACAGAAGCCAAACCAAAGGCAGCTTTTTCAAAGGGGACTGTCTGCTCAAATCAAGTCAGGGGCCTTTTTAGAATCGGTTCAGAGATCATAGCAAGTTGAAGTCAGGGAAGAGGATGACCCTATCCTCGAGGCTTGATCGGATCTTGGCCCAGTCTAACCCAGCAGGCTTCAGTCTCTGGACAGCTTCGTCTCTGCAGGCTTTGACTCTGTGATAGTGGGAATGAAAGGGGGCAACGAGAGAGCAGCAGTTCTGATGTGTCAAGCTCAATGTCCTGGCAGTCTCACAGAGCAAACTGGGAGAAGCAAAGGACATAGCCAGCAGGCACTGGGCCAGAACAAGACCTCTAGATTGTGTGACATGTCATCTAATGGCTGTCTTTTTGCTTTAACTTTATGCATCCTAGATTAGTTGAGGCCAATGATGAAGGTCAGTATGTGTTAGATGGAGATAGAAGGCAAAGCAGGTTGTAAAATGCTACTTACCAAAATACAGCACCAGGAACACAAGATCGCTTAGTTTTAATTGAGGTATTTATTGGTCATATGTCACTTGTTCTCGTCAAGAGTCATGCATGCAGAGCACATGCAATTTTCCTTGCACGCAAGTTCGCTTCCTCTCGGAAGGTGACCATGTTCACGCTCGGCAAACTGACTATGGGATTTGAAGCTCTGCTGTCTGACGCGTCAGGAGTGCTTCCCTTTAGCATTACACTTTATTGATGTCTAGATCAATCATATATCAGAGGCTAGAAGCCCTTTAAGTTGCTCTCCACTGTAAATGTTGCTTCATGTGGTGACGGAGGGAGCGAACAGTGGTTTTGTTGACTCACCGGATTACTCCCTCTGTGTTCCTGACCCTCCCTGCTTGACTAGGCTTCCCCTCACCCCTACCCCCAAGACCTCCACATTCATTAAGATTATGTATTTACTTAAAGCCGTCCGTCCTCTTTGCATAATGGCAAGCAGGTTTTGTGTGGCCGGCACGGTGCGCTTTCAAGTGCTTGGTAGGAAAAGGACTGAATTTTAAACATGATGTGCTTTGCTCCACCGTTGACCCTGTAGAAAAAAAATCCCAGTGATCTAATTCTTCGCTTCACTACAATACTGCTGATTCTTTCTGCTGCAGTCTTACCTCTCCTAGAGAGGAGCCCCTGTATGGCTGACAATAGCATATTGCTGAAAGCATGCTATTTCATTTGCTCTCTCGCTTTCTTTTTTCGCTCTCTCTCTGTCTCTGTCTATCGCTTTATGTCTGTCTCCTTCTCTCCCCCTGAACAAGAGGAAGCTTTGAGAAACATTGTGTGTAAAGCTTCCATATTCAGATGTTGGAACGGTGAAATAGTAGTGGCAACTTTACTGGTAATCTTTATTAAGGCTACACTGGAGATAGAAGGATTGTGTTTTTCACATTTCACCACCATTAGCTTATTCTTTCAGTATATTGTGATCCCTAAGTCTTCAGATGTAATCCCCCACAAGAGGGTGATGGTAAGTTGAAACGTCCAAGTTCTCGTTTGATGTAACCCGATCCTGCGCTGACTTCTGGCCTGTGAACCTTGAGGTCAGGAGGGCTCAGAGATGTAACCTTTAAGCACGGAGGCCACATTGTTCCAGCCACTCGTATGGATCAAAGGCTTAGATCCGATGGCCTTGAGCTGTGGCTTGTGACTTTTGCCACACTGGCATTTTGAGAGGAAGGGATCTGTGGTCTCACTAGGTTCCCCTTACGGCTTCTTGAGACACTTGTCTGCATCTGTCTGAATAATGCATACTTCATAGAGATTTGGTTAAGTCTAACAGTTTTGCAGTTGAGTGGAACAGTGTATTTTATGCAGGAGATAACATAGTAAACCTTTGTATAAAACCTTGAATACCACCAGTACTCTTTCACACAAAGGTACTGCTGTTATAGGAATTGTTTTGAAATAGTCTGCTATTATGCGATACTCTCCTAATCCATGGCATTATATGGCAGAAATGTAGAATTTAGTAAAGGAAAATATACCACAGTTACTTTGATACTGTGGTTGTCAGTCTTTGGCATTGCAAAGTCTTCTGAGTCTGCGACTTGTTATGAAGGTTACAAAGGTTAATATTGCAAAGCGCTCAAGATTCAAATAGAGACAGGACTGGCTCACTGACGAATGACGGATAGTTGACCCCATATTTCATATGTCACCGTGTCCACTCAAACTATGTCAGCCAAGCTTTGTCAGAAGAGGTTTACAGCCTATCCTTCTGTCGTCTCCATCTTTCTTTACGGTCTGCATCTCAGCAGAGGAGACGGTCTCTTATCATGACTCATCATCAGGCCTGATTAAATATAATCAGGGTTCCTAACCTTGAGGTTATGGTTTAGATCAGTGGTCTCAAACTCGTGCCATCGAGGGCCAAGAGGGTGCAGATTTTTGCGTCAACCAAGCACTACACCAGAGATGATTTCACTAACGAGTTTCTCTACTTGGTGAAATCAGTTGGAGTAGTGCTTGGATGACGTGAAAACCTGCACCCCCTTGGCCCTCGATGGCACAAGTTTGAGACCCCTGGTTTAGATGATTGTCAGTGTACATGTGTGTTACTTCAATGCAAACTTGTATTATCAACATGGGAAGTACAGTACACCCACTATAGCTGAATAATTGTGATGGCATTTCAGTGCAAATATGATGACAACATCGTTGATCATTCTTTTTTGTGATTTTAGTTTTGGGCGATCAAATCCTCCCTCAAACTGGAGACGCCATATTAGTGAGAACACATCCATGTTTCAGCATATACTCACCATGCTGGATGTTCATAACAGGAAGGGAAGTACAGTGAACCCTCGCTATATCACGGTTCACTTTTCACGGTTTTGCTACTTCACGGATTTGCCTCGTGCATTGTGTTTTGCATTCTGATTGGCTAAACAGTCTCTCCAACACAAACCTGTGCATCAATAAAGTTTCGGTTTACAGGATACAGTACTTTTATTTTTTAAACAAATGCTTGGGCCTGTAAAAAGGGTTTGTTCTTTGGTTTTAATATATAATAGAGTATTTAATTGTATAATAATTTACAAAAAGTTTCTACTTCACGGAATCTTTTTGGAACGTAACCCCGTGAAAAACGAGGGTTCACTGTACATATTCCTTCAAGCCAAGGTTAAAGGTAATAAGTTGCTAGTCATTCTCTCTTAACTTGTCTCCAAACAATGCCCTTTATAGAGCGACACTTGTAAGTAAGAGCCGATCTGATACCCCTACCCTGTCAAATACTATACACTTTGAGTGTTCTCAGAAAGCAGCCTGATCTGGCCAACCTTGGCCTCCAACATGCCCATATTTTTGTGAGAAGGCCAATATCCCCATTTTGCCCCAAAGTTTGCCCTTTCAAGAGTTTAGCTCGAGGGTAAGATGCTGAGGCCTTGCCATGGTGAGGGCAATGTGTCAGTCAGAGGCATGTCTACACTGAAACCGCTGCTCCCCACCAGTAATTAGTCTCATCAGCTTTGGATCAGTGGTCAAAATTCAGAGGACAAAGGTTACTCAGAAAGCAGGCTTTCATTTTCAGAATCATATCTAAAGGTCATCCTAATCAGACGGAATGTTTGTATTTCAGAAAGTCCACTTGTCACTGCTCCTTCTGCAGATCCATCTATTCAACCAGGAGAGCTACGTCTTTAATACGGCGTAAGAGGCATGGTAACAGACCTGCTGATGTATTACTATATTAAACACATTTGTATTAAGAAATGCTACTGTGAAAGTCTCTCGTTCAGGCCCAGATATTGAGGTTGACTGTCAAGGCTGAAAATGCATGCAAGTCCTCTTTCCTCCAACACACCTACAGATTGCGATGAAAGCATGTTGTTTCTCCAGGTCTGTCTCTATCTACCCGGTTGATATCTCCGCATGGCAGCAAGTTCTCAATTATAACGTCAGGAAAATACTATCATCACCAGCTACCCCTCCCCTGCACTGCCGAGGACCCCTGCTGTCCCCAGAGTGGCTCTTCCTGCTGTCTGGTCCCAGCACTGCAGTACCACGCAGCCATTAACCACCATTACAGGACAGGGCCATTTCATGGTCAAAGAGCTTTTCAGTGTTAGCTCTCCCCGGGGCTGCAAAGTCCCCTGTGTGAGATCCAGCCCCCAGCATGCTCATCCACGTAGTCTGCGTTTAACATTTGACCGGTTCTCCTCTCTGTTTGTCTCTCCTCCCGAGCATCTCTGTGTTGTGAACTTTGACCCTCCAGGTGTGTCTAAACAGAAGATGCATTTACATGATCAATGGAGTGGAATGATCCAGGGAATTTGGACATTTTAACCAGACTCTAAATGATCAGAGTGGCAGTGTTCGTACTTTACGGCAATCTAGGGCTTGACATTGCCTTCTGACATTTACTGCATGATACAGTACTGAACATATCAAGTCATTTTTGGCATGGTCATAGATTAGCCTCCATTTCAGAAGAGAGCATGTACTCTTTT
Source organism: Protosalanx chinensis (assembly GCA_030340685.1). Classification (NCBI taxonomy): domain Eukaryota; kingdom Metazoa; phylum Chordata; class Actinopteri; order Osmeriformes; family Salangidae; genus Protosalanx; species Protosalanx chinensis. Next base: position 11,438,120 of record CM059318.1, read on the forward strand.
CCTGAAGTACACCACATGCGTGTGATGAAAGTCTGACTTTGGATGCTTTTTCTAAGTCTTATGAGTCATGTTCGAAAGATTCAAAAGTAGCTTCAACTTCTTAGCACTTGGAAAGATGATATTTATGCCAGACCAAGATGATAATTGGGACCAAATGTAAACGCGTGTTCTCTCTCAACCATGTCTCTACTATCCCTTGTGTGCAGACTGGATCACTCATCTGAACATCTGGATTGCTTTAGGAATAAAGTAATCAAAATTGACACCAAGCAGTCGGTAAAGTTTTTCCTCAAGAGTTAGCAATCTGGCTAACAATCAATATGCAGTAAAGAATGTCATTAGCCAATTAGTGATGGTTCAAAATGATATACTGTAGCATAGCAGAGGGACAGGGTGCAGATGTTGACAGCTGTTTATTTATCTAATGGCATATCAAGTTAATAAAAAGCATGTTATAATTATCACATTATAAAATTAATCAAAATTGTGTGTCTGCGTGCACAAACAAGGTTTATTTCACCCTACAACTATACACCCTCCCCTTCATTATTTTTGTTCATTTATTATTCCTCAAATGGTAACCTTGACTTCTGAAAATGGGGGCATTAGATTTTGTTGGAGGCTATTCAAAGATAGACCAGCCGATTGTGGGTGTCATTCGATGTTGAAATCAGTAGGAGGTCTTCACGGAAGGAGAGAAAGAGAGAAGGAGAGAAAATCCAAGCATTGTCAACATGTACACTAGCTCAACTGTCCATGTAGCTCTGACAGTCCCCACAGCTGTACATTTTACGCTATGTGAAGCCCAATAATTAGCATTCAGTTTTATGCTATGGAAAAGGAAAAAATAGTCGTAAAAAGAACACACACGCCCGTTCATCCATCGCTTTGCTCACCAACGTTGGTGGAATTGTCACTTCTTTTTTTCAGGGCCTTGGGATTGTTTTCACTGCGCAGGTTTTATATAATTTGTGTCACTGTTCCACTTGTCAGCATGAAGCTGTCACAGTGAGCCATAGTCTTCTTGTCCAAATTCAAACATGCCAGTTCTGCCTCGTGGCTCCCACATGACAGTCAGGGGAGATTATTCTAGCTCAGTATACAGTTTCCTCAGCCAGCCAGCTGTTTGTCTCTCAAAACTGCTTCATCTCGAGACATCAGTGGTCTCTACCCGTAGATGGAGTGAACCTGAGAATGTCACAAAATACTCTCAGTGACTTAGTCCCACTGAATGTCAGTACCAACACACTGACGTACGGTACACATTAAATAATTGAGCGTGAAGCAGATACCTAACCTGCTGCAATTCTTCATAATTCTGTCCTCCTCAACAAAGGGCAGTGCAATATGTCATTGATAAAGGAAGAGACTGTCTGTTGTGTGTGTTTTGTCCTAGAGGCAAGCATAGCAGGAAGAAACAGCAGGCCCCAGGACAGACCTTCCTGTCACCAGAGATGGAGAGGCTGACCAGCAGCCTTGACTGATGGTTAGCATTAGTGGCTGTGAGTGTGATTAATATGCCTGCCCCTCACGCGGCACTCAGGAAAAAGAGTGGCCTTACTTAAAACTGAACAGGGGCGGCCACATTTCATTCTTTAAAAGGAGATAATGCATAACCTGGGCTTGGTCGGCCGTATGCAGCAGGATGGATGGCTCTCTGGCTCCAGGTGCTGTTGTATTAATTCCTCAAAGCTAAACCAGAGTGAAGATGTACCCTAGCCTAATGAGCTTGTTGTGTGGGATGCTGTGAATGCTGCTGAGATGCTGTGAGAACACACTGTGCTCTGGTGTAGTGAATTCTCAGCTCCAGTAATTGCCACACTGTGATGATGATTTTTCTCTCTCTCTCTCTCTCTCTCTCTCTCTCTCTCTCTCTCTCTCTCTCTCTCTCTCTCTCTCTCTCTCTCTCTCTCTCTCTCTCTCTCTCTCTCTCTCTCTCTCTCTCTCTCTCTCTCTCTCTCTCTCTCTCTCTCTCTCTCTCTCTCTCTCTCTCTCTCTCTCTCTCTCTCTCTCTCTCTCTCTCTCTCTCTCTCTCTCTCTCTCTCTCTCTCTCTCTCTCTCTCTCAGCCCTATGGCAGCTGCTTGTTTGTCTGGGTGTGCTGTCTCCCTCAGTCACAGCGCTCTCTCAGCTTCGAAACTCTGGGCCTGCAGCGTTCGCTGAACATTTGGGCCGCAGTCTGAGAGGATTAGGTTCCTGTGCTTGTCAAACAATGTACTGCAGTTGTTTTGTTTGGATGCTGAATGCTGTCACCTTCCTTTGGGAGGAAACTCACAGAAAAAAAAACCCAGGCTTCTAACAATCCAATCCTCCCTATTCAAGGGTTGTTGACATAGTTGGGGTGGGATATGTGCCATACGGCATGCGAAAGGCAGATACACTAACTATACTGTTTGTCGTTCTTTGGCTGTGGAATGTACTTCCTCCTGCCTGAGAGGAGTTGGAGACAGCCATGTTGAACCACCAGGTTACTGTTCTTCTCAACATCTGTAAGAGGTTCATCTGTGCAGTACACTCCCTCCATGCCCCTATGGAAAAAGAGACCTGCCAGAATGAGCAATGATGCTGAAGGCCCTGATTATTAGGATTAATTGTCTTTTACCCATGCAGCGGAGCAAGAGTGCCAGGGTAAAGCAAGGTGGAAACGATGAGGGCCGCTGACTAGTCGTCTTGTTTTCTTTGTAAGCACCCTTCACAAAACGGTTGTTTTAAGGCCGTTCATCTGTCAGCGCTACTGAGATTTGGCAGAGCAGGATAAAGAAAATGACAGTTATCTGTTAAGAGCAGATTTTCAGTGAGGTATAGTGGAGCCTGGAACAGTGTTGATGGGGTTTTACCAAACATACCACAGACAAAGGGGGTGAAGCGTTGACTGGGTGGCCACCCACCCCATCTAACAGACACGCACACGCACGCCTGCTAGGTAAAGACTGAAGCCAAGGTCGTGTCTCTGATGTGGCCCCTGCTCCTCTTGACCTTCCCTATGGCCTCTATACATCATAGATATTGATTATCCCACGTGACAAACGGCCCTGATCACAAGCATGTGGTTGCCAGTAAAAAAAAAAAAAAAAAAAATGGGACGTGACAAAGATGCATGTATTCTGAAAGAAAAAAAACATTTTTTTTTTCACACATTTTTGGTGTAGTGGGGGTAGTGGTACGCTTCTGGTGAGAACGATAGCACCTGGAATGACTCAACACTTAACAGCCCAAAGAGCATGTCAAGGTCCTTGAATGAAAAGCTTTTGTTTAAAAGAAAGCAAAACTGAGATGGATTTGAACCTTCTCAGAGATAATGTCACGCGAGTCTCCCTTTTAAAGTTGAACGTTTGAACTGGGGAAAAAAAAGTATTGCACAGGAGGGTAAAAGTTCTTTACATGTCCTCAAAGTCAACCAGAGCTAATGTCAGGGAAGTCACCAATAGACGCCTGAATGCAAACAAAACATCCAAACAGCTGTCACTTGCAGGCATGTTCATTCATCATTATTAGGTAATAAGTGGGGAATAGCCCCTGAAAACCTCCATTACCTTTATGTACTCTATAGAAGTGGGCCACAGATAACAGATGAGCCCAGACCTCATATAGAATTAAATTGCTGTTTTTATATTGGGTGCAATTAATGGCTTTCCAAAGCAGATCAGCTCAGTGCTTGTGTCCTATCAAGTCCTCCTGGGGATTAACCTATCAGTTTTTGATATGCCTCTGACTGCAAGCGAGCCGTTTTAATCTGTTCACATTCAGACAAGCCCCTCTGAATAACTTTCAGAAACTTTCACTTTGATGATGAAATGTCTGTCAACAGGAAGTCATTAATGTAGTCCTATGATTGAGCGTTTTTAGGGAGGCTTGTCAAACAAAAGTTCGGAGCAATCCCCAGAGAGTTTATTGTCCCCACTGTGTACAGGTATTTGTTAAGATCTTTTTTTTTTTGCATTTATGAAGATGGTTTCCTGGATACTATTTAGTGTCAGTTGTTATTTTACGGACTTATATTAATATAAGTATTTTATAATTATAATTGATGAATGAAACCCAATCAGTTGTGTCGTTGGTGTTCCAATGAGGACTCTTTTTACAAGTCAGCCATGTTGGATGTGCATGGGCCTAGGAGTGAATGAGTTTCTCCCGCTGAATTTCAATTTGTTTATTTGCTCCAACACTTTGTTCTGTGTAGGTTTCGTGCACTGTGATTTGTGTGCTTGCAGACTCCAGAGGGACCACCGCGAGCATCCCTAAGGGCCAGGCTGCGACAATCTGACGGTTGAAATGCAAGTCAGTGGCAAAAGTTTGTTTTGATTTCAGGATGCAGCTCTGAATCTTGCCTAGCCTTGGGTGAGAACTGAGAGCAGCAACATGGAGGTATTGTACAACACCACAGAGGCACTGAACATGAACTAATCAGCGCTTTGGGAATATATTTGTGTCTCCTTCGACTTTCAAGGAATCAAGGGAGGGATATGGTTGTGAAGTTTTTCCTCATCCAGATCTTCCCTGCAGCCCTTTATATTTTCTAAGAATAGCGACTGGTTCAAATGCCAAATAGCGCTTTGCTCTGACATATTGCCCACACCATGTGGTAACATCGAAGTGTACAATATGCTTCTGTGTGTGTGTGTGTGTGTGTGTGTGTGTGTGTGCATGTTTGCATGCATCTATGCGTTGCGTGCGCTAGAGAGTGTCTCGGTATACATTCGTGGAGGTGGCTGGTGGCGGTGTACCAGATAGACGCAATCTAGTTTTACCATTTCAAAGATTCTTGTTCTTCGAATGTTTACACACACACACTCGCACAAGCGCACACCCACACGCTGCTTCTCCAGCCTGTCTGCGTGCAACGTGGGCTGTGGAGGCTCCGAGCGAACAGATGGGAGGAACAAACCGGCGTAAAATAAAGTTAAACTAGAACAAAATGACTATGCAAGTGGCGTGGCCGCCCTTTGTTTGCCAGGAAGGTGATCCTCAGCATCTGGGGATGATGGAACGCATGATTAAAATTACCAGAGGGAATGATTAATATCTCCTTAAAGCACACACTTCCAGCATATCAATCATCTCATTACACTGGAAAAGTTAATTGTGTGAGGGGAGGGTTGGGGCCCCTGAACCATGAAAAAGTACCCCACCCCTCGACATGTTTACTTACACAACAGGACAGACCTAGTAACTACGTGTTCATCTGCACCACCACTACCTCACCCCGTGAGAAATAGGTGGACAACAAAGCAACGTTGCCTACCTGCAACTGCGCTTCCTGTTGTTTCCACAGCAACACACAGCATTGGAGCGCGAGTCGCTGAGTGTTCTACTCCTGGTTCTACCTTGACCTACGTCCTCTGGTCTTCCAGGATGCAAGTCCATAGGGGTTCACTTCTACCAAGCAATAACATAATGACTTCCCTGTTGTACAATTAAATGAGTGCTGTGACCTTAACCTTCATCATGCATGGTCGTATATTTACGGTATACCCTACTTGGGGTAAATGATGACTTGGTTTACTGTTAATGTGAGTACAGTACAGTAAGTGGGGGCTGTGTGTGTGTAAGTGTGGGGGGGTTGGGAGAGCGATGCTTATTTAAACACTAAACCATGGTTAGTGTGCATATGTGGATAGAAGAGGCAAGGTAGAGGTCTCCGTGCCTAGGGTGGCCTGGCTTGCCCTTGCCTCGCCTCCCTCCCCCCTGGCTGCCAATGTGTCCTACTCTTTGCCCTCTCTGCTCCGCTGCGCCCGTGCCCGCCCCCCTCCCTCTGCCTCCCACCTCTCCCCGCGTGCCTACGCTGCCGGAGCCAGCTGCTCCCACTTCATCTTCAGCGGCGTCACCAGGCGGGGGTATTAATCATGTTTTTCGAGGGGGACACTCCGCTATTTATCTCTCTGACACTTCCAGCATTCAGAGGCCCGTTGCCGGGCACAGCCCATTGAGTAGTAAGATTACACATTACCTCGCTTCATTGCCTCTGCCTGCCCTCTCCATTGACTGGCTGTTCAACGGTGGCATCATGCTTGCACCATCGGACATAATTTATGCCTTACATGTATAAAAAAGGACTTTCTTTTTTTCTCTCTCTCTCCCTCTACATTTACGAACGCTTTAGTGGACTATGTGCCTATGTCTGTTCCCTGTGGAGTAAACCGGACAGGTATAGTGTATTGTTAGACACACCATCATTGGAATGAGAAGTTGTTACAGAGTTTGAACTATCACTGGGCTTACGGCGCACTAAAAACTCGCTTTTCTATTTGTCATTGATGCCTGGGGTTGGATCGTTAACAAGTTTAAGGAGATGTCAGCAGTTATTACGATCTAGTGTACGGTAAAACCTACACAACATTGTGCACTTGTTTAAGTTTCCACTCATCCTGTCAAGTTTGTTCACAGACTTGCCTCCAGTAGCTTAAACTGTAAACACACTGTAACTGTCTGGTTCAAGCAGACCATCAATTAAAAATCAGTCTGTTCTTTCAGGCTCCTGCTAATCCCACTTTCTCAGCACTGCACATCAAAAGCTACATTCTTCATTTATTCTGCAGATTTACTGTACCTTAACTAGTATTTCTAAAGCACATTCATGGTGTTACAACGTTTGGCTGGAGCATTGCGGTTGGCGAAAATGAAATATAACAATGAGTGTCAAGCTGACGTCAAATATAACGTCTTTGTGAACTGGAGACATTCTTCACGCAACTGAATTACACACAAGATGAGAAAGATGTTTCCTGTGAAAACAGGAAGGAGCAGTCTGGTAGTCCATCTAATGCTCGGCTGGAAATATTTGAAATATTTGAAATGCTGAATGAAGGAGAATGTCTCAGGGGATCTCCAGCCATGGTAGGATTTTTGTCAAGGAACTCCTCATCAGTTGAAAATGTGGGGTGAAAGAGCATTGAATTCCTGCCAAATAGTAAATCAAATGTGTGTTCACGGAAGAAAGTGCTTTTTTGGAGCAAAGTACTCCATCTCTCTTTCCCTCTCTCTTTCCCTCTCTTTCCCTCTTTCTTGCTGTCTGTCTCTTGCTCTTTTTCTCTCTTCCTTATTCACTCACTCATTTGGTCACACACACACACGCCTAATAGTTGGCATAAAAAAAGAAGAAGCTTGAAGTTCCTTTTTCGTTTGTGAGTGCCTTATGTTAAACATACTTGTTACTGCTTGTTGTTGAGAGTGTGGCACTATTACATACATGAAACAAGTAAATAGTAGCAGTAGACTTGTAGTTTCACAGATTTTTGTTTTCCTATGCTCCAATCGAAAGTGACTGCACAGAAAATCGTATGAAGCTTGCTCCCCCCCCCCATCCCCCCCCCATCTCTCTCTCAACAGACCCCCGGGACTTTTCAAACGCATATGGTTCAAATTGGAAGTGTGAAACTGGCCTAAACACCAATTATTTTAAAGTATAAACAATGGACAAAGAGGCTGTCTCCTGCTGTAACTGCTCACCAACAGATACACCGTTACCCATGTTTCATGTGTTTCAACTAAACGCAGCAGCGGTGTGACAGTTTGAACCAAGAAGACTCCCCTCGCCTGTGTTCTGACTTGCCGTGTTGTAGTGAGAGCACAGCCTTCTCCAGACCCTGCTGTGCTAATATGAGACAGCAACAGCAGCATCAAGGCTCAGGGGCTAATGTCTACCTACACGCCCAGTAATTGGTTGACTTCAGAACCACTTTGAGGTGGTGTTGGTAAGGGATGATGTCTCTGAGGTAGGGGGCCTTCCCTGACTTAATCTACTGAGTTTGCGTGAGAGGACTTAGATAGTTTTCCACTGGTGCACTGTGGTCATATATATATATATATATATATATATATATATATTTTTTTTTAAGGTGAAGGTGGGGGTGGTGGGGGGCTAACCCGGTGGTTTTCTTTTACCTGTCATGACTGAACATAAGGCTGGGATTTTGAAAAGTTAAACATCACAATGTCACAGTCACAAAGTCATTGCTTGTAGGATTGTTGGATTCCATGTAGACCGTGGCTCTCAGATGAAAGGCGTGGACTCCTCTCAAAAACCTTGGAAATGGAGCATGGTACTGTATATTGCAGTGATAACAAGAATTTGGCTTCAAACAGATGAAACATCAAATACCCCACGGTGTGTGTTTGTTTGTGTGTCTGTGTGTACGTCAATCTTTGTGTGATTGTGTGTGTGCGGGTATCTGTGTGTCTTTGCACCCCAAACCCACCCATATGGGTTGGTAATGACACAGTATGTTGTGGTTGTGGCCAGGGATTTGGACATACATCCACCTTGCTTTAGATGACCAAAAATTGAGCCCAGGAAAAAAAAAAGGGGGCAACATTTGGACCAAAGATTCACCAAAGGGAAATAGATGAAAAGGAAAAGACCAGACAGGTAGTGGAAACACGGTCAAGGCCAACAGAGTGTCCCATTCATCTGGTGTAATTCAGGGCATTAAAGCCTCCCTGGACCAACATTGCCAGTACTACTCAGTAGTTCCCTTTCAGATGTATTTCACAGCATTCTTTCATGTAGAACCATTCACATCACAATCCTGTACTGTAGCTGTCTTTGTTTTGTTATGATAGGTCCAATATTGTCTATCAAAAGAAGAGATGATCATAGAATTCCTTTTGTCGCGCAACAGGAAATTACAAATGGATCCCTTTTTTCCTCGCAAACCCTCTACTCCATTGGAGAACCAAGTTCAAATAAATTGTATGTGTTGTTTTCTCTTGAAGTTCGTTAAACCAGTCCTTTGTTTGCGACCAAGCCTGGAAATCCATTCCCATCCCAATGCCTCGACCCTATGACTATAGTCCCAATAACAACGTGCTACCATGATGAATCACCCCTATCTCAGGCTGATTCCTGGAGGACTGGTGATATTCTATCTCCAAATTTCCTATTGATTCTGATCATAGTGTGTAAACTTGAGTCTTGACCTCTCTTAACATTTCCCTCTGTCACTGCGTGGGCCTGCATCTGAGGCTCCCCCAGTTGCACCACTGATTAACATCCTTCTCAGGTGGCTTCATTGAAATGTCTCATTTTTTGGCCTATATGATTGATTGTTGGTATAGGGAAAGATTGGAAATGCTCTCCACTGTGATTGTTTGGTTAAACAACTGCAGAGGATCTATTACAGAAGTAATTGGCCTTTGGTAATCCCACAAGGCCAGATCCTAATCTCTGTCATGTTTCAGAATTTTTTTTCCGTCGATACATAAAATCCCACACCTCACTTGGATTGCGTCTATCTGATTTAACATAATTTTTTTGAAGGAGTGTTTTTGCTGTTTTTTCGTGGTGTTTGACATTCGTGAATTTGCATGTAGACAAAGAAGAAAAACGAATAATATTCGAACCATAGTTCTCTAATAATTCAATCAATTACTGATGTGAATCTGATCAAAGTACATACATCTGCCAATATAATCAGGATAATTGAGGTGTTGTGTGTTTAATGGGTTGTTCATAAAGCCTTCTGAAATGGAACGTCTCCTGCCATTTCAACTTTAAATTTTTTTCATATTAAGTTAGTGACCTTAATTAAATGAAAATGAGGAGAAAAAAAAACTGCATCTTTTTCCTCTGCTGTATTTGCACCATTTAATCAAATTTACATTATATTGAATCAAACTAAATTAAGCACGACTGAAAAGTGTGATGGTCGCAGAGGATTCTTTGCTGAACTGAACGGATATGTTTCCTTCCCTCAGAAAGGCTTCACCATTTGTTTCTTAAGTGTTTGTCAAACTGCAAAGTGCTCCTCCGAACATTTTTGAAGATCTATTTATTTGAACTTCACAGTTCAAATGGGAGTTTCCACCCTTCTACATATATGCAAGTGTGTGTGTGCGCGTGTGTGTATGTGGGGGGGATCATTGATCTCTTGTTGCTGTCCCAAAGGGTCCGCTCGTGAGGTAAAATTAAGAAGCCCTTAAACTCTGCAATTGGCAATAATGAGCTATCATTACTCAAATTACAGCAAGCACTGATTGGGTTTAAGGTAATGAAGAAAACAACATGATCAATCATCGTCAAGACCCAGGGCGGTCATTCTGGAACCCAGGCCATGTGCTGGATGCTGGTGGCATGCTCTGTGTACAGGGACCAGATACTTGGGGCCAACATTCATCCTCCAGCAGCGACACAACATCAACAAATTCACTGGCGACCATTTAGACCAGCATCCCAAAGAACAGCATGCAGTCCAAACCCTTTTTTTTTTTTTTTTGTGGCAAAATACATTTTTTGATCTGTGATCATCAACAAATCCTAATCCCTATACTGTCTGCTGGGTGAAGGATGATTAGACCGGTCTTTTTATACCATTATTATTGCAGCTTAAATGTAATATTTTCCAAAGAAAAGGTGAATGTAATAGCAATTTGTATAATCCCAGTTTTATAGAATAGTGTAGAGCTCTTGCACTGTCCATTATCATTCTAATACCCTGCCGTGCTTCAGTCTGAGTTGCTGACAAAATGGTTTCCTGAAGTAAGTAGCCTTAAGAAAGAGGAATTGATTTATTTCTCGTTCATTGTGGACAGTTCTATTAAGATAAGAGACTTTCATAATACAGAAAATCTAAGTCAAAGTAAGAGGAATATGGAATGGTAAAGAGAAATCCTGATTAAGAACTATTATGAGATGAACACTATTAGTGATGACTAAGGGACCTTGTACTTGAGTGGTGCAAATCAGTCCTGTGGAATAAAGTTGTGGACAACATCTCCTGAATGAATTCAGATGTTTAGTCTCTTTGCAGGCATGGTCCTCTCTCACTTGTTGATTGGATTATTCAATTTCAACTCTCCTGCTACTTTCCACCTATTTGTCCATCTTCACCTCCCCATCCCATCTGCCCTCAATCTCTGGCAGTCAAGACACATGGCACCCCAGCAAAGTTTTATTGCTGATCCAATCCCTCCGCTGATCCAGTGTGGATGAAAGCTCCTAAAGTTGCCTTCCATCAATAATGAGGTCTCATTTACACAAATTACTCTGAACGCTGATTAGGTATTATCTAACGGCAAGGGCCACCTCGATCAATCATCATCAGCACATAGAGCGCCAATGAACATCGAAAGGTTAACCCAGATCTAGGAGGCCCCTGGCCATGTCAGCAGAATCAGTGAGGGAGGGCCCCCATTCTGTCAATAGAGCAGCCAGACAATTAGGTAATGATTAAAATAGAGGCACCTGAGAGTCAATAAGAAAATGAGCCATCCCGGCATAATTTGAGAATGATTTGTTTACCAATCTATACAGCCGTATAAGAAAGTCACTGAAGTGCAATGAATTAAATGTTCCTATGTTTAGCCACAGCAAACTTTCTGAAGTGTTCTCTATTCAGCTACTGTGTTGCAGTGGAGGTGTTCCGTATGCACTAATGGTACCCTGGGCCCTAAGAGAAAGTTGAGCAATACAACTAATTTTATACACTCATGAAAGAGTTTGCATGTGGATGTACGGTTTTGTGTCATTATATGGAATGCAGAATCAATAAGAAAACAATGATTGTTTACCGAGACGTGCAGATGTAAAACCACCCTGGAAACTGCCAAGGGATGTTCTCCTCCGCAAAGTATTTTCAATATCTACAGCCTGGCGCTTGGCAAGTTTGTGCTTGTGTTTTGTTGTTTGTGTTCAGAAACAGTCAAAGTGAAGAGAACGTATACAGAATGTGTCATCTGTGTGGGCAGGATGTTTATGCAGGGATATCAGAGCCACCGTCTATCGCACACAGGTCAGAAATGTTCAGCTTTCTGAAACAGCTGCTGGTTTCCCTTGAAATACAGTAGGTGATAGTGTCAAGTTGTGACAGGAGACAATTTGGCTTGTAAAGTGAAAGTAATGATGGTAAGATGATGGATGCTTGTTCTGTTTCTCAGGAAGAAAATGGCGGGAAAAAACAATAGACAATCAATTTCCACCAAACACAGATGAGACTTCATTTGATTCTTACCTGAGCGCATTGTAGCACAGGAATAATAGTGTGCACATCTTTGCAATTTCTGACATTTGCCCAGAAGCTCCTGGATATCACTTGCAAATAATGCTGCAGTATTATAGTTTTGAAGTAAAGCTGCCTTACCGAACATCTGAATAGTTTTTCACCGAGGCTTTTCAGTAGGTTTGAAGATTGTCATGTTTACATTGCTATGTCATATTCTATCTCTTTTTTTGTGTCTTCTTTTTTTTTTTTTTTTTTTTTTTACATTCCTTGAATTGTTCCATAACATGCAGGTGAGCTTCACATGCAGAGAAAGGGATTCGTCATTGACTAAGTAAACTGATGGATCTCGCCGATTTGAATAGTGAAATTAGATTGTGCGCGCTTCGCGGCGTGGCCCCTTCAGTGTTTGACTACCACTGACTAAGGGACAGCGTATGAACAAGCGACCTCCTAATTTAGAAAATGATTGGCGCGATATCGAGGCAGGAACAGATAGCAAATAAGATTCAATTGTGTGGAGAATGGAAGGGCAGCAGGTCAGTAATAACATCCTTGCATCTGTGTACCTGCATTATCTGTCCAAAGATTACATATAGGACGATCTGTTCCCTTGTACAGCATTATTATGCTATGCTGTTGGGATTCCCATAGTAAAAGCAACAGTAAATAGAAAAAGTAATATAAAGTACACAGTAGTGTGCTCTTCCTTTATCTACTCTTCACTGTATGAGATTTGTGTTCACTATATGATATCAACACCACGTTGTACGTTTGTGATAAGAACTTTGTTGAAGTCATAGTACATGGATAAAATACAGTACATAATTTAAATACATATCAATTCATGACAAACTTTATTTAATATTTGACTCAACTACACAATATTTTCTAGTCCATAATCCTTACATTTTAACTTTCAGTCTGGAACCCCCTGGCAAGCCGGTTCAAGCCGAATATTTGCTCTTTGGAAAACCTGTTACCCCGATCTGTTGGGGGTCCTTGGTGTACATCCACCCCATACGAGGGGACTGGGTGGCATGCTGTGTGTCTCCACTAATACAAATGAACTCCTTTGGTTTGGTCCAGCAAATGGCTGGGAGCTAATAGCAGTGAACAAACGGAGTAGCGTCCTTATCTAATGGATAGCAGTGGGGCACGGCCGTGATACGACAAGGCGACCAGGACCCAGCGGCTCAGGGTGGAAGGGAGCGAGGTCTAGCCCCTGGGATTAACACGTCTCCCACAGCCAAGTAGCAGGCAACCTCCAGCCTCCACCGCACAAGGAGGACCACAAGTGTTATTACCTTAGTCTTTGAGATGGGGTTTAGACGGACAAGATTATTAAATTAACCACAGGCCACTGCTTTTGTGTCCATAAGTACATAAGCCACTCACAAGGCCACGCTCCCTGGTCTTGAGGAGGGACTCGTTGCTGTCTTCCGAGAGCCTCCATGGTGCAGAGGTGATGCTACTCTTTATACCTGTGTTGGCCTCCTGGTCTTTCTACGCTTTGCATGGAAGCTCTTCATTAGCATGTGTTTTCACTCGGAATGAGACACATTTCCCAGCGTTGCCAGTAGGAACACTGCAGATTCTAATTTTAGAAGCCTTGCTCGGATATTTTACCTATTCTCCATTTACATTTATATATCCAAAGACAATGCCTTAACTCTAGCCTTACGTCTGTGATCCTTTTATGGGATTACAGATTATCTGTAAACCGATAATGAGTGACTGCTGACAGCGACACAAGGACAATGCTACTCTATCTTGATATGACATCTGGTCTCACGGTCCAGGATTTCCAAGTATTTAGTCTGTGCTCTGTCTGCCAGTTCATTTTCAAGAAATAAATCTGATAGTAAGTGCAGACAGCTGTTTGTGACATCTTTGTTGTCTTGACTCACTGCATCCTGTCACTCTAGTGGAGGCATAGTGAGGTTTATCTACTCTGACTGCTAGCTGCAGAGGGAAGACATTTGCACATGAATCAATTGTCAACATTACTGTGCTCTGACAAGTCAGTGACAGCTCACATCCACTCACACTGTTGTCGTGCGCTTCCTTTTCTCCGGCATCGAAAGTTTGCGCTGATCTTTTTCCTCGTCACGTGATTCGGAAAAACAGAATATCAAGGTTATCGCATCATTATGAAAACATAAGTGCGGGAAGCTTCAGCATTTTGGACGTGAGCTGAGCAAGGAGGAGGATGAAACATCTTTCCTTTTTTTTTTTTAAGATATCCGCTCTTTCAACAACTACTTGAAAGTGAGTCACTCAGATTATGATTGAGGCTCTTGTTGCTCAAGATAACTGCTTGACATTTGCTAAATCAGTCAGTGTCAGTCTTGCATACTCCATTTTCCATCAACTTGAAAGCTCTTGCCGACTTTGGCATTTTGCAGTGTTCTGTCACTCAAGTGGGATTTGCCATGGGTATCAATAAACAAGAAAAATAAAATAAACTGTAGAGCAAAAGGGAAATTGTTATGTATTATAAAAAAAAATATTCCAGAAATAACTCACACTGCTTTCTAAATCCATCTTAAAAAAAGATAGAGAAAAAATACATATTGTTCCACCAAATACTGTAGATAGATATTAACCATGCAAAACTTGCAGCGTGGCTGTCTATTTGTGGTCAACACCACGTTAATCCCCCTACTTAACCTTGAAACTAGGTGCTAAAGGATGTTTTCATGAAGGCCCCAGTTCGCAAAAGCTTGTCTGAATGCCAGAAATAGCAGCACTGGATCCTCTTTTAGCCCAGTTAAGCACAGACCTGGGCTTTGTCTAGTGTTTATTTATTTTTTTTATCCAGTGGCCTGAGAGTCACAGCCCACGGGTTAATAAGTGTTGGGGAATCAAGATGTGATGACCTGCTGTCGACAACAACATGTCGTTTACACAGGCCAACAGGCAGTGGCCCATTGATCTTCTGCGGTGAGAGGAACACTATCCACTGCCATTTCATCCTGGACTCTTAAATGTTTGGCCAGTGTCAGTGCGCTCTCAAGTGCTCCCGGTGAAAAGATAATCACAACGATCAGTGTTCTTTTAAGGCTTGACCAGCTACAAATAATCTGTTCACATCAACCGCTGGGCACTCACTTGTGCCTAATGGCTGTTAAGTTCCCCTGCCCCTCGCTCCCTGCTCCCTCTGACACACAGCCAGCCAGCATCAGGTTTGATCAATTAAAACGACTTTAACATTTACAGGCCCATCAATAAGTAGTCCCATGTGGCTAAACTGTTCTTGCCTACGTTGTAGTGTCTGGATTTCTTTTTTTATTGCACGTGAGGACTCCGCTGTTTCCAATCAATGGACTTCAATGTCATAAACTAAGCAAATTCACAGCCAATGATTGATTTGTTGTTTGTCCATGCTGTATTTCTACAGTATGAGATATGCCTACCCACAGCCAGTTTGGTTATTACTACAAAATGCTACCTTGTCTGGTCTGGTAAAACTATCCAAGAGAGATTCTTTATTTTACCGATGCCAAAGCTAGACATGCTACATTCCATCTTTCGCGCACAGGAAAAAGGCCCTCAGAGTTAAAGTGATGTTTCCATAGATTGTTCACTTGTTACCACTCATAATTCATGAAGAGGGACAGGGTTTCATAGAAACAAATACAGTATGTCGACTTTACAGCAGAAGTGGGAGTTGCTTTCAGCTGGCTGTGCGAGGGAGATGAGTTTGAAGTTGATGCTATAAATGGGCTGAGCGTCTCCCTCGAGGGAGCTTCACTTGACATGTGTTACTAAATCTTACCGAGCTGCCATCTGCCTCAGTGTTAACTGCTGGGAATGCTGACCTCTGCCGGCACTGAGGTCATTCAAACCTGATAAAACCCTAAGAGGCCCAATTTCGTCCTGGGGGTGATCGAGAGGACTTTTGTACTGGAATTGTGTTCATTTGGTTCTCAGTGTTTGTGTGTGTGTACAGTATAGGCATGTGTTTGAATGCATTTGAGTACAATAGTATTTGCAGTACATACAGTGCACCGAACAGGAGAAACAGGTCAGCGACTGTGAGGTCTAGGGCCAAATTGAGTTTCTGGATGTAAACACTTAAGAAACAAATATTCCACTTTGACCTGCATGGTAAATTGAGGGCATAGCTTTTGACCATACATAGATCTCCTTTAGGAATAATGCTTGAACTCTGCCTCATTGAGGTACAATTGACCAGTGTGTTGGATCATGTTCTTTTATTTCTTTTACTCAGGAAGCAATTGAAGCCAAGCATCCTGATCCAGCTCATGTCGTATAACCGAGCGCTGTGGAGATAGTTTTGGGTGGAAACACTTGCCTGGAGCGGAAGGTCAGGACTTTGACATACCAGGCTCTCTGTCCTTAGATGTGACTGACAGGAGGAGGCAGCTTGCTGATGCCTTTCACGTGGGAATCACAGCTTGCAGGGATTCTTAAACAAAACCGTCTGCAAGACTTTTGTGGGAACATTTATGTTTCTTTTAAAGTAAACTGGCATCCAGAGTTTGTTAGTTCAGATAACATGTTAGTCAGAAGAAAAGAGCAGCTGCTTTTTACGTGTTCTCCTCAAGGTCATCCAGGAGACATTTGCCAAACAGAGCTGCTTCCCAAATAATCGTATATTGTTCTTTGCTTTGAGATGCAATGTGCTCCAATGGCAAATTAAACGCTCAACTTAATGGGTGTTCCTTTCTTATTTTCAAAAGATTTGGACTTTTATTCGGAAGTTTGTTTACCTTATTGTCCATAGCCTTCTGGTTCAAGGCCCACCATACTTCAAATGACATCGGTAGCAAGGGAAGCCTTAAAGTGGCCCCTACTGCTAGTTGTGTTTGGCACATAAGGGCTTTAATCACTTTGCGAACTTATATAACAATTATTGACTAGCGAGCCATACGGTCTGAAAACCTCAAAGACACCTTGCTTATGGAATAGCAGGGGGCCTGTGGGCTTTCCAGTTAGGAGGTTCTTCAGTGAGTCTCGCGTGGAAGTTTAGTGGGCTTATTACTCAAGGGGGGGTCTTCTGTGTTTTCCTTGTGTGTCCCATGGGTGTCTTTTTCAGCTGTAATGAGGCCTCCAAGAGCAGAAAGCTCTCTTTAAAATAGGGAGTAATGAGTCCTGCTTGGCAGAGAGAACAGGGATTTGCGCGCCTCTGTGGAAAGAGAAGGTCACCAGGAGGAGTTTTATTTGGGGAAACTGTCTTTGTTTCCGAACCAAACAAAGCTTAGGGGAAAACAGCACAAAGCCTTTGTCCATAGAGTGGATGGAGTGGACCATCAGAACAACATCAGATGTGTTTCGAGGATTAGAATTGTGGCGAGTGTACCCCTCGCCTTCATGGCAAATGGAGAACAGAATTACACGGGGAGATCTCACTTCAATGTAGAATTATGGTGCACCTGTAATACTTACTTGAAATTCATATGTCAGACGTTCTCAAGTGAGTAATCAGAGCTGTGAGCAAATGTTTTATACCGGTGTCACTTCAATCAAGCACCACAGGATAGTTCAGTCAAATGTCAAAGATTATTACGTCTGAGCTGTGATTGAGCTTTTCAAGGTCAGCAGTGAGTTTCACTGAGCGTCATTTCAAAGTTTGATGGAACGTAAAGAATGATTTAGTTTTCAGTTTGATTATTCCGAAAACTTTTGTCATGCATATATTCATGTTCAGCTTGGACGCACCAAAGCAAGGCATGATGTCCTTGGAAGCATTTAAACACTGTACTTTGTGATTCATTTGGATGTAAACTCAATGCCTCTTAGTACACATGAACTTTCCTCACCTTACCTCACCTTACCTCTGCTTCTAGCCGATCACCATGCCACTTGGGTGGACTTATGCACCAGACATCAACACGTTGGATACTTGTGAAGCCCAGAGAACAGGTCAGTCCATTACATGGAGAGCAGTCAAACTTACACTTCCAGCACTTTTAACAGCTTAGTTAGACACAAATGGGCTCTTCACTTGCCTTCCATGGAACCCAGACTAGAGGAGTGTCAATCTTATACCTGCTAACCCTGGGCTTGGTGGAGAGGCTGGTGACAGCCTCACGTCATCGCTCTCCAGCGCTAATAGCCTGCCTCATCCCACATCCCTGCCACATTCAGGGATAATTGCCCCTGACAAGAGGGCAAATCATCAGCGAAAGCCTGATAAGCATTGCGGCCAGATGACAGCGTACAGAAGTGTATTAGCAACAGTGTGACATATCACATTACCACTGTGAATAGAATAAAGGACATACTAAACACTGTGGCAGCTTAAACACGAGCCATCTCTCATCCTTTCTGCCTAGCCATGATGTCCTATTTGCTGCAGCTGATAAGTTTTGCTAAACTGTCACCATGACTGTATACCACACACACGCATACATTTTGATGCCAGATAACCAATTAATTAATGTCATGGCCCTAGCTATTTTTGTAGTGGTGATTTAAAAAGATTCTTGTGTTATTTGGTGCCAGTGTAATTGTCAACATGCGTTTGTTTGTTTTTGGTGTGAGAAAAACATTGAACAGAGGCGTATTTTCCATCATGCCAATGTTTTGGACTGAATTCAATTATTTTTGCAAAGCGAATGCATTGATGTTTGCCGAATGTTGTTTGTGTGAATTTGTCTTGGACAATGTAAAGACATTCAGGTCTAGAATGATGGCCCTAAGCAAGAGGCTGAGACAGATTTTAGACAAGCAGGCGGTGGAAAATCAATTTAGCTTAATTGTTTTGCATCGTAACACCTGTATCAAAGAGCCATGTGAAACTTGATCATTTGAATACTGGGACAGGTCTTGAACCTGATAACTTGTACATGTTTTATAGCTGTTACATTATAAATTATTTCCGCAGACAGGGGGGCCTTGAGGGATCATATTCTGTCAGCTTCAGTTCCTGGTAACATCATTTAATGATATTAACAGATTTGCAGCTATTATGTTTCAAGTTTATCTGGGAAATCTTAAACGGCTCCATGGTAAATACTTGGTTATGATATTATCAGGCCAGCCAGTTGTGTGCTCGGTGTATCAGATGGCTATTAAATGTGTGGCAGCACTGGTAATAACCAGACTCATAAAGTCCTGTGACGCTTCCCTAACAGCCTTCCTGCATTTCCTGTTGTAACTGAGAGATGTTGGCTGAGGAAGCAGGAAAGAACAACCATTTAAATGGATGCAGAAGCTACATTTTATGGTTTATTTTTCATGGCTCCATGGTGCTCTGTTAAACCTCTCATTAATCTCATTTTTAACTTCCTCTGCCACTTTTGATACAGTATTCCTGCCTAACTTCAGTGGTGGCATGGCTAATGAGGCCAGTAATAAAGTGTGGGACCAAAATATATATTTAAGGGTTCACACTCTTATATGAGTCTTTTGTAATGTTCAATTAGCCTCAAACTGTTTGTTTAGGATAGCAAAGTTAGCCCATTCAGCTAGCTTGCTGTTTCTTCTCATTGCAACCATATGCCCCATAATGTCTATAGTGCAGTTAATAGTGAGGTAAAGTGCTATACCTCAGTATGTGTAACTAGAAGATAAGCGTAACTCAATAAAGTCATACAGTACGTTTATATAATTGTGGTCTTTAAAAAATAGACACATTTATTCTGAAATCAACTGAGACAGAAGGGGAAAGTTACAAGGTAGTCCTGTTAATTACATTGTTCTTCATATATTAAATGTGTCTTAGTACATTTTACATACGTCCACACTGACAGAATACCTATTTCTTTGAACACTACGATCAAGTTAACATTATGAAAAGTGATCTTTCACAGTTGAATTCAGCTTTAAGCCATATTACAAACTCAATTGAATTGATATTTGTCACAATTTCACCCGGGTGCAATTTATCCAGATCTTATTTTAAATTGTGCAGCCTGTGATATCTAGGGATAATAGTTAGCTGCTTATCTTGTATATCTGAAACTAATGAAAATGTACGTGGAATAACGAGCTGCCAGATATAATTCCCAGAGACCATGTGGACATGTCCCACCTCTGTGGCCACGCAAGACATGACACATTTTAATCTCAGCACGGAACTCAGCCAAAGCCCATTTCATCCCATAGACAGGGAGAGAGATTTGCCTTGACTAATGGAGTTCAATGATTGCAGCATGTCAGATAACTAATAACCATGAGAAGTCATGGAAAGTGAGTGACAGGGCAGTGAAGGGTGTTAGGGGAGCGAGTGTGTGTGGGTGTCGGTGGAAGAGTTGATGTTGTTTAAGGGGGACGTGCTCGCTCTCTCTCCATCCGCAACAGTTCTTTGTGGCGTTTCCGCTTTCGTCCAACCACAACAAAGAAGATTAGGAAATGTTCTCGAAACCACCTTAAAATCAGTCATGAGGGGGCCGTAAATCCAGACATCTATTTATCGGAGATGACAGTTTGCAGATATCTCAATCCAGATGAAGGCACTGTGGGCGATACTGAGAAGTGCCATGAAATTGGAAGAGTCAGCAGCCAGCATTTATATCATCAGACTTTCTCCAATGAGGTAGAGTCACCTGACAGCTGCTGGACACGTCACACCAGTAGCCTCAGACACTTTAATCCATTCTAAATAGATCTGCATTAAACAGCCTAATGGAGATGTGAGAACTCCAAAGGGAGAGAAAAAAGGGGAGAGAAGGGAAAATAATACAGAGGGCATTATGTTGGATGGGGGAAAAAACTGGGCAGAGTTGCGATTATGGAAGAGCTGGCATAAGGTCTCACAGCAACAGTTCAGACTATTATGCTGAGATCATTGTTAATGCGGCATGCGTGTTTCTCTTTCTTTTCATCTCTTATTTCTGTTTACATTATTTCTCCATGTTGTATTGCTAGTATCAACATGGTCCCCCCTCCCCCACCCTCACACACGTCAAGACGGTGTCGGGGGGGTTTGCATCCAGGCAATTGTAGAAGGCCTGTGCTGACCCCCTGTTCAGTTCAGGGTGTGCATATCAGTCCTGGGGCTCAGATCAAAGCCATGTCAGAGTCCAATGGTTTCCATCAGTGACTAGATTTGAGGAGAAGGAGAGCCGGCTTGCCAGCAGGTATTTGCGCAGCGAAGGGCAACAGCTGTACAAACGCTATTAAGTAAATATGCACAGTGTTTTTGAAAGGAAACTGGTAATTTACTGAAGAAAAAAATTAGAGAAAGGTGGGGAGGGAGATACAAGGTATTACCCCCATTCCCTAGCACTCAGCTCCCACCCCTCTACCCTACAACATTGGCAGCATACTTCTCATGGTCAGCCACATTTAGACGCTGTGCTGGAAGCAGCACTTTAAAACACAAACATGAATCAAAAAAGGGAACATTACAACCTAATTACGGTAAGTGCAGTCATATGTAGAATTGGAATTGTCTTCTGGTAACATCGTCATTTTATTCAACTCTGACCCTGAAACGGGGCCCCAAAGAAAACCGATTTCATCAACAGTGGGAACATATTTCCATGACTTCGAAACTGGTTTCATTCACAAGAGGTTTAGCTTGGCCACTTGCACAAGTCAGGACCCTTGTACTGTCCTGGCTGTTGGAAGTCGTTTAGTGTTCACCCAGCGTTTATTGAGCAAGGCAGGCACACATGTGTGTGGTTAGGGAGGTTCTGTCACGGCATGTTCAGGCTAGAGAAACGTTGGCTAAGATCAAGTGAAATGGAGTTTGTCCTCAGCACTCACAGAAGACCCTACAGGTGCTCACCGACCTGCAGGAATGTCAGTAACCCAGTCACCTTGCCCTCCACCAATAGGATAGCACAGTATTTAGTCTTAAAAGTTACCAATCAACACCTCCAAAGTATGCCTGGATCAATAATGAAACCCAAGCAAACTTGGAACAACAACGGTGTACAACACACCCTTCGATGTAACGTTCAGCGTAATGTCAAAAACAGAGCCAGCCATTGACGTAAACATCATACTCATGGTTACAAAATAATAATAAAAACTGGTAACACACTCCCCACCAGTGCACCACATTCCTTGCCATAGAGGGAGGCCTGCCAATGTGCAACATCCACTTGACGAAGACCTGTTTTCAGGATGGTACTTTTTAATTGCTACAGACAAATTTGTTTTGAGACAAGCATCAAATCCGGAACATTAAAGTGCATTTCGGCGGATGAGCACGTAAAAGGCGTGTCCTCGGGGAGTGCGGCGATGCGCTGGTAATGAGTGGAGGTAATGAAAGACTTCACACAGACAGATGTATCCATTTAAAATAGTAATAACTACAGTTAACATGGCAAAGAGCAAATTACACACAACTTTCATTAAAGTGCATGTTTATCCAGAATCTGCAGGGACCTGTCATTTCAGTTCTGCTCCCTGGAAGATAGGAACGATCCCAATGACTATCATTGCCCCCCAAACAAGGTCAAAGTGGTGATGGAACCAGGAGAACATGTGCAACTGGGCTGGATTCCCCCAAGGACCAGCTGTACTCACAGCTTTATGAACGAGCCAGCCGTAGCTCGCTGCTATTACACACACACAGCAGTTGAATACAGGAAACCTGAGCCTCTGTCCAGAGGAGTGTAGACAGACTGAACATTATAGACTGTGATAAGCTTCAAGCATAGTGGTTACAAACACAAGCACTTTGTTCAGGTAAACGATTTTTTACAAGCTTTGTGTGTGTCTGTGTGTGTGTGTGTGTGTGTGTTTGTGTTGTGTCATTCAGGGGACTAGATGTAGCATGGAGCACTTGACTGTGGATCATGATGTTGCACATGCGATCCCCCCCCCCCCCGCCCCCACGTGCGTTGCCATGGAAGACAGTGTCTGTTAAATGAATACATTGTCATTATTAATGTTATTCACACACACACTCACACAGCAAAACATAACATGGATGAAGAAAAAAAAGGTAACCAATCTCATTATGGAGACTATGGATGAGAGCTGACTGGTGAATGGGTGTTACATCTGCATGCATGGCATGAATGACCTCGAGGGAAGTGTGACCATCCATATGGATGGAGCGGCTGCTCTCTGACTAGGTAAATGACACTTTATGGAGCCGTGGCCTTCCCCAGCCTGACTGGGAGAGCTGCTGAACTGGCTATGCCCCGAACCCTCCACCCCGTCTGTTTTCCCAGAGACAGAGTCCTTCCAGTGAATCATTAAAGGTCAATAGACTGCAGCGACAGACAGAGTTCCTCCTCTAGGTTGGATGAAGACGAAGGAGGGCAGGTTACAGTTTGGCCGTGCGCTGGTGTGCAATCCGAGTCCCCCTGGTTCTGTGTGAGATGGGGGGGGGGGGTTATTCTGGTGCGAAGGGACAAGTCATGATGGATGAAGGGCTGTTAAATGAAGATGAACCTCTTCCTGTGTTGAAGTTTGCATGCGACTGTGTGTGTGAATGTGCTTGAGAGTGTGTGTGTGTGTGTGATTGGATTCTACATACCTTCCCACCTTTAGTGTTTCTTTCACATCAACTGTTTGTAGTTCATCCTGATTCAGTCTGGAAGGTTAACATGGGTACCTCTCTGTACTTGTCGGAGAGAAACTGATTCAGAGCGTCTTGAGGAATGGTGTTGGCTTTTATACCAGGCAATGGTGCGAAACTCCGAAGAATGAGGTTGTGTGTATTTTGTTTGTGTGCGCTCGTGTCGTGTGTGTGTTAACGTGTTAACATTTCCGTGTGTACAGTCTTTGTGTGTGTGAAAAACAGTTGATGTGTCGCTGTGTTATTAAGAAATGCCTCTCTCCCGGTCAGTCAGCTAAATCACTCCTTCTGCCCACACAGCTAATGGCTGAGATGTGGAAATGAGTGGATGGCCGGGGCTGTGGAGGCAGGGGATGTGTTAATTGAAAGTTAGGATCACTTTGTGGCCATTACAAGGAAACCTGAGATGTGTTAACGCGCTGGAGTCAGGCAGCACCTGCTGTCGCTGGCTAATTGTGTTGGGTTTGGTCATGTCTGTCACAAGCGAGCTCCCATCATGCTCTGCCTCCGGTTACATCTGTACTATTACCAAAGTTGACATTACAGTGGAAGCCACAGGGGGGTTGAGACTGGCCTACGACCTCTGAGCTAGGTCTTTGACAGATAGGCTTCTAAAGGCCAATGGAAAATGTCATTGAAATCTTTCCCTGTATACCCCAGCAACTGCTGTTTAGCTTTTAGCTTAATTGCCCTTTTTTTTCCAGCAATGTATCTGTGTGTTTTTCCACTGCATATTCTTAAGTCAGCTCCCTTCGGGGGTGTGTGTGTGTGTGTGTGGGGGGGGGGGGGGGGGGGGGGGGGGGGGTATTGATTGAGTCAAGTGAGAGTGGCAGGGGAGAGCGCGAAAAAAAAAAAATGAAAGCTATGTATTTCAAATTGAGCCTCACTTACATATGCATGCATCAGTCACAAACCGGGATGCTGTGCGGATGACTGGCGGTGAAACCATACTGTGCTTTTGAGGACCTGCGAGGGCCAGCTACGTATAATCTGATTTAGACTGGAGCAACCTCCTATTTATTTTTAATTGTCCCACTGTAGCATTTAAGAGCTATTGATCCCCGGAAAAGCTTTAAGTGACAGAATCACTATTACTGTTAGTGCTCCCTGCTTGGGGAAGGAACATCAAAGGACATTTTAATGTCACTGACTTTCTGAGGGAATTTCAAGCCTGGGTTTGAACAGGCCAGCCTATGAGTGAAAAGGACACACAATAGACAATCGCAGAAATAAATGTGAAGGCAATTTACACCTAATCAAATTGTATCTCAGCATTGATTTCTCAAGTAAAAGTTTATCCTGCTTGGATTTCAAAAGCTGCCAGAATTTAATCCTGTGCGGGTGGGTGTGTGTGTGTGTGTGTGTGTGTCACTGTGAAGTGGTGCATTATTATTCATCGAGGAGGAAACGCAAAAAGCCAGTGAATGAGGCCAGTGAGACACGGGCAGTGACAGCATGCTCACCTTTTTTCCATGTTCAACTAATGTCCATCTTCCTGCTCTTTCAATGGGCTAATATTAGCACAATTCAAGCCAAACACTTTTTTTTTTTGCCAACATCACATTCATGTCTTTAGGCTCTTTTTGGTTTTGTCAGATCGTGCACCTTTTATCTACCCTGGGCGCCTTTTGTTCGACAGTCGTAGCGCATCCCCTTCACTCGCGAAATACGACCCTTTCAAGTGAGACCTCCCCCCTTCTTGTGCCTCCACCCCCAGATGTTTTGATTAGCGGCGACTCGTATGCCGGTCAGATCCTGGGATTAATGATGGATAATTTGCCTGAGGTTGGCACGGCACGCTGCAGAGCTGCCAGCCTTTGGATGCCATATGGGCAGAAGCAGCTGTTTTCATTACTCTCCTTTGCCCAGATGTGTCAAACAGGATGCCGGCTTCAATCCGCAGTCTTGCTGGTACTTGGTGGGGGGTTGCTTTCTACTAGCCTGGTAGCTAATTACTTTAATGTTGCAGAGGACGGAGGCCCTGCATGTTTTTTAAAGGCCTTTTACAAACAGCTGAATGCCAGCTGTCACCTCTGAGCACAATGAGGGAAGATGGATAGGTATCGGCCGAGAGACTGATGAGGTTGGCTCTGGGCACGGGCACAGCCCAGACCAGGGACTGGCCCTGCCACCAGTCAGGAACAATGGGAAGGTCACCTTTCACACATGCTGGATAGCACTATAACCGCAGACACCTGAATACTATCATACTGTACTGTTGGGTGCTGCTCTTGGAGAGCTACCGTTCTGTAGCCCCCCCCCTGCTTCTCCTCCTCTGTAGGTTCAGGAGGGACTAGAACACAAGCTGCAACCGCGTTGTGGAAATCTGGGTCGTGGAAACTGGGTGCCAAGTCCCAGCGGGGACCGCACACTGGAAGAGCTGGCACAGGAGCAGAGAACAGAGAGCGGGAAAACCGAAACGGAGGCTCGTGCCAGCGTGTCAGCTGTGTCTTCACATGAGATTCCACACACCGCAAACATGTGTTCAAAGATGCCTGCTTCCTGCCGAGGAGCTTGCTACTGCTGTTGTTGTTGTTGTTGTTGTTGTTGTTCAGGGCTAATTCCTAAGATTTATCTGACACACGATCTCACCAACCGCACGTGTGAAGATATTGACCCGTTGTAACAGGCCTCTAATGCCCCCAGAGATGACTGACACGAGTCAGATAAAACATCACCTCCCAGGTGCACATGGACACATGTCAAAGCGTGTGAATAATATAAATAATAGCTCGCCACCATTTAGTCAATATCATCATTACAGCAACCCAGGGCATCAATAAGTCTTCATTATGTTGAGTGGCCATGTCTATATCATCCCCTTACATCCAGCCAAACAGCAGAACATGAGAGCGAGACCGCACTTAAGGCTTAGTAGCACCTGTCTCTGGTTGTGATATGTCCATCAATAAGGCCTCCCTTCTTGAACCTCGCGAGCTCAGCTCACCATGTGATGGCGTGACAGACCAAATTGCTAGATGTCCTCACCACATGAGTAACGATCAACAGGGCTCGTCTGTCAGTCGATGCAACAGTCTCTTCCTGGGGGCCGAACACAATGGCAGCCTCATGTTTTGTTGTCCGCCTTCCAGACGCGGTGTAGCTGTAACGTGTGCAGCGACCGGGCAGAATGTCGTGTCGGGCACCTTCGCATCGCACTCAAGAGTCGGTCGACTCAAACACGTTGACTTGGAGAGACGTTGCGTATTGATATGTCTCACAACATGAGGGATTGTTGGGCGTGAAGGGCAGTTGGTGATGCCTCTCTCCTGCTGCTCGCTGCAACGCAGTCACCAGGATGTTCTGCTGTTTTTGTTGCTCGCTATCGATTGTGAGCTTGCGCTTTGTGATCGTGGTGGTTGGGGGAAAGGCCTGGAAACCCGACCACCACTGAGCGGGATAAACCCAGATAAATCGTCGAAGGCAGTGGTCGAGCATCTTTACGTTTTTTGCTGGCTCCATTTTCTGGAATCCTTGTTATCCAAACAGACGATACCACATGAGGAGGGGAAGATGAATCCATTAATGGTTCTTATTGTACATAACAAATGGTGGTTTATTTCCCACGCGTGGCTCATAATTGGATATGTCGTTTTGTTTGTTGGTGCGTGTGGCGCTCCTCAGCGTAGCGATATCCCCTCCCCAGCCTTTGTCTAGTCATGCTCACTTGCAGGCCTTGGCTCCTTGTCCCATAGGAACCCATTATTATCCCTTACAAATGCAACAGCTCGCTGGATTGAGCATCGCACTCACTTAGGGACTCGACACACTTGTTTTCTAGAGCTCGCGTTTTTGTACAGTCTGGTTGTCGCCGTTGTCGGGGCACTTCTGCTTTTGAAAGCCCTCCTCGCTCTGAGAGCGTTCACTCAGGAAATCACAGCAAGTTTTCGGAGGGAACATGAAGGGTCGTACTCCAGAGAGAAGACAACATGGCACGCTGATCCTCATGTTCTTGATGTGGCTTTAGATGTGCTTACCCCAGCTTTACACTGATATCAAATCTAACCTACAGTAAAGCAGCACTTGTATGGCTCGAAACCAGTCTGAAACATGTAGTGAATGTCTTTTTTTGAACGGGACATTTTCATAAATGATGACTCGAATCTCCTTTATAATTAGTCTGAATAATGTCCACGATGAGCAATATGTTGCAGCTTGTCCATTGAAAACAGTACATGACTGTTTGCACCGTTTTATGGAAATCGATGTATTTGAATAGGCTTGAGGACACATGAAATTCAGAGTAGTTTCTGTCATCATCTCAGCCTTCCTGAAAGGTGGACTCTGGAGATGAGGGCACCTCAGCAATGCTTTGATTTCAGCTATGAAATTATAATTCGGGGGGGGGGGGGGGGGGGGGGGGGAGGGGAAGAAAGAAGGGAACATATTGCGCCCATTCAAATCTAACTTTGTTCTCCCAAACTGGAAGATTGGATTTTCTTTATTAAATTATCCCTCTTGTTCACACACTCAAAGGGGCCATTGGCTCAAGGCAGTGAGAAAAAATGTGTCTGGGCCTCTGGATGCAAGGCTGGCATAATGCTGGTTTGTGAAGAGAATGAAATGTTTTGTTCTGAAGTTGCCCTTCTGCAAGAAAAGGTCCATTTGGACTCGTTTTTTTTTTCGTTTTTCCAACTGGCCATCCCTGCTTTCTTCTGTGCTCCTCTGTGTTGTGCCAGCATCAGCCCTGAGCCTCTCACCGAGAGAACGCTTTGATGTGTCCCTGCTGTGCCGCCGCCCCCCTGTGCCCTGATTGGTGGATGGCAGGCGGGGCTGGTGGGCCAGTGTGGGAGTGGATGGGGGATGAAAGCGAGCGGGGCAGTGAGGGGGCACCTGCACACAGAGCCTGGCCTGTGTGTCTGCTTCATCTTCAACCGTTTCCCCTGACCGCCGGCTGAACTCCTATGTCACCAACCATCACACAGTCGCGGTGACCTCTCTGCCTCCCTCCTTCTCTGTCTCTCTCTGCCTCCCTCCTTCTCTTCCTCTGTCTCTCTCTGCCTCCCTCCTCTGTCTCTCTCTGCCTCCCTCCTTCTCTTCCTCTGCCTCTCTGCCTCCCTCCTTCTCCTCCTCTGCCTCTCTACCTCCCTACTTCTCCTTCTGTCTCTCTCTGCCTCCCTCCCTCCTTCTCTTCCTCTGTCTCTCTCTCTGCCTCCCTCCTCTGTCTCTCTCTGCCTCCCTCCTTCTCTTCCTCTGCCTCTCTCTGCCTCCCTCCTTCTCTTCCTCTGCCTCTCTGTGCCTCACTCCTTCTCTTCCTCTGCCTCTCTCTGCCTCCCTCCTTCTCTTCCTCTTTCTCTGTCTCCCTCCTCTTCCTCTGTCTATCTCTGTCTGTCTCCCTCACTCTTCCTCTCTACTCTGTCTCCATGTAAATGAGTTGTGATATTGAGAGTTTTTTTTCTTTGACAGAGTAGTTTGCATGTGTAGCATTTTGCGGTAAAATGGCATGCCCACATTTAACATTCAAATAAAGTAGAAAAAGAAGAAGTTAGTTAAAAGTGGAAGATTAAACAGGTATATTTATTACAACATAAGGAAGCCTACACAGTCTTTATCAGATTTAAAATAACACAATTATACTTTCTTTATAATAAGGAGATTGATAAAACGTATAGCTTTAACAATATATACATTTTTGCAGGCCGTTTCAATATCCACTTCAAACAGTGCAGATGAACCGCATCTGCCTAGTTTCATATTTGTGGTTGCTTTGCTTCTCCTGAGCTCTGTTGGGGAATTTGATCAATCATCAAACGGTGTGTTATATCACCCCTTTAAGGACTATTTAGTATTGCTAGAAGGTCAAAGCAAAAAGGCCCTTTTTCACTTTTATTGCGATGTCTCAGAAATAAAGCTAGTGTTTCAACACAGCTGTGTGGCAAAAGGGCCAACTGAAAACAATGAACTTCACTGTGCCATCCCAGTCACAGACATTTGACTGTTTTCCAAACCACTGGAAGTTGGATTTGGCAAAAGTTCTCATGAGTGGAATTCTGGCTCACTTTGCTGAATCCTATTACCACAATATATTGGTATAAAATCTATATGAGGTTTTATGTTTATTTTTGTCTTACATGATTTGAGATAATTTAAGCTAATCAAATTCCCTTTACAAACTCAAATGTACCAGTTCCGGGGGAGAGGTCGTTGAGCTTTGTTTAACTTTATTGAAGAAGATTGACTTGGTGTTTTTCTTTCTGCGGTCAATTTTGTGGAGTTCCAAAACCGTGAGAAACAGTGTATTTGTCCTATTTATGATTCTACAGCAGAACTAATACTTCTGAGGCCTTCAACAATGCTCACTCTATTACTACAGATGATAGATCTGTTTAAGCCTCTACATTTTGCCTGTGTGTGCGTGTGGGTGCACGCCTGTGTGTTTGTTTCTTTCCCATACCACATACCGTTTCCTCCCTGGACAAGGTCGCGACCTTCCTCTCTTATGCACCTGGTGTACAGCCACGCTCCAGCTCTTAGGGAACGCTATATGATTAAGATCCCTCTGCTTTTTAGAGACAATTGGAGGACAGAGATCCTGGCTGACCCTGTGTAAATGCAGTTGTAGCAGAGCTGACCTGCTTGTAAATGAGGGTCAAGGTTCAGGTGCCGGAGGTCACAGAGGTCGGCCATCTTTGTGCGCGAGGGCACCTGGGTGCCTGCCTCCTCTTCGACCCCCGAATGCTGAACGTGCATTCGATTGCGTTAGGGCCGATAACGTATGGAGCTCAGTGGCAACAGAGGGGTCACCTCTGGGCCTGTTGAGATGTGAAAGGTGACAGTCTGCGGGATCTGAGCCAATAGACCTCAAAGAGCATCTGTCAGACGTCTGAGACAGGAGTGTGTACTCAGCAATCCCAAACCGTATCTTTTAAAGAGGCACGTAGGTTTTAAAGGGGCTTTTAAAGGTGGGCTCCCTTGGTCTCAGAGTGAAACGTGCCCTCCCCCCTTTCTTTCAGCGCTCTTCGATTTCCCCCTGCCTTTTAATACAATGTCATTGTTTATGTAGTTCCAGAACAGGTTCTTCTTATTGGTTTCGAGCGTTCCCGCTTCACGTTCTCGAGCCGACTTATGAAAGAACTTCGAGCGATTGGCCGAACGAAAGTGTGAAAGTGCTGCACTTCTGCCCGCGCGGGGCCCCAGGAATTTCGGAGCAAAGCGTCAGAACCCACAGCACTTAGGCCAAATCCCAGAGGCCGTGACTGGCGCAGTGTGTCCCACATTAGCTCAACCGCAGCCCCTCTGAAATGGACTCGCCTGAGCAGATTGAAGCCCAGAAGCCACCGTGCACACCATGCCAAGGGCTTTATCAGGCCGAGATCAATGGAGGGCCTGCATTCTCCCAGAGCACCCAAGCTGCAAGGGCAAATACTGTATCTTGGGGGGTACTGGGAGTCATTGATAGGCTTAGGCTGTGTATGTGTGTGTCTTGCCTCCTTTAATCAGGTTTCTCCACAGCAAACACTGGGCGTCAAGTGAAGCGTTTCAGGCGATGAGGCCTTTCAGCCGGGACAAAAGGTGGGCGAAGCCGTGGGACCCTGGGCCCGGCCCTCTTACATGCTGAATGCTTCTCAGTTCTCCAGCAGAGCTCAAAAGGCCTTTGCCCTTCCAGCTGTAAAATTGGCTGACAGGGTGCCTCCAAAGTCCCCTGCTCACGGGCAGGTCCACCCAAAACTGCTGTATTTACCCAGGCTGATTGAGTCCTTTAAGGTTTCTTTTTTTTTCATGAGAGAGACATTACACAGACGCACAGCTGAAGAAGTTTCCAGGTTTTCCTGCACGTGATGATGTTATACAGCTGCTGAGTTCCCTGGTAAGGTGCGAGGCAAAGTGGAGCATCTGTGATTGTTTAAGAACAGAATTCACAATATGTGGATATGCTTTCATACATGCTACTCGTAACTATTGCAGGAAATGAAAGAAAATGTGATCATGCTAATTAGATGTACTGTATCTAAAGACATAGCAATTAGTTGTTCACACTACACAAAGATGTACACAAAGCACGTTGAACAGAATTAGCGCAATTAAAAGGTGTGTCAGCGTTCAGGCTGGTTTCAATAAAAGAACTCTGGAAAAATCCATGATACAATCCCTATAGATTCAAAGTAAAATGAAAGAAAAATAAATAGCCTCTAAGAGTAAACCTGAAGCAAACGGTTCATAACATTATCTTGTTGTAATAATCCTGCTTGGCATATTGTAATTAACAGTAATAAAATGATTATTTTTCAGATCATGCTGGTGGCTGGCTCCATGACACCAAATAACCATTAGTTTGTCATACTGTTGTTAGTGTAGCTCTCCCAAGCCTTGGGATTTATGTTAAAAAATACACTGAAGGACAGAGCCTTTAGAACTGACACTGCGAACAACGATTACAACAAAAGACCAGATGATTAGAATAGCAGGCAGGGCCCCTGGACCAGTCGCACATACACAAGATTGGCTAACGACCAATGTTTTGGCCGAGGAAGCAAGACACTTTGAGGGGTCCAGAGGAGGAGATGAGTCGGCAGGGAGCGTAACAGTCAGGGTCTCGCCATGTTGTTTACATGATTCCTAGAACTCTCCTTTCATCACGGCCGACGCCATTCTCTGTCAGAAGGAGAGAAAAAGGATTGTAACTTTGGCCCTATTGTTTAATAGCTCCCAAAGACAGAGGACACAGAAATTATTCTGAAGAGCAGGAGACACACGGTGGAAAATGACCTTTAACTGCACTTCCTTAGCTGAATCTCATCCAATTAGAGCACTGTATATTTTCCCTAATAGCAGCTGATGAGGCAGGGCGTATGAGCAAGCACGCCCGAGCAGCGTTGCTATGCAGCGAGATGGCTGCTTAGCACCAGAGGAGCGCTAGGGAATAAGTGAGCAGAGAGCTTTAATTTGATAGGGTTAGAATCCTGCAGGCTCCAGGGTCGGGGGTCATCAGGAGCTCGTCTCACACTGAATATGAAGAAATCAGAAGGAAATTGCTTACATCTGCTGCCGGTGGCTGGGAAGGCTGTGATTGGCTCCCAGAGGTGTGCACCATCTCACACGGGCAGCGGAAGGGGGCCTTGGTGCAAAGAAGGCTTGTAATTGGAGTAATTCTGCATTAATAGATGTTAAAAAATCCTCTGAGCAGCTGGTTTGAAAAGTAGGGCCTTTACAGAATGCTGTTGGACGTGGGGGCGTATTTTCTTCTTTAAATGTCTCTGCTATTATCACTCCAGCTTCTTACATGTGCTCTCTCCCTCTCTCTCTCTCTCTCTCTCTCTCTCTCTCTCTCTCTCTCTCTCTCCCTCTCTCTCTCTCGCTCTCTCTCACTCACACACACACACAAACACAGGACTAGAAGGTAGATGTTGGAAAAGCTATATGTCAAACAAGAGAGCAGATAAATAAGACAAACAAAAGTGCCATGTGAAAATTGCCATCTATCAACATTGGGCTGGAATGAAGAAGAAAAAAAACGTATATAAAAAATATTACTGCTCATGAATAATGTTACAGAGGGTTAAAGTTCAAAACGCAGCATATTGCATCCCTATTTTTGTCTTCTCATGTAAACCCCCCCCCCAAAAAAAACTCTCCTTTGTAAATGCCACACAGCTGATTGCATTGGTGTAGTTTATTGCTTATAATCTGAGTAAGTAGTTCCTTTTACATTTGTATTTTGAATAGTCATAAAATGAGCATTGGAATGCTTCGTGGCTTTATTTTTCGTCTACTCCATGCAGCTCTTGCTAGCAATTTATATTTTTCATCACGTTCCTTACTTTGGGATTGTTTCCAACAGAAAATGAGACAGGCTGTGAATTATCACAAATGTTCTGGCAAATGACACTTCATTGGAAGGTCTTTGTCACCAATTATGTGTCTATTAAGAAACAGTCAATCAGTCAGTGTGCAAATAGCTAAACCTCCAAGGGCTCAGTCATTGACAGCACATTGTCAATAGCCCATCTGATATGATTTAACTGTTAAGAAACTCGGCACTCACCATAGTGGCTTGGGAATCCCATGGTAACCAGCTCAGCCCTTACCATCACTAGTTTATTGACCAAAGATCATTACAATAAGGACTTTGACTACCGTAGGAATATATTATCCACATTAGAGGCACTCATAACTCCTTACTTTATTATTATGTAATGTTTTTGTGACTCTCTGATTACTGCCTTTGTGGCTTCTACAAATCACTTTGCGAGAATGGGTCATTACTGTAAAATGAAGTTCCCATTACGAGTAGACCCATACTGCAGTATGGATTCCTTGTGTAGGCAAGAAAAAGCCAATTGAATCAGTGTCTTATTTTTGTGCCCTACAGATTCTGAAGCAGCAGCTACATTTGACTAAACAAAAACGCAAATTGGATGTCTGGCAGACTAATTTGATTTTCGAAAAGCTGAAACCGAGACCCTGTTAGCTACCTCAAATGATGGGCCCTAATATTATGTTCTCGCTTTTTAACATCAGTTCTAGTGGGTATCCCTTTCCCAATCAAAACAACTGCCTCCCAAACATTATTGCATTATGATATCATTTTGAAACAAATGACAGTGAAAAGGTTCTGCTGCGTCACAAAACCTACATGATAAAACTCATTACAACTAGGGCCTCACTCTTTCACAGAGCTTTGTGCCAGGAACCAAACTCTCCAGATAGACAGTGTTACTCCCATGTCTCTTCTCATGCCAGTTCCTTTATAAAGCAGCCGCACTGGCACGGAGATCGACTTGTTGACTTGTGTGCCTTGTTAACCCAGAATGCGAAAGATCTCAAGTATGATTCTCTCCCAAAGACAAAATAACACTGAGTCAATAGGGCTTATTGCTATTCCTACCTCACTGGAAATCATTTTGTTTTATTTTTAGCAGCCTCTATTCTGCAGTGACATCTGTCAACAGTTACGAGGAGAAAAAAAAAAAGAGAAAGAGAAGAGAAGACGCCTACCTGCATCATGAGCCCGCTGATGGATACTGGCTGTTTCTTTCAACCACTATTCCTGTCGACAACTGACTGGCTTGTTTTCAGATATCTTTGCGATAACTAGTGAGCTGGTTACACCCTCGATCATCCTGATTCAGACATACACGATTATCAGTTCTCGCAAGTGCAAATAACCACAGTGCAGGATGACACACTATGCTACACGCACACACACACACACACACACATACACATGCTATTTTCATTTGTTCTCTCCCTGGCTGTTGCCTGTTGGATAGGGACTGTAAAGGGCATCATTTCATTTTCCTTAGTGCAATCACAGGAGCATCTTTTCTCCAAAGGAGAGATCAGCCTGCCTGGGTGGTAGCCTTCAACTAGCCTACAGCTAGTCCCCATAATTACCATGACACACTCACTTAAGCTTCTCCTTAGACCAGCAGCATCACAGACATGGATGCATGTCTCTTCCTGTTGTGTGGGCCACTCACCAGCATGGCTAGAGATGGAATGAAGAGCAGGTGTAGTCTTGAAGACATCTTGTTATCCTGACAGGTGCGGAGGATTCTCCAGGGATGTTGTCAAGGAAGCGGGGCCGGATTCAATAAATTAGCTGGGACTAATGTAAAAGAATATTGACGACATTCAAGGATCATGGGATTCAGAAAAGTTTACCAATAAAGCCGGTTATATATACGTACACAGTATACCGTCTTGTTGAACTTCAAAAAACACAGTTCAAATAAATCAATTTACCAAAATCGTATTTATTATTTGTATCATTATTATGTTTTGCTACTACGGAGCCTCTTATTCCCACTTGATATCTGTTTGAATGTCTAAATGATTCCCATAAGCTCATTGCATATGTGAATGAAAAAAAATTAATCCATAATAATTAAAAGAGGAGGTGTGCTCAGCTCATAAATCAGTGGTGTGTGCTTCAGCGGAGGTAGCTCAATATGCCTCCGACACTGGGCCCTGGTAATGGGAATATCTGGGGGTCAACCGGGCTAGTCAGTCATCCTCAACAGGAAATGAGCTTTCAGTGGGCTGTGTTCCCAAGGTAATAAGCTATGTGTGTGTCTTTAATTTGAGCTAATATTGTTATAATAACGGGCTGAATTATTGAAAACAAGCAAATAGCAACATTCTAAAGAGCACAAGTGTGCATGGTCCATAGAATGTCACATTTCCCCACAGTTATGAGCCATATCACGAGGTGTCATGTAGTGGGATGGTGCTGATTTGCAGTGCACGGCCACTCAGAGCCTGCCATACGCTGGTGACATGATACCCTGGATGGGCCACCAGCCAACCAGAGGAAGGGGGCAGGGTCTCCAAGGAACTCCAAACACAACCTCAGGTTGCTTGTGTGAAAAGTCATTGTTGCTTTTCTGTCTTTTGTTTTTGAGTGAACGAACGATACTTGTCAGTATCAGTTGCATTTTAAATCACCACCACCACCACACACACACAAACACACACCTCTCCTCTCGCTCCCTCTCTCTACTTATGTGTTATTCATCTGTCCTCCAGAGGGCAAGGCCATTCTAACCTGTGTTATTGTTCTGGCCAGTGCAGGGTCATAATGAATCCATGGTATATTGTAGGGTATTACAGGGGAAGATTATGAATATGAAGCCCTACTATGCAAATGGTTCCATATTGTCTAACCACATGCATCTGGCATGATTGGGAAGTGAGGGACAAAATGGTCCTCGGCCAAGACGTTTTGCGACTCAGCAAAAGCTAATGGCGACGTTCTTAACAGAGGAGCCCTGCTCACGATTTCCATGATAAAGGTGAGCATAAAGAGAGAGGAGGGGAAGAATAAATTGTGAATATGAAGAGGCCCTGTTCGCACGGCATAATATTTTCTTTCACATGCATTTGGATGAGAGTCGGACACACTTGTCCAGAAATCACAGGCAAGCAAATGCAACTGTTCTGTACAAACAGTGTAAATACTTATTCATATGATGCTAATTTCACCCCCCCCCGTCATTTTGATCACGTCATTCTCTCTGGAAAATTGCAATTAAGTTTGGGAGAGATAAAACATGCCAACTGCTCTGCATTTCAAGGCTTGATTGGACTATCAGCTAGTCAGTATGCCGCCGTGGTTTTCATCACTGTTAATTGATCCTTTCTTTAATTAATCTGGAAAGGAAAGCCCATATCTCTATCCTGTCTGATCGTGTGCTCTGTCCGTCATAACATAATAAAGGCCCCTGCTATCCCTGTGCTAGTAACTCTGCCTTGGCCACTCACTCTGGCACCCAGCCAAATGGACTATTTATGGAGCCCCCTATGGAAAGACAATCCTGCTGTATGTGCTCCCGCGTCTGGCTTCATTAACACTGCTTTCGCTGGCTTGTTTTAATTTGCATGCCTTGTGCCTTTAATAAGGATGCGTGGGTTAGTGGTGTGCCAAGCTTAAGACCCAACAACGATCTTGAGATTGGAATAGCAACTGCTATCTTCAAGGCCCCCCCCCCCCCCCCCCCCAACACACACACTTTTTAGCGTTCTATGTCTCTTTCTCTCTTTTCTCCTCCCTCCGTCAGATCCCCCTCTCTGACTGTGTTTCTGCGTCGCTCTATCTCTGATTCCTCTATGCTTGCTTTCTCTAGTCCGCACTGCGTTTGTCATTTTTTTTTTACTTTATTACATCGCGCCATCCATTGCGTTCATCTATCACGTACTTGGAAGGGGTCTGATTGTCCATTTAAAAATTCATATTTTTTAATTTCCATGTTTGACCTTTCTTTTCAAAAGTGTGAAAGCAGCTTTAATTTCAGATTCACTAGTTGGGAGTCAGTTTAGTGAGAACATTGATTTAAACAATGGCCTGACATTCATTTCCCTTCTTTGTCCATTGTTAGGATGAATTCCCTTTATTTCAGCCTTTCTACAGTACCCGTAACAGTGGTTCTACGATTGTGACAGATCTACCTGCTGCAATGGCTACTCATTCAGAGGTGTGAAACTAGGTTTTAACACTTGGCTTTTCACACTCAAAGTGGGGCGGGTGGTAAGAAGTTACAATAGGACCAGGAAGCCTTTATTCCTCCAACAGACTGCAAAGAAATGGATGTGAGGCCACTCAGAAATGAACATGTAAGTATCTGTTTCTGTCTAATTAAATTGCCAGAGCAGTCTATAAGCCGTTCTTGCCAAGTTCTCTGTTCGCAACGCTGGCTCGGTCCCATTTAGTGGTATCACACTGCCACCTATAGGTCAGACAACAACTGTCATGTTGTTCATCTTAAACCTTTGTCTCCCGTCTGGTTAATGTGGAGGCAAGTTGTTAGGTGGTGAAAGATAAGTGACAGCTGTGTCATCAGTCAGCTGGTGAGATGAAATGTCCCATGAAAGATCACACATCTCTTTTGATGGCTCATGACTATTTGGACGATGTGTAGCTCTAATGGCACTAATCGCCTCCTTAAACATCATCATGGTGAAATGAGTTTTCTTAGTCTAGCCATCTGAGAAGGCCTCCCCATTTGTTGTTTGTTGCTCCTGAGAACAAAGCTGGAGTAGAAGGGGCCAGCTGGAGGAGCAATTTTTGTCCATCAAGGGCTATTGAGAGTTCAATTATTTATCTTGTGAAGTGTTCCAAGGATGTGGTCAGCTCATCAGTGTTCTAATGCATGGAAGGGAGTCGGAGAAAGAGAGGGAGACAGAAAGAGAGAGAGAGGGAGAGTGAAAGAGAAAGAGAGAGAGGGAGACAGAGAGAGAGAGGCAAAGGGAGAGAGAGAGAAAGACAGAGAGGGAGAGAGAGACAGAGATAGAGAGCGAGAAAGAGAAAAAGAGCCAGAGAGACGGAGGGAAAGTGAACAAGCGAAGGGAGTAGGATGTCGCCGTTAGAGGAGAAAAGGCAAAAAAAGGGAAAGAAGGCAGCAAAGCTTGTTTCCTCTCCTCACAGGGTTTAGGACATTGTGGACTGGCCAACGACTCATCTCTGCTGCCTTGAGACTTGTGTGGTCATCCCAGCTGCTGAGCTGAACCATCCCCGACATATTCCCTCTGCTGTCGCTCTGTCTACAGTCACTTAGTGCACACCAAGTAGTCACACAAACATGGCCAATCGAAAATCAATGTATGGATTTGATCATCTAACATGTCATACTTTTCACCTTTGAGCTGTAATTGAAATGCGAGGCACTGGGAGGATTCACAGAGGCCGTGCGTTCAACATGGTGCTATTAGCTATGGCTGTTCAAATTTTACATTCGTAACCAAATCCATTTTCTTTTAACAAGATATCACCTTCAAAAGTGCAGCTAATGTCCATCTATTTTTCAGTGAAATGGACTGGAAGTCTTCGGAGTAGTGACTGATTTCACACTGAACTCAATAATCCTCAAAGCCAGTTTGTCTTAAGTCACTGTCCGCTACTTTACGAGTGTTAACAGCATTAAATCACCTCAAATGTCCAAGTGATTCAATCTTTTTCACAGAGGACGACAAGTGAATTGAATTCCCCCAAAGTGCCTGTCCATTTCCTGTCTGTCTGTGACGGCCTGCAACAGTGTGTTACCGGGGGGAGCGTGGATCCGCTCTCACTCCGAGGTGTTTCTTAGCTCATTCAGCGCGCCACAGAATGTGACAGCACATTACAACAGATATCAAGATTTCCTAGCACGAGAATTACGACAGTCAGCGTCTGCAGAACTGCTGCAGCGGGTGTGCGATGGAGTATCGTGTGATCATCACCAACCATCTCATCCAACCACTCCACCAGCTCTCTCATGAACCATTCTAGCTCCGGGGAGATGTGTCTCTTCATGGGGCCCGTAGCACTTACAGCACTAACCCTCTTAGTTTCAAGAGCAGGCACCAACCGATGCCCCAAATTTCGGCGGCACAGCTAACAGTGGCTCTGGCCTTGTGCTTGCCTGTCAGTGGCACTCTATAGCACGGCAGTTCTTACTGGCTGTGACTCCCTGACCTGCTTTCCCGCTCAGCAGCAGTGACTCCTGCGTGAATAGCTAGCGGCGGTTCTCTCCGGCCTGTCTCCTCGATCAGGACCCGGACTAAAGAGACACACAATGTGCTCCAGCGCCACCACAGCTATCGCTCAGTCATGTTATGAGACTTATACGCTTTCTTTAAGGTCCCCCTGTTTCTGCGCCGCTTGACAATCCCCTTCAGGTCAGGTTGAAGAATAACAATAAGCGTCTCTTTCTGTGTTCCTCAAAGGCGCCTTGCGTTTGTTCGATTAGCATGCTTAATTCGCCCCCATGCTAACGTTCTGCATGAATAAGGGAGAAAATGTGGAGACATTCGGTTGGGCCTCCTTGGTTGCAAAACGAGTTCCATCCATTGCGTTCATTTGACCACAATTCCTTCTGGAACAAAAGGAACAAGGGGTGGTTATTAGGAATACACAAAGAGAATCAAACAGTAATTGTACTGGGGAATTAATCTCTTGCATAAAATTTAAGTGTTGGAATGTCTTTGTGAAGGCACAGGGGCCTCCCCTGAGCGAATCCATCTGAAACTTTGAGAGCAGCGATCATATGAACGGTTGATAAGTCTCTTGCAAGTCCCTAAAGTATAAGCGGTAATCATTGGTTGTTGAAAGCCGGCCGCTATCCTGGAGACTTCTGGACAGGGCGAGAGTGAGGGAGAGAATGGACGGCAGGCTGGGGAGCGCTGATTCCTTCAGACCGCCTGGGCCTGTTTGCTACCTGCTTAATCTCCGGCTCTTTAAAATTGTGTTTGGACTAAACTGACTGAAGGGAATGGGGGTTCGGAGAGCAGCAGGAAATGGAGAGCTCTTTAGGTGTGATTGACAGCCCTTGTCGGCACACGTCTCCCTGTCAGATGCACCTGCCTCAGCCCTGGTGGAATCCCTGGTCCAGAGTAAGGCGCAAAGGCTCAGTCTTAATTATCCCTGGAAAGGAAAAAAAACACAATTAACAGTAAGCGCTTTATTTTCGAGGTGAGGGAGGGGGGTATTTACTGGGGTTCATCCCGAGGAGACAGACGCTCTGTAATCCGGGGAGACAGCTCTGTCCATCAACATCGGATGGCCAACCAATCCAATTAACGCGGTAGATCTTTCAGCCGGGCATTGGTAACCAATGGTGGTCATCCGCCAACAATGACATTCTTTTGTTTTTTTCGTTTAAATCGAATGTGTTCTCAAGACAAAAAGGCAAAGGGGGGTGGGGGTCTTCAGTGCAAGGCTACATGGTGAGTTATAAAGCTTGCAGAGGCATTAATAAAGCAAACCTTCAACACTGCATGATTGCTTAACACAGCATTCATTGACTCTTTTGGTTGAGGTTAGAGGTACAGAACAGTTTTCTCATGAGACATCTTTGTGCGACTGTTTTGACAGGATGCAATGCAGATAATGGAGGAATCTGATCTGTGTGTGTTTGTGTGTGCATGGGCTTGCATGTGTCCTTGGTCCTCAGCCATCTACATGGAGTGGGGGGGAGGGGGGGGGTGGGGGGTGGGAGTGGGGGGGCTCAAACCGATGGGTCATGGGCTGCGTGGGGATCTTGATTGAGATGTTGATGCTGCAACAAAAGCCATGGGGGCCAGGACAGCAGGGAGATGCCAGTGTTCTCTCCAAGGATTCCGCTGTAGAGCAGAGTCCTCCGCGCCGGGGAGGGAAAAGAAAGGAGGACTGCAGAGAAAGACCAGGACTTTACTTCAGGAAAGGCAAACTAAACGAGTCTGGGCCCAAGGTCCCCAGGTCAGCTAGCAGGTGGGAACAAAATGGAGGAGAAAGGGGAGGCGGGGGGGGGGGGGGGCAGGGTGGTGTGAAGGGGACGCATCTGGGCTGAATTAGGAAGGTAATACAGCAGAGTCTGGAATACTGTTTGAGGATCTTGGAGGCAGATCTCCTTTCCTTGGTAACAGCAGGTTAGTGTGTCGGCGGGGGGCCCAAATGAGAGTGATTAAAGCTGGCCTTTGAGGAGCAGGTGCTTGCTTCTCCTCTGCTGCTTTGCCCTGGATGGACCGCCATTAATCTGGTATTGTCACAGGAAGTTTCAGCTGCCTATTCTCTGGGCGTTCCGTTCACCACGGGTTGGACACGGCGTCTACTGTAGCGCTCGGTTTTTGTCTGACCCATTTCACCAGGTGCCGTATTACGGTGACCCCCATGTGGAAACGTTGATTCAAGTGTACCTCGAAAATGGAAGAAGAAGAAAAAAACACCACCAGTCCTTAAACTCGTTTAATCATTGTAAGTGGATTACCTCACCTCACGCTACATCACCCCCTAATTTGTGAAGACATTATTTGAAGATATCACAGTATAAAATATCCCCCTGACCACCTGATTTAACATCCAATGACCACCCACTGCTATTAACAGGGAGATACATGTACCGACAAAATCTTCCACAAAGCCAAGAGTAACAACAATGTCTTCTTAATAGGCTCATAATTCCCCCTATGGCTCTATCATATTTAATGTGTCATTTTCTCCCCTCTCCTTACTGCAGCCATACCAGGGACTGACACATTTGAGAATTGATTCATCGCTACATTAAGTAATGTAGTAATCCATTATTCCAGCAGTTTTTTGGGGGGGAAAAACAGAAGCATATTAAACAGGCATGAATGTCACAAGCTGAGGAATAAAATGGCCCTGGTGCCACGCGAGGCTTTATCTGACTCGGAACGCTCCGAGCCCCTGTTAGGTCTCTGTTCACGGTTGCTGCTTTACCCAAGTCGCACAATGAAGTGGATGATATTTCTCTCTCTCTCTCTCTCTCTCTCTCTCTCTCTCTCTCTCTCTCTCTCTCTCTCTCTCTCTCTCTCTCTCTTCACAACACCATTTCCATTCCATTTCACCGCATTTCCCCACTATTGTTATCACATCTTCCAAACTATTCAGTGGTGCAGGCTATAGCAGGAAAGCGAGCCATACATCTGTTCTCAAGCGAGTGGGTAGTGCATCTGGAGACAAAGAAGACCAGCCGTGGACAGTGTAGGAGTTAGCCAGAGATGAAAGGCAGACAGTGCTATATCACACTTTTAGACACGCTGTTCCAGAAGCATTCTTTTGTTATTCAACTTCCCCAAGTGTGAACAGGGTCATTGCAAGAAGACTATGTCCTCGTTAATGTGCATTTCTGTCCTCAGGATCTCCGTAAATACTGTAGGTGCTTGCAGCTCAGCACGGTTGGGCACTCATTGGGTAGATTGAGAGACTATCCTGAACAGGGCTGAAATCAAATATACCATTGTTAGCCTATAAGTCTCCTTAAGTGCTTTAATAAGAATTGTATGGCTCTGTGGCTCACTGAGCTGTCTTAAACCTTGCCCAAAGACAGGGAGATGAAGAAGCAATCTGAGCCAAAGGCATTTCTATTTTGAACAGGTTTTTGCGCTTGCCTCAGGTACGCTGGATTTAACAGGACAAAGTCAGTTTTACCCATCATATTTGGGTGCACAACACGGTATATCTAAACATTTGAAACAGTTCACATGATTTATTAAATACAAATGTTTCTCTACCATGGTTTTGTAGTAAGGCTAACAACAAAATAAATGAATGAATGAATAGCCTCCCTGTTTAAAGATTTCAACTCAATCTTGCAAATAAGCCCAGCCTCAGCTAGAGAGCTCTCATGGAGGAGCAGAACTCTGCCCAAGTGCTCCACTTCAGTTAGCTCTCCTCCCTGGTTCAGCTTGGAGGTGTGGGTGGAAGCAGTCCTGTAATGATTTACAAATAACAATAAACGAAAGAGTGAACAAATCAATAAATCAGTAGATCTCAGGATATTTTCCGCCGCAATCTTATTTCTTTATTTATCCGTCAGTTTTATTTGTTTAGTTTTTTCGGCTCTCCAAGGCAGAACCAGGAATCCCAAATTATCCAGGGGGTTAGGGGCCACGGTGGCCCCAAGCCCCGAGCCCCATAGCGGAGGTAACGTATTCAATGGCCTGGGGCGAGTGCTGGAGAGGAGCGGCCCTGCTGCATACTGATGGCAGGGAGAGGAGCCAGTAATTGGAGCTGTAGAGAAGAGGGGAAAGGAGGGCAAGAACTGGGAGATGATGGCTTTGTTTTCTCCCTGCCTGTCTGTGCCGCTCAAACTCCTCCTCCTCCCCCCCCCCCACACACACACACACACCTCTCCCTCTCACACTCACTTACCGCAGATACAGAGGCATAGAAAAGAGATACTTGCTAATTGGTCTCTTGCTGCTTGCTTAAAGATCCGTGGACATCCAGTATTTTTTTTTTTCTGGGGGTTTTTGTCTGTTGAAACTAATAAACTACAAGTCTTTGTGTGTCCAGTAATGTCGGAATTACATAAAAGTGGCATATTGTTTCATGGGTTCCATAGTTCCATGTGGCAGGTGTAAAATAATGGTATTTAAGTTATTAATTAGGCTCATGAAATATAAAGGAATAGCAAGGACTATTTTCCATGCATCGAATGTGTCTTTTCAAAATAACCCATGAGTAGTATAATGGGATACAGAAGCACAAGTAGATGATTTCTTGCTTTATTTCTATCTCCTTGGTGTGAAACACATGCCTCGAGTCTATGAAAAGCAATTTGAAGCTCAACGCTGTCTGAAAGGATGTAAATTGGTAAATATCATTTTAATCAGAGCACATCTCGGTTAATTAAGGAAATTACTTTGACAAACCGTCTGAAGCTGCTATAGGAATGCCAGCCAACCTGGCAAACGGAAGCTTTCCTTGTGGCACAGCCAGACAGCTCCCTCATGTGGGTGAGAAGTAGTGCTCAGTATGCTGCTGCACAACCGCACTAGATCTCTATCAAATCAAGTGAGTAGGATGAGACATGAGAGTAAATCTACAGCGGCCTGGTTGGTGACGAATTCCGCTGCTCCGCTCGCACATTATCGCCGCTCTCCTCTCTGTTGACACAGATTAAGGATGTGATACACTGGCGATTGGCCGGAGAGGACGGGAGGAAGTCCAGACGAGCAGGTTGAAGGCAGAGCCTGCGGGTCAGTAGAAGGACACACGAAAGAGGAGCTTTCATTTCCTGTCAAAGAGGAACGGGGCGAAGCTTTCAGAGGCTTCAGTCATGAGCTAATTGGGCCCCAGTGGGTGACACCGGAGCGTCGTAAATAAAACAAACAGTTTTACTGTCTCTGCCACTGGACTCTTTAAACCTTCATCACAGCGTAGGCGCTTCCAATGAAAGTCTGTGT
This sequence comes from Protosalanx chinensis, assembly GCA_030340685.1. Classification (NCBI taxonomy): domain Eukaryota; kingdom Metazoa; phylum Chordata; class Actinopteri; order Osmeriformes; family Salangidae; genus Protosalanx; species Protosalanx chinensis. The sequence goes on from CM059318.1 coordinate 11,482,608, forward strand.
CTAATTACTCTGGTCGAGGTGGCGTTCTGGTGCCTTGCCGTAATTGATCCGCTCTTTTTTTTTCTTCTTCTCCATATGCATTTATGTTTTTTAATCAGAAATGAAATGGAAACAGCCGCAGTCTGGGAGCTGGAGGATCTTGCAGGAGGTAATTAGCTGCTCTGGTTAATAGGCCTGTGTTCGTGCGCTGTGCAGCTCTGTGCTGTCACCCTCTGACAACCATGGAGGATGGGGCCTGTGCTCTCAGGGTCAAACCCATGTAGGGGCTGACTCCACTGGACTCTTCAAGCTCCACAGCCCCCCTTAGACCACAGTTTAGACCACATCTTATTCCCCACAGCTTCCTGGAATAAGCCCATAGTCTGCAGGAGGCAGACTGTAGACAGGATCAGGAACTGAGATAGAAACCATAGCGTTAAAAGATCCACCATTGATTCAAGTTCTGAGTTGAGAAGCAAGTTATGACGAACAGGAAATTGCATTGTCTCGGTAAAGGAGGCAGACATACTCTAAATCTAATTTTCCAAAAGGGACAGCGGAATAATAGCAGATACTGTAAAAGGCCGATTCTGAAATTTTGTGGTGCAAGATGAAAGTAGGTTGCCCGCTTTTATGTTTACGCAGCTGTCTGTTTGTGGGATTGTGGATATTTCAAACGTGTAGCTGTATAAATGTATGCTAATTTGTATAAATATACAACTTGCCCTGGGCTGTGAATTATGAATAGAGCTCCTAATATACTTTTAGTCTGGGACTTTCTTTTCTATTTAACGCAGATCAAAACATAGAAGCTCCTGATTGTCATGTTTCCTCATTCTGCTGGGTTAGCCCAACGTTTCACTTTGTAATTCTGCAATGGCACCATCCCAGGGACATATTCATTCTGGTGCTATAGAATGTGTCAAATAGAGGTGTCCTAATTGTGTCCTTGATGAAAGGCTATTAATATGGAACACTTTTACACCCAAGTGCCAGCTCTGTGGATTTTTTCTTCTTCTTCTCTTCTCTTCTCCCCCCACACCTTCTTTTAGCAAAACAAAAAGAAGATATCTTCTTATCTCTAATGATACCTGATTCCCCCGGGGGTTAGCGGTGAGACTATCTGTGGCTTTAGCAGATTCATCAAACCAAATATTGTGTTCTTTCCTCAGGAGACTTGGACCCACATTGCATTATATCACTGTTAATTAAAATGAAATATGCAGTTAGATTATCTGTGTATTGTTGCCTGATGAGTGGTCTTGTGCTAAAGACAGAGAGTGGAGTTAACACCAGAAGGTAACAAAGCCTTTGTGCTTTATTTATTCTCTTACAGCCCTGCAAGTCCCTGGAAAAAAAAGAACTCAAGGTTCTTTGTCAAGGCTACAGGGTTGTTTGATTAACTGAATGTATATCTTCGCAGACAGGACATCTTGTGTTCTGAAAGATATATTAACATTGAATACAGTTGAAGGTTGTGATCACCTTATTCTGCTCATGTGCAGCACTGCCGTGATTGCCACAGTGGAAGCCCTGATTGGCTGAGCCATCCCAGTTTTTTCGTTCACTGGTTGTCCTGAGGCCCCATGTCAGCAGACAGGAAGCCCTGATCTGGGATCAGCCACTGTCAGGCCTGTACCTGTAACACAGGGACCTTGTGGCCCTGCATCCAACAAAGCAGGGCAGAGCAGCGAGAGCACGCGCCGACATGCTTTGCATTTTAGCAGCACTCACAGCCCCGGCAATACTCCAGAGACTGTCCAGGATCCCAGCTGTTCTCTCCATTTTAATGCACTCTGAATAATATTAAAGCAGAATCAGTTGAATTTATTAATGCAGTATGGCCCTTGGAGAGATGCTTTTAAAGGCCAATGATTTAATTTAAGCTCTTAAAGGCTATCCTACATTCTTGATGCTACAAAGAATTATGGCTTGTGCCATGTCTTTACACCACTCAGTACCGTGGGCCTCTGTTTGACTTATTAGCAAACCATGACTTGTGGAAATGGCCGCCATTAGCAGTCATATTTCTCTTTGTTGTTATCCAAGTCATCCTCCCTCCCCCACCTCTTCGTCGAGAGAGAGACAACATCAATCCTTCATCGCATTCTCTGTTTCCCATCACTACGGATGACCATTACTATCCCTTAACTCGGAGATCATGCATAAAGCAAAATAACGCTGTCATTGTAAATAGTTGTGCCGCAGCGTTGAAGTTGACTTTTACTACTATGACAAAGTTTTCCTGCGGCGAGAGAGCCCCCTCCGGAACAACGCCGAGAGGCAAAGGAACCCCCGTGAAGTCCTTTTAAAAAGCTCACCATGCAGTCTTCTCAGGTAGACATGCTTACACATGCAAAGCAATCAAGGAGGGTAGCAAACACAATCTGGACTGTCATTTGGATCTCATTACTGAGTTGTAGCCAGGAAAGCCTTCTACTTTATTGGTGTCAGGGACCTCTCCTAGGGCCAGGCCTGACCTCTGCAGGTCCTTTAATTCAGGCCAGCCCACAACACCACTGGTAATCTCGCTGGCCTGGTTTTCGATTGGTCCAACAACTGCCGAACAAACAGCACCAACCCAAGTGATTTGATACATGCAAGTGAACCGTGAGAAGCCTGCGACTGTGATACTTTTGTTGTACTCAGTGGGGACAAAGTCTCTAGAATGGCAGGTCAAAGAGCCCGAACAAAATTGCTCATGTAACAATTACTAAAGAGGTGCAGAGAGAGAGAGAAAAAGAGAGAGATACAGAGAGAGACAGAGAGAGAGAAAGAGAGGGGGGTGTATAAAAATGAGGCTCCCTTGAAAGGCAAGGGCGCACCTGCAAAAGCTAGTGCCTCGGCGCTCGCTAGTTTGACGCCTGCTTTGGGGGCTGTACATCAGACAAGCGACTGCTGAAAAAACAGGTTGTAGGGGTCCTCGCGCACAGCCTGCCCGTGGTGCTGCCTGAAGGAGAACCATGGAAACAAGGAGTGTGACAGGCTCTGGGGGGGATCTGCCACAGCTGCAGGCACTTGCTTCTCTGACAGGCTGATGAAGACATCACTGCCACACGGTGCAAAACAACAACAACTTACTGGGGGGAAAATGTGATAGGCAATGTTAACTGCTGTGTGGCTCAAAATGTTCATTAGCGAGCTTGTAAAACAACCAGGGACTCTATAATGCATTCAGGGACCAGATTGCACGCTTACGTACTCTGTGGAGATTTGAAGGCTTCCCTGGAGAAAGTAGATTGATAAACAATTCCTTAAGTATGATTACGGCACTGTGAATACGGCAGAGAGTGGGTGCATAGAGGGTTTGGTGGTCTTTTAAACTCTGTCAAATTATTCTGCTTAAATCGTTGACTTTGGATGACTGCATGGCAGGCATTACTGCTCACCATGACTTCATACTGTCAGGGATGTCGCCCAGGTCAACGATATCTCTTTTCATGACAGCTCCGAAACGTAAAACAATTCTCAGCCATGCTGCGGTTTACTGTAAAACAGTGCATCCCTTTCAAACTCTGTTTTATTGCTGTATCCGTGTAGGCAGGGTTCATTTTTTATAGTTTCAGCCTTTTAATGTGTAACTGTACTTGGTTCTCATAGTAAACATTTCTGTACTGTAAAACTAGACAAAAAATTGTATTCAATGATAAATGAATTTGAATTAAATATGAGAATCAACCTCACCGCCTATATTTGTGAGATGCAGATGTCCTAGTGTGAGAGTTGGGCTGTTTGCTAATATATGATGATTAAAAGTACCCTGGGAGCGGTGCTTAATTGGTTTCACCTCTCTGGGACATCTTATTGGGTCTCCTTAGTGATCTGTGGGCACCCCCCTCCTTAGCATGCTTCCCCTCCTCCCTTCGCCTCCCTCCAGCCACCCCCACCCCCAATGGAGCCCAGAATGCAAGAAGGCTTCAGCTAGTGTGTGGGATTTAGCTCGTCTGAAGCTCAGGGTCACCTCCACTCCCCCTTACTTTGAAATGGACCCCTGGTGGCAGCTCCTGGGAGAGCCCAGTGATGTCTCTATCAGCCTGTCAAAAGAGATCGCCCCGGGCTCCACCAGGTCCCCCTGAGCCAATCAAACTCCTCACAAAGCACAGACGGATGCTCTTTCACCAGCATGTTACTGCAGAGATGGGGGGGTAGGGGAGTGTGGGTGGGAAAGGGGGGGGGGGGGGGGGTGGTGGTGGGGGGGGGGGGGGGGGGGGTTGGGGGGGGGGCACTCATGCCCTCTCGACTGGGACACGCAACACTCCAATCAGTTCGAACAAACTCCTGTCTCCAGGGTCCAGCACTCGCCCCTGCCCAAACTTACCTCCAACTCCTCTGTTTTTACAGTGAAACTTGTTTATCGAGTCGCTCCGTTGTCAAGCGGAAGTGAGAGGGGCCACTAAGTTTGCGTAACTTTCCAGAAAGTGGAGAGCAGAGGAGAAGAAAACAAAAGAATCAAGATCCACCGTGTCGACGGCATGTTACATGATAATAGTTTGACCTGCCAACACATTCCAGTCCATCCGTGTTGTTTTATCTTAAGGCAACATGAGCTTAGAGTCTTGAGGAAATGTAGCATAGCATAACTGTAAAAAAAACACATCCTCTTCATATAAACCTTTGATGAATATATTTCTAAAACCCTTCGAATGTTAAAGTACTTCCTGATTGAGGAACAAGATTACGCTAGTCTAAGAACTGATGTTCTATAAATGTTATCTATGGTTATCTATCTTAAGATGTGGTGTTCATTTCTGTGTGTGTTGTGTGCTCGGGTGTACATGTGCATGTGTGTGTACTAACCATTAGGCTGGGGAGGTGTTTTCAATGGAAATCTGAAGCGCTAAGTGCTGAGGATGGAGTGAGTGCTCTCTAGGAGAAATGATCTCTCTCTCTCTTGCTCTCTCTCTCTCTCTCTCGCTCTCTCTCTCTCGCTCTCTCTGTTCCTCTCATCTGGACCCTGTTATTGTGAGAAAGCAACAAAGCGCTGCATTAGCCACCGTGCTGCAGCCACCCAGCTTTGATGTGGGCTCTGTAACCAAGGCACAGCGGTGGTCGCTGCCTCAGCCCAGCTCCAATGGCTGTTGTGTAATCAGATGTGTTTACTGTGTATTCAAGGAGAGATGTGGCGTAAGCCATCCCCACTACAGACTGATGAGGAAAAAAACACTCCTAAATAACAACCCAGCTCTTCCAGATGGTAGATGGGTTTTTTATTTTTTTATTTGAGATTTCATTCACAAATTCCCCCAAATTCACAAAAGGGACTGGAAGATAAATCAATGGACTGTATAGTAATTTGCAGGATTAAAAAAGCAATGCATTTAAATTACATAATATGTTAATCTGTCAATGACACAGTCAGTAGAAAAATAAGTATGTAATACAGTGAATGGCATGTGAAACAGTACACATCAACATAGACTTTATTCACATCTGAGGTTAATAAAATGTCCAGTAATAAAGTAAGGATTATCAAAGCACAATTTAAATATATATTCCTGGCAGTACAGCATAAATTGCTATGAATTATTGTGTGTTTGTTTAAAACGTTAGAAAATAGTAAATATTTTATTTGCCATGCATGATAGAAAAGCAAGAACTGCAACCCTGTGTGTTCTCAATTTAAAATCTATCATGAGGTTTTCATTGTTAACTTAATGCATATTTCAACTCAATTCAAGAGCACTGTACATTTCCTCATTGCAAACCCCCCAGCTCGGCTCCCATCGTCCTCCTCAGCGTAGTGCTGGTGGAAACAGGATGGGTCTGATGGTGCTCTGATTGCTTCAGGCCTGCATCTGTGAGTGACAGCTCCAGGTGCTGCCCTCCTAGCCTGAACGCTGCAGCGCCCCTGTCAGGGGATGGTTGTGTGGGGGGTTGGGGGTGGGTGGGGGTGGTAGACACACAAGCGAAAGAGCGTCTGGCTGCACCCCAGCAGCGGGAGGCAAGGGGTACAGAGGGCGTCGGGGGAAGTGGGGGAGGTACCGGGGGGGGGGGGGGGGGGGGAATGGGTCGCAGGTTCTGCTGGCACCGGGATCGTTTTTGTCCGGGGGAGGGGGGGGGGGGAGGGGAGTGGGGGATGCGTACCAGGTTTTCTAAAGAAGGCCCAGCCTTTCATGTGGCACGTTGGCTGGCTTTACCTTCTCTTCTTTGGCGGGCCCTGGACGGGGCCAGGAGCTCTCAGCTCGCTGTACTGCACCTGTAAAAACAAACAGGGGTTTGGTCAGAGGCAGGTAATCTGAGCTCAGTGGAGCGCACAGTAATGGCTCCCCTGAGAAGAGCTGGTGCAGGGGAGAGCCGGGCGGCCCGGCCTGTAATGAATCATTTTTTAAACACAGGAGCAGAGGGGATTAATCACAGAGAGGAAGGATTTGAGAAGTCAAGGGTTCTGTACCAGCGAACTTTCCCTTTTCTACCCCCCCTCCTCCATCCTCCACCACAATCACAATATTAGAAGCAGACATCAACTGGTGAGACGACCCCTGCCAGCGATGGAGTTGAGAACCGCATAATCGCTCAATGCAAAGTTGTGTCCTTGGTAAATAAGTCTGTTTTCACGACACTAAGCATGGTGTCGGCTGATGATGAGCTGAAAAGGCGACCATGAATGTTCCCTTCAACACGAGACCTCCAAGTTCACTTGTGACATTTGAACTTGCAAACTTTCTGTGATGTTAGCAGGATTTTTAAGACTGGAGATCAAAGATTGGTTTCAAGTCTCACTGTTTCCTATCTCGCTCCTCACAGATTCCTTCCTGTCAAAACATATTTGAATGATGAATCTATGTTGAATAGTAAGAATGTGCGATAGAAAATATGGAACATGAAGTAACTTAAATAAGTTCCAGTACAGTACAGTCTGTACCCATTATAACATGGATGGCCTTTTAATGGTTTATCATTTGAAAGTCAAATACAAATAGGACTCGATTCCAGCCAAAACTGATTGCTTGAGGATGAGAAAAAAGAAAACAAGTAAAGATTTTGACGAGTTGAAATGAATGCAACATAAGTTGCTTGGGAAAGCATTTTTGTTTTGCTTCAACAATAACATGCCTGTGTAGAATAAAGGTACGGCCTTTATGCTAATCACCAGGCCCTGGTGATTAGAATGGGAGATGGAATGAAGGAACAAAGTGTCTGCCGTCTGCATCAGAACATGAAACTGTCCTCAGAACTGACAGATGCGTCTTATTTAAGGACAGACACACTGCTGTCAGAAGTCCTGGTTTGAGGGGCTCTTTGTAGATTTGTACAGGCACTAATTGCCAAGTAATTTCGGCGGCACACAGGAGTTCTTCCTTGCCGCTTTGCCTTTGTGGTTCATTTGTGCCCACACACCTATCTCGGGACTGGAGTTCAAAGGTAACAAAATGTAGCTTTTGTTCTGCTGCTCATTTTTGGGGAGGGGGTGACGGTGCTCATCAATGTTTTTTGTCGATTTTTTCTTACCGAATGTCAAGTCATTGTAGTGATGAGTCAACGTGCATGTTTTGCTTTGTTTGGTTGATGTTTGTACTTATTACTATGGATCTTGCTCCTGAAAACTATGAGAGAAAGTCCTGTCTCTGCAGATTTAAGTGAGTCATTTTCAAAGCCGCAGCAACGCTCCCCCTCTGGGGAGCAGACATGTAAAGGCCGCTGAATCAAAATGTATTCCCCATCTTGTTTTGCCAAGTCACTCAGCCAAATCTCAGACATCCACACAGGCCTTCCTCCAGCAACATCACAGAGAATTTGGCAATTGCTCTCAGAGACGGGACATCAAGGGCTGAGTAAAGAGAAGGGGCTGAGGGGAGAGGGGGGGTGGGTAGGTGGGGTGGTTAGAGTTTCTCTCCAGATCCAGACAGTCACGTATCCTGGCTGAACACTGTCTGTCGAGTACCTGGGAGAGGGAGGCACCACGTGGGGCTCCGTGTCCTGCCCACGCACGGGTCACGGTGAGAGAACAGAGAGCGGACGAATACCCAGCGTCACTTACAACACTCTGGCAGCTCCTCTCCGCCCTGTGATGTAACCGCAAATGTCATATCAGCCATGGCTAATATACGATCACATATGGCACCCAGCAGGACGGCGGGGGCTCACGACTACATTAATTGACTCCCCCGCCCTGATGTGAGGGGGGCAACGTCAGAGCCTCTCAGCTGACACGAAGCTTAGCACACCAGCCGAGGGTGCAGGGGCCTGCCACCGGCCCCTGGCCAATCACAAGTCTTCGTGTCACAGTGCTTTTTTATCAGAGGCAGACAAAACTGCTAATAACGAACATAGCTGGAGCGATATGGTGGAGGACAGATCAGAGTAGACCCCATCCAGGCATCGGGGCCACAGCATCAAACCACACAGATAAATAATTGGACTAGAGGTGCTTTAAAGGCGTGAGTCCATTAATAATCAAACAAAGGTGGGAGGAGATGTTTTCACAACACTTGAAACTTCTGTTGGAGCAAATAATGCAGTTATCTATTAGGGATTCCCTCCCTCTATCTGTATGCAAAATCCGGACCCTTACCATTTGAACATCTGACGGCACCCTCTTGAGAAAATCCAGTATTTCATTATTGTCAATGGAATAGGGACAGCGGAGCTTCTTGGTAAATTTGTTAACGCCTGTGAAAACAAGAGAACATTAATAAATAACGATGTCATCCTGACTGCAATGTTTTTCCACAGAGAAGAAGTATTACTTGGCCCATATCGCGGTGCGTTCACCGGTGTGTGTGAAATTGTACCTTGTGATGCTATTTCTATTGATCCCCCAACAACCGCATTATATCTGATGCATGTCAATAAGATGCGGACAATGAAATGGATAGGTTCAAAAGTCGCTTAATAGAGAGCGGTAATTCAGAAAGCAAGTGCGTGCACAAACACACACCCCTTCACACACACACAGTTGTGTAGGTTTCCTGATGTTCACAGGTTTGGGTCTGCAGCCAAAGTGCTGTACTTATAAAACAGAAGCAACACTCCCAGCTGCTCCCAACACCCCCTTATCCCAGGATGAAAAGACTCACTATTCCGGCATAGAATCGGTGTGTTTTATTAATTCTAATCAACATTACTGATGATTCTGACACATGTTACCTCCTCATGTGTTCTCCGTACCACAGAGAAATCCATGATGTGCTGCGGTTACTGTAATGGGACTGTTCTATTCACACAGCTTGCAACGGCAATTTACCTCGAAGTGCAGACAAAGAACCTCGGGACGTAAACATGTACAACAACTTGAAACGTTTGCCTCGCAACCATCGAGATGGGGGTTAACTGGGGAGGCTGGAGAGGGTTTTGGAGAGTGTGCTTTTGTTTGATATCATCTGTCTCTTATCGATTAGCGTTGGAGGCGGAGTGGAGCTGCCGTGGTTGCGGGCTAGCGGCTGGAGGAGGACAGGGTGTTCAGGGCCAGCATCTTCCTCACAGAGACCACTGTCTACCTCCAAATGACTGCAGCCGATAATGAGAGCCTCCTGGTGGAGACTGCCCAAGGACATCATGTATTATAAACCACATGATGTTCTCCCTCTGCTTTGTTTCCAAACACACACACACACACACCCTGAGCCAGGCTGCTAGCAGACTCGCTTGCAGCCCACACTGAGCCAAGCAGACATTGCCTCTGCAGTTGTCTGATCTCTGGGCATCTGCAGAGGTGTGAGGATGGACGACTGCTTCCGTGGCTTGAGAGCAGGCAGTGCTGCATTCACACAGGGTTAAACATACAAAACCTATAAACCGTATTTGCTATTGTTGTTCCGGCAACAACTTGAGCAGAACTTTCAAATAAGAACGTCAGGGGACTCAGGATGTTGCTTACCCCATATCAAGACGATGTAGCGCAGGGGGATGTAGTATAACGCTGCGGTGGCAACAAGGAGAACCAGACAGGCAAGCCAGGACAGGAAGGGGACGGACCAGTTGAAAGTGCTGTGAAAGAAATATGGCAGCAACATAAAAGATCATGAAACATCCAGCGCTGAGGCAAGATGCAGATGTTAGAAGGACAAACCTGAAGTGCTTAACTTACTTCTTGAGTCTCTCACCCACGCTTGCAATTTCGTCTAAAATGTTTTGGACAGTGATGACTATCTCCTGTACCATATGGATTTTCTCCATCAAACCTTTCTTCCCGGATTCCTAAAAATACACAGAAAGCTTTGATGAAAAACTGTACACATTGGGTAAAAAGCAGACAGTAAACCAGTTTATCTTGTCTGTGCTATCACGAGTAATTCATCTATTGAATAGCCTATAATGAGCAAACTGTATTTCTCTTCGTACGATGCTTTTGAAAATGAGATAGATTCAACTGTTGAAAAGCTGTTATGTAGATGGCTGCGAGATTTCTGCCTTTGTCCACCATACACAATGGAAGTGTTACACACGCACAGCACAATCAAAAATCCACTAGAGGAGGAAAAATAGACAAAAATGGCCATCAGCAATCAGGCAGCTGAGACGACCCAGACAGGGAGTGGAGGAGGGTTGCAACTTATAAGACTTCAAATTCGCAGGTTTTCACCGGGCAGGTTTGGGCTTGTTCATGCAATCCTATCTTCCCCCCCCCCACCTCTCGTTGTGTCCTCACACCTTTGGGCCATGTCTCTATGTGAGCTCCGCCACCCCTGAACACTGGCTGGAATCACTGGCTTCAGTACATTCTCACTTACATGTGGCTCTTGTCACATGTGAATGAGCTTTCCCGCTATAGCCAACACACCGCACAATACAAGACCGTAGTCTTCCTTTTGAAAATGATGCAAACGTGTAATGGTTTTACTGGATGTTATACCGTACACCTCTCGCGGTGCCGCGGATAGACCTGGTTTAGCGCAAAGTCAATTTCAGGGGGAGAAAAGGGAGTTCTTCTCAAGCTTGTCTACAGTTGAAATAGATCACGTCGCCACAGGTAACGGCACAGAGCGAGCCTCCAAGCCTTGAAGGCTTCCGCAGGGAGGGAGAGAGAGAGGGCCGGAAGGTAACGCGTGTAATGCAAGCTAAGGAGGGCTGAGAAGCCTCACATCAAAAGGAGGAAATAATGACAGGGATGATGACAGAGGACGAGGGAAAAGGGGAGAGCGAGGGCTGGGGAGGAGGAGGAGGGGGGCGGGGGATGGGAGGAGTGGCGGGGGGGGGTAGAAGGAGGAGAAGAGGGGGTGTGTGTGGGGGGGGGGGGGGGGGGGGGCGTCTGATGGACTCTAACACGATGCGGATGTCTGTGTTTGTGTTAAAAGCCAGTTGCAGTCCCCCCGGCTGGCTGACAGCGTCCAGACAGAATGCCTTCATCAGAGCCTGGTGAGGCAGCCCCTGGGGAAAAAAGACGTTGTCCGCCCGCACGGAGACTCCCTCCTGTCAGTCCCCCAGCCTCCTCCTCCTCCTCCGCAGCAAGGAGGCGCAGGAAGAGAGAGCCGTTCCCACACCATGAGAGCTCTGCTCCGGAGCCACAGACAGGATGTTAGTTCTTGTCCAAAAAAGGAGAAAACATCTCGAAAATGCCCTCTTAGAGAGATTCACGATGGGATTATCTCATTTCATCCCCCTGTCCCGTCCCCCCCCCCCCCCATCCCCCCCGTCATGGAAAAATAGGGCGCCACCCTTTCACATCATTTTAGCAGACATCACTTTCCTACACATCACTGCATTAGGGGCAAAGGGGACCTTCAACCTCTGTCTAATGTTCATGCAGATCTTTTACTTCACATTAGGTGTTAATTGAGCTCTTTCTCCTGAGCTCTCATTGAGAGCAGGGGAAACTGTGCGCACCCGCTAAAAGCCATTAAGATCCATGTCTGTGCACTCCTGATGGACTGAAAGAGCCGTGCGTGGGGAAATGATAGCTGGCTGGATATGGAGCCTCATCAGTTAGGCTCAGATTCCCTTTCATATCCCTATCTAAACTTGTTTAGGCCCCCTCTTACACGAATTAGAAGTTAAATCTAATAAGAGATAGGAACTGTTATTTAACTGCAACAGATACGCGCGCAAAGGTAAATTTAACCGGCCCAGCCGGGGGGGGGGGGAAACACGGTGCCGCTTTTTTTTATTTGAAGGGAGGAGAGCGACCAAAAGATACCGGCCTTCTCTAAAGTATGCATCAACAAGCTCTCATGATTATCGTCATTCATCTCCCTTAAGACCCTTGAAGTCCTCCATCTCCTTAGTGACGAGAATTGGAAGTCCTCCCTGCATTACTCATTTGATGATATTCTATTTATCTTTGTTCATTTCCCCTTTTCAGCCCTGTACAAACCGACTCAGGGCTCCTAGAAAACAAAAATAAATAAAGCCTTCAGCTCCCTCTGAAGTGGAAGAGGACGGGTAGCTAAGGGATGGGCAACATGAATTCTAAATGTCTGCTGATTAGAAAACCTGTGTCAAATCATATTCTCATTTCAGATAAAATTGTAAAAGCTACCATTTAAGGCAGTGTAATGGAGAAGAGATTTGATCTGACGCACAAAGGTAAATAGGAAATGTACTCTCACAGGCATGGTGTGCATTATCAGAAGCTGGAAAAAAGCTCATTTAACATTGCTTTAATTTGAATAAAAGGAACCAGATTTGAATATGCATTCAAACGTGACTGGGTATTTCCTAGTGACTTATTTCACAAAGGCGAGAAATGCACATCTTAATGAAAGACACCTGTTCTGGAGTAGATTCCTGCAACCGAAATGAGGCGGAAGACAAATGGAGGAGCACAAACCAAAGTGCTGCCTCCGCCCGCGTCCGTCTCTCTCTGGGTGAGAGGGTGCATTATGCAGCGCCTCCCATGGTAAACAACAGCCAGCGTGACACGGGCAGCCCGGTGCTGAAGGTGACCCAGAGGTGAGTCTGGTCTGAGGGGTGAGAGAAAGTGACCCTCCGGCAGAATCTGACACCCCCTCCCACCCCCTCGCCTCTGCTAATTCCCCTTCAGCCCCCACCCCCTCCACCCCCTGCTCCTCTACCACTCCCCCCCAGCCCCTCCGGTCCCCTGGGCAGGACCAGAGGAGTTCTGCTCCCCCAGACTAGCCAGCCAGCCAGCTCGCCGGAGGGGGTGCAGCAGGGTTTGTTTCATCTCCCCCCGCTCATTTGTGATGGAGATCTATGTGGTTGTTTTGCTTCTCTGTTTCTCTATTTTATGATTAAATATTGTATATCTGCACAATTGATACCTAAGGCCAAAGGGAAGTCACTTTGCCCACAGATAATTTGTAAACTGTCTCTTTCCCCGAGGACAGATTTGTTCAGCGAGAGAGGATCTGTTCTGTATTATTCCTGCTGTAACCGAGGCGTGCCTTTCGTCTTTCCTTAACATCATGCCTCACATTCCAAGTTCTCTAGCAGAGGTTTACATTTTCCCTTCCTCCAAGGGAAAACAGGAGAAAGAAAAAAAAACATATTTGAGACGTAATCATAACCTTCTCAGAGGTATTCACATCCCAACCAAAGGATTATGGGGGGGCTGGGGGGGGGACTGCGCTTTTGAAGTCATCACATTTTAACACTGATCACTTTTTAACCCCAAATATTTCCAAAGAAGCTTTGATATTAAGTGGAAAGCTGCACGGCTTGATCTGAGGCATGATATCACATTTAAGTGACGGCAAAAACATAACAAGACTTTCAGAAAAGCCACTTTAAATTAAAGCTGACAGCTTAAAACAAACATGGGCCACTGCTTAATTAGTAAATGAAAAGAGATATTTCATTTCCACATAGTGTGAATGGGTTTACGGAGCTCGCGGTAAAACCTTTCACTTGCAACTTCAAGGTCCAGAAACGAAGTTCAGCAACCCAAAGACATTTAATATTCTTTTTTTTCTTTTTTTTTACTGGCGTTTGAAAATTGTCTAACTAAACTATCATGAAAAGCAAGCACCTAAAAGCCAACATTGTGAGGCGTGAGAGCTTGTGGCATAGAAACCATTGTGTAAACACGTGAATTAAGACCTGTGAAGCACAGACATGATGTCAACATCCTGCATAAAAATAACTCATCATTTCTGAATACATCATCATATACCCATCATTCAGGCATATAACATAGACTCCATCCAGTCTTTCCCCCTCCCATTATATCACTGTGAACCCAGTGCTTCTCAGCTTGTATGCACACACATCACAAGAGCTTCACACAAAAATTTTACGGAGCTTTCAGAGGGGATTCAGCGTGATGGAGGCGGTGTTTGAAACACAGGATGTTCCCCCTGCCATAGGTGAAGAAAGCCCCAGGTCATCACGACAGTATATACCGGAGCACATTATGGATACGAATCCGGGCTCTAGTCGCTCAACAGTAGGGGGTCATAGCTGGGGGGCTTTGCAGCAATGCCACTCTCCCTCACTTCCCCACCATAAAGCAATAACACACGGAGCCTGTCCGTGCTGCTCTGTACACCAGTGAGACACACGTGTCTGAGTAAATATAAGATATAGGCCTACACTCTGGGGAAACTGCATTTTTAGGGAGAGTTATCATAATAGTTACAGTATTTTGCTATCAGTAACTCTTCAGGATGATCGCATTGAGTTGAACAATGACTTCCATAAAGTCATTATTATTTCCTGAGAAGGGTACGCGTTCAGTGAGTGATCGTTTCCAGAGCGGGATCCTAATATTCTCCTCTCTACGGCTGGGCTATTGCACTTAGCTTGATTTGTTATTGTAGCCAAAGGTCATTCTTGTAGTTACCATCCCGTTTAGAAAAGTCTGGTGAAAAATCTTCACTGGCTGCTAATATTCCCAATGGCTGGCAAACTTCAATTAATGATGCAGTTTAACGTTGATTTATAGAGTTTCAAAGGGCTGAGACACTGCAGCAGAGCACATTAGCAGAGAGAGATACGGAATCCCCTGGGGAACAGAATAAAGAGAGTGCCGGAGATGTGTTTGTTCAGATGGTGTTACTGTTTCGCACACTAGATACTGTCCTAATTTGGAATGCATGAAATGCTGTTCTATTCTTAGATTGTTGTTTTTTTTTTGGGGGGGGGGGGGGTTTAAGAAGAAAAGAAGCGAGAGAAAGGCTTCTGAGAATTTATTTTCCATCATACTTATAGAAGAGCCTCAACCGGATATTGTAAATCTGCCATAGCAAAACACAGTGTTATTTTAGAGCGTTTAGAAGAAAAGAACAGACGCTACCTTCTCATCTTCCTCGTCTTCGTCGGCCATGGTCATGTTCACCTAGAGGAGAGAGGAGAAAGGGTGGAGCGAAAGGGACAGGGGCACATGGGCACTGGAGCATTTTTAACAAACACCTTGTAATGAAATTCTACTCTAGTACATACACCCCTATTGGGAGAGGCCTGTTTCCATAGAGACTGCATCACAGGGGTGACCTCACACAAAAGAAGAGGTGACCGAAGGCCCTCCTCACAAGAGCACTGTCACAGCAAGCAATCTCATTTCTACACAACATAAACACACAGACAAACAGAAAGAGGGGAGAGGAAGTAGGAAAGGAAAAAAAAGAGCTCCGCATTTAATTTGGATGCTGTTGCCTAGATCACTTTACATCAACTCATCTCTGACCCTGTGGAGCTGCTCGCTGTGACATTGCCTGGGAACCGGGGCTGCATTAGGGCTTGGCCAGAGAGTCACACAGAGGTTGACAGAGGCTCTAACGCTGGATATGAGGGGTGAACCCTGGCTTTAACATTGCCCAGGGACACCTTTGAGGCCAGGAGCCACAAACACAATGAGGAGGGGGGTAGGGGGTCAGTGGGGGGCAGTGGGGGCTGCGGGGACGCAAGCAGGCCTCGGCCTGGCCGTCAAGATGGCTTTACAACGCAGTGAAATTGGAGGGCAGTGAGAAGTGTGAACAGCATTAACCTTTACAGACACGGGAAGGGGGGGGGGGGGGGCTTGATTTCCATAACTACAGAGAGAGGTGAGACGGACTCGCCATCCTAAGAATGGACTCCACACCCTCTGTTTACAACAGTGGCTGAGGATGGTACTCTGTGTGCTGCATCGACACTGCATTGTTGGGCGCTTCAGAAAAGAAATCATGAGAAGACTAGGATGGAAGAAGGAAAAAAAAACACATATTGATTCTCATATTGTTGTGAGGCCTCTGCAGTATGCTGTACTCTAGTATGTCTGGTGTATTGTATTACAGAAATACGAAGTGTGTCTGGGACACAGGGGGGAGGGGGGGGGGGACGTATGCTGAGGGAGAGAGGTGTAGAGTGGATGTCAACACTTACGAGGTCCTGGTTGGAGCTGATTCTGCCCAGTGTGATCTGGACGTAGTTCCAGCCGATGAGGAGGAGCAGGAAGAGAGGAAGCATGAAGAGCTCGCAGTGCCACACGGTCAGCACAAACATCTGAAACACAGAACAGGAAGTGAGCAGACGCAAGGCATGACCCCCGTACCGATGCAGTGACACAGCATCCGCTCAACCAATCGCATGCGTTCCACCGCCCTCTCAGAGCGAGGACACAGAGCCCTGCCCAGACGTAACGGGGAGAAAAAAACCTGACCCTGCTCAGAAAATCCCAGCATGCCTCTCGACCAAAACAAGCCGTGGTGTTTTTTTCCGCTGGCGTCTGAGCCCCTTTGGCTCTGCACAGCAGACTGCAGAAACACGCCCCTCTGCGTGCCGACAACGTGAGACATTCAGGGACAACTTTTAATATCCCCCAAATCCTATTTATTTACGCAGATAACTCAGCGCTGGCAATTTGCCTTTGAGCAGAGCAAGGCGTGTGACAGGGATAGTCACGGCGTCCTGTCTCCTTACGAGCACATCAAATCCTCTTAGGCTACGAGGCATCCAGGCTGTCTGACTGTGACTACGCACATATGGCGACCGGAGGAGCATTTGCAACGTTTACCCCCTCCACAGCACCGATACTGAGAAAAGCCAAGACCCCTGGTAGAAATAAGATGGATCACACCGGATGAGTAATCCCTCATAATTCTGTAAAGGAGCGGCGCTAAGCACGCAGCCCAACACCCACTGCACTTCACAGCAGAGCACTAATTGGACGGCAGCATTTAAACCCATTTAGTGACAGCCTAATGAGTCTGTCTCAAACTGAAATTGTGAGAGATGTGTGAGGAGGATCACACAGGCAGGCTGACAGGCCCGGCAAAAAGGAGAGGAAAAAAAAAAACTCCCGAAAAGTTGAATCTTTTAAATCTATTATGATATAATTACGCGAATAGCACTTACACACTGTACTCATTTCGCTCAAATTTAAACCACAAATTTCCATCATGCATATTCAGTGTTGTCCCTGTAATTAAATATGCGTGAAATTAATTTTCCTCTTTAAAATCCTTCAAATGACTCAAAACACCTCTCTCGCGTTCGATTTCCAAAAGCACTTGAAAAAAAATATATGCCCAAAAAAATCAAGCACAAAATACCTTTCTTCACCTAACCTGTAGCCTGCGGAACACCGGCCTCTTGCTTAGCTGCAGCTACAAAAGCATGCCGTGCGTTCTCAGCCCTCAGTCAAGCCTGCTGGAGGCTGCTTCTAGCAAAAACAATATGTTAGACATGGACCATGAGACAAGATGTGAAGTGGTGGGGCCTTCAGGCCCTCCTTTGTTGGCCTGTAAACAGCAGCCTGGCCCTGTCAAACCAGCCAGCGTCCAGCCCTCTCGCTCAGGGCTCGGTCTACCTACTGCCTGCCACGCCACGCCTGGGTTCAAACAGCCACGGGGGGGGGAAGGTGAACCGTGAGTAATGCACACAACACCCCCGGTTCTGCTGCTGCCCAGGGCTTCCAACCAGCCTAGGTTAGCCAGGCTCAGTAACTGCTGGGGGAGCAGAGGGTTGTAAAAAGGAACGCAGTGGGAACAACAGAGATGTGAGGTGATAATATTAACAATATGTTGCTGTTATTTCTACATAACGACTCATTTGAATAATGCAGCCACTTACTAAAGCGGGTGGGAGGGGGAATCAAAGGTAAACAATGAATATGCATGATGCGAGAGGCAGCGGCACCGTTTCCCCTCTCGGTTATGAATAACCCACGTCATCTGTTGTCACCTCCTTTCCCAGGAGACAATTCTGCAGCAACGCTCTTTTCACCCCTGAGGAATTCAGCAGGCTGGCGGACAGGTAGGCTGTCACATCCAGAGCATTCTTAAAAAAATAGAAAAAATAAAATAAAAAGAGAGGAGGAGGAAAGAAATGTGCCTGGAAAGTGACATGAGCCCAGCAGGAATGTTCAACCTTTTGGCCTCCCTGCAAAAGCTTCTACATTAACCACTAAAGTCTAATTGCCTGGTCTCTGTCTTCCTGTGCAAGTCAACAGAGGGAGCCAATTCATTTCCTCCTAGGGAGTCGGAACTGAGAATCTGTCACAGGTATTCATAATCGCCCACTAATGCAAATTTTTGCTTGCCGCACACTCGCTCGGTGGACAAGATAAAAGCCTACGGAAATACAATGCCTTGTGTCTAAACTGAGCGCCTAAATGAGGGTCTAAACCAAAACTGTCAAATCTCCCCCATTTCTTCTCTCACAGCGTCTCAGCCTGTGTGTGTAGGATTTACACCGCTTTTTTCTCTCTCTTTCTTTCTTTCTTTCCTTTTTTCTTTCTTTCTCAACACTAATAAAAACCTTCCTGTGAACATCTGGGAAAGCTTGTCCGGTTCCCTCACTCAGGAGCACCGACTGTGACTGGCCCGTCAGATATCCTTCATTAATGAGCTGAGGCAGAGCTATACCTTTCCCTTGTCTACTCACATTCTCCATGGCTTCTGTGAAATGGAGACGGAACTAATTCCGCGCTAAGTGGTTTATGTTTTATTAGCAGGGAGCTGAGTGATTAAAGTCTGCCACGAACAAAGTGCAACCTGTCAGGCTTAAGCATAAATTTATATTGAAAATAATCCACCTTTTAATTGCCCTCAAAGTTGGGCCCTATTTCAGTCTTGAGAGCCAAGTTACTTTTATTTATTTTATCCATCCCTCAACAATTTACACCGCGTGTGACAACAGGAACCTCAAAGCTCCAGAACACTACAACGTTAATACCTTACATGGGCGGTAAAACAGTCATTTATTTCACCAGAAGGACATAGCAACACACAGAAAAACAGGGAGACCTAATAATTAATGATCTACCTGAGCATCTAGGTTTACACGCGGCAGAATTGGGTAATGAACGACTCGTAATTGAACAAGTGTTGGTATGTACTGTAAGTCTGGGATGAGTGCCTCTAATGTAGGAAACCTCCCTTGACAAACACCATTTAGCTGAAAAATGCCTGCGTGATTATGCACGGGTGTCGAGGAGGAGATGGGAGGGGAAGGGGGAGAGGGGAGGAAGGGGTGAATTAATAAAACTATTAGTGTGTGGTGGAGTAGGTGATGGAGATGCACTCTCCTTAGCCACCTGTAAACGCCTGGAGAAGGCCTGACCCCAGGCAGAGCCACTCTGCCAGCAGGGTTAAGAACAGGCTGACAGATTTGTTTTATAGTGCCATTAATATGATTCCACTAAATGCATTCTGCGCCTTCTCATGCAGATCCCCTGGCCGGCAGAAACCAGCACCTAATAATAAAGCACTCAGCGATTAAAAGTGTGAATAAAATAACTCTTAAAGCTTAGCAATCATGGCAGCTATACCACCACCCACTCTCTCCCTGGAGGAGGTGGAGGGGGGCGGGGGGGTGGGGAGTGGACTGCAGTGGGAACAAAAGGACAAAGACACCCTCACCAAGAGTTTCTACCAGGCTGCAAATTGATTAATGGAGGAGGGGGGGGGCGGGGCCTGTCTACCAACCCAGACGACTGAGTGACAGCCTCGACACTCGATGACAAGGCAGCCAGCGGCTTCACGAGCGCAGACACAATGCACAATGTAAACATATACTGTACACCAGCCAAAGCAGGCACGCTGATTAATGCACTGTCATTTTCACCCCTTGCAGACAAAACATATCAGGAAAAGATGCATGTTATTTTACTGAACTTGGTGCCAGAACGTGCTTGTTTGAAAGACCACTGAATGCTGTATTGAGAATATAGCAATTACAGTACATAAACTATTTGCGATTGGGATCCTGTCCGTGTCTATCTCGTGTTTCTGTTCCGTTGCACTTGGAAAGCTAAACAAAGCAACGAAAGAGCCAGCTAGCATTATGAGGGTCAGTGATGGGGGCTGTGGATGGATGCCAGATATCCTGAGCGTAGCTCAGATAGTTTAACAAGACTGACTACAGGCTGCTGCAGGGGGTGTGTGTGTGTGCCTGTGTGTGACTGAGTGGCCGAACGAGTGTATTTGTACATGCCTACATTCACATACAGAAACACGCAAGCAAAAACGAAGGAATCAAATTCTACATTTTAAAATAAGTAGAAAACCTTGCATAATTACTTTTTTTCCCTGGGTGAAATCGAGGGCAGTAAAAGTAATCTGCATTGCTTCCTCAATTAAAATACAAAAAAGGAGATTAATAATGAATCAAAGCCCCCAGTGGCTGTTCAGCTCACAGAGGCCTTTTTCTCAGCCAGGCTGGAACAGAGAGTCTGGCTGAGGGCTAATGTTGAGGACCAGAGAGGCAGCCTTGAAAGCAGTTGTAAACGCAGAGCAATGAGACATGTAATTTGTGGTGAGCTTGGGCCAGTGTGAGGACAGGCTTTCAGGGGGTGTCGGAGGCAGAGGAAGCCCAGATAAGATTTCTCTGCAGGGCAGAGAGAGTGTGTGGGCAGCCATGGTGCTTGGAGCGAACTCAGAATAAATATTTCACATACGCTCAGCTCAAGTCTTATCAACTAGGGAACGAGAGATAGAGAGAGAGAGAGAGAGAGAGAGAGAGAGAGAGAGAGAGAGAGAGAGAGAGAGAGAGAGAGAGCGTTCTACTGAGAGCGATAAAGGGGAAATCTCATCTACCTCTCAAGCATGCTGCTGTGGCAGCTCTGGTTCTACAAACAATAAACCATTGCTTTTCACACACTCAGCATTGATTAGTTAAAAGCGTCATATTATAAGTTCTATATATTTTTAGGACTGATGAAAAATAAATCACAAGTTGGCAACAAAAAAAAGCATTTGTAATGTAATCAAATAACTTAAAATAATCTATGATATTTTGGCAAATAAATGTACACAATATAAAAGTGCATAATTGAATTATATATCTATAAAAACAAAGAAATTTATAAATATATATAAAACAATTTGTAAATAGAATGTTTCGCACTCAAGATATATGGAGGACAATGCTGAGGTTAGTAATGGACGCATATTCAGCGTGGTACAACACGTGGTGGTGGTTCTTTATCGGGGCTGGGGAAAGGTGGCTGTGTGAGGCAAAATATTAGCATTTGCTCACAGGCTAGCTCTGGCCTCTGTTTCCCCGTCTGTCTGACGCATGCCAGGGCTGGAGCAGGGGGCTGGAGCAGGGGGCTGGAGCAGGGGGCTGGAGCAGGGGGCTGGAGCAGGGGGCTGGAGCAGGGGGCTGAAGCAGGGGGCTGGAGCAGAGGTCCGGGGCTGTGCGGTCAGGGGGGGAGGGGCGCCCTGTGGAGCTTGTCAGTGGTGGCTACTCCGACCCTGCGCTCCAGCACTGGCCATGAGTGTTTAATCTGTGTCGGGAGCGTTAACACTGAGCGACCTCCTGGGTGACAGATCCGCTATGCGAGCCTTTTCCCCTGAGGAGGTGGGGAGGGAGTGGCACGGTGTGGACTCGCTCTCCCTGTCAGCTCAGCTCACAGACACGTTAGCGCGCCGGGGCCGGGGCCGAGGCCTGGCCCGGTGCAGCCTCACACAGGGGCGGCCGGGTCGCACGCTCCGCTGCCTGGGGAGACCTGTCCTCTGTGACTGGGAAGGTGGCGCGTGTGTTCAAGGCGGTCATTATGATACCGCACACACAACGGGGTTAAACACAGAGCACACTTCATCTGGGCTGGAAATAAGCACAGGATGAAGGAGCTACACGGACAGTGAAGAAGCAGCGCTGCAGTACACTGTCTGGTGCTAGGCAGTTGCTACTCATCTCAACCTTCCGTGCTGGCCACAGACATCATTATTATTCTACTTGATCTTTGTAAAAAGAACAAAGAAATTGGAAGGGAAGAACGGATAAATGAAAATAAATGGAAAATAAATATGTTTTCTCAATATGAAATTGTTTGGCTTTACAATGTATGTTTTTGCAGCTCTGATTAGATGTAGCTGGAAAAAGTCGTATTTAATTCTTATGAAAGCAGGAAGTGTCTCAAGGTCACAGTGCATCCGGATCGCCCCCAAAGCTGTCAACTGACATGCTGTCATTCCTCTTCCTACACAAGTACTGTAACACTACCAACTATGGCATATCTGAAGACATCATGGGATTGTTTGCAGATACTGATGTCCTACCGATGAATAATTAATCGATCCCAGAATATTTTCAAAACACTCACACATACCATCAAGGGCTCTGTCTTTTTCTACTTCCCTATCGCTCTCTCTCTCTCTCTCCTCTAAAGTACATTCCCACTGCCGACTCCGTGAGAACTCCCCCAGCCCTGGAGTTGAAGAGTGTATTCCCCAAGAGACTTCAGTAACCCACTCCTCCAAGGCCACACAAGCCACACACAACCCTCCAACTTCTCTCTTTTTTCTTTTCTTACAAGAGCGAAAACAGATGCAGAGAAGAAACTAGAACAACTTTTCACCAGCACGTACACACTTCTCACTCTTCCTGACACTCGCGAGGGGCCGAGCTGCATTGTGGGGAAACCTGCACAGGTCCAAACATGTCACTTTCAGGGACGGTGTTAACAAGACTAATTATGACAGTGCAGATTGTGGCTTTGATCCTTGCCATGCTGGTATTCTGGTTAATAGCTTCGACCATGGCGGCACCTCACAGGTGCTCTCTAGGGACCTCTGGAGCTGGTTCTGACCCTGTCCTGCTCTCATCTGGGGAGACCAGGATTCTATCCTAATTTTTTTCCCAAAAAAAGCAGCCGTTTCAGCTGCCAAATGTGTTTACAGCTGCACCGCATCAAACATTCATCAAATGCCATCTTTACAGTCTGTGATGTGAGGCAATCAGCATTTCACAGGCTGTCAAATGATGTCTAAACCGGTTGCTACCTGGCAGTGTCAAAAAGAAAATGGTTCAAATACTCCCAGAAGGTGCACAGGTTTCTTTTTAGTTTGATAGATGAGCTACCTCATATGTTAAAATATTAATTCTACTTAAATACTTAAAGCATGCTAATGACAGCAAAGCTCCAAATCAGCTTTCAAGTGTAAATGATCTTTTTTCTTTTTCTTTTTTTGTACTTTCATCAATTCCATCAAAATGTAAATTGTTCTCAACTTTAAACTTCTAAAACAGATTAATTTGGCTGGACTATACTTGGTAATTTAACATTTAGTAGAAAATCTTGGTCTTTTGGTCCAGTACGTAGAATGAAGGATTTTACTGAGTTTTACCTCCAAGAAGGATTCTTGGTGTGTGAAGTCCAGTTAAAGATCTTGGTCTAGTTCTAGTGTTCAGCAGTGCTTTAGCGCCATCTACAGGCACTGGGATTGTATGCAAGGAAGGAACTCTGGGTGACCCCTCTGCAGTCTTCACTGATATATAGCACATTCATCTAGCTCCGTCTTAGTGAAAAGCACATCTAAAAGGCTGTTATTTTATTAAGATTTTAGCTGTCACATTCTCTCTCTCCATCCAAAAAAAGGCACAGGCCACTGAGTAACTTTAGAAAAAAAACCAGATCCTAGGCTCATTACTGTTGCACAAACAAACCAGAGAGAAAGAGACATATCCTTGTTTGTATTCCCGCACAGTGATGGAGACGTTTGTGTGCCTTTGCTATAAGTCTCCTTAAATGCGTGAGAAGGATTGTGTTAACGTTCCCTAATTATAACACCGCTATTTTGAAAACCGATGCCCATGGGTGAGGAATAAAACTTCGAAAACTTTCGACTGTTCATGCGCAGGAGATTACGCAATCAGCAACCGCTAACCTCCAACACCTGCCTGGCAGCAATGACAACGCTGAAGAAGTTTGCTGTCTTCTCAGCCTTCCTCTTCACACCGTCAAACTCCCCGGTAGCGGCAGAATATCTGATGATGAGCCATCAATCTGGCTTTCTAAACACAACGTGCCCAATTGAAGCGTCTCAGGATACATTGTTCTCTGATTGTCACTCACGAGGGAAAAACTGCTGAGAAGTTTCTGCTCAACTGTTTTGTGCACTGCCAGAATCTCTCCCTGTTAACGCTGGCCAGACCAATGATCTCATACAAAGTGTGAATAAACTCTAGCCATTAACTTTATCCTGGCAACAGCATCCTAACATCTTCAGTATTGTACATAAACTGAGCTGGGGAAAAAGCGTAGGCTGTGAGGGAGGGGGGATGGAACAGGGGTGAGGGTCAGAGCATAGAATTTTCCTGTGGGCCATTTTAATGGCGGGAGATTCCTGGTAAGGCACTATGGTCAAATCCCACAGTCCTATCTGAGACCACATCAGTGGTAATGCATTAGAGTATACAGACTTTTTTATGGTGTAAAATGGTAGGAACATTTTCTCTCCTAAATAAATAATGTCGTTTGGTATGTATGTTCAAACTGGACCCAGCACCCCTGCAGCAGTTTCTGCTACAGTGTGGACTGAGCAGCAATATGCTGTAGCTCTCTGTAGAAAAGAGCAGATACCGCCAGTCTAATTATACACATCTGAGAGGCAAGCAGAGGCCATCTGTCAGTGTCTGAATAAGTTACCTTATTACCAGAGCCTAAAGATATAAATATAGGAGAGGGAGGTTCTTTCATTAAGGCACACACTGGCATGCACACGCAGACGGCTCCTAAACACTAAGTTAATTGCGGATGATTAGTTGTTGGGAGAAGTGGCTGTGTGTGGCTCTGCTGGGGCTGACCCTTGAGATGGGGAGAGTGTGTGAGTGTGTGTGTGTGTGTTTGTGTGTGTTTGGGGGCATGGCGCTGGGCTGGTAATGACTGTCAAGGCCCCTCTGCTGCCCTCTCCTAACAGCTCCTGGGGTTCCTGACTGTCATGGCTGTGGCCTTGGGTGAGACTTCTAGCTCTCAAGGCCATTACAGATCATTCCTAGGTAATATTCAGCTGGGATTGTCTTCGATCTATTTATTCCAGGTGTAATTCCATCTCTTTTCCTTGTTTCTCTCTCTCCCTTTCGCTCTCTCTCTCTCTGCTGATGTCTTGACTGGGGTGATTCACTGAAGCTTGTGCATAACAGGCATTACACTGCAACCGGCTCATACAACACATTATTGATATTCAACCTTCAAAGAACAACTCAGTTCATCTTTGTAAGAAATAATACCATCAAAAAAATGAGAGTTCCATTCCTTCCTCCAGGAGCTGTGTGTGTGAGCTGCTCTGGAACAGCAGGTGGAGTGGCAGTGGAAATGAAAGATTAGAGTGTGCCACCACACACTCCCATCGCCTGCGGAGGATCTAATTATAGGTGGGGGCCAGGAGATGGCCCATCCTGCTGACCTGTCACCTGTCGGCAGACAGAGATCCTCCTGCTCTCCTCGCCACATCCTTGCCTGTCTGTCTACCCGTCTGTCTGACTCCCATCCTGTCTGTCTGACTACCTGCCTGTCTACTTACCTTTCTGCCTGCGTGTCTGTTGGCCTATCTACCTGCCTGTCTGTCTACCTGCCTGTCTGTCTACCTATGTGCCAACCTGCCAGCCTGTTTACCTGCCTGTCTACCTGTCTGTCTGCCTGCCTATCTGTCTACCTCCTTGGTCTACCTATACCTGCTTGCCTAACTGCTGGTATGCACTACACTCCCCCTCCCTGTCTGTCTCTACAGTACAGTTGTGTCTATCTCTCTGTGTGTAGACGATCCTCTCTCTCTCTCTCTCTCTCTCTCTCTGTCTGCCTCTTTGTTTGACTCTGTCTGCCTGCCTCCCTGTACGCACTAAAACTTTGTAAGTCACCTATCAAACTCTACAACCCCACCCCCACCCTCCCTCCCTTTCTCCCCTTTCTTCTCTCGCTCCAGGTCATTCCATCTGTCCGACGTCCGTCCGTGTGTCCGAACGTCTGTCTCCTTCGATCTCCTTCTCACTCTCCCATGCTCTCTGTCTGTGTGTCTGTCTCTATTGTGCGTTAGTCTGTGTGTGCACACCTGAACCACAGGTTCATACACGGAGGGCAGCCCTAGCCTGAGGGGATGGGTACCTCCGGATCAGTGAGAGGGGATCTCACAGAACACCAGGTATGATAGGCACGTCGCCCCGAGACAGACAAGGAAGAGACAAAAAACGGAAGTGTAAGAAGAGTGTCTGTGACCGTTCTCTCACCCCGAACACCACGCTGCAAAGGGCTTTGTGCCAACCGTGCTCCTCTTAATCATGACATAACATGCACGCTAAGGAGAGGGGCTTCATCGGGGGGGTTTGACGGAAAGATTATTGAAGCTTAGGGCCTCAGATCCGATAGCCTCATTAAAATAGCTAAACAGAGACGTTTAAAGAAGGTTCAAAAATCAGGGGAGGCTCTCCAGCACACAGAGAACCTGAGACTGTGATCTTTGTCAAACTATCCCCATGGTGGGAAGGCTTGTCTGGCTGGTCTGATGTCCGCAAACCCAGACCCAAGCCCTTCAAACATGCTCCCCAGACAGAGCGAAGAAACCACCCCCCCCCTAGAAGAAAGCCAAGCTGGGTTTGGATTCAAGGGTAGCGCACATCCAACACGACCCGGCCTGACCTGCCCCTCCGTTTCACAAATGACACGAGAACAAGGTACATGAGCCGAAGAGGAAAAGGAGAGATGCACACTTGATCTGCGCAACGGATCTGCCCCTAATTCAGATTAAAAACCGCTAGGAAGAGTTGGCTCGAATTGCTCTGCGGTAAAATAGGACATCAGTGGCACTGCCCAGGGCTGATATCAGCTAGTTCATTAACATGAGGCAATGACTTACCAGAAAGGCTATTATACTTCGTTGCGTGCTTTCCCACTGAAAACAGCTTTTAATGTACTGTAACGTGTACAGGATCGCTGTGCTGATTTTGCGAACCCGATATATATTCTGGGCAAGGACCTAAAGGGAAATGGTAAAGAGCAAAATGCCTGTTAGCATTAGTTGATGCACAACATAATGTTTATTACTTTGTAATCAGTTTTATTCAGGTTTACAAGACCTAATTTGCCACAGTGCGGTTTCATGTCTTGAGCCAATTAAGCGAATTACACTTTGACCGATCAGAGCCACAGCTATAGACTGCCTTCCTAGGCTAGCTTTATTAGCATGATGTGATAAATAATGTATTGCATTTTCTACCTCTGAACAAAATACTTTCACATGTTATGGACTATGATGAACGGTGCACACGTTGTCTTAATGCTTAATATAGACCTTTTTGGAGAATTTAGGACTGTCTTCCAGGAATTTGGTCTCCTTTGGTTTGAAGGTTTTTACTCCTGCTCTGATCTGTGAGATGGGGATGATATCAGATTGTAAAGAGAGGAACAAGACAACAGTGAAAAAGGTGGCTGAGTGAGAGACTAATTCAGCATCACTCAATCTGGGATCTTACCGGGTTGTAGATGACCTCTATCACCAGTGTGATGGTTCCTTTGGAGGGTCTTCCCAGGTCCTCCTTCTTCAGCTGGTAGGAGACCTGCTGCCCATTCGGAACCTGAGGTTATGGAGAACACATGAACCAGCCTCACTGACAGTATTGGATGGTCTCAGTGAAATGGTAATAACTAATAATTGCTAACGGCTAGCGCTTGGATCTCCCCTTACAAAAAGCAAAGGAATGGCCACTTTGCCCAGGAAGCTTGAAGATTTGTCTGTGTTTTCATCAAAAACGGTCAGCTCAAGCACCTCATGGATGTCCTTTATTGGGCTGAAACAAGATCAAAGTAAATGCATGTCCGTACTGTACAGGTTGGTGACTTTAGCAACATGAAAGTGACGAAACGTATTTAGTTACAATGCAAGGACTTGGTTCCACTCTGGGTTGAGAGTCTTGTAAATGGTTTGAGTTTGCAGTCTACTGTTCCCAAGTTCGACAACACAGAACGGATCGCTTTTACCTGCGGAGGAAAAGGATGTGTTACTGTACGTTGCAGGACAGAAGAGTGGGAGTCAGAAGATGATTGCATGAGGACATGTTCTTGCACCATTGAGGTCTGCGGACAGGATATCTGTAGCCTTCAGAACCTGGACCTGAAGGAAGCCCACCTCCCTCATGCTCTTGTGAGTGTTCTTCAAGCACTGTTGGAGAACAGGGACAATAACAATCAACTCTAGCAGAAGGAATCAAGATGACACTTCGCTTTTCTACCCAGATCCAGCTGGAATGAACCAGAGAGTAGTGTGTGTGTGTGTGTGTGTGTGTGTGTGAGGGGGGCACGAACGTATTTGTCCAGGATGATGTCCCTGTCGTCTGGCTGGTCAAGGGGGCAGGCATTGATGTTGGACACAGACACCCCCCAGCTGGGGCTCAAGGTCACCAGCAGCACCAGGCTTCCCCGCCCTGGGTCTAGCATGTGTGTGTACAGCTGCTTCTCATCTACAGACAGTCTGGTCAAGTCGATATCAAACCTGCACACACACACACACACACACATACCACAGTCAGAAGCTCTGCAGGGAGAAGACGTGGTCTTGTCATTGGTCCAGTAACTAGTTCATCTCCACACTCACATCCCCCAGCATTCTTCACACTTCCTCCCTCTCTTGATGTAGACCTCCACCTGCAGGGGCTCCAGGACGTCGTCATACTTGTTGAAGTCAAACTGTTCCCTCCACTGGGGGTTAGCCTGGATACACAAATTCTGGGGAGGAGAAAGATTCAGTTGTGGGTGACAGGTCAACATAGTTGCACATTCACAAGCACACACATACACAGGCACACACATACACACATGTAGGGGGTGTATGTGTGTGTGTCTGTGTATGTTTGTGCTTGTGTGTGACGCTGGTCCATATTTCAGCGTACTAGAGGTGAGGGGCAGGGTGACACCCAGCCAACACACACACACACACTGACACTCTCTGTCTAACACCCACATACACATGCACTCTCTCGCTATCACTTTCTTGCAAACACACACACTCTCGCTCGTCCCCTCCTCTGCACACACACACTGTAGACGGTGATGAGATGTCAGGTTTAATGCAGTGTCAGAGTAAGCAGAGACTACATGACAGGTGGATTAAGTCTTCCTTTAGTCTGACCAGGATGGGGATGGGAAGGGGGAGGGTGGACGTTCATTTGTGTATGTGTGCACATGTGTGTGTGAGTGCCTTTGTGTGCGCACCTCTAGCTGCCACTCTGGGATTGTAAACACTGACAGCTTCCAATTAGAACCAGCTTTGTTCAACAAACAAACAAGCCGAAACGAAAGCGGAGAGGTTTACAAAGAAAGGACGCCAGAACACAAGAAGCAACGGTGAAATCATCAGGGGGAGGCAAGTTGTAGAGGTAGATGAGCGGGGCATGCTGGGTATGCAAATACAGCTAGTGGAGCCTGCCACCGGAAGTCCAGGGAGAGTGGAGAGGAGATGAGAGGGGAGGGGGTGGGGGAGGGAGGGAGGGGAAAGGAGGGGAGGGTAGTTGCAGTACATTATGCCCAGTATAATGAGCTGCTTCTGCAACGGCCCAATGAGCCGAGGTGGAGGTGAGCCACTGACAAACACCTGCTGAGAGTAAAGGGAGGAAGAAAGGGGGAGAGACGCACAGGAGGACTGGGAGAAGAGACAGGGAGGGGTAATGAGAAGAGAGAAGAAGGGGGAGTGGATAAGGAAGAGAGAGGAAGGGAGAGAGATAAAGAGAGAGAAAGTGAGAGAGAAAGAGATACATACATGAAGCATGACAACCAAAACTTATGTTGCCTCTTGCTTTTCTAACCCTACCTTGCTTTTGTACTTCTGCTCCCCCAGTCTGAAGCGGACATAGATATCACCATAGCCATACTGGGGCATTTCCTTGCCCTCCACCAGGCTGATGCCAAACACCCCGCTCCACAGCTGACTCTTGCCTTGGGTCTCAGCTGGCCGCTGCTCCCGGATCTGATTCAGGTTCTGCTGGCCACCCTGGAACACATGCACATACGTCTACATGAGGGAATCCTGAGAGCCCTGCTCTGTTCAACCTCCCCGCCTCACCCTGGCTCCATCACACCAGCTGTACATGAAAGCAGGGCTAGTGCTCGGTCGCTACAAAGCGCGTCTCTGTTTGAGGACATTAGCACATCTCGGCTGACGGGCGAGCCACACCGCTGAGGCTCTTGGAGAGAGAAAAGGGCGAGGGGGGGGGGGGGGGGGGTGGGGGAGGGGGGGGATGTCAGCAGGCAGCCAGATGTCCCTGGCTATGACAGTCCCACTCATCAGCGGCTGGGAGACAGAGACAGAGGGTGGGGAGGCAGGACACTTGGCATACTGCAGCAGAGACAGCAGGCCGCAGTGAGTAATGATGCAAACCACACAGCCTTCTCATCAGCAAACCACGACTGACTGTATAGATAGTCTGCACATACTGTATGTATGTATGTATGTATGTGTGCATGTGCACACAAACAGCAAATGCACATGTCTGGTTTAACTGCTAGAGCACAAGGATGAATTCAGCCTTCTGGAAAATGCTGTTAAAATAAGACACAAGGGGGTAGAACAACAAGTCCGGGAAATGTGAACACTAAGGCATCAAGGACAGCCCAAACAAAGGGCGCGCCACCCCTGCCGTGTCAGGGAGCGATGGAGAGAGAGAGAGAGAGCGAGAGGGAGGGAGAGGGAGGGAGAGAGACAGGGAGGGAGAGAGACAGGGAGAGAGAGAGGGAGAGCAGCCTTGATACATGTCCATGTGTTAGCGTTCCCCCGAGCCTAGCCTCTGATAGGCGAGAGCTGTAAAAACAAACAAGGTTGGGTAAGCCTGACTGTAATTAAAGAGCAGGGCCTTAATCTGCTCCGGCCTCCTTTGATTGGATGGCTCCCTCCACTGCCCCGGCGCAGCTTCAGACAGCCCCGACGACGACTCCCCTGACAGCCCGGCCCCTCCCCTTAGATACGGGGTCACAGCCTGCACCGTCACCCAATCCAGAGGGGATCAAAGCCTGTCTCAGGGACCTGAATTAACATGGAATACCAGAGCCCAGCCCTATAAATAACCCCCTCTCCTCTCTGAGGAGAGACAGGGGGAGAGAGGAGGACAGAGCGATAGAACACAGGGACCAGCCAAGTCATCCCAAGTGTTTATCTTGGATACATTTCTATCTCAGCGGCCAATAAAACAATTCCACTTAAATGTAAGTGGCCCCTAAAGAGAGTCTATTCCTGGTCCTAAAAGGGCTGTGCGATTGCTTCCATATGGTAGGACAGCATGGGGACGAGCTGGATGAGCCCCGAACCAGGTCCATTTGGCTGGTACCTCGGCCCAGTCCGTCTACAGCTGTGAAATTACATGCTAACATCTGGGTTATTGCCCACTATGCCTGGGAATTATCAGCCTCACCGATCTAACCATCCAACACTGGCAATGTGCCTCCAACACCTCCCCCCCACCCCACACACACACACACACACACACACAGACCATCACTAACTCCTTCACACGGACCCCTTCTGACTGAAACACTATCGCACAGCAGTTTTACTGGGGCACACGCCACTCTCTCTCCTCCACGAGCAGTGTGGAGGGCGTGAAGCATGTTCGGTGTGTGGGTGGTGTTGTACGAACAGCAGCAGAGGGCCTTCAAGGCTGGGAAAATATTTCAGATGTTTGTGTTTTTGAGATGTCGTTCGAACGTAAAATTGACTTTGTTAACTGTGGAAATTAGCACAGTCGTTGGAGAAGACCTCAAAATGACTATTGTGTGAGTGTCCATTTCACCATCCTCTGCAACTGCGCATATGAAAGCAGCTTTATTTTTTCTCTCTTCTTTGTGATATTGAGATTGACTTGAGCTTCGTCAGGAGTCTAAGCAGAGACAGATGTACCAACAGAATAGGTGTGAATATCTTCCCACAGCACACCTACAGCCATGATTACACTGATTCCTAAACACAACAACACAGACTGGGGAACCCAGACTAGCTAATTACTGATGAAAAAGCACAGTGGATCGTTGCTTTTTCTCTCTCCTGTTCTTTGCCACACTATATGTTTGATTGTTTAAATTTGCCTAGATCACTAGTGCTGGTTATAGTTTAAGTGAAATATAATTTACTATCGTCGCTACAATTAGATCATCCATTTTAAGTGTTCGGTGTGTGGGTGGATACTTGGAAAATAAATGTTCAACCAAATCTTATGAGCCGACTCTGGGATGACACCAGTCTTTGTTCCTGCAGTCCTCTAAAACATAGTGATCTACTGCCCCCTGGTGCTAGACTTCAGCATAACTCCCATCCTTACCCAACAGTATGGGGTGTTTTAGTGAAAATACATTCTAAAGCAGGTTTAGTCACATACTGTATCGCACAAAGCACTCAGATATTAAACTCTCCTACCCTGAAGCTTCTCCTTCGCTTTGGCAGCCATCTCTGCGAGAGTAAGAAGAGTAAACAATCAATGGAACGTTGAGAACGCTGGAAAATGATTTCTTAATTGTACAAATAAATAAATAAATAAACACAAAGACCTGAGTGAAAAGTGGCCTTACCGGATTCCGTTTAATAGTGGCGTCTCTTAGGGTCAGACAGGTCTCGAGCACGATGACGCCCATATCCACCTTACATTTGGGGTTGTCTAAACATAATTCCATCTCACAAGTCCTGCATACACACACACACACACACACAGCATGCAGAACAAGAATGGTGAAGCGTTTTTGAGTGTAGATAGGATTCTATTTACTACCCCATGCATGTATAATAAATCTTGAATAATTTGTGTGACTTGGAAACTTACTTTTCTAATTCTAGATTAGTTAAGACTAGAGTGCCAGACCCCATGAAAACATCAGAGGTCAGATTCCGGTCGTATACCTGGAAGAGATCCAGAAACATTGTCAGATCTTCCTTTGAAATTCTACGGTTAATTCTGCAGTGCGGTTGTCGACTATGACCTAGGTAAGGGTGTGCTGGCCCCTGGATATTGATACATCATTATCATTCAGACACGTTTGGGGAATGTTACCACATGGTAATGAGGTAAAACCCTGTGTGTGAAAACAAGCTGGTACCCACGCGGACATCCACACTGTGATCCCGGTCACGCAGAGCGTAAGAGAATGACTCGTTCCATCTGGGATTCCGGTTTTTGCGCACCACTTTGCTTTTGTAGAACATCTTCCCTCCAATTTTAAATTTGACGTAAGGATCACTTGCGCCTACAGGAATAGACAGAAAGAAAGGATATCCATGGGATCACCACAGTCTGCCTGTATGTCATTTCTAAATACCTTTCTAACAACATTGAATTATACAAAAATCATCAAGGAATAGACCTATTGTCTTATATATTAAATTCCATGAAATAACGATCAAATGTGACCATCCCTGTCCAGGACACACACACACAGTCCCCCTCCCCCCTAAGAAGATATCAAAGAGCTGCATTGTGAGAGACGGACATACAGGGAGGAGGTGTGCCCTGCGTTTATTTGAGGAATCAGAGGGATGTAGCTGTTAAATTGTGAAAGAGTAAAAAACCTCTCGCCAGCAGGAGGCAACCAGCAAATAAAGTCCAGAAACCAAGAGCAACCGGTGTTAATCTCCCCAAGCCTGTTAGGAAAATCTGCCTGCGAGCAGTATGAGGGGGAACAGGAAGCCTTTGTCTGAGCTATGGCATTCAGATTGGCCGAAAAAATGAAAAGCCAGTCCCATGCCTTGGTTTGTATGGGGGGTGGGTGGGGGGGAAGAAAGGGGTGCTTGAGAGAGTCTGCAGGGAGTCTTGAATCACATGACAAAGGCCCTGTGGGGAGGAGCTGTCAGGCCTGTCAGCTCCCCACTCCAAATGAACATCTCGCTCGGGCAGGCAGGACCCGCTGCCGCTCCGCCCTGCCCTGCCAGGCGCTGACAGCCAGGGAAACCTCCAGGCAACTTGACAGGAGGAGAATGTGGCAGCCAGCAAGGAGAAACACTCTGGCATGACTGAGAACGGTGACGGTGGAAATTAACAATAACAAAATAAAATAAAAAAGAGAGAGAGAAAGGAGAACAAAAAGAAAGGAGTGTGAGGTGGGGGGGGGGGGGGGGTGACGGCATGGGGCCCTCTCCGAATATGTAATGACAGTGGATGGTGGTGGTGGGTCTTTGGCATGGTGAGGATTGTTGGGCAAACAGTGGGGAGACAGGGGGCGTACGGGGATTGCATCATGGAGGTGCCATCTTGTCAGGGAAAGTAAGATCTCAACTAACAGGAAACAGAAGGCAGCCGGCGCAGGACTGAGGCATGAGAGACCCAAGGTGTCACGACTGAAGCCATCCCTATTCTAAGACTGAAGCATTTCCCATAACAAATATTATTTTAAGCGAGTTCTAAAAACCTTCATGGAAATAAAATAGCTTGGTATCTTGTAAATTATAAAGAATATCAAAACCAGCCACCATCCTATGTTACTATGAATTAGCCAGTGATTTAATCCATTCATGATGCTGCTTCCATGCGGTGATTCCCGCTGATGCCAATTGAGGTCACTGTTTACACAGAATGTACATTACTAATACAGTGAACCCTCGCTATATCGCGCTTCATTTAATATGGCTTCGTTGCTTCGCGGATTTTTTTTACAGTGTTTTTTAACAGTGTTTTTTTTACAGCGCATTGTGCTCTGAATCCTGATTGGCTCAGGGGCTTTACCGTTTAGAAATGAAACTAAGACCCATGTTCTTCTCTCGGGCAAAGCCTCCTGCACAGCCGGGCGGACTGTGAAATACGCGAGAGACAATATTTCCTGTTTTACAAAACCGTTCTTTAAACTATCAGAGTTTTTGTTAAAAACTTTCATATCTGTATTTATTTTGGGCCTTAAAACACGTTTTGATGTTTTGTTTCATTCTATAGTACAATATTGCATTGTAAAATAATAGTAAAAATAAAGCTATCTACTTCGCGGATTTCACTTACTGCGGGTTATTTTTGGAACGCAACTCCCGCGATAGACGAGGGTTTACTGTATCTAATATCTAGCCTGGTGCTAGTAGCTGAATGTGCAGTACCATTTCAGACTAAATAGTTAAAATATAAATATATTTTCTCTACCAACACTTTTGTCTTTGTATTTTGGTTAGTTGTGTCTTTCTTTCACATGTAAATATGTTGTGTAACTAGAACTTGGGTTAGTCACAGCTGTAGGGTTTTTGTGGTGTCCTCATGAGGGAGGAGTAAGGACTGGTCTGACCACATGCCTTGCCACTGTGTCTGTCTGTACTCTATTCAAAACCTCAGTTTCATGTTTGAACTGAAGCCATTATAATAAAAAAACACCCCACTGTCTCAATGAGTATTGGCATAACCTATGAATATATAGAGGGAAAAAAATCTAGATATGCCATAAGACGCAAACTGTCACTGTTATTTTGGACAACTTCCAAAATAGCGTTGCATGCTAACACTCACAGAAATACTTGAGTTTCACCTAACAGGATCTTTTTAGCACAAACAGGGTATTCATTGTGAGTAGGCAGGGTGTGATTTTTGTACTAATTGCAGTGGGAGTTTCATTTAGGAATTTCCATAGTCCCAAAAACCTTTTTGGGGGGTTTTGGGTTCAATGGTTGCAAAACACTTCCAGTCACATTGTTTGAGTACCACATCGTCTGAGTTGAACATTGACTAAGAGCAGGTCAAGTACACTTACCAGAGCGATCCCTGATAAACAGGTTCCTTCCTTCCTTCAGGTTGATGGTGAGGAGATACCTCTGAAAGGCAGCGGGCACAGCCCCCCCTGCAGTATCCTGAGAACAAAAACAACAAGCACATGATCTCTATGCCCTCAAGTTGTCCTCGATCCGGTGACAAGGTGTGCAATCCAAGTCCAGAACTCACACTGTCGCCTGCTTGCTCCTGCATGGGCTGCTCGTACAGGTCGCTCTGCTCATTGCACTTTATCACAAAGGAGGAAAGACAAACTGAATGAGAGACCATGATGCTCATAAATCTTTACCTAAGACATTAGCAGAAAGACTGGCAAAAGGTATCCAGGGTGGTGATTTTTGTTGTTGATTAGATCAGTTTTGTTCAGTCTGTTTCGATCAACCATAGAGTGTTGTGTAGGCAACCAGTAATGCAGGTTTAAACTGAACTTGGTAACACATGTAAGAGATCTAGCTAAGATTGGGAGGAAGGAGGATGTAAAGATTTGGATCAGTTCTACACAAAAAAAACAAATAGTGAGCCTGCTACAACCAAACAGAGTTGAGGTGAACTATGGCAATTTTGGGGGGCCTACATTGTGGGGAAAGATATCAACAACAATAAACGTATCACTCTGAGATCCTGTGTGCAGTAGAGGAGTGTGTGAGTGAGCATCTCACCTCCTCCATGTCGTCCTGGAGCTCCATGGAGAAGATGTCAGAGGAGACAGACTCCCTGATGTCTGGGTCCTCGAAGTCGGTAGCCCAGGGCGCGTTGGAGAACTCCTCCATTGGGCTGCCACAAACTGACTCCCCATCTGCACTTTCCGCAGGGGTGACCAGTGTTTCCACTGGCAGGGACCATCTATCAGGAGCGATTTTCAGTTTTGCTCTGCTTGTTGGAGGAGTGCCGCTGTCCGAAAACAATCTCCCACGTACCCCTGAATGCGCCAGCTTTTCCAGAAGAACGTTGACTTGTTCCCCAGAAGGGCTTGCTCTATCTCTTGATGCACTCCTGTCCGCTGGAAGGTCTGCTCTCTCCACAGCGGAGGGAATCCTTTCTCTGGGTCCGACCTTTCGCTCAACTGAGGGACTCAACTGTGTTTCAGGGGAATACCTTTCTCCTTTAGCTGATGTAATGCTCCTGGGTGCAGGCACTGGTAAGTCTCTGGAAGTCTGTCTACTCAGCAGTTGTGGAGTTTTTACACTATCTGCCTCTCTGGAGAGGCTATCCACTGGTCCATCCACACTTTCCTCTAGCAAGCTCATTTCTTCCTCTTCATCCTCGTAGAATGTCACCTCTTTCATAGCACCACTTCCTCTATAGTTTCCTATTCCACCATCCAGGAATGCATCTGAAATAGTTTGTCTGACTGGAAGGGCCGAATCAGTTACCGTTAGTTTGTCTGCGAACAATGGGCCACTGGAGACAGAGCTGGTATCACTTTGACCCGAATCATAGAAGACAGAACTAGAGTTGTTGGACAGTAGGTCAGCAGTCATGGGAGAGGACTCACAGGGTATCAACCTGAGGTCAGGCACTGATATACTCCGTCGGTGGGCCAAAGGTTTACCTTGACCTTTCTTACCAGCCCCCTTCTTTAACTTGATGTTGGCAAATGGGTTCTTAGCCTTGGCACGGAAGTTCTCCCATTTTAATTTTTTCTTGGCATCCATACTGAGATTTGGGGAAAGTTTCCGGTTTTATGATTTAACAACTGTAAAAACTGGAACGATAAGATCAGGAGGAAAATACAGTTCAGTGCCTTATTTAGCCATGTGTATGAGTAGAGATGTTTCCCTGCTACAGTGACATACCAGGCTGTTAGAATAGAACCACACACTAAATAATTCCCATGACAGGAAAGTCAAACTCGTTAGATAAACATGTCCTACATTTTTTTTATTAGACTGTGCTTTTTGCTATACATCAAACAAATGTTTTATGATATATTGAAGAAGTTATAGGAATTAAGTTGAAATACCAGTAAATAATTTGCGTATGGCACGTTCTCATAACAATACAAAAATACATTTAAATGACATGCCTTACCTCTTTCCCTCTTCCCTACTAAATCATAACATAAGAGTGTGAAAGATAAAAGCACTTACCTGTCTAAAGTATAGTATAGCCAAACCTCTTTATGAGATGAAGCTTTCCCCAAAGTGTGACTTCTTAGTGATTGCAAGAACTCCTCTGGTCAGGCTAAAACACCCAGATACTCTGGTATGGTAAAAACTAAGGAAGCGTCTTCAGATGGGCTTGTCTATTGGTGGAGCCTCAACTGACACAAACAGGCCACACCAGTCACACCAGGCCTGATACAACAACATTAAGAGTCATAGCTAACAACAAAAATATACCATGTGGTGGAGCCTTTCGCATAACACAGACCTTACTCAGTATCTGCACTGGGCTCATACCAAGGGTTTGTAAAAGTACAATGCATTAAACCCATTAAATAGTATTGTTGAATAGTATAGAATAAATAATGTATTAGATTGGCATTGGTTGGGCAAATAACAAATAAGGAAAGGATTCTCATTATACATTATTATCACAACGTGACATAAACAATGTGAAGATGCATACTTTGTTTCTTAGGTACGTATTTGTCTGCAGACTGACATTTACTTACGTTGTTGACAAATATAATGTGCTGTTATTAGCATTCCGATTATTATTTGCATCCTAATCACAGGCTTTGATAGCAATCCCACAATTCACATTGTAGATTCATAGAGACAGAAACCTGGAAGAATGCAGGCAGCATGGTTTTAGTTACCCAATCTCATATCTTCAGACTTGGCATTCAATCACTGCGTCAATTGTCGGTACGGAGCCTTACCCAGTTCTATTCCGTTCATGCATCTCTATTTATTTACAGTGCAACATGGTTTAGCCTAAGCTCATCAAAAGTGAGCATTCATGTTTGTTAGGGATAAACACAGCAACAGGCCCAAAGATGTTCCCACATACTGCTGGCCTGTGCAGAACAGTGGTGACTATGTGACAACAGATGCGTTTGAGTTTGGACCGAGCTTTGTTCAATATTTGCTCAAGTCTTACAGGAGCTGAGACGCACATGAAAGAAGGCCAACTTGGCACGCAGTTAAAAGGAAGAAGCGAGGACCAGAAGAGGGCAAGCCCCTGTGGCAGGTGGCCTGTACCCTCATCCTCAAACAGAGAACATTCTCGCCTGGTTCTTCAACAGGATTCCTGGAGGTTGTCCAGCACCATTCACAGCTGGTGCAGAACTCAGAGTAACAGGTTTTGGGGGTGAGCACGTTCTGATGATAGGGAAGCTGCCAAAGCATGTCCTAATCAGCCATGAGAGTCACACATTCTTTCACCATGCCTTATGATTGTGCAAAAGGGCCTTACCTCACGAGGGCCTTACCTACATTGACATTAGTCATTTAGCAGACACTCTTATCCAGAGTGACTTACAACAAGTACAGAGACATCCGCCCTGAGGCAAGTAGGGTGAAGTGCCTTTCCCAAGAAGTCATTTTGCCTCTACAGGGAATCTCACAACCTTTTGATCAGTAGCCCAACGCCCTAACTGCTCAGTCACCTGACTCCCGCCCGTCTCATGAGGGCCTTACAACAGGGCCTTACCTCGAGAGGGCCCTGTGGTCAAGCACCGTACAGCAGGAGGAGGGAAAGGTTTCTTCTCTTTTTGAAATATTGATTTTTAACTTCTCGCAAGTTGCAAGAACTGCTCTCTTTCAGCACGGTTGCCGAGGATTTGAGAGGTGTTCTCAATAAGAAAACTTGAGGAGATGAAAATGTAGTTGCTCCTAAAAAATATTTTAACGTAACTCTGTAATAGCCAGTTAATATTTGATCATTGCTGGTGTATAGATCCTGGAGAGAATGGTGTACAGCAGAGGAGACCCACACGATGACCCTGATGAACTACATTGAGAGCCCCTATAGAGAACAGGGACAAATGGATCTCCTTCCTCAACTAAGCTTGTTGACTGTCACTCATGTTTCTTATGCCACCTACTGGTAAGTTATTGTGAAGCAAATTCAGCAACAACTCGGATGAACGTACGGTCTTCTATATAACATTGTTTTATGCTGATGACAAACTTTAAAATATTGTGATCATTGTAATCTGAATGTGGGGGAACAAAAAAAGTAGTCATTACTCTGATAGTAAGGCACATAGAGTAAGTATTGAGCAGACAATGAGGTGTTTAATGAAGCTGTCAAGTGTTTTTGTTTGGGACTTCACATGTGGACATTACCTATGAGTTTTTCAATTTATACAGAATAAGCGAAATAACCTAAACTACACAGTGAAAGCCAAATGTTACTGTAGTGAATGTAGAATACAAATGTGTACAACAATATCTAGCATACTATCTTAGTCATTCAATACAAAGTTCACTAGAATATTTATTGTATAATGAAGATAAAACAACACATTCAAGGGCAATAAAATCCAGATTAATTTAAAATTCTCTCTTAATTTTGAAACAGTTTGTTTCATTCATGGCAACAAAGTCCAGCTTGTGCCGCCAAGCAGTTTGAGCATTCAAACTGAAAACAGCTTCCATGAGTGAACTATTAACTACAAACAATTACCCAAATACATAGTTCTGTTTATAAAAGCCATAAAGCAAAGCAGTGTACTCTCGCACAGCAAAGTGAAGAAAGGTTTCGACAAAGTCCTGTGGTATACTTGAAGCCTTGTTCTTTCACATTCAACAGTTACAGATTTTTGGACAGTACATGGAAGAGGAGTATCTCTCTAAATCAATTATGCATTTCTTGTGTGACTCAAATTGGGGTATTCCTTACTGATGGCATATAATGACTGCCTCAAGAAGAGGAAGTGATGTAATGCCTAAGAAATGTTTTCCTGTCAGCAGTTCTTTGGGATAAGGCTAACTGTGCATATAGAGAGAATCTAGAAAAGTCCCTGATATCCTATCGAGTGCTAAAGTGTGCAGGTTCTATACTTTGTGCTGATGCTATCAAAACAGGTGCTATTCCATCATAATGGTATTATTGCTGTAAATTCATGAGATTCTAATGGGATAATTATAGTGTATTCTTTGTATATTTTTCAGTTTATTCAGAACATTGGGATGTGGTTCTGTTTAATTCAAGGTAAAACTAAGGAGAAATCATCTGTTGTGAATCATCGTGACCAAATTTGAGGTAAGCCTAGGTTTCAAGCTCCATTCAGGCAGTGTCACAATTGGACAAGAGGTAACAGTCAATACCTCATTGGTTCACACCCTGAGCACATGTATCTGAGAATATCCATTCTTATCCAACAGGACTTTAGTTACATCAAGCATGAAGTCTGGGTGTGACATTATGTAATGACCGTATCTAGGCAAAGTATGAGTTGAGTGCTGCATAGATCCTTACAGGCTTATCGCCAACTGCTATGACTTAAATGAAGAGGTGGGGAGAGTGTGCCTAAGAGCTACAGTCACAAGATATTCTATAACGAATGTAGAGTGATACTCCTCCTGTACAGCAAAAAAAAAAAAACACGCAATCCAGCAGTGAGATGAAGTCAAATCATTTGCATTGTTTCAGGTACGGTATGATTTAACTGCAGAATTGCTAAAGATTCATTGATGATCTTGCCACTGTAGGATAGAACAGATTGCAAGCTAGGGGCCCCTGTAACAGACAACAAAGGACTGTGCATGTAGAAGTCTCATCATAAAGAAAACTGCCTACTGTAACAGTGCAACAGGACGTGCTGTGGCCCTTTTCCAGTGAGGCACACTGACGATGACTGCCCTTAAGATTCAGCAGATATTTCCAACCCCAACTAGTCCTTTGCCACAAACATATACTA
This sequence comes from Protosalanx chinensis, assembly GCA_030340685.1. Taxonomy (NCBI): domain Eukaryota; kingdom Metazoa; phylum Chordata; class Actinopteri; order Osmeriformes; family Salangidae; genus Protosalanx; species Protosalanx chinensis. The sequence goes on from CM059318.1 coordinate 11,524,138, forward strand.
AGGCAATGAACACATGTATTATTTTTTTCCATTTTCGTTTTTTTCCATAATCATGACTCAAGTTTAACATTAGGCTATGATATTTACAATGACTAAATTTATGAACAGGGGTAATCAGGTTTTTCTGAAAAGGGATAGGTCACTTCTATCAAATTAATTTAATAAGGATGTGAATGGTTTGATTAAATGGGTAGTCTTTAATTTGAGCTATGCTCATTAACACAAGCAAATTCTGGGATGCTGAAAATCTGAGGTGCTGAGACCTTGAGTCAAGATATTGGCAGTGTTTTCAGCAGCTGTAAGTAAATAGTGTGTAGGGAGAAACCTTATTTTCTTAAGCCTTGCAATTATGCGTAACAAAATAGTTTTTTTTTCTTTCTTTTTTTTTACATTGTAATTTTAACCGTACAGCACTGATGTTACAATTTCATAAGGACAGACAGTCACTACTATTAAAGGGAAAACGACCCAAAACAACCTTCTGGAAATAAAAAACACTTGATAACGGCAAACATGTTGAAGAACATACTGAATAATTAAAATAGTTCATGTTAAACCAGTGAATACTCAACTCATTAAGGACCTTGCCTTGTAAATTTGGCAGTAATCCACAAAAATAGACTTTTTCCTTGATTCTGGCGAAAGTACAATGCATACTTACTCACACCAAGGTGATATATATATATATTTTAAAGTCGCTATTTACATAACAAAAACGTTTGGCTCAAATTGTAAATTTTTACAGCAAGTGCTCATGGCTTTTTAGTTATTGATTCAAGGTCTGGCTTGCATGTCTTTAAATATGTTTGCCCAAAAATATGCACATTTAAAAAGCAACTGAAATAAAAACAAAAACATTTGGAGAAATGGGATACTAAATCAATATCTTTATCACAATGGAAGGAAATTAGAGATTTGGCTTCCATTAAAGCAGTGTAAGTATTTCTTGTTATGTCACCAGTTCAACAGGATAATTTAATGTTACCTTAATTGCACGTTTATCGATTTAAATTCAAATGAATGTTGTTATTGCAGTGTATTCTTTTGCAATCTCTTTTTGTACTCCTAACACAATGATTTAGTTTCCGATAAATGCTCTTTTTTCTCACCAGAGAAACACTCTTCTACATAAGAGTTCACTGAGCTTGATATCTTTACTTTTTTTTAACTTTTTTTCTTCAAATAAATGCATTCAATAAATTAAAAAAAGAGACATTAAACAAGTTACTTACTGTAGCAGTTTTGAAATGTGACCTTGAACAATAGACAAGCAGGGGCCCTTAGTTGCAAATAACTGTCTAGGATGTTTTGCGACCACATTAGCAAAAAAAACAAACAGCAACTATTAGTAAGTGGTGGACTCAACCAGTGACTATAATAATGTCCACTTCTTAATAAAGGACTAAACCTAATCTGATTTGTACAACGTACCTAATATCCTCTGATGGTGTATATCATTCAGAAAAACTGCCTTTGAGTTTTTATTTTGTTCATATGTGATGTGTTTATTTGAGATATGACCTGTAAGAACCCTTTTTAAAATTTATTTCAGTTGCCATTTTCCTTCTTTAAAAAATGATATGCAGTTAAATAATAATAATCTGATATTAATAGCTTGAGGGAGCCTCTCCCCCTCCTACGCCCCCCCCCCCCCCCCCCAACACCCCCTTCCCCCCCTCCCTCCCCCCCTCCCCCTGTGTCTGGCTGGCTGGTGTCAGGGGGCAGGAACAGGGGCTGTCTATGTCACCCAGGCGTCCATGCGCATGCGCTTGACCGAGGGGCTCTCCCTGTCCTCTGTGCTGGCCGGGGGTCTGCCCAGCCCCAGGGGAGAGTGGAAATCTGCCCGGTGGTCCTCGCGGTCGCTTCCGTCGTAGGAGGAGCACGAGGAGCTGAGGCTGTCGACAGGCGAGCGGCCCAGGTCCTGGCGGCTGGGCACCTGCTGCTGCTGCTGCTGGGGGAAACCGGAGGGGGGGAGACGCTCTCGCGGAGGAGAGATAGGCTCTGACTTAATGTTGACGTTGTGGCTGGTGTTGATAGAGAGGTTGGATCCTTGTGGTAGGTGACCACCGCCCCTGTGGAAAACAACACATGCCGTGTCAGAGTGCTGTGTCTAGACAGGAATCAGGAGTGACGGTAAAAAAAAAAATCAAACAAGGCCTGTGGTACGGTGACAGCTTATGCCCACATATCTACATGAATATGTCCGATTAGCTACGTGGGTGTCTTTGTGAACAGTACGGCGGCGCGTGTCCAAGTGCGTTACTCACACCAAAGAGCTGAGAGCTGCCTGTCCCAGTTGATGCTGTTGCCATGCCGACATGGAGCCCAGGGCCAGCCCAGGAGAGCTGAAGCCCTGCAGGGAGGAGATATCTGCACTGCTCAGGGAGTAGTCTGCGAAAAACAACACACATCCCAGTGAGACCCTCACACAGCAACACCTCTCCGCACGGGAGCACAGGGACGGGGCGAGCAGCAAGTGTTGGCAATGTGGGACAAGGCAAAGGGTGTCAGACCTGCCGGGGGGGATTAGCTCCAGAAGGCGAGGCCAAACTCACCAGGGTTGTAAGAGGTGGGCATGCCTGAGTAGACCAGGCCCTGAGGAGGCAGGCTGGGGGTGGTGACAGATACCACTGGGGTAGCCAGGGGCTGGGTGGTCTGGGAACCACTTATCCTCTGGGTATTCTACAAGAATAAGAAGACAACAGCAGGTTTTAGCCTACGGTAGACACAGCAACCTGTAAGATGATAGAACTATTTAACCTGATCCAGAACTACTGCTATGTTTTTTTTTTATGTTCAGAAGGAATCTATCATTTTACCAAAATGTAGATCAATGTAAATATTGCATATTGTCTCAGAGTGACAACTGAAATGTTGGAACTACTGGAATTACATGTGTTTACCATAAGGTGGCGCTATAACTTCATGACACATTTTGCCACATCTTTGACAACGGATAAGAGAAAATCAGATTGAAAAATAGCTTGACAATTACAGATAGCACATCATCTTGGTCTAGAACGAAAACAATTAGTTGGGCAAAATGATATACTATAGTCTTCAGTAGGTGTAACAATAACTTATGGTCTTATACAGACCAAAGATGTGGGTATTCCAAAAGAAAAGCCTTGCCATACAAGCCAAGCACAGTTCAACTACTCCTAAACACATCATAACAAGCAAATAAATCACAGATAAAGTGATTAGCACATTACAGAGTGACGTCAGCAAGGAGTGAATCGAAATAAGTGAAGCCATTGGGTTGAGCTAATTTTCATCCACAAGTCCAGTGCAGTGACTGGCATGCTGTCCGAGCACATAGTACCTTCATGCAATAGGATTAGCCTTGGTTGAATACTACATACAATGTGTCCAGTGGCTAAATAGATTATTACGCAATCCCATCAAACCCAAACACTCTGGGTTGGTTCTAATATATTTGTGCAGTGCTTATTTGAAGATGATTTCCTTATACTTACTTCATTCTAACCCATAATTGCAGTGGAATCTTTGTATTTTAAAGGGAAGAGGGATGATATTGACAGAATTTAATTGATTTCTGTACGATAATTTGGGATGAACTGAATTCCTACAGAGGTCTGGCCTCATTATCACCAGCTGAGATGACAGACACGTTTTCGCCAACACCTCGTGATCAGAAGTCTCACCATGGGTTTCCATGACGCTTCCTACCACACACCCTCCGCAACGATGACTTCAGACCAAGGATTGCATCATTCCGAAGGTGGTCACGTCCTTTATTCCAAAGAGTTCCAAACTGGGTGTTTTGTGTTAGCGTTATTTCCAAATGTCCATCTGAATTCACCTCAGTCACACTACTTTCAAATGCAAACTTTGAACGTGTCCATCTGGAGGACTGTATGTGTCTAGTACTGTCATATTTATGGTCACAGAGCGACACATGCACACACACGTAAAGCCCCCAGTGGCATTGCGAATGTTCCCGTAGGTGTGTAGGTGTGAATCAAACAGGTTAAGGCATCTTCAACAAGCCAAGCCCCTAACATGCAGTGACAAACCCAAGACTGCAGAAGCCTCCCTTTAAGCCGACAGTATCCCTCTCCTCCAGTCTCTGACTCATAGGAGAAGACTTTCTTTTAACATATTCATCTCTAAAACCATCTTCCAACACCTTTACAGAGCCACTGATTCATCCCCTCGCATGTGTTTTTTTGCTGAGATGAAAGTCAAAGCGTGTTCAGTCAATCAGTTTTTCCTCAGGAATGCGTCGGCACTCACCAGATCCATCTCTTCCTCCTCCGACTGCTCTCAACACAAGAGAAGAAGAGAGGCAGGGTTACAAGGGAAGGTCTGGAGGACTTTCTACAGTTGCCGTCATCTGATATCCTGCACATGAACACACACTCTCTCCCTGCTGCACTGCTTAAGGTCCTGTGAACCCTCTTCGTCACCCTCATGCCCTATCGATTCAAGTGGTTGCGTAATCAGCAGGGCTTTCTGCGGAATGTTGCGTTCATCTGAATTCAGAGCGACACGTGACTACTGTTGCCATCGTAGCGGATCGCTTCAGGCTATTTTGAAAAAGACGACCGATAGATTTCCGCTGATTTCCTCTTTGACTTGTGAACAGTAAGGAGAAGGGGGTCACCGAGGTCAATTGTGAAGTCTGTTAAGGAGCACACTTAAGTTAATAAAGACGTTACAGCTGCACAAACACACCGTATGACATGGACTTCACCATCTACTAAAACTGTGCTTAACCTCTCATACTGAGGCCAAGTCAATACAGCACTCAGTCAATCCAATTACATAACCAGTCCTGAGGCGAGGAGGATTCCTCTGGAGGATGGCTTGCTGACTTTAAAGCTAAACGTGTTCAATGTGCTCATCCAGTTAGCAACTTAACAGAAGCCCACTTGTGATCCTAATGTACTGCTGTGCAACTCTCTATTAGGCCTTAAGATGGTCAGTTTTTCCAAAACAATAGCGAAAGGCATTATTATTAATGTCTGAACAAATGAACGCCTTTCCCAGCATTTTCCTTGTTTAGCCCTACTGTTTAACTGAAGCCCTGTACTGAAGAACATCAGCATGCTCGAGCTCTAGCCAGAACCCAGTCCTCCATCTTGTCTGTGCTGTGAGACAGACCGGGCCCAGGCCAGGTCTTAATACCCACACTCAATCAACTGCGGCAGGAAGACAAGACAAGGGCGACAAGATATTATCTAGCTCACACTCTGGGCCCCTGATTAAGCCTTCATCTCCACTCTGACACACAGAGATGTGATTAATTGAATACCATTATGGCCTAATGACAGGCTGTCTGCAGACCTGCCCCCCTCCCCTCCCCCTCCCCTTCATCCCTCTGCTGGCTCTCCCAATCTGGAAGGGTTAGTCTACACTACCGTGACAGAGCAGGCCCTCCCCCCCTGTCGCGGCACCCAGACACACCAGGCCCTGCTGGATTTCTCCCTGCAGACACCATCCCACGGGTTAATGCTTCAGAAAAGAGCTCTGCTAACCAGCTCTGTCCTCGCGAGACGTTCACTTGTTGCTTCCTGTTCAGCAGCTGCACTTTCAGAGCGCTGTCATGGTAACATCACGTTCTTTACACTCCCTGATCAAGGTGTGGATAGTGACAGTTTAAGGTAGGGGTAGGGAACCCTGGTCCTTGAGAGCTACTGTCCTGAAGATTTGAGATGTTTCCCTGCTTTAGCACACCTGATTCTAATGAACAGTCATTATGAGGCTTCCACAGAGCTTGATAATGACCCTTCATTAGATTCAGGTGTGCTGGAGCAGGGAAACATCTAAAACCTCCAGGACTCTGGCTCTCGAGGACAAGGGTTCCCTACCCCTAGGGCCCGTTCTTCGTACGTCGCTAACTCAGTTAGCCAAATTTGATTGTTGACGATTTGGCATGATCTTGGATCGTTTGGTTCTTCGAAGCTCATCCTAGACTTGTTGTCATAGCAACCGGTCTGTAAAATCAACTACTTCTACAACTACCTACTTCATGTAAACAAGATTAGATTGAGGCTTCATAAGCGGAGGAGATAGGGAAGTATGTCGCAGCCATACGCGAGCTAGTTTTTCAAATTAATCGGGTATTGCGGGATTAAGTGTAATTGTTGAGCCTTTTTCTTTGTGGCTGTTATAAATAGATAAACACATCATTTAACAGTGGTTTTTAAAAAGGAGGAAAAATAAGTGGCTTTTAAAAATAAAGACAGTATGAATTAAAGGCTATAATTTTGTAGAATATTCTTGTATTTCACTTTTACTTTAATTTGTCTGCTACTTTTTCCCAGCCGACAAAGGACAGGGAACACCTCAAAGAGAGTGCTCCTGGCATTTGCAGACTTTGAGGTGTTCCCTGTTGTTTTAATTAACGACTCAAGTTCGGCATAAACTTCCATTAAAAGATCTTGTTCTTATTGGGAGAAAAAGTGGGCCCGTTCTTTGGCCATGCTGAACAGCCAATAGCAGCGTTGCTGATCAATGTCTCAGATAACTGACCGGTTTGTTCGAAGAACCCAGTTAGCCGGATCATGGTTAGCAGGATGAAATCATCTTGGATGTGTCATTTGATCTCGGATGCATTAAGCGACGTACGAAGAACGGGCCCCTGGTCTAAGGTAACCACCAGGTAATCCTCCCTATATTTACCAAACAAGCCCTCTGATGTTCCTGGAGAAACTCCAGTTGCAGGGAACACCGGTGCTGTGAGCAATACTGCAACTGGGAAAAGGGTAGATTGCTGGCAAAGTTCTGCAAAAACTATTCTCTCCTTCTATTTTGGTTTCTTTCTTCCTTCTTGTATTTTTTTTTGCACACAGTGATTTACGACTGTGACAATGTAGTGTAGCCTCCGGTGCTCAGAGTGGTCAGAGATCTTTGCACCTTAATTATTATAATTAGAAAAGGGCCTTTAATTTCAATATGAATAATTGAGGAGCTTTGTGGAGGCACCTGGTTCTTCAAGATTCAGTCTAGCTAGTTAGCTGTGTTGTGGGGCTTCTTGGCAGCCATCGCAGACGGCTCCGTGCAATCACTGAAGAACGGAGCATGTGCACGCCGCTCCGTGACGGCTGCTGATGGGAGTAAATGAAAGCTGCAGTGTACGCTGTAAATGAGCTCCACTAGGAGAACAAAGACAGGTCCTTAGATACACACATACGCACACACCCTGAGGTGTAGACACAGTGTTCCTCCCGGTGAAAACACTAATAACACCACAGAGATACCATCAGGGTGTGCAATGGATCTCCACCCCCACGTTGCGTGCAGCGGGGGCGGGGGGGGTGGGGGTGGAGATCCATTGCACACCCTGATGGTGCGTGGGCCGCGGCTGAGCCAAAATGGGAGACGGCCCAGGAGCAGATCTCTCTCCGATGCCTTCCATCTCAGCTTCTCTAACCCCTGTGGATTACAAACGGACGGACGGACGGGGGGGGGCTGCTACTCACCAGGGGAGGCATCATGCCCTTGCTGGATGGAGGAATAACCACCCTCAGGTCTGGCTTGCGGCTGCCCATCCCCATGTTCCCTCCAGGGGGCGGTGGAGACTTGTTGGGCATGACCTTGCCCAGCCCGTTTCCGCTGGGCGTGGCCAGGAGGCCCGGGGATCCCCTGGGGTTGATGTAGCCGTTCCCTGCAGACACACACACAGAGGAACCAGGATGTCAGGAGAGCATGCAGTCATCAGCCAAACTTCCAAGGCTCCATTTGGAACCGCTTGGATCGCTCCGGCAACGTCAAGTGTTCTTAACCCTCTGGGCACTTTTAATAGACCGGGATAATTATCCCGCACATTTGCAAAAATAAAAACCTCCATTTGAAAATTGATGAGCCTTTCATTTGCAGCACAAATTATGACATCAAAGTCAGTTGGGATGTTTGGCAATCCACTAAACAAATGTAGCGTGACTGTTTATACGGTCTGAATGGCTAAGATTGACGGATGATCTTAGACAGCGATTGCACTTTTCCGAACACAGTTTCAGCTAAACCTGTCAAACAAACTATTCTTTTCTGCCTCGCATTTGAGATTTGAGAAAAGATGTCCTTTCCTTTTTGTCTGTGTGTCACAGCAGGCTAACAAAGCTCTGAGTCATAATGCTAGATTGTCCCCCCCCCCCCCCCCCCCCCCGCCTCCCGACCCCCACCCAGGGTCACTTCCTGTGGAAGGCAGCAGGAAGAGAGAAGAAGAGGGGACGTGGTGATGAAACAGTTTCAGAGTTTGCGGAGACGCAGAGCGTAGCAGTCAGTGCATGTCGAGCTGTGCAGGCGAGCTGCAGGCTTGGTCGGATCAGCACTGTGTCAACGTTAATACATCTGAGTCCTTTGACAGGAATCAGCGACAAAGAAAAAACTGTAATTCACCAGTGTACGGCAGTTCACTGTTCAGCGTTATTCCGCCAAAACAAAAATCTGAATATAGGTAGAAATGAAAAAAAAAAAAAACGCCCTTAAAATCCACGCTATCTCGCGTTTCATCGACAGATCAGTGTCGCACTTCAACAAGTAACCGAGTGCCCTATTGTGTTCTATTGAAACACAGGCCCACCGCACAACGAGACGGCTCCCGCTCGCCAAATAAAGGAACAATCCCCGTCTAACTACCGATAAGGACCCTGACAATACACGATCAAATAAACAATTGCGCGGTCCACAATAGGGTCTCGCAGCTGAATCAACACCATTCGCAAGCTTCCATCGTGCTCTGCTCTCTTTTGATCCTACACTACACTGGACTGCGGCGAATCCAAAGAGTATAGATTTAGTAATAATACCATTTGACCCTCAAAACAGCAGACTGGACGAAAAAAGTTTATTGGTTTAATGATTCTGTGGATAATGCAACTGTCTTCCTGGAATGGTTGCTTTATTTACACCATTGGGTGAGAAAGTTATTCTTGTCCGTGTGTGTAACCCCATTACATGAATTCCATTATTTCAATCAGCGAATGGCGACTTTTCATATGAGCTGACACACAAATCAAACAATGCACTGAAGGAAATACGTGATGGTGGTGGGTTGCCATGAGGATTATCTTGAAGTGTTTGTGTGTTTGTGCGTGTGAGTGTGTGCGTGTGTGGTTGGGGGGGCCTAGACGACTTCTCTCTGCATGCAAAAAGGTGCAATGCAGAAAACCTTCTGATTACAATCTGAACACTATGATATCGCTACATGCGATCAGCTGAAATCTGATGTTGCAATAACGGGATTGTGTGGGCATTGCAGAAGAGCTGTGTGACCATCATTTTATGTAGCTCTCAGGCAGTGGTACTCCACTGCAACAGGCTGATGTGAAATACTGTACACTACGTGCAGTTCAGTACACTGTACCTCGAAATTAGAGATAACAGGACAGCAGGACAGGTTTGCAGTTGAGTTTGAGTCGACATCTCTGGTCTAAAAGCACGAAGACAATTTTCTCCAAAACATTTGCAAGACTCCTCAGTCTATACTCAGAGAATATCCAACCAAAACATTAACAATACAGTATTCTCAGAGTAAACACAGAGCTTGTAAAAGGATGTTTGGACTCCATGTTTGGGTAAATAATACAAAAAGACTCACTGTTCCTAAATAATTGAGATGGCCTTGGGAGCTACATTACATAAGGTGTTGTCTTCATGACTCAAATGTTTTGCTTTCATTTTGAAGTAGAGACAGAAAAAAAAAGAGACAAATAACCCTGTTGACAAAACGGTGCCTTGCGCTCATGTTCTCCATAGAGCCACAGAACTGATGCTAGCCATGGTGTCATTAGGTCTACAACAGAGCAGAGCAGAACATATGCATGCATGAATGAGAAAAGATTAATGGCTGGAGAGCGTGGGGCCTCTAATAGATTAAGTGGAAAGGAGAGCAAATTCTATTTATAGGCTGTATAAATGAGCCGGGACAGTAACTGCTCAGATACTGCTGTGGTATTGTTTTGGCACAGGAAGCACAGCCTGACATAGGCATGGGAGACAGGCTGAGACCAGGGTCGTTCTATTATTCCTAGACCTCCAAACACATCCAATTAGGAGTGGCCTCCAAGTGTAAAGAGTGGCGTTCAATACTTCCTGCTATAGAAAACGATAGAGTGCACAAAGTATGTTGCGAATGTCAAATCTATTCGCAAGGTCCAAAAACCCTCGGGCATCAGGATCCCATTCTGGTATCCCAGAAGGCTTGGTCCTTTCTCGTCGAGAGACTCTCCAGTCTTAATAAAGGAAGCTGCGAAGTGGGTAGGCATGTTACACCACAAAGAGAACTCTCTTATTGTATCCCTCATATTCTGACAAACTTTCATTATTAATTCGAAGCCCAGTGAAGGATGGCTGTACAGAACAAAGAACTCTAGTGTTTTGAATTCTCAATGCAGCGCATTGTGAGACTCTATGAAAGACCCCCACATCAGGTTGCTAATCGGGTGTAAATAATACACTGTAAATCCAAGATTAGTTGTAATTACATATATCATCTATATTTCTGGAAATCAGAATAGCTTTCAGTCATTAAGTGAGTCATGCCCTAGGTATTTGAATCCCAGCCAAAACAGATGGCTAATTGCAGATAACATGTTTGAGATTTAAGTGCTCATTGCTACTGCATTTATTTGCTTGCAGACCAGACAATTACTGAGCCATGTGAGGTGTCAGGGACTATGCGCTTCGTTGACTCCAGCAGTACATTATGGGTTTAACCTGGGATTACTCCACCCTTCTCCTCTTTCCCCAGCATGCCTGATTAGCAGGGAAAGTGGTGCAGTAAACTCTTGCCTTAATCTGACTTAATGATACTCACACAACAACAAAAAACAACACAGACCAAGAATAACATGATACACTTTGCCAGGAAGTGGCACTGTTTCATCTGACCGGTCTCAGGGTGCCACAGAGACTGGATCAATGCCACCATTCCCGTAGCTTAATCTGTGATCCGGAATTTTTCCTTGGACAGTCTCACTGCTTGTAAGCCTCTCAACTGTGATATCTACACATGGTACCAGGGGAGAAGGGAGAGCGGGGCAGGGGAACACAGGGAGATCCTGCACCGCTCTAATCCCTGTGGCCTGTGTCTGCGAGAACTTCCAGCTATGTCAAGAACGGTCACATGACAGCATGACTGCTTCTCTCTCCCAGAAGCCTCTGGTGTTCCACCCTGTTGGTACAAACAACAGCTGCAGCCTCCCGGATCCCTTGGCCACGTGCCAAGCCCTGACACCCCCTAACGGGGCACTGGAAAACTGCACCGCCCACCCCCTCTGCACATCATACCTGCCATTAACCAGGTCAGCCCCCACCAACGTAGCGGAACTCGTGTCACTTCATTTGGGTGATACCTTGCACACGCTCCATTAGGAGCGATTGTGATTGAAAATACTGAAGCAACGCTGCTTGCACTCTGCTTCCTGATATTGATGAGGCCCTTGGCAGAGGAGAAAGACTCCACCTGCCTCATACTGTGCAGCCATTACAAGCTGCCTGTTCACTGTGTACACTGGACTTGGAGGGATGTCATGGACGGAATACCTCCAGGGCTCTGCTGCCCTGGGCATGTCGTCGGCCCTCTCCAGCCTTATATGGGCTGCTGTGGGCGCCGGGTAACACAGATGCACCTGTCAATAACAGGAAGGAAACTGGAGGAGGCAGAATGGAGGGATGGAGGTGCCAGTGTTAAAGGAAACCATGTGTTTGTCTACCTGCCAAAGCCAGTCCCACACGTCAACACTGGCCAGCTGTTAACCTTTTCAGTAGTGGCCATGTTGACTCTGGGAGAGCAGAGCGATGGTGTTTACGCAGGCTCTAACGGCAAACCTGATCCTTTTACATTGTGGAAATCCAGAGCCATCTTAATTTGGACAAACGCCTAAACGTTTACCACCACTTTAATATGCGCTGATGACCACGAGCGTTACCGTCCAACCAAATCTCCCTGCTGTTTAGACAAGTGCTTACACGTTAATCGTCGCCTTCGCAAGCAATGAACTGTGGCTTTGACTGGCAATTGTTCGCTTAAGTGACAACCGCTAGGGTCTCATCCATTCTGTCTGGACAGCCATGGGAGGCAGTTCTGAGTGGAAAATCATTCTGTTTAATTCACTGGCATTGACTTGAAGACATTAGAGGAGGTTGGCCCCCACTGACCTGCATTGCCTGCGCTGGGGGTCCTCTGCGGCCCCCCGCTGGAGCCCACATTCCTGTGCAGGGAGGCCTGGGGAGGGGACAGCATCCCACTGTCGCTCAGCGAGGCGGTGCCGGCTGCCAGGGCCTGGGTGCTCAGCGGGCCCGCGTGTTGGTAGGCCATGGGGTTGGGGTTGGAGACTGGCACTTGCACGTGCATGGAGAAGTTCTGCTGCGGCAACGCTGCGGGCTGCAGGAGTAGGGAGGGGGGGAGGGAGGGAGGGGAGGGAGGAAGGGGAGACACATGCAGAGAGTTAAAGGCCTGACGCAGGCTGGAGGACGGCGGGGGGTTGGGAGGGGGGCGTTGGAGGCGTTGGGGGCAGCTGAAATTGGAACGGCAGAGCGGAGGAGGTCTGGCGGCATGGTTAACAGGGAAGTGTCCAGGGTGATCTGCTGTGGATCAGGGCTGTCTCTGAAGCAGGGTCCCTTCAGCCTGGAGGACAGACGAGGATGCTAGGCAATGGAAGAAGTACGATCTCAAGGTGTTACAATTCAAGGAAACATTTATGCCACGTTATACAGGGAGTGGAAATGCATCCTGAGTTCTCACACATCACACGTCGTTTTTTAATACAGCGACAGATTCAAATGAAAATATATGCACTCAAGACAAATACCAGTATCCACAAAGCATGCCCATTGTTAAATGAAATTGTGCCAAGAAACCAGTCAGCACTGCAATAGTCATCACAGATGAATTTTATTTGGTCATTCTTAACATGACTCATTTGAATTGTGAATCAAATTGACTGAATGCATCTTTTCGTTCAGTTGGACAGGGTATCAGACGTTGCTGTGGGTCTGTGCAGTGCTGACTGTCCAGTGACTGAGTGGCAGTTACAGGTGAGAAGAAATTCCTCCATTCACAGTGTCCAGTGAGACAGTTAGTGATGTCAGTGGTTTGTTAATGGCAAACAGTGGAGCTCTCCATGTCAGAATCAGATCATCCCAGAAAAAAGTGTACAAAATAAAACTACACTGAACCACTGGGGGGGACCAAGCAAGTGAGCCCAATAGGGAGGGGACAACTTGGAAATCAGAAAGAGAGATGGGGAAACACCACCACATACTGCGATAGAATCCTCCCCCCACCTTTTCCAAGCTTTAGAAAAATAAAGTAATGAAATAAAAAAAGATATAGCATTTTTCAATCTGCTTGAGGCAGAAAAGGCAGGGTTTTGGGGAGAAGAAAAGAACAAAACACATAAATCACTAAAGCCAGAGGGAGGAACAGGAGAACAGGAGGCGTATTACTTTTTCCTTCTGCATCTATCGGTGCTTCTCTTTTCTTTTGTTTCAGATTCAACAGTCTGAAAATATTTCTAATTCCTCACGTCCTGAAAATGTTCCACCTCTAATCACATTGTGATCTTATCGGCGTGTGTCAATAAAGCTTGGAGAGTGAATAAACAAACAAAAAAACACTTCAAACTGCCAGAGAAAAAAGGTTATGCTTTGAGTAGTATATGTGGGTTTTAAAGTCGAGAAAAAGAAATTGCAGGGTGGAGCAACAAAAAAAAAAGGGGGGGGGGGATTCAAATCAAGGGTGAAAGTCCTTCGTGCCACAAAGCCAAGCAGAAACTTTTGCATTTACTTACGATTTTATGATTTCTCATCATATTATCAAACTCCTCATTAATTTTTTTATACTTTTCTTCTGTGTGAGGAGTGAGGACATAAGAAGCGTCGGGGTCCGGGCTATCACAGCCTCTGTGTTCTTTCTTGTTTAGCGCCTGTAGTGAACATCAACATAAAAGACAGAAATCAACACAAAAAGGCAGGGAGGAGATAAAGTACTTACACCACAGCGCTTGTACATTAAATCACTCTCTTCGCTTAGTTTGCCGAAGCGGTCGTCCATGAGGGGGCTGTGCCCAAAACAGTCATCAGGATCTGGACTGGCACAGTCATTGTGGCCTTTGGTTCTTAATTTCTGAAATAAAATTGCACAATTCACAGATACAGCATACGTTTTTTGGCTTTGTTTCAAAATAAATGCTTTTTTATGAGCTTAAAAACAACTGAACTTCAAGTCGTACTATAAAACCTGATACACATGTAGGAATGTAAATAATATGACGCAAAGGACCAATGGAAAGACACCAGGTCATTAATGCATGTTACCATAATCGGTCATAATTAGCAGTCAATTATCACTGTAATACACTGTTCATACTGTGTATATTCTGAGTATACAATTACAATAATATTCTGTTGTAATAACTGTTTTGGTTGGATGCTAACTGTATTTTGTTACCCTGTACTTGTACCTGTGTAATGACAATAAAGTTGAATCTAATATAATAATAATTGACATTACAATTATGACATTTCCAGTGAAAGGTGCACTGTCGAGCTGAGACACAGAGCGGTGTGTTTGTGGAGGATATGAAGCCATCTCTCCTTATCCTTTTACCCTTCAGGAAGCCTCAGCCCAGGAGAAACTAAATATTGTCCTCTGTCTCACCGCCCCCCCTCCCCCTTTCTCTGTTCTCCTCCTGCCCTCTCAAAGCATGCATGTGTTTTCCGATACATACTGAATTATCTTTCAGTTATCATGAGCCACCAAGCTGGGAGACTCCCCACAATAAGAGGATAGCACAGAGCAGCAGTTTAGAATGTTCCGGGCTTCCATTCAGCATGGTTGCCACTCAGGGGATCTTATCAAAGTTAAGTAATGTAGGAAATAAAATGGATTATCACACGCGGTTAAAAAGTGCTTATTAGAGCGTGAAATAGAATGATTACTGTAAGAGCAAAGAGCACACACACTTTGGTGTGTGGCGATACAGATGAAGGCCCTTTATTTATTTTTTAGCTCTTCCAGAAGCCCCCACCTGAGAAAACACAGTGTTGTATGGAACATCATTAAAGGTCTGAATGACAGTGTTAACAAGCCTGGCTGACAGCATGTGATATCACCCCGACGCACATCAAATATGATTTATATGTGGGTTCTCTAGGTTCCCCTATCAGAGTGCTGCAGGTCTACACTGGTGCCCTTCCCTGTCTGTGGTCTGTTCCTGTGGCCCCCGTCGACAGAAAGGTCGCTGACATCTATGGGTGCAGGGGCCATAGGCTAGCGTATAGAAGAGGGGCCTGCACACACTAATGAGACCTTAGTCTCATCCCCTGTCTCCATCACCCTGGAGGTGTGTGTGTGTGTGTCTGTGTCTGTGTGAGTGTGTGTCTGTGTGAGTGTGTGTTCAGCATCTGGCGCTCCCTGACAGTACACTGGGGCTCATTCTGATCTGACAGTGAAGCCACACAGTCTACAGCTCACTATCACACTCAGCCCGTACCACTTGAATTAGCTAAGATTTGGGAGATTCGGTATGAACAAGCTGATTGTTTTTCTGACTGAAAGGTACAGTAGGTCCTCAATGGCTCAGTTTACCGCCCTAGCAAACGTAGTCAACCTCAATTTAAGCATTGTTTACGATACGGTACATGTCACTAAATACTTCTGCATACATGTATGCTAAGGGTTTAACATGATGTAAACATAGCCTTAGTTCTCTGAAAGGCACTGAATATTTCCGTAAACTCTCAAGGACAACAGATCGACTCCTGCTCGGTGCGGTGTGTGAAGTTCAGACATTCTTCTTATTCGAAGAAAACGCCTTCCTGGTTTGCATCCTGTTTACTGAACAACTCTAGCCCTCTCTAGTTACAGTTCTGAAAGGCCTGTATTTACCAAGGAAACTATGCACGTTCTCTGCCAGACTGCCACACATCTGATTGGGAGCTGCAAATTAAAGTTCCAACCTGCTCATTAAAAGAATAGCTTGGTTGGGCTGGCTGAGCATGGTGGTGTGAGGAGGGTAGGGCCCTGGAACTCTTGACTACCAGCTTGGCCAGCCTGCTCCCGGCCGCACACACCCTCCATCTCTGGACAAGTCAGGGAGGGTCTGGCTGGAAACTTCCAGAAAGGCACACCGCCGCCCTTTCCACAAACCGTGGGGCACCTCTTCACCCAGACTGGATAACACTTTGCTCAACAACAAGTTTGTTCTATGAAAAGCAGAACATGGGCTAAAAAACGTGTGGCTACCCAACAGTGTCTGGCTGATTCTGTGGGAAGTTATCAGTGTCTGGCTGGTTCTGTGATACTTTATCACTGTATAGCTGGTTCTGTGAGAATGTAATACTAACTGGCTGGTTCTGTGAACAGTTAACACTGACTGGCTGGTTCTATGAGCAGTTAATACTACCTGGTTTGGTTCTGTATGCAGTTAACACTAACTGGCTGGTTCTATGAGCAGTTAATACTACCTGGTTTGGTTCTGTATGCAGTTAACACTAACTGGCTGGTTCTGTGAGCAGTTAATACTGCCTGGCTGGTTCTGTGTCTGAAGTGTTGGTTTCAGAGTGGAGGTATGGGACAGCACAGCATGTTCATAATTCCCTCTTAAATGACTTGGCATGTTCCAAATGTCCCACAGAGTCTGTCCACAGCTCCCGGTAAATGGATCACTAAATCAGCACATGGCCAAACAGGTGTCCCTCTCCCAGACACCTGCCAGGGCTCGGCACCCCAGCCTGACCAATCAGAGAGAGCGTCATGTTGACATGGCCTTAGAAGGGGGCCAGGGGGAGGCCTGAAGGGTACGACCCCAGTCAAACCTGGACCCCAGAGACTCTGCGACCTAGAAAACGTAGCCAACCAGAATTCATTCATCGCCACCGAAACAAAGTGGGTGTTCTTTTTTTTCCGATTGAGAAACGCTTTGGACGGATTTCAACCTAGCCTTCAAAAGTCAAGTGTTTCTGGAAGATGGCGCAGGGCAGACAACAGTCGTTCTTTCAACAGAGATTCCAGTAGACTACTGTGTGTTTTAAAGGCTATGGAGAGGAGTGACGAGGGAACTTGTGTAATCTATTCACAAGGCCCTGAAAAGCTCACTGAGATTAGTGGAAGCAAGGCCACACACTGTTTTCTCACAGCCATCCAGACCTGTATTGATAGACGTTTGGCTTACAGTAAAAGACAGAATTTGGAATGTGAGTGTCTGACATCAAACCACCAAAGCATCTATGTGTGTGTGTGTGTGTGTGTGTATGTGTGTATGTGTTCAGAGCTACTGATGCCAGCTAGATTTCAAAACCAGTTGTAAAAATAAAAAGATATTCACATAAACACGAAAGACACACATAGTTTAATAGTTTGACCCCAACGGTATTTGTAACAGTTTTTTTTAACACATTTTCATTCTACATGTATATGAACCCAACCATACTGGTTAAAAATAACATGGAGCCGCAGTCATTGCGTAAGCCACCTACATACATTACTGTACCTGTTCCTTGTGAAGCACTTTGAGGGAAATGGGCCTGAGAGTAATATACTGCCCTGTGTACCTCAGAACAGCCTTTCACTGCCATGCCCATTCCACTCTAGTGTCAAGGGCTTTCTGTTTTTAACTTATTTATGTACTGTACAGTACTATGTGACGCACTGCAAAAACAGCAAGATAGACATGTGAGGAGATCGTAGAGATGGTTTGAGGAGGCGAGCTAGACCATCATTCATTCTACCGTGTGTGAAGTCGCAACAAGAAGAAGCTCTTCTTCCTCTACTCCTCTCGAAAAACATCATCTGAGAGCCGGAGCGCAACACAAACACACGTTCTCCCTCCGTTTATTTCGACAAACCTATATTTACACCAATCCTTGGTTGATGTTGGTACAGTACATTAGACATAAACACAAGCAGGCCCACCTAAGGCTACTGTACAGCATCGATTGGTGCTCAACAGCAGTCCAGTCCGTACTTCCCCCCTCTACAGGGTGTCCGGTTAGCCCTCGTGAACGACGCCACGCTAAGAAAGGTAGCGTTCTAATCCTCGTGACATAACCATTCTGTTTGTACTGTTCCATCTAATGTGCTTATCAAAGGACCTCTTTGAGTGCCTCGGCACTTGAAATCAGCATGGTGTGCAGGCTGATAGCAAAGGCTTTTTATCTTCTCAGGAGAAGAGTTCGGCTCTTATATAACATCTTAAGAGTCTTTCACCGCGCCCCTGTTCCCTTCCCCCTGTGGTTCTGCAGTTCGGACTGCAGGGGAACAAAAGCCTCGGCTGGTTGTTCAGGATCTCCAGGCGTCTGATTCCACGCCACAAACCCTCCAGTTTTTTTGGAGTGGTTGCGGGAGAGAGATATGGCCCATTGCTGTGGGCTCCAGATGATTCTGCAGTGATCTCATGACCGTTTCACATCAGCATTGAGGCCGATTACAGGATATGACCTCATGTGCGCGTCCTTCCGCTGGCGCTGCCCGTGGTCTAGCTTCCTTCGGCAGACAGGAAGTGGAACAGCGGGTGCAAAGTCTCCAGCCAACCGTCTGTCGGCAGTCTGTTGTGTCGGTAGCTTCTCGGTGCAGCTGGTGCCAAAACAATAGCCTGTGTGATTCCCCCTCAGAACAGGCCTGGGATAATGACCAGACCATCAGGACCACAGAGGAAACAGAACCCGGGTTCTGGACGTGATCTGGTCTGCATGTGTTTAAAGGACACAGTCATGGAAGGCTAAGCCTCTAACTTAACCCCCAGCTCATTACACAGTGCTTCAGAGAATTACCTGTGGTTGACCGACTAGATTGTCACTTTGATAAATATAGCCTGTTCACATTATCAAGTAAGATGCCAGTGCGTTGTCTTTCCTCAGAGAGACAGCTGCTCTGCTTAGAGACTGGGCTGAATGAGGGATGTAATGTGACAAAGCTATTAGTTGCCACAGTCAAAGAGAACACTCAATCAGTGGACTGGATATTTCCAGACAGTTTTGCCAAGTGGGAATTGAAGTACAAATTGAGGATGAAGGCATCTCAAAGTCATCATCATCATCTGCAGATGTTTCCAGAGAATGGGAACACAGTGATGCATGTGCAGCCTGTCTCTTAATGGCTCCTCTGAAACTGCACCGGTCCAGTTGTGCTGTTCGTATGTAACAACACGCTGAACATATGGCTACTCAATGAAGTTAAATATGTACATACAGAAAATGACATGGTGGAACTAGGAAATCACGTCCCATCTCTCTCTCTATTTCTCTCTCACCTTTTCTCTCGCTCTCTTTCTTTGCCCCCCCCCCCCCCCCCTCTCCTTCGCCCTCTCTCTCTCTAGGCCTACTGAGTGGATCATTAGCTGTCAGGGCCCTTGAAACCATACCCCCCGCCCCCAACTCCCATTCCTGCTCGCCTATAAAATATTCATAAGGACAATTAGGAGTTCCGATAAGGCGAGTGTGGAGGGCCGGGCGGCAGGGAGGGCAGGATGTGCCAGCAGGACGTCTGTTCTGCAACACTCTATACCCAGACCTCAGCCCTGCCCTCATCAATCTGAGGCATGCCAGCCCTCTCTCGCTGGCAGGGGAAGGTGGCACGCTGCCAACTAACCCCTTAACCCCTCCTCCTCCCTCTCTTCCCCCCTCCGACTCCCTGCTCTGTCCTCGCCCCAGGGTGGAGGGAGGGGGTGGAGAGGGACAAGGGCAAGCTCATTGTTGCGCAGGGCGAGCTAACACAGAGAGAGGCCGCTGTGCACAGATGCAGAGCTTTCTTTCAGCGGCGCGCGAGCACAAGGTCAGCAGAGAACATGGGCCCGGGCTCACGGTCTGACCCTGGACATAACCACCGTCCTTGTTCTACCCGGGCCTAGGAGGTTGTCCTGGTCGCACGTCACATGAATAACATTCATTCGCAACAGGCACAGGTTGGACAAGCTCAACGCTGTAGTGCGACTGGTTTAAACCAAATGAGGCCAGTTCCAGTCTGACCTATTTTCTGCGTTGTAAAGTCTTCATGTCATGTGTCTGCTAAGGTGATGGGATGTTCACAGCTGAGATACAAGACCACGGTCCAGAACAATTAATTACTGAGATAAATGGATTTCCACTTTTTCCAGCTTTTTCTAGTGTCGGCCTCATAATTATTTCATCTAATCATGTATTTGAGCATTGGAGAAAAAAAAATCACCAATCCACAGGACCATTTAATTACCTAATTAGATTTGTTTTGCTGACTGGAGATCAACTTCAATGGCAAATGGAGAAGTGGGGAAGGTTGATGGAATTGTGTTGACTTCAAAACTCACCCAGCACATTCAGTGTTAATGGCTGTGCATGTCATTTACAGGAGAACCTGCTGTTTATATGCATGAGCTGAAGTGACAGACGATGACAAGATCACTCTGTGGAACGCGATGGTCCAAAACGGATCACGCCATTTTCTATGAAGTAAAAAGAAATCTCTTTTTATTTTTTTTACGTATTCTGTGTCATCCTTGTAAATATGTTATCTGAACTGTAGGATGCTGAGTGCAGTACTCAAGTACTTGAAACCAGAGGATGTCTCATTAGACTCACTGGAGACTCATGTTTACAACAGATTGCCCCAACCTCACGATGTTGTTGTTTTTTTCCTCGTCCTCTCTAAGAAGACTACGTCTTAAAAGGAAAAACAACAAGTGTTTTGTGAGGGAGGAACAGGGGGGAAAAGCCCTGACGTGGATGAAGCCTGACGGTCAGAAAAAGCCAATGTCTCCCAATCCTCCGTAACCTGGTAACAAGCCTAACACTTAAGTGTACGGAGCCTTTGTCAGCGAACAGTGGACGGATGCAGTGGACACACAAATGGGTCAAGAAGGCTGAGTCCTCAGGTTTAAACATCCTCAGATGTTAAATTGTGCACACGCAGCATCTCGTAGTGTGCTGTCAAAAGTAATTAAATGCATTGGATACTCTGGTTTCTGATCAACACGGAATAACTCACTGTTCTGTGCGCTAAACACTAACATGCGTTTCCATGGTAACGTAGCCGGCAAAGGGGGAGGAATGAACTGTTCTGGTCAATTCTCATCTTGAATAAAACCACACAGGACAGGAATATCCTGTTTTCTCAAAGATTCGAATGGAGTAAAAAAAATATTTCAACGGAATAAAGAAATACCTAATCAGAGTACCGCCACCCTTTTTGCAGTGAAAGCCCAGAGGGGTCCTTGTCCTATAAAGAGGGGTACTTTAAAAACCAGCAGGTGACCAAGACCATTAATAAAGCTGCACTCACCGGGAAAAATAAAGGTGTTTCTGCACTGTAGTCACAGTACCTCCGCTTGGTCCCTAAGAACAGGGTTGCCTACCCCTGACCTAAGGGATTGTTTCAGATCTTTTTAGGATTGGACCCCAGCATTCACTCAGGCAGTAACCAAGTAACCAAGGAGAACTTGGGGGGGGGAATTCTGTAGATCTAGAGTGGATACCATGTGACCCCAAAAAAACTACCAGTTACATATATTAGCATGGTTACCGACCAATGCAGAGAAGATTCACTTGGTAACAAATCCATAGAATGCTAGAGTTAGAATCCCGGAGAAAGTATCAATATGAGAGACATATGAATTTGACTGTTGTGCCAGGCCTCATCTGAAAGCTCTCAGAGGAAATTAACATTGAAATAAGGCATCATGTGTTATGAAAATGAACGAAATGAATGAATGTCGCTGTACGAGCTTAAGAGCACAGAAGTACATATTTGTTTTGCTGCTGGAATATGAGAATTCTGATTGGGAAAAGTACTTTTCATATATTAAAAGGCCCTAGAAAAAAAACTTTTAATAATATTATGTCAACAGCACTGATATTTGATTAACTTAAGAGAAATGTATAATATCGTGGCTGCTAGCTATACACTAGCAAGACTGTGAGGATTGCCTAGCTGGAGTATGGGCAGTAATGTCCGTGCCACAGTAGAGAGCTAGTCAAAGGAACAGGATAATGTGTAGCATATGGTATGGAAGAAAAATAACATTTAATAATTGTTTGGTTGGGTTAATAACGCAAACAATTTCACTCCATGGGTGTGTGAGAAAGAAGACTACAGTATATAGTCCAGGAAGTGTCCTCTTGCAGCAATGGGATTTGACTGAGGCAGCATATGAAGTCAGCATTGTAAAACACCCATTCGAATAACTAGAAGTGGGCTTAGAGAATATCCCTGGCAGCCTGCTGAAACAGACATCTCAAATGTCAAACTAGACTCTAGTGGATCGCACAAACGTTCTGGCTGCTGGCCAACCCAAAGTCAAGTTGCTAAGTTAAGCACTCGCCAATTAAAATGTAATCTTTTCTTCTGGGTTGTCATCTGTACATATCAAACATAAATTAGGCCCCTGACCCCTTTTAAACAGATTCTTTCAGACTTGGTTAATTATCCAGAAATGGCGGAGTCAGTGACTGGGATTGTGTGGTGCTTTAAGTGGGCATGGGTCATGAATGATACTGATTCCAACACAGATCCAGCATTCACAGTCACCATCTTACAGTACAATCCCTGATTATTGCTTCTTATTAAAGGAAATATAGGTCAATATTTCAAACAAAAGCGTCTGCTAAATGAGGTATTAAACCTAGCAAGTGACCGATGCTTTGGAGGTTGCTCAAGAAGCCAGCACTTAGTACCCTTGGTATTTGATGTACCTCGAGGACAGACTCATCCAAACCTCTGGATGCACCGTGGCCAGGCTGCACAGGAGCTGAGGGTGGTGAGAGGTCTGCTCTTAACCAGCCAGAGCGTCATGTGACCATCCCCCGGTATCTTGGTATGTCACAGTTAGAGATAGACAACACTCAGTTCTCAATCTGTCTCTGATGCTCCACAGAACTCCTTTCTAAACACGCTGTGATGTCAAGGACCAAGAGCTGAAATGTGGTTGCTAGCCAACAAGGAGTTGTTGCTATAAGACTAATAACCAAGAAAGAGGGCAAAGTTTAATGGACTTTACAGTACATTGTGTGAAACTACTGACTCAAATGTTTCGGGTGATACAGCCCATGCCTTTCACCTTCATTCACAATGAAAACTATTGCCCTCCTAGGTCCATTTGTGCAACATATACAATTCAACAATTATTGGCTATTCACGCTATTCACAATGGCCCTCTGAACCCTGACCTACCGCTTAGATCCAGAGAACACAGGGGTCTTTAGATCTCCGTTTTGCAAATATCATATAATTACCGGAAAAAGTATGCAGGAAATTACGGTAATTTGAATTGTGCTCGTCAAATTCTATTTGAGGATCCTGTCGTTTTGGTGGAAACAATGATGCTGTATGTTACAAACTTATTTCTGTGGGCTAAGAGAAAAGGTCTCTCTCTCTCTCTCTCCCTTTCTATCTCTACCTCTCTCTCCCTCTCTCTCATTTCTCTCTTCCTGCTCTTTGTCTCTGATCCTCATCTCTCTTCCTCTGTTTTCCTCTCTTTCCTTCTCCTTCCCTCTCTCACCCCTTCAGAACACGCATATTCTTACCCATCTTTGGTAGCACTGCTGGGAGGAGGATAATTGATCAATCATGCTAATTGAAGAGTCTGGACGGCTAGCCCACCACAGCAGATGTGCCAATTTGCATTCATTAAGACTGAGATGGCTCTTAATCACTGTACAGGTTTTGATTGACAACATAACACCCCCTGACTCCAAACCTGGAGTCATTGCCTCTCTCAGAGATATCTACATTTAAAATGCATTTGCTTCTATTCCTCAACCAGTCACAATACTCTCTGATAATCCCGCACAACATATAACTAAGTAGAATGTTTTACTAGCAAAGTAAGCATGTTGTCCTGGCAATACAAATGTATCATATGTACAAATAAGTCTGACAGTGCTTTCACACCTATAAGTCTGCTTGGTCCGAATTAGTGTTGAAGAGTTGCTACTTTCTAAGGCAGGATGAGTGTTCTGAATGTTATTCATTGCATTGGCATTGTACCTCCTCCAACCCTCTGTCTGTAGCTTGGTCTTTGATAGAAAAGTTTTTTTCAAATGGAAAGTTCTTGAGGGAACTAAGGGAATACAAACACAGTAGGCCTGACATTAGGAAAGAGTCGATATTTGCATATGTTATGATCTTACTGTCACAAAGGCAAAGGGTTATTTGTGTCAATAGTTGATGATGATGAGGAAATGATAAGGATTACTCAATAGAGACTGAGTACGGATCTAACTGAATGGACTTTATCATTCAACTCTATGCATGCAGTTTCAAAAGGAGAATCCATTGTTTTCCTCAAGGTACAATGACTTCCTCTGTAGTGCAACAGGTAGATTCAACTGAACTGACTGTTTAGGATTTGTTAACTCAAAATAATAGATAACAGGCATACAAAAGGTTAATTCTGGCCACATGGCTATTATGTAGCTATCAGTAAACCGGCATTTTCAAATTAGATCAGAAACAAAAGTGTAGTATCCCTGCCTGATTGAAACTATTACAGCTGGATAATCTATCTTATTCAATTACATCCACATACCCTATTATATGACATTACTTTTAATGTGCAACTCCAAGTCAAATTCATTTAAACGTAAACGTGATTATTCCAAGCGCACCGTAATTGCGTTGGAAAACGCTCGAAAAGAAACGAAGACGCAAGACGGCAATTAATTCCCGTGAAGTGGAAGATACCCTGAGCTGAGCGCCATGATCCCGCCCTCTGCGGGACGCCGATAGGTTGTGGCCCGGGAAGGAAAGGAAGATTTCATTACCTTCACCCTAGGAGAGGGGAGGGGCCACGGGAGGCCCTTTATTAGATCACTCTAATGACCCGCAGCAACAACTTCATTTGCGGCGCAAGTGAAATCCAATAAGATAACAGTGCCATTCAATAACAACGGTTCCAATACGTGTACAAAAGTTGCAGAACTCCGTACAACAAAAAGAACGATGGTGAGAACCCCGCATGGGGGTTTCAAACGCTCCTCCTCCACTCAGCGCTCTGGAAGGGCAGCATTAGTTCTCCCTGCTACTGGATACAGCTCTACTCAAACCCCAGTGTCAGGTCTCAAGTAAGGTACTGCGGCAGTATGTCATGTCACCATTTGGGGTCAGCCTGCCTCGACCCACCTCAGGCGAGACTGCAAGAATCCACCTCTGCTGCTCGATGACTAAAAGCTAGAATCTGCTGGACACAGGCTCGATCCACAAAGGGAGATTTCATGCAGCAGTTCCCCTGTTGCCTGGAGTGTTGCTGATGTTGAGACCGAACATACACACGCACATGCATGCAGTCTGAACAAAGACACGGACACACACTCCTTCAGTCAAAGATACGCACACATTCCCTATCCACCAATGCACGCGCACACGGACACACACACACACACACACACAGGGAAAGCAATCCAAGCTTACTGTTTGGATCTTGAGACGAGACTGTGAGCCAAGTTTCAGACAAAGTCCGTAGCCCTCTGCTAGTTGATCAAACTGTGCCCCAGGCATGCGTCCATCTGTGCGAAACATGGCTGTTGCTCTCTCCCACTGCAAGGCCCAGCCTTTCTCTACAGATGGTACTACTGAGCAGGAATTTGACCTTTGATTTGGCTCCTCGCATGGAATGGGAACGTATGCTGCCCAATGAAAACTGGGAACGGCTTCATTTGTTCTCTCGAGCGTGGCAGATGAGCACACGACTGTTTTGTGTGGCAGTTATCTGATGAATGTCATTTATAGATTTCGATAATGCGTCCAGCCTAAGTGTCTCCATGTGAGGCCAGTGCAACCCCGGAGAGATCCAGAGAGAGAGAGAGAGAGAGAAGGACAGAGATGGGGAGATGAAGAGAAATGTAAAGACAAAGTGCTGGACACATTAAAACAGAAAGAATGAGAGGGAGGGAGAGAGAGAGAAAATAGAGAGAAAAAGAAATAATGAAAGAACGAAAGAAAGAAAGAGAAGGAGAGAAGGAGACACCTCGGAGGATAACAATAGATTCAACAAGTGTGTCAAGTGAAACAGAATTAAAGAGTTAAAAAGTAAAACCCAATTAGGCAATTACTTGTTTCCAGCATTTTGTATTTTAACGATTAAGATTCAGGAGCAACAAAGACTTCATCAAGTCCTCCCGCTAACTAAAAAAGATTCACTTCCTTTGTGTCTAAGTGAGGGGCTTCCTCCTTGTCTCTGGTAACACATCATGACATCCAACAAACCACGATTCCAATTCGAAACACCACAGACAATGAGCTATTCCGGATGCTTCTGAAGCAAGTTCTTCAGCTGCTCTCTCTCTGGGCCTGTGAATGGTGGCATGTGTGGCCGTAGCAAGAGAGGGGGCCTCGAGCCTGGCTGCTTACTTCTGCTCTGGTTCCTCACTTCTGAACCCTGGACACATAGCTGCCAGGGCTGGGAGGGAGGGTGGGTGGGGGGGATTTGTGCGCATGTCTACACAGACCCTGGCCGAGTGAGCATGGACAACGCTACATTGTTCCCCCTTTTCGTGCAGCAAGAGAGCCTCCTTGGCGTGTGAGCGGCAAACGCGGAAAAGATCCCCGACCTGCAATGCGGGGGACGAGGGACGGGGGACAGGGGGGTGGAGAACCAGATAAGAGATCTGTTCCAGAGATAAACCCTGTGTACCCTGCATGTCACGGCTGACACACACACAGATTGCATACAGTGCATAATCTGGAGAAGGGGGGGACAACACGCAGGCCGTAAAGACCAAGTTTTTCTCAAATCTCTCATCGCTTGATAAGTTCTCATTTGTCCATGGAAAAGCCTCTGTTTCCAAGCTAGTTCCTGGTTGACATCGGAAGGGTTAGAAGTCAGGGCAAAACCCAAAAAACATGGGGTCAGTCTTACATAAGTGAGAAAGTGCGTCTATGTATTTTTCATGTAGGTTAGTCCCAGCTCGGCTTGGAGGGTGGGGGGTGGGGGGGTGGGGGTGAGTGGTGGTGAAGGGGCCCCTCCAGGAAGCTGCCACAGGGGCTGTTAGATGCCAGAGTTCTGTTTGCAGCTCTACCGAGCAGGTAATTCACAAGCGGTAGCGGTATGAATAAAAGATAACGAGGTGACACAGCTGACTTGCTTATTCGTCTCTTTCGACTCCTCTTTTTAGTCAGGCGATAGGGTTCGAAAAACGTGGATTCTTGGAACTAGTCTGCCACCCTCTCCGACCCGAAGTTTGCTCGGTCGCGGGCAGAAATAACAACAAAGGTATGTTGGCGTGGAGGGGCGCCAACGAAAACACGAGCGTATTATGACGCAGCAAACGCAGAAACCTGGGAAAGGTCTGCCCCTCGTTTAATACAAACACCTCCGTCTAACTTGAAACACAAGAGCAAGTCTGTGTCCACTTTAAACATGGGCTTTAAAAGCAAACAAGGGACTTTTTTATTGTTATTATCCTGATTTCTCGACTTGGCATAAATGTGTTTGCTTTTCATCTAGTCAGGAGTGAAGACACTGGCTGCAGACAGCGCACTCTGAATGGTTTGAGAAACCACAAGTACGTCAGAGGGAGATGACTTGAACCCTGAAGGATCCGCACCGACTCTCCGTCTTTTCTTTTCATTGATGCTTTTGGCCGACAGGTCTGTTCAACTGGCATAATAAATGCCTTATTCTCCTGTGAGAGTGTTTTGGCATGCGTTACAACACACTCTAGCTAGGACTAGGCTCTTGCTCAAGCAGTGTGATTGTTCTGCAGGGTGCCTGCCTTCCAGCCATGCTACGCTAACACCAGGGCTAGTCCGTGCAGGTATAGTATCTGGAGGAAACAGAGGGAGCCACAGACTGCAGACATACTGAGCGGTACATGACAAAGAAACAACACATTTTCCTTGTCGGTTGCTGGAGCAAACAGCAGCTGAACTTATCAGGGACTGCAGACCCCCTTGAGCCCTATCTCAGAGCCGCCTAAAAGGAAGTTGTTACTTCAGGACTGTCATACGTCCGGCTGTAATGCCTTACAACTCTGCCTCCTCTGGGCCTCGTGGGCATGTCCAGTATACTGCACACATACACAGAAACAGCTCAGTTTTTGTATCCTGGAAAGTAAGCCCCTCCCTTTAAGTGTATGTAGAGTCTCATCGGATGTTGCCTGATTAAATCACGTCTAAACGTATCAGTGTGTCGCTGACAGGGTCCAGCCCGTGTACAGGACTGGACCCTGAAGACGACACGGTCAGATAGGAAAGGCCACTTACCTCCACAATGTCAGAGTTGGTTCTGCTCTCGTGGGGTTCGTTGTACTCAGTGTACTTGAGCAGGACCTTGTCCATGTCCGTGCTGGCGTACTGGAACAGCTTGTTGGAACTGTTGAAGATGATGAGGGCGATCTCGCAGTCACACAGAACGCTCAGCTCATAGGCCTTCTTCATCAGACCAAACTTCCTCTTGGTGAAGGTTACCTGGGAAACAGACAGCGAGAGAGAGAGAGAGAGAGAGTGCATCAGAAATACAGACATGCTTGACTTAGCGCAGCTGTAGTTGAACTTGTATAACAAAAACGTGTGTACCAGGCAGTGACTAAACTACATTTGAAAAGTATGTTGAATGTTAAATATGTTGGGGTGGTCATCCAGTTGGTGGGATAGCCACAGATTGGTTTGTTAATGTTGTGAAGGTGGACGACAAATAATCCCTGTTTGCCCATCTCCAGTATCTATCAATCATACAGTGACGCTTGCTTGTTCTGTTTGTCCTTTCAAAAATTGGACTCAGGAGTGGAGTTTAGACCAACCAGAGGTCAGACCGTGTCGAGGTAGGGACAGACCAGGGAGCTGAGTCAGAGCATCTGCAAACAGGCGTGATCCATATATATTAGCCTCTGGCTCCACGCTCCCTACCTACAGCAACATCCATGCAGGCATGGGGATGGAGAAAGGGCGGCCCCTGCGCGCCTCGCCCCGTAACATGAGTCCACAGCTGGGACTGCGGGTCGTACATCACACCGGAGGTAACCTGACCCTCTCTCTGCAGAGCAGAGTGGCTCCTGCAGACCTGCCTCTGTGCCTCATCTTGTCTCTTCACCGCGGTACCACCTTGTCCTCTGTTGCCTTACAAACTTCGAGAGGGAATCTAAACACGCACATGTCTAGCGGGTTTTGATGACGACGTACGTTTGATGGGAACGGCATGAATGTGTACGATCTTCCGCCAATGTCAGTGACCTGCTATGGGGCGAGCTGAGCATTATGAACTGGCTTTGTTCAACTTTAATTGGTCACAGCTTGCGGTTAGCTTCCTTTAAAATGGCATAAAGCGGTCTAACACTGCGAACTGTATTGAGTCTCTGTATCCAGTCAGGCAGTGAGGTCACTGCAACTGTGAAAAAAAGAATTCAAACTGTGAAAATGAAGTCCCACACTCCAGATAATTACACAGGTGTATTAATTCCCCTCTAGACGCACAGCGCTTCCCATGTCCAGCATTCAGGTGTCTGCTCTGACTGACCTCACCAAAAACAACTATTTATTGTATTTAATGACATGAAGGCAAAGCTAAAAGAATATTACATTCCTGCTATGTGCATCTCCTATGCACATTTAAACAGTTCTGCAGAATAGTACATGTAAAAATGAGTTAAGTGTAATGGTAAAAAGTTACAGTCATTTATACTTTTTCGCCCTTTGATAAGGTTTGCGATAACCTATACAAAGACACAAAGAACAGTACAGTAACTGTATTATTTTCACCTAACTGTGTCTGTCTGAAAACCCTGACCTTTTCACAGTCTCTTGCTGTAAGAAAGTTACTAATTATGTTCTGACACCAACTTCTACATACTTGTCTAACTTACTTACTCGTCTTGGCTTATTCAATCCATCAGTAGAGAATAGGTAAGAACTTGTGTACAATTGTTTGTGTACAAGCCTGTGTGTGTGTGTGTGCCCTCTAACAATGACCAGGACAAGCCTGTCACTCATATGGTATATCAGTGTCCTTCCTGAAGGGAACAGGGACGGCGTCACAGTAAACACAGTCATCTGGTCATGGAGCTGCATGTAGGCAGGACGATACGTGGAGGTGATGGCCGAGTCCCTGACACCTGCACCCTGGCTGAAGAGCCCCCTGCTGTACGAGAGGCTTCCTGTCTGCTCCCTGTGATCTCCACAGCAGGCAGGGCCGCGTGGGGGCTAGAGAGGACGAGAGCCCAGGCACCAGCTGGCAGAGTGACCCAGGCCCCCTGGCTGGAGTCCGGGCTGGGCTGAGCTGAAGCGGGGGTGGGGGTGTGGGGTGGCTTGGGGGGGTGGCTGGGAGACAGGGCCACGGCCTGTGCTGCTGTCTGCCTGGATCAGCTCTCCTTAGAAGGATGGAGTGCCCCCTGGACCCCCATGTGGACCACTGTCGGACCCACAGGCTTGGTCCAGCAGCTGGGCTTGACTTGAACTGCGCTGCGCTGGGTCCCTACTGATAAGCCCCTACACTCTTCAAGCACATTCGGTATTACATGGCAACCTTTCCTAGAAGTGGTAAAAAGAAAACTTGGAAAAGACAGGACATTTAATACATCCACAGTCTGACTGTGTCACCCGAATGAAAAGAACAGGATGAATCACATGGCCAATTTGTGTAATAATCTGCTTTCTGCAGTTCCACAGATGATCACTGTGACCGCTCACACTACAGGACAACTCGTCATGTTTACCAGAGCTTTCTCCTCGCCCTATCTATCAACGAGGTCATTACCTGTTAAAGAAGCATGACAATATCAGAGAGGGGAGAGGGGAGGGAAATAGAGGGACGGCCTGTCTTGCTCCCTGGTGGGAGACTGATAGAGACAGATAAATGGAGAGAGAGCGAGAGAGAGAGAGAGCGAGAGAGAGAGAAAGAGAGAGAGAGACAGGAAGACAGCGAGAGAGAGAGAGAGAGAGAGAGAAAGACAGAGAGAGAGAGAGATAGAGGAGCTCTGTGCCCACGAGCATGTTACGTACCCTGGCTCCATCCAAAGTGAACCACAGCAAGGGCAGGCAACCCTCCACCCAGCCGCAGAATCATCAAACTTTTTAATGACTTGGGCAATTACCCCTGGTGTGCCTGCCTAATGGCATCCAGAGGATGTCGTTAGGCACCAGGAGCTACGCCCCGCGCTCGCTAGCCCCCGACCAGCCAGCCCGCGTCACCATACGGCCTAATCAGGCCACTCTGTACCTTCCTCTTTACCCACACCACGCAACATCCCTGGAAAGACCCTCTCCCAGGAACACAGGCACACTGTTCAGGGGGCACAAACTGGCACGGGCCCCCTGTCGGAACACGCCACACAGCCGCTTTCTGTCTGAGAGCCTCAGCCGTTTGGGGCCAAGGAAGCAGCCAAGACCAACTGTACCATGAGGAACAACCTGTGATGTGATGCCTGTCACACTGGGGGAGGCAGGTGTGTGTTAGGGGTGTTACTGTAGGCCCGAGTCAATTGGGGCTGAACCGGGGATGGTTCTGGAACAGGGGCTCATAGCAAGTCACAGTGTGGCTTTAGGTGACATATAAATGGGACTTTTAACGTGTCACACTCAACAACGTTGTCCGGTCTTTGAATGACCACAGTGCATTGGCGGAGGTGTTGAGCGCGAAGGGATGTGCACTATGATAAAAGGGAAACCTGAGAGAAATATGAAACAATTTGCACACTTTAAACACTGTGCCGGCTTCTGGGCTCCTGCCCAGAATCTTGAAGTTAATCCATTTGTTGTGATAGATAGTGCAATTACAGACCTCCGGCCCATGCCATGTCTGTGCCATAAATCCTGAAAGGTCAACAGCCCATCCAGAGCACTCCCAGTGATGATGTTAGAAGCCCCCGCTGTCCCTGTGCTACCTTCTGTACGATCACGCTATTTAATTTGCCCACTTAAGGTCCTCTTTCCATTCAACGCTATGAATACGAATGGCTCACGGCAAAGCCGGACTGATAAAGATTCTAATTGTCTTCCTTCAATGGCGCCCGTATGCTAATGGCCATTTCCCCTAGGCTAGAGGCATAACCCGGCGAGATGAGACCGTGCTTTGTGGTTCACGGAAGGGGGCTAGGCGCACGTACGCACGCACGCGCGCAAGTGCACATTCTCCACGCCGAAGCTTTATTTCCGGAGCCTTCACAGCAGCGCACAAACGGCCTGCTCTCATTCGGCGGTAGTGTGCTGAGCCAGCTAAAGCCTCATAATTGCGACGCCTGGGTTCCACTGATAACCGTTCCTTGTGAGGAGAGAGCGTGACATTTCCAATCTGATGGACGGATCAACAGAGGGGAGACGCTGTCTTTTTAAACGGGGGCCTTTGTCTCAGTTTCTCCACGAAATGATCCTGCTCCTCTACACCGCCGAGGGCTGCGTCCGGGCCTAGATTTCAAAGGTTAGCAGTTTGCCAATCAAGCCCTCCGAGGCAGCCTGACTTTATGTTACTTCCTGTCTGCCTCTTGAATCACAGGTCAGCGAACACGATGCAGATAGTAACTATCTGGCTCTCTCGTTACTCTCTCTCAGCCCCAACCCCCCTCCCCTTCCTCCCTTGTCCTTCCCCAGCCTCCCCTGCCCTCCTATTTGTATCCCACCCACTGCCAGGTGTTATGCTGATAATTGGCCCGTCGTGTGGATTTTTGTTTCTCACTTGGCTGAACTGCTAGCCACAGAGTAACTGTCAGAGACAAGGGGGGTGTAGCTGAGGGCGAGGGGCAGGAGGTCTCATGTTATCACCCTCCGGAGGGCGAGCACAACCTCAATTAGCTTCCTGTGTGCACGGCAAGAAAAAGTTGTTTCTCCCGCACGAGAGGTGCAAATGATATTTGGAGAGGGTGTGAATACGATCCATCCTTCTGGTTCTCTCGAAAGCTCAGGTATTTCTTTCTAACTGATTTTCCAATGAGATATCGCGAGGTAAAAGGTCACCAGTCAACATTGTGTGGAGCATCCTTAGCGGTTAAATATGCCCCTTCAAAAGTGACGTTTGCAAAGGGCTGTTTCACAAAGACACTGCGTTTATGTAAAAAATAAATAACCGAGTGTTAATAGAGACCATCCAGTACAGTGCTGTGCATTCTCAGTGTAGCTGCATCTCAGGAGGCTGTACAGGAAAGGCTCCTGTGGAGGAGCATAGCGTACCGCACCGCTGTTTAGGAGTTTATATTTAGCGAGAGCAGACAAGGTGAGCTGTGGGCCGCTCTCTCTCTGTGGCCAGCCTGGGCAGCGGCAGGGCAGACTGAGGGGAGAGAGAAGGGAGCGCTGTGTGCTCCTGACCCACCCTGCTAATGAGATGGTGCTGTGGTGTGGGGCTGCCACTGCCTGCGCTTAATTACTACCGAGCAGCTGCAACCGCACAGAGCTGGCCCCCGGGCAGAGCTGGGGGCTGGAGCAAGGGGGCCCCCGCTAGGCCTGAACACAGAGCCAGCGGTGGGGGAGAGGCCGCGAGCAGCCCCACCGATGCCCGCTCGCGTTCCACCCACTCCTGGAGGCTCCTCTCCTCAGCCTAGCCTGCTCCAGCCTCCTCATCACTTTGGCAGGCTGAAATTGAAGGGTAGTGATGGGATAAATGATGCCTGAGTGGACAGCATGGCTACACGGATGGAGATCTGTCACGCACACTGTTCCTCTGGTGAGGACAGCAGATGAGGATTGTTTATCCCGATCCTTACGATCTGCGTCATGACTCCATCCAGAGGGGCTCTCTAATCACAAAAGGCACTATTTTGTTGACACCCTTCTATTCAATTCTACAGAAAATGTAAAAGCGCACGTATCGACTGTGAGATGAGGGTTTATAACTTGCACTCTAAATCCTAATTGACTAGTACAAAATGACCAGTACATTGGACACAATCATATTATTTATGAATACATGTTTTTGCTATCATTTCTTTGTATCTTTACTACATCCAAAAAATCCATCTCGGTTTAAAGAACGTTTCCACTAAGCCTGGGTATCCAAGCTTTCATCAGGAAGTACTTTTATAGGGGGCTGGAGGATGTTTACCCATTAGAAATAATTAGTTTTTTTTTTACTGCATTGCTAGTCCTCATGGCAGCCATTCACTCTGACACAACAGTGTTAGCTCAAACTGAATGACTGTGCCAGCATCAGAACCAGGCTTCTGGTGAGAGGGTGCTTCAATTGGCTTGTCACAGCTGGGCCGGGCTGAGAGCGAGCGAAGCCTCACTTAGACTAATGGGAGGGACTGCGTGTGCCCGGGGCAGCTTGTGGGACAACGTCTGCGCTGAGGTGATCCTGTGACACTGACCTGTCTGTTCCTCTCGTCCATGATCCGGGTTATCTGGATCTTCTTCCGTCCCATGGCTGCGTCCTTTCTGCTGTCTCTCTCTGACACCTCGGGAATATCAGAACAACGACAAAGCTGGTCTCCCTTTGCTCTCCTAGTACATTGTACAGCGCTCTCTCTCTGCTCTCTTCTCTCGACGTCAACGTTGTGACCACACCGCAGCCTGTAAAGACAGAGAGAGAGAAAGAGAGAGAAGGCGAGAAAGAGACAGAGAGACAGAGAGAGAAAGAAAAAGAGACACAGCACAGTTAACAACACAACACTGAAAGATGGGTCCTCTGGCACACCGAGCACATGAGTGGGGGCGGGGGGGGGGGGGGGGGGGGGGGGGGGCTGGGGGCGGGGGGGTTTATTTCCTGTCATGGCCAGCAAAAACACACGAGTGACGTAGTGACTCCTTGTTGGTGACTCTCCACCTGCACCTCCACAGCATCAGGGACTCACTGACTCATGCCCTCACATCCGGAACGAGCCACAAACCAAGGCCCTTTGAAACGAAGAACAAACCAAACAGGTGCGCCACTTTTGTTTTGACAAGCCTGCAGAGGCAGAGCGAGCTTTCTTCCACCTGGGCTGACCCCCATGCCACTTCCGGCTTTCCTGCTAAGATGATTACAAGAGCATGATCTCAGGTCGACATAAGGTAAAGTCCTCAGAGGTGGAACCAAAGGTTACAGCCACGTGAGGAACACTGCAACCCGGTCTCACAGTCCTCCCCCCCCCCCCCCCCCCCCCCCCCCCCCCCCCCCCCCCCCCCCCCCCCCCGGAGGCCTCTGCCCCGTCCTGTCACACCTCATCTGCTCACAAGAGCTATTGCCATCTCCCTGAAGAAACATTCATCACTGACATACGGACACAAATATACAAGTCAATAGAAAATGTCTATCCGCTACTTTGTCTCCTTGGAGCACACAAACTGCAGTTGAGGTTAACCTCGCTGTGTTCACTGAAATCCTATATATATACAGTCAGCATCCTTGGTTTAGAGTAGGCCTACAGTATGAGATAAAGGTGCCTATGCACAGAGGAGGAATGAGAAAATGGACAGTTCCATTGGCAAGCAGTCATTTGTGGGTTTGAGACATTGGTATTACAGTGTCTGCCTGTCTGAGTGTAACGTACACTGTAGGCAAACTTGACAGCGTTGGTCTAAGCCGTCTCCACCCACGCATGGTAGGAAAGTAACCACACTAACCCCCACGCAGAATTTCCCTTAAACCACATCACAACCCACCAATGACAAATGAGAACGTTCTCTCTCATTCACCATTTCCAAATACTCATACTGACACTTAAAAAAACAACAAAAAAGTGCAAGTATGAGTGTGTTTGTCAGTGTGGATTTTTTTTTTTTTGCGTCGACAAGTCAACAAATCTCACGTATCGCAGTGCTCATTGGATATGAAGGAAGGAGCTGTCTGAACGCTCTGACATGCTTTCCTCCACACGCCTGCTTCACTTTGTCGTGGCATTTCTGTTACAGAAATACGAAATGACAAGCAGAGGCCCCTCAGACTCTTCTAACAGAGTTAGAAATAGGGACACACTTGAAAAGAAGTTGACCAAAACCAGTTTCCTGGATCCTGGAGCCAACCTGAGTCCAGTCTGGTCTCTGGATCAACCATAGCTACAATAGAACTGTTCGTTGATCTTTCATTCATCTACGAAATCAAGTGAAGATTGTGTGCAAGATGTTACATCCTAAACAAAATGTCTTACTAGTAAATACCAACAAAATTTAGAAAGATTATGAATAAGGACATTGTCTGGACTGGATTAGTGGTTGGACTCCTACAGGGATGTGTTACTGTTCTTGAACGCAGCATCTCCACAGCTCCATGTTTCCCAGAGTGCCTCTAATGCTCTTGGGTGACAGAGTCTCGTGGAAGGAAGTTCCACTAACAGCCCCTCTGGATCACATCAGCACATGGGTCCTGGGAGCCAGACCAGAAGGTCCAGAAGGCCAACGACAAGGCCAACAGCAGGGGACCACAGTGACCCCAAACGAGAGGATGTTGTTAGTGAAGTTATGGCAACACTGGAGAAGTCAGATGGCTCAACGGTTAAGGCGTTGGCCTCATGAACGGAAAGTTGTGAGATCGAGCCCCTGCTGTGGCTATATGACTTTGTGTCCTTGGGCAAGGCACTTCACCCTACTTGCCTCAGGGAGAATGTCCCTGTACTTACTGTAAGTCGCTTTGGATAAAAGCGTCTGCTAAATGTAAAATGTAACACTCCACTCTCTCTCTCTCGTTTGTTGGTGCATTCACCCTATTGTTTAGCAATGCTGATCATATTAGGCTTTTCTGTTTGCTGTGAGAGCTTGAAACAAACAGATATGGTGATCTCACTACCGCTGCATTGTGAACACCCACATGTGTGTACATTAGAAGATTTCCTTTTCCAACCCAAGGACCGTCTGAATACACCGAAGGCATCCCGGCATTAGGAGAATACCCTTCACTGCCCAGCTGTGTCTCTTTCAGAGGACCTTCATACAGTACGCCTGGTCCACTTTGTCTTTGATTAAAACCAGTCCAGCACTTCTGAAAGGTGCTTACAAAACATTTGTCCAGCAAGGATCAATACACGGGGAATATGTCTCTATAAGAGAGACCACATCAGCATGACAGGAAAATCAATACAATATGTCCCATAGAAAGAACTGACGCAACCCGGCTTTCTTCTCAGTCTGAGCGATTCACCGGGCGAAACCCACGTTTGGAATCTTGAGAGAGTGATTTTGGACTGCATCTACGTGTGAGTCATGTCCAGAGAGGGGCTGTCCGGAGGTGCAGGCTCCCTCTCTTCCCCTCTCTCTGCCTCCTCCACCTCCTCCTCCTCCACCTCCTCCTCCTCTGCCTGTCCGCCCTCTGGGAGACAGCTTTGGGAGGCTTGGTGTCGGGGTCAGCCCTTTCACACTCAATAAAACATGCTCAACTCCCACTGTAATTACGGAACAGCGCACATCCTCCTCCCCTCCGCTCGTAAGCCCGGTTAAGCTGCACACGTACGCACACGGCCGTGCAGCACCACTGATCCTTACCTTCCCATCTGTTGTCCAGCACAAAACAATATCGCTTGGCTCCTTGCAAACTTCTGCAGGGCTGTGCTGTACGTGACGTACGTGGCTACGAGGGCTAACCATGAGGTGCAGCGGGCACGTTCTCCGCACTCCAAGTCGTTCCCCCCGGTGATGGACGGCGGCCAAAGTCCTCGGCGTAGCCATGACAGTGTGGCTTCCTGCGTCCTACCACAGGGCCCCGTGGGCAGGCAAGACTCAACTTCCTGCGCCTCCGTTTCCTGTTATTCCTGCCCAGGCTAAATGACCAGCGCGAGGGAGGGGGGGGGGGGGGGAGTCCAAGGGGGAGTCCCGAGGGGGA
The DNA here is from genome assembly GCA_030340685.1 of Protosalanx chinensis. Classification (NCBI taxonomy): domain Eukaryota; kingdom Metazoa; phylum Chordata; class Actinopteri; order Osmeriformes; family Salangidae; genus Protosalanx; species Protosalanx chinensis. The sequence continues at coordinate 11,561,727 of CM059318.1, forward strand.
GATGAGGTGGTGAGGAGGAGGGGAGGGGGTGAGGGCGCCACTGAGACCTCTTTCCTTTCTGATCCAGCCCCTCCTTGATGTCAACACTAGAGACTAAACAACGACAGGCCTCCGTCATCCGGATTCTGACCGGGCGCTTTGCAGTGAGGGTGCTCATGAGGGCTGGCCGTGTTTAGGCTGCGCTCACACACTTTCTACGATAACAGAATGGAGGGCCTGGCTTGTTATGACCACGGCTCATCGTGACTTGAAACATTTCCTGAGTTACGTAACGATGAATCGCTCCATCGCCATTAAATAAACAAGCAAGTAAATGAGCGCTAATCTACTGATTGGACGAGGCTGTGCTTTCTTTGCACAAGAAAGACCCTGTATGATCAGTCGTTTGAGAAAAAACAAAGCAAGGTTAGCGAACCTCAAGGAGAGTGATGCATTTCGAAGGGGACCTGACAGAAGTGCGTTAAGAAATGAACACGCAACACGCTGGGTTCTTCTCCTTCTTCCTTTGTCACCTGTGATGGGGCCGCTGGGCCTGGGTTTGGAGGTGGAGCCAAGCTAGCCTCTCGCGCTCTAACACTTCCCTTTGTGATAGCATGCTTATCTCCCACACCAGCAGGGAGACGGAGGATCCTGCCAGTCAGCCAGACAGCCAAACAGCCAGACAGCCAGACACCCAATCAGCCAGACAGCCAGACAGCCAGACAGCCAGACAGGCAGGCAGCCAGGCAGGCAGGCAGGCCGGCAGCATCACTCGTGTTAATGTCTCCTGATGTTAATCTGACACATTACTGATCCTTTAACAAACCAGTTTCTCCGTACCAGAGCTCTTTGCCCGTCTCTCTTTCTCTCTATCTCTCTCTCTCTCTCTCTCTCTTGCTCTCTCTCTCACTCTCTCTCCCTCCTTTCTCTCTTTCACTTTCTCTGTCTCTTTCGCTCTCTTTCCATCCCTCTCTACATTTCTTCACCTCTGTTTCCAAGGCAACTAATGAGATATAATTAATAAGATCTACCGAAGGAATGTGTGAAGAGAAATGAGTGAAAAAGAGGCTTTGAGCTGGAGCAGAGCTTCAGGACCGCGACACCTTGACTTCCACAGTACGTTCACTTTCATCGCTTAGGCTGGCATTATCACAGACTCTGCCTTACAAAGCATGTATACAACATGGGAAGCTCTAGTGTTTACTGTGTCTGTTTCCAGAATAATCACAGTGTCGGCATTTACTGAGATCATGCATGTAAAAAAAAATTATTCTGCACGCTCACATCTCCAAGTCTACTAATCTTGATCGTTCATCTCCATCATCCGAACGCAGAGGACGAAAGCCTGTAAGCCTGCGCACTGATCCCGCCCCTCACATGTGCAGATGGGGCTTCCTGTGCTGGATGACAGGGGCCTGTGGGGATCTGGTCCCAGACATCCCAGGGAGGCTGGAGGATGCAGACCAGACAGCCAGCTTCATCTGGCCTGATGATGACTGCTACCTCGCTCCAACTCTCCCCTGACCCACCTGCAGTCCCATGTTAGATCAATGCAAGTTCAAACAATCATCCATCCTGTCAGCCAGCTCGGGTGTGCTGGGGGGGGCGGGGGACTTCAGAGAGGGGCGCCGAGACAGAGAGCTACTTATCACCTCTGCTGTGACATCATAGGGGATAACCCCCCCCCACACACACGCACGCACGGGTGCGCATGTGTGGGCGCGCACACACACTCCCACCCCGGGATGCAGTTCTTCTCCAGCAACTCTGTGAGCCAACGACTGAAGGTCATGTAACGACATGGAACTTTGATTGAAGATTCGAACGCACGCGAAAAAACGAACTTCTTCCCCGCGACAGAACAGCTAACGTTACTGATGCTAACGTTCAGACGTACCATAACATACCGTACATGTTGACATTTACTGTGGCTGGAAGGTACAGCGTGGCGTATAGAAAACAAATAACCTCAGGATGGTAGACAGCGAGAATGAAAGGAAACACCAGCAGACAGACACCCTCAGTGTCTCTCACACGACTGTCAGGGGATGAGAGGACTACGCAAGGTGACTTTGACTGAGCGCCTTGAGGGCCGGGGAGGAAAAGTCATTGACGTGACTTTAATACTGCTTCTCTTTTTGACTGACTTCTAACCGTATTGAATTCCGGAAAACAAAAAAAAAGAAGCATATAACATGACAGGGAACTCCCTATGGTGTTAAGGCACAGCGAGAGGAGGAAATCCATTGGGTGGTATGCGAAATGTTGCAGAACTACATACGGAAGCCCATCCCCCACAGCAGATAGTCCCACTCAACCCTGTTGTGTGGTACATAAACGGTGTTTACTACAGGCATATTGTTGAGCACAAAATGTTGTTTGACAAAGCTTGGATGCACATTGTCAAAACAGATTTTGCCTCTGCTGTTGTTTGTGTAGGAACATCCAAGTCTGAGTGAGGGACAGAGAACAAAAAGAGAGGGGAAGGAAGGCAAAAACACACAAAAGAGGGAGGGAGAGAGGGAGAGAGGGAGTGAGAGAGTGAAAGAGAGAGAGTGTGTGTGAGAGAAAGAGAGTGAGCGAAAGAGAGAGAGTGTGTGTTAACTATAGGGAAATCTAGAGAGGAAACAGATATAAAAACCTTTAGGTAGAGGAAGGGTATCTCTCCCTCACTGTGGTCGTGAGTCGTACCAGTGTTGTAACATAATTACTGCTGGGACACTTCAATTCCCAATGATCCATTTGCGTCAGTCAGGTTTTTTAGCCCAGCCAATGAATGGATTCTCAGTTTCTCAAGGATAAAGAGATGACCCCATCCTAACAGTTAGATCCATTTCATGGGAATGAGCCACCCTCGTGTTCAAGGTAAATCCCTAGTTGGCTGTAGTAGAGAAACTAAAACATCTTGCATCAAGGACATTTTTTTATTTGATTCAACTGGGTGATGAATGAAGTCTCATAGAAAATACAAGCTGATGGTAAAATCAATAAATATGCTGTATGTTCCCATTTTGAATTCTCTTGATTTCATCACTCCCTTTTCATGTCCAAACTACTTCTAATCAGTTTAAATATGGCGTCCACCACTAAAGGGAATAGACAGTCTAACAACTCACATCAAATTAACAACAAGTGGTCAGATATATCGTGTCTTTGGGCAAAAAACTGGTCTACTTAACATGCAATTGCCAACATTCCTTATGACAGTGTGTCAGTCACACAAGTCATTTTGATTTGAACTGTCACTCTGAAAGAGCTCTTCAAATGGCACCGGTCCCCAAAGTCCCTTTCCTCCTGGTAGCAAAGGTGGGGGGGGGGAATTGCATTAGACTGCAACTGAGCTCTAATTCTATCATGAAAAATACATGATAAAAATAAGGACCGTGTTCAAAAGCAACCCTTGTTTGAACTTCACGAGCTAGAATCCTGTACGCCATACAGCCAGTTCCACTCCAGTCCCAGCCTGTGGCTCAGGTGATGCTTTGAGCGCTGTGTGCCCTTTCGGTGTGATGCGTCTATTAGCAACGGTTGTCCATCATCAGAGGGGGGTACTCATCGCAGGGGGTAAGCAGGCCGACTCAGAAGGGACCAAGCCCACCCGCCCCCCCCACCCCACCGACACCCCCTCGCACCCCAACCCTCAGGCTCCCCCAGAGCTGTGTTAAGTAGCGTGGCAGCCTTTTGATGTTACACAGACAGCATCTCTGAAATGGTAAACAGTGGAGATGAATCGAGATGCTGGACCCGGGGGAATCCACAGTGTAAGGATATTAGGGACGTCATGCATTAATGGGTTTCGGCAGCACAACATTTGCACGTTCCCCATTGCCTTCTGGAATGCAGAATAAAACATTTGAATTCCTCTTGGATATGTGACTTTCTCTCTCTCTTTCTCTCTCTCTCTCTCTCTATCTTTCTCTCCTTGTTAAACAGCATTGTGGGAGTCTTCTAGACCAACACGCCATCTTTTAATAGGGAAAGAAAAATTGTAAGAAACAGCTAAGAATAAACATTTGCTTTGGTCTTTCCCTCTTTAACTCCCATTCTTACCCTGTACACCACCGTACCCTCTTACATAAAAAGCGTGATGCAATTCAAGCAGTGTGAACGCTTGTGACTCGTAACTGAATAGGCTCTGCAGTGATTCAAGTCTATATTTTGTTTTCTTTCATTTTTGTGTTTGTATACCGTATTGATGACTGGTTTCAAAAAGACCCAAATAGATTCTGTGTAGCTGGATGAATCCGTCCCTGGAGACCGCAGTTACGGTTATCCTGTGTTGGTTTTTACCACAGACTGTAGCACAGAGAGGGGACGGAGAGATGGATGAAGAGATAAAAACAGAAGGCAGAGCAAAAGAGAGAGAGAGAGAGATGAGGAGATAAAGATTCACTGGGCCTTTTTTGCCTGCCTGCCTGGCTCTCCAGGAATCTTTGGAGCCCAACTGTTCGCTGATAGCCTGTCGCCCTGACTAAGGCCTGTTTGCTGGTGCCTCTTCCCCCATGCATGCTCTGAACAGAGCTGGCAGCTGGGCCAGTGACAGGGGGCCGGGGGGGGGGGGTGGGGTGGGTGGAGGGTGGGAGGGTGGGGGATGGGGCGTGGGGGGGGGTGGTAGCAGAGGCACCAGAGAGTGTGACACTGGCCCAGCACCAGTTAGGTCCACAGCTGACCTACAGATCTGGTCAAGCATTTCATCTGGATCAGCAGCACATCTCACCTTGCTGACAGGGTGAGAGGGCAGAACGAGGGAGGGAGAACCAGCAAGAGAGACAGATAAAAAAGCGAGAGAGAAAGAAAGGGTAAGAGAGAGGGAAAGGACTTGGGGGCAAAATAAGAAACAGAAACAGAGAAAGAAAGCAAGAGGCAGAGAGGCAGGGAGGCAGAGAGGCAGAGAGGAAGAGAGGCAGGGAGGTAGAGAGGCAGGGAGGCAGAGAGGAAGAGAGGCAGGGAGGCAGAGAGGCAGAGGCAGGGAGGCAGAGAGGCAGGGAGGCAAAGAGGCAGAGAGGCAGAGAGGAAGAGAGGCAGAGGGGCAGAGGCAGGGAGGCAGGGAGGCAGAGAGGCAGAGAGGCAAGGAGACAGAGAGGCAGAGAGGCAGAAAACACCATGGACAGCTGGCAGAGTGTGCAGCCTTTCACACAGCCTGTTTGTACGCCATAAGAGCAGCGCTCTGAAACTAACACAGCCTCCAGATAGGACTGGGAACATGAGAATGTTTAGGAAAGCAATTCCAAAAATACGAGCGTTTGGGTGATGTACTGTAACAGAAATGCTAGTTTTGGTACCTTCCGAGACGCTCTAATTGTTTTATCACTTAAATAAAACCAGGTGATAACCTGTGTTAATTGCTAGCAGAAGCAGAGTGTGATTTGGAGACTTGTGTTGAGTTTTACTACGGGAGTGGTGTAATGTTTCCCCTGGCAGCCCACTGACAGGATTACTCAGGGCCGGGGGTGATGTCATGGCCTGTAAAAGTGATATCTCCCTGCTTGCCTCAGCTTCTACCTCTCCTCATAAGGTAGGGGTCAAGTCTCTCTTACTGCTCTCTCGCCCCCTCTCTCCCGCTCTCTTTGTCTCTTTATCTGCCTTCGACGTAGCGTGTATCAGTGACAATCACACGACAGGATGGATGCATCTTAGTTAAACTGGGAGTGAGCTCTCGGTCATACAACACACACACACACACACAGACACATATCTACACAATTCCTAATGGATAAGCATCGTGTAACTCACATCCTCCTCAGTGTGATAAACACAGCGTGACAAACACACAGTGGGATGAACACATCCTGCTGCTCAGGAGGAAGGAGATAACCCAGAAGCTGACTTTCATCAGCGGAGGTTCGGAACCCTCGGACCTTTGTCCGAACCCTCTGACTGGACCGGTCCTCCGGACTCCTGCAAGGCGATAGGTCACTTCTGTTTCCTGGTAGTGAACACCGGCCTGTGTTGTTGAGGGTAACGGGGGGTCGCATCCCCACATCCCCCCCCCCCCCCCCCCCCCCAGCTGTCTGCCTTCAGAGGGGGCTAAGGGGCGGGCAGGAAACCCCGCAGGCAGAGTCGCCTTCCCACAGCCCACTGCTGCAGCCTGCTGAACCCCTGCTGCTGGGGCCCACAGTGCTCCCCGCTGGGGAGACTGGTGGGCGTCAAGGCAACGAGCCTCACCACAACTCTGAGGCTCTGAGCCTGGAGGCTCCAGGAGCTGGACTGAGGGAGAGGACGACACCTAGCCTCCAGCGCACTTTGGCAGGCTGGATCATTGACAACTGTGTATCTCCCAACCTAATGTCACCTGACGGTCGTGACGTTGCTGTTCCAGGTCGTCTGTGGTTGCGAGCAGGTTTAACGGTGGACAAGCTCCGCACCAACATGAACCCACACGGCGAGAGCAATTACGGGGATCAGAGGCGAAACAAACGCACCCCGTATGTAAAACGGAGTCCTCCCCTGGCCCTCTCATGCTCGTCTAATACTGCGGTGCACATTAACAATCATAAAATCTTTTGATCTCCTAAATTCCATTTTAATATATTCCTTTGATTCGTGTCTCTTCTTCTTTCTTTTTTTTTGCCGCCTCTTTGAAATTCAGCCCAAGTGCAACTCAGCAAAGTGATGTCTTCCTTAACTTCAAGGCATATTCAAGGAACCATTTGTGTAAAAAGGTGTGCATGAATGTGCTGTGCGCAGTGCCCCAAACCACACTCCACAGCACGCAATCCGACACGTATTTTGTCTATAAACACGCATGTTTACACGCATGTTTGTGTCACCTTTATGACAATCCCTTCACTTCCTAAACAACAAGAATGCTAACCACGAACATGCGATTCTTTGGGAAGTAGGAAATGCGAACACATTAATAACCATGTTAATAACCATGTTAAAATGACGTCTGAGGGGGTTGAAAGGTGGTCATGTACGCCTCACAGGTCACCTTTCAAACCGCCACACTCAGAGACGCACTCGCCTCGGAAGCCACGCTTGTAGCTACCGCACCTGTCTTTGTTTCCAAGCTTTACCTTGAGGTACTTATCTTAACACTGAGTAATGAGTGACTGCTCCCACGGGGGGGAAAAGGGGGGGGGGGGGCGCACTGCGTTAACCCTGTCCAGGCCACTTGGACCCAGGGGAGAGGGACGGAGGGAGTGGAGGATCATGGTGGTGAAAAGAGGATTAGCGATTCAGGCTGGTGCCTTGCTCAAGGATCTTACTGCTGATTCTCCAGTCTGGTTGCCAGTTGGGGTGGGGTGTGGGGTTGAGGTAGTGGGGAGGGGTGGGGTGGGGTGGGGGGGAGGGGCGGGATGGCTCCACACGAGGAGTGCTGGCCTGGAAAGGGCAGAGGAGAGCAGACAGGGGGAGGGAGGATCCTTAAGCCGCTCTGGCCTGGCCTGCTCAGCAACACAAGTGCTGAGTGGGCCGTATGCGTTGGCTTAACACCAGAGGTCACAGCCAAGGGCAGGACAGTTGAAAGGTCAGTGCTCCGCTGTCTCACGTAGACGGTGCGGGAGTCGGACTCCGCACACACCTTTGGTGAACAGAGTCGCAAATATATCGTGTGATATCGATATCTACATGTGGGTTGACTGGACAACTGGACGTAGCACGGTGAAATGATGGGAATTTGCGGCTGAAGTGGGGCTGCAATGTCCTGCAATCAAAAACAGAGGTGTTCACTTCTGACTGGCTGGCTGGAGAGTACATGAACTCTCTCCCTTCACGCACCGACACATTACACTTTCCTAGTTCTAATCCCGACTGACATGTTCATGCTTAGTAATCACAAAGTGGAGCCTGCCAACAAAAAGAACACTGTAACTAAATGTTTAAATGTGATTTGCTAAATATTCACTTTGAAACCGCAGCGCTGTAGATAGTATTTATAAAGTGTACATGTGGTCGGGTGTCTGTGCCAGGGCGTGGGGTTAATCCCCAGACTTATGGCTCGAAAGTTATCATCACAGGACATTAAGAAACTGCCTAATAAAGTTATAACTGTGGAGCCTTACAACTCGATACACGGTTTCATTTGGCAGGTTCCTCAGACACATATTTCCTTGCTAGCACAGACACTGTCTTGTACGATTGGAGTCAAATAGAACAAGTAGCAAATATTTTGAGAACAAATTTCAAATGAAGATTTTGTCGGTTTGTCAAACATATCACTCATATGCCTGAGTAACCTGCCTGGACGTGAAATGTGAGGTGGTGGAGTCAGGTGGTCAGACAGGAAGCAGGCAGGTTTAGGGCCTGAATCTCGGGTCTCATCTGGGTGTGATTTTATGACTTGGAAACTCGTCCAACAGCCATGCGTGAGAGAAACTGCCAACTGGATGGACTTTAATGAAAAATAACGTTCAAGGGGTTCGCGATAAAGGAACTTCCTTCATACTTTATCTCTGCGTGAAACATGGAGGCAGGCTGCTTTCTATTAGAATGGTCGACAGGAAGCACCAGCCTAGCACGGCCTAAAACATTATCTACTGGGCTCAAGATTCTGCATCCTGCCTCCAGGTCTCACAGGAGAACGCAGGAATCTCCAGTTTGATGATGGAGCCCCGATAAACAATGAATCATGTTGCCAAGTGAACATGCAGGAAAAGCTTTTGCAACAAAAGAGACGGGGAGAAAGCGCTCCTCATCGACCGCTGTGGAGAAGCAGCATGTGTTCTCTGTTACTCGGAGACATGTTGAACATCACTGCCAAAGTGCCCTCACACCTCACCCTCAGAACGAGAGAGAATTTGTCACGTACGATCACACCATAACGAAGGAGGAACTTTAATACGTTTCCTCAGCTCCTTGTTTCATTTTCAAGAAGCTAATGTTGTGGTGTTAAGAATCCTAAATGACCTTTTTTAGTTGTATGTGTACTAATAATATATATATATATATATATATATATATATATATATATACATATATATATATATTGGCTAATATGCTAACACAAACGTGATTTCCTGCATGCATTTGTAACATATTAGTATACTGGACTAACATGGTGTCCATTACAAGGTCCCTGTTTAGCTGACTCTATCACACAGCCCAACATGTAAACAATTGTTCAGTTTAGATGTTAAGAATAAATAAATAAACAACTCAAACTTTGAGAAGCACGCATAACACATTAGAGGGTATATCTCATCGTCTATGCACACATTAATGCCTGACAGAACTTGGGGACGGATCTTAAACAAATTGTATGAAAAAAAAAAAACACAAATGTCTTTTTACATTTAAAACGCAGTTATATAGTGCTTTGAGCTCACCCTTCTATCAAATATGTTCTTTCTTGGACCAAGAATATCCTGCTTCTGTTTCCTTCTTTCAGTTCTTCCTTGGTGTAATCTTCCTGCTGCTTTCTCCTCCTTGGGAAACAAAATTTGCCTAGGAGGGGGAGAAGGAGAGAAGAAAGTGTTTCGCACAGTGATTCAGAGGCGTGTTGTAAACGCCAGCATTCTCCTTCTGACAACCAGTGTTAATTGCAGATCAGACTCGCCCACACACTTCACATTTCTCCTCTTGATCGGAGGGAGAGAAGCTGAGACCAGGCTGTGATATTGTGGAAAACTCAGACGAGCACAGTGGGAGACGATGCAGCCTCTCGCTCCTCACACCAATCACCACCTCTCAACATCTCAACATCTCCCGTTCTACCCCAAGTCAAACTCTCAGCACGCGCCAAGGATGGATTTACAAGTTTTTTGGGTGGAGGAAACACACACACACACACAGTCAAACTATAATATTTGAACAATCATATTCAATAGATGACCTCGTGCACATTCCACTAGACACCTCACCAGACAACATATGCCAAATGTGTTGTTCTGGGGGTGAGGGTGGTGGTGGGGGGGGGGGGGGGGGGGGTCACAGTAAAGTGTTAAAAGGATAGCCAAGGCTATGAAGTCACATTCCGTGAATGAACAGAAGACTGCACTTTCTCATCTGAGATGGCAACTTATCTCCATGTCACTCGTCCGCACAGCACATTTGGAGCAACTGGGCCCATTGCCTTAGGTGTCACTGAAGCTAATGACTGGGTGGTGCTAGGTGCTTTGCTTCAGTCCATTAGTATTCACTAACCCCCCCCCTGAGTAGGACAGTAATGCACGTGTAATCTGCAGAAGACAGGAAACAACTCCTGAGGCTACCAAAAGTGTCTTGGAATAAAAAACGGTCCCAATGGAGTTACAAATCTTTGAGCGCTACACAGTCAACAACATTTATCAATCATGTATGTTCAATATCACCCCCACCTCTCTCTCTCCCCTGGCCTGTATGGATTATCTATGTACGCATTGGGGTCAAGTCAATTGAAGATCCTATAAAGTATGGCTGTCATGGTTAAGTTCACAGTAACAATATGTCATACTATGGTCTGGCAGTCAATCTCTTGTCTGCTGTTGTCTTCTGTTTAGAAGCACAAGTTTCATTCTTAGTGTTTTACGGTTCAAGCACAAACTTGAATGTATTGTTGAATGTTGTATTTTGCCATAGTAGTACTGTTGTACTATGTAAATTGTATTATAATATTATACAATAATTCATTATTTGATGACCACTTTAAAATTATTTTGTATTCATATAGTTATGAATACAAAATAAGGCAACACATTGTGGCTGTAAATATGTTGAACCAATGATCTATAAGAAACCATGTCCAGTTCAAATTCAATAACCATTCACAGTATTCAAAGAATAAATCATTTGATTCTAGTTCTGTTAGACCACTGAGTGTCCAGAACTGGGAAAGATCAAGTCTCAACTAACCAGTAACACATTATAATAGTTTTAATCGTAGCAATTCAACTCATTCACCTAAATTGTAAGACAGAATACGTGGCAAAATGTAACTATAAAGCTATCAATCATCTGTCATTAGCCTGTGTTTTAAGCTCTCCTTTCCTGAAGTCAAGGCTTCTCCTCCACATCTGAGACAGTAATGCTGCTTTATCTCGGTTCCCTTACAAAAGCTACAGGTACACAGAGGTTATTAACCTTGTTTTTGTGTTCTCGAAACAAATAACAGCCAATTAAATACGTACGTTTTTCCATGTTTACTCATTTACTCAGCAATGGACCGCACATGTGAAATCCAAATCCGCTACTTGATGTTTATGGCATAGTCTAAGGAGTTTTCTCAAATATGGCTATTATTTGAATTTTAATTATCATGATAATAAAAAATAAATAAAAAGATTGCCAAAGCACATCACAACAGTTCTAAAGGGAATCTGGGTCCTGACAGTCAAAGATTTCCACATTTTGCGCTTCTAAGTCACAGTCTCCCTATATAAGCACAGTCTCTTGGAAAGTCACACAAAACAACTTTCCCAAATGCCTGCCGTTATACAAATCTCATCAAAGTTTTGCGAGAAAAAGAAAAAGAAAAAAAGAAAATTTCCATTACAGTTTAAAAACAATGAGCATACATGCAGAATTCCCTTCTTTGAATGTCAAGAAGGTCTAGTCTGTTGGTTATAATGATATAATAAAAGCATACGTTCAATATTGACACATACTATTATGCGATATAATATTCTCCCATACTACATGTACAGTAAGAGGTTGCAAACCTCCTAAATCCACTCAACGTCTCCCTCTTGTGCTGTCTGTCTTTCCCAGCACACTTTACCAGTGTCCCTCTGTACAATATGGGTGCTATTTTTGTTACTCACCTTCCCTCCCGAGTCCCTCGCTGTATATAGATACTCTATATCAGGGGATCCAGTGGATACAGTGTGACATAAACGTAATTTCAGTCACATTTACAAACAGACTGCTGCTATTTTAGGGGAGCTGACCAACTCTGAAGAGCCTTGTCAGTGTGAGACTCCTCCTCTTTATCTGACGAAGAGCAGACGAGGTACTGGAGAGAACAACCTCCTCCCACCTTCTCATCATTATTACAATTGTTAGGGGGGGAAGAAATCCTGATCTTGCGAAGTTTACACATATCTGATATTGTAGGTGTTAGGGTTAATGTTGTGAGACACAGGAAAGCTGAGTTCAAGAGTTGGTTATAATTATCGAGTCATTGCGAATCACCTCTCCGTGTGTTAACAGTTAAGAAAGTTCACTTTTTGACTCAGAATGCAGTCTGTAATGGAAATGCATGCGAATACACGAAAGCAACTACGAGTGAAAGTTTGTGACACGATGTGAGCTGTATTTTGTAGAGAATGGCAAGCTGTGGACGAGTTACTATCGTCTCAAAAACATGTTTTTATGTATTATTTTTGTGAAGTGAATGCCCAATATTAAGGGTAATTTGAGCAATTCAAAGTTTTCAATAATTACAATTTCTGAACTAATTTACTTAAACCCAGATCCAATTGACGTCAGATCTTTCTGACGGGCGCAGAGACAAATGATTGACATCCTCATTATCCAATTGAAATATTTAGCGCCTTGCAAGTAACCAATTACAGAAGAGAGGTGGGTTCAGTAGAACTCGCATGTGGCAAATGCACGTGTAATTGCAGGATCTAAGGAAGAGGTGTGGCTCGAGCGCCAACTGTTTTCACCGGGATTTAAAGAAACAGGTGCACCGCGAACAGCATGTGGACGTCATCGCGGTCACATTTTAGTTTGCCAACTTCCAGCTTCTCAGAACTCAATTTTTTTATCACCATTTAGAGATCAGTGCTACTTACTGCGATTCAGAGACGACACTGTAGCCTAACACTCACACCTTTTTTTGCAAAAAACAACCAAGAAGTTAAGGCCTCAGTTTAAACAACAGAGTAATCTTGAATAGCTAGACAATCAAGTAAACACTAAAATGTTATGTCTGAAATGATAACTCCATGTACAGAACATTCCAACATTGTATCCTGTACAATGCCTAATGCCAGCCATTGGTGGACACCTCCCTGAACCCATGCCTGAACCCCCTTGTCCAGTGTCTGACAAGATGCCTTGTGTCTCTGTGGGTCTCACCTGGTTTGTGTTGTTGCACAAATGCCTTCACAGAACCTGCTGATAAGGTCTTCAGTTTACTTTGTTTTATCTACAAGGATTCACTTTCTGTCACTTCCTCTGTCTTTCTCTAATCTGTCTGTCTTTCATTCTTTCCTTCAGTCTTTGTGTCTTTCTGTCCCCCTTTCTTTACCTCAAAGCCAGACCAGCTGGCTTTGGATGTTTCCTTGTTGCCCCTGAGAGGCTTGACTTCACACCCTCTGCCTCCACTCGTCCTTCGATCTTTCTGCCGGGAGGGAGTGGGGTGACAGCAGTTTGAAGGCTAGGACCCCAGATGGACACAGACACGCCGGGCATGCGTTGTGTGACAGAACTTGGCTCTGGGGCGCTCTAGACCAGCCGCAGCTGTCAGTCACGTCTACAGAAGGTGTTGGAAGATTTTCTTTATCTTGTTATTATGATTAATTCAACTGGGAAGATCAACGAAACGTTTGGTTCCGTTTCACAAGTTATTGTGTTATGATTGTATTGTCATTTATTATGATAATGATTTATGTTATTCTACACAGAGGCCAGATATATCAAAGATTATGTTGACAGACATTGCAGTCACTTTGTTTTAGAACCACGGCTGTTGCGTCGTATTTTGTTCAGTTAATTCGTTTTCATATTTATGAAAATGAAAAGGTATAAACTACTTGACAATATTTGATGTATAACAGTTTTATTTCTATAAGTTGCATGAACGCAAATGATAACAACTAGTACCACCAGGACTTGGATGAGAGACAGCTGGCATTTTCAGGATGGCACCAGACCTGGAATAGCTCTGAAAACACCATCCCTCCAATTAAAAAATGGATGGAGGAAAAATATGCCCTCATGCAATGGGCTTTATTAGAATCGAGACGTCAAGTCTGATCTGATAATGATACTGAAGAAAAAAAGAAATAGATGTTTATTTTGTATTATTTTTTTCCACCCTATGTCTGTCCAGACAACTCTAAAATAACAATTAATTATCTGAAGCTCATTAAAAGCAACCCTGTAAAAAGCCCTTACCCCCCCTTTGCCTGCCCCTAGCAGGGTCCTCTCTCCATATCCACTCATGAGGCACATTCTGTCTTCAAACCATGAACCTTCTCAAGCTAATTCAATATTATTCAACTGTATATGCATTTATAGAAAACGGCCCAAACCATACCTGAAAATGATTGAATCCGATTTGTTCTTTTATTTACTATCCACAAAATATAGGTATGAGTTTTCTTTTATGGAATTAACCTTGTTAAACAGTGTTTGGTGAAAGTGCTGCCATACTATCTTCTTGTGGACCTTAAGATGCAGTGTTGCCCTCAGGCATTCCATAAACATAGACACACGTTATCGATAATAGATAGATAGATGAGAACCATAAAATGAGACCAATAAAAAAACTAAAACAGAAAATCATTAAATACCCTCTCCCCCCAAAAAAACTCAAGCCACCATCTTCACCAACTAACAACACACTCCGCACAAAGGCATTGTCATTGCTAAAGTTAACGATGTCTAAAGGGGCCGTTTGAACAACATTAACTTCTCTATGTAAATGCTGCAGCTCCACTTTAGACATCTAGAGTGCAAGATCTAAAAATATCCACCTTCTCACAGTCTGGATCAGTTCTCTCATTACCGACTGTAATTAACACTAAGCAAGCTTCATCAGCCTGAAGTGGCATAGGGTAGCACACAGCTGCTAACATGGAGGTATGTTATCTGCAATGAGAACCTCTGATAACAAAACGTTACATCAGCTCTCAGAGGGAAAAGGAAAGGAATCAAACACACTGTTGTACATGACCAGGGGTCTTAGAATACGGTCAGTCTAGAGGTGAGTTACAGTCCCCATCTGCAAACGTGCACTGTGGCAGGATGATGTGTGTCATCACACATGTTTACATGCTATATTGTACATATACCACCATCACCATCATTACCGTCATCATCAGAGGAAAACTCGAAGACTTTTCCAATGTAAGCTGTGATATATCTTACTTTAATGATACAACAACTCACTGACGCTCTTGAAATAAAAACACTGACTTTTGAGGTCTGGCAGTTTTCCCATTCTGCAAGTTACACACAGAATAATTCATTGTTTTCCTTGCTGACTTTAAATGTATGGAGTACATGTAGTGTAGGTATGGGTAGTACCTTGCATGATTGCAAATATAAATACTCTGAATACTTCTCAAGAGCAACTGCGGAGATATGTAAAGTAAGTTCTTTTTAATGAGGATTTTATCCCCCTTGAGATTTCAAATCCTCTGGGCTTATTTTTTTGAACCCATTATTGTGCTGTGCATCAGCCATGGCTCCTCTCCTGTGTCTTTGCAAGGTGAAGGAGTCCACACATGCTATCGCCTGTTTGTTCTGAATTGGCCTTTTGTTGTGCAGAAAAAACAACCAACTAGAGAAGAGTTCTGTAAGTTCTAACTGTAATTACCTCCCAACATTCAGAGAAGCTAAAGTTCCATTTATAAAAGCCATCGTGCCAAGCTCATTAAAAATTTAACAAGGTCAGAAATGAAACTCCACTTCCCATTTTTCATTTAGTCCTTAATTTCAAGTATGATTTCATCAATCATTTGAAATGACTACCGCATAATTCACACTGACATTTTGTTGTCAGGTAATTTGAGCAAAATATATGCAATAAACACGATTTAATGAATGAGATGGATTTTTTGTTGTTGTACCAGCACATTATAAACCAAAACAGGCACAAAATTGTATCTTATTAAAATAACAACTACCAATCCATTGTTATTAGTTGTGTACTGTATTATCTGGGATTCTGCAGATAATTGAGAAAGTCAGGATTATGTTTTACAGTGTTAACTGCACCAGAATATTATGATTTAATCCATAATTATTTAGTTTTTAACCGAACACACAGTTTATGACAATTCATCCCAAGATTCATCCACATTAAGAACAACAATTATTTGTTGGCATTAGCCCATTTCCTGTAATCATCAGTGAGCCCGTGTCTGCCATCATATGGAGTCAGCAGGTGCCATCTCTGCCCATCGCCAGCAGTCTCACTGCTTAGACATGTTGAGGAGGAGCTGCATCAATTCAGCCTGCCAACATGAACGTGAACGTGTGGGAGAGACCGTCTTCATATCTTCCTTTCAACCATCCTATTTCTTCCTTTGGTATTTTAAGCTATGACTTGCCATCAAGCGATTTCTACTGTAATTCATTCTGGCAGGTTGTATGGCTGAGAAAGAAAAATATACCCATATCTCTGGGCCACTGTGAACAGCCGTTATATTTTTTGACTCGAGGCCCTTTTTTGAGGGCAAAATTGACAATTCTGTAGATTTTAGGCTGCCAATACTGAACATCAGTCGGTGTACGTATCTGTTCAAGGTTTTCACACTGATCCATTTTTCTGACACATGTAAACCATTGCTGTGGTTTAGTTCTTGTAAACAATATTTTTTTCCGACAGTAAACATAATTTTCACGCTTCACATTTTGTAATTGAATATTGAGTCGAATGTCAAATTCACATGTCCTCATGCTGTTATGCGGATTAGAATATGGATATGATATGATTATACTAATCATATACTACTATATGATTCCAGTAACCCCCTCGGTCATGTTAGTGTTACCCCAGAAATGTGACTCATTTCCAGGCATACACCGTCTAACCCTAATCCATGAAAGATCAGTTAGTATTCATGTCTTACAAATGAGCAAAATCCTCAAATCTTTTTGGCAGTGCGATTGAGGAAGTCTGACGCACATCATCCACCGTGACAAGATTTATCAAGCTACGCCAGCCTTTGTCTTTAGAATCCGACTGACAGACATTGCTATCAGCTTTCTTGAGATTTACTTATTTATTCATATTTTTTAATTTTTCCTTTTTTTACACTTTTACTTGTTTCTCAAAGGCAAACAGAAGACAGACATGGGGGGACATATTCAGTTTGCCTACAACAGGTAATAAATGTGGGTGTTCTGCCTGCGCGTCACAGATTAAACGTGCTTTGTTTAGGATGATTTATGGATGGGATGCTGTACTGGTGCACTCGGCTGTGAGTGGACCAGGTTTGTAAGCTGGTGAGGAAGCAGGTGAGATGGGGGGGGGGGGGGGGGGGGGGGTGGCAGGGGAAGGAAAAAGGGGTGTCAGATTTGTCTTACAGGAAGACTGATCTGTCCCTGCCCTGAGGATGCCCACTGCAACACACACCCTGGCCATTAATCACACCTAGCCTCAGACTGCTGTGTGCTTTGTATTCACTTCTTCTCAGACCAACACTTGCTGTCACCAGGCTGGGGGTAGAGTCTCACCCACACAGTCAAGGATCCTGAATAGATTGACGGCGCTTTCTCAAACAGGAGGGTGTTACAATGTGCTGCATCCCCACAATGCATTCGGTTCAATCTCGGCCAAAGAAAACCATGTTTTACACTCACAAGATGGTTGATCTCTTTTGTCATTCATTCAATTGTCATGCCATGGATGGGGAAAATATTGGCCAACACATTTAACATTACACCCGCTATATAGAAAACAACACAGTCGACAAATTGAAATCATACACAATTAAGTCAATTAAGCATGTTATCTCATGGGGACTATTTCAGAACAGTACGCAACGTTTCCAACAGTCTTTGTTTCCAAAAAGGTCCTTGTCTCCTCTTCATCCTCGTGTCCTGGTAACACAGGATTAAGCTAATTCACTATTCTCTCTGAGAGGAGGCTGAATCAGCACGTTGTCCAGCTAAAGACTTGTCGAATTAGAAACCAAACACAATTGACCTCTGATGCTCCCGTTTTAGTGGATCACAGAACCTCCAGTTCCACTGGGCCGCTGTACATGCAGAGCTTCATCCTGTCAACTCTCACAGGGTTAAACTGGGCCAGGATCCTGTCACCTTCATCAGTAGGAAGATTTTTTTTTAAGATGACGCATCATGACAATAGTTGTGGCAGTGACCATTGGAAAGAAGGTTTGTTATTTATAGTTAAAAAAAATTTGCCTTGAGATTTCAGTGGTCATCCAAGGTCCTTCTCAGGAGTCTTTGTTTATTACAGCCAGAGGGAACAGGTATTGTAATAACATTGAGAGCTGCATTGTTTCTGAGAAGTGGGGTGGGGGGGTTGGGGTTGGGGGGGTGGGTAGTGTGGTAAGGCTCTGAGCTGAAGGACTGTGGAGAGCACAACTGATGAAGAGGAAGACAAATGGGTGCAGGAAGGAAGTGTTTAGACAATGGAAGGAAGCTAGTGGAGAAAGCAGGTAATAGATAGTCAAAACTTAAAGGCTGCAAAGTTCAATTGGTTGTTATTTATTTTATTTTTTTATCATTGATTGCCCTTGATTTTATTAGATTCTTTCTGTACTGGAAATGTACATGACCCAGGATGGAAAGCAAACAGCATTTAACATCAATATGAAACAAACCCAAGTTCATTCTTGGAATCCAACCAAGTCTAAATATTAGTGACCGTGGAGCCTCATGAAACTGAGGACATTTGCACTTTAGCACATTAAAGTTTTCATGTCAAAATATTGGCCACTATTTGCTATGCACTGTGGACATGTCATAAACAGTTCATTTTTTAATCTAATCATAGTTGGTCAGGAAACATAAAAAAAATACTGAACTGTGAAAACGATACTTAAGGACACAGAGAAGTCCTTTCTAAATGGACAGGCAGATGTGTAAGTATAATTACCTTCACTGTTCAACTTTTCTGTTTGTTTATCATAACATCCACGGCAAATAGTATTAATGTGTGCCTTTGCAAATATTTGCGGCACTATATCTAATTCAAAAATCTAATTAAAGATACCAGACAGGGCAAATGGGGTTGCATGTAAAATAGCAACGCAGCACCGGCTGTCTGGTACTGCACACAGTCAAGGTCTTATCACAGGAACACTTGGGAGTGTTTGCAGTTTAGCTGCTTCTCATCTCAAATAGATCACACTGTGCTGTATGAACAGCTTGAACAGAATCAGTCCTTCACCAGCGTACACAGCCCACAGGCAGGATGTTCCTATTCATACAACATTGACTTAATGCCCCACGCGTCTAAACAGATTGGAGTGCACATTCGTTACGAGAGATCCAAAGGACGACTGTAGTTCCGCAGAAGAATGAAGATGTCATGGTGGCGCTCAAGACAGAAGTGGGATAAAGTCTCTCTCTCTCTCTCTCTCTCTCTGAGGTCGGCTCAGCAGCCCCTCTCCCCACAGCTCGGGGTAACAAGGGAAGGGAGATCAGACACGCCTAAAGAAAACACGATTGACACAGACTGCCCAGGCAGAGACAGGGCTGATTTTCCCACCAACCACAAACACAATAACCCATTTGCAACAGTGAATGTCATGCCTCGAATCAGAAAAGCCTTTATATGGAGCCGACTTTGTCCACACGTCGTATAAACAGTACTTTAAATACTAAGAGAGCAAACTAGCAGACAATTGTTTTTTTGGTGGTTGTTTTTGCTTTAGAGCTCAGTCGCAAGCAATTACTGAAAAGCTCTATTGGACCAACATAATGGAATCCAAGATGATTCTTCAGTCCTGCAGTTCACCAGTTGGCTAAACAGTTCAAGACAGAAATTATGCATTTCATTTGAAACAATATATTTTCCATAAAACCTATGGCCCATGAATTGACATTTCTTCTCCTAACCAAATGCACTGTAAACGCTCAGGCTGGTGAGCTATTTCGGGCGCCTTGCATGTCTCATTCCCAAAAAAGAGCAACATTTCTTTCTATTTTTTTTGGGGGGGGAGGGGTGCATGCTGGGAATTCCCTCAGTTTTCCCATGCTCTTGACCCCTCCCACCTCTCATTGTGTTGTGCAGAGGGGCAGGGGCCAGAGGAGGCCGGTGGCTCTGCCAGGCTGACAGATTGGCCCTCGGTGCCCTCTGCTGCCCCTCCTGCTCTGCGGCTCTATTGTCCTGCCTGCTAGGGCCCCGCCATGGGGCACACCTCCCCATTGTTTCTGACAGACCTGCAACCTGATAGCAGACTACAGAATCCTGACGCCATCTCCCTGCAGAAAGCGTGATCTTGTACAGGCTGTTGAACGAACAAGCAACATGCTTCAAAGTAAGCCGTCTGATTCTGCGAAACGGCTTGGCAGGAAGGCTGGGATTTTCAAAGTGACGAGATCGGACAGGTGAATTGTGCCTGCGTTGACGACAGCTCTATATATACACCGGTTCTGTGATGGACTGTGTGAACACAATCACAAGACTGCATGTGAGATGTAATCTATCTGTGCCCAGGAGAGATGAGGTCACAGGTATGTGCCCGTGGTGTTCTGTGGGAAGGTACATGCCCACACATGCCTTCCATAAAACCACTTATGGGAACAAACACTGCCCTCTAAGTCACATCTGCATCTCACAGGGACCACAGGGCAGCGTTCCCACATGGAGGTGGAAGCTGAACCCGGCAGTGACAGGATGGAGAGCTGTGACATGTCCTAGCAGGGCCTGACTGAGCACGGCCAGGATACTGTTGTGTTACATTAAGGAATTGTCTCCTTCTTTGTCTAACAGAACGTCTTATTTGGGCTGCAGGGAGTGAGAGGAGAGGAGTGTACAAGAGAAGAGGGGTGCTTTCTCGAGAGAATCTCGACTGAATAAAGGCTAGGTTTTAAAATACACCATACAACGTACTCAACAAAAAGCAGCCTTGATTAAGTATGCAGGTGGCAGTTATGGATGAGAGAGAGAGAGAGAGAGAGAGAGTGAGAGAAGGAGGGAGGGAAAGATAAACAGAAAGAATGACATGATGGAGATATAGTGTCTCAACTTTAAACTGCAACCTACATCTCAGGACTAAACAAGTCATTCTGCCTTAACCGTCAGGGGACCAGAGGCAGCTTGAAACACATCTGCCTCCATCTCTCAGTCTAGGTCTCAGGACGGCATCACGTTTTTCTTGTTCGTCGACTCCAACGTTGAAAGTGTAGTTATAAAGGCTGTGGTTTCAGTTTTCCTGTGGTTCTCTCCCCCCCCCCCCCCCCCCCCCCCCCCCCCCCCCCCCCCACCACCGATGAACACACTGAGCTGCATCCCAGGTGAGTCCCCGGGTGACAGAGTGACAAATGGCTGTGGAGCCTCTTGCTCAAAGTGCAGGAATCATTGTCAGTCAGTGAAGGGGACTGGATTAATGATCCCGATCCAGTGGCAAAGGGTAATCATGGGAGATTAAAGCACAGACCTCTTTCAGACACACCAGGAAGTCAGCGGAGCTCAGTTACCTGGTCCAGGGAGGACAGCATTTCGCACAGTGGGGGGGGAAAAAGATCAGATCCTCTCCGATGTGGTTCACTGTTAAGTTTATACTTCTTCCTACTCCTTTTCAGGCATATCAATTCAATGTTATGTTTATTTTGTGTTTATTTTTATTTTTGTTTATTTTTATTTGTGAAATCATTTGAACATATTCTTTGTGTTGTGTTTTCATGTTCTTAGTTTTTTTCTTCTGATATGTCTGAAATAAAGTTTAATCAAAAGTTTAATCAAATCAAACTGTTACAGTTCAGAATTGCGTCTTGCTCTCATACAGAAGTAACGTGATCATCTAAAGTCGAGTCCTCTTGTCTCTGAGTCTAACAACAGAGGGTTCATTTCCGGAAAGCGGCAAACGAGAAAGTCTTTCTGCGCTGTGTGAAAAATCCATTAACTGCTTTCCCCTATGAACGTGTCAGATCTCAGGGAGGTGGTGTAAACAATGTCAACAATGGAGCAGATCCGTGTTTTAACCAGCTGTGCTGTGTTCCCCAGTTAGGATTAGCAGGAGGAGCTGAGGACAATGACAGACTCCCAGTGATCAGCCTGGGACTCTACATAACTAATCAGCCAGGCAGGAACCCTTATCCTCCCCTTGTAATCAGGGAAAGCCTGAGACGTCTACTTTCCAAACAAATGGAGCTGATCCCTCGTAGCGCAGATGAACGTCCCCGCATATCACAAACAAACGCACCCAGTTACGGGACGAGTTCACGCTGAAGACGGCAGAAGGCCGAGAAGATCAAAGAAACCAGGTTCCCAGGGAAGGAAAAGAAAGAAGTCGGAAAAAAGAAGGGAGAGAGAGAGGAGGGAAGGCGAGAGAGGGCGAGAGCTCGAGAGCCTGACCAGAGGGAAAGAAGTCATGCAGAGCTTGGCAGGAGTTCTGCTTCCAACAGCAGCTGTGGCCCAAGCTTCATATCTTAAGGTGCTGCCTCTCCGCCCCGCCAACCTATCTACTGCTCTCATGTTCTCAATCAGAGAGGACCATAAATTATTGTCAGCGGTAATCACAGCTGTCCACCGGGGCTGCGCCCAGGGCACCCAGCTTGTCCGACTGCATATACTCACATTTTCCTGGCACGGTGTGACCAGGCAGCGGGCCGGACCTGCCTCTGGGCCGAGCCAGCAGCTCACTGCTCCAGAAACACAACCTCTCAGAGGACTTAGAGCTAATGAAAGTGATTAACCTGTCTGTATCTGTTCTCTACAGCACCATTAAACTCATTACATCAGCACCACAGACCCTGTTGGTATAGAACACTCTGTAAGGTTCGTTTTTGGTGCATGCGGAAGGAAAGCTGAGGTTAGCAATGCCAAGTGTTCAGGTCCCAGTTTGTGCGCGTGTGTATGTGTGTGTTTGTTAGTGTGTGTGTGTCTGTGACTGTCTGTGAGTTATCGAATGTACCAAGATGTACTGCTCAGGCCCCAAGGAGTGGTGTCAACTGCGGTGATGACTGAAGTTGTTTGGACGTGTGATTTGCAACGAATACAAATAAATAAATGAATGTGTTTGGCACCAAGAGCCAAGCAATAGAATCCCCCACCTTGCATTGTGCCGAGGGGAAATGCAACCTTATGCTAACCCTAGTTTGCTAGCCAGCCACATGATTAACGCAAAGATATTACCGGCTCACATGAATATGAAAAAGAGTGACTCAAATCGCAAATCTTGGCACCAGTGACAGTCTGATTTACAGACCGTTTTAACAGAGCTGACCGACGATTGGCTGAGGTGCACGAGCGATGGTGGCGTGGCTCCCTCATACAGTCCCGGTACTAACCCTTTTAATAAGGCGGACTCTACTGTCTTCTTCCCTCAACTATTTCCCCAGGACTCATCTGGCTGGCTTTGTTGGCTCGCCGCCCAGGTAATCGTAGATGGTTCTGTGTTTTTCAGGACAGTGCCGTCCTTACGCAGTGCAAACTCCCAGCAGTGGGTGGCACACCCACCTCTGGCAAGACGGTGCTGTCAGAGGAGATCAGCCAAGAGCCGCCTTCCCTTTCAATTAGCCCTCGTCTGTCTGAGAAGACCCAGCGGCGGCAGCCCAAGTGTCTGGCCGCTCCGACCACCACCCGCCAAGGAACAGTAAGGAGAGCAGGTGGGAGGAGAGAGGGAGCGAGAGAAGTAGAGACATAAGCCCCCGAAACTCCATACAGGGACTGAAATACCCTTCACTGCTGCGCTTGTAAGTCCCTCCGTAGCGCAAACGAGGCCCTGCCACAGCACGTCACAGTAAACACAGCACCATGGAAACATCGCCGGCTTGGCAGCGAAAACGCGCTATGAGATACGGCACCGACGAGGCATTTAATTCCCCAAATGACTGGATCTCCTCGTGTGTACTTCAGAGACTGGGATGGGGGGGGGGGGGGGGGGGAACAGTACGAACGAGAGTCCTTCTGCTCAAATAACCCTTCCACATCACCGGCAATAACAACCAGGAAAGAAAAGGAAGAAGAAAAAAATAAACACAGCAACGACATCGATCTACATTGCGCTAATCAAGGGGACAAATTAGAGGCTGCGTGCCAGGCATGTAACAACATGTACCGTGGGTGGGGAGAGGGGAGAGGAGGGGTGGGGGTAGGCAGGATGTGGCTGGAGCAGGGCTGCTGCAACGGAAGGTAGGGGAGGGTGGCAGCCATGCCTCCGGGTTGTTGGGTACAAATGCCACATCCAGGTGGGATTAGAGGAGCTGCACTCCAGACAGGGAGCCAGCCAGCCAGTCAGCCAGCCAGCCAACCAGCACTCCCCCTCTCAAAGTAAGAAGAGGCCTGGGGTGGAGGATGGTAAACATGGGCAGCTGGAGCTCAGGCAGGATAGTCCCAAAAGGCGCTGACAGGGACCGAACAGGGAGATGAGAAGGCGCCTCAGTCAGGTACGCTGCCTTCCCTCAGGCGCCTCCACACTCCAGTGTGGTGAACTCTCCATGGTCAACAAAGACTTTCCAAGCTGTCTACAGTACATGAAAAGCAGCACGTGTTTGGACCCTTCACATTCAAGCCTGGAAATGATTGACAGACCGCTGAGTTTGAATGTGTGCCGTGGTTAAATCTGACATTAGGATGAATTCAGTCACCTGTGGAGAGTGGGAAGTATTCCCACTGGTGATGTACATTCATGTGGAATGTGAAAAACATTCGTCCAGAATGGAAGGGTAGACTAGCATTGAAGCTCAGTGTACTTCAATCCAGAACTTTTCTCTCCTCTCCATCCCATTCCTGCTGTCCTCATCCTCCACGTCAATCAGCTTTTGCAGCAAAACAGGCTCAACTAAACCCTTACAAATCCCAAGCATTAGTATGCAGCGCCAATTAGTCTTCCGAAAACCCCTTTTTTTCTCCTCTCCCGAGCAGCAAAGGAAGATACGTTCCAACGTAATGAGGCCATTGTGTTTGGAGCTGTGGTTGGAGGTCGACTGGAGGCGCAGCACCAGCTCTTCTGGCAGCAGACCTCCACTTGGACCAGCCATCCTGGAGCAAGAGAACTCTGGAGGGTCACGCTGACATGAACAGGTGGACAATCGGCTGTGGATAGTAAAGAGTACTTTTAAGTTCCTGAAATAACTGAAGGACAAAATATGAAAAAATGATCTGGTGTGCTGAAAGTTTGAGAGTGAGGTTTTGGAACCGAACCATATTTGGATACAGGGGAACCCTGGTGGCTGAATGTCCTAAACAGGACAGAGGTGTCAGTAAATAGAAGCCTTCCCTCCAGTGGCCCGGTGCCTTCCGTGAACGTGACGTGATCATTAAAGCTGGTCGCACAAACCCCGTAGTATCCCAGAACCCAGCTCACTCTCAAGGCCCTGCCAAGATCCACCTCCTGTTTGGCCCCCTAAGTCCATGTGCATCCTGTTGAAACCATCTGCCATAGCATGCTTCTCTCTCTCTTTCTCTTTCTCTCTTTGTTCCCCTGCCATTCATAAAACAACAGCAGAAGATCAAGGCTGAACTGACAGAACAGTTCACCACCTCTTGCTGATACGGTTTCTCTACATTTTGGACCCTAATGAACGAATTTCAGATTCAAATTCACTTAGATTGACAATATGTAGTGTACTATGTTGATCTACTGTAGTTATTTTGCCATTACCTTATCTCATATGTGATAGTATCACAGTTGGACTTCACCCATCACTATAACAACAGTATGGGACAGGAGAGTGTAGTGTAGGGTTGAACAGTATACAGTGGGGTACAGGACAGGAGAGAGCGTCCTCTCTTCACAGATGAGCAGCACGGGGCCCTTTTGGTGAGCACCAGCACTTGTCAGCGGAGATAAACTGCAGCTCCTGGGAGTGCCCCAGTTCTGACAAAATCCTCCCCCTCCATCAGTCACATCATCTGACTCAGTGAAGGAGTCTGTGCCCTGCTCGAGGTCACACTAACCAGGAGACACAAGCTGTTCTTCTCCAGGTGTTCATTAATGCACTTGTCCTTGATGCCTCCGCAGCAACGCAACACAAAGACAACACATCCCTGCCTGCCGTGTTCTAATTACACAGAGGAGGATATGCATCATGCTTTTTCGCTAACAGACTTGTAAATGTCAAACAATGGCAGGCGCGCCCGTTAGATGGTTTGTTGTTGCTGCTGCCGTGGTTCGGGCGCCTCGTCCTACGAGGACAAACACAAGCAGTCTGGGACGGCGGTGGGACGGACGAAGGCTTTGATGTGGGGGACGTTGGGGACAGCTGATGGGGGGGGGGGGGGGGGACCAGGGCTTCTGAATGCAGCGCTGGAGGAATTCATCAAAACTTCACCGGCATTAGCATATGGGACTCGTTATCATGTGATACCCGATCTTCTGTAAAACAGCCTCCCTGCCTTCTCCCTATCCTTCTGCCCTGTCTCCTCCCCCCTCCCCCCCCTGCTCAGGCAGGAGCAGAGTGATGACTCCTGGACCACAGTCCTGCTCTTGGAGGCCCAAGCGGGTTTCCACTAGCCGGCAAAGCTACACGGCTAATGATCCAGGAAGCGTCCAGCATCTTTACAGTCTGTGATAAGGACACGTATTGCCGGGGTAGAGAATGGACAGAGCGTGCCTGGGGGTGGGGGGTAAGGGGGCAAAGGCATCTTTCAAAATACGGGAAGGCAATTATATGCACCATACCCACCATGGATGACTGTCGCTGAGGATGTAACTGCTCTAATGGAGGCATTTAAGGGTACTTTAGAGATGATGTCGAACCAGCCTTCCAGGTTAGATTCGGGGATCTTACGAGATTTTTCTCTAACACTGTGGAAGGTTTTGTGAAAAAGGTTATTTCGCCTGAACTCTCAAAGTACGCCTCGCGTTTGCATCCATTTGATCGCGAGACAAAATCAGGGCGGCCACTGCGCTTTAGAAGAAAGAATACTGATAGGCCGTGTCGGTCCAGATGAGGAAAATAAACCTTCTAGTCACCAACTGTACGGACAATGTGCGGTAATGTCCAGTCATCCCATTATCACAGCCCAAATAGTCAGATGGCTCAGCGGGTTAAGGCATTGGCCTCATGAGTGGAAGGTTGTGAGCTTGAACCCCGGCTGTGGCTATGTAATGTTGTGTCCTTGGTCAAGGCACTTCCCCCTACTTGGCTCAGGGAGAATGTCCCTGTACTTACTGCTAAATGACGTATTATTATTAAATAGCCAGAGTGATCCACCACATCTGTCCCTGGGGGGGTGGGGGGGGGTGGGAAAGGCTGTTATTACTTACTGTCTGAGGGAAGCTGTCCATCTGTGAGGTAGCATAGCACCACAAAGGCCTTGTTTCATGTGGCCCCTGTCAAGAACATGGCACACGTCTGAACTGTTTCCATTCTCTCTCACAACCATCCCCCCCCCCACTCCCCTCCCCCTCACCACCTTCTACATCAAAGCCATAGCTTGGGGGGATGGAGGGGGGGGGGGGGGGGGGGGTGGTGGGAGGGGGAGGATTGACCAAGAGTTACCGGGTCCACACAAATAAGCATTCCGCTCTGGCTTCCTTTACATCACGATGTTAGCATATGCCATCCACATGGCTGGCATGGAACAAAACCTCTAGTGTCCACTGGCTATTGTTTGAAGAAGGGTTCAAAGCGAGACAGTGCGGAGATGGACTGCAGTGTGGAAGCAACCCATTAACGTCTCTCATACCTCTCAAAGAACATGACGGCGTTAGCCAACATCTTCAGGCTGTCTATCCCCCTCGTACAGAATCACACATCCCTGGATAATGATTTAGCAGAACTTTATGGCCCTTCAGTAAATGAAGAATTCGCTGAACTATGCCGAACAGGTTTGACACTAAACTGGAAGCGCTCCTCCCCAGTCAGATGTAAACTTTCTACGACTGAGTGCCATCTTCTTCTTTTCTACAACACATGCAGATTCTCTGCAGAGCCTTTCTTTTGTACCGTTTAACCCCAAATGACGAAGAGGGATTCGGTGAGAACTCATGCAGTGAAATGTTGTAGAATACCTTCTGTACGAATGAAAAAGCGGATGCTAGCACAGAAACACACTGGAATTAGAGGAGGCTTGGAATTAGACAGGGCTTAATGTGTGATGTGTGTCACAATTTGGAGTTAAGTCTGTGATGTTATACTCTAACACATCATTTTATGCATATGTCACTTGCAGCTAAAGCTACTTAGGGTAGCATCTTTAACAGTTAATAGAAAAAAGCTGTGTTTGTTATTTGCAGGGACGTTTCTAGGATTGAAAGAAAGGGGGGGCTTAGCCCCTGGCATTTTCTGTCGACGGGGGGGGGGGGGGGGGGGGGGGGGGGTAGTCGCACTGTAGTCCGATGCGAGCTAGCCAGCGATTCCCAAAGACGTCAGTTTTTTACTCGTTTTTCGAACTTGTGGGTTACATTTTTGACGCTCAAGTGACCGACATTTAACCGAGAGCATCCGGTAATTTTCGAAATAAAATATTGTTATTAATTATCGTTTTTCTTCGGCGGCCCGATGATAATCCCCATAATTATTTAGGGGGGCTGAAGAACATTTAGGGGGGGCTTCAGCCCCCCTAAAACAGGGCTAACGACTGACTTTTACGCTGCTGAAGGGCGCTCCCTCGCTCAAAAAACTATTTTATTATCTTTCTCTCACTTTCCTTAAGCCTGTCAGCAAGGCTATCCGGCAGCAGCATAGGCAAATGTGTGAGGGGAGGGGGGGGGGGGGGGGGCTCAAAAACACCAGCAAATCAATCAGGGGAGGTTTGCCCTTCTGGAGCAACAAGCTCCCATCCCAAACAGTCATCAGTCATGTCGTGCTTGTGGTTGTCCTCTCGCCTGTTTTCACACCATTTTTCTCGCTCCCCAGCTAACGTGGTGACTTATTATGTTTTCCACCAACTTGATTCCCCATGTTGTTTGCACTCTCGCTCGCCTGCCCGTGAGTTACGATTCCCCTTCCCCGATTTTCCATCTCAATAGCTGGAGAATTAGCTCCAAATGTCTGGCAGAGAGTCAGTTGCAAGCTGGGAAGACGTGGAGGGGGGAAGACAGAGAGAGAGGGATCGAAAGAGAGAAGGAGAGGGAGAGAAAGAGAGAGAACAATAGAGAGGCGTATAAGTACTCTTGGTCTTTTGATCCGTATATTCTTACGGTAGGTGTCTGCCAGTTATTTTCATTGGGACTTAGAAACATCTGTCCTGATTGAAACAGAGGGGATCCTGGCTGCACTCAGAGAGCCTGTTCTCATATTAACATGGAAGAACACTGTGCAGTTCTCAAACCAGCTCTGTAGAAGACGTGCAGTACAGGGTGAAATTAAAACAGCTGCTCACTCGGGGTGAGGCTACATGGTTAGAGTTGTCATCGTCCCATGTGCCTGCAAGCGACCCCGTCTAACCCCACCCTCGCACTCATGACTGGACAGACTGAACACAACAACCCCGTAAATCACTACAGAGGAAAGACAATACCGGACTGTGTCCTTGCACCAGATCTTGTGTCATGCACCCGACACACACCGGTTAGCAAGGGCGCTCCTTCTGTAACTAAACCAAACCCAACAGTAGAATTGATCAAGGTATCGATCAGAAAGCAGAGGGCAGCAGTAAGCACAGTTTCAGCCGCGAACAATACGTGTGACAGAGTCTGCTGAAAGCTGAAGATGCTCCAGCACTGGTGTCAAACCTGTGCCATCGAGAGCCAAGAGGGGGCAGGTTTTTGTGTTAACCAAGCACTGCACCAGCTGATTTCACTAGCGAGTCTCTCTACTCTCTCTCTGAAATCAGCTTGTGCAGTGCTTGGTTGAAGTAAAAACTTGCACCCTCTTGGCCCTCGATGGCACATTTTTGACACCAATGTGCAATCTTTGTCCCAAGAACTGAAATGCCTCATCTTCGATTATGAAAATGAAATAAAATCTAAGCTATACCCAAAAGGGTGATATCGTATATCAGAGTATAGCTGTGCAAACCCGACCGTTCACCTTCCAGGCTTTCATAAGGTCAACTCGGAGGATATGGCGCCTTACAGTAACACTATCAGCACTGCCAATAGAATGTGCTTGAAAGTGTCTGCGCCTATCAGTTCACTTCTTAGAAGCTTTCATATAAAACCTATACTGAAAGCACAGTTGGTAATTCAGAGTGCTTTCATGTCCGAAAACAATCTAGCAAAATAACGATTTCAGAAGATTTCTAGAATTATTGATATAGGATTCAAAATATTTTGAGTTTTGAATTTCACTGAACATACCAAGTTTGACTAAATGTGAATACACAGACAGAAGACGATGGAGCACAAGGTTTCCAGGTTCCAAATCGAAGGTCTTTCTAGAAGGTCCTTCTGTTTCCAGTAGGGTAGAGATGCTGATATTCCTTCACCTGCAGGCTGGGACAGCAGACAAACATGACCGACCGTGTGAACATAAACTCCATCAGGAGTGATGGATGACCTGTGAGGCAGGGTGTGGCTATGTGATGCTACCTAGGAGACATCCCACAGTGCCTGACACACGTCCAGACCCTCTGTCTCCCCTGTCGTCACACACACACACACGCACACACACACACACACTACCACAAGGCAAACCACAGATGGTTGTGGTTGGCTGGAATGTGGTGCAGTTTGGTGTTGCTGCATGCAGAGTGAACTGAGGGCTCCTCCAAGCACAAGGAGTCCAGTGTGATTCTGGACAAGCAGCTTCCAACAATATCACCCCACTCCTGCCTGCCGTCTCCATGGTAAACAGGATGGTGGGGAAAACCAGGAGCGAGAGAAGGGGAGAGAGCGATCAAGCATCTTTTCCAGGAAGGGCCTAACAGGGCCGGGGGCCCTGAAAAACAAGGCTAATTTGAAGGTCGTTTAAAGAGCGTCAGGCGATGTGGCTCGGGGGGGGGGAGCTGCTGTGAGAGGGGCGCAGGGGGAGCAGTAGGGGGAGCGGTAGGGGGAGCGGTAGGGGGAGCGCGGCGCTGAGGCAGGCGCTCCGGTGCTCTCCCCGGTGCTCTTCATCAATCTCCCCGGTCCGCCGAGAGCCTCCTCTGACCC
The DNA here is from genome assembly GCA_030340685.1 of Protosalanx chinensis. Lineage (NCBI taxonomy): Eukaryota > Metazoa > Chordata > Actinopteri > Osmeriformes > Salangidae > Protosalanx > Protosalanx chinensis. The sequence goes on from CM059318.1 coordinate 11,592,428, forward strand.
ACATAGCAGCCTGCGGTGAAGGGGGGGCTTTCTTCCATTATTGATACCCCTGCATCACACACCCCCCACTTACCTCCACCAGCACAGCAGAGGAGCCCCAAAGGTCAAAGAACCACAGGCAGACATTTAGCCTCTCACTCACCATCACAAAGTAAGTGACAAAAGTCGCCCTTTGAGATCGCTATTGTATACAAAGCATAGTTCCCGGTAACTGAGACACTAGCAGCCTACTTCTAACAGCAAGGGAAATATGTGCATTTATTAAGTGAGCCAACTTCACAGATCCTGCAGCATCTCAGCAGTTCAGCCAAGGTCAGCGCAACAGGCAAGAGGGAATACGGAGGGAAACAGCTGTTTGTCTTCCATGTCTTCAAAGTGCATCGATTATGCTACGTGGAAACACACTTGTGAGTTTTCTCAAAAGAGTTTGTGTCTAGGCACCGGGGGAAATTCCTATTTCTTTGGTAACATCCCCTGCAGCCCTGCAGCTTGTGAGACAGAGGTCCAGTACCTCTCATGTTGTTATGTAAAGGGTTCAGAAACTGCCAGGGAAGAACAAAACTACAGAAACTGATACAATATTTGCCAAAGAGGATTCTTTTTTTCCCCACCTGGTCAGGCTCCACACATTTGCACAACTGGTGTTTAAACAAACAGGTAAGACGTGTGTATGGTGTTGACGCTGGATACCTCAGTGGTATTAACACAATAAACCGTGAATTCCAACTCTCTGAGTGAGCGAAAGAGCATTTCACACATTTCCTGGTGGTTAACACTGAGATGAGAGACTGGGCTGAGGCAGAAGGCCCCAAATCGGAATGAGAACTACACCTAGCCTAACTTGGACACTGTGAGTGTGTGTGAAGGCAGTTTTCTAAATAGGCAGAGGGACTTAAGTCTCCAGAAATCCATGGGGTCATCCCATATTTTTTGTTAGGGAGGATTGTACAAAAAAATGTAATGGGTGAATGTCATTTAGGAAAATCCAAAAATAAGATTTCAAAACATGGAAAAGTGGAAACCCTTTCAAGACCCTCCAAGAGTCAAAGGTCACTAAGAATGCCGTGTGTGTGTGTGTACTGAGTGTGTATGTGTATTTGGTGTAAAGACAGAAACAGACACACAGTATGGCTGATGCTACTAAACAGCCTCTGAAGGTTAGAAACACTGGCATTACTTGCTGACAAAACTCTCCAACACATATCTCCCTGTCACGACGCAGATACAACTGTGTTTACAAAAGCATTTACACACTGCCTGCGATGAAAACATGGTTATTGGTTTACTGTCTCATTGTCTGAACAAAGACAGAAAATATCACCTCCGAAGCTTTCCATAATCTTCGATTTTAACACTGAATAGGAGTATGAAGGAAGGCTTCAGCTCCGAAACAATGGGCTGTTTGTTTTTTGCATACGTCTCAAATTTAGGCCAAGGTTTGAAGAGGATAAAGACTAGTTTAAGCCACACTAAGACTTGGCCATTGCAGAGAACAATTCACATTTAAATGAAGCAAAAACCAAAAATGCAGGCATTATATGATGTTCTGAAGGCTCGAACAGGAGCTTATCTTAACCAATCATGTCATTATATATCCTACCCTTGGACAGCATGGATCCATGCAAGCCAGAGGAGGTTGCTGTTGCGTTTTGTTGTATACTGCTGTTACTTGCATAAACACTTTGATTAAAATGCTGGGACAATTGTCTTCAGTATAGCAGCCTTTATCTGAACAGGCAGCAGTGAAGTATTAGCATACTCTCTGCAAGTGACTAGAAACACCTTTGTTGATGGGGTAAACCACTTATAGAATCCTAAACCCAAAAATGTGCTGCATTTCTCCAAAGTGTGGTTTTCGTACATGATAAAAATACAAATATGGCCTTGTGCTCAGACATTCGGTATTGTAAAAGCCATGGAACAATACATCTGAATGCAAGGAATCTTTCTGTAAGCCTTACCATTATGTTCCACCTGAACTTCATTGTTACTTTTAGATTAAGATACATTTTGTTATCATTTGAAAGGCGAGCATAATCGCAGTGTTGCATGGCCATACGTGTGTATGTGCCTGTGTTTGACAACAGCTTATCACTGGAAATGCGACCCTGAACCCATGTTGTGGGTGAGGACAGGGCCCAGTGTGAATGTCTGAAGGCTCATGTTTGTGGGTAAACTAACACAGGAAGTGGGGACAGCTGCAAAACTGAAACTGAGGAGCCATGTTTGTGGTTCATAGTGTGTCAACTGTGACCTGCGTGGAAAAATGACTGCAAAGGTGTGGTACTCACTCAGTGTATGTACATCAGGCTAAATGACAAGAAGCACACGTGAAGTTGGGCCGTGGTTTAATTAGGAGTTTAGCAAACAATAAACTCCATGTCTAAATTACAGATGAAACTGCTCCTACTGAAGCTTGTTTAAGTGATGGGTTGTTCACTACAAATATTAGAGCAGTGAGGTAATAATAGAAGAAACCTGGAGGAAATCAAAACCAAATAATCATTAATGATTATATGACAGGTGATCTCATTTTATAGAGGATGCATTGAAATCCGTTTAATGAGAAAAATAAAACCTGACGATGTGTTTAAAAGTGATATTTCATCTCGGAGTCAGACCAATAAACAGACCAAGTTGGTTGTCAGGCTGTTTGGTGGCTGTGAGTCATACAGGGAGGGAGTTTTTGGAGGCCGTGTGAAGTCTGGTGCCCTGTGACTCGGATGCGTGTGTGTGCGGCTGCACAGTTTAGAGCACAACCACCACCGCAGGTGAGGAGTGTCAGAGCCGTTAATGAGAACCATAATTCCGTTTTTTTTCATTAACACATTTGCACAAACACACACGCTCAGATATATATTTTTTGTATTAGTTGTCAATATAAGTTCGGTTTAATTTTATTTAGAATGTTTTTAAGAGATCTATTTAATTTATATCTCACTCACAGTAGTTGAAGTTAGAAAATAAAGACAAAAGTGCTGAAAGACGTCTTTTGAGGGGTGTTGGGAATCGAACCGGCAACCTTCTGATTACTAACCCGATTCCCTCAGTGCTCAGCCACCTGACTCCCATGAACTGGAATGAACATCAAATCAAGTGTATACAAATGTACTTCATGGCCAGTTCGCTCCAAATGTTAGTTTAGTGTATCATCACAACCATCATACTGTACACACCATACACACACAACACACTGCATTCACACAGTAATACTCTCCGAGCATAGACACAGAACACCCACCATCACCCAGAGAACGCTGCATGACTGTATCTGTGGAACTGACATTTATACATACTGGACTTTACTGTTTTTTGTTTTGTTTTTTTTTGCAGCTGTGTGATGTGCAATTAAGTTGGCAGTTCTGTCATTCACTATAAGCAGAAGGGATAAGTGCTTGAAGGGGGTTTGTCATTGCTGAGTTTGTCAAAGGCCCTAGTTTATACACTTAGCATGTTGGAGCTTTAATTTCACTGTACAATAAAACAACACCACAAACTGCAATACGTTGACATGGACATTTTTGTACTTTAAACAATCATTCAAAAAGGACTTCCCAGAGCTTGTGAGATGATGTCTCTGTGGCCCGGAGTGCCGTCCTCACAACATCTACCATATGAGGAGACATGACAAGGCTCTGGGGGTTACACAGCTCTGCAGATCATTCTCACACTACGCCAAGATGCAACTTTGGCCCGGAGAGCAAATTCAATGCTGACTCCCATCTCCCTGCACACATTACAGTGTACATGGAGCTCAGCTGCCATTAAGTCTGCACCTAGTCAATGGTAAACTAACAAAGAGACACAGAGAGAGAGAGACGCACACACACACATACACACACAGTTTCATTGCTACTCTCCTCTGTCACTGCCTGCTGTGAAAACAACCACTCTTCTCCCCTCTCCCGTTCTCCCGTTCCCTCTCCCTCTCTCCCTCTCTCTCTCCCTTGGACGCCAGCCTGACATACCAGACCTTGTTCGTTAGCGCATATTCTTACCCGCCGTTACTAAATTAGGAAGCCAGAAAGAGCAAAGTGAGGGTGGCTGCCAAGGCAGCAGAAGAAGGGGCTGCTTAGGCCTGGCTTTGCTGAGGGCCCATGCCAGCCCTGCCAGCTTCATTAAGAGCCACTTGGGCTTCAGAAATAGAAGGCCATCGGGGAGCGGGGCCAAACAGGACCCTGAAAGCCAGGCCAAAAACTCATGTGGGACAAACAAACAAACAAGCTTTCCGTCTCATGCACTGCCAGAATCAACCGGCATTGGCCACCCTGAGGAGCCATCCTAAGTTATCTTGGGCAGTCCTGTAAACAAGGTGTGCGCTGCCACAAGTTTCAAATGGGTGACAGGGCCAGAACTACAAACCTGGTAGGAACTCATTACCCTGCAGACTCTTCAGAGACCAATTTCTTAACGGGGCCACAGGGAGTTAACAATTTGCTTTTTGACACTAATTGTAGGCTGCTCACTGATGCGAAATAGGATGTTTAATATTGTTTCCTTTTCCCTCATTTCAAAACAGGAGCAAACTGGAAAGGATATTGTTTCACATGCCATAGGGATCAGTGGCTCCTGCTTAAGCAGGAGATCAGTCAGTCTCTCTAATGTCTCACCTGGACATGATGAGACCATTTATCCTCGTCCTTATATGCTGAATTGTAGGTTTTCCCAAATCCCCATCATATCTGAAAGAATCACATGTGAGAGCCTTAAGAACTGAATGACGTGTGTGAGATGGCACCAATATCTCAGTCCTGCGTTTTGAAGGCAGCTGTAGTAGTTGTGATGTCTAGGATCATACTGACATCTGCTGGACAGAAGACGACCGCCTCAAACTCTGGTCACACACTATTGGCCAGAGCACAAAAAAAGGATTTGGCATATCAAAATACAAGAATTACTATCCCTCTATATCCTGCCATAAAAAGTGCTTAGTGCTAGATCGTAAATCGTGGAATGGAAGCTGAAAACAAGGCAATACTGCAGAACGAAACTGCATGTAAAAACGGATTTATTTGTCACTGAGGCACAGTAAAATTGATACAAATGTTGATACACCCCCTGTCTAGGAAGAGGTCCCATACAGGAAACAGACTGGTTACTCATATCAATGCCTTCAGTGTTTATAAATGGTTAGAAATGTGATGGCGTTTAGGTCAGGGATTTGTGAGTTTTGACACAGCAAACTCAACAAAACATATCTGTACAGACCTCGTTCTTTGAGTTCAAGTCAGCCTCACGGACGCTGTTTTCTGGGGTTTTCTTGAAACGTTGAACATTGCAGTTCTTGAACGTTCCTCCTCCGGAGGTTTTGAGTTACCGCCACGTAATATGCTGCTACAATGGTACAATTTACGCTACAAAATAACACAAGTTGCTTGCCTTTCTCAACTACTCATTCAAATAAACTAACAAAATATACTACCCCAGGCACAAAAGGATAAGATGGCATGGCGGTTACAGTCAACCCGTGTGTAGTTAAGTGCGGTGTCCACGGCGACAGGCGCGGAAAATGACAACAAACGTGAGACGGGTGATTCATGAAAGCTTGGACAGCATCAGAAGCAGCACGAGTTAGGAAAAAGAACTGACGAAGAGTCGTAAATATCTTCATCTAACCCAGTGTTCATGGTGAATATCCCCGCTTGCATACATCTGGATCACAGCTGTACGTGATTCTTCTGAAACCAGTAGAACAGAAGCGGTGTTTTTACCTGCCGCCTATTTGTGATGGTTGGGGATGATGATGATGGTTCTAAGGTTTTCTAATAAAACTCCACTCTGTTTTATAGCTTTGTTGTTAATTACCCATTCCCAGGTTCATGAGCATGGAGAGCACCGTAGGTAGTCTTGGTGACTTATCATTTGATAAAGAAGGGACAGGATCTGGAGGAGGAAGAAGCGGCACGGTGGACATGATCACCCCCCAGGAAAAACTGTGTCACTTTGAAAGTCGAGCCCAGTGCCTTGCGGATGCACAAGAGGTAGGTACACTGCATCCAGCCTGGTGGTGTGCACATCCAATAGCTGGACACTACACATGGACATACAGTATCTTACCGAACAGGTGGGATTTATGTAAAAGAAATGTGGAACATTTAAAATTCCTCTTTTCCACAGTATGATGCTTGTATCCAGGACCTTGTTCGCTGTGTGGCCCTGACCAGACTTGTTCACGGAGATGGACATCTGAAACTAGCCCAGGCCCATGCCAAACTGGCAAAGGCGTACCTTCAGTTTAAAGGTTAATAGACAAACGCAGCACACAGAGCAGTTGAAAACCTTACCGTATTTTGGCCCAAACATGGGGCCATCATTTTGACAAATACATTTTTCTGCACCAGGTTGGGGAGCACAGGCCCAGGAGCATGCAGTCAGAGCCAGGGATCTACTGCCCCTCTCCAGCCTGAGCTCCACCAGTCCAGAGGAGAGGCTCCAGATGCATGCCTGTCTGCTCAGCATCCACCAGACACAAGGGGGCGCTGCTCTGTTCCTGGACAGATATCCATTACTGTCCCTAGTGGGCGCTGACTCGTGGATCTTGTCCTCAGGGCCCACCGTCCTGTAGGTTTGAGATGTTTCCCTGCTCCAACAGGACTGATCCAAATCAGTGAATTGTGGCGATCGGGCTACGCAGAAAACCCTGATTGAGTTGAATCAGATGCGTTGGATCAGGGAAACATTTAAACGACACACAGAGCCACCCATCTAAGGGCCCATCAGTATAATAATAGTGCCTGTTTTTTTTAGCACTAGGAGTCATATGAACCATTGCAGTTCCTTAACCATTCTAACTTTAAAGGAGGCAGAGTCCAGCTATGAAAAGGCCAAAATAATTGTGGAGGAGCTCAGTCAGTCAGGTGGCCTGAGCAAGGAGGAGAGACTGGAGGCTGATCTGAAGATATCCAGCTCTCTGTTCAGGTACTGGTCTCTGGGATCATGTTTCAACTAAATGGGTTGATAGGAACCTCTGGGTTACTTGCTTGTTACAATTTGTCTCGACAGTCATTCGTTAAAAGTTTTTATTTTGTGTTTTGTGTTTTGACCACAGGGTGGAGACAATGTTTAACAAATCTATTTTGCCCCCCAAAAATAACTTGAAGAAACTATGCTTGGATGAAATAGATTTTAGATTTCCCCTTTAGTCTACATTAAGTATACATTTCAAAACCTGCCGATCGAACCCAAAGTGCTTAATACAGCTTAACCTTTTAAGATGCTGTCTGATCTCAAGTTGTGTGTGTGTCCTGGATGTGTGTGCTCGTGTGTGTGTGTGTGTGTATACACTGTATGTGAGGAACAGAGCCATGGGGAAAAAGCATGTTGCCCTTTAAAAAATGATGGATGATTATTTCCCCTCTCTTCAGCCTCAGTGTTTTAATCTGAACCGTTTTCTGAGTTCACAGGTTGCTTTTTAGATTCAGCCATATTGATTACTCACCACACATTTGGTAGAAGATCTGGAGGAGGGTATAGACCCGTTTTAAGATGAAAGAAAACCTGATTTGTTAGAAGCACACATCCAACAGCAACCATAACCAGCCAGGTGATTAGAGATGTAATACTTTGCACAGCCGTTAACGTTGACTGGTTGAAGTATTTACGACATTGAAAATAGATGAACTTGCAAAAGTGTGTGTGTGTGTGTGTGTGTGGGGGGGGGGGGGGGGGGGGGGGGAGATACAAAGAATTTCTGGATTGTGTCAATCTTTGAGGCTTATTTGAGTGAGGAGTTTGTTTACTTGATTTGTGTAATTGGAAAAATGTGCAGAGTCTGCCTGGAGGGTAAGCTTGCTAAAGCTCTTTTGTTAGAGGATGACTGAACTTTGCTAGGCCTTTGTAGTGCCCTCAGTCCAGAGACTGTTTTTGTTCGTTGGTTGTTTGTTAATCAAACAACATGGCTCAGCACACGTTTTGGTCATTTTGGACAATTCAAGCTATACCAGAGGCTGCGTTAGGGAACCCCTTGGGGAAATAGCGCACACTGTATCTCACCAAGAGAACCGACAGCGACACTACCAAGAGCGTCTTGACATCGAGCTTCTGATGGATTCAAGATGAATCCAATTGAGGGTGCTTGTTAGCCTCACTCACTGACAGTTTACATTCCATCGGTCTGTACATCATGCGCACACATCCAGGTGATGGCATAATCTGTTTACCTGGAGCACAATTAAACTGAAAGGCCAAAGAACAGTGCTGTGTTTGTCCTACTGTAGCACCAGCTGCTCAATCCAGCGCTGTAGTCAAGCTGACTGGAAACCTCCTTCACTCCCCACTCAGTGTTTTCTTGGCTTTACTTGACTGTGTAATATTTTCCGGTAAAAGACCCCAACGCAGAGAGCCCAACTTTGCTTCAACACTGGTCTGGTAGTGATTTCTAAACAGAGGGCTATGTGGGCTGCCTTGGCAGTACTGTTAACCACAATGAATATGGAACCACTCAAGGGGAGACTGAATTTGATTTCAGCTTCAGAGGACATAAGTCCCCTTCTGTCAGGAAGCCTGTGAGCAAGGCTGTTGGATAAGAATGTGCTCTGTAATCTCTCCCAGGTTGTTCTGTTCAGGCAAGAAGGGAGGGTGCACTAGGCACTAGGTACAGCCTCAGTGCCAGCTCTGTCAGCTCTTGTCCAGCTGCCGTTAAAGGCTCTGCTTGTCCCTGGATCCTGGGAGCCCAAGAACAGGGCTGGAGCCAATGGGAGGAGCCGTCCCCATAGCCTGCTCCAATCAAATCATGTTTTCATAATCTGGAATCCATGGGAAAACTCTCAAAGCATTTGCTGCTCCTCTAGCCCTGGCGTTTCCCTGTCCACATATCTCAGTGAAGTCTTGGTCTCAGCTCTGTATTGGAGGATGATGTGACTCCAGCGTTGTTAACTGTGGTTGAACCACACAAGACCGAACGGTGGGTGAGGATGTGGATAGATTGATCTCTTGGAGATGGTCTTTCATTCCCCCACATTCTGTTGCCTCCAAGGATAGTAACTGCGCAGCGTAGAGACGTGAATATTGACGTGCCCTCTTAGAAACAGCACTCCCTGAAGCCGAAATCGAATTGCGAGTCCATTAGAGCGTTTGAGTCGTGGAGGGAGCCAAGACTGTTAGCAGAATGGATGGATGGAGTCTGTCTTCTGGCTGAGGAGAACGCCCTTGTGTCGTCACTGGAAGCCCCCGCTCCCAACCCACCCTGCTGAACCTGTGGAGATGCCATCCTCATTAAGTGGATTTAAAATCGGAAATATGCACCTCCAATCTGCATACTTCGGTCAAATGGCTGTCGGATATGTTGTTTTTCTGGTTAAAGTTGGTTTTTCTGACCAACAGTGGCATTGCCTTTCTTAGTGAAGGTCGTTGCTCTGGGATCTTTTGTGGTTGTTGCTGCTGGATGGACATCGCATCTGTACTGCAAGGATGGACAAACCTAATTTAGTCATCCTGGAGTGGGGGAGCAGAGACCTTTTGTAGCTGAATGAGTTCAGGGAAAGTACTCTGGCAAAGTCAGAGTAGCTTTATTTATAATGGTGGGTTAAGATCCACATACTTTGCTGAGAGGACACCATTAGGCACCTGTGAAAGAGCACAGCCAGAGATGGTAAACAGTGCTTTGGGTAAATATTTCCCTATTATAGCCTGGGCCTGTACAGCTACTGTAGAACCAGCCTTCCAGCGTTTTCTCCAGCCAGCCAGAACCCTCCTTAGCCCAGCCATACAGCACCCTTCCTTCCTTCTATAGCTATAGCTGGCCATACAGTCTCCTCTGTCTAGCTATAGCTTTTCTAACACACTGTGCCTATTGTTCCTGCTGGCCTGCAGGGTGTTCCAGCGTCAGGGGAGATCTGACGAGGCTCTGCAGCAGTGTGAGACCTCCCTGGAGCTCCTGGAGGGCTGCGAGCGGCCGGGCCAAGTCTGCTCCATCTACCAGGACATGGCTGCCATCGAACAGGCCCGGGGACACCTGGACAGAGCCATAGAGCACCTCTCCACGGTGACCAAAAACCCCCACCTTTTTTGATTTAGCTACGGGGCTACGCCTATGAGAGTGTGCTGCAGTGATCTGTCTTGTTGATGTTTTTTTTTTTTCCTCGTAGGCTCATGCCATTGCTGTGAGTCAGTGTCCGGGGGACCTGGAGGGGGCTCGCGTCGCCCACAGCCTGGCGCTGGCTCTCTCCACTGCTGCACAGCCACACCACAATGGTCAGTCTATTCACAGCTTGGCCTGGAAGGAGATGACATGAATCCACAGTAGTACACACTTTCTGCGTGTGACTTTTCTTTCATATTTCTGAGGGCAAGTCTTATAATAGTCTTCTGGAAAATAGGTTACATAAGTGTAAAGGTTCATGATTGTGTTACCCTCCCAGGCTCTGAAGAGGGGTCCTTATCTTAGTCAGATGAACCGATGGTCCCAGTCCAGTAGAAGGAGAAGCTATATGCTGTACGATGGTTGCAGTAGTGCAGGGTAAAAAGAAACAGACAAGCCAGCACAATATGCTTCAGCTGTTTGTTTGTTTGTCTCATTTATGTTTTAGACTCGGCCACCAAGTACTTTTTGGGAAGTCTGACAGCCTACAGGAGCTTGTTGGGTTCCCATGATGCTGTGACCCTTTCTGTTCAAGATGACTACTGTCGTCTCCTCCTCCTGACAGGCCAGCAGCAGGTCCTCGCACAAATTCATGGCAATATTAGCTCCTGCTTGCTGAAGCTGTGGGTCAATTCACAGTAGTGAATGTAGTAGTGCTAGTTTGAGCAGCGTCGATGTTGTTCTGCACCGCTGCAGTCGTGCCTGGAGCTCCAGAGGGCGTCCCTGCCCCTGAAGAAGGCAGCCTTCGGGGACCTGAGTCCCGAGGTGGCCGGCACCCTGCAGCTGATAGGAGGCGTGGAGATGGCTCAGGGTCAAGTCCGCCAGGCCCACAGGAGCATGAGGAAGGTAAAACATGGCAGCGGACACGCTTTTAGCACAGTAGACCACACTTTATCCTCATCTAAACTCTATCCCACCACCAGCTAATGGATTGGCCTGACATGGTATCAGAAAAGAAGTGTTTGATGTTTTCCTTCATTTTGCAATACTTTGTTGGTGGAAATTTAAGACTGGGTTTTATTCTTTGTGGCTGGCTGTGTACATGTGATACTGTTTCTTCCAAACCACGTGTGTTTTATCGACCCGTCTTCCTGCCAAAATATGCGGTCAGGACCTACTAAAAGGCCAGGAGTCAAGGGGGTAGGGCTATCATTATATCAATACCCCAATGAGAATGTGAGCAAAGCCCACGGAAATATACGTATTTATACACACAATGCTTCACAGTTGTAGAGGGACAAGCTATTTCTACCACGGTCTCTGAGGCACAGGACCAGTTCAGAGTAATAAGCTAATCTTGGCTGTGTGAACAAGCACTCTCCTCAGTGTAAAATGTCACCCAGAATGACATTGTACTTTCTGTTTTGGGATATTACCAAGAAGGATGGATTGTGAGTGTTGGAATTAGAGTAGAACCTAATTGACTGCTGTCAACTAAAAAGACCCCTGGTTATTCTGGACGTGCTGTCCCTAGGCTGAAAGGGAAAGTCTTCAGTCTGTCTCAGGATTGTCAGAGGTACTCCTTCAGCTCTAAAGTCTATAGGCCATATACTCTCATCCCAACTGGTCTCCCCTTATCCATTCACACCCGATGGTCAAAATACCTTTCCTGGTCTTTCCATTCCTCCAAGTGTGAGTCACCACTCCCATAAGGCTTCTACCCTGTGGTCCTCTTAGCTCAAGAATAGGCCTGAACGGTGGGTAAGAGGGGGATTTTCTCTGCAGAGCTAGTATCAACATGACTGTAAGCGAAGGAGAGTGGTTGCTATGTTGCTTTGTTTTTGTATCTCAAGGGTGAGGGGTGGGGGCGGGGGGGAGAGAGGGAGGGAGGGAGGGGTCCAAGTATCCTGGTCTGAATCATAGCTCCCCCCCATATCAGCCTTCTAACCTTTCTGAAATACCCCTGACAAGACAACGCCCACGCAAGATCATATTCTTTCTGCCGTAGCCATGCAAACAGCTGCACTGTGGCACAACCCTGGACACCGTCCATAAAGATGTACCAGAGAGGGAGGGGGGAGTATGGCATGCTTAATGTAGGTGATGAAAGATGTGCTCTGATCTAATAGGTTGTATTTTCTCTGGGCGGCTGCGGAGGAAGCCTGTTTGGGATGGGTCATCTACAGTCAAGAAACAGAAACAATGGCTCACACACATTTCCCTCTGTCTTCCTATCACCATAGTCCTTCCATGACATCAACCTTAACAGCAGCAGGGAAAACATGTCAGCCAGATGGCTCTGCTCCAAAATCATTCCTCACGTCCTTCACCACCCTGCCAGTCGGAAAACATGGCTCTTTCTGCTGTTCCGAGTTCTGTTGACATCTTGTTAATTTGAGGCTGTGGTGGAACCATGACATCATCTGCGTTGTCACTGCTGCATCTTTGCTGTGTGCAGGCAGCAGTAACTGAATTTGTTTCTATGGTTACATTACGTTTAGTCAACAAGTTGAGTTGGCTGCTGTTCCTGCCTTTGCTCGTGGATCAGAGTAAGCTAATTTTTATTTAAAAAAAAAGGTATTTTACACCAGTGCAGATGAAAGGGGTGTGATGTTCTAGGAATCCACCCAGAGGACCCCCACCTTGGTGAGCCTGTTCTCGGTGGTTATCTGAACCCAGGGGCAGAGCAGGACACAGGCTATTTATGAAGCTTACTTCAGAGGTAGCCAGGAAGTGTTCAGATACCCCCTCAACCAGTGGGGCTTACGTTTTCCTGTTTACCAGAATAATCTTTCACCTGCTGATTTGTATGAGTAAAAAATGTTTCCCTTTTATTTTTAAGTTTGTACAGCCTCTGTCTTAACCCTACCCTTTCACCAATTTAAACTGTACCCGTCTTTGTTGAAGTGTCTAGAGATCCAGAATGTTCTGTATGGCTCTCATCACAAGACAACAAGAGCTACCCAGAAAACAGTGGACATGCTGGCCCAGTAAGTCTGCTGGTTTTGCTCAGTAGACGCTGCCAATGGCAGTTACGTAAAGCCCACCATTACTCAGCGAGTGAAGTTGTGTAGAGTTTAACTGCATTTGACTGTAGGTCCGACTAGCATGTGTGTGTTTTGCAGGGCTCCTGAGGTTGCCGGGAGACAGAGAGCTGCTGGCAAAGTGAAAACAAGACCTCCATTCTGTGCCGTTCTGCCTTCATCAAGCTGAGGAAGACCCAGCATGTCAGCCTTAACAAAGTGCAAAAGCTGTTTGTTCTAGAGACTTCTCCTTTGTCGTCTGTAGAAGTTACATGATTTCAAAGCGGCCCAAGAGGGATCCTTGTCAGGTCTCTACATCATGGTTTCTTTTGTTTGAGAAACGAATGTTGGGCTGTTTGTTGGCAAGACTACGCAGACTGCAGTGTTCAGTATGAAGGAGATGGGGTTCTGCTGGATGAACTGAAGAACAGACTGTCCCAACAAACACCCTGGATTATGTCAGATGTTTACTGCACATTATGAGTAATTAACAAAGATTCAGAATCAGTTAACACACTATAGTAATTATTTTATTGTTTTTTTTTGCAATAGGAACAGTTGTCAAAACGCTGATTGGTAAACTAAATCATGAAAGGAACTGACGTTACTTGCTATAGTTTTGACAGGACAAAAAAAAAAATATCACGGGGGGGGGGGGGGGGTAACACCCTTTGAATATTCATCTCTGAGGCAATTCTGAGATTATATACCTCATCAGTTGTGTGGTAAAACACGGCACATTTGATTATTGAAAATATTTAGCCATTTCTGCACCCCATAAAAACCTTTAGTGTGAAGTGCTTCAATACAGTGAGAGTTAAACTAAAATGTAATGTTGAGGAAACATGAAGGCAAAACCTGCTAACCATGTGTCTGGGCACTTCAGTCCAACAAACCATCTAATTTCAACACATGCAAGAAACAAGCGCTATACAGTTTATAGTCAAGTGTTTACATTCATTTTTGTGACCATTAAAGGACTTTCTACTTTGTAAATATAGTACAATTGAACCAGGCTGCAGTAACTACAGAGATTGTGAAACTATGTTTTTTTGTCAAAGTATCTCCTAGCCCTTTGTGATGTGGTTAATATTGCACAGACCAGCCACTGTTTACAAATGAGCACTAGAATGTTCATTTCACAAACCAGATAAAAGCAGGCTATGTATATTTATGACTTATGAATAAGATATCATATATTGTCCTTTTGACTAACAGTCCAAGACACCTCCACCCTTTTCAACGTCTAGGTCTATTTTGAAGGGCCTGTGCTAACTGTATGCAGCGTAGAATGACTAAAGCAGCTTATCGGATACGTGGGCCTGTCGGATGAGGCTGTATTTAAGTGCCTCTACTCAGAGTACACACGCACGTGCACATACACACACACACACAGACACACACACACACCGTGCAACTAAGCTGGTGCTCTCAGACAAAAATAACCATGGGTGTTATGGACACAGTCTCAGAGCCAGGGTGACTCTTATCTGTCTAACATTGTGAGCACAGACACAAAACGACATGGTAATTCTAATGGTGTTCTAACACTAGATGTCTGAATGCCACACTAGACATTTAAGTCTACTCACATTTGTCTTCATTCCTCAAAGTCCCTCCATCTTCTCAGTCTCCATCTGTCATCATACTTCCAAAGAAGAATAGAACATTCTCTAAGAAAGTTCTTGGATTACAGCCCCCTTGGAATCCATTTACATATTAAAAGATCATGGTAAGGACTCTAGAAGGGCAAAAGAGACAGTACAGATTCCCACTGGCTCTTTACCAAATGTTAATACATCTTAATCAACTCCTGTCTACCTCTAGACCACTGGCGTTAAACTCGTGCCATCGAGAGCCAAGAGGGGGCAGGTTTTTGTGTCAACCAAGCACTGCACCAGCTGATTTTACTAACGAGTCTCTCTACTTAGTGAAATCAGCTGGCGTAGTGCTTGGTTGGAGTGAAAACCTGCACCCTCTTGGCCCTCGATAGCACGAGTTTGACACCAATGCTCTAGACCAAGAGGATATTGTGAAGGCATCTGGACTAATGTGTAACCCTCCCTGGTTACTGAGTCCTGGTTTCAAACCACATACAAATTGAACATACCATTGTTATTTCAATTTGGTATTCAGTGAAACCATTTTGATTCCATGGCATGTACAAAATTGATGTTGTTTTTAAAGCAAATTAGAACACAGCTCAGTGAATAAGATAATGCACAGGACTGACATTTAATAAGAACAGTTCATGATATGTAATGTTCCACAATGATATCTACAATCAGATATTGATCAACATCACTAGATGTTTCCTTCCAGAATCCTTATGGAAAAACAACTTCCTTTCAACTTTCCACAGCATGCAAAAAAGTTTTCCTCTCCATGTAGCCACAAGCCTGTACATGGACACTTAAGACTGTGACATTACTATAAGATCAGAGCATAGATATTAGTATTCTTTTTGGTAGTAGTATCTCAGGCAGAATGCGAGATAAAAACTGTAGTCAGTACAAAAATATATAGATCTTGGGAATAGATCAGAGGTATTAGTTACTCATAAAGGGATAGACCCTGATGGGGGGGAAAATAAAGAAGCACTTCTATTAAACCACCAAGTTATTATGACAAATGTAGAAGATCCTCTTACCCTGATTGAAGGTATAGGAAGTGAAGATATCAATCAATACCAGTAGGGTTACTTCATACATGGTATACTTTGATAGATTGGTATGTGGTTTAACAACAGCAGTAATGTAATTGAAAATTTGCATAGCGAGTGAACTACTCATCGTTTGAGCTTTCAAGGTAGACGGTAGCGATCCTTTTCTCATGAATTACTTTCAGTGGGGGATCCATCCTTTCAGGTTGCAGCACTCGACCATGCTCTGCACTCTCTGCGCTGAACGGTTGACCAGCCGCTCTGCTGTTGCCCTGAGCCTGGGTGTTGTGGGCATCCATCTGGAAAGTAAAGGATTTTTCAGAGGGCCCCAGCTTAATATGCTTCTCTGTGACTTCAGTCATAAACTCTCCAGTATGATCTGGATCTCTGGAGATTTTAAAGGAATATCCTCCTCCCTCTGCTCCTCTCTGAAATTCCTTCTGGAGCCCGGGATGGGAGGATCGTAGAGCTGTCATGATCTCCTCTTCTGAGAGGTCGTCTCCCTGCTCGCCCAACAGCCCAGAGTCCTCCAGGGTCTGAGAAACATTCAGCTCGGCCACGATGGTCGTGGTTCCGTTATCTGATGACTGCTGCACTTTTCTGACTGACAGGTTCTGAGGACTTTCGCTTCCGGCCCTGGTGAGAAGGGCCAGCTCCTCTTTCAGGGAGCCTGACACAGAGCCATGCAGCTGCTCTAGGGCTCCCTTCAACTGCTCTGTGGGACTCAGAGACTCCTCTTTCAGGAACTCTAGCATTGAATCCTTTACTGTGGGCGAGATGTGAACCTCTTCTTCGATGATACATTCGGGGTAGCCCTCTTTGACAAACGAGTGGTCGCTTGTCATAAACTTGTAAAGGTCATCATCTTCCTCCAGCATTTTATTGCCTGTCAGAGCTCCCTCCTGGTAGTATCTCTCATCTGATAGGTCATCCACAACTCCATAATGTCCATACGAAGCAAAACCACCACCCTCTTCAGGCTCCGACATGTTATCATCAGGGGTGGAGACAAAATACTCTTGTGACTCTTGGTTATGGCTGAAATAAGGAGAATCGGTATCTCTGAACTCTTCTTGGACACGAACAGATCCATTTTTACCATCTTCTTTCTTGGGGGTCTTTTCATGAACTTCCCTCTCAAGGTGTTTGCTGGCATGTGGGACATTCTCAAGCTCCTCAATCTGAAAGAACTTCGAGGAGGGTTGCTTGAACTTGGATAAAAACTGCTCTTCTGTCTCCTCTTCCTCCCCTTCGCTTTGAGACTCCACAGGTTCCTCGATGATCTCCACATTAACAGATTTGTTTGCCATATCTCCCTCCATCATGCCCAAACTTAGGAGGTTCTGAATCATGCTTTCTGTCGGGGTTCCTTTGAGGTCCTCCAGGGAGACCTTCTTCACTCCCTTTTTGAAGAGATCCTCCAGGGCGGAGTCTTGGGACATATCCACTTCTTCCTCCACTTTGGACTCCAAGATGATCTGTGTCTTGGTTGATCCATCCTCTTGCTCAGTTTTCTTCACGTGATAAGTGATCTTTGAATCACCAGAGGAGTTCACCTTCGCATCCACACCTGCTGGCTTCATGACCTTCTCAATGATATCCTCCACAGACACAGAGTCTAACACTTTCTTTTCGCTTCTATTGGATGTGTTTCCTCTGTCCTCTCGAGCCACTTCCTCTTTGCTTTCCTTGGACATACCTCTTTCATCTCTCTTTTTAGCATCAGCATCTCTCTCTCTTTTTGTACTGTCCTCCGTGTTCTTGTTCAGGCCCCCTTCTGTTGGTGACACCACTTTCACTGATTTGGCGGCGTCAGCGTAGGAAGCGAACTGCCTAAATTGAGCTTTCTTGGGCTGTTGGTCAACCTCTTTGATTCTCACACTCCTCTCTTCGAGCACATCGCGGCTTTGTTTGCCTGCACCCTGGACCACAGGCTTCCTGGTGCTAGCGGAGGCTGTAGCTGTAGCTTTACTAAATGCCACCATGTCCCTTCTGGCGTCGGGGCTCTGGTGGGCAGCATGGCCTGTGACAGAGATTGGGATGACTCTGGAAGGACTGGTGAAACCATAATGAGCAGACACAGGAGATCTTCTCAAGCTTGAAGTTGACTCCGTATTTCTGACATCCAAACGTGTCCTTAGATCTTGTCTGGTTGAGGTGGATGCTCTCGGAGTGTAGGGTTGGGAGGGTATCTTGATGTCTGGTGAGGACAGTGATGGATAATAAAACATTACATTCTATAAACAGTCTTGACACTATCATTATACATTTACTGAATGTTCATGTAAGTCAATCTAATGCAAATGAAGCATGTATTGTCAATCACACTGGTAGTCTAAGAAATGTTCCAGAAACATCTAGTACTATGGAAATGCTGTACAGTACCTATTATTCTTTCTCGTTGGTGATGGTTTGCCCTCATGTTTGCCTCTGAATCTATCCTCCCTCCTTCCAGAAGTGCCCTGTCAAGAAACACATGTAAATCATAAAGTGGAATAACGTAACGGAAAACTCATGAATGTTTCTCATCAAATTTCACTGTCGTGTCACTTTCAAGATCGCTTTTCAAGATCGCTTGTTCTATAACATTCATAATACATAATCACCTCACAATAGAATGCAGATCACCCTGTTCTGCCATCTGAGACCTCTAGTTCACATACAAATCTGTCTACCAGATTACAACAGACAGTAGCCCATGGACCTGGCCATTAACAGAAAAGAGCAGGAGTTAAAATTATACCGATCCACAATAAACTGATGTAAATTCAAGCAAAAACACCAGAGTGTAACTCAGCTTACCAACTGCTCAACAAAAGAAGGCTACGGGACATCCGAGAAGAGCCTGTGTCGGAGCGCTCTCCAAAGCTACAGTCCACAACTTCCATGAAAGTCCCAGAATGCTTTCTGACAGACCAGCCTAAAAATAACCCTTACAATGCAGTTCAGTCTACTCCACTAGGTATCCCCATGTAGATGTAGACATGTGGCATGGAAACAGAAAAACAAACCAGCTCTCCCACCAACATCTCTCAGGCAGCCATCCCATTAATTCCTGATATTCTAAACAAAGCTCCAGGAGAGCCACTCCATAGAGACACGCCTGTAAAAATAGCCCCAAAATAGGCCACAAAGCGGAAGGTGACACAGGAGACTTGTGAACCCAGTCCACAGGGTGTATGCATGGCTGGACATAAGGATATTGAGAGTGTTTTGAGAGGATATAGATTTAAGATACCGAGTTTCTATTTGGATGCTCCATGTGAAATAAATATGGTAAATCTCACGTAGATGCTTGATCCAAGTTTTGCATAACAGCATGTTTAAACTGTGCAGGACCATGTAGAAAGTGAAGCAGAGGGTTTCACAGAGGAGAGAATTCAGGGGGAATTTGAAACAGCCTTGCCACCTGGACCTGCCGTCAGCAGCTCTGCTTCTACAAAGATGGATGAAATAACTACAGATGCACTCTAAGGTCCACAGACTGCAGCCAATATAGTGACACCCTTCCTGGGAGGCATGCTGTGCTTGTGTTTCACACCAGCTTGCTCCATCGATCTCAACATTAGCAACTCTTTACCAAGCTCCATACTCCACGAGAACAATTTCAATGGTCTGATGATGGTGACGTTGTTACGGATCGTTAGAATGGTGTCTGAGGAATGTGCGGATGAGAAAAGGACCTGATAAACGCCTGGTCCTGAGTCAGCGTGAGGGTCGTCTCACCTGTAGGCAGCCATCTCCATGCTCAGGTCCATCTTGACCTGCAGGAGCTCCTGGTACTCTCGGACCTTGTCTGACATGCTGCTGGCCAGCATCGTCCGCTCCTGCTCCAGCTGCTCCATGATCATCTGCACGGGAACACACACGGCCATTTTCCTGTGTTAGCTTGCGTGTCTCCTTGCGTGTGTCCTGCGATTCCCCCTCGCTTCAGTCCCATTAGGAATGTCGGAAATAGGATTGTTGATTGTTGCTAATGTCAGTTGCAGAATACAATCGGAGCCTTTTGGCCTCTGTATCTCAGTAGGTGTGAGAACAGTGTCTATTAGAAATAACCTCGAAGTGTATGCATGTGTAAGTATGTTTTGCACGCTTCTATTTCCGTGCCCAAAATTGTTCCCGCCCCTGGATGTCTTGTTCAGTAGTAATACAACATCTCAAGGAGTCAGGATGGTGTTCTGGGGAAACAAGCACTTCTCTTTTTGTCTCTAACCAGTCTATTAAGCCCCCTGCTGTGATTAGACAGCTCCTGAGGTGCTGTTGAACGCTCTGTCGCCTCTCGTTTACAAGATGGAGGCTGGCCTGTCTGTGCCTCTACTCACAGAATCAAGAGCGATCCCTCGAACAGCTCCCATTAATCCCGTTAAACAACTGTCTGTCCCTTTAAGTCTGGTCTCTTACTCGTCCTTGGAATGACGTCTGGCTGTCCACTTTGGACAGGCTGCGAATGTCTTGGTCAACCTCAAACAGTCGACCTGAAAACTGTACCATTACTCAAGAAATCCCCGTACCCCATTCGAGTCTGCAGCACATTGTGGACGAAATAGGATTTCCTATATGCTTATGTTAATTGTAATCCGTAGAACTAGTCATTGCATTTAGAGTTATTTTTGCATTTTTCCTTATATCCAATCACTAAGTTTAAAGGTTTTATTTCCTAAAATTCGTTAAATCCACTTGTGTGTGACACTGAGGTAAAATGACTGCCCTGCTTGGGGCGCCATCTTTAGAAGCTAAGGTACCAGTACTAAGGATTTGTCGCAGAGGCAGCTAATTGGTTTAAGTGGCTATGCAACTAACAACCATAATATGTCCTGGCAGACATACCAATTTAGACATCCAACCCATTTAGTCTGCGGTGAAATATTGCACTGGAGCAGTGTGCAATGTCCTTTATGGCTCATAAATGTGCTGCTTGGTTTGCCTCAGACACACAAGTGACCATGTTAATGCTGCATACAGATTGGAAGTGGATAATGTCAACAAGCATAGACTTGAAAACAATTAGCTCTGTGCCAATAACTATTGGCGGTTTGTCTGAAGGCTGTGTAGGGTGAGGTGGGGTTGCAGTTTAAAGTCCCTCCCCTGAAACGTCCCAGAAGGCCTGTCAAAGAACAGCTGCTGGATGATCATTTAAATGCACTTGTTCACATTTAGAATCAGTGATACAAGGGAGCTCCATGTTGGACTGATATGGTTGAACCACATGGAAGCTGCGTTTCATGTAGCAATTCCCCAGCCTCTGCAGTTACCTTTCTCCTCTTTTTAGTCTGAGGGAAAGTAACAGCGCCCTAATGGTGGTTTAAAATATTTTGAAAACAAATAATCATTGTAATAATGTAACATTTGCTCATTTGATTAGCTAGAAAAAATCATTATATCACTGTGACAAATGACAATCCGGTGACTTGATATTGTAAACTCTGTGATTCTTCTGCTTGACTACTGCATAAGCTGTAGAGCCAGGAGGTCTGTCCCCCCAGACAGTGGGTGTGGCACCTCAAGGAGCTCAGGGGTGAGAATGGTGTTCTCATGTTGGAAAATATATCCTCGTGAAGCCCATATACTTTAAAGTATAATCATAACAGTTTTGGAAGGAATGCTTTTTTTTATTACGAAATGCATGTAAGGATGCATCACACATATGTTCTATGGCAGATGTGTGGTAAAGGGCGGTTATGCCTCATGTTCTTACCTGATATTCGTTGACATCTGCGCGGTAGTTTTCCTGCATGTGAATGAGTTGCTCTTCTATCTGCACCTGAATCTGACTTTGATTCTCCGCTTCAGCGCGTAATTTCTTCAACTCGGAGATGTAGTGCATTTTTTCCCTTTGAAGATCTTGCAGTCTCGCCTGATCTTCCCTCAGTGACTCCTCCATCTCGTCCACTTTCTTCTGATACATCTCACAGGTGTCGATCCAACTCTCGGATACGCTCCGGGCATACTCCTGGACCTCCTCCACGGACACAGCAGGAGGTCCGAGGTGCTTCTGAGTAACAACAACCCTCGAGTGCACCTGACCCCGGAGGTGGTCGATCTCCCGACGGTGCGCCTCTTCCATGCGTTTGCACTCGTCCTCGAGTTGTGACAGTCGTTGTTCGAGGGCCCCGTTCTTGCTGCGGGCGAGCTGAAGCTGTTTCTCGCACCCCTTGATTTCACCTCCGATGTCTCTGCAGATCACGGTTTCCTCGCCGCACATGGCTTGCACCATCTGGAACTCCCTCCAGAGCCTCTCCCGGTCCAGCTCCGCCTGGGACTTCTCCAAGGCCAGCTGCCCCACCAGTCTTCTCAGTTCCCGCATCTCGGCCTTGTATTTGTGCTCCCACTCGAAGGACTTTTCCCGCTTCAACTTGTCGATTTCAGTGATGAGGCAGGCGTTCTCCTGCTCCAGAACCTTCGTTCTTGAGAGGTAATGACCAAGTCTGTTATTGAGCTCCTGTAATTGATGTTTTTCCGTTTCAAAGGTTCTCTTGAATTGTAACATTTTGTCAGATTTCAAATAGCGTCGTTATATAAATATATATTTTAGGTGTAAGTTCAAAGAAACGGTTCTGATCTCATCTGCTGGGTCGCTAAGCAGAGCTGTGAGCCTGTTTGCTTTACTGGCCTGATTTAACCAGTGCTGAAGGTGGGCGGGGTCCCCATGATCTGTTCACTTTTTAATGTTGGACACTTGAAGACAGGTGATCTAGCCCCCCCTCCTGGGGAGCGACTAGGGATACATGTTTGACACTGCCGGAAAGCAAATACAAAGACATGGAGCTGGCAGCTAGAGTTGTCATTGGCAAATTGTTCGTTTAACTTTAGGGGATTCATCAGATTGACAAGACAAGACTGGGGATAGGTTATGCCAATGTGCTTAGGGGGAGGGAGACTGTGTGCCGTTGCTACGAAGGAGTTTCCCCCGGGATAAATAAAGTATTCTGAATCTGAATCTGAAGGAATTATGGAGACAGACGAGGCTGTGGTCGTTGTAACAGGTCGGTTCACCAACGGGTTTTCGTCAGTGTGTTTTTCCATTATTTGTATATCCAGTTTTGGTCGTTTATGGTATTCTACCATTGATTGCCATTTAATTTAATGGATGTTACAGGGTTCGGACCTTTCAGACAGTATTTAGAAAATCCTAGTTGGAAATCTGCACAGGTATGTCAAGTTGATTGATTATTCTATGTCAGCCCTCAATGAAATTGAAGATAACATTTACATTTACTTCTTCTATAGGGCTTAAAGCGTGTTGGATTGGGAGAGGGTGTAAATGTCATCATCAGGGAGTTACCAGTGGCCTACAACCAAGCACAGCAGGTCATAGTTGACTTATGGAAAACCCTACATCCAAAGGTAGTCATACTATATACTAATGACTTAATTAGTAGGCTATAGTATCCTAACAACACATTATGTCACTCATCTACCCAAGGCTATGCCCTGTAGGGTACATTACATTTTGGCAGCTGCTGTGATATTATCATAGCGTCCTCTGTATGACTCTAGTTTGCCATCCATCTTGGGATTGCCACTGGATCTAAAGGTATTTTACTGGAGCAGACTGGGAGGAACCATGGTTACAGTGATAGAGATGTGTGTGGCTCCTGTCCTGTCAATCAGAATTGCATCGATGGAGGACCGGCTAAACTGGATTCTATTGTTGACATGAGGGCCCTCTCGAAACAGCTGAAAAAAGCAGGGATGGACATCACTTACTCGAGAGATGCTGGGAGGTAGGTCAACACCTCTTGTGCGACAGACCAACCGCTTTAGACGATTTGTGTCATAGACCACATGCAAAGCTTTCGTTTGGGGCCTTCTCCCTCCCCCTCTCTCTCTCTCTCTCTCTCTCTCTCTCTCTCTCTCTCTCTCTCTCTCTCTCTCTCTCTCTCTCTCTCTCTCTCTCTCTCTCTCTCTCTCTCTCTCTCTCTCTCTCTCTCTCTCTCTCTCTCTCTCTCTCTCTCTCTCTCTCTCTCCCTCAGGTACCTGTGTGATTATGTGTACTACTGCTCATTGTTCCACGGTCAGGGGAGGGCAGTCTTCGTTCATGTACCTGCCTCAGGCAGCCTGAGCTCTCCTGACAGACTGGTGCCTCTGCTGCAGATCATTATCCAGACCCTGCTGCAAAACCTGGACAGCTGCTCCCCTCCATGCTCGCCTCTGTCCACCTCCTCCAGCTTTTCTTCCGCTGCTACTTTCTCATCCAGTTCCTCCTCCTCCTCCTCTCAGATCAGTGAACACACTGGTACAGAGCTGCAGTAACTCACAATGGATTAAAGAGTCCCTCAGGCGTTTTAGAATTTTGGTGTTTGTATTTCCTTTTAAAAAGATCAAAAGAAGATGGAAGATTTACGTTGACAAGAAGGTATAGCTCAATGGTAGAGCGTTCCAATGCAGAGCAAAAGGCCCCCTTTACATTGCTTTGAATACAAGTTACCAGTAAATTATTACACTACATTTCTTCTAAAGCACTGGTCTACTTGAGAACCATAGTTGGGAAACAGGGCGGTTATAATGCGTTCATTGTCATCTAGACAGACATGATAAAACATCATATTTCAAAGTATTCTTTTATTCAAAATTTAAGGAAAATACAAGAGGTTCTCAGATACATATTGAGAGAATGACATGTCAAAAGTTTACTACTGTACGAGTGAAAAACCAAGAGGCTTTAGACATGGACCTCACATGAAGATAATAGTGAAGCTAATAATAAGCAGATAATAATGATACTGATCATCCTCAAGCTCATTATTGCAATTTCAATGCAGCCTCTAAAAACCAGAGGTTTACATATAAAAAATTCTAAAGTAACATTAACCATCAAAATTCCAACGAATCATCAGGTAACTTATATTGCAATCAAGCAAAAAATAAAATAATCTATCAGCTCTATTCATCTATGAATTCTAGGCATGTCATTCACTGTTTGCCTTGAACTCCCACAATCTACTGGTCATTCCTATCAGTTATGTCCACATGTTGGAGCTGTGTTTGTCTTGACTGGTGAAGAAAAAACCATCGTAGGGTTTCATGAAAACTAATATAGATTTCTCAATAAGCCAACACGCTCTGGATATGGACATCATGATAATCTGTGGGTTCCAAATGCTACAGTGGCAAAACTGAGCTGACCACTGTCTTAAGGACATTTGTCTACAGATGGACACTCTCTTGAGGAAACTGAACTACTGTCAGTAGCGGTGTTGAGGAACAGAGAGATCAAATGATGGTGAGGATGGTGAAGATATGCAGACTGTAGAAAGAAGTACCCTCACAAGGTGCAAATGGTACTGGTACCAAGAAATGAATTGGCAATGAAATAATAGTGTGTGTGGATGTTGGATGTATAATAAGTAATAAATAATAATTTACCAATAAGGGTGGTAAATTCACCGAAGATGGACACATTCACCGTAAACAGAAATGGACACTGCTGGGCTCTGAGGAGGATAGGTTGCTGGTAATGGCTGGCTACAGATTCAGTCTGCTGTCTGCTGTCTGTTTGCACTGGCACAGTTTTGGGTGTTATCACAACCCTTAACCTTTTACCACACATTGCCAAAGCGCAGCCCCAGTAAAACCACCCTGTGGTTCTGTACTTCTTTGATGTCCATAAAGACCTGGCAACTGTCAACCACAAATGAAACTCAAATCTTAATTTCCCATTGTTCCATTGAACAAAAGCTATTACATGCTTGAGGCATCTGACTTCCACTTAAAACTGTCTGGTGCAGTGTGATATTCTCTGGTGAGGCAAAGGGCAAACTAAGGTGATCTTTCACATGCTTACAGCATATGACGGTTGAACTGAGACAAATGCAGCTACTATATCCTCCAAGACTGCCACACCTTTGATGCAGGAAGTCAAGATACCTTCCAGCTACAACAGTGCACCTCCTTTTCAGCTGCTCAATCCGAGGAATCTAGAGTTGTAGAGGGAGAGAGGGAGGGAGAGAGAGAAAGAAAGAGAGAGAGCAAACATGACAATGCCATGCCCTGATGTCATTGGATGCATTGCATCCCTACACACAGCCTTGAGTTAATGCACTGCTAAACCTCCAGTCAGTTGGTCTGTTAGCTTGCTGTCTATGGAGGGCTTGTGCCTTGTTTCTGTACTCAGTGTCATAGCGACGGTACATCCTCCCCATCATCTTCTCAGCAGTAAACATCTGTTGCACTAAACCTGTCATGCTGCATTTTTTGGGGGGCCAGCATCTGTTTTACTTCCTGACCTTACTACTTCCTTCACCTTGTCTGGTTAACTTCATTACACAAAAGGGCAAACTGTCAATATGGATCTTAGAGCAGGATATCTTCTAGAAGACATTCCATATTCTCTCATTCCCAGGTTTGTGTGGTGACTTGCTGTACTGTAGTTGTGATGTCTATCCGGCTCCATAGATTTGTGAGGTTAACATATAGATTGAGGGGTGACATTTTAAGACATACATTTTCTCTTTGTCCGATATAAAAATAGAGAGGTAGATATTTGAAGAAGAACTGAAAAGTACCCCAGTCAGACACCAAAGAAAATAGAAAAAAAACAACTTTATACCGAATCATGGGGCATTTATACAGTGATTTAAACTGATATCACCAAAGGAAAATAAAAATAAATAACACTCCTACAGAAAATAGCCTTCGAAGAAGGAAAAAGACCGAGCAACATTTTTAAAAGATGAGGAAAAAAATCCTTCAAGAACACTTTATCTATTTAGCCCCCAAGTAAGACCTTTTCCATTAAAAGATGACCACCTTCTGGATTTGAACCCATAATATTTGGTTTGCAGATGCAATGTTCTATGAGAAAACGACATGACCAGTTTGCACTTTACTCCAAAAATTAAAAAATGTATGCAGAAGTTGCATGCGAGGATGGCTAGTGGTGGGAATACTTAAGGCAAAAGAGAAAACCCAATTAGCCCTATAGATTGACAGGCAAGAAAATTGATGGGTAAAAAAATCCAGATCCAGTAGAACTACGACAGCCCGGGTTCACTAGGCCTAACCCTACAGAAGAGGCACTGGAGGAGCCAGGTCCACTGAACATCTAGGGGAGAGGAGGGGGGGAGGAGGGTGATGGACTAGACAGAGTAGACAGGTAACAGGTGATATAGAGGACAGTCACCAAACATATGGAAAAAGTCTAATCTTTACTTTAACCTGAGATTGAGTGGCACCTACGGGCCAACACTAGGTGCAGTGCTAGACAACTACAGAAGGGTGCCAGAAAAACACACTCACACTTAGAACTAAGGTGTCCATTCCAAATAATAATAATAATAATAATAATAATAACAATACAAATATGAATATAGAAATCTACAAAAAGCAGAATCAAGATGAAAACATTTGGTAAAAAAAAAAAAAAGGCAATGGACAATTTTGTTGTACAAACAACATTCTGGGGTAAAAAAGAAAAAGAAAAAAGAAAGAAGAAATGCGAAGAATTTCAGATCTAATTGATCATTTTTGTTGCTAATAAGTCTGAATCATTAGAAGTGGACTGTAGTGGAAATATTGTATACATACAGTATAAACTGTACATATATCATCCAAAACAGAAACACAATGAAAATAGCAGCGTTGTTCTGTACATAGAGGCGAACATTTGAACCATAAAAAAGTTATAAAAGTGTCAAACCAATGATGTGTGAAAATGTGTCTACGGTCTAACATACAACTGTAAGACCTTTAGAATATATGAATTATAGAGAGAGTACACAATGCATCACCTGTCTTCAGCAGACATTATGTTCAAGAGGAGTTTTCCCCTCTGAATCAGGGCTGATCCAGTACCTTGTCTCTGCATTGTGGGCACTTATGACCCAGTGTCCGTTTCTCTTTCTGTTGCTTTGAACAGCAATGTCTCTGTTGGTAGTGTGTAGGTGGTGTTTATCTCTTAGATAGAACACACATTAAAAGACGACAAATAAGGGCTTTGATTTGAACATTACACATAGAGGAAATAAATGCAAAATAGTTGTACAATTTCATGGTGATTTTGAGGAGAAAGACATTTTTAATTATACATTTGAAAGAAAATGTAATGTTTGATGTTAAACTGAGAGGACAAACTAAGCGCAAGAGAGAGAGAGTAAAAGGTTTGATTTGGCAATGTTTGGCAGATACACAATATCCCCTTTTTATTTCGAACCAATCCTAAAAGGATCTACCCCTAACCATAGGATATTGTAAGACAAATTAGCCAACGAGGAGAGTCCAGAATTATTAAATGAGTCTTTACATCTATAGTCTGATGTATGAAGGGGGAATGAAACTGATGGAACATTTTGGAAAATAAGGTATCCCATAGAATGAGAGAACCGTGTGCATGTATGGAAATACAGCCACACTTAAAGCTGCGATAGGTAACATCATGACATTAATTCAAAAACAGTGCCTCCAGTTGAGGTCTGATATTCCACGCTTTCCTTCAGCTCGGGATGATTGACAGTGGTTTAACAAAATAAGCCATGGTGGAAGGCCGGCTTCGCTGCAGGCGATTGGCTGGAAAATGATTGCTGAAACGTAATTGGCTGGAAAAAGTTGCGGGCCAATCCAAAATTGTCTAAATTGACATTCCACCAACACTGAGCTGTCTGCGTTGCTAAGTAACTCTCAGAGGGCCTCATTAGCTATAACATGTGTTTAGGAGACAAAACATATCTTAAAAAAAAAACAAACAAAAAAATACCTTTTGTACCTTTAAATATACAGTATATCTTCTCTTAAAATGATCAAAAGTGCTCTTCCGTTGGATTTGCTGGCAGATATGCAAAAAGATATTTCATGAAGTCCTTGTCTTTAAGGATATCTAGTGAGGCTGTATTGTTTTCCATCTAGTAAGATGTATTAGAAAAGAAACCAACCATGCTAAATGCAGGTTTGGGACTAGGAAGTATCCTCATATTTCCTCAGAATGGGGCCAAGCCACCAAACTGCGACTGGAATCAACCATCATCAATCAGCGCTTCTTCAGTCATCTCTTTGATAATACGATAATTAGGAAATGAGGAGACCATGTGCTGCTGTGCAGTACTAGTATGTCTGTCACTTATCCACCCCTTCCCCCCACTTTAAAGCTACAGGGGGAGGCGGGCGCTGTTACCCTGTCTGAGAAGCGGAGGGGAGGAGGGGTCAGGATCAGCAGGCCGATGACTGGGGCAGGGGCAGAGCTCGTTCATTCCTTCTCCCACCGTTCATGTGTGCGTAGGGCTGCGTCTCGTCAAAGTTGGGCCTCAGCATCACCACTGGTCCATTGGCCGACACCTGTCCTGAGGGCTTCTCCAAGGCTAGACGTGGGGGGGTCGAGGCTGAGGCTGAAGCTGAAGGGCCTGGGCTGGGGGAGGAGGGGTGAGCGGCTGGTCCTAGCAGCGGCGTACTGGGGCTTTGCATGGGAGACAACTGCTGGGTGGAAGGGGGTGTTGCGGTTCCCTGGGCCGCCGGGGAGGGCACAGCGGAGGGTTGTCTGGTGGTGGCAGGATCCAGAGGAACGTTCTCCATGTTCTCCACCTCCATATCCAGCTCCTCCGTATCCGGGGGCTTGTTCTCCTCGCTGAAGAAGAAGCTCATCTCTCTGAACGGATGATCCAGCTCGTCCTTTAGGCTGTTGATGATCTCCAGGAAAGATGGACGCATCTTGGGGTTGTACTGCCAGCACATCCGCATCAACTCAAACCTACGAGAAACACACACTTGTTAGAGAGAAGGTCCAGACTTCCCCAGTCCTCCACATTTACAGAATGACATTGAAATTGTCTTCTCAACTACGGCCAGGATTTTGGCATCTTCAGTGTCACGCATCCTGGTACCAGCAGGTGGCGGTGTGCGACAGTGTAATACATGTTTACTGTCTCCACTTCCTTCAATGCCAGAGGAGTTCTAGAAGTGACTGTATGGTGACACAGCAGCTTCAGACTGAGCATAACAACAACCTCATAATGAATCAGCTCCTTCAGCCTAGCGTAGGTCCGTAAAGTAAGAGGACAGTAAATCACAGATGAGAGCATGCTGTGCCAGGCCAACACAGAGAGAGAGAGAGAGAGAGAGAGAGAGAGAGAGAGAGAGAGAGAGAGAGAGAGAGAGAAAAAATGTCAGAAAAACATCGTAAAAGAGAAGAATGATTACAGTTTGGTGCAGCGCTACGCCGCACACCAAAGCTTCAATTATACACAAACAAGCTATGAATACCTCCAGGGCCTGGTGACATAAACACCTCGGCCATGTTTTCTCACAGTCACTGTGGGGCCTCCTCCCTCTCTGGCTGACTCCACACAGGCCTCCACAGAAAACCAGAGGTGCTTTATAAACCAAGCGTTTTTCAGCCTGGTAGTACGTGTGTGTCAAACAGGTTCTCCTTTCAGGCTAGATGATATATAGGAATTATTCTGCCAAGGGACCTGATGTTATCAGAGTTCCAGTCAACCTGAAGTGTGAGTGCCCCCCTACAATCCTTCAGGGTCTGTTTACGGCGTTCTTTATGAAATTCGAGTCAGGACGCGCTCCTTCATCAGCGCGGCCCAACCATGAGAAAAACCAGAGACAGGAGGGATCTTTCAGAGCTTTCCAAATGTGACTCATCTTCTCCAAGTCCCCTTCCTCTCCCCTCGTCCCTCCCCTGTCCAGCTACGGTAACTACAGCAGTGCTGACTTCTGAAGAAATCTCCAGAACGCTCCGCTGACGCCATACAGGAGAGAAAGCATCAGCAGGCGGCCGCCTAGCCTCCCTTCCTCACATGGAGCTCAATGCCCTTCAGAGCTCACCGAAACACAATCCACACACTCTCGCAATCAAGGCACCACTGCTCAGCTGCCATAGAAACCAGGGGTTTGTGTCTGCACAACACTATCCCTTGTCTCTCCCTCCGTCCTTCTCTCACCAGCTCGAAGGTGAGATCAGCCGCGGAGAGCGGAGAGAGAGACGAAATGCTTTCTCATTGAGGTCACAGAAAGAAAGAAAGAGAGCGAGTGAATAAAGAGGCGGAGAGGAGAAAATAATGTACACATGCAGCGCACCAGGCCTTCTAACGTGACAGGACAGCGGGGCTGTTCTGTTGGACATTCTCAGACAGGCTGACTGACTTCCCCCCCTGTCCTTCTTTCTTTGTCAATCTCTTGCACACTCTTTCCCCATACATGTGTCTCTTTATCTCTCTCTCTCTCTCTCTCTCTCTCTCTCTCTCTCTCTCTCTCTCTCTCTCTCTGTAGGAGGGGAGACGGTTCATTAAGAGGCTTATGAACCGACAGACAGTGATAGAACAAATTCCATTGTAGATTGGAAGGACAATCGAACCCCCCTCCTCCCCAACCATCACCCCCCACCCCCCCACCCATCAACACCAACACAATGCTGACTCTCTCCATCCAAGAGAGGGAAGTTAACAAAATGTTCAAGGAACAGGACCCTCGCAAAGCTGTCTCCCCTGCCACGCTGAAGCACTGCGCTGACCAGCTGTCTCCGGTGTTCACCAACATCTTCAACACCTCTCTGGAGATATGCCACGTGCCAGCCTGCTTCAAATCCTCCACCATCATCCCTGTGCCCAAGAAGCCCAGACCAACAGGACCGAATGACTACAGACCCGTCGCCCTGACATCTGTGGTAATGAAGTCCTTCGAACGCCTGGTGCCGGCACACCTCAAAAACATCACAGACCCCCTCCTAGACCCCCTGCAGTTCGCCTACAGAGCCAACAGGTCTGTGGACGACGCAGTCAACATGGCCCTCCACTTCACCCTCCAGCATCTGGACTCTCCAAACACC
This sequence comes from Protosalanx chinensis, assembly GCA_030340685.1. Lineage (NCBI taxonomy): Eukaryota > Metazoa > Chordata > Actinopteri > Osmeriformes > Salangidae > Protosalanx > Protosalanx chinensis. The sequence continues at coordinate 11,623,891 of CM059318.1, forward strand.
TAAGCCAGGATCCTGTTTGTGGACTTCAGCTCTGCCTTTAACACCATCCTCCCGGCTCTGCTTCAGGACAAGCTCTCCCAGCTGAACGTGCCCGACCCCACCTGCAGGTGGATCACAGACTCCGACAGGAAGCAGCGCGTTATGATGGGAACGCAAGTTTCTGACTCCCGGTCCATCAGCACCGGATCCCCTCAAGGCTGCGTCCTTTCCCCCCTGCTCTTCTCCCTGTACACAGCTGCACCTCCAGTCACCCATCTGTCAAGCTCCTGAAGTTTGTGGACGATACCACCCTGATCAGGCTCATTTCTGATGGGGACGAGTCTGACTTCAGGTGGAAAGTGGACAACCTGGTGACTTGGTGTAGCCAGAACAACCTGGAGCTCAATGCTCTTAAGACAGTGGAGATGGTTGTGGACTTTAGAAAGGACCCAGCCCCACTCCCCCCCATCACACTGTGCGACTCCCAGGTCAACAGTCCGGAGTCCCTTCGTTTCCTGGGCACCACCCTCTTCCAGGACCTTAACATCAGCTCACTTATAAAGAAAGCCCAGCAGAGGATGTACTTCCTGCGCCAACTGAAGAAATTCAGCCTGCCAAAGACAATGATGGTGCAATTCTACACTGCCATCATCGAGTCCATCCTCACCTCCTCCATCACCGCCTAGTACGCTGCTGCCACTGCCAAAGACAAGAGCAGACTGCAGCGTATCAAACGTGCCATTGAGAAGGTGATAGGCTGCAACCTGCCATTCCTTGAGGACCACGGCAAGGTCTCTAAAGCGGGCGAGGAAGATTGCGGCCGACTCCTCCCACCCTGGACATTCTGTGCTTCAGCTGCTCCCTTCTGGCAGGAGGCTGCGGTCCATCAGGACCAAAACCTCTCGCCACAGGAATAGCTTCTACCCCTCTGCTATTGCCCTCTTCAACAGGGCCAAGAACTCAGTATGACACATCCACCAACACCCCACACCCCCTTCCAGAATCCCACTGCACTCTGCCACTTTAAACTTACTAAAAGTTTACTTTAGTAAACTTACTAAAAACGTACTACTGTGATTTTTGCACCACTGTTTACACTACTGTGTATATACCCCCCCCCCCCCCCCCCCACGTACTATATATACCCATTCCACTCTGTACCTATGTTATTTGTACTTCCATGTTATTTGTATCATTTGTAATATTTGTATCATTTGTATTATTTGTATTATTTGTTTATATGTATCATATCTGTAGTGTATTTTATATATATATTTATACCACATATATGTTCTATGTTTGCTCATTTCTGCCACAGTGAGTTCTATGTTTGTTAATCTTGCATGAATAAAACCCATTCTGATTCTGATATGCCCCCTTCGTGCTCTCTGTTCCAGGCCGGAATGAGGGGCATCTTTCACACACGGGACCCTGGAATCCCTTCTATGGTCCTCAGTTTACTGCTGAGGAGGGAGCCCCTTACCAGGCCAGCAGAGCAGGAGGGGGTGGCTCATGATGTCACCGCACTCCATTTAATCCTTGACGTAAATGTCACCAGTCAAGCCCTGGCTCGGCTCACCCGGAGCACGCCGATCACATGACAGAGTATGCACATTCAGCCTGGGCTGGAAACAGAAGCCTGGGCGGGGCTGGGGCTCTGAGCGTCACCATGACGCCGCAACAACAGACGATAAGAGTTAAGAAAGCAAAACAACTTCTAAGCCTGAGGGAGGGAGGAGTGACAGATGTCCTGAAGTGTAGCCGGTGTGGTTCGGGTGACCGTGAAGGGTGAAGGAGCAGGATGGGCCTCCAGGACTTACAGCATGTCAGGGCAGTTGTCAGGCTTGTCCAGGAGGCCTCCCTCCATGACGAAGCGCAGGACCTGCTCGTTGGACATGCCCTGATAGGGCTGCTCTGCCAGGGTAGAGATCTCCCACAGCACCACCCCGAAAGACCTGCAGGGAGAGACAGAGAAGCACTGTTAACCACAAGCACTGTGCACGCTCCAAAACACACAGGTATGCACGCACACTCACGCGCATTTGAACTCATTTACGGGGACTGTGAAACCACACTCTGTACTTCTCGTAAATCCGTGTTAAATCACAGACCCTGAAGGGTGTAAAAGGAGAATCCTGGCTTTGAACAAGTGGGATGCCTTATTAGGGATTGCGTAATACCTGTCACCCTGAAGTAAATTATCTCAATATTTGCCAAAGAACATAATGTTCATTTGAAGGACTTGTTTTGTTGTCGCACTGTTTTGAGTGTGTGGTATCATTATATATGGCCTTTTGTAGTATCACTGAGACCACCGTGCAACCACATAGAGGGGGGGGAACAATGGCTGCAATGTGTCAAGTATTTGCAAGCTCTCTATCTCTCGTAGTCTTCCTCTTGGCAGAGCATCAAAGGCAGCATTCAACCTGAAGAAATAACACCTCTCGAAAAAAGACCAAGGACTTCCAGTCCAGATACGAGAGTGCGTTGACGGACAACAAAGCCATATTGTGGGGGGGGGCTTCTCTATTTTAAACAAACACGAACACCTACTGCTCAGGATCTCAGGGTGGGTTTCCCCCACAATGCTAGTGTTCATCTGGGGACTTCAAAGAAGGAGATATGGAGTGTGGCGTGGAGGTGGGTTTTTGCTGGCAATCGAACCCCTCATTTGAAAACATCTGGAGCAGTTTAAGTGTGCTTATAGGGACCGACCCGTGGGACACTTTCGATTGGGAAACAAAACTAGAGCCCGACTAAACGACTATGGTTCTCCACTCCAGAACATTCCTGACACTCGATCTTCCGAACAGAACACACTCGATCTGTGTTCCTGCGAAGACGTTTTAGCAAGAATAGGGCTCCTCTCCATCGCCCTACCGTGTCTACAACATGGTCTGCTACGAGTATTGATTTCACTGCGGCGCATTTCCATTACATGCATACACACACACGTTGTCGAAAATTGTGTATTCGCGTACGTGTGCCTACACATATCGGCAAACTGTGTCTGTTTGTGTCTTCACACATGATGATGGAAACTCGCTATTGTTGTGTTGTTGTTGCTTTATTACTCGCGCCACAGGTAGACTACTGCCTGGCGGAGGCTCACCTCAAAACTTGTAAAATGTTCAGCTGAATGCTCTTATAGTTCTTCCCTTGGCACTTATTGGGTCTCATGATGTATGTTTTGTAACCTAGATGCCCGCTATGTTGGGGTCTATCAAGTTTCTATGCTCAGTGACTGAAGCTCTTTTGGAAAGCTCTCTTGTAAGTCGCTTTGGATAAAAGGGGGGGTCAGATGGCTCAATGGTTAAGGCGTTGGCCTCATGATCGGAAGGTTGTGAGATCGATCCCCGGCTGTGGCTACATGATGTTGTGTCCTTGGGCAAGGCACTTCACCCTACTTGCCTCAGGGAAAAATGTCCCTGTCCTTACTGTAAGTCGCTTTGGATAAAAGCGTCTGCTAAATGAATAAATGTAAATGTAAAAGCATCTGTTAAATGAATAAATGTACAAATGTAAATGTAATCATCAAATTGTGTTTGTGTGTGAGTGCATCTGACATCTTCTCACCAGACGTCCGAGTTTGTGGTGAACACGCCATCTTTAAGCGACTCCGGGGACATCCAGCGCACCGGTAAGAGGCCCTTGCCTCCTTTCCTGTAGTAGTCTGTCTCGTAGATGTCTCTGGTCATGCCGAAGTCTGAAGACGAGAAGAGGGGAAGATGATCGCTTATTAGTCCCACAGCGGGGCCATTTTGCAGGCGCACTCATGTTCAATGCATTGGCCGGGAATTGAACCCCCACCGGGAATCAAACCCAGGCCTCCCGCACATGGTAGGAAAATAACTTTACCGCTGAACCACCGGTGCCACCCAAGACAACACAAGAGGAGAGGAGCAACAGACAACAGATCTCCTCTATATGAAGGAAACGGGTCTCTGGAGAACTCATCCATTCACTTCTCATCCATATCTGGATTCATCCATACCCAGCAACCTCCTAAGATTTACTGTGGAGCTGTGCCAGTTTAGCGTTAACCAGACAGGCAGGGGGTGTGTGGTTGCAGAGCTCTCACCTCCGATCTTGACGGTGAAGTCCTCTGCCACCATGCAGTTCCTGGCAGCCAGGTCTCTGTGGACAAACTTGTTGGCGTTGAGGTACGCCATGCCGTCCGCGATCTCCCCTGCCATCTGAATCATCTTCTTCAGCGGTGGTAACACCTGACTCATGGAGTCCTAGAGTAGAGCGCACAGGCAGCCTATTCAGTGTGTGTGTGTGTGTGTGTGTGTGTGTGTGCGTGTCCTGTAGGAGACTAGCAACTCCATGTTGCTCTCTGTACTCCCACAGCTGTCAAAAAGTGAATGCTCGTGTTTTTCCTGGCCATGTTCTACGGTGTGTGTGTGTGTTATAGAAAGAGCGATGGAGGGGACAGGGTGAGGCAGGGATCAGGAGGGGCAGGGCTGAGCTGGGACGTGGCCCCTACCTCTTTCCGTAGCGAGCGCAGGTGGCTCTTGAGGTCCCCCCTGGTCATCAGCTCCATGATCACCAAGGTGGGCTGTCCCTGAGAGACCACACCCAGCAACCTCACCTAGGACCAATCACAGAGCGGCGTGTCAGGTGAGGCTAGTATTTCACCGTTTGATTTTGAGGTATTGCATTGCATCATTATGAGTCAGTCAAAAGGTATGAGCGATAATATTTTCCTTCTCACAAATCCAGCAGCATGACTAAGCGCCTTAGAAGAAAGCTCGAAAAAAGTGGAACTTTCATCTACAAATCTAATAGTGTAAGCTCGTAAACATCCAGACAGGCTGACAGGTTGGAACAGCTTGTTTCTAAGGGTGCGTTTCCTTAGCATTTGCATTTAGCGGTGTTAATGAGAGCTTGGCTATAAGTAAGATGAGGGCGCTCAGGTAAAGGGCACAGTATTTCACCTCTGACCTTAGAAATCCCCCAATGGTTTCCGACGTTTTGCTGCTCTCCTATACTCAGTCAGACCACAGTCTCCTGGTTTTACCGACAGGCCGCCTCAGGCTTCCTTACCACGTGGTGACAGTTGAACTCCTTCATGACGGACGCCTCGTTGAGGAACTCGATGCGCTCCCTCACGCTGGCCGACTCGTTCACCGTCTTGATGGCCACGCGCGTCTCCGCCTCGTCCTTGACCACGCCCTTGGCCATGCCGTCGTAGACCATGCCGAAAGAGCCCTGGCCCAGCTCCTTGTTCATGGTGATCTTCTCCCTGGCCACCTCCCACTCGTCTGGCACGTACACTGGAGGAAGAGGAGGAAGGGGGGGGGGGGGTTGAGAGTGAGCTATGCTGGGGGAAACACAGCCCCTCCTCCTGGCAGGAGATCTAGAGGTGGAACAGTGTGAAGTGGAACAGTGTTTGAAGCTCCTTCTTACTCTCAGCAGCGCTGAAGTACTCGGGGTTGACCGAAGCGTAGAGAACACCGTTTCCCAGCCTGTCGCTGTTCCTGTTGGTGCACACACAAACACACACACACACACACGTGCGTCTGAGCCAGAGGAGCAATGACTCAGCGGTCTGGGAAACAAAACCAGCGGCTGTCCAAAAGGTCCCTCGGAAACAGATGTGTGACCGACACTAACCTCTTCTTGTTGACGAAGTACACAACAGTGATGAGGCTGGCGACCATGAGCACCACCATGATGGGAATGATTATGACCAGGTAGAACACGCTGTCATAGTCGACTGGAAGAGAACAAGAGGACATCCAACGGTTAACCCCAGGAGAACACATCCCTCAGACCAGGGGTCGGCAACCCTGGTCCTGGGGAACCACTGTCCTGAAGATTTTCCCTATGTGCACACGTAGCCGGGTATTTTGAGAAACAAATATTTCCCTCCCTCCGTTTTCCCAAAAGTTTTCGTTTACATCAACCCGCATAAATACGCCATCTAGCGCCATCATAACTACGCCAAGCCTGGGCGGTCTGGTCTAGGCGCTCTGCAAGCCGATCAGAATCCTCATTTCGGGGCATCAGCTGCCGAAAACTTAGTTTTCTCAGTTTACACGCAAATGCAAATCCGCAGTTTTCCCGAATCTCCGCTTTAGCCAGAGTTTTCAGAAAGATTTGCTTACAGAGGCAAATTCTCAGTTTGCGTGTAAACGATAGGTACAAACAATACCCGTGTACATGTAAACAGGGGGTTTATCTGTTTCCCTGTTCCAGCACACCTGATTCTAATGAAGGGTCGTTATCAAGCTCTGTGGAAGCCTCATAATGACTGTTCATTAGAATCAGGTGTGCTGGAGCAGGGAAACATCTCAAATCTTCAGGACAGCGGCTCCCTAGGACTAGGGTTGACGACCCCTGGCTCAGACGGTCATGTTCTTTGTACAAACAGCTGCTTAGCTCTCCTTACTCTTGGGCGGTGGTACGTAGAAGAACGCCGGCTCCGTCCAGGATCCGTTCCCTGCTAGCGAGGTGGCACGCATGCGGACAGAGTAATTCCCTGAAGCCAAGTTGGTGAGGCGAGCTCCTTTGTAGATGCGGTAGTGCTGGTGAGACACGCAGTCGTGTTTCTCAGGCTAGAAAGAGACAGGGACCTCGTGTCAGGGTGTTTACCCAGGAGGGGTGAGGGGGTAAAGGGGTTAGACTGTACAGGACAGTGGGCGGTTCTGTCCCGGACTCACCTCGTTGCCCAGCCGGTACTTGATCTCATACATGAGGATGAGGCCGTTGGGTCTGAGCGGTTCTGGCCAGCGGAGCACCATGGAACCGTCCACCTTCTCATCCCTCTCCAGGAGCACCACACCCGGAATGTCGTCCGCTTTTTCTACCGAGGGGGGGAACGCGGTCAAGGTCAAAGTGGGTTCTACGTTTGGTGCTTTTCTAAAGGGAGGGCTGTATGGTTTTGTCCCTAATGGAAATCTAAAAGGAGGCGGTAACGTTTGAAGAAGAACGAAAATGGCTCCCACCTGCAGGTTTGGTCCTGGAGAAGACGAAGGAAGCGGCGCTGCAGCTGCCCACTTCCTGGTTGCAGGCGTGGACGTCGATGCGGTAGACTGTGAAGGGCTGCAGGTTGGAGATCTCGATGGACTCCGTACGGGTGCGGTCCTCCATGAAGGGGTACTCTTTCTCCGGGGGCTCCCTGTCCGTGGCGTTGCCCTCCAGGCCAGTGGTGTTGCCCGCCGCGCCGCGAGCCAGCGTGCCGTTAGCCACGCCGAACAGCTCCCTGCGCCGGCGCTCTGGAGGTCTGGGGGGGGGGGGGAAGGAGGACGGCAATGTGTGAACATTCAAAATAAGGCTGTAATGTTGCTAGGATATATTTTTTTTTACACAAACTGAAATGATGAAAACAGGTTTTAGTAGATCGCCATAATTATTCCACTACATAAGAGTATTTGGAGTGTCACAGGCATGGTTGATGACAAGATGTTTTCTGTGCACTTCCAAAACATTTCCTGTTTAGTACAGCAACGACGCCGAAACGTAACTTTAGTTCCATGGCTCTGCGCGTTCAGAATCATTCCGATATGAACCGGTGACCGAGAATCCAAAGGAAAACGTCTTTTTCACGCAGGGAGGAGTGGAAAAACACGGCCGATGCTGTGGAAGAACCCGCAGCCATCGCGCGGTCCTGTCATCGTTCCATTCACACCCTTTTAACCAGCCTAGCAGAACCCAAGAACCCGAGAAATATCTGTTCAAATGTACAAAACAGAAAGCAGAACTGGCCTCAAATCAAGGTGCGCGTTCGGGGACCGCACTGAGAGAGTGAACTAGTTTCCTTGAGCTCGCTCGTTGCCGACTCTATCCCGTCATAGCGGGTGTGGTAACGGGTACACCGGTGTGCCCGGGGGGGGGCAGTCTTACCCCGCTCCTGCCGCCAGAGGCTCACACTCACTTGTCCTCAGTTGAACCGCAGGCAACTGGAGCGTGGCCTTCTAAACAAGCAGGGTCTGCAGTGGGTGTCCTTCCTCAACCCCCTATAAAAATACTTCCTGGTCTCACCTTGAGGCTGCAGCAGCGGAGGGAGGGATCTGACTGCTGCCTCAGTCTGTGGTCGTAACAGCGTGATTTAACAGCTCTCTCTGACCGCAGAGGTGGAACACCGCAGCGTGTCATCCAGCAGCAGAGCGGAGCACAGCAGAGCGGAGCAGAGGTCAGGCGAGGCGCTGCCTCAGTTCAGTCCAGTGTTAAATATTCTCAGAGCGACACAAGATGGAGAGCGCAGGGGCGAGCGATGCAGATCATGTTGCATTGTGTCGCTCGTCTCGTGTGTCGAGCACATTCTGTACACGCTGTCTGTCTGTCAGTCTGCCTGTCTGTCTGTCAGCATGCCTGCCTGCCTGTCTGCCTTCCTGTCTACCTTTCAGTCAAGACACTCACGTGATGATTGATATAAAGAATATTTATTGATGACCGTACATGGAATATGTTTGACTTTGGCGGAGTGGAATGTCTAAGGGGAAGCGCTCCCTACCGCCTCGAGCGACACATACGTGCACACATATATGACATGAGGCATGGAGCAATAGATATATAATCCCCCTGATACAGATATACATACATTCAGACAGACATACAGATATGCATAAATTCAGACAGACAGACAACCGGGGGAGAAAGGGGACGGTGGTGGGAGGCAACAGTAATGATCCTAACCGTTCTGTGTGAGTGTTGGATCTCCGTGCAGCCTTTTAAGGCAGTCTTACCGGGCGGAGCCCCAATGGGTTTGCACTAGCCAGGTCAGGTGTGTTCATGATTGATTGTTTGGACTACCTGTTTGCTTGAACTGTTAATGTATGTGAACTGCGGTGTGTGATGAGTATCAGTGTACTGAATGATTGAAGTGTATGCTGAGTGTATGATGAGTTATGTGAATGAATGATGATATGTACTTGATGACTGAGTGATGACGCGGGCAGCCCGAGTGCCGTTGCCAGAACTAGCTTCGCCCATTTCAGTCAAGACACTCACGTGATGATTGATATAAAGAATATTTATTGATGACCGTACATGGAATATGTTTGACTTTGGCGGAGTGGAATGTCTAAGGGGAAGCGCTCCCTACCGCCTCGAGCGACACATACGTGCACACATATATGACATGAGGCATGGAGCAATAGATATATAATCCCCAACATACGACCACTCCGCCAGACTATGTGTAAGCGGAGCACCACTGCTCCTGAGCCTTGACATCCCACTTGGTACTAGTGGCGAAAAACAAGTGTTTTTCTGGATGCTTGGGTCATGCTAGCATAGACGATGACTAAACCAAGTGTGCATAACTTTTGTGTTACATACCATCTGATGTGCGGTTCACCTGACCGTCCGAAGAACACACTCCGTCCAGACTATTGCTGGACGGAAGGTGAACATGCGGCTAGCCAGATCCACCGAGCATCTCCCCGGTACCCTTCTCATCCGACCTTGGGCTGATATCGCTGATATCTAGGGAGCTGCCCCTCTCGCTCGTCAGCGACCCACCATGGATGTACGCAAAGGCAGCTGAAGTGCTGGAACACAAAAGATATGTTATCTAGTGTGAAGTCAATGTGTCAGCAGCACTGCTGTTCCCCGCCGGTACCCAGGGTATCTCCGCAGATATCCTGACTCGCACGCTAGCTTCTGATCGTTGCTACTGCATCAGATGCACGTCTGCGATCACCAGTGCCAAGCCCAAGATCTAACGGAAACATTCTATTACATATTGGTCCGGTAGCCTCTCAACCATACGGGGCAGGTTTACAGCTAGCTCTAGAAACACGACCTCTAGCACCCGTCGGTGACCCCAAGGATGTCCGCAAGGCTGTGTATGCACCCAATGTAACTATATGAAAATCAGAATGGACTACGAAATGTGTCGGCAGACATCCACCGTTCCTCATCGTATCCCGAGGTATCTCTGCAGATATCTCGACTCGAACACTGGCTTCTGATCGTAGCCTACTGCATCAGAGCACGTCTGCGGACCACCAGAACTAAGCCGAGATCTTACAGAAATATTCTACCATTATGTGTAACCCTCTCATCCAAAGGGGCAGGTCTACTGCTACCTCTAGAGACCAATTCCTCTAGCACCCGTCGATGACCCAGGATGTACGCGAGGGGTATGTCTTGAATGTAAATGATCGAACAATGTGTCGACAGACGTCTGCCGTTCCCTGTAGTACAGGGCATCTCTGGAGATATCCTGATTCAGAACTATGGATTCTGATGGAGCCACCATCAGCGCACGTCTGCGGATCACCACATCCGAACCAGAATCAAAAGAGATATTCTACCTTTATGGGTTAAAAAAGCCAACCCAACCGCCAAAATGCAATGCTTCATTACTTAGCCGCATGGCCGCACTTCTTTCATAGCACATACACATCCAAACTCCCACTATGTCCTTTGCATTGGGGCGTACATGCGCTCGCATGCTGCCGAAGAAATATGCCCAGTTGCTTGTAGCGTGGCTGTGGGCACACTGAATGATGCCGAAGCTGCCGCCCCAAACCGAATTAGCGAGCTGTAGACGGCTCCGGGAACGATCCACGGCGAGCGTGCAGAGCGGAGTCCTTGTGCCAACCAGGATCTCGTCATGGCCTGACTGCATCTGCGATGGACAGGGGCTCAGATGGCGTTGCCCGGGAGCAACATAGCAGGTCCCGTGACATAGAAGAAGTGGGCAAAATGCACAATTAGTTTGAGCAATCACGATATGAGTATCAGTTGCAATGTTACAGGACAACGTGAACATGTCGCTGGATGCTAGACCAGCTATATCAAAATAGTGAGGTCGCAACAAGGATCAATAGTGGCATGCCTGTTGGTTAATTCCCCCACCCATTAAGACCTTTGAGAAACACCCACTCAAGTGTATCAATGTACGTCCAGGGCACTCTCGTCTTAAACTAGACCTACAGCCTTGTTAGTTCAAGATGCGAGGTTATAGGTAGCTGTAGTCTTTAATATCAGGACGCCCCTTCATAAGCAGCGTATACAGAGCAATGAGCAACATCCTTTCTTAGAGAAGACGGGAAGCGATGCCGGCGCAACGCTCGACAGGCAGAGGACTGCTGCCGCACCCAGACTCCCCAGCTTGCTTAACGGCATGGCGCATCCGTAACGCGGGCAGCGAGCAGACACAAGTGTCCACAGGCAGCCGCGCCCGAACCTACGCCACACCACAAGTGGGGGGAAGGAGAAACGGCAGACAGGAGCCTCTGTCCTGAAACCCGCGAAACGTCAGTAAGGGGTCTGCCAGCGGTGCCTGTTCTCTTCACCCACTGTTTAATAGTACAATGCATCCTTTTTTAGGGGACTGCATACAGCACCAACTTCGACAATCCACCGAGGTGGAAAACGAAAGGGAAGGAAAGGACCAACCGGTAGTTGCCACACTCTTCTGCCGTACGCGCGCCCCTTTTAGAATGTTTAAGGACCACAGTAAACGTATATTAGACATAAAAACATCAGACATGGAGAGGTCACGACAGTGATCGAAAGTAGCACACCTGGTGGTGAATTCCCTGCACCTCAAAAACCCATAGTAAGCCGTGAGAAACACCGACTCGAGGAGAGTGTCAACAGAAAGCCCAAAGCCACCCTCATCTTAAACTAGACACCATAAGTGCAAAATAGGTAGGGTGATTGGCAGTCGTTTATCTTCAGCCACAAAACGCTGCTTCAGCAGCCCCTTCATCAGCAGGCGTATACGGGGGCTCCCGAGCGCTGCTCGCAGACGGACCCAACACTGGACGTTAAATTGAATGCCCGCGTCCACTGTTTCCATGGTAAACAATGCAGCTCCTTTCTGGGGCACATGGGCCTAGTCTTGCACTGTCCTAGTCAACAAGCAGACAACCCCACAATGCTATACAGCTCGTGGAGCGCTGTGGCAAAGACTCTGGATCCAGGGAAGCCGTCTCTGCTGGCCACTTGTGAACCATTAGTCCCCGTAACATCCCTCAAACCCGACAGATAGAAACCCATGCCGTTCCTCAGGTGCACGATGATCCCTAGAAAGCCAATCTGACCAGCAGGACACCATCGGTGAGATTAGGTAACCCATTGCCATGTCCGACAGACGGGAAACGAATGTTCTGCCTAGGCTTATGACGCGCATGCAATTTGAAATACCCCGGCCTAAAGCAGGTCGCATTTACCCATTGAAACGGCGCCTGAAGCCACCGTCAGGATACCACAGACGCGCTCCGATATTATCCTGCAGACTGTCATCCTAAGCAATTGACAAAAGAGAGCCCATAACAGAGCATCACCCACCGAGCAGAACAACATGATAGACCACGACACAAAGCAGTTAATACTCCCAAGCTTGTAATACTCCCAAGCTCGCTTTATTACTGCGGTTAATAAACACCGCCTGAGCTGTTGTTCTAGCCACAACTCACGCTGTATTAGCACTTCAACAACAGTCCGACTTCTAACAACCCCTTCACCAAACTCCCGCTCAATCCCCCTCGTATGCGCCTTCACCCCAAAAACTCAAGCATGCGCACCTCCCACTTCCCAGCTTCCTTTAAAGGCACAACTACAGAAAAGAACGCCATACATTATAACAGAACAGATTTAACCAGCCTAACACAATATACATAACCTATACCATAGAAATATATACAACTTTACATGCCACCCTATATTTACATGCACCATCCGTACACGTACGACTGCATCATTTGTCTTTTGCCCCATCCGTTCATTTAGCACATAGCATCATGTGCGCTACCGTATATAAGATTCAGTAAATCCAATAAAATACTGTAACATATCGAACAATACAGCTGTACATTTGCTGCCTCAACATCACTTTAATCCCTCCAAACGCCCGCAAATACTTTCGAAATTCCTTACCATTTCGTTTTACCTTGTGACAATGACAATAAAGATCCATCAATAGGGTGGACAATGAACACATTTTACCTTGCCACCTAACCAACTGTCGAACGATTCCAGAGCGCAGGTAACAACACTAGAACCAACCTTGTGACGTCATCAGCCTGAATGCGGCAAGTGAATGCTAAGAAATGGCACCGGATCGTCGGTTCCACGTCCCGTTCATAGCTCAATACTTGCGACCACTTGCAATAAACCAAAACAAACGCAACAGTTAGTGCGCAGACACGTACACCTTAATGCTAACAATTCTGGTTGCAATCAACATTTGAGAAAGCAGACGTAACACCGCCTATAGGTTTACCTGTAGGTCTAGCTTTGTAGCTACCTACTTAGCTTCAGTATACAGTCTCTGTGCTCACCATCCTGCCTGCAACTGCATGGCAACGAACTCCTAAAATGAATTTGTGCAAAGACGACGCTTCCTTGGCAGAAACAGTTTCGTAAACCCCAAACGACGTCCCGCCACACCGCATGGCTAAACGGAACTCGGAGCCAGACGTCCATCCAGCTCCACACGTTGATCCGGGCAAGCGGAGCGTATCACGGTACACTGAAGCCATGCAGAACTCGGCAAGAGTCAAGGTCGGCATCCGGGGCTCATTGTCCAGGAACATGCACGGGTCCCCGCGACCGACCAAGTCGGAAGAGCACAGCAAATTCAAGTTTTATCAGCATCCGTACCTGTGAGGATTTGGCCACGCAGAAGGGCGGAAATGTTGCAGCGGGAAATGGGAGCGGTGCCCTACCCTTCTGCCATGAAGTCCTAACATCCAGCAGCTCCAAAACACTGCGTCCCGCCGGAACTCGGGCCTCTTCGGTCTTTGGTTGTCCCCACCGGGGCGGCTGGATTAGCAGAAGGAAACGCTCGCCGTACTCTATGAAAAACAAGTCCCCTAAAGTTGCATCCGCTAAGGTAAGCACCCTGTCCGCATGAGCAGTCAGCAATTCGATAGACCTTACTCTGGAACCTGGCTGCTAGCATAGTTACAGAACACTCCACTGCAGATCTCGAGGGATCCACGGCAAGCCCCGACGCGACCATGAGACACAGCTGAAGTAACAAACCCAATATCTCAGCAACAAGAACAAAACACGGTAGTAATGACGACCCCCACACGACAGCAACACAGAACCGCCCGCCATGAACCAGGCAACAGTAATGATCCTAACCGTTCTGTGTGAGTGTTGGATCTCCGTGCAGCCTTTTAAGGCAGTCTTACCGGGCGGAGCCCCAATGGGTTTGCACTAGCCAGGTCAGGTGTGTTCATGATTGATTGTTTGGACTACCTGTTTGCTTGAACTGTTAATGTATGTGAACTGCGGTGTGTGATGAGTATCAGTGTACTGAATGATTGAAGTGTATGCTGAGTGTATGATGAGTTATGTGAATGAATGATGATATGTACTTGATGACTGAGTGATGACGCGGGCAGCCCGAGTGCCGTTGCCAGAACTAGCTTCGCCCATGTCTGTCTGCCTCTTACCCGCCTGTCTATTATTCTGCCTGTCTATCTGCCTTTTTGTCTAGTCTAGTCTGCGTCTGCCACTGGCCAACTCAATAGGGTTCTTCCCTCCCCGCCCCCCTCATTCATTAAAATTCCAGATGGCTTTGCTGTACATTTCCTGGCATCTACTCAATCCGAACCACGACGTAGACAAAGAGAGCATGTGAGAGAAGGAGGAGGAGAAAGAGCAGGGGGAGAAAAGAAGAGGGGGGGGGGGCAGAATGGAAAACATTTCCTCTTCTTTCGGTTCTAATCCCCCCCCCCTCCCATCAACCCTACCCACTAAACCCCTGACCTTGGAAGAAAACCACCCTGATTCGGAGTGGGGTCCTTGCACTGGTGTGTGATAATGCTGGCTCTGTGGTGGTGGAGAGGGCTGTGCAACACTGCCAGCCCTGTTTACGAGACAGCCCCCAGAGATAACAAATAAACAAAGCAACAAAGGCTGGGCGGGGTGGATGAAGAACCCCAAGAAGGGAGAACAAAAGGGCGGCTGTTTTATTGCTCCCCCCGTCTGCATACATGTTGTTTCGATTGGACCGGAGTGTCGCACAGGGAGGCAGGAGAGCAGAGAGCGTGCGTGTGACGATCGACCTTGGTCCACAGAAGAGAGAGAGAAGACGGTGAAACACAGAAACACAGCGCCTGATCTCAGAAAGCATGAGCGTCTGAAGTGGAATCTCTGAGAAAAAGAAACACGGTGTTCTATGGGCGTCGAATCGGTTTGAACGTGTATCTGCAAACGTTTATTCTGTTATTCTTAGGTCACACAGTGTGGAGTTAAGTACTGGATATCTTTCTCTAGGGTTTCATGCAGTCCTATGCAATTCCCCCGGAAGACACTGATGAGCATCTGGTCTGTGGAGACCCAGTGATCTGTGCTCTCTCTGAAAGGATCTCCCTTTCAAACTGCAATCAGGCGCTCGGTATGAGAAAGCGCGTCTGTGTTTAAGTCTTCTACGCGTGCGTTATAATCCCATGGCGAAGTGCATCCGCATGTGTCCACGGTT
The DNA here is from genome assembly GCA_030340685.1 of Protosalanx chinensis. Classification (NCBI taxonomy): domain Eukaryota; kingdom Metazoa; phylum Chordata; class Actinopteri; order Osmeriformes; family Salangidae; genus Protosalanx; species Protosalanx chinensis. The sequence continues at coordinate 11,639,273 of CM059318.1, forward strand.
ACGGACCCGAAGTCTTTGAAAACTGCACAAAACATCCGCCGCCACAAGCAAGGTAGAGCGCTCAACACAACCCAGATGTGCGTCCCCGCAGTGGGGGAACTGAAGCCGGGAGCGGCTGGAAGTGTGCAGCGGAGCGCGGCCCTTCACAAGCCCTAATCACATCTCTCTCCCGGGTTTGTTTGTGCTGGCCCCCGCCAGGCCCTAATGTCCCGCCACCGCTGTCGTCATGGCGATGGAAAAAAGCCACGAGGGTTTGTGAGTGTGTGTGGGGGGGGGAGAGGGGGAAGGGGGGGGGGGGGGTGGGGTGTTGAATCCTGCTCAGCATGTCCCTCTGTTAGAAGCATCCAAGGCCTCCCCCTCCTCCCTCCTCCCCCCTCCTCCCTCCTTCCCACCCCCTGTGTTCAGATCCTGCCAGAGCCTTGAGAGGACCAATTATGCCACTCTGAGCTATTAAAGTCAACAAGGGGCCAGACCCAGCGAGCCCAGCTCTATGATAGTCATCTCTGTCCGCTGGGAAGAAGTTCTGGGAGCGTCCGGAGGGAGGGAGAGGGGAGGGGAGGGGTGCAAACACTTGCAGACAGATGTCTGCTGCCCCATCTGGCAGCGGGGGAACGGAGGCTCCTCGGTGGCGGGCACGCCTACCTGGGCGTGAAGATGGCGTTGTGCAGGACGTTCTCGAAGGCCTTGCGGTAGGCCCGGTCGTCCTTCTCCTGCTGCTTCTCCTCCTTGGTCTTGGGGCAGCGGCAGCAGGAACCCTTGTCCGGCCCGGACGAGTCCGGCTTGGTGGGCTTGGTGTCCTCTTCCGTGTCGGACAGGCCCGTGGAGGAGATCCGGATGGGGATCTTCAACTCTGCAGGAGGGGATGGGGGAGGGGTGGAGGGTGGGGGGACCACAAGTTTAACCCCTGAAGGAACAGCCGTGAACAAACATGAGCTGAGAAGCAGCAGGTGCTACAAACTTCCGCAAGAGGATGATGATGATGAGGATGAAGATGGAGATGATAGTGCTGAAGGCTGACCTTTGGAGCAGTAGTTGTGCTGGTAGAGCTCCTTGTCTTCGGGCTGCTGTTGCCAGCGGAGCAGGTAGAAGGTCAGGTTACCGTTGGGCGAGAGGGGAGGCGACCAGCGGACCACCAGCTTGGACGAGGAGTTGGCGTACGAGCGTGTGTCCTTCGGCATGGATGGCTCTGTAACGACAAGGCAAGAAAACTTGTCAAAAACCTTTCACACCCAGACACAAAAACAACCCAAAACAACAGGAGTGCTAGGAAAGTGTGTGTGTGTGTTAGCTTACGCGACGGGCTGGTGCGGATGTACACCACCTCGCTCTTGGCTCCGAGGATGTGCTTATCGTCGACCTGCAGGGTGATGGCTTTGACGAAGATGGCGTACTGCGTCCACGGCTTCAGAGGGGACAGCAGGACGCCGGGGTCGGAGTTCTTCTCCTCGGGAAGGTCGACGTCCACCATGTTCCAGCTGTCCGAGCCGCAGCCGTCCTGGCCGTCGAACTCTGTGATGTTCTGGAACGGTCTGTGGAAGGAGCAGGTGAAAGAGGTCAGGGGGGGGGACAGAGACCCAGATGCAGGTGTTGATGTTGGGGCCAGGGACAACAGGGACTCACGCCTCCTTGTAGTAGACGATGAAGCTGATGAGATCTCTGTAGTCTGGAGGTCTGTAGCGCTCCCAGGTCAGCTTGATTCTGTTACTCATGGTGCTGTTGGACTTGAACTTCAGGATGTGGCTTTCACCTGCGCACGCATGCAAAGGGGGCAAAAACATCACGTATGGCCAAGAGTAGAACAGAAGCAGAATCGCTTTTGGGTTCGGTTGTTGCAAAACACGAACGAGCGCCTCTTTACATTTATTCATTTATCTCATTATCTATTTATTTAGGTTAAAGTGCCTTGCCCGAGAACACAACATCTACGTAGCCACAGCCGGGAATCGAACTCGCAACCTTTCGATCACAAACCCGATGCCTTAACCCGCTGAGCCACCTGACTCCCCTCTTTCACGCGTGTTTTTCCAGGCCGTAACACAGCATCGGGGTCAGACTCACAGCTCGCCCGGTCCCCGTTGTTGCGGACGTCGTCTGCCTCCAGCTTCTTGGCCACGCCCGTGTTCTCCCACATCTTGCGGATCTCCGACATGCAGAGTTTGGGGTTGAAGCGGAAAAAGAGACTCCCAGCCTTGATGGTGAGGTTATGCTGACTCCAGTCCCACAGGTACTGCAGGTGCTGGTTGTCAATGGCGGAGAAGGCATACATCCTGGGAGAGAGAGACAGAGAGAGAGAGAGGGAGAAAGAGAGAGACAGAGACGGAGAGAGAGAGAGGGAGAACAGCTCGTGAGCTACGCAAATGTTCGGGGTAGCCATGGCAACTCGAGAACACCTGGCGTGGACCGGTACGGTAGCTCCTCCCCCTGAAGAGCCCCTCGATTGTTCGATTCAAGCTTTTTGCTCCGAACGAGGTGACGGGGAGACGGACAGAAATGTTGTCGAAACGCGCGGCCTAGTTTTCCATCTGGTGGCTGCTCAAAGTGTTAACAGGAGCGGACGTCAGAGGGGATCCAGTTTCCTGGTTAGAGGGAGTGTCCATGTGAGATGAAACAGCAGCGGAGCGGCACTCCCAGCCCCACGCTGCACCTCAGGAGCCAGCAGAATGCCAGGCCTCCGCAGAGGCATTCCTTGAGCTGAAACCCTAACCCTGGGAGAGATGACAACAACGTGACTGAATGGCTTTCCCACGAACCGTATGGACATCTCAAAAAAAAAGCTCTCTCGCTCTCTCCCTCCCCCCTCCCTCTCGCTCCTCTCTCTCTCCCTCCCTCCCTCCCTCTCTCTCTCTCTCTCTCTCTCCCTCTCTCTCTCTCTCTCCCTCCATCTCTTTCTCTCTCTCACTCTCTCTCTCCCTCTCTCCCTCTCTCTCTCTCTCTCTCCCTATCTGTCTGTCAGAGCAGATAAGCTAGAGGTGACATCATGATATTGCCAGAATAGGCCCGGAATAGTCCGGGGGAGCTGAGCGTGCATTCAGACAGCTCACACAGAGACTGACGGAAGAGGCAGAGGCTTCGCATGTGTGAATTCTTCCCTGCTCTCAATCATCTCAAGCAATCAAACCTGTTTAGGAGGTATAACTAGCTAAGTATACAGTGCATGTTTCCAGACATATCAGACATTCATGTGTTGGGCGGATGGTAAATGTCAGGATCCGTATTTGATTTGGGAGAGAGTCTAGGGGCTCGCCAAGTGTTCTGCCAGGGACAGGCTCCTGCTGTGGTTCAACAAGGACACGTCCCCTAATCCAAACACAGCTCAACCCAGAGAGAGAGAGAGAGAGAGAGAGAGAGAAAGAGAGAGACAGAGAGAGAGAGAGAGAGAGACAGAGAGAGACAGAGAGAGACAGAGAAACAGGGAGACAGAGACAAAGAGAGAGACAGGGAGACAGAGAGACAGAGAGACAGAGAGAGACAGAGACAGAGAGAGAGAGAGACACAGAGAGAGAGACAGAGAGACAGAGTGAGAAAGAGAGAGAGAGACAGAGACAAAGAAAGAGAGAATAATAGAACAGAGGACAGGCAGATACATAAAAGAAAAAGAGAGCGAGAGAGAAGAGGGAAAGAAAGACACAAGAGAGGCGGGGGAGCGGAGAGTAAGGCAGAGAGAGAGAGGGAGAGAGAGCAGCCCTACCCGTCGAAGAGCTCCTCCCCGTGAATGTAGCGCAGGCTCTTGAGGAAGGACAGAGAGCCCAGCGTGTGGGAGTGTCTGATCCTCACATAACCCGTCACCGTCTGGATCAGGCCCATGAAACTCTCCAGCTCCGACACAATGTTATCTACAGAGAGGGGACAAACACACACACACACACGGTGAGCATGTGAGATCCATGTCTCGGAAGCACATTAAACACACACTAACGTCACGCTCGGTCCTTCGGGGGGGCGTGCGCACGGAGCCGGAGGAATGTTATCGGACGCGAGCGATAACCCTCAAGTCCCTCTGTCAACGCAGTCAATAAATAGCATAATGCCGATAACTGAGTTGTGGCTCAGGCAGCTGATGTCATGTTGACAGTGTGGGAGAGCGCAACACAGGAGCCCTGCCAGCACCCACTCTGAGAGGGGGGGGAAGGGGGAGGGGGAGTGTGCGTGTGTGTGGGGGGGCTACTCACTGCCGCGGCGGATGTTGATTTGCAGGTTGCCTTTGATCACAGTGCAGCCCATGAGAGACTGAGCGGCGTCCACAGAGTCGATGACTTTCGAGTCGCAGATCTTATCGCATAGTCCGTCACAAGCGGTGCAAAACATGCTGTACCGGGGGTGGGGGGGGGGGGGAGAGAGAAAGAGAGGGGGGGTTAAGGAATCGCTGAGGGGGGGGGGGGGGTGGGGTGGGGGGAAATAAATCTGTCAAAATAACCACACGCATCTTTGAAAAACACCCTCTTGTAAACCTCCCCCGAAAACTGCAAAAACACCGAGCGGTGACTTATGTCGGAGGTGAAAGGTCGTCTCCTACATCTTGTGATCTGTCCTGTGTTCTCTCACTGTGAACGCTAACTTTCCCCAGAGAATGGCTCACTCGGCTGGCCTTAAGAGACAGAACATGACTAACGTGTCGCCAAAAACAGGCCTGTCAACATGTTATTTCGCAGTGTTCTTTCCTAGGAATCTACAAGTGCTTGATCTGGTGTACGGGTTGCTGAATTCAGCAAATCCACCCCTCCCTCTCCCCTCCACCCTCCCCCTCCACCCTCCCTCCCTCCATCCCTTCCCCAACCCACCCACACCCCCAAAGTGTTCCTGGAAAGTCATGGGAAGTCCACCTCCCTCAATCATTCATGGCCTAATGTTGTTTGGCGCCCCAGGCCCCCCCCCCTTCCGAGCATGTCCTCGTGTTGCGCCCGCTGGGGGGGGTGAGCTTCAGGGGAGGGTTCATCCGCAGGTGAAGAGAAGCTCGGCTGGAAACGTGTGGGGGGTGGGGCGTGCGCCAGCGAGAGCACGCGGCACAGACTGCGGTGTTGGGCAAGAGCTCGCTCACCATTCCCCCCCCAAAACGCTTGCTGTCGCCTCACCTGTTGGTCTCGTTGCGGGTGAAACCCGACGGGCACTCGGGCATGCACTCCCCCGCGTGGATGACGAAGTCGAAGTCGCTGGGCAGGTGCACGCGGGCGCACAGCTCCATGGTGATGCAGCGCCAGCCCTCGAACTTGTACGTGTCGGGGGGGCAGCTGGCCACGCAGCGGTCCTCGTGGAAGTAGTTCTGGCACGCCGCGCACGCCATGTCGTTGTTGGGCTCCGAGCAGCTGCCCAGGCACTCGCTATGGCAACACTCGCCCGAGTCGGTGCACACCCGCCGCTCACATTTCACCGGGCACTCTGGAAGGAGAGAGAGAGAGAGAGAGAGAGAGAGAGAGAGAGAGAGAGAGAGAGAGAGACAGCAGGTTTAGTAATCAACCTAATTGAGTGTATTGAGTCAGTCCGCACCCTTAGTCACACTAATGCAGCTAACAGATAAAGTAAGGATCAACTTTTAACATTGCGACATGTTTATACGGTCTCACAATCCACAGACATGATATCGCTTTTAGGTCTGTTATGCGGCTTTCAGACTGGAATACATTCACAAGTGTCTTTCCCTGGAGAGGAAAGCCTGTTAAATGGGTATCCTATTATTAGACCTGTATCAAGTGTTACTGGCTGAGGAGATCAGAGAGGGGTCGGAGGTTGGACGAGGGCCCTGCACGTTTAATCGTGAGTGTTTTTGCGCGTGGGCCCAATTTGTGTGTCTTCCTAAATGCGAGGATGTGCTTGACGTTTTTTTTTTTTTTGGGGGGGGTGGGGGGGGGCTGGGGAGCAGGGCTGAGGAGCGGGGCTGGGGAGCAGGGCTGAGGAGCAGGGCGGTGGAGCAGGGCTGAGGAGCAGGGCTGAGGAGCAGGGCTGGGGAGCAGGGCTGGGGAGAAGAGGAGTGGGGGGATGGGGGTAGCTGCAGATAGGCAGTTGTTGATTCCAGTAGTAGGGGAGGGAGGGAGGGGCAGGGGCTGGTGCAGAACCACAGGCTGGCGGGTCTAAACCACCACAGCAGGGGGAGGTTAACCCCAGCACCAGACTAATGTGGCCTTACTGGCCCATCCCTGGTTGGAAAGAACCTTGGCGTGGACCCCTGATCCAGGCAGGACCTCCCCCTGCACCAGGCCTGATGCTCCCTCTCTGTGGAGGCCGTGAGAAACTCCACTGTGAAACTATTCTGCGGGGAGAAACACGCTAGCATGTTTCAAATTAAGCTTTTAGCAAAGCCCAGATAAGAGAATCCTCCCTGTGTTTGGTGAGGGCCACACGGCAATGTGGTATCAATAACACACCACATTCCACATGGCCGGTGCAGACAAAGACTTCTGCAGCACAGCCAAACAGGGAGGGCTTCTAATGAACTGAAGATTCTGCCATTCCTATTCTGCCCATTTCCTTCAGCATGCTGGTTTTGGGTCCCAGCATCACGGAAACACGACCTGGCGGCTACGCTGCTTCCTGTAATAAGATCTGAAAGATGTTAAGACCTTGGAGGACGTAATAATCCCAGTAATGACCACTTACAGCAGGATAATCCTCTCTGTATTACAGTACATGGGATGGAGTCACTGGCACGGAGCACTACAGAGGATGATGCTGTTCCCCAGGGGCGCGCCTGGGCACCTAACCCCCAGCGTGCCCCCCCAGAGCTGGGATTGAGCGCAGGGGGAGGGGGGGGGGGGGGGGTTGGATGAGGGCCAGGCCTGGGTGACCCAGAGTGAATTTGATACTGACGATGATCTCCCGTGGAAATAGGAGCCATCAGTAAAAACACCCGCTGCAGGCGAGAGGGGCAAAAAAAACAGCCCTGCTGGTTCCTAAGCAACCCCTCTCCTGGTGGAGAGCCAGCAGGGAGAGGAAAGGGAAGGGAGAGGGGGCAGGGCTCCACCCCCAGCAGTGCTGCTCAGCATGGCTGGATGTGTCTAACCAGGCCTGGGGATCTGAGCTGGGGGGTGAGCCCAATCACCACTATGTTGAATGATGCATATGCACTGTTAGAAGACATGTTCTTTATGAAGTAGTGTACGTTTAGGTGGTAAAGGGGGAGAGAGGAATTAGATAAATATAGTTGGAGAGAGAGAGAGGGAGCGAGAGAGAGCGAGAGAGAGCGAGAAAGAGAGAGAGAGAGAGCAAGAGAGAGAGAAAGAGAGCGAGAGAGAGAGAGAGAAGGACAGAGAGAGAGAGCGAGAGAGAAAGAGAGAGAGAGAGAAAGAGAGAGAGAGAGCAAGAGAGAGAGAAAGAGAGCGAAGAGAGAAAGAGAGAGAAGGACAAAAGAGAGAGCAAGAGAGAAGGACAGAGAGAGAGAGAAAGAGAGAGAAGCAGAGAAGAGAGAGCAAGAGAGAAGGACAGAGAGAGCAGAGAAAGAGAGAGAAGGACAGAGAGAGAAAGAGAGAGAGACAGAGAGAGAGGGCAGAGAGAGAGAGAGAGATAGAGAGAGAAAGAGAGAGAAGGACAGAGAGAGAGGAGAGAGAGAAGAGAGAGAGAGAGAGAAGAGAGAGAAAGAAGGACAGAGAGAGAGGGAGAGAGAGAAGGACAGAGAGAGAGGGAGAGAGAGAAGAGAGAGAGCTAGAGGAAGTGAAGGAGACGTCGGATGTGAATGGGGCCACTGTTATGTGTCGCAGAGCTTTGTGAATCAGCACTGGAGATCGAGCAGGTCTGCTGAGGTAATCTTTCCTTAACATCTCTGTCCCTTAGAACATGTCCAGGCGCTCCAGCAACACCGCAGAGCTGAGCGGGGACCCTTCGGATGGCCTTTCGCAGGGGAGCCCATGAATCCCCGTTCTATTTTACAGATACTTGAGATTCCTTTTTCACATTCAATCAAATCCAATCAAATCAGATGAAAGGCCGTTCAGGCGGTGAACCTTACCGGAACATTCCTGCCAAGTTCCAACCCAAACGGAGAGAAATGCTAACATTCTCAGCGATTTGCTCCGCAGAACACATGGGTTTGATCTGACTCAATTCTTAAGATGCCTTCACGGGAGGCGGGGGGGGGGGGGGGGGGGGGGGGGGGAGGGGTGAGTGGGAATGGTTGCTAACTATAACAGTACAGAGTTATGAGTATGAATTGCGGACGGGGGCTTCCTTAAATAGAGCGACATGGCGACCTCCTCGTCGTCACCCCTGCCATCTCCGTGACAGTCACTGTGCCACATGAACGCCAAAACAACAAAGTCAAGCCAGAATGAAACAGAATAATTCCTTGTGAAAATAATCCACGGTGCCCCTCATTGCCCAGTCATGCTAGACTAGGCGGTTGGTGGATCTAGGAATAGATCTCCTTACTGGTACGGTGCAGGAAGAGGGCCAACAGCTGCAGATTTTCAAAAGGGGAAATGGAAAACCAAACAGGAAGCCATTCATTCTTTTTTTTTTTTTGGGGGGGGGTTTGGAATTCCACCAAAAGGGGGCAGCGCAGGCAAACTAAAACACGCCTGCTTCTCGGATGGCGCTTTGCATCATTGTAACAAATTCCTCAATGGGGGGAGACATTCCAAACATGCATTCCTCTGGGAGGACAGGGTTGAGGAGTGGGGAAGGGGGGGGGGGGAAGGGGGGGGAAGGGGGGGGGAAGGGGGGGGGGGGGCATCTATCTGACAATCCATATAAGTCAACCCTGGTTTTCCCTTTGTGGCCCAAACACCCAGCGGTATCAAGGATACCATCCTCTATATATAGCCCCTCGGAGAGCAGGGCTATTTCCCATGATGACCTGCTCACAGCCCAGCTATGTCTCTGCATCACAGCTTCCCCGCTACTTCAAAGGAGAGGTGGACTACCTTAGTAGGGCCGGGAGCCTAGCCGACAGAGAGAGAAGCTTCAGAACAAGATGATGAGTGGTACGGTCCAGCTCAGCTGTGGCAAGCCAGCACACTGAGCTCCTCTTAGACATGAGTACATTCCTCTACACCACCCTTTACTAAATAAATATGGGGTTACAATAGGCTAGCCATACAAACAGAATAGGAAAAGCTACCATGTGTAAGAAGCCCATTGACTAAGTAGTTCTGCGTAGGAAACACTAAATCAGCGCGGTATGTAAGGAAGCCACGGTATGTCCCAGAAATCCGATGAATCACTAGGTGGAATTGTCATCGGATTTCGTTCTGTGCCAACCACCAGCAACTCTGCGTCATAGACTGGCGTGACCTGACAGAAGACACACAGTGAACCCTGACACCGCAAGGGAGAGGCAGGGAGACCGAGGCAGGGAGCAGAGGCAGGGAGCAGATAGGCAGGGAGAGGCAGGGGAGGCAGGAGAGCAGGAGCAGGGAGAGAGCAGGGGAGAGGCAGGGAGCAGAGGCAGGCGGAGGCAGGGAGAGGAGGCAGGTGAGAGGCAGGAGCAGAGGCA